>OV815489.1:25212500-26543751 GCA_929108735.1 Andrena dorsata
TATGAGCAGCGGCCGCGTAAAACATCGAAGCAAGATGCAGAGAAAGCGAGTCAGCGGCCGAGGAAACGGACTGTTCTCGGGAAGCTAAGAGGTATTGCAGAGATCGCTGAGCGCCGGAGCGTACAACGGAAGCCGGATGTTCGATCGTTTTACCGATTCATGGACCTTCCCGTGGAAATCGAGGCCCCTGCAGAATTTACTAGACCCACGTTCCTGCGAGCCACGACGCCAGGACTCTAAATCCTTTTCCAGCACGAGGTTATAAACAGCAACGATGGTGGAATAGATAGCGAGCGGTTAAATACTAGCCTCCGATGTATTCAATCTTCCAGCAGCGATTAATTAATCACGATGCCCCGTAAATATTCATCGCGGTGCGCCTCGAACGCTCCGCAGAAGCGGATGCCCGCGATTCTCCGCTGTAAAACTCGCTTCGATCCAGAATCAAAGTCCCTCGAGGTTCGTGGCAGGGATGTTTTAGAGGGCGCGCCTGGATTACAGGTGGAAAAATGAAAATTCAGGACGCAGGCAAGCTCGGACAAGGGAGAATCAAGAAGCGTCTAACCGACCTCGACCGCCGAACGAACCAGCCCAGTCTGTTGACAATCGATTGTTCCAACCGTGGAAAGGGGGGTGCTGTGACGTGGACAGGTGTAGGTAACAGTTTCGGGGGGGTGGGGGGGGGGGGGAGGGATTCGTTCCCTTTCTCGCGCTCGGCCTGCCAAAAATTCCGTGTTTGCGGGTGCAACGAGCAGGAACACCCGAAGGTACTTGGAATTTATTCGAAAGCAACCTCGTTACGGTGCGGCTCGCAAAGTAGGTCGCGCGAAAACACCGAGGACGTTTAAAAGCGGCTCCACCGTGCGATTTAACGTCAATGGGCCACTTCTCGCTCCCCTCTTTTCTCTTTCTCTTCCTCCTTTCTTTTTCTCCGCCACACCCCCCCCCCCCCCGCCCCCTTCCACGTGTCTTCAGCTCCTCTTTTTTTCTTGCGGGCCGGCTCGCGGCATTTAAGCCGAGGAACGTCGTGGCACGGGTCGGGGGGCGCGAGCTCTTGGAAAAATCTTCGCCCGCTTTCGGAGGGTCGCGCGCGCTTTGTGCCCGGCGCGCTTTTTCGAACGAGGATTCCTTCATCTCGACGGGCTGTCGCCTCCTGTTTTCCACGCTTTCGTGCCTCCAAGCTTCTCCAGCCTTCCTCTAGGAGACCCGACCACTCGTTTTTCGTTCTGTCGCTGCCGCAACGCCCGACCCATTCACGGTATCCATAGGGCGCGCTTAAATCTCCCGCGGACCCCTTCGTTCCTCCGGCAAATCGCATATACTTTCCTCGTTAAGCGACTTTCCTTTCTCCGGCTACAAGCGAGTCTACGGCAATCGAGCGCTCTTAAAAGGAAATTAATAAAACTCCACTCCACCGGGCGTCTCGAATTAATTCCGTTTCCTCTGACCCGCCGCGCTCTTTCTTCGGTCGCGCCGAACAGCGATAGAGACATTGGTACGCCGGTGGTAGGAACGTTGCTCACCCCCTCCACCCTCGAGCCGGGGGGGGGAGGGGGAAGAATGGGGAAGAGTAAGGAGGAATATAAAATGCCTATGAAGCTGATCGCTTTTCATTATTAACACTCCGCGAGCACGTACGCGATATTTCGCCGGCGTGGAATTCCGTGGGGGTATAAATGACTTCCACCCCTGAAACTTACTCCCCGCCTACAGACACGGTAGATAACCTTCGATCGCGGCCGACCTCAATCGAACTTCATCCCGCAATGCTCGCTCGCCTCCCACGACAACGACGACATGCCCCGACCCTTCGCGAGCGTCCCTGCTAAGTGGCTGTTGTGTCTCCATTAACCCCCGTGGAACAAAAGCGAGATTCGAAAGAGGAACACGCGGCGGGAACCGGAAGAAACACGATTCGGCCAATTAGCCCTGAAAGGAGGAACGCCGCGTGCGGTTGCTTCCCCTCCCATTCTTTTCGATTTCTCGCGCCTGTTCTTGGAATCCCGCTGAAACACAGAATGGGTTTACGCGCGGCGGGCGGCTGCGTCAAAGTGGAAGGAATTACGGCGACGCAGAGGATCGACCGAGGGATATGGTTCAGAATAGTACACACGCCGGAGAATAAAAGCCGCGAGAGCTGTGCTAACGCTTTGTACGTCTCTCGAGCGTCCCTATTGTAACGCTGCAACCCCTAATGTCTGCTTATTATCGTCTTTCCGAGCAACCGTACCGCGGAAACGTCATTCCAGCCATTCAAACTCGAATCACGCGCCAATGTACAATCCCCCGAACTCTGTCTCGCCCCTTATCACCCTCGTGCCCGTTCCAAGTGCCTTTAGAAACCCGAACACCACACGCGAACGCGGAATTTCAGCCCCGTGCTCCGCGATCTTTATAAACCTCCGCGAGTATCCTTGTTAATTTTTGTCCTCCCGATCCGTTCAACGCTCGACCAAGATTACCCGGACTCGGGGGCTACTGGGCTCGCTTGTTCTCGCCCGGCAATCCGCGGGAATCGTAGAATGGAGCGGTTAAATACGGCTAGAAGGGCGCATTAATGGCGAGCGAATTTCGGTTCTTTATGCGGCTGGGAAAAGAATTCAGGGAGAAGTCTGCGGTGGCGGAGGAGCGAGTTTCCAGCGGCTGCAGACTGCCGCTCGTATAATCCGCTAGTATGAATACCGAACTTGCTGGTTTGAAAGGACCCTGTCCAATAAATTCGAGTTAATTAAAAGTATCGACCGAAGGGCGGGCTGAGGAATATTTTCCTGGAGTTACGGCGGATCGGGCATCCCTCTTGGTTGCCGCGATGTTTCCTCGAGTGCCGGCACACGGGTGGAAAGATTAACATGTCGCTGAAGAGTTGCCAGAGTTAATTAGCGGAACATCGAGCGGAAGAGCGACCACTTATTTCCGAGGCAAAAAGTTCGAGAAGGGAAGACGATTTTGAGGGAAGCTGGCAACCCGATTACACGATCGTTCCGCCGCTGGAATTACCGCCACCCTCCGGTGGCCCACGCATCGATAAACCGTCCTTGTTGAATTAATAAACGATCCTAATTGAATTAATAATCCGCCGGTCCCTCCACGGAAATCGTAATAGCTGGCCGGTGGCTAGCAAAATACGGCGCGGGCTATACAGGTACGGTTTATTGGTTCCTGTCCAATTATTGGCCGCCTCTTCTACTCCGCTGGAACGCTCTATCAAACCGGCCGCCGGCGGAACGAGTGTTTTTTAGAAAGGATACACCCCCCCCCCCCCCACTCGTCGATGGAATATATTTACCTGCGGTACGGTGCACGATGGTCGATAAACCACAGGAATGACCCTCGCTCGCGTTTAACCCGACTCGAATTCGATCAAGCGCGGATCACTAAGAGGTCGCGATAAATACGAGCTGTACTACTGGGACACGACGGTAGAGACATCACGCCGCAAGTAGATCCAGTCAATAACTGTGACCACGCTCCGTCGGAAGGGCACTCGTGTTACACGCGTTTCCCGAGTGCGACGAGAATCAGAGCACGTTTAACGAATCGACTTACCAGGGCAGATCCTCAACCCGGGAATGCAAGAAATTATGCAGCTTTGCGCAATACACATCTAGGTATATATATCCTCTGCATATCCCCAAAGTTTCATAATTTTTTGAATTTAGGGAACTTGGGGATCTTCCCTTGTTAGCCTGATGACGGCTCCCTTTCAAGCCCACCATCGGTGCACTCTCGGATGCTCCGCAGGGAGCAGAGCTCTGTCAATTTTCAATGAAACGATTTTATCCTTTCGAAGGTCCGGTCGGAACGAGTCGAAGTGGAATCGACTTGCAGGGTAGGAGAAACGCGAAGTGTGGACTCACCGCTTCTGCCAGTAGGTGTCGGCGCGGACGTGGATCTGCCAGTGGGCTCTGGAATCGGGAATATCAGGTCGCAGCACTCTCTCTCGGGGAACTCGCTGGCGCGGGTGCACCTGCAGCAGGAGAGGACGACGAGGGCCGCCGCCACGCTCTTGAGCAGCGTCGAGCGCGCCAGCAGCGTGCCGACCACACGTGACATGACTCGGCCCATCAGATCATCACGCGGCATGGGTCCCGGTCCCTTCAGCCTCTGCGTAACGGGGCCCTCGCGCTGGCTGCCTCCGGTATCCTCCGCTCGGCCCCGAGCTGCCGGACGACGACGACGAATCCCGCGGCGTCCGCGCGACGTCCTCTCGTCGTCCGTCTCATCATGCGCTGCTTCCTCCACCTTCACTCCGGTCGGAACGACCCTCGACGCTCGTTATCCACTTGGTCCGCCAAGCGGCACCGATCGGCCCCGCTTCACCGCGGATCGCGCACACTTTTGGGAATCCAAGGTCCCGCCGATCAGCTCGCACACTTTTCCCGCTCGCGCGACTCACGCGGCACTGCCCCGCCAGAGGAGAGCTCGGCGCCAGCCGCGTCCAGACGCACACAACATCCGCGAGGAACTGCGACTCGCTCCTCCTGCCCCCGTGAATCCTCGCGAGGGTGTCACACGCGAGGCTGCCGCGAGAACAGCCAAACCGAAATCGCGGCTGGCACAGGCGGGAAGGGAGCGAGCGAACCGATGCGGAGTACACTTTCTAATCGCTCGTTTCGGGGGCCCGATGCGTTTGTGTGTGTGTGTGTGTGTGTGTGTGTGTTTGTGTGTGGTGGGTGGACAGGTGCTTGAGTGTAAGGGTGGTGTGAGTGGCTGGAGGAGAGGAAGCGTGGCTGAGTGAAAATCCGCGCACTAGGTCCTCGTGCCCGCGTTACGCGCTCCGAACACACTTGGCGCGCGCGTGCTCACGTTCCGAGCGTGCTACCGAGCCGAGACCGCGTCGCCACGGCGTCTCGACGCCCAATGACGACTACGCCGCACCGCGTACCACCGCCGGCCGCGCGGACTCTTCCTCCCAACCCTCTTTCGCTCTACCTGCTCGCGACCCCTTCCATGCCGCTTACACACGATAGTTCTGCGCGAAAGTGTGCGCGCTCCCCGCGTTCCGAAGCCCGACGAGAGTGCACCGTGGCTCTGTACCTGTGCCTGTCCCTGTCCCTGCCCTCGCACGCCCCGACCACCCTCGTGCGCGCGACCCCCGAGCTTGTGTAACCTCCGTCCGCCTGTGCTCGCCTCGTAGACGGCCTGCAGGTGCGAGGGCTCGCGAGCAGGGGGCACGCACACCTGCGCGGATCCTTCCTGTGCCGCTATCGAGACCGTTCGATCTGTGCTCCGCGTTTCCCGCGCGACTCCTGTGCCCGATTGCCGAGTGCCCGTCGATACCTGCGTGCCCGTGTATGGGATCTGCTGTCTGTGCCGATAGGGGTTGCTTTCTAATTTCGTTGCATAAGGTACAGTTCAATTTGTACTTGGGGTAAGGGAAAGTGGGGTATAACCGGGTATCTTTTTTTTTAAACAAAAGCATTGTGATTTAAGACAACGTACTGTGTTACATTCGGGTGGACCTCACGACGGGATGAGATCAATCGCAGAGCGGAGACCGTCGTAGTTCTTCCTCCAGACAAGTTTAAAAATTTCGAGTTGAAAAGTTCCAGTGTTGTGTTGCGAGGATACCTGTAATAAATTTATGTACATGTTAATATGTGTTCAAATAACTTTCCTTATGAATTCTGAAATAATATAAATGAATTCTGAAATAGCGATAAAGGTTTTATAATGTTTTGCGCGTTTTTAATAACCCGGCTACTCGCATATTTTCGAGAAACCTTATTTCTCTATGAGCCAAATAGTTTTTCAAAGAAGGATTCTCATTTGCTGATTCTGTAAGCCCCGAAGTTTATTTTCACGTCTGACTTTTTGCTAGCAGGAAAATTACATTAGGCACCCGGTTTTGCCTCACTTTCCCCTACTGCAACATCCTGTAAAGCTTCTTGCAACCCTTAAACTGTGACTGGGAATGTATTCATTATTAGATAGACCACATACGTATCCAGGAACTGAACCCTGTCTCCCAACTAAGCCCTCGTGGAAGGGAGCTTCGATTTTATTAGCCCCGCCGCGAAAGAATATTCATATTCATGGAAGAGGGTTGAAGGTAGACGAAGCGCGTACGTGTTGCCACGTGTCCCTTCGCCGAGCCGCGCACCCTGCGATTGTGCTCGTATATGCATTGCGTGCATCTTATCCGTAAGTTCGGCCAGGTCCAATATTGGTGCCCGTAGTTATTGCCTGGCTGTGTGCTACGTGTCTTCCGTTCGGGCACGTATTTGTCTGTGCCGCGAGCTGGTGCTGGTGCACGCGTCGGTGTAACACGACTCCACGCGGCGGTTCGTGGAAACGGCAACGTCCGAGCAACTCCGAGCAACGCCGAGGGAAGGAGCACCCCCCCCCCCCCCGGCCAGGGGTGGCTAGGGGTGGCTAGGCGGACGACCGGCGAGCGGCCCGCCAACGACCCTCGTTTCTCGTACGCGTCGTTCCTGACCTCGTTTCGCTCGGTTTGTCGAGGTCGGTTACGCGGAAATACCCGCCGGGCCCCATCGGCTGCTCTCAGCCCTGAAACTGCCTTAACAACCCCTAACTGTTTCGTCGCGCTACGCGTCGCTCGCGATTAAATGGCTTGCGCCGAAAGAACGCGCGCCAATTTTCCGCTGGACACGGAACTCTCGTAAGTTCCTACGTCGAGCGACCTCTCCTCGAGATCGGAAAGACTACGCCCGGTCCGACCACTAATTCAACATCGTCCTTTCGTCGATCCGCCAGCGCTGCTCCCGGGTGCTGTAACTTTAACGGACACTATGTATGTTAAGGGTCGCAAGCAGCGCGTTAAGGGACCCCCGCGTCGAATATGAATAACGAATGAATTAGCAAAGTTGGTGACCACGAATCGACGAAACGAGAGTGGCCCAGGAAGCGGCGAACTTTCCGGGATGAACAGCGGGGCCGCCCGTGCAAACGCGGCGACGAGCGTTATCGCCCGTGAATCAAACATTATCAATTAGGAAGGGCGATTGCCAGAATCCACCGGGCGACCGAGACGCGTCGCGTAATGCCACGGCAAATACTATTACTAATTCCCATCGCGGCGTTTCGAAAATCGGATATTCCGCCGGTGGCGAAAAACCCCCGCCGGGCGGGCCGTGCATAATGGCGACTCGATTGGCACCGTTAAACGGGGCTAATATTGACTCGCTATATTAACTCGCTTTTATAACGTCGCAGTGTCATTATTTAATCCAGCTACGAACAGTGGACTCGTCCGATGATAAACGCCCTGCCTTTTCTTCTTAAGGCATCATTCCGGTTAGACGGGTTGAAGAAATCGCTTTTTTTTTCTAAACATTCTTCGAAGGTACATTTCCTCAAGAATGTGTGTTAAATTTTCATGGACAAATTCCGATTATTTTAGCTTCTATAGAGGCTTCTATAGATTTTGCAGGGAGCGCAGACGCTCGGCCTCTATAGATGAAACCTTTGAACGCGTTTTTCTCGAAACGTAATAAAATCTCAAAATCTATCGAACCGATTGCTTTATAAATTTTACTGCTTATTCTGCACACCTATGACTCTCGCAGGGACTTCAACCAAGTATTTTCATTGAGTCTAACCTACTTTTAAAATCGAAAAATCACTGATTATAGTCCGAGCGATAGGGACTGTCACACTGATGAAGAATCTGTTTGGATTGTTTAGTTGAGATAAGTCGAACAGCTGAAATCGCCTCCACGAGCGAGGTTGGAATTTTTAAACATGTCATCCAGGACGCTTTCGAAAGCATTTGGGAGCCAATAATTATTTTACTGTTATATTCTTTATTTGTTGTAGAAATATAGCGCAATAAATATAAAAAAGTTTCAGTCCATTACTGTAATTATTTTCGTCGCAACAAACTCCTGAAAATCGCTGAATTTATCAGCCCGAATTTGGTAAAAATGAGGATGCATCCGAATTCGCGAAATGGTGGAGAGAGGGTTGGTTTTCGAGCAGAAAAACACGGGGTTGCGAACGCAGTGATTCCCAGCTGGTGGATCGGCACGTTTTGTTTTTATTTTAATATTATTAAGGTAGAATTATATTCTGAAATACCTATTTTTAATGTGTTTTCCTTCCTTTATTAAATTTACCTTATATGGGAGTGGGGATCGCGTGTTATTTGAATATTATAATAGGGTATCGCGATTAAAAAAAGGTTGGGAAACACTGTGCTAACGAGTTCGACGGTTTGAGTAGCGAGGCGAAATTGCTGGGCAGACAGAACAGTGGGGAGTAAGTAGAATAAACTCGGCGGTGGTCAGACGAGCTGGTATATTCGGCAGTGGTAGTGGCTCGAGGATGGTCGGACGGGCCACGTCGGCTGCAGGAGCGCCCGAGTCAGCACTTGTGCAAATAATCAACCGAGGCTGTACATACACACTCGATTGTAAAGGAATCGTCGAGGATAGAAAAGGAAGCTGCAACCGCTGCGTTAATTACCGCACAGTCGCGGAGAAAGGAACGAAGCGAAGCAAACTAACGATTGACGATGAATAGACCGATGGCTCGTGGAAACGTATATACACCTGTGCCCTCCTCGTTCCTGAGCATTTACTTGAAGGATTCTACGCCCCGGAGACGCAAAATGGAGGCCGTGAAAGAAGGCGCAAAAGGTCAGAAGGCAGCAGTCACGCAATACGATCGTGCAACTCGATCTCTGAATTCGGTGATTTAATATGAGCGCCGGTGTACGCCCGATATTTATAGCCGTGACGTGGGCTCGAATGGCTTCTGGACAAAGTTGTAGCCCAATCGCGAATATTGGAACGTATCGTAGCCCGCGTCGAGTCGTATCGATTTTTATTAATGGCTAATTGTCCGGGGAAAAGTCGTTGAAAAGCAGGGACATCGTAGACGGTGAATTACGACCGATCGAGTGACTTATCGGGCAAAAAATTATGTAACTGGGACGAGCGTAAATTCGAGGGTAATAAATTTCGTCTAGCATCGGGGATAAATTTGTCGGCAGTCCTTTGTTGTTGCCGAAACGCTCTGTCTCTCAAAGGAAGACAAAGCACGGTGTGGGCTGAAAAAAAACCTTCCCTAGCATTGTTCTATCTTTGGCTCGTCGCTCCTTTCGCCCTTAGAACGCGACGTATCAGTGGTTCTCGAAGAGAATTTGACGGAATCTCGGGGATCTTCGTGTTTCCAAAACGATGTCTCTCGTTGGAACGTGGGGCAGTCGCGTGCCAACTGAACACTGGCATCCCCGTACATCGATATCACGCGAAGGCATCGCGATCCAACTACGATCGAGTCGCGAGTGACAAAGTAGCTGTGCACGGTTACTTTCCCCTCCAATTTGCATCGATATGGATGTCTTTCGCCCGAAAACACGATAAATCCACGGCGATTGCGCTAAATCACTATCCTCGCATCTGCGCTTCCCTGACGTACGAACTTCGAAAGTGGACTGCATTGCATCGGCCAGTGGCGCACTCAGGGTTTAATTTTGGGGGGCGCTGAATTGAACGGATAAAAATATTTTTAATACAAATTCAATAAAGTTCATTAGGTGATTGGAAACATTGATTTAAAGAATAAAATTCAGCTTTCTTTTCTTCTTACGAAGCTGTCGAATTAGTTCAGCCGAGTTGACCGATGGTAAATATTTTTAAAGTAAATCCAATAAAATTGATTAGAGGATTATAAAAAGTTAGTTAAAAAATATAATCCAATTTCCTTTTCTTCTCGCAAAAGAATTACGCAAATTCGTGATGTTGGATGGCTGCCCGCGAATTTTAGAAAAGTCAGCACCGCGAAGCACGGTTGAGAAACGAATAGTGGAGTGACAGCGTCTAGACCGTAGACAACTGCTGGCAGGTTGAAAATCAGTGTTGCAGCGCGGAGGGCATCGGCGGGGGTGCATTAGGAATGAAGTTTAAACGAGAGATGTAACATATTCAGTGGTCCGCCACTGTATCGGGCGACGAAACCGTGGAGGGTCGGTTGCACGGTGAACTCGACGATAGTCAACGTCGGCCTGCGGTTACGGTTAGTAGAAGTGACAGCCAGTACCTGCATAATGACTCGACTGCAGCCGTGCAATGCGCCGCGCAAGCTCGCTTGCTACCCGATGCACCAGCACACAGCGGAAGCGTAACAACGTTGTTCCTCGTCGCGTAGGTGCACGGGAACATACACCGAGCCGGGCTCTAACCAGCGATTTTCTAGCGGTGCAACAATGCCACGGGAACGTCTGCCACGTGTGCGGCGGCACGCGATTCTCACTGCTTTCTTTCGAATCCGTAATTTCGCCGGCTGCCATAACTCTCCCGACCATTCGGACCCGGTAATTTCGAGCTTCTTGCTACCCTGTCCGTTGCCGGCTTCGCGTGTTAATTCTACCGCCGTGATTTCGTTTCTGGAACAGCCGAATGATATCCCGTGCGCGCCGTAACACGTAGGATTGAAATGGGAGGTCTGGGTTAATAATTTCGGTGCCTCCTCTGCGACTGCTTGGAACCCAGTCCTTGGGGTTCTTTCGATACCACCACTCGGTACTTGTACTCGGTACTTGGACCGAAAAATAATTATGGATACTACTCTTAATGGTATAGATATTACGTATAAATATTGGTATCGAATTGACTATCATTCTTCGTAAAGAAAAGTACTAGAAGTAGTTTTAAGAAAAGTTCTAAGTAACATAATACAATATTCCTCTGTGGGATCTTATTATTTTGACGTGATTGGTAATTAAAAACGAATTAAGAGAATTACTTGTTACGCATTCGATTGGATTCAAATACTCTTCTTTCGATACCTCATAAGTATCGCGGGACAAATAAATACTCGGTCTCGAATCAAAAGTATCGATACTTTGCTTGTATTTATTAGTATAGGAACAACCCTATCCAGCCCGCTCTGGCGATCCGCGCTGCGCTCTTCTACCGGTGTTACGCGAGGGAGTGGAAGGAGAATCGGGCGGGCTGAAATGCGAAATAACGTTGGACGCCAGAGTGTTATAAGTAAAACATATTAATCATATGCAAATATAAATGGTTTTACATGGTAGAACTACCAAATAAACGGTACAATATGAGGATGACCGTTGCGCGAAAAAGCGAGTAAACATTCATTGTACCATCCGGTGTTCATGCAGTTGAGTGGCGCTCGAAACCCGTCGTGTTTCCCGATCAGAAAGAAGAACACACGCGAAGCAGAACGTTCCACGAGTATCAAAATTATTAATCCCGCGTGCTCGACAAAATTCAGATGGCGCTCTCGAGGGAGCGGATTTGTTTTAATTACAACGTAATTGCCAATCGTAAACGAAAGGGTATTGAAAAGAGTGTGCTTTGATTCTGCGTTCTTAATCGAATACCGAGAATTTGGATGATTGCAAAGTGGTTTTATCTATCGCCGAGAAACACGACATCATGATGAATGTTCTGCGACTAAAGAGTCCGCGAATTTCGAAACAAGACACCTCGCGAAAGAAGTTTGATCGCACCAAATTAGTCAAAGAAACGATCGCAACCGCACCAATCGCAAGTGCATGAAGACAGGTCGGCAGATAATTAAAAAATTTCATCATCCTTTGTAGTGACGTGCACATTTTACTGCGTGTGCACGCTCAATCACAATATACGTATGCTCGTGTACGTGTGTCGTGTGAATCGTGTGTGTGTGTGTGTATCGTGTGTGTGTGCCTGCACATATATAGATATATAGGTACATACATAGATCGTTCTAAGATCGCGCATGCTTCGGCGCATACATCTATATATATGCACCGTAATATATGATTTCTTTTTTTTCATCTTTTCTTTATTCTCGTACTTACGACGATAATAGTATATTTTTACATGCAAAAACAAAAAGTTTTATCACAGTGGGACAGCATACATTCGTTAATATCGTGTTATCGATAACTTCTGCCTTCTTTCTTTGACACCCTACTCCCCCCCTCCCCTCCCCATCCCACCCTTACCCCACATTCAAGCTCTCCTCGATCCACCTCCCCCCCCCCCCCCCGATCACACACTCTCAAGTACGACCCCTCCACTGAACGTTAATTAATGATCCGTGATTATATCGCCTTGCGGCAACCGCAAACGTCCAAAAGCTTTTTTCATTCGCACCACAGGCGCGCCCCGATGTCCGTCGATACATTCGCGACTTGCACGATCCGAATATAGAAAACCAAAAAGAAAGAGGAGACTGGCAAGGATCCAAATGGACGTACACGAATCTGTCGGCCGTCGAACACGATTTTAAAACGGTTCCGCGTGGGGCGCTAGCAACCCCCTTCTCCCCGTTGTTTCCCGAAGGTGCGAGATCGCCTTGAAACCGTGTCCTCGCGTACGAGACAGCCCCGGATGGGCTCTCCGTAAGATATCTCTCTGAACCTGCTCTCGCTCCGATAGCTTGGGGAGCAGAGCATGGGCGGTATTTTCGACAAAGTCGAAAAAGCGATGCCGCTGAATGTTGAGCAGCTTTGGCCCTTCGAGCGGAACGCCCTGGGACCGCGTTCGCGGAGAGAATGTTTCATTAACTTATGTTAATGCAAGGAGAATGTTAGCTTCGGTCCAGCTCAGTCTGAATACCAAAGTTCCAAAGATTAAATTGCGCTAATTTGTGAAAATACTGCCCAATTCTGCTGCTCCCGAATACCAGAAAGAGAAGCTTGCTCCGCGGTAAGTTGCACAATTCAGCGATGCACCCACAATGGTAAACTGCAAAGAGTATTATGCTAGTTTCTGATTCCGCGATTCCGCGTGTATCTCGCTCTCTTCCATTCTCCCCTATGCACACGTGCCCTTCCGTCAACAGACACACGCACGCGCGCACGCACGCACGCTCTCTCTCTCTCTCTCTCTCTCTCTCTCTCTCTCTCTCTCTCTCTCTCTCTCTCTCATTCTCTCTTGTCGTCGACATTTCTCATTCTGGCCGTTTTCGTGGCTAAGAGGCGTCAAGAGAAATTCCTTTACGATTAGATTATGCCTAGGGTAACAATATATTGGTCTACGGCGCCTCTGCTTTCTCACCTCTAATGTTCTATCACCTATCGGCGTCTACTTAAATCGCTTAGCATTGACAAAAAAAGAGGAATCGATCCATGTTTCATCGGTTTCACAATAAGGACGTATCGTAACGCTTAACATTACTTCTGTCGCTCCTCTGCGCGCAACAGTTTCCGTTAAGTTAAATATTTCATAGTAACGCTGGAGACCTGAGTTTTGCCCCTTCTAGCTAAACCGCCGAGATATTGCTGCCAATATTATATAAAAAGTGGTTAATGTCCGGCTACGATCCGCGCACCGTATATTCGATTTCACCGTAAAACTGTCCGAGAAGTGGCTTTGATCGAGATCGACAGCCCTCCTCCGATCGAGATCGAGCCCCGTCCGAGAAGGGGACGTCAGCACTGAGGATTTTCTTATGATCGCTACAATGTGTTTCGGGTTCCTCGAGAAGTTCGTTATTATTACAATTGGAATAGACGGTTACGATAGTGTTTATCGATACAATTTGATTATCCATGTTTCACGCAAAATTCTTGTTGCAAGGCTCCCCCCTTCGCGGCGAGCTTACCGAAATATCTTATCACTCTTTCTCTCCTCCCACAAAACATCCGGCGTCGATCGCCTTAACGCGTCGACGTGTCGCGTCGCACAAATCTCCTCCTCTCTGCCACACTCTTCCATTCTTCTCCCCCCGTTCTCTCTCATCTCTCTCGCACTCTGCACCCCCTCTAACTTGTACAAAAGCTAAGGCAACGTTTACGCGTCTTTCCTTCCCTCTTCCTCCAATTTTCCCGTTCGTCGGATCTTGAATGGCGAATCTAACGTCACGAAGAGACGTTCTTCGATCGATTCTCCTCGTCCTTCCCCATCGATCTCGTCGCCGAGCACTCGTTTGAGTCGCGGAAAGCCCTGAATCTCGTCGAATCAGCTGGCACGTGCAGACCCTCCTTCCGTTCGTTCCCCTTTCGCGGAGAACAACACCCATCTCGCTGGGCGATTCGACGACACCCAGTCCTCGGTACACTCGCGCGAACTTAATGGAGAAAGTCGAGCACGCGTTGCACCGAACAGCATTGCGAAATTTAGCGTCGCGAGAGCCGTTAAATCTCATTCTCGCGAAAGATGACGCTCCCTTGGACCGGTCCTGCCGAGAAGTCCACGTTCGTAACACCGAAATATCATTCGCACCCATTTCTTTGTTTTCTCTCTCTCTCTTTTTTTTTTTGTACAAAACAGCTCACCATCAGCTCGAATATATATACACCGTGATGTGACACGTTTATTATCCAGCAAGACCGTTGCACGATTCCTTTATTATGCCATAAAACTTCACCGGGGACTGCGTCCCCTTTCCTCGAAAAATACAAAAGAAAGATGGTACCCCGCGTGAGGTCTGTCCAAGGACCTCAACGGGGCATGGTCGATCGTCGTCGAGACTGTGCGTGGAACAGTCGACCTCGGATCGTAAATGGCCATTCGGCACCGAATGGCTCGCCACTGAAGCGAATCAGGTCCAACGACGCTCGAAATTCGGCCGCTCGATCCGCCCACGTCCCTCAAAATTCTCACGCGCCGCGAAAGGGTCCTCGCAACTTCCACTCGAACCTGGACACCCTGCACGCGCCGCGATGGCAATACTGACGCGCTCGTTGGACATGGTTCGCCCCAGAGTGTCGCTTCTCTTCGCTTAGCCACCCGCCGGGGCATCTCGTGGTGCCCCACTTACGACTAACTACCGGTTATCTTATCGCCGGACGGGCGAGCGTGCACAGGGCGAGAGAAGGGACTGCCGAGGGGACCCAGGAATACTTTCCGAGAGTGGTCGCGTTAAATTTGAAACGATTCCAGGATGTTTTCGGCATCGACGATTGCGCAGCAACGCGCGATTGCGTTCCAATCGAGCGATGCCAAACCAAGTTTCGCCTGCTCTCAAAAATAGAAGCGGCTTCTGCGGTTAGCCGCGCTTATTATCGGGCGGTCGGACACGCTCGTTACAAAAGATTTAGAGTCGACCTATAGCAAAGTGAACCCGTAAACTGGGGTAGACGAGTTTGCCGCGTCGCTCGGGGACGTCGCGGCGTTGGGCAAGAGGCGAGATCCGCGGAATCCAGACGATCCCACTCGCACAAAGGGGAGGAAATACCAGCGGTAGTACGTGAACGGAACCGGTCGGTGCCCGCCTTTAATCATCTTTTAAATACACAGAGGGGTTGTGGGGATCGTTTACTGGGCATCGAATCACCCAGTTGACGGGTTAATTTGTCGAAATTTCGCCAGCAGAACGATCCTCGGACGCGTGTGCACGCGCGCGCGTCCGCATTGGATGCGATCGAACGCGTGAACCCTGCCGGTCGCGCTTCACGATCGTGTGTCTCTCTCTTGGGAACGTGAACGGCAAGGATCGCGCCTCCGATCGGCGCATCAGGATGTTAAGATATAGTATATATGTATACAACGTACGCACGTATATATTATAAATAATCAATTAAAGGTTTGCTTTCAAAGTAAGTAAAAATATATAGATATATATAGATATATATAGATATATATATATATATATATATATATATACATATATATATATATATTTTATATATACGTTTATATATATTTTTTTCGTTTTCCTCCCGCCTTCTCCCCGTACTCCCGCGGTCATATATTCTCTCGCCACAGAATGCATCATTTCCCATTTTCGTTCTACCTCTAGTGTTTTGTTGTGGTGTCGTATTCACATGTTCGTCGCGTTCGTGTGTGTCCACGTTTGCTCGTGAATCTTGTGTACGTGTGCGTGTGTATGTATCGCGTTAATCATCCTCCCGTCGAGAGAGAGCGGCGAGATGGTGTCGCGAGAGACTCGCGGGCGATCGAGATCGTTCGCCACCCGGTGACAAAAAATTGTCTGTAATTCTATCAGAATATCTACGATATCGCCGAGGGTTCGTCGACGTATCAGTCCCCGACGTTCCTCCGAACTCTTCGCCCGATTTGCCGGCGAGTCCGTCGCGCACCCTTCAACTCGCCACCCCTGAAAAGCCCACCGTAACGCGTAAAAGTCCGCACTCCCGTCGCCGAGTCGCCCGTCTCCGCTGGCGTCGCGTGATTACCTCGCGCCGAGTCGTTGCCTTCCTCGCCACACTAACGATAGTGTCTGTAATTACAATGGCGTAGTTGATACGAACTCCCAGCGACATCGATTCGAACGTGGCTCCTTTGTGATCGTACAATAGCGCCCGTCAGTTTCCGCGCGGCGACGCGAGATCCTGATTAATCGGGAGCCACGCTCGGATCAAGGGGGAATTGGAAGCGATGCGAGATCGGTGCGCTGGGTGGCGAGGCAGCGATTCGGCGCGAACGAAGCGCGACAGCTTCGGTGACGGGGCCGCCGAGGAGACAGGCGACCAGGCCGCACGGCTCAAAGAACGATCGAATACTGCACCGGCACGCGATCGGACGATCACGAAATATAGAAGCCTATCGGCGCCAGGGCACTTTAATATTTCTTTCGTATAAAAAAACCTAAGCTACCTAAGTCTACGTAATTCGAAGCCTTTTTAGGATGAGCAACGAGCCTTTCCCTCCGTATCAATCGTACTTCTCCTACCCTCGATGCACCTCTATCGTCGTCCCTACGCCGTCCTATGTACTGCACGAACGAACAAGAAAAGTATAGCAACAATTACGCTAATGGGAATCCCGCCGTCGCGACTCCTCGCCCTTCTCGAGGCCTTTCCTCACTTCGTCCAGTCGATCGGCTAGCGCCCGTTTCTTCTGACTACGGTGGCGGGAATCGCGAGGAGCTTGCGACCGTCGAAAGAGTCTCCGTTTCCGTCCGAGCCACCGGTAACCGAAAACGTGTCTCCCTCTGCTTTTGCGGAACGTCCTCGGTACACTTTTGCGATTACGGACCGCAATGTAATGCGCAAAATTTCCCGAGGGCCGCCCCAATAATGCCCGACGGCCACCGAAACTCTTTCGACTGCGGCAGTGGCCCGGCGATCGCCGCCACCTTTGAGATCGTTCGGGAGCAGCGTGAGTTTGTGATCCATAAAGTGAGAAAACTTGCCCTCCACGGAGATCGACGTCAACCACATAGGCTGTCTCGAAACGCGAGGCACCAGCCAAACAGATGGTTCTTATGGAAAAAATCGCATCGAAATCAGAGATGGGCGAAATTTTTATTTATATAAAATTTCGAATAACGAATAAAATTAAAAAATGACTCGTCATTTGTCGAATAAAGCCAACTCTGGTTAACGAACGCGTGAAGAATAATTGTT
Organism: Andrena dorsata; assembly: GCA_929108735.1. Lineage (NCBI taxonomy): Eukaryota > Metazoa > Arthropoda > Insecta > Hymenoptera > Andrenidae > Andrena > Andrena dorsata. Next base: position 25,229,737 of record OV815489.1, read on the forward strand.
TTAACTTTTATTCAAAATTCGAAGTTTGAGTTAAATAAATTTTTCCATTTCTGATCGAAATTGTGGAACGTAGCTTTCGCCCGAGTACTCATGCCCAAAGTACATAAAGTCAGCAAACTAAAAGCTTCTGCCCCACACTTTCGACCTCCTTTTTCCATAGGAGACCCGTCTTTGAACTGTAGCGCGAGTTTCGTGACAGCATCGCGTGTTTCCGTCGACCTAAGGGAAGGTCGAGGGTAGACGCGCGCTCGAAAGGGTGAAGAGCGCGACGAGCGTGGAGATTCCGACGCGTCGTATAAAAAAGAAACTGTACCGATCGATTGACCACAAGAAAGCTACGAACGATAAAATTCGCGAACGGCTGTTGCACATACGGGTCGCGTGGTTGCTGTATTCCGTCGCCGACAACCGACGCGTGTCGCCCCGACTGCACACGCGTTTCCGTAATAAAATAAACAGAAGGGGGATTCTCTAACCGAAACGTAGAAGAGGGAAGCGGATATCGTAAAAAGCGTTTGAAAAACAATAGACACGATTAATATATATCTCCCTCGTCGGCAATCCGAAATCACAGGCAATACGTGTTCGCGTCCTCCCGAGAAATGAATCTCCGCCCTAGTAACACACATTTTCTGGCACAGCACTTGAAATCTATAACGTATAAAAAAGCTCCCCCGCGCACCTCCGTGGGAAAAAATTTCGTTGTGTGACGAGTCGTCTTGCGAAATTGCGGGGCCGGGCACGTTTATATAATCGAGCGATCGAACGGAGCCTACGGTTAGTTTGAAAGATCGGATAGATCGTCGAGCCGTCGCCGTCTCCGGTACACGGGCGCAGATGCTTGCGTAGAATCCATTGTAAAGTCGTTACAAAAAACGTTCCCGTGCGCATCCGAGAGGCCCGCCCATTGCGATGTATCTAATATATTATATTATATATTCTAATATCACTGTTCGAAGATCTTACTTCGTCGATCACAATCGCGACGTAAACGGTGCCCGCGCGTGGCCGCGCGTTACAAAAACGGAGGTCTGGAAAATATTCACAAAAAAATATCGAAGAAGTCAGAAGTACAGCGGTCTAGAAAAAAGTTTCCCGTCTCTGTCGTTTTCCATCCCGCCCGTTGCCTAGGGGAACGGACGCTCGTCCCTCGTGTTAGTCGTTACGTTAGTATTAAATTTCCTCGAAAGTTACAACTACCCTGATTACCAATCCAAGTTGCGAGTAGTTTGAGCGACGTCAGACTCACGTTCCGTTCTGCGCTCTCTCTCTCTCTCTCTCTCTCTCTCTCTCTCTCTCTCTCTCTCTCTCTCTCTCTCTAGTATTCCTTTCTCTCCACCAACCCCCCCGTACCATTTCCCTTCTGCTTCTTCTTCTTCTTCTTTCAAATTGCCTGTAAGACTAGATATATGCCTCTGTTATTCTGACGTATCCGATCGAATGTAAAGTGCACTCGGAAATATACCGCGACATTTTCCGACATTCAAACGATTCTCCCTAACGAGAATAAACTGACAGCAACTCACTAAAAAAATCATTTCATTTTCTTCCTACATCTCTCTCTCTTTCACTCTTTCTCTTTCTCTCTCTCTTTCTCTCTCTTTTATGGTCACACACGCGCCGAAGTTTCGAGTTGATCATCGACAAGACCCGTAAGGCCTGTAGACCCTGAGAGACTAATTTAAAAATCTACGCCACGTTTCATTGGTCCTGCCGACCGAAGCAATTGTTACCGCGCTACGGTAAGATACGTACGACACCGTGACCGCCGTGCCACTATAGTATCTGAAGATTACTACCGCTACCGCTACCAAAGCGGTAATCCTCACAAACTATAACAACAAACGTCGTCGACGCCGGCGTACTTCGTCAAGGAAGCTTCGCTGAACTGCAGCTGGTTCTGCGTGTGCTGTTGCATCTGCAGCTGCATCTGTTGCGCCTGTAGCTGCGACAGCGCCGCGGGTGACGCGAAAGCCGGGTAAGCCAGGGTGGTGTTCAGGCTCTCGTTGTGTTCCTCAAGGGAGTTCTGAGCGTAGTGTAGTACCAGGTCTTTTAAACTCTTGTGAATGTTGTACGGTTCGGCGAACCCGAACCCGCGCTCCGTGCCGTATATTATGCAATGATTCACCGTGCCGTTACACCTGCAACAGAGGAGCAGATATCGTTTCAATCCACTCGTCGCTAGCTACGTGAGGATCAACCGGGAAACGCCGGAGTACGAGGATGCACGTACATTATCGAGAGCGCGTACTGGCCAGTCCTCGACGTCCTCACGAGGAAGGTGCCGTCTGGCCGCTCGGCAAGAGTGCGGTCGGCGTCCGAACGCGAGCACTCGAGGTGAAGCCACGTCTTCTCGTCGGAATGAACCTCGAGGTCGACTTCCTGAAGATCACTGTAAATCACATCGCCCAGCACGGGATTCGAGAGTGAGTGGTTCAACACCAACTGGTTTATTTTGTGCTGCTTCATTCCGTTCTTCTTCAACCATCTGTAAAACAATGCAAGCCCATGCATTCGCGATCAGAGTTCTATACGGAAGTACATACACTTAGAAGAAGCAGCTGGTTGCTGTAATACGCACAGCGAATGCTTGTCCCTCTGCCGCACCAGCTGGAGAAGTTCCGGCTTCAATTTGTGCATTTCTCGCTCGAGAGTCCGGTTGTACGCGATCTGATCCTTCAAGCTGCGATCCAACTGCTCTTTGCTGTCTTCCAACGACTTCAATCGCCGCTTCAACAGCTCGGCGTTATCGGTTAAACTGCAAACACGATTATCGTGAAAAGCTGCGGCCTCGGATTATTGATCGATTAAAGCTATTCAGAGAGAGAGAAAAAGAGGGTGACACTTACGTCGATATCTCGTGGGGCTGAGCTTCTTTCTGGAACTTTTCTTGCAACTTGGCTTGATCCTCAAACATCTTGATAGCCTCCGCGAACGCTTCCAACGCCTGCCTCTTCAGCTGCACCTCGAACGACGTCTTGTTGTACAATTCCGACAGGTCCTTGTATTCTGTAAACGCGTGGTTGATCTCCTTGTCGAGCTCAACGTACTTCTGGGCAACGTTCGCCATGTCGGTTGTACTGGCAATCTCATCGTCCTGTACAGCGAGAACAGGAAAGTAAGAAAACCGTTGAAAATCACGCCTGACGAATGCCAAAGTATTCCCAGCAGAGGTCTCCCGAGCGAAATTACGAAGAGAGTCACCTGTTGGAATCGGGACACGGGATACAACAGTTTGATGTCCAGCGTGGAATTATACTGCGCCAGGGAGCAATTCCTGTAGTGCTCCACCAGATCGATAACCGAATGAAAGTCATACGGCTCCGAGAAGCCGTATTTGCCGTTCCGTTGACAGATCTTGATAAGCTTGTTGGTCCCGCCCTTACGCAACGTCAGCGTGTACTCCCCGCCCTTCGAGGATGCGTCGCGGACCAAAAAAGTGCCGTCCGGGGTATCGATCATCTTCTCGTTCACTTCGTCCCGGGTGATGTCTCCCCAATACCATTCGGCCTCCTGCAGCGTGCGCGGCCTGCCCGACAGACGAATGTGACAGGTACTCCGGCCAGAAATACACCCCCTCCCCAATTACACCGGACACTCGAGGGCAAATGCTCCCCCTACCTGTGCTGTTGCTGTTCCTTCTTCTCCGTGCCCGACGACGACCGATCGATGGAGCCGTCCTCCTCGAGAACGGGGAACGGATCTAACACTGGGAACTGCGGCCTGGACACCTTCCTCGGGGGCAGCTGTGGCGGGCTCGCGAACTGCGGCAGCCTCTCGTTCCAAACGCCGTGGAGCAACAGCATCTCCATTATTCGTATATGTGCCTCGATGTTGTGCACGATTTGTCTGAGGATTTCACGTGGAGGTATATTATAAAGGGAACGACGCCTGAAGGCCGTCGCGCGTTTTGGCGAGGCGCGGGGAATCGTAGAAATGAATAATAATTAATTAATTCTCGCTGCGCCTCGGTCGTCAATTGTTTATTCACTTTTCTCTTCGTATCGCCGCGCTTCGCCAAAATACGCGACGGCCTTAAGTGGGTATACCCGTTTGAACCCTCGGGAACTGTGTACATTTTTTTACAAGTCAACGGCTTGATGCAGATTTCCCGTTTTTTTTTACTATCTTTACATAGTATTATGGACGACTTAAAAAAAAAAGTTTCAGTTAAAAACTACCGTTTTTGGGAAGTTACGGATACACATCCGAAAGTCTCCCGATTTTAGACAGCTAAACGGTGGGCCTAACAACTCGGGCTACATTCAACCAATTCAATTCAAATTTTACATCCAGAATCGTAGTGAGATTCCACACCGTCCTACGAGGACTTTTTTTATTCCGATTCCTCGTTTATTATTTATAAAGAAAAAAGGTGGACGTTTCTCTTAGAAAAATGTAACTTTACCTTTGATCTCTCACCATTTCTTTATTTTTCAAAATTTTCAAAATCGGCCCCGTTGGGCGATAGCTATTAACATACTTTATAAGAAGATTTTATTGTTTCTGATTTCAGACACGACATACAGCTTATTTCAGGCCCACCGTTTAGCCGTCTAAAATCGGGAGACTTTCGGATATGTATCCATAACTTCCGAAAAACAATAGTTTCCTACCTGAAAGTTTTTTTTTAAGTAACTCATAACACTATGTAAAGATAGTAAAAAAACGGGAAATCTGCGTCAAGCCGTTGACTTGTAAAAAAAATCCAGAGAATGTACACATTTCCCGAGGGTTCAAACGGGTATGCCCCCTTAGTGGTGCGAAAAGTATCACGTCGCTTCGTGGACACTCACATGATCCGCTCCCAAGGTGGCCTAAGGAAAATGTGACACATGACCTGGGTGAGAAGGGTGGGTGGCTCCATGTAGCCTCTTCCGTGTTGTAGCTGGCAAATCCGACAGAAATGGGCCATCAAGTGAAAGAGAGTGCTGCGATGATGGTCCGGTAGTTCGACCACCAGCTGCCCTAATCGCGCCGCGCACTGCTCGTCGTTTCTCACGTCTGAACGAAGAGAACGAGATGTTAGCCCGGGCCGTGTAAGCGATTTCACTTCGGCACTCGCGGTATACGTACTCGACGCTTCTATGAACCTGTCGTAAAACTGTACGGGGATCACGGGGTCTGGCAACTCCCGCAGGAACCTCTTCAGGACGCTGGCGATGCATTGGGGGGTGTACGAGGTGAGATCGACCTTGCAAGGATCTGAAGTTCCAAGAGCGATGTACATAAACGAGGGCTCGTTGCGTTAGCAGCGAAGCCAAATACAACATAGAGATCGCTTTACCTTCGTTCAGTTTCTGCCGCAGCTCCTGCGTCTGCTCGTTGGGAGGGCTACTGTGGTAGACTTTGTACAGGTCCAGCGTGCTGTCGGCGAACGCCTTCTCCTCCAAGGCGCGGGTGCACCGCTCCACCAAGATCGGGGCCCCCCGTGACGAAATGTCGAATTGCGAGCAGAGCCCGAGACCGAATACTGCAATGGACAATCGGATCTCTTCACTCACTGTTCAACCGGCACGCGACACCACTGGCGATAAGAAAATGCAGGGAGGGAGAGAGAGAGAGGGGGAGTAACGAAGGTTACTCTCCACCGTTTCGTCCCGCGAGGAGCTCGCGAGGTTGCCAACGGGCGTTTGAAAAATTGCACAGCCATAACTTCGTGGCACCATACAATCGTATCCCGACGAGCTTGTGCAAAGGGGAAAAAAAAGAAACAGAGACGCGTAGGTATACCTTTCACTGTTCTATTTATCGCCACGACCTCTAACAGCTTGAAGAATCCGCCGCTTCTTTCGAGCAGCCGAGGCAAGCGCGCGTGAGAATTTTTCAACGGGCCGCTCGTTAATAAAACTTTCATTTGTTTGCGGTCTCGCGAGATTCTCCCCCTCGCCCCCGCACCGCCCCTCCGGCGAACGCGGCGGGGTGACGTGTCGACGGAGGAGACGAACGAGGTGGAAACGCCGCGCGCGGTGAAACAGGTGCATGCGAAACACGGGAGCATCCGCGTGTCGTTGACCCGCGCGCGGCCGTGGAAATAATCGCGAGCGCGAAATTAATTGGCTGTGTAAATTAACGTTCGCCCCGGGGCCGAGGCGAGGGGGGGGGGGGAAGTCCCGGAGGGCATCTGCAAGAGATTCGTCGGTTTTTATGGACATGCCCGGGAAGAAAAAAATGCCTGACATCTCGCAGACACATTCCAGACGCTCTCGACGAGAGATGAGCGACGTAAAATCGTAAAGAACGTTCCCCCTGGCGGAGCACGAGAGGGAACAACGCGCCGAGGGAATGCCTCTTCCACAGACGCGGCTCCTCCTTTTTTCTCCAGCGGAGCTCCGACGAAAATAAGCCGGGCCCTCGATGACACTTCGCGCAATTGCGTAACGCCGGCCATCCGCAGGACTCAGTGTCAGCTTGGATGATCACCGACGTTCCCTTTGCAGGAAGGGATCGAAATTCTACTATCATAGTCTCGTCTACTTTTGAATATCACGGAGACCTATCCGGTTCAGTTGGACGAGTTTTTACCGGTAGCTTGCCACGATTATCATCCCCCCGTTTTCCGGGGTAGGCTGATTTGCTCCTGAAAACCGTAGGATCATCGTTTCCCTTCGTATCAATCACGTCGTGTCCCAGCGCACGACGTGCAATCTCGTTACCTCAGCTTGTTCCTGCATAAGAAAGGCTATCGCGAGTGCCCGCGTCGTTATTATAGTGTTCCAGCGTGTTTTTCACGATCCGCCAACCCCCCTGCACTCGATCCTCGCGCGAAAATATACAAGAGCCGCGGCGCGATCGTATTTTCGAGCGAGCTTGAGTCGAAGCGACTTGTCGTGAATACCGCATACGCCACTTGTACAATCAAAGGCGTGTACGCATGCATTATAAGAAGGAGACCGAGAAATGAGAGTGAGGGGGAGAGAGAGAGATAAGGAGAGGGGGGCACGGCGGGAAGGAGAAAAAGAAGGTGAGGGCGGAGGTGGAAAAGGGGGAGAAGCTGCGGTCGAAGGGGGGGAAGGAGAAAGAAATTTATTTTTACGGCCGCGACAGCGACGTCTTGTTTCTTCATGATCGTATCTTCTGCTGGCTCGAGGCAAAGGGGGACGGAACAAGAAGTTCGAATTAAAACACGCGGCACCGACGATACCGTATGCACATGAGCTTGACGCGACGTCGCGTCGCCCGATGGAGGTCAGCGCGGAAACTCGATATTCGTCACAGTTCTTCCACGGATCAGACGAATCGACTGTTCCCGTATCTTGGCGGCCGATGGTGGCTGAAACGGAGGACCGAACGGGACGCCGTAGAATCCGAAACGAGGCCGTTCCAATTTTACGACTAGTACGTGGATAAATGTTTTCACTGCCGTGGCGAACGGCTACCACGGCCGTTCCACCATCGACCAACGGAGCCTCCCATCGTTCCTGCCCCGTCGGCTCTTAACGTCTCTTAAGATTCTAACGAAACAGCCGGCACTTCTATATTCTGCGCGAACGAATTTCATAAGCAACGAGACAGCTCGGAAGCCACGTCCCTGACCATTGGCGCCGTGTCCGCGATTCTACTCGCGCGAACGTGATCCCTGCGCGTCGCTCCGTCATCGACGCGAGCGCGAACTTAATGAAACTTGTCGGGAGGCACGAGCACGGAATGTTATCGTCGATGAACGATCCACCGGTCTGTCGAGGAGCTGCTCGGCCATTTTCAAACCACTCACTCTGGTGGAACTTTCGATCCCGAGGGTAGTTAGGAAGCCGGGATTGCCGTGAGCTAGAGCGCCAGTCGCTGGAGAATCTCGTTTCCACGTGTGGGATCACCTCGTGACACGGTTTCGTCGATCGCAGCCGTGTCTGCTCGGCGGGTGACGGTTCCGAGAGTAGCCACGGAATTTCTAGGAAAACCGTCTACCTTCGCGTGCAAACACGCGCCGAGTTTATGGCCCGTAGGCGTCTCGCTCGAACGAACATCCTTCCCGTTCGATGACCAAGAAAAACGAAAACGGACCGGCAAAATAACGTTTCCCCTTCCCTCTCTCTCCTTCTCTCTCTCTCTCTCTCGCTGTCTCTGTGACCGAGCAGGCGACGGAACGAGCGATTTCAATCGAAAGACACGCATGAATATTTAGTTATTCAGATATTAGAGCGACAAGTAATGCGCCACGCATCGAACGTGTCCTTGCCTGCAAGCTTCATAACCGAGAACGATTGCGAAGCAGTTCCAAGCGGCGAGGAACACGTTTCTGATGCAATCGCGGGGCACAGCCGGCTAAAAGACATCAGACTTTTTAAATTATTTCCGCGTTCGGCCCGTGAACGTAACGAGGAGGCACATAGATGGGAGTACGGGCGTCGCGCAACGTCACGCTTCGGGTCCCCGGCTTACCTGGTGTAAATCTGTGGTCGCCGTCCTCCGAATCGGCGCAGTTCGGGGGTAGACCCGCCGCCGAGCACGTCCTGTGCGCCACCAGGCCGCAATCTAACGGGAAACAATGGGAAAGCAGACTGAAACTCGGCCGCTTGAAATTTAAGTTTACGTTATCGCGCGACAGCGCTCGAAGCTTAGGGAAAGAGCATCTCGCCGTGCGCGGTAATCTAATAGCTTAATCGCCCGAAGCTCGGAACTTTACCGTCGCTTTGGAGCTTCGAGGGATTTTCGCGGTAATCCCCCTCGGCGATGAAGCGATACGACAGCTCGAACAGACGATAGCGGTATCGCCGCCGCGAGGAATATAGGGAGGTGCTCGAGGCGTTAGTACCGGAGTGCTGTGCGGATTCAGATGCCGAAGATTCTGGTGCCCGGTTCATCCGTTAAACACTGGACGTACCTAGACAGAGGTAGCCCTGATGCAGGAGACCCCTCAGATATTTCTGGCACTTGTCGCATTTCTCCAGCATGCTGAAGCTCTGTGACACAAGGGTGTGCGAGTTGCCGGTGATGGTAGCGAAGGTGTCGTTGGCCAGGGCCGAGGTGGTCGGCGTGGCCGCGGACGTCGCCTCCTGTAACGAGAACGGCGCCTGGGAAGGCAGACAGAGCTCCTCGATGCAGGCCAGGATCGTCTTCTGGTGGAACTCATCCTTGATGCCCATGTTCTGCGAACAACAAGAACGGAGGCGTCGTAGCCTGTCATCCGGCAACCGAAAAGCCTCCCTCTCTCCGTTCCCACCCTTCGCGTCACGTTTCGCCGTAAATACATCACCCACCGGTTTCTGAAAGTTTCGCCGGGGCCCCGTGGCGCGTACGCAAGAAAGAAGCTCGCTAACGACGCTGTACAGTTATGAACTCGCGCGCTCGTAAGCGGTGAAATATAGCGGGCGTAAAAGTCGAGGTTCGCGGGAGTGATCTCGCGGGAGTGAGCCTGCAAACTCCCGGCGAGCCTTGCCGTTTGGGAATGGAAAATCGTCGACCGCAAATCTCCGGCATGGAAAAGGATCTAGCGGGGTGGCTTTCGTTTCACGGCGATCCTCGAAATTGTATCTGGCGGCTCGCAGTGGTTGCGCGGTGACGCAACGACGAGCAGGAACACGAGACGCAGGGAGCTCGTAAAAGGGTGAACGATGAAGCGATCGTAATTTATACGCGTCGTTATGTCTCCCCGCGACTGACATCTCGTTTTCCCCCGGCGCGGCTGATGCCCGAGTCAACAGGTGTCAGGTACATGTGGCTCGCAGCGGATAAACACCTGCGTACACCAGCTGAGCCAGACAATGAACCGCCGGGGACAAAAGTCGACTGGCACGTCGCTCCGTGGAAGCCTCCGTCGGTCTTTAATCTACACCGATTTCCAAAGCTGGCTACTCGCTTCGGTTAGCATCGCTGATATCCTTCCCCGTGAGCCGAGGATTATGGCCCGTCAGCCGTTAAATCGGATTAACCGGTTGCCGGTGGCTAGAGATGCGCCAGCAGTAGAGATCGTAAAAGATCGGAGCTCGATTCGAAATGGACGTTGCGGAATAAAAGCTAAGATATATATCGAGATTCCTCGATAATCTGACGATTTTGACTGGGGAGAAGGTTAACTGGCGGTCGCCGTCGCAAATTGCAGGAGTTACGTAAGAAAAGAACGGAGTACATGTTGCGAAAGGATCGCGCGGGAAGTGGGGCGAGGGATACGGGCGCTAGGGCAAAGGGTTCGACGCGCTTCTTCGAGGCGCCCTCGCTTCCGGCAGTGCCTCGGCTGGCACACATTTTTTCCAAATTATGGTATTCGGGTTCACGTTCGCGCGGGCTATTTTAACATCCACCGGCTACCATATTTCTCGGGCGCCACGGCGCGCACTGGGCCAAACGCTATTATTAGCGATACGCGCGGCAAAAGTGAAGGATCGGTGGTACAAGGGTGTGCGGAAAGCTGGTAACGAGTTCGGGAGGAATCGTACGTGGCAAATGAAGCACGCTATCGTGCTCGCCACTCGGAACGTTTCGTGAGTCAACACCGAGTACTTTCTCACCCCCGGACAGCGATGGCAAAGATGGCTCTCGGTACCGAGTGTCGTGGAAGATCGGCGACCGACCATCTTACACACCCAGTGTACACGAGCCGCCCACGAGCCAGAAAGACCAGAAACTTTTCCGCGTCATTGTTCCTTCTCGTCTGTCCCGTGCCAGACAATCGGCGGAGAGGGGGAAGCCCGTGGTCGCGCGTCGTTTCGACGGCAAAAAAGATCGGGGAAAATAATTTGTCATCCCTTAAGGGGGTAGGGGACTATTTCAGCTTCAAAACATCGATTTTGTTTACTGATTCTGAAAATTGGATACTTTATGAACGTTTTAAACAAAATTTCACGAAGAAATTTAAATAATAATAGAAGTTATAGCAGTGAACGTAATTGAGTGCACCGTCGAGTAACGGCCTCGGGGAACGGTATTGCTATAGGGGACTTAACTTTGAAGCCGTTTTTCTCCTAACACCATTTTCAGACATGGTGTACATCATAACTCTTGAAGCAATGAATATTTTCAGTTGAAATTTTTACTGGACGTGTAGATGTCTGTGAAACCTTTTTATAACTGATTAAGGGGTTAGATCACCTTGACCAAGTCAAGAAATATCGTATTTTTAGGAATTTATTTCTAAGTGACAAAAACAATTTTATCGATCAAATTTTTTTAATGAAGATAGGGACATCTTTGAATAACATATACATTTTTTTTAAAATATCAAAACATTCCGGAAACTTAAATTGTATATATTGTCAATATTCTCTATCGTTCGGCCGTCAATTTTTTCGATTGGTAGAAAAATAACAAAGTAGCTACACGTCGAAGCAAAAAGCTCATTTTCGTGTGTAAGAAAATGGACTTTGTTTTACGCATAAGTTAGGTAAAAATTAAAGTATCGAAAAAATTGACAGTCGGACGATGATTTCTGAAAACATGATATCGAGAAAAACGCGTTTAAAGTTTTCGAAATGCTTTTATATTTGAAAATAAATTGTATATATTAATCAAAGGTGTCTCCAACTTCATTGAAACATTTTTATCGATGAAAGTGTTTTTGTCCCTTACAAAAACAAATTCCCAAAGATGCGATATTTCTTGACATGGCCAAAGCGATTTAACCCCTTAAAGACCCCTTTAAAAAAATTGATTCGTGCGTAACTTCCATAAATTTTGTTTGCACCTGCCGCGGCGCGTCGTACAAAGCTATCTTTTAGACAATTTTATACATTCCCACAATTGTTTTTTGATAATTACTCGCAAACGTGTTCACAATAGATTGTGAAAAGCACGACTACAGCGATTATTGGGTATCAAAGTAATTTCTCGTCAAAGAAACTAACGATTTTACGTATCCAATAGTCCACTACCCCCTTAAAGTTCGCCCGTGCAGAAGAGGATCGCGCTCCTCGGCCGGAATTTCTGCGAGGATCAGCGGGAGCCCGAGATAACGACGCGCACGCGGCAATCTATCAAGCTGCCTGGCCGAGTTAAGTGTTAATTACACGCGGGACGCGAGCCCCCGAAAGTTTTTTTCAGCAGCCATCAAGGGGGCGAAAGAGATCCGGGGGCGTCGCCGCGAGAGTGACGGTCGTTAAATTGTTACGCTCCGTCGTCTGGAAAGGAAGAGACGCTCGCGTCTTTCCGCGCGATAAAGATAGTACGCCCTTAATTTATTTTCAATACACGCGTCGCGGCCCGCGAAGCGAGCGTCTACCCGCGGGAAGAGATTATCTGGAAGGGAGCTTGCTCGAACGGATCGGTAATTAGGAGTTATCGGTCTGAGCCAGATAAAAGGAGCGTAGCAGGGAACGAGCGGCGCGGGTGCGCCGCGATAAATCGATTTTAAATTGCCCTAAGACGCCCGAGGATCGAGAGGACGCGTCCCCAGGTCCGCCGGAGGCAGGGGGGTTCCAAGCGCGCGAAGGACGAGGCGAACGGGAATCGGCCGATTTCTCGTGCCGAAAGGACGCTCCGAGACGATTTACGAGTCGATTAGCATGGTAATACGCGATTTACGCCCGGAGAAGCCTTGGCGGGACGAGTATTTTTATTCTTCTCGTTCGCGCGCGCGGCCCAGCGAGACGCGTCGCGACTAAATTTCCGAAATAAACCTCGCAGGACTCTAGCGGTCGCGCGGCAACAGGACACTACCGTCGTAACAAAGATAAGGCGGGATGAAAAATAACAGGCAAGCTTCTTCTTATTAAATTCCGTCTCCCGCGTTCGATTGTTATTCTATCGGGCGAGCGCGGTGATTTATTTGACTGGTGGGCACGAAAGGATACCTGACAAGGCGGGCGGTTCGAGCCCGAAGAGGGAGCTGAAGTGGCCGTGCGACGCGACGCGACGTGTTCGAGTGCTTGGAGATTCCGCGTGCCGGTGCCGACAGATAACAGGAGGAAAATCCTTTCGCGGAGATAGGGCCGAAAGTAGCCGCCAAGTGCTCGCGATAAGCGATGAAAAATTTCGTTACAGAGAAAGAAATAGGAAGAGAGGGGCGGGAGGGGGGGGGGTGAGAAGAGGAGGAGACGATAAAGAGCCGACTGTGGCGTACAGCGGACGCTACACGGGGGCAATTACAGGGTCAACGGGCCAAGGAAAACGTCGTCCAGATACTCTCGAGTCGAGGTCATCGCCTTTTTGAGTACTAGCCAAAGAATTTTCGATCTCCCACCGCGGCCGATCCCGCTCGCGACGCGTTTTCTTTCCCCCCCCCCCCCCCTCGACGCCCTCGGCGCCGGGAACCAGCGAAAAATCGACGGTCGACCGGTCCTTTCGCCTTCGCCGTGGATCTCGCCGCGGTTTATCAATCTTTAAATGCTGCCCGATCTCTTATCGGGGTGACGGGTATTGAAAGGAGCGACGCAAGGATCATCGCGGAGAGGAAAGATGCGTAAGCCGGACTCACCATGAGCTTCTCGCGGTCCAGGAAAGGCAGATCGCTGCCCTTGATGTCCTTCGACTTGAACACGTCCACGTAGCGGTAGAGATTTAGGGCGGCCATCCATTCGACCACGTTTTGGGACGTCCACTCTGTCAACGGCTGTTAAAAGCATAAGTTACGATCGCAGAAATGGGGATCGCGGTGACGTTCGGGTGCACGGCGAAAACTAGCAATAAGCGGCGCAGGCTCTCCCGCACGGTCCACGAGCGAGTGCACGTCGATATGATTAATCGCCGTTTTCGCGACTGGATAATTGCGTAACGAGCCGGGGATCGTTCGCCGCGAATTCCATAACGATAAATCGCGATGACGCGTTCGCCGTTTGAGAGGCTCGCACGTGAACGCGGATAGAACCGTGTGTAAACAGAACGAATAAGCCCGGGCGACCGAATTCTTTGCTTTCCGACCTACTCCAATTCGGGGACTCGTCACGGGATTCGTGGATAACATCAACGAGCCGACGATACACCACCGTGTCGCTGTTGAGAATGTTTCGTAACCTTGCGAAGGGACCTCCTTGTCCCTCCGGTTCCTTATCGCTACGCATCCGACGGGACAATGTAGCTCCGAGGCAAGTAGATTAATCCGTCTCATGGTCAGACCAGGCCGGCCCGTGCAGCTCTACGGCTACTCCTCACCTTTCGTCATCCTTCTGGAGGCCGCGAGACGTGCATGCCCGGGCCTCAATCACCGCGCACGGATTCCTGGCGTATCGTTATCCCCCGGTGCGCGGACATGCTTCTCTGATTCGGCGGATGCTGCTGGCGGCCGAGCAGCGGCTCGGCGTTGTCCAACACGCGACCAGAAACTCCGATTAGATAGCACCGACACCGCGGAAAGAGGACGAGCCGCGCGTACGTGTGAGGGCAATACCGAGCGGTGTGTATCGCTCGACAAAGCGAAAGCGTAAAAACGAAGGGGGAAAAGAAAACGTAACCTTCTCTCGTAACCTTAAGTCTACGATCGTGACGACACGAGCAAGATAAGGGGGCCCGTACTCTTTATCGCCTCCTCCGGAGGAGGAAACTCGAGCCGATCTCCCGCGAATATTCGCTCGGATCGTTTCGAAAGCAGAGCGCGACGTGGAATATTCTTCCTACCCTGTCGAGTCGTTCAGCGAATCACGGGAACGTGGAGATCCAACGGCCGTTTAAGGCCCAGGGAACGTTGCGGAGCTCAAACTGCGAATTAGAAATACGTCCGCCAAATGGGATCTATTCTTGGATTGTATATTGAACGTTATTGTTGTGGTTCGACGACAACATGGACGATGGAGGAGAATCTTCGATGATACGAGTTTCAGCTGACTATCTACCAGATGCTTTAATAATTTTAAAAGATATTTTCAATCACTATACTCCTCAACAGAAGAAACTTTAGTATAATCGAGGGATCATAAACAGCAATTTAGCTGAAATTGTTTGTGCTAACGAGGTTGATATTAATCTGAGGAACTCTCGCAAGGCTACCGGAACGCGTATGAGGAATCACAGAGATACAGTTCCTGCAGTCCTGAGCTGGAGGTGCGTCTGACAGCAGACTGTTCGTCTCCCCTTGCTCCCAAGTTGCATAACCGATCATACCAGCAAGAAGGGTTCGAAACATTCCTTTCCGTAAACAAGGGAGGTGATGCTGATACCAGCATCGCGTACTTAAGAACACCTTCTAACGTTAAAAATATCTCTAAAAGAATTCTACAATGACCCGATGATTAGATCGAGCCTAATCGCTGCCGACGTCTCTCAAGTCCACGTGGAAAGTCGTAGATAAGTTTTCACCGTCTAATTTGCCGGTGAGAGATAAGGATACACCGAGCCGTGAAGCCCCACGCGCTACTACGGGAATAGATGCTCGATCGGGAGAGATAGCAGGCCTATGACACGTTTATTTCCCTAAATTTTATGCGGAGCGTCGTTACGCCATCGGGCCTCGTAGCAGGTTTTGCTCTGATAACGAAACCCGTCTAGTGTTTGTGTACAAAGTCATGTTCCGAATAGCTCAGGCATGTAAAGGGATGGCGGAGAACGCGTGCAGATTTCCATACGCTTGGAAACGCGGCGCGAGAGGTGTGTGTCCGCGGTTTATGTAAATCGGCAAAGACAGTGATAAATTCAGTCGTCGAACCAGTCGGTTCACCTCCGCGGTCGAGTAACAGGAACATACTAAACAATTTCCCGCGTAGACGTTGTTACCTGGTCGCGTTTCTGTTGTTCTGCACCGTAAACTTTGACTTTATTTCCTTTATTTCGTTTCCAAGCGACACCTATCGCGGGACCGCGGAAGGTAAGCTCGACGAGGAGGAAATTAATTCCATCTTGATAGAAATTGATTTACGATCTTTCGGTGCCGCTCGAGGAGAGGCGTAAAGCGATTAAGTCATCGTTCCGACCTTGCTCCCGTCGAGGACCAGGCAGAGTCGATGGTGGAAAGCAAAGAACGTCGTCTCATGAGTTTCACGAGTTCCGTGCGAGCAGGTCTTTCTCCCGCTGAAATCGTTGCGCGTGGAATCAGAAGCAGAAGTCCCGGGGCTCTCGAGGGCCACGAAAAGTTAATAGAATCTTTAGACTCGAATAGCGCGCGCGGCGATTGAAGACGGCCGGCGAAACCAGACTGGCTTCGTAGTAGGAAAGGAGGAATTCGCGGAGCAGAGAAACGGACGATGGTACTGACCTTGTCCTTGTCGAAAACCTGGCCCGGTAGCGCGTGACCCTTGCTACTCCACTGGCAGAGGTGCTCCCCGCTGTAGTCCGCGCAGACCATGTGGAAGCACGCATGGCACTCTGCGGAGCATAGAGAACCGCACATGCAACAGCACGTATTAGGGGTGAGGACGGTAACGCGCGTTCCGTCGGACGCGGCAGTCAGCTCGGCACCTCCCTTGCCTCCTTTGCCCTTGAAAAGGGTGCGCTGCCCGCTGCCGCTACCGCTACCACCACCACCAACAACACCACCACCACCACCACCACCACCCGAGCCCCCGTGACCGATTGGATTGGAATCCGCGCCGCCCTCTGCCACTCCGCCGCGACTACCGGCGATCTGGTGCTGCAGCTGCAGCTGCAGCCTAGCGTCGCACTCGCACCAGCACACGTACGAATGAAGGGACACGAGCCTCGCGCACGGGGCACTCTCGTTCGATAGCTGTTCCTGTTCTCGGGTGGCCTGTTCGCCGTTCCGCCCGTTTATCTGGGGTTCCGCGTGCCACGGGGACAGCGCGCCCTGCCCCCGCGGGCGTAAGTTCATCAGCAGCTCGAATCTAGCGATCACGTGCTTCACGCTGAGGCTGGCGTTCGTCAGGGAGGCGACATTGCAGCCGGGGTGGATCTGCTGCTGGCCAGCGGCGCAACGTCTGGCCGTGGATAAAGCGAGGTTTCCCTTCAGCCTGGTAGATTCTGGGATCAGAGTCTCGTTCGAGTAACTGGCGACGGGGGAGCTGACGCAGCTCGGAGGAGAGGTCGCCTGACCGTCGCTGTAGATGCCATTCGCGGTGGCGCCGTTCGGCAGGAAGGTGCGCGTCGACGGCTGTAGGACCAGCCTCCGCTCCCGACGCGGCTGCAGGCTGGCGACGACACCGCCGCTCGTTGCCTGCGGCGTGATTGTCGTGGACGAGGTGGATGACGCGGACGTCGAGGCCACCACGGCCGCGGCGCTCGTCGTCCCGGCGCCCTTTCGCAGCATGTAATTGTCCTCGTCGACGGCTAGCAGCGGGGACATGGCCGTGGACTTGGCCTTAACTGTGTCATCGTTCCCCTTGGCCGACGACGCTTTCGTCTTCTCTATCCTGGGCTTGGTCCCGGCGATTTTCTCGCGTTCCTCGCCGCCAACAGGGCTAAGGAGATCGGATATCCTGCTCTGTAAGCCGACCGCGGGCTGCTGCACCTGCGAGCCGGCGGTCGCAGCTGCGGCGGATGCGCTCTTCGCCCGCTTCATCGCTCACGATCATCAAACATTCGCTGCCACGGACCACTAGCCAAGTGGACCACTAGGTCTTGCTGAGCCGAGAGATCTGGTTGCTGCTGCTGCTGTTATTGTTGTTGTTTCTGTTGCTTTCCGGCGAGTCCTGAGCCGCCCTCGGGCACCGCGAGTCGCCCCTCATCGTCCTCGCTTCCCCGGCTTCGTCCCCCTCGAGGATAATACGCGCGCCCACTGTCCAGGCTACGGACCGCTCGCGGTGATCTCGCGCGACACCGACCGACTCTCGCGCGCTAAAAACGTGATCGCTCCGCTGGTAGAGCGTCGCAAGGTCACTCGCATATCGCCAACACCGACACACTCTCCTCTCCCCCACCACTGCCGGGCGCACTTTCTTTCAGCCCGCAGAATGTGGAAATTCGTTCGAGCCCGGCCGATGCTTTCAGTCGCTTCAAA
Organism: Andrena dorsata; assembly: GCA_929108735.1. Lineage (NCBI taxonomy): Eukaryota > Metazoa > Arthropoda > Insecta > Hymenoptera > Andrenidae > Andrena > Andrena dorsata. The sequence continues at coordinate 25,247,486 of OV815489.1, forward strand.
TCGGCCCTCCTAATCGCCGCATCGTTAATTACCAATCAGCTGTCGTGCGGCGTCCGATGGTTAACTTATCAATCAGGCCTCGATACGTTCCCGAGGAAAAGATTCCATTCGGTGTTTCACAGAGAGCGAGAGAGAGAGAGAGAGAGAGAGAGAGAGAGAGAGAGAGAGAGAGGCAGAAGCGGCCAAGAGCGAGCGAGAGGAAAAGCGACCAGCGAGAGAGAGAGAGAGACACACACACATTCACAGTTTGTTAAAATTCAGCGGGAATCTCTCTCCGTCCTTCCTCGACGCGATCCCAGCGATTCCGCAGCGTGCTTAACTCGGCCGAAGTGGAAATAGACGGATAGCGCGGGATAGCCGAGATAAAGAGAGAAGAGGGAAAAAAGAGCGAGAGAAAGAGTCGTTCCCGTGGGTGTGACCTCGTGTAAATTCGTTTTCCATAAATCTCACTCCTACCGCATGCTGCTGCTGCTGTTCCTGTCCCCGCCACCCCGGCCCCTCCGCCCTCTCTCTAGCTCTCTCTCTCTCTCTCTCTCTCGCTCGTTGGCTCTCTCGCTCTCCCTCTCTTTCTCTTTCTCTCGCAGGCTCGTTCCCGTGCGCGCACACACGACCTTTGTATGAACGCCGAGATTCGCCGAGCCTGAACGAAACCGGTTTCGTCGAGCACCGACACCGAACGATTTTCAACGTAGTCCCGCGCGCGGCCCTGTATCCTCCTCCTCGTGGCACATCGGCAGGGAGTTGACTCCAAGGTATCCACCGAAGCGGTTCCCCTCTCGTCGATTAGATCGGATTTTCACCAATGCGGTCGAACGGGCTGCTCTGGTCGTGCACGCGCTCCGAGAGATCCAACTGATCGATCGATCGGATCCCCCGCGACTGAGAGAGACGTGCGCGCACCTCTAGCTTTAAACGTTTAAACGTCTCGTGCGTTTATCCTGCTGCTGGTGCTCGCCGATACGTTCGTCCTTCCGGTGCATCGGGCCCGCCGGTAACCTTCGCTCGTGCCGTCGTAGCGCGACGAAATAATCGACTCGTTAAAAACTAGTTCTCGAGTTACCGTGACGGATGGTAGGCGAATTTGCCGCCTTGGAAACGTGCTCGCCCGATGTCTCGCGATGTCCACGATAGTCACCGACGTCGCTGGCCGAGTGGGGAAAGCCTCCCGCGATAAAGTCGACCGATCCGCGGTGGAAAATGGGCTCGGGACCGCGTGTACCCGTGCGTGCCCTTCGCGGCGATCGATGAGACGGCACAGTTGATCGGTGGTGTTGGGTTCGAAGGATCCGCGCACAGATTATCGATCACGAGACGGGAACGCAGCCGCGATCGCCCTTATCGCGACCACTAGAAATCCGCGACTGGTGCGTCTCCTTCGGTCGCGTTCGCGTTTCTTCGTTCCTCGACGGGTCACTTGGTGGAGACACTTTACCGACGTCGAGTCAGCGGCTCCGCCGGTAAAGCAGGCCGGCTGCGCACGGACGACTCTATTTTCTCATTCCCCTTCTCGCCACGCATGTATCCTTCCCTTTCTACTTGCGCTGGCCTCCGAGCCCTGCCGATGCCGAGGCAAAGGGTCTCTCTCTGTCCCCGTTCCTCTAGCCTTCCTCAACCACCTCTAGACGGTGTTACCGTTTCTTTCCCGTTTCTTTGGTGCTGACACCGCAGCGATGTGTCCCGGCACACTTGGATCCCTATCGTTCCCCGGTCACCAGAGTGTCCGACGCGATGGAACCGCGCTACCAAAGCTCCTGTCCGCTTGTCCTCTTGTCCTTCCGGTTCGTTCTCCGATCGGCCGAGACCGGAACACCGGGTGCATACGTGCCCACTCGGCGAAGCAGCGCACGCACCTCCTGGCCACGGGATGGAAAAGTCCACTGGGCACTGCACTTTTTGCACCGGCGGCCTGCACCACGCGCACACCTGCACACACACGTCACTTTCCGCACGTACGTGCACGACACGTCTATCTATCCGTCTGTCTCTCTCCCCCCCCTAGCTTATAGTCCCTCTCTGTCCTTCCTCTGCCGCTGTCGTTCCTTCACTCTTCACGTCCGCACACACTGTCCCTCTCCCCCTATATCTCTCTATCTCTTCTCTTCCCTCTCCGCGGCCTTCCCTTCTTCCTCCCGCACACTGCCTCGGTCTTCTCACCTTCTCACCTTCTCTTCCCCCCCTCTCTCTCTCTCTCTCTCTCTCTTCGCTGGCCGTGCACAGCCGGTCTACATGCCGACTGCCAGCCGTGGGCCAAGTCTCCAACTTCTTTCCCTTTTTCTCTCTCCCTCTCTCTCTCTCCCTCTCTCGATTCTATTTCTCCACTCCTGTCCCCTCTGTCTGTACCGTGCCGTCCTCCTACTACTTCCACCGACTTTATCTTTCGCACGGTGTGCAGCACACCGGGAGAACGGTCCCAAGAGTTTTCGGCTTTCACTCGTCCAGCCGACGAGAGGCCAGTGTCTTCGATCGTCGAACGCACCCGAAAGTAACACCACTAATTCCGCCCGTGCATCGGAAGCCAGCCAGCCAGCCGGCCGGCCGCGTACCGTGTATACTTGACGTGGACTCACCGGCTGTTTCTTCCCTGCCTCCTCTCTTCCTATACCCGCCGTCTTTCCACCTTCGCCGTTCGTTGCCGAGGCGCAGCAAACTTCTCTTCTCGCCAGCGACGCTCCCGCTCAGTTCCCCATCGATCCCACGTCGCCGTTGGCTGACGATCGTCTACGTCTACGGGGACGATTTCCTGCCAGAGGGAATATCTTCTCCGGCGGCTCGGCGCACAGCTGACCGGCCGGTCCGCCAAGTTCGGTCAATAGCCATAGCAGTCGCAGCCTGCCGAGGGTTGCTCGTGCTCGACCGTCGGCGCTTCGCCTCGGCCCCTACCGCCTCCACTCGGCCGTTTCCGTGGCCTTTACGCGAGCCACCGCCGTGCATAGCGACCGCCGGGCCCCCGGGCCTCGCGTACCGATCGAAGCCGCTTCGTGGAAATTTCACGTCCATACACCATCCGCGACTCGGCCGCCGCTAACCTTCTCACGCTTCAAATATCCACCGGCTTCCTTTCCCAAGCCGGCTTTCCGCTGGCGGCTTCCAAACCGACGCGCTTCATTTTACGTAATTCGCCGCGAACGACACGGCGGAACGGGCTCACCACTATCGAAAAATTTATACGTATCGTGGCGATTGGTGGCAGAGGATGACGGCTCCGATCGCGTAAACACCAGATAGCCTGAAATTTTTGCGCACAAGCGCGACAGGCTCGCTCTTATTCCCGAAATCAATTAACAGTTACCATTACGAATCGCAATCGGCAACGCCGACTAGGGATTACTCTTATCTGGGACCGGCCGCGATAAAGTCTAGCAGAGCAGACACGTATCCGCGGTCGCCCTTAGGCGTTATGAAATAAAAGATCACGGCGCGTCGGATGGCCGATATAAAAGTCACGCTCCAGCGAAAAGATACCGCTCGCTGTCGTTCGTGACTAAATCGAGCTGGACCGATCCCCTCGGCGTGGGAGATTATCGTGGTCGAAGAATATACAGTCGATCCCCATTTTAACGATGATCGTTCGCGTCGCGCGTAGATCCTTAGGACGATTCGAAGATCCGGATAGCGGATAGAGGCTCCATTGGCTCCGAACGCGGTAAAGATAAAGCCGGCAATAAAGCGAATCGAGCGGACCGGCTCGAACCCCCCCCCCCCCCCCCCGAAATTCAATGGCCGAAATTTCGTCCGCCGAAAGAAATCTCCCCAGCCCGATCACACTGAAGCCCAGGGGGGAGAAAACGGCAAGGGGGAGGAAACGGAGTCGAAACGCCCCTAGCCCTTTCTTCCCCGTGTGTCGTAAATGTCAATGCTGACGGGGCCAGCGGAATCAGATTTCCTTCTTTACGATCGGCCTTCGCTCGCCCTCTTATCGCGAAAGCCCTACGCGCGCGATACCGTCGCGTCGAGTGCGTACGCACGTGCGCTCGCGCGCACCAAGGGCCTGCGGTGCTCGAGTCACATGAAAGGGCCGCGCGCAGCGTACTTGAAAGGGAAGAAAGGGATGTGAAAGTGAAAAGCGACTTTCCAAGGTAACCAGGCGGGAATAGGGGGTGGTTAAGGGGTGACGGGTGGGAGGGGCGGGAGGGAGGGTGGTGGCACGATACAAGGATCCCCGGACGTAGGATGATCGAATCCGGCCACGCATGCGCCCTGCCTTGCTGGGGGTGTCCTGTTCAAGGTCACAGTACCATCGACCACCCCTCCGGCCGACCCTTCGCCCTGTTTCACCGCGGTAGGACCGATCGATTTCCCGCTGGAAAGCCAATTGATGGGACCCTTTCAGGCTTTTCAAGGGGTTCGGATTAAATTGTAGTCGTCCGTCACGCGCTGACAGTATCCGCTGTACTCGCAACAGAATCGCTGTCTCGCAGGGGATTCGCAGCGACGACGAGGTGTCTACCTCTCGTCCAGCTCTGTCGCTACGCGCACTGCGACGCCCAGTGGGCCGGATTTTAAATTTGCCGCCCTTTGGGTATTTTTTTTAAGATATCGGAATGAAATTTAAGCCAAAAAATAGGAAATAGTTATTCCTTTCTAATGATGTATAATTTAAAATTTTTTAAATTTATTTATTTTTTAATTTTGTTAACTTATTTGTGATAAAAACATAATTCTGATTATTTGGTACCTTATTTAATGCCCTTTACAGTGGTTTAAGCAAAATTTTAGGTGTTTAAATTAAAGGTGTGTCTCACGAGTTGTTTCCTATGTTTAACATTTCCTTCTTTGATATTTAGGTTTTATTATTTACTAAATAAATTACTTTCTTTTCGTTGTTTTCTGCGAATGAGATCATCTACCAAAAAAATTCAGAATTTAGACCTTGAAGCTGAGGAATTAATATTGCAAACATTAACATAACAACGCGACAATAGGTGCATATTGCAAATATATTAATAATAACACCTCTGTGATCAAGTATCCCTTCTGCCCAACTATCCCACCTTTACCCTACGGACTGACCGAACGTGAGATAACTTTAGACACTAATAATCTAAGCAGTGGGACGAGGGGGGAAATAATCGTTACGTGATTATTTAGAGGAAAGTGTGCTGAAAATATTACATTGGCCCGAAAGTGGAACTTTTCGGGGTTTGGAAGATATTCCTAATCAAATTTGAAAAATGTCGCCATTTTCGTTAATGCATATAAAAATATTTTTTAATAGACTGTTTATATTAGTTACTGATAAAAGAAGGTACTTATCGCAAAAACCTGGTCTTTAATTGAAACAAACCGATTTGTTGCTACTTTCCTTTATTAACCGAATTTTCCTTATAATTTGGAAACGAAAAGTTTCCCAAAATTTTGCTTAAACCACTGTAAAGGGCAGTAAATAAGGTACCAAATAAACAGAAATAATTTTTTGTTCACAAATAAGTTTACAAAATTAAATAATAAATAAATAAATAAATGGAAAAAAAATTAAATTATACATCGTTAGAAAGGAAGAATTTTTTCCTATTTTTTGGCGTAAATTTCATTCCGATATTTTAAAAAAAGTCCTAAAAGGCGGCGAATTTAAAATCCGGCCCACTGTGGCGACGGGACGGCGCAGGATCGAGTAGAACGAAGACGCTAATAAATAGACAGCCCGGCCGGGAATGGGACAGTAGAATCAGACGTGGAATGGGACAGTAGAATCAGACGTGGCGGAACGGCGCGGTAGAATCAGACGCGAGTGCGTCTCGACTCAGTGGATTTCCTTGGCACTCTCTGAACGGCCGAGAGGGAGCGATGAAAAAAAAAATGAAGGTTTTACGAGGATTCTTGACTGCCAGGTTAGAGATACATATCGCGGGGGCAATCGGACAACGCCGCGCGCTCCCAGATATTCGACGCCGCGGTCGCGGCGAGAAACGCGTTTCCTTTTGGCGCGCGCGAAGGTATGCTTTAAATCAGGTCGAAAGAGGCGCGGCACGCTTTTCACGCGCGCTCCCCGCGTTATTAAATATCTCGGTTGCGCGAGCCTTGCTTGATAACTTTCAACTAACCGGTGCTCGAGTGCCGGCTAGTCGCGCACCGTGTCCCAAGGAAAATTCTGCCGCTTTCTCCCTGCTGCTTTGGTTACTTTAAAGGGTCGTTGCGATGGTGTTGCGCGGGGGTCGACGGATGGCGGAAGCGATCCATGGATCGTCTTGGTCACGCGCGAGTAGAGAGTCGATAAAGGGGACCCTATCGCTTGGGCCTTGCGATCTCGGCCACCGGCACGCACGGCGATGCAAATAGAGAGAAGGCAGGAGCGTTTAAATGGACATCGAGATAACAATAAGTGCCGGCGTACTCGGCCGACGGAAGGTGGACGGTATCGGTTATTCGGGAGCGCTCGGCGAATGGTTATCGCGCAATAGAAAGGATTTTTTATTGAAGGTAAATATAGCAGAGTGTCAGCACTCGTTCGCGACGAGCACTTGACTTTTTCCCGCGGCGATAGACGGAGCACGCTCGGCTCAGCGCCGCGCACCGCTTCGCACGAGGGGTGGAAAGGGAAAAAACAGTCCCGCCGCGGTTATAAAATCGGCCTGGTGTCGCCGCTCGTATAATGCAACGCTCCCCCTTTTGCTTCCGTCAATGTTTAAATACGACAACGTGACGAAGACACGGTCGGGTGCGCCCGTATAATACGAGCCAGCTAGTTTTTATTCCGCTCTTTGCCGGCGATACTTTCGTGCGTCTCGCGGCCGTGCGCGCCTATCAAAAGGACTGGCGTGCAAATTAATTCCCGCCCCGAGTGCGCGACCGCGCTCGCTCCAACACGCCCGGAGAAGAGACCGATCGACGGCCGCTACCGTCCACTCTACCGACGCCGGCAAACAGTGGGGGCTTACGTAACCGCGTAAATGAATTCGTAAAGATCGGCGCGCCGCTGCCGGGACTATTTTCTCCCCACTTGCGCGTCGCGTGGGAAATTCGGAACAGAGATACCTGTAAATATGATTCAGTCCGAGGGAATAGAGAGATACCCTGGCTCCGTCGCTCGATCTCCATCGGTGGAACCGCGAACAATGACACAGGGACACGGCGTGGACGAAGGATTCTCGGTAATCAGACTAGATACAGCGGAGCGTTATGCAATCGGCGAAATTGCGGGTGCGTCGACGGTGATAATTAGCGGCCGATGTAATCGAAGAGTGGGATAGAACCTCGTGGCGTCGAACAATGCGGCACGTAATGGATAAAAATCGAAATAATCAATGTTCAATTTTGATCTAGTTATCCTGTATAAGGATTAGGCCGAAAATAAGGAGTATGAATGTAAAATATAATACCCCAAGAAATCAATAGAGTATCAATAAATATCGTTTGTTCCTTATAACCTAAACACTAAAAAAATTAGCGTCTTCGTGTATTATTCGTTCGTGTTTGCAATTTCTTTTAAATATCATTTTCTTTAAAAAAGCAGCTTCAAAAAGGACGGTTCAATCCATCCTCTAATTTTTATCGTTCTGTACCAAGAAGCTATTGGTATCACATTGCCACATATCATTTTTCTCCTACGAACTGCTACACTGAATGAAGACAAAATCAATAAACTTATCTATTATTTATTTGTTTTTTAGTTTCGTTAATACTTATTATTTGATTATAATACTTTAATATAATTTTCATTATTGTTACTATATTTATATAATAAAACTCAGGCAGCTTAGATAGAATTTTTTTTAATATAACAATATGAATTATCTCCACATAGTATTAATTCTTTTATTTCTGTCCCAAGTCCCCATTCAAGTGTCGCACTGTGCGTCGGGTAGATCGGGACGCGCGAGCTGGCCCGCGATATTCTACGCCCGCGGACTGACTGGGCATTCCTCGCGTCCCTGTGCAGCTCTTTTTCTGGATCAGCGTGCACAGAGAGGCGATGGTTTTAATTGAATGAGAAGGATCGTGCGACCGCAACCCCCGATTGCCCATGGAGCACGTCCCGGTCCGCTCCGGTATCGGCTTTCCATCCTTTACCCGGGGAATCCCGAATTTCCCATAGCAACGTGACGGTGCACTCCATTACCCATGACCTCCGCCCTGGGCCTGGGGTGGAGGCCTCTATATCTGCGAATCAATGCAGCTCCATTGCGTGAATCCCGGCTGTGTGTAACGCTCCCCCCGAAACGCGGCCTGCGGCCTAATCGGAAACGGGAATGCATCCGCGACGACACGCGATATCGTGCCGGAGAAAAGAACCGCCGTGCCTGGTCCGATTCCCTTCCTACCCTTTACCCTCCCTCCGCCCTCCGCCCTTTCTCTCCGGTCCGCTATTTGCATGCTGCACGAGAGAGACGCGTCGGGGATCGGTACGGCGCGGGAACGCTCCATTATTCCCGAGCGTAATTCGTTTAGACGAGCCGAAGAACTATCCCGTTCGATTCCGCGGGGCAACGTGATTCGAGAATGGGGAACGAACCGTCCCCTGGATTCCGGCGAATCGAGTTATCCGGAGAAATCAGATAACGCTGGCGAGACACTTATTTATCCCCCCGGCCAATTTAAATATATTAATTTTTGCGAGCTGCCGCGCGAAGGTCGCGGCAAGAAGATACGTCTACGCTGGCATACCAGCAGCTAGGATTTCTTCGGCTGTCCGCGGCAAAAAGACAGGCGGGAGTCTCCTCGTTTCTACACGGGACTTCCGCGAGTCACTGGAACACCGCCTGAATAACTCCGGGCCGGGGCAATACACAAATATTCGGCTCATAAATATGTATGGCGCCGTAAATCGGTTATGCGCCAGGATCCCTGGAAGCGTACGAAAAATCGGAACAAAGGAATGATGAATGAATTTCTTCGAGCTGGGACCGACGGAGGCGTACGCGAAGGAAGAGAAGGCGGGCGGGCGCTCGAGAGCGATCGAAACTTATGTATGCGCGCGGGCCGTTGCACGAGGTTTATTAAAAGCGACCGGGCAACGTGTCTTTCCTCCATCCATCAATTTCCATGAGCGAGCGTGCAGAAGAGCCCCCGCCGATTACCAAGAACGAAATCGAGAGCGACGGTGGATGGAAGAACTATCCTTTGGTCGAGTAAAAGTACCCCGGTGAAAAACGGCAAGTGGATCTAGGAGTCCTGGAAGAATTACCGAACCTCGTTCGCGCGGCGCTGCTTTTTCTCGCACGCGAAATTCCAGCTCCGAAAGAGGAAAAAAGACGGCAACGCGGTGCGCTGCACGGTTGAAAAACCGCGACGCGGAGGGGAAACGCGAGGAATTATTTAGGCGGCCGCTGAAAGTCCGGCCGAGAGAAGAAAATCTCCTGTTTGGAGCGCGGGAGCCTCGTGCATTAACGAAATGGGCGGCTGCGAAATTCAAGGTGGAAAAAAGCGTAAGGACAGCGACGGGCAGAGGCTGAACGTCGGCACGAGCGAAGCCGCGCCGAATGAGGGAACCCGCTCGCTCGAGGTGGACGAGTTAATTTTAGTTTAATCGACCGACCTGATATGAAGAGCTCGCGTACGAGAGCCAGTGCTGCACATACGTAAGTAGGCATACGTAGGTGCGCTCTCTCTCGAGAGACAGTCGAGCCACGGCTCTACACTCCGCGCTCTACACACGCGGAAGGACTCGCGTTATGGGCCGCTGGCTTACGTGTAACATCGGCAACCGTCGCTTTCCTCCACCGCGGAATTCACTTCCGAGTTTCCCGACCCCTCGCCGCCGCCTCACCGTCTCCAGGACGCGGGGTTCTCGGAATCTACCGGGAATCTACCGCGAATCAAGGGCTCCGCGTGGCTCGATGCTCATCCGCGCAAGTAATACCCCTCGCTCGAGGGTCCCGCGTACCGGTCGCCAGAAGTAGAGAGGACGAAAGGTTTATCAGGAAACAATGGCAATTTGTTAGGCGTCGGTGAGATGAAAGAACGAGTCGAGAGAAAGGCAAACTTCTCAGCCGAGAAGGAAGTTTACTGGGAAGTCCCTGCCCTCCTCCTCCTCTGATTGTGAGACACTCCGGCGTTCGCCTCTTTGGCTTCGTTACGTTTATGAAGACTGCGAAGTTCGTTTGGAAAACTGTGCCCCCCTCCCCCCAAAGCCACTGGCACGCACTCCAGCGTGGTTTAACCAGATGATGCACGTGTACCAGCGGCTACCAGAGGCTTCCGTTTAACAGTCAAAGTGCATACGGCTGGGCCGCGTAAATGGGACGGGCGAGGGGGGAAGGTTTCGAGGTCGTTCGGATCGAAATCATTCAATTAAGGTCACAGGCTACGGGGCAGCCATCGGGCCCAGCGTCGAGAGGCTAACGCAGAAAAGACGCTTTCCCCTGTTCTATCCGACCTTCCCCCTTATCTATCGTCATCCGACTTTATTACAGTTCGTCGATCTTCTCGAGCGCCGCGTGTACTCGCCGAGCGGCAGAGTGCTCGAGGACGCTCGACTGTCTCGGTTCGACGAACACTTTATCTGATCCGTCAACCCGTGCAAGCCGACGAATTGGATTCCATCGAGATCTCGGTCGCACTTGTGCGCTGCGCTTCTGTCTGCTGATAAATTTGGATGAGACAGGGGGCAAGGTCCAACCACGCTCCGCAAACGCGGGGATAACGAAGCGTTCGGGTTCGCGGGCGTCGCGGCGCTATCGAAAGTGCATCGCACCCTAGGTGCAACGCGAAACGATGCGACCGAAGGTACCAGCTAAGAAGCACGGAAGCTAATGCTCGGTCGGCGATAAGAATGTGCCGTGCGTTCGCTGGGAGACGAATCGAATACAAATCAGGAGGATGCGGAGGGAAGGTCGGAGCACCTCGCGAATAACGAGCCATATACGTTACGCTCGCGGTTTCCAGCGCGGATCCGCGAGAGCGAGGCTTCCGCGACGGCGCCGGAAACGGGCGAGGAAAAGATTCTTTCCCTCGTCTATCGATGAGCCTCGGGAGAGAGAGAAAGGGAGAGAGATAGAGAGACCGTGTACACCGCGTCTGGCTGTCGCTCGACGTGGCTAAAAAGTGGAAAACCTCGTGCATCTGCCTGGGCGAGGAGGGAGGAGGTAGCGGCGAGGCACAGGGGAAGCCGGAAATCGAGGAAAAAAGGGGGGAAAGCGGCGGAAGGGCGAAGCGCTTGCGCGACGAGCTCGTTTCCATGGCTTCGCTCGTTCGTTTCACGTAGCAACAGGAGGACTTTTGACCCCGTTCGATTGTCCTTCGAAACAGCTCGGTGCCTCATCGTTTTCTCCCGTTTTGTCGGCCGAGAGAGGTGAAACGCGTCGTTGAACCGCACTTAGGCGTCACTCTCCTTTAAGGTCCCGCGCTCGTGCCGTTCTTCCACCAGCCACTCCGTCCGCCGACGGTCCTCTCTCGTGTCTCGCCTCTATGAAACCGAGGCCCGCTTCCAAGGGAGACATTACCCGCGGGGCTTGCGAGCTCCTCGAACCCCCGGCCCCCCCCCCCTTTCCCCCCTCCCGAAAGGGGGCAAGCCCTAGGGTCGATGAATTTCGAAAGCGACGATTACGAGTGACGCACGAGTTTAATTTTACGAGCGGATCGATACGCGAAGAAAACCGCGGTGCCTAAATCGCCGACGAGCCGCAAAGAAATAAGAATGGTCGTCCAACGCTTGCGCGATCGCGAGATCCGCCGGCGATAACGGGGAAGAAAAGGCGCGATTTCAATTTTCCCACGGATTAATCTGCTACTCATTTTCTCGCGGAAAACTCTGCATGAATCCCGCGGTGGAATTTCCCACGAAGGCGGATTACAGCTGGCGGAGCACGCGATCGGCGGCCCGTGTCAACGAAATTCCTTTTCATGCCGAGGAAGGAAAGGAGAATCAAAGCTACAAACTTCTTTCACATGTTTGACTCTGCGGTTTTGAAACGAGCGCCCGCCTTTTCAACCGAGGATGATAAAAGTCAACGATTCGTTTGAAGAAGAAGAGGAATATCTTCGCGAAATGAATAGCATCGCCTCCACTCCTCTTTTCTTTTTCGACTATACGAGAATACACTTTAACGCGACTCTTTCAACCTGCTTCTTTACTGTCCGCGTTCTTTTTTTCCCGCGCTTAGTAGCTGCCATAAATACGCGACCGCAGAGACTTTCACTCCTGTTTCCTTTTTGTATCAAATTAACGAGATTATACCTCAAGATGATCGTCCACTTTCGTCTTCCCGAGATCCGCTGATATTTTTTATGCACTGGTTGATTTAATATCTGCCTTTCGTTCAAGCAAAATAAACAATGGGCCATATAAAAAGAATGCAAGATGTGACAATCTTCCTGCTCCACATCTAAAAAACTGTTTGAATAAAAGAAGGGATGCCCTGTAAAGACGTGCCCCATTTGCATAAGGAAACGCGCGGGTAGCGGAGCGCTCGTACGCCAAAGCATTGGGGTAACGAGCATATACCACAGACTCGAGCAACGGGCGAGAGAAAGATGAAGGAAATACACCCAGTTGCGGAAAGGCCGATCGTCCTGGATGTAAATTGAGGCGGGATTCAGGGCGATGGTATTCACGGGCCAGTAATCGGCTGGACCGAATCAGAATCGCGAGGAAGTGTATCGGGTCGGGCGTAGGTCATGGAAGGGTGCGGGTCCGAAAGCGTGTCTTAGGGACAAAGAGAAACCCGTTCCCATCGTGCCGCGAGGCTCGCGCTCCTTTTTCTTTTCATCCGGCCACTATGACAGGGGAATATCATCGATTCGGTCGCGACGCGGAACACGGTCACGTAGGCGTGCTGTTCGAAACCGCATTCGTTAGACGTCCCCAGCGTAATCGAACGCACCGATTTTCAAGGATTACAAGCGAGGGACCTCGTCGGCTCGCGCCGGCCACCGCGCCGCGAGTAAAACGCTCGCCTAGCACCGTGTAAAACGATCGTTACTGCACGTAAGCGATGTTACATCAACCGTATCGCGGATATCTGCCTCGAATTCGAAAAAGCGCCGGGGCTACGTGACCGATGCACCGGCAGCGGCGGAGTTTACCTTTTCCCGAGCGTAAAATCCAATGAAACGTGGGTAATTTCGTTTGCACAGTTGCCGGGTGTACGATATCTGGCCCCAACACACGGATATACACCGAGGAACAGTTCCTGCTACCTCTGCCCGCTAATTCTGTAGCTTCCACGTATTTAGACGACGCCGCGGCTATATCCGGCATACGCTCGCCGAACATCCGCGAATTATCACGGAAAGGCCGGACTTATCGCGGGACGATTACTCTCAGAGGCTCGCTGATGTCGCGCGGTTCGCTGGTGACGGGCATTTGCATGAGAAAGAATTGAAATGAACGGCACGGTTCCCGATGCCGACCAAACGGAGGAAGGATAAACTTCCTCTCGCGATACGAGCGACACAATAACGCTCGAAGACAATAATCGACCGAATTAGGGGAGCCAATAGAGGTAGAGTCGTTCTCGCGAAGGTCGAGTCTTAACGAACAGCTCTTTCGTTTTATCGATAAAAGAGGCTTCTGCGCTTGAATCGCATAGAGATTTCGCTGTAAAGAAACACCTCGGAGAGATTGGGCGTTTAACGAGTCCCCGAGTAATTGAATCGAAACCGGACGAACGCTCTAAAAATCCTACGAATTTAATGGAGACGGAGGCAACGTTCGCGGAGAGTAGATACGTTCCTGAGTCGTACGATGGCAAAGCCTCGGTGGTGGGGAGCAAGAGGGACAGGAGAGGGTTGTGGAGTTTCAGAAAAGAAACTGCCGGCCGAGCTGGAAGCGAGCGAGAGGTAAGGTGAAGGGGGGCACGATAGCACGCCACTCGAAATCACCGGGATGCATGTGTTACTATGCTACAGTGTCGCCCTCGACGGTGATCCACGGAACGAGGATGCACCGCGCTTTATCAGGACGCACGATTTACCTTCGAAGAGGGCGACCCTATCTGAACCAATTTTTTTTACGCGGTCGGTACAAACTTCCCGCCTTCTAATTCGAACGGCGTACCGTTCGAGACATCGATTGCTTCGATACCGTTTCGATGCTGGTCGATCTATCGGTTAACAGTTAGGAATGGTGGCTGAGGCACGGTTCGAATCGCGGCGGACGTTTCTTTAGCGTTCGGGTTTGCTAGGACGAATTTCTAAGGATCTACGTACGATACGAACGATAATCACGTAAGACACCTTGAAATACATAATTTGTAACGGCAACTTAGTCGTCATCGAAATATCTTGCAACAACTCACCTTTGCATTTGACCCCCACTTTTCCAGTGCCCCAAACATAATCTTCACCTGCAACAAGAAATGGTCGAAAAAGTATTACGCTTAGTCGAATCGATCCTGCTACGTCGTAAAAAATCGCGCGTGACTTTGTAACGAGATACTTACAGTGTTTACAAAGTATAGGGGTTACAAAATATACGTCTACGAGGGCATGATTATTCCTGGGTTTCGTGCTTGTTGAATCGGGTACAAATACTGTAACAGAGATAATAATAATAATAATAATAATAATAATAATACTTGTACTCTATGCTTCGCTTTAGCAGCGGTTCCGAATCATTACATACCGTATGGCCCATTGCTGAGGGTTACGTAAGACGACTCGTCTTCGTTGTGAGTGTCTAAATACGGTGATAAGTTTCCTCTCAGCATTAGGAATTCCTCGCTTGTACCTTCAACGTCTGAAAAGAAAACGAGCGATTTGAGATTCGTATCTTCGAAAGCGAGATGCCTGAGTAATTAAGCGGAGAAGAGAAGTCTGTACCGGTACAAAGTCTTCTTCTTAGTTCTCCTGCCACTCGTACAAGCAAGAGCACCGTTTCTCCTTCCTCCCAAATAGTGTTATCCGAAGTTCATTAAAAAACGATTACGTTAACATTCTCCATGGAAAAATATATTAGAGTCAATTCGTTTGTCAGTCGTACATGGTACTTAAACATGGGTAATCTTGCACAACACTATAATCACAGAACATAATCTCTCCTGAGCATTGCGCATCCATTCCATGAGCTTAGAACATCTTCTACTCCACCGATTGTGTCAGAACGGATCCTTATTCGGTACTCGACGTACAATATTCGAGAGCGCACGCAGCTGTTTGAGCATCGTTTAAAAAACTCACTTTTCTATACCAAAGATAGAGAAACGCTATGTAGGTATTATATTCTTTCTCGGAACTAATTTGATTCTCCTGCTGATTACGTCGAACTGCACCACAATTATCAAAAACTTACAGTAACTCTCAGGTTAAGGCTACTTGCGTGTATACATAGAATTATGTTTAAAAAATCTTGCTCGGTAAATATATATAAACTTTTATATATATATATACATATATAAAGCAATGTACATGATGGTGAACTATGATGATCCTTCGAGTGTCAGCTTCTCTGAGCACGCGAAATCATTCAAAGTAACTTGATATGAACACAATGATAACTAGTACGTGCACGACAATGTGATGCATTATGATTTTATCATTCTTTGCTTGTATCTCTTTCGCGGAGATCCACTGCTAGGATGTACCTCTTCTTTCCTTTGGATATTCACTTCAAGCCGTTTCATATCCACGTTCGCCTTCTAAAGCGTAATGCAATTCCTGTAACAAAGGGAAATCACTTATCATTAAACTATCCAATAGTTCAAGAATGAACTTTAATTTGCTTTAATGAATGCCTTGTATTCTTCGGCTCTGAAGACACATTGAATCACTGCATAATATAGAATGTATTGCGTAAAAAATACTATGGTAGATTATTGAAAAGCTGAATAACTGATAGAGGGTTATTTATAGTGTTTTGTGCTACTCTCAGCGGAGGAAAAGGAATGGGAAAGGTTGTATCGTGCGCGTATTCCGAAGCAGTGACGCGAGCTCCGAATTATTGCGATTTTAGGATATTTTTCTAATTCTCTCTCACCGTGGTACAGACTCACGATTATCGCGGCAGTTATTGCCGATCACATGGCGACTTTATAAATGCAGAAAAATTATATACTGCACGCCTTCGATGAGTTGCAAAGCGAAGTTTACACGCGCGTCGAGTAAATAATGGGCGAGGGCCAGCGCGCTTAATGACACGGAACGTTCACTTCTGTATCGTAGGTGGGCCTGACTCTCGCACATCGGGAAACGCAACGCCCATAAGTGATCCAGGGAAGATTAGGCTTCCTACGGGCGAGAAACTGAACGTCTCGGAGCGATCGGAGGGGATGCGGATGATGAGGAGCGAGAGTTGACAATACGTGGTTCACGGGAGCCGACTGAACGTGGAGAATGATACCTTCGCGTCTCGGCACATCGGATCCTCGAGCTTTCGGGCTTCGCGTGCCGACCGAACGACGGTAAATCTTGGAAAGGCGAAATGGTAAGTGACAAAGAATTGTTTCTCTTGGTCGCGACACGAACCAACACGGTTAGGCCAGCCTAAGCAGCTGAGGGCGCTGCGATTGACCATCGCTCATGTTTTATCGTGATAAGAAACCTACATTTTAAAATTCATTCTCGCTCTTCTTTGTCCTATTCGCGTCGGAACATATCGGATTTCTTTCTGGAAAATTTCGATAAGAATCGCTATTAGCTTACAGCTGTAAAGTGAGTCACGCCGATAGGTGTAAATAGAAAGAGTTTAATTTACATTCAAGCAGAATCACTGATTAAACAAATTAATGGCCGCTTTCACATTTCTTTTACTGAGAACGATTAAAATGTATTTAAGAAATGGGATAACGGAGGAGATAATGTGGAAAAGTTGGCTGTAAAGAATCTAGGGAATATAGAAATGGTCGACCAGGGTCCCTAGGCTTCTCCCCACCCGCTTAGGTTTCGTTAGGTGGCTTGCAGAACGCGCTCCGATTGACATTTGTCTTTTTGCTCTCACGTGAATGAGGCATACCGTGTTCTCGCGAGACAGGCATTCACTTCCTAATATAGAGATTCAGGACACGGTGAACAAAGAAACAGCGTTATCATGGTTCGCGTAATTACTCAGGAAACCTACGATGAAGTCGTTAACGAAAATATCGAACAATTCTCCATGTCCGCCGAGGAAGCTATAGAAGACGCTGTAAAGCAATTCGAAGCGCAGGTACTCCAATTTGTTTACCTTTGCTTTCTCACTAAAACAATAGTGGAAATCGTTGGTTCGTTGATTACCATTGTCTCGTTGCCCCCTCGCAATTTATAAGTACAAAATATTTCAAAGTTTCATCGTCGTTCAGTGCGTGGACGTTTCTGGAGCCCTAATTTTGACAAGTTATGGCTCCATTGTTCTGTCAAACATATTTTCGCTTAGGAGAAAGTTAGTTACACTTTTCGATAGAAGAGTCGCGTTGTCCTCGTATCAAAATCATTATCACTTCTATATTATATGAAAATTGATAAGCTTATTTCAATAACTCATAATTAACTGTAAATGTGAAGTGGTAGGTTCGATTAAGTGTATATTTAAATGTTCAATGCGAAAGGTTTCTAACATTCAAATAATCTAGAACGCGTTACATAAGTGGATACTGTGCCATGGTTGTTTTTATCAGCTCTATTTTTATAGGGTGTAGACTTGACCAACGTCATTAAAGATTTAGTTCTCAGCGACTACAATGACTTAATAGCATCTTATCTGAGCCAATTAAATATAGCCCTAGAGGATAAGAATTATGAAAATGTTCCTCATACACTAGACAAATTAAGACACGAGTTAGACAAAGACATAGCACGTAGGGTATACGCTGGGAAGAAGGGAGGCTACAATACCTTGATAAAGTTAATGAAATCTTGCCCTAATAATAACACGGTAATAAGGTCGGCATTGAAAACCATTACCTCATTGATGACTGGTAATCCAGACTTGTTAAATGACGAGGGGATAGCTTTGCAAATACAGTAAGAAGCTAAAAATAATTATGAGTCGCTAGAATAGATCATTATTCTTTCCCCGTCAAACTTTACTCCGTTTGCTAGCATTTTAGACAGAAACACAGACATTCCAACGTTACAATACCTCCTGCGGTGGATAAGAGAGTGTTGTATAAGGCACGAGGTTAACAGGCAAGGCATTTTCAATGCAGACATTTTCAATAAACTTAAGAAAATATTAATTCGTGACGAGGCGACCGGACCCGAGTTGCGAGATGCCTGCGCTGTGATCAGGGCTCTGGTGTTAGACGACGACATAAGGCACGAGTATGGAAAAGCTCACGAGCATGCGAGTACTATCGCGAAAGGGGCCCTCAATGTTATCACCGGGTTGATGCCGAGTAAATAAGCATCTTTACACGCGCGAGGAAGTAGTACCCGTAAGATTCTAATGAACGTATTTCTTGAAAATAGGATTCAGGAAAGACAAAGGGGTCGTGGGAGATTTAATGATAACTTTAGCTGCCCTGATCGTGAGGAACGAGTACTGTCAGGAGGTAGAGGACGCGGGAGGCCTGAAATTCGTCATAGATATTATGATCGATTATCCAGACTCGGAGAAGCTGAACTGGCAGGCATTGAAATTACTGAAAGCCCTCGCTGGGAACGACGACGTGAAGTCGCACGTTGTAACCTCGGGCTGCGGCCCTTTGATCGTCTCCGCTATAAGTAGAATGAAAGTAAGTGTGCCTTGCTGAGGGCGATCTGCTTCGTGATACATGTCGTTTGGCATTTAAAGCTTTTTGTACGTAGAAGAGGATGTTCTGAAACAATAATTGTATCGCAGGAATCCGAGTGCGTAGTCACGGCTGGACTTGCATGCATTTCCGCATTAACACTGAGGTGTCCCTCAAACGCTGGTGTGTTTTACGATTGCGGAGCGCCGCTTGTAATCATAGACGCGATGAAAGCTTACAATAAGAGTGTGAATGTCTTGAAGCAAGCCGCTTGGGCCGTCAGGAACATGTCAGTGAGGAATAAAGTGGAATGTACTGAGTTTGTCGCGTATGGTATAGAGGACGTGTTGGCGAGCGCCCTTCAGCAGCACGGCCCTAAGATCGAGAGCGACGTGAAAGCGGCTTTGAGGGACCTAGGACTGAAAGTCGAGCTGAAAGAGAGGTGGGCCGGGAAAGGTGTGTCCTTGAACAACCAGACCGATTAACGCACCAGACGTGTCTATGTGCTTCGCATACAAGTGGCGAGTAAACGTGCAGAAATAACCGCTAACATTAGTACTCCTTGTATGTAGTTTAATATACATCGACAGTTATATATAATATACATACTGCTTTTTGTAACTCGTCCTTTTATATACCATCGTATATTTATATGTTGTATGTTACCATAGATTTATAATAAACTTTTATCTTTAATACGATAAAGGTTCCGAGACGGCTATCCAGAATCACACGAAACACCCATTTAGTTACGACTAGTTACTCCGACGACTCGTTCGCGATATTCATTCAGAGAAACGGACTTTCATGGTTCGAGTGTTCGCATTGAGCAAGTACGCGAGGTGAGATTAAATTATTCAATCACATTCACGGGGATTACGTTGTAGCTTATTAGATAAAAATTTGACACAGAGTGTATTAGGCTTCGGTAGGACTTGGCGCCTTGGCGAAATATAAGCTCGACTTCGGTATTCTTCTCTCATTCGGATACCCGAATTCTTGTTGAGCAAATCAGGTGTTCGATACGTTATACCGTAAATTACATTCATCTTACATGTATCAACATCGATTTATAGTGCAGAACATCGACTCTTTTTTTCATCAGTCTATACTCTCCGTTTTATCTGGTACACGTCTCTACAACAGAGATACAATCAAAACGCTTGAAACGGAGAAATTTTCACAAGGCTACTCCGTTGGAATCAGTGTCGCGCAGAATTTCCGCTACGTTATTTCTTAGAGGGTGTTGGCAGAATATTGAAGGGCAAATAAAATGATTCGAGGGTCTACGTGTTTATCGTACACTCGGGAGCGGTGATGAAAAGTAGAGAGCTAACTTTGTGAAAATTTCTGACTTTATAGATGATGTTTGATATATATAATATATATATATATCGTGGAATATATGCTCACGATCGAGAACCATCTGCTGACTCGCGCCGGTTCCGTGATCAGTGATTTATCTGTAATTATTCTTCGTTGTACTTCACTCCTGCAAGAGACTACGATTGTATCACAGTCTTTGACGAGGTCACGTTCGCTATCGAGCACGAAGACGTGTCCCGAGCGATCGTGATAATAGAATAGACGAATTTTTCATTCACATATAATCGAGAAAATAGTTCATCCTGGAAGGATCGCGATAGAGATTGCTACATTTACTTCCACGGCTCGTGGTGTGCTAACGTTCGGAGAAATCGTGTGAAAAAATATACGCGTACGTAAGTACATATTAAAAAGAAGATACGAAAGCAACGGGAACGGTGTACGGGGAACATCTATCTATCGATCTGCGTTGCTACTAAAACGACGAGTCTAACAGTGCGATCGAGGATACTACAATGCTCGAGCAAATATGTACACGTGGTAGTGAAACGCAGACACTGGTTTTGCCTCTTCGAAAACGCACGGCCCCGGTGGCGATGTGTCTCGAGCTCCTTTCAATGCCGCCCGGGCTACATGTTCCTGATTCTCGCGACACGAGCAGGCGCTCGCCATTTAAATAACGCATTCAGGGGTGGGGTACGCCCTTCGTCGAGGCGCGTACATTCACGAATTCACGGTGGTACGTCACAGCCATAAATATTAATACACGAATTATCGCCGGTACATAGTAGAATTGTAGGTACGCGCGTTCGACGCTGACGTTCGGTTGAGCAACATTTTTTTTCCAATCGGTAGGAAATCGACCGTCGACCGTGTAATTAGATGCGCCCCGATCGACGAGTCGATAGCGGCGTCAGGGCGGAGGAACTCTTTCTCTTTCATTTATCTATCGCTTATACATGCGGGACATATACAAGCGGGGAACGAGAAGCGAATGGGGAGGGAGGGTAAGACGAGGTGGCCTGGGTAAACGAATGAATTTGCGTTCAGTGAAGTAATTGAGGAACACTTACCTGAGGGGGAACACCGTCCGTGCAAAGTAAAGAAACGATACAATGAGAACGGAAAAGTTTTATTGTGAAACGAATACGCAAATCGCAACAGAAACCAGCCTCTCGAGGGACGCAAAGCGGATCGGACCGTATTCGCGCGCTTCCTTGGAATCGGGAAGGCAAACCGGAATGCGATTTAATTGACACTGAGGATTGATTGCCCGCGCAATTTTGACGAGGTTTTTCCGTTAACCGTTACGGCGTTATCTACTTAAACTTAAGCGACATCCATGCGCCCCGCGTACGGCTCTGCGGGCAATTAATTGGCTAATTAACGAACGTCAAAGAATCCCCTTCCTCGATCGCGGTAGCCACTAGACGTCGGGGGATTCGGTTTCTACCAATGACATTGTACACTCTACACAGACAAGCGTATATTTGATTCGACACCATCGCTATAATTTTATCGCTATCGCTACTGCTATCGTCGCAGATACTAAGAACAGGCAGACCAGTTCACATCGACCATATATAGAAACGGGTACACGAACGTCTTAATGCGTTTACAGGCTATTATTTAGCTTCCAACAAGTCGAATCTGGGGAGAGGTGATCACGGAGCGTGCCCTCCGGCGTGATCGATTTAAAATCGAGCTCGATCGCGATGGTTTTGATGAAAACCAAGGAGATATTTAGTGTTAGGGACCATTCTTCGGGGTTGCGTTCGCCCTTTCCCTTTTCAAGCTTGTCCTACACCTTCCACTGCCTTAATTTGGAAAGCCACCTGCAAGCTAAGGTAAGCTATGCTAAGGTTTAAAAAATTGCCTTCAATACATCCTAAGCTAAACTGTGTTACGTTTTTTATGTTTTACAGCACAGCCAGACATAGCATAGCATAGTATAGCTTAGCTCCCACGTGGATCCGCAGCTTTTCGATACAATTTTTCTGCTTTCTCAATTAAACAAGCCCCAGGTGTGTTTAAAAACGATGCTAAGCGAATTAACTCGTCCCTCCCGTAACAGATGCCACGCACGACCCACCCCCTTCGGCTAGGCATAGTTTTCCGGGAAAAGAACCCCCGAGGGAGCTTCCCTAACGTGGAAAGCAAGAGGAAAGGGTAACGATATCGATTAGATTTGTGGACGGACGGCGTACCGTCGCGGATGGATTCGTTAACGCGAGTCGGGCTCGTAAATCAAAAGCGCCGGGTCCGTTCGACTCGATATGTTAATTAAATGCTCGATAACGGAAATCGCCCGCGGCTTGCATCCATAGCCCCTCGCTGCTCGTCGGTGCACCGGGGAGCGGACGATAAATAACGTATCGCGGCTAATACAGCCTACCTATCGAGGTATACACGGAGAGCGCATGCAGGCTGTATCGATTCCACGTGTTTTGCTTCTTCTTTTCATGGCGGCTCCAGACAGCGCGCTCGCCGACCCGGCCCCGAGAGCTCGTTTCCTCTCGCGCGTACACCGCGCCGTGGTACAGGTTTCTCGTCGATCGTGCATGCAGATGGGAGATCGCAACTTATCCAGGGGCGTAACGATGATATTGACACTCGGGGTGGACCTTAAAGTTCAGGCTGTCCTGTGATTTTGGAAAATTCGGATAGGAACTCGCCATTCTTTATTGACAGGGTTCGGGGTGATCGGCACGATTCAGGGCGATTTGGAAGTGGAAGAAGGGTTCGTTGGAGGTGGATTAATTCGGCAAAATTACGCCCCTGCAGCTGTCCACGTAGACACATACACACAGAGACATATCGACATGTAACACACGTGCAGATATGTACATGCCGTAGAATGGGGGATCGTTGGTGCACGGATGCGTGCGGGTGTACATGCTCTCTCGCGCGAAACTAGACAGCTCTGATCAGCCGGGCAGAGATACATTATATTCGTCTATCTCCCGAACGACTAGTTGATTCCTCTAGGCCCCGCGAACTCTCGCCTGCCGTTGTCCGTGTTCTGGCAATTAAATAATCCTTCCCCTCGCTGGAGACGGCGAAAGAAGTAAGTAAAGCTACGCGGGATTGGCCGATCGTCGTGTTAAATAAAATTATACATAAAGTACGGTCGTCTCGTGGCGGCAGTCTTGGCACGATGCTTCCGTGCGCTGGAGACGACGTTCGCGTTAACTAAGACAGGCTACGAGCTTGATCGAACACAAAGAAACGGTTGTAATCGTGGAGGGATGAACCTGCCTGTGATGGGTGGCTCGTCCCGGCGATGGTTCAGGCCAGATTACTCGCGACATCGGCAGCACGAGTACTTGTAGTACTTTATCCGGCAGAGGCCGTTCTTCACGACCAGGGCGCAGTTCGGATGCTTGTCGACGCACTCCGAGCTGTCGTATGCCTCTGAAATTCCAAGAGATCCGTCGTAATCGTTAAGGAGCCGCTGCGCGACCGAAGTCCTCAAAGGCACTGTTCGGAGACTCACTTTTCGGCGGTCGGATAGGCGATGGTAGGAGGTCCTTCTTGCACAGGTCCAGGCTGCATTGCTGCTCCCCCGTCGGTCTCGAGGCTTCCAAGCAATCGGCGTCGCCGACACCCTCCAGGATGCATCGGACAATTCTGGTTTGCACGCCGGTGCCGCACGTCACCGAGCACTGCAAGTAAGTCTCGGTATTTATAACGAACGCCCCGAAAAAGTCACGGTTCCCCTTCGATCGTAAATTCGCGGCAGCCGCGACTTACCTTCGACCAGTCCGAGGTGAACCATTCCGGCGTGCAAGCGGACGGTTTGCACACTTGCTCGCTCGGTGGCCTCGACTCGCTACAGCCGCTCGACGGCGACACCATGAATCCGTTGCTCGTCCTTGCCACGCAGAGGACTTCTCGATATTGGACGCCCACTCCGCAAGACACGGAACACTGAAATCGTATTTGTCCGACATGTTCGTTCGAATTAACCGAGCGCCTTAACCCTTTGTCAAATTATTTTGTGCGAGGCACACGCAGAGTGAAAGAACGATTTGTTTTTTTAATTTTTATCATGACTGGAAATAGATATTTTAAAATATAAAAGAAATATACATTTTTAGAACAGGAATTTGAAGTGATATTAAATTGTCAAAGGGTTAACCTTTCAGCGTGGAGCGCCGGGCGATCTCTTTGTGTACACTCTGAGTCTCATCTAATGTGCCACGGATAAGGAAATAAGTTTCCATTGTCACGCTACGTTTAGCGAAGTAATCGAATCTCTGGGCCCTTGGGCCCTTTCGCGCGGATGTTTCGCACATCTGGCAATCGGTACCTCCATGCTAAACGGTTACTCGTGGCGGAAGTTTAAGAAGAAGCCCGTTTCGGTTATCTGTTACTAACGAGTGTCCATGGACCAGCGAACCACTTGGCGCCGTCGCAGTTCGTTCCTTTTGCGAAGCATTGCCTCTCCGTTTCCGGCCTCTCCGCGGGATTGCAGAAGAGCTCGCTGCCGTCGGCGCACGCCACTTGCCGCGTCTCCACTCCGCTTCCACATTCGGCGGAGCACTGAGGGACAAATTGAAAAGCGCCGTGTAGGAAATGACACGCGGGGCATGTTACGACCGCAGCTTCGTATAACTCATTTCACCTTGGACGTCCATTCCGAATGAAGCCAAGGCGCCCGTTGCTCCGAGCCCCCGCGCATACAAGCCACGGACTCGCACGCTCTCTGTGCCTCGGGCTTGTTGAACGGCGAGCAAGACATTCCCGACGTGATGCACGTGACTGTTCGATTTCGAACCCCTTCTCCGCACGTTGCCGAGCACTGCAATCACGAAAGTCATCCTTGAACCGAGAATACCGTTTCACATCGCGTCGCAAATTGATTCCAAAGACGGACTCGCTCCTTAAAGCCGGGGACCCACCTCGAAACTATGCTATGCTGGAGCTGTGCATTGCTGTGTTTCAGAAAAATCGCTCGCGAGGGTATCCCCTCCTACGTAGCACAGCTTAACTTAGCTCCTGGTGGAAACCGTTCCATAAGGATATAATGAAGTTAATTTTTTAAAACATAGCTTAGCTTGAGTTAGCTTAACTTATCTTAGGTTAACTTAGCTTTCGAGTGGATTCCCGACTTAAGGATAAATTGAAGTTAATATTTTTTTAAACTTAGCATAGCTTAGCTTAGCTGTCGAGTGGATTCCAAACTTAAGGGTGCATTGAAGTTAATTTTTTAAAACTTAGCATAGCATAGTATAGCTCCCAGTTGGATTCCCAGCTTAATCGGGCGCCGACAAAAGTAAGCGCCTTCGTTTGACAAAAAAACGCATCACCATAGATTCGAAAGTACTTGAAAGCGTCCCCGCGATTAAAGAAATGCGTCTAGGGTACTCTACGACAGTGTGGATTGACAAAACATCGCACTTACCGGGCCCCAAGCGCCTACGTCCCATCTGGGCGTGTCGTGCTGCGAGTGCATGTGCCTCAATTCCGGGCCGGTGGTGCAGGCAGCTTTCGCGCAGGCTTCCACGGTCCTAAGGTCCGGCGGTTGCACGCACGCACCGTCTGCCACTCGCATCGTCAGGTTCGCGTTCAGTTCCTGTACGCACTCCAATTTTCGTGTCCTCGTGCCGGCGCCGCAGCTGACCGAGCACTCGCCCCACGCCTCCGCCCTCCATCTGAAACAGCATTACGCCTGTCGTTGATCCGTGCACGCTAATTTGCGAGCAACACCGGAACCGTGGTCAGGCGGATTACCTGGGCGAGCAGGGATGATCGTTGCAGCGTAGCGGGGGCGGCTGCTGGGGTTTTCCCACGTTCCTGCAGCGCTTTTCGTTCACGATCATCTGGTTCGCCTCGCGCACGCACTTGAAGATCGCCGTTTGGATTCCTGCAAGCAACGGGGGGAATGAACATTTCTGAACGCGAGATCTCCCAAGCGAGCATTCCTCGCGTGGAACCACTTACATCCCAGTTTAACCCTGCGTAAATCACAGTGCACAGACGGGGATGCGTAAAAAGGTGGTCGAGCTACACGCGTTCGCGGCTGTGCGTCGCCGTTGTCAAATACGGGAATTAAGGGGAAGGAGCTGTGACAGCTGGGACGACCTTATCTCTGGCCGCCCGTATGAGCTGTCAGTCTCAATGAAAAGAATCACAGCGACGCTGTTCGCGATCGCGTGCGACGGCGTTCCAACGCACGAGGAGGACCCGTGAAACGTTCGGTGGAAAAATAATAACGTGGGCCGAGCACGGATGTGGGGCTTCCTGCTAATAATTTTCGTGAATTGGACGTAACTTCCGTGTCGGCGATGGGCGAATCGAGCCTCGTAATCTCACGGCCCTACGAACCCCAGGCGATAGTACCGAAACGAACGCCACTCCGCCGGCTTCCCACGCACCATTCGATTACGCTACTGGCTTCGTCTGCTGGTCAATTGTTCGCGCGCTTTTTTCCTAATTGTGAGTTTAATTACCGGGCCTGAAAAATCGGGGTCGCGGCTCGGTAGTGTGGGACGACGGCTTGCACGAATTAAACTCGAACTTCTTCCACGTATGTACCTCCTCCGCACTCCTTGGAGCAAGCGGTCAAGCCGAACACCTTCCACGCGAACTTGTGTCGCTTCTTCTTCTTGGGCCTGGACTTTGGCTGATCGCCGGCCATCACCGTGGTCGGAGGATGCTTCATCTCTTCCTTGGTCCCTCGGTCCCTTGGTCGACTCTGCCCGCGAGTGGTCGCTGATAAATCGATCGTCTGATCGGATCTGGAAGAACGAGGGAGCTGTACGATGGCAGATCGATGCTTCGAGTAAATCGAGGAGCTATTCTTTCTTAGAACGGTCACATATAGTAACCGCGGCCTCTAGCGGCTCTGACTTCGGGAGGATTAATCCTCGTGGGAGGACAAACTTGTACACGCGTGGTGTGTGCGTATATTTACATTCTGGTCGCGGGGATCTTTGCGGGAACGACGCGAGCATCCGAATCAGGGATTTCGTTGCCACGATCCATGGAGCCTGGAAAGAAAATGGAGAGAATAACGGGTCAGTGCGGTCTCGGCGGGTCTCCCATTTGCATGCGAGACGCGGGACGAGCCATAAAGCGCGTTGCGCAAGAGCGGCGCGCGGATAACCGAAGACAATCGTCAATAAGGCGAAAAGAGTGTATTCGATTAAGCGCGGCCCATCGGCGGGGAGGTTACCTGTCGTAAAAAGCGGCGGTGCTATCATCGCCCTCCCGTTCGTCGCTTCCTTTAACGGCAGCATGTACTTGTAAAGCACTCCGGGGTTCATTTCCTGCGCCAGGATCTGAGGGAGGACCATTCGAAGATACAATACAGCGCAGCGATGTATGACGTTGCACGCGGAGGAGCACAATGGGGGCCCGGGGTCGAAGAGGATCGACTCTCAGACTCTCCGAGGAGGGGGGAAAAAAAAAAAAAGGATGGTGGAGGGGAAGAAGAGGAAGAAGCAGCCGTTCCAATAAATCCTCAAAGAGGTCAGAGATATCAGAGGCGTCTTTATGGCCGTACCTCTAAATGCAAAGAATCGTTCAGTGGCCCGGTTGCCAAGATGCACTCGGTGCGGCTTCTGTCACCCCTCTGGTATGTTAATGTCGTGCCAGCCGCTTTATAAGTGCCGCTCGGACTGTACGCCAGCGGTCCATTCAGGATGTAACTACCGTTGCTGTCTCTCAGCGCTAACAGATCAGATCGTTCGTTTAGAAGAAACGTCTCCTTCTAAGCCCCACATGCACGGGCGTCCACGACGCCCGCCTCCCGCCGCTACCGTACCTAAGAAGTTGTTGCTGAAGCGAAGTTCAGAGATGTTGAGCGACATGGCTCCCTTCGGCACGGTGGTCACGGGTTGATGACCCCTCGGCAGGATTGGTTCCATAAAAATGCCCTCGTACAGCCGGCAACCTTTACCCTGACCACCGCAGACACCACAGGCGTCCATCGCCACTCCGGAGCCCACCACGCCGTCGCAACCTACGGGCTGGAACGCGGATTTCAACGTAACTTGAACTCTGCTGCGCGGGGCCAGCGATGCTTCGGAGGATATTTTATGATAACAGATCGAGCGGATCGATGACGGGGAGGGGGGGGGGGGGGTGGTATTTAAAATCAATGCCGGAGCATCGTGCACGAGGAAGGATCCACGCGACACAATGAGGGGCAAAAGGAAGAGGCGGAGGCAACAAAAGGGATACGGTTAGGTTGGTCGCGATCGGACACGTGGTGTAATTAAAAAAGCATAAAAGGCAGGGAAAAGCATCGCGGGCCAGTTTGGATCGATCGTATCGGGGAATCCGCAATTAATTTCCGCCAGCGGTGTGGAGGAGCAGGCCGGGTTGTTCATCGTACCTTGCATTGTCCGGCGACACAGAGCCAGCGGTCTGTTCGCTCCATAGAAATCCCGGCATTATGCCCACGAAGATTCGGAACGTCGCAGGGTGCGCCGTCCATTACTGCCGGTTCAAGCGTTGCGTAAAAACGCTCGCCGACGGCACGGCAATTGAGCGCGCAAGAGTTCGGAGCTGGCCAACACAGTAATTGCGGTTAAGCAACGAGCAGAAGCCTTTTGGGGAACAGCCGTGGAAAGGAATGAATTTGATCGGTAGCTCGCGGAGGAAAATGGCAAGCGATTAAAATTACACTGGCTTAGGTGACTGTCCCCGAAAAATTGGTACCTACTATAGAAAATCTGAAACGTGCATGTGTATTCGATGAGGTTTCTAAGGAATAACGTGTTGACCGTCGAAAGAAATCCTCGAACGTCGAGGGGCAATCGCATCGCTCATTCCGCGGAGAACACTCCGCGCAAATAATTGTAGGAAATTTCGAAACGGAACGGTTCCGAGGCGTACCGGGGTAATTATAACGTCACGGTTGAACGTCAGCCTCGCCGACGAAATTGCAGAGACGGGGGCTCAAGTGGCTTTAACTCACCGTCCAGGAACGGAACCCAATCGTAGCTCTGGCCCTTGTAGTTTCTTCCGTTGTACTTGGCGCATTGTTCGGCCCGCAAATCCTCCGGGAAGTTCGGACATTTCTGTCGCAAGTAACGGCTTAATTAAACTCCAGGTAATTAAGGAGCGATCGCGTGGGAAAGCTGTTTCGTTGTAAACACGCCGCCGCTCCCTCGAATATTCGGGTCGATTGCCAGGGGGCTCCCCCCGCCCGGGAGCACCCGATGCTTTACCTACAAG
The DNA here is from genome assembly GCA_929108735.1 of Andrena dorsata. Taxonomy (NCBI): domain Eukaryota; kingdom Metazoa; phylum Arthropoda; class Insecta; order Hymenoptera; family Andrenidae; genus Andrena; species Andrena dorsata. The sequence continues at coordinate 25,276,522 of OV815489.1, forward strand.
CTTGAAATTCGTCGGATTTTAAATTCCCTTTCAATCTCTACGCCGTAGCCCCACTCATTCGTTAATGAATTTCGGTGCTTTCAAAAAGGAAGGCCGCACTCGAGCAAACACGACGCAACGCGAATACCGCCGCGTACGCGGGGAATCGTTAGCCCTGGTAATTTCCGGGTGGAAGATTAATTGCTGTCCAGTAAAATCCTGAATAGTCTGGCGTGTTTGTACACCACCGTTCCTCAGCGAAACCACCTCGAGGAAAGGGAACCGAGCAACGTGCAGATTTTTTAATTACGCCGCCGTATCTGAGCGCTGAAACCAGCTCGGATTCATAATTTCAATTGTCCTCGCAAGACATGGATTTACCAGAATATTCCCGCTCTCGAGGCAGAATCAATTTCCGGCACAATCGAAGCCGGTCGTCGAAATGCGATTAAAACCCGCCCGATCCTGCCCAGGCAAGTGTGCGTCCTCAATTCGCGGCATTTTTCGGTCGATTCACTTCCGTTCGAGGGCGTTCGATCCGCGCAAAGCGGCCCACCGGCGTCAAAGGAATTCCACCGTCTATCGAGAGCGAGCGATTCAGCGGTTCCGAACGCTTCGAAATCGATCCGGAAGTATCGGTCCCCGCGAAAGAGATCGCGATGCCTTTGCTACTATAAACGCCTAATTACCACCGGCAAGAACCTGCGCGGAGGGCACGGCTGTCCGTTACCGAGGCAGTCCGCGGCTCTGCAGCTGGTCATTATTCTTATGAATTTTAAACAACGCCGCGTGCTCGCGCGCCGCCCGTATAAATTGCCGTCGTGCTCATCCTTAATTGGCCTGGCGGATGATTTGTTCGCGACTCGTGACGTACCGTCGAAAAGAAATCCCCCTGGCGATCTTCGATACGCACTTCCACGTAGGACCGCGAGATAAATGCACTAGGATGCACTTGCAGTTAGCGAGAATGCAACATTCCAAATTATAATAAATCCCACATTCCGCGGAATAGTCGAGGCTCCGGCAAGGAAATTCGCGCAGTTTTCGCGTGCTCCGAGGCGAGCGTTGATCGCTGGATACTCGAGATACAAAGAGCGAGCGCTCCCTTGGCTGCATCGCCAAGTAGTGCTGGCTAATTATCCGCGGCGTCGATTCGAGAAATTCGCCGGCGCCCGTCGCTAACGAAGCACAAACGTTAATCCATCACGCCCGGCCGACAGGATACAAAGGCGTAAACATCAAGCGGCACTACGTGTCGCGTTGATTTACCTGCGTGTTGCACGTGTGGTATCTCTTGTACGTGCCGATGCAAATGGGCCGCGAGCCGCTCGTCCCGTTCCCCGCGATAATGCTCCTTCTCCTCAAAAGTCGCCTGGAACAAATCGTTCGCATTAGCCGTGCCCGCTCGATAGATTCCGATCTCCAGTCCGCGCGATTCCCGGGCTCGTTATACGCCCGTCACGCCGAGCGGCTTCGTCGACGGACCGATCGGCCTGGCGGAGAAATCGGTGACTCTTACTACTATCCACTCTCGCGGACGGATTTAGAGTAGCTTGAGACGGGAGACATTGGTATTACAGAAGCAGTTGCAACTTTCTCCCGCTCGTTTCGCCCCGAACCCCGTGGGAACCCAAGCTACCTGTACGCAAAATTCGAGGAAGATCGGTGGCTCGACATTCGCGCGCTCCCCTCGTCACTGTTACAGGCGTAAGGACACGTTTATTATTCTCGGGAAGGAAAAAAAGAATGGTTGCTAACGGTACAGGGTACCCTCGATTTTATCGTCCCGGTTGCTCGTCCACCGATAAATCCCTCCGACGAGTCACGTAACCGCGCAGGTAGCGTTACAAAGGTGTAAATGTCAGCGGCGATAACACGTTCGCGAGGAGGATCGCTCCGCGCGAGTCGTCGGCGCGGCAGCGTGTAATCTTCCTCTGCTACCGATCCGCAATTTGCTCGATACTCGCCTCTCCCTCTTCTCCGCTCGTGTGCAGCAGGTGGCACGGCCGCGTCAGCCCTCGAGATGCAGCGTCGATCCGATGGGCAGAGGGCTCGGGGAAGGAAGCCGCGACCGCGAATTTCTCTGCGAAACTCACGACGCGCCTGGACTCCGCCGAGCGTAGGTGTTTCCTGGACCATTTGGAAACCGCGAAACGCTTGCTCGTGGCCTTTGATCGCGCGAAGGCTTAACGGTACCGCTAGACATGTGATTATTGCCAGAAACGGTGGCAAATTATACTCGGTCTCGCGTTCTGCCGGTTAGGACGATTACCCTTGCAGCCTTCTTATCTGCTAGCTTTAATCGCAGCTTCTTCTATTCTATTTATGTTTAGAAGAATACGGGAGTGGAGGGTGGCCGTTAATGTGGCCAATTCGGCTAATAGGTTTACGGTTCTCCTAGCCAATTATTATTTTATTAATCGTCTTTATTGCATAAGTATAATAAGAGAAGAGAAAAGAAGAACCATTCAAGCTTCTCTTCCTATATAACAACAGACAGTCGCGATCTAAACGAGGAAATTTTGAATGCAACCCTAGCATTATTGAGTCTTCCAGATATCTTTCTCCCTTGTTCCTTGTCTGATTCTACGTTACCTATCGGTGGAATGTCACGTAGGTACGCTTGATTCATGAAAGCGCCATGTACTTACTGGTAGGGCACGCATTCGCGAGCCTGACTCTGTATGCCCGTGCCGCAGGTTCTCGAGCAGTCGCTCCAGGCGCTCCAAGGGCCCCAGGTCCCCCTGATCCGATTGTCCCGACCGAGACCGAACTGAGTCTTCTCCCGCAGCATGTGATACACCTGGAAATAATTTCACGAGACTCGTCATTTGGCTCGCACCTCGCGGTAGCGAGTCGCTCGTCGAAGATCATTATTTATATTGCCGCGCGCAGGGAATTCCAGGCATCGCGTAATCACGCTGATCTTGCCCCATAATTAATTTCGTCGGAAGTTCCCGTAGCCCGTCGCCGGATTAATCGATCAAAGAGGCCGGGCGCGGGGGAGGGCGAACGAAATTACCCTGGCCCGATGATGATCAAACGGCCGGCCCTCCTATTGTAATCCATCCGCGTTAATTACAGCGGAGAGAGACGCCACCGGCTGGATATCCCCGGATACAAACTGTTTGTTCGATAATTAATATCGAGTACTTCCGCGATCGGGGGCATTAATTGGACCGCTCGCGACGCGCCGTAATTAATTGAAAGAGGGATCAACTGCGACGTCTTCGGCGTGCAAATAATTCCGTTGCCGATCGATCCGTCGCGAAACAGTACCGCGATGCTTCGCGCTGCCTCGCTCGGTGGCTCCGAGCGGGTAATCGCGCGGATTACGCTGGATTAACATTCTGAACTTAACGGAGCCGCGCAGCTGAAAAAAACCGAGGATTAACGGCCACACTGGGCTCTCTAATAACGCGTTTCGAGCTCGAGCTTATGACCCCGCGATTGGCTACAGCGTTGCGCGCAAAATCTACGGGGAATTCGAAATTCGACCGGCTTTCAGAAAGTCGTTAGCTCGCAGAAACGCTGTAACGCTCCACCTTGATGCCCGGCATTAACTTCGGCACGTTAATCGCTTCCCTCCTATGTGTACATAGAAGGGGAAATACGTAACACTTCCCCGCGAAGGAGATACGGACGGCGCCTCGTCAGACCAGCGCAACGCGGTGAATAATGGAGACGAGCGTTTCGGGATTCTCGTCGCTGCGAAAGCCTCTCAAGGGGACTCTTTGGAAAAGGTATTACCGGGCCATTAGAAGAAAAGAATTATGGATCGTGGGAGGCTTGCGAGGATTCATTGGATTTGCGAGAATTGTTGGCAGCGATTTACTACTCCGCGATTTCTGTGCTTGTTACGGAGTAGAGATGTGAAGACACTTTTAAGTTTCTGGGTGGGGGGAATACTTTTGGAGGAAGCTCGACAGTATCCTCGATTTTATGTAGTATATGGAGAACTGAGAACCATATTGATGTAATTACAAATTTTGATAATTTGAGTTAAGGGGTCTTCCTAGTGAGACGGCAGACAAACTTCATTTCTCAAGAATTAAAAACGAAACAAATAGTGCACGTATAAAAAAAAAACTTGTACGTAAAAATATTCATTTACAGCGAAATAGGAGCATCGAGGAGACAACAATATTCTTCCGGGTGCGACAAAAAGTAAAAAAAAGATTGAAGATTAAATTCATTAAATTTTTAAATATACACATATTTATTATGGTAGTATGTTGCGTTTTCTTTAGATCTGTTCTTACATACACCACTATGAATCTCGCTCCTGCATAATATCCGCGAAGTAAGTAATTGGAATAGTAACGCATCCTTGCCGAGCTCCTCGAGAAGGGATGCTGCCTCCAATTTGATTCCACCGAAGTTGGAAGATTTTTTGGAGAACCGTGAGGGATTTACTTAACCGAATACCTGGTGAATCGCTGCCGGAGAGCCACGGTGCTCGTTAGAGCAGGCCGATTAAAAGCGGCCACGGCGGCCGACCAATCATTACGATTAACCGGAACGATCGTTTAAACTATGTAAGTTTAATCGACGATAAGCGCCGTTATCCAGGTTACACGGGGTTCAACAGGTTGCCACGAAATTGTCGTTATTCCCGTGCACGCTGCAAGAAAAACTCTCCGCGATAAAGCCGGCAGACAAGAGAAACGCATTCCGCCAATCTATCCGCGCGAAGCCATTTGAATTCGACGATTGAGAGATCCTTCGGCGTCAATTATGCCCGCTCCAGTGTACAAAGGGACGTTAACTGGGGACATTCGGTGTTTCCTCGGCTTGTAACGATCACCCGCGGGTCGAGGGCGATATCACCATATTTTACAAAACAAACGGACCATTTAAGCCGTAATAGAAGCTTGCATCCGCAAGGAGAAGGCCGGTTGCACGGCCGTGAGGGGCGACCGGGGTGTTTGCGCGGCCTTGGGAGCGCAGCTCGCTCGGCCGGGTAATTTAGGAAGCTCCTCTGGTGTCAATTAATTATCCTCCTCGCGCCACCCAGAATAACGTCCACGTAATTGCTTATTAATTCCTGTAAGTGGATTAAATTAATATGCACCGGGCGGCCGTGCGTTGGGGATAAAATATCTTAATGGCCGGGATGGCCACGATAACGTTATTACGGCCGTAAGTTAACCGGCAACGAGTTTTACGGATCGAGTTACACCCTTGAAAATCCCCCATGCCCGGGCTACCGCGCTTAATGAACATATTCCGCGCGGAAAGCCGATACTTTTCGCGCATCGATGCCGCGATCCTCGACTTCTGCCGAGCTAAGGAGCGAGGAGGGGGTGACGGGGAGAGATCTGCACGCCCTCGGGAGCAGAAACGATCGGCGGGCCCGCTCGTATTTATGGGTCAACTCGGCGCGCGGCGATTAAAGGGGGAATCGGCTCGAAAAGCCGAGCGCTGACGATGCTATCTTAATCGTGGCGGGATGGAAACTTACCTCGATGGGATACTTGTCGGGCACGTGGGCACACGAGACGCTGGCCGCGGTGAGCATTGTCAAAGCTAGAATCGATCTGAAACAGAGATTGCAGAGATGCCTTAATTAATCCGACGTAATGGAATGCAATTTGTTATCGCCGTTGTCAATCTGCCCGGGCGGTTTTCACGAGCGACCGTTGAACCGAGCCAATTATCCCCCTTATCGGGCAAAATATCTATCTTTCAGCCGGCTCCGTCGGGTTAGGCGTTTCAAGAATGCGATAATACAGCGCTGGACGAGCAGCGTTGCGTACGCTATGACGACGCGAATTATTTACGGTCCCGGCTCGGTTAAACGGCGCTCGCCGCTCGTAAATTATCATCGAATGATCGTAATGAGCATTAACGCCCGGCTGGACGGGCGCTGAATCGTATTTGAACGGGATTAAGGAAACGAGGCCGAGATTTATAACGGCTGCTAATTGATAACTTCCGCTTCGAGCCGAGAAGTGGTCGGACCTACCGAGAATGCCTCTGTGCCGCGAAACCCTCGCAGCGCCTTCACCCGGCGATTTATAGCGACAGAATGAAAGCGTTCTGCGTAGCGATGGGAATCCGCGGGGAAACGCGGCCCACCCCTGCCGAAGGTGTGGTTTTTAGAACGAATTTACGCGAGACGGATAGTCCGGCATGTGTTCTCGATCATCCACCCCCCCCTGGATCGGATAATCGCTGCCATAGATTCCAGAGCTCCTCGATTTTCACGGCGCGGATCGCGTGCACGGGTCTGTAGGTGCAGCGTGCAGGCGCCAGGCCGTTTCGCCGCGGCAATTATTAAAACTGCAACCGCGGATGCGTCTCCGATCGGGGAGGGCGAGCCGGATAAGGGGGAGGAGGAGCGGGGAGAAGGCGGAGAAGAAAAGGAGGAAGAGCAGAGGCTGTGACGTCGGCGCGAGTAAACTGTGCCACCGAGCGCTAATAACGTTTCACTTGTTGCGTTTTCTTGGAAAGCTTAATTAATCATTACGCCCGTGAGCGGCGGAGGGGGCAGGCGAGAAGGAAGGGGCAGATAGATGAGAGAGGGGCCAGGGGATGCGGACCGCCCGCCGCTACTTCAGCTGGCCCATGTTCGCGTGCGTGATGCACGCACACGCCGGGACATGTGTAAATACGCGCTCTGACAAAATCAGGAGAAGCAGCGTCTCGACTTTCCACGCGAACCGCTCGTGAGCCGCGTAAAGCCCCGTGCATAGGGTAAATCCGGGGCTGTCGGTGCACATAATATAAAATGGCTGTTAAATGTAACACTGATATTATTTATTTTCATAGAATGAACCTAATGTGTTCAGAATTATTATGCTGATTTGAAAAAACTAGTCGATATTTGCTGAAAATCGAGTTGAAAACTGAAGTCATGACATCTCTCCGGGGGTGTTGAGAGAAATGGCACTCGTCCTTTGTCCTCGCGTTATTGCATTCCAAATACTTTTGCTGTATTGTCCCTCAACACCTCTACTATCTTATTATCCAAAACATTAAATTGAAAATTGACTTAGAAGTATATTTTAAATACATATAATTCTGTACACTGCAGTTTTATAAAAGAGGTTAAATGATTTCAAAACCACCAATTGCCTTTTATAGCTTATAAATCCAGAAAATCACAGAAGGAAGCGAAATGACGCTACTCATTCAACTGTTTGGCTGCTAGAAAAGCAATTGGTCTGCACCTTAACGGGCTTTTAGGTATATTAGTCTGAAATATAGCAACTGTGCCAACTCCTCTGCCATACTGACACCCCCCGGATCCAACCCAGCAGCGATCGCGAGATAGCCGTGCACGCATATTGCGAGAAGCGTATCACAATAACGAGTTCTCTAAAAATGCACGGTAGGTATGCTCCGTTGACGAAAATGACACGAATAGTCCTGACGTGCGCGGGCCATTGTTTCCAGCTGGCACAGGCGTGACGCAACGCGTGCAAAGCTGGCGCAAAGAAACCCGCAGCTTGCACAACGCGTGAGCAGAGGATTCAGAGGGGGGTTTTGTTAATGACATTAGAAGTAATGATACACGAAAGGCCTCGCGCCGGAGTTATCTACGGAGCGTCTCGATTACTAGTCTGACCTCCGCATTGTCTCCCCATTAAGCCAATCTGTTACATCCTAAACAAACTCGCGTATCGTGCTTCATTAGACGCGATTATTGTGAATTACAAGCGAAGCGGTTTGTTGTTTATCGACGAGCCGACCGGACCGCGTGCCCCGGTATGCACAGCGCCTAAGAACAGGGGCGTCTCGGTGCACGCGAGCCGCGCGATGAAGCATTGCACTTGCTGCAACTGCGCTGGCCAGCGACTCGAGAGCAATCGTGTCCAGCCTGCAACGGCGAACACGTGTTCCTCGCTAGGAAGACAGCGAGATTACCGTGAAATCGTTGGACCGTTCTGATTCCAGTTAGCCTTCTAGCATCTCCTTTTCGTGGTTGTCTGAGCGCGATTAATCTCCATTACTGAAATAGCGCGATGCTTTCGCCGCACCATTTCTTAGATTCTATGCACAGTGACACCTTTTCTTTGGGGAGACAACAGGTGCATTACAATGTGGGGTTCCATACTAGCGTTCCCTTAAGGTGCGAATCCACGGTAAGATTTTACACGAGACTTTTCTATCATGAGACAAAAATCTCAACAACTAAATGTAAATGATGGAAATAGTCACGAGAGGTGAGATTTTTGAAAATATGTCATGAAACTTGTCTGATGAGACTAATTTCATGAAACTGACGACAAAATAATTAAATAATTGTCTCATTAGATTAACGAGGAGGCCAACCTAGAACGGTCAAAACATGTGTCTTTGGGAATTTTTTTTAGGAAAACCGAAAAACTTTTATTATTAAACATTAGTCCATTGGAAAGAGTACATCTTATGGATATTTCAGTATTTTTGTGGTAAAAAATATTGAAAGGCCTGTGAGTTATAGGCGATGGCTGAGACGTATTTTTCTTTGTTAGGCGCTTTGTCAAATTTAATCGGATTAGGTTGACACCTTCAGGGAATATTTTCAAGATGTTATACCTACTTCAAGAAAATAGAAAAATGGAAAAATCGATTTTTCGAAAATTTCTAAGTAGGCCTCCCCACTTAAAGTCTACTGTGAGACAAGATATTTTGTCCCATCATGGATTTGCACCTTTAGTGTCTATAAAAATCATCGAGTGAACGATCTACGCTCGAGAGAGACAGCTGCTTGTAATCGGTGAAAACAAACAGCCCGGTCAATCTCCATTATCCGGCCCAGCAAAAACATCGGCTATATCTGCACTCGTTCGTGGAAGCCGCCGAGACCCTTTGACTCCAAACACAGCCGTGGCCGTCGTCTCTTACGCGCACTCTCCTCCCGAGGATCCTAGCCGATAACTATTTAGTGCGCGCCAATACATGCGCGCGCTTCTTGTCGATCGGTTTCATGCATTCCTGCGCCATTGAAGACAAGACCGACATTGTTTATCCGTCGCGATTGCAAACTCGTAACTGGCCGTAGATACCAGCCTCTCCACGAGTGGATCTGCTTCTGCAGCGTCGATGCACCCATTTGCAAAAAGGTCCGTGTACACGAGCGTGCGAAATGCGCTCCGCCTCGCGTTCCCGTCGGCCTCTCGCTGGGAAGCTTCTATCGCGCTACTGGTACTCGCGGGAGCGCGAACCGTTTTCTCGATAACTGATATTTCCCGGGGATTTCGCAAATCCGCGCGGCCCGCCGGGCAAAATTCATTCCGGCCTGCGCAGTGATCCGATAATGATTCCCGCGAGACAACGATTGCGCTCGATTATTGCTCGCTCCTCCGACGGATATTTCATCGCAGCGCGTTAGGGTCAGTGAACATCGGCGATCGGGGATAAATGCCAGGAGCAAGCGCGTAAATCCGGAGCGCGGGCGATAATGAGCTTGGGACAGATTTGCTAATGAATTCCGCGTATAAACCATCCACGCGTGGAAACAATCATTTTTCAACGGACGCACGCTTCGGGAGCTGAGAGCGCGATTCTAATACGCGGACGCAAGCGTCAGCATATGGCGAAAAAAGCCTCCTTCTGTAGCGTCATGTATAATTCATATTTTTGATTAAACAAACACGTTTTTTACAGCTTATGATGTTAATACTGCATTAAGGGGGGAGACCACGGTCGGATATTTGAAAAATCGATTTTTTCTTTTTTACATTTTCCGAAAGACGTAGGTTTCAAGAATGCTGTCTCCAAATTTTATGAAGAAATTCGGAAAATTGACGGAGATATGGTGTTTCCCGTGAAGCGGTGTCAAACGCGCGACTGAGCCGCGCGGAACATCGAACGCGTTTTCCTCAGAATGACATTTTTCAACCGCGTTGACAGTGTACAGAGAAAACTATACGTCCAATTAACATGATCAAGGACATTTATTGTACGGAAAACCCGTCGCTATTACTTGACGATCAGTTTTTTTCAATTTTCGACCTGCTTCTATTTTTTTTATTAACATTTCCCCAATTTTATACCCTGAAAACATGAGTTGTTTTTACAGTGGTCCGCCATTTTGTAATTTTTTACAAATTTGACTTTTTTCGATCGTCACGTAATAGAGGCAAGCTTCTAGTTTCTAAATATTAGTTGTTTTTTTAAATCGGATTAACCATATGGCCTGGGCACTGTCAACGCGACTAGCATGTTTTTGCCGCAGCGCAAATTTTGACGAAGAATTTACAAGAAACGGATTTACGAATTTGATTGGAAAAATTTTTTTCTTCCCCTTCGATATGTACACTATTAACTATACTGAACAACAAATTGATTTACATGCGTTATTTGCTTGAAATAAATTCCCGAAAACACCCTTACATTTCGGACCGTCACAGTGGTCTCCCCCCTTAAACACTTTTGGGATATAAGGAGGCATGTTGAAACTTGTAGAATCTTTTTCTATGTCGATCTTTCTTATTATTTATTAATTATTGTGGAATCGTGTTAACCTCTTCGACAATGGTGTAAGACCTGTCACAATCATGTGATTGCAAAGAGAAGAAAATTTTCTTAACCCTCGGTTGTCACACCTACTTTTTCGAACGTCGTTGTCACACTGGGGCAATTTGACCCTGTCAATTTTCAATCAGTTGTTATTTAAAAACTATTTGTTAAATTAAGTTTCAAAAGTTCTGAGATAATGTTTGAACATTGTAGAATATATGCCCATCGTTAAAAGTTGACATTTAAAGTGTCATCATGCATAAAAATAAATTTGAAGTTAATACGAGTTTCAACAAAAAGGTTTTTGCTTAAAAAACCCAGGGTCAATTTGACCCAGTGTGACAACCGAGGGTTAATGTTAAATAATTTACGCTAGGACTTTACGAATCATATCAGAGGTTTCGCGGGAAATGGCACATGTTTTACACGTCCTGTCATTTTTTCAAGGACATTACCTAAAAGTACCAGATACAATTTGTAGAGGAAGTGCAGTATATTTGGAATACCAGTTTGTTTAAGACGAATAAAAAATTACGATAGAGGATGGGAACAAATAAAACTGCATAATATCATAGGGAAACTAATAAACTGTCATATTTCATAGTTTCAGTAATAATAAAAAGCAAAAAGTAACTGAAACTTTGGTTTGAATGAAAATTGACAAGAAGTATCGATTTCGTTAAGATGCAGTTAATCTGGAATACCGGTATTCTAATTTGCATTCACTTGATAAACTTAAACAAATCCTTCGAACTCCACTGCTTCCTTGTTTTGTATGTGTTTACCATTGCCATTTCTAAAATAAAGACATCTTGAGGAGATATATGTATAACAGAATAATTATAAAAATGATTAGAACTGTTACTGTAAAGTTTTGCAGATTGACATTTTCTTCCTCTGCAAATTAAATCGAAAATGTAAAAATGGCGGTTCATCCACAAATGTCATTAATGAACAGGTCATTAGCCCCGATAATCTACGGGGTTACAAATTAAATAGCATTAGTAGTTTATTAGATACTTATGTATTCCAAATTATCAATAGAATTCCAAATATGCTGCACTTCCTGTATACATCTCCTTAAACCTAATTCGCAAAAGTCTACCCGATTTTCGAGCGATTCGACTGCCTACTTAAGTAATCCCCTTAAGTAGAGCACTGAACATAGGGATCCGGGGAAGTCGGTATTAGGGAAATTGGTGAAGGCGGTTGTCCAGCTCGCGCAGTGGATCCAAAGATCGCGGGTTCGAGTCCCACCGCCCGAGGTTCCCCTTCTCGCCTACAATTTGCATTTAGGAAAGCGTTGGAGAAAAAGGAGGGTAGATGGTATCGCGAGGCAGCGGCGGGGGTAACAATTAAAAGCCCGCTCGGTGCGCGAGCTACTTTCCAATCCACCGCGGAATCCGTTCGGATCCATCGCGCCGTTACAGCCGGCAGAAAAAGGACGGATAAGAATAACTCTGGTCGGCAGGCGCGTCGCGGGAGGCCTGCGAAATCATTTTAACCACGGTGGTCCCGAGACGGGACGGGGATTTTCGTGGTCGCCAAGCAAGGGGACCAAGGGGAGCTCGAGGGGGCCGAGGGGGGCCCCGATACGTACGCGCCTCGGACGCAAAAAGGAATGACCGTGAAATATGATGCACGGTACACGTACGGCATTGTCTCGGTAGGCTGGTGGGATATCTTCGGCGTTAACCGAGGGAGAGGAGGAGGAAGTCGCCCTCGGACAATGGGGGCGTGAGTCTCGAATGGCCCCTCTAATGATACCGGAGCACCTCGATCCAAGCGTATAAAACGCGACCGTCCGTGAGAAGCTGCCGACGTTCCTGCTTATACGTGCATTACCACGCGCTTACCCACGCTCTCCTCTTCCTTTTCTACCTTTTATCGTCACTTTCATCTCGCTCGATCCGCGGCTCGACGGAATTTCCGCGAGATAAGGCCACCGCGCAGTGTCCGCGAGCAACACTGCTCCTACCTGTGCACGCTTCCGCGTGTGGATCGCGTCTGTATGGAGTAGGTACTATTCCGGCGTTCCGTTGATGAAGCTGGCTGCGGTATCAGACGTTGGAGCAACATTCTGCGGCGAGATGGCTTGGAAGTTGGTGAATTGGATGGGTTACGGGGCGGGTGTGCGAGGGAGAATTATAAGTTGCGTTTGAGGAGGGAAAAGTGTACAGAAATCTGTAGCAATAAAATTATTGAAATGATGTATCTTGGGGTTGCGTGGATCGAACTGCTACTATTTACTTATTTATTGATTTATGTAGGGTAGATGTCCCTATTACTGCCACTTTATTTATTTTGCTTAATAAAAATGTAACGTATAAAGAATAGTGTACAACAATAATATTATTATTAAATTGTGACTGTTCTTATTATTATTAATATTATTGTTGTACATTATTCTTTATACGTTGCATTTTTATAAAGCAAAATAAATAAAGTGGCAGTAATGGGGACATCTACCCTATATACGGAAAAACCCATTGGTAGGTACATAGAGAATAGAGAGAAGCAGTACATAGACGATTAATACATAAAAGTAGAAACACAAGAATGAACAAAATAAAGGAAAAACGAAATAGTACTTAGAGAGAAAATGAGCAAAAAAAGGACAAAACACAATGAAAGTAAATAGAAGCTAACGAGAATTGTTAACCGCTATACTAGAGACTCCTAAGTGTGAATTGTGTCCTCCGCATTGCAGCCGGCTTCGTCAGTGTACCTTCGCACACGAACGCCTGTGGTAATAACAATAATTACTAAGAGACTTGGACATTCGTTTAACTGGCTCCCTTGAAGAACACAGCTGAATACAAGCAGATCCACGAAGATTCCCTGAGATGGTAACAGAGTTCCTCGGCGTAGGTATTTTAGTAACTCCCGTCACGAATAATCGCTCTGTCACGAAGCAAGGGAAGTTTCGGTGGCCGCTGAAAGCTGCGAAACACGGTACACGCGGAACACCGCGGCAAGGTGGCTACAAGCCGAGCGTCGACGGGTTCCTCAGTCAGGTGAGGGCCGCAGAAGTGTTTTGCGAGGTTGTTGTTGCACCAGAAGGCCGTCACCGTTGGTTTCCGATAACCGAGCCGCAGTCGCGTTGCGGTTGCTGTTCTTGTCGCCATAAACTCTCCCTCCCCTTTCATCTTGGCGCATTTCCCTCCGCCCCAACCACTCCGAGCTTTCTACGCGGCTCGTTCGTCCTTGTTCGCTGCCCTATTGCCCGCTCTTTTTCCCCCTTGTTCCCCTGATTCATCGTCGTGTAGGCCCTCGCCTGTCCCGGTCGGCCCGTTCGTCTTCCTCTCGCCTCGTTACACGCTCGGGAACAACGCTCCGCGGGCGCCTTCCGCGTGCTGGTACACGCGTCGGGGTGCCTGGGAAAATCGTCGGAGCTCCGGGTACTCCGAGGGAAATTACGGGGGCGATAGCCGAGAGAGACGCGACTGAATCGCGTCGGGCCCGTCGACTCTGGATAGCAGTTATCAGGGATAAGAGGAATTTCTGAAATCCCGCCACGTAGCAGCTTGCGCGCAGAGACCGTGGGAATTGGGCACATCCGATTCTCGAATCTCTCTCGTCAGCTTCGACTTCGCGCTCCCCCCGTCAATCACGGAACAAGCTACCTCTGAACAGTCTGAACTCGGCTGTCGACTCGCAACGAGCGGATTGTACGCTCAGCCTAGATTCCTGGACGAGAGCAACGAATCGGCTTGGGCGGGGAAACGGGTGAAGGTCGAAGATACCTGGCTAGACTCGAGAATCGAGGATATCTGAGGCCGTGCGGCGTGCACGAAGCTCGCAGATGGCGCGGGAAACAATGGAACGGGCGCCCCTTGCCTTGTAACAGTTTTCGCGCTGATAGCCGTAAAATCGGGTCGCGAAACACCTTCGACAGCCGTCGCGGAGCGATATCGTGCAACTCGTTTTCGTTCCCTTTTCTTGAAGCGGCGCGAGGAACACCAGCACGGTCACGATGCGTATCCGCGCTCGAGTGTTCGATCTATTAAGCAGATGGAGATGGAGAGGAACGTGGAAACTGGCGCTGTCACCCGCTCCAAGGAACATCGCGACGGCCCTGGCGGTCTTCGTGAATCGACTTGTTGAATAAATGAAAGGGCAACGTTCCGAAATTGCTCCAGTTAATTACCCTCGTCTTGGTGGCGCTGACCAGCGAGAGACGCTGCCAGCCAGCGTGGAGGGAACAAAGCTGCGTGCGACGTACGCTTTAAGGAGTTACACGCAGTGGTGGGCAGAATTTGTATTTAAATAAAATTTCGAATAACGAGTAAGAGTTAACAAAATTATTCGTCACGTGGAGAACAAAGTTAACTTGGGTAACGAACGAATGACGAATAACTTTTTCGAAATTTTATTCAATAAAAATTTTACCCATACCTGGTTACACCGGTTTTGAGCCTAAAAATTGTTTTCGTGTAGGTACTTCAGTAGTTGTACTATAAATCCTTTGTTATAGATTTTTAAGTTTCATTATCATTCTTCCCCCTAAATTCTTAAAGACAGCCGTTTTTTTAGGCTCCAAAAGTGGTGTCCCTAACACCTTAATGCGTTGAAATTACTGTCCCCTACGAAACTGCGGTAATCGATCATTTCGATCTACATTACCAAAGCGTAAGGTCGCCAATAGTAGGTAGACGGCGCGTGGAAACTCTTGGGAATCCCGGAGATTCTAGAAGTTTCAGACATTTCTTGGCGCATGCTTAAAACTAGGAAGCATTTCGAGAATACATAATCGGTAGCGGAGGATTAAATTCCTCGAGCAGGCCGGCCGGTGCCCCAGGTCGCAAATGACAAACGTAACAGGATGCAGCGGAACGCGAGTCGTGAACTTTCGCGTTCCATCGATCATTATCGATTCATCCGGGCCTTTTACCGTGCTAATCAGCCACGAGCTGGATGTCGAGGAGGGAATGAAATATAAAGAGCCTCCGCACCTGGGCCCTTTGTAATGCTCGTCTCATTGTCGAGTCTAATCGGATGATCTATGCATGGCTGCCCCCGTCGCGGTGGAATCTTAATTCGATAGCTCTTAATATTAATAAATCGCTAACGGAGGGCTGACTGTCCACCGAGTTTTCAGCTTCGACGTTGCCCAATAAATTTCGTAACGACGAAACTGTATCGAGCGACTCTATTGGCGCCCCTCGTTAGCGTTTTCCGAGAACCATCGCCTCGATTGCGATCGATCTGTTTTCAATCGGGGTCCATTAACCGTGCGGTTAGCCAAAAGCGACGGGCATAACGATACACCAATTTCTTTCGAAAGGAGGTGACTTTTCGGCTTGTCTTATCACGTGGAGTGACAGAAATTGAGTGTCCCTCTCGCTTATGCGCGGCGACTACAACAAAACTTTAAGTGGGGGGGGGATAGTGATCGACTTCCTTCGAGGCACTACAACTGTGCATTTAATTGATTTCTTCTGCCACTCACTATACTCTTTCACGCACTCAATTAGGAAGGCGGTTAACAATTCTCGTTAATTTCTATTTTATTCTTTTTTGCTTGTTTCCTATCTTGGCGCTATTTCCTTTTTTCTTATTCTCTTCATTCTTGTGTTTCTACTTTTATCTATTAGTCCTCTATTGGTTTTCTCTGTTCTCTATGTACCAAAGGGTTTCCCCGTATATATAAAAAGCATACACAAAATAAAACTACAGTATTCCTCACAGAATTTCGAGTTTCGTCGAGGATTTCGACACAGTTTGCGACAGTTCCGTGCCGAGCACGTGGCCGTGGTCGGCGGCTAGAAGGACTCCGAAAGCAAGGGCCGTGCATTGACGAAACTTTAATTACCCAATGACAGGGCATCCCGTTTGCGTATCGTGGCTTTTTCAGCTCGAGCATAGCAATGCGACAAGCCTATAAATACACTCGTCTCTGAGGTGTTATTAATAGAAGCGTGGGAGGATGCGAGAGTGGTACGTGCGACGAATAACGAGCCACCGCGACATCGGCTTTCCCACCTGGAGAGCTCCACAGATGGACCAGGTGTGGTAATCGCGTCTCACTTGACCGCGAGCCCCGCGATCCTCTATCTTAAACACCCTCCGCTTCGTTAACCTACATTCCCCTCTCACCCCTCCCGACTCGTATCATTATCAGGCTCGACCATTGGACGCTGAAATCCACGATTAATTAACGCGTTCCCCGACACTCGTGGATAATCATCTTCTTCAGTTTCCTAGGATTCCCCGGGGCTACGTGAAATCAGACTGCGCCTTGGTATTAATTAAAACCGAAGGTAGATTCTCGGCGATTGAAGCCTGGAAAATATGACGGCAATGCCCGATCGGTAGACAGCCGGGGACCAACGATCGCGAAAGTGGGTTTCCCAGACCTAACCCAAAGCGCGTGTGGTCGCGCGTGGACAGCCGCGAAACTTTCGAACGTGTTGTCTCTCCGTTTTCGGGGCTTTCCACCCTTCTCCGACCTGGCCCTCCTGTGCCCGTAGTCCCCTCCTCGTCCGTGGCAACTCGTTTTCGGTGTATTAGGTTTCACGTGGACGCGAGGGGCACGTATGCCCAGTGGTGCGTGCAGCTAACAAGACACGCTCAACGTGGAACGAACCATCTTCATGTAGGTGTACCGCCCGCAGTCGGTCTGAACTAACTTTACACACTTCCCCTATTTCCCCGTTGTTTTTCTTCGCCACCAGCGCAAAACCGTTTCCCTGGTTGCCTTTGGACGGACGTCTTAGTCACGGCGCAACCCGGAGTCGCGTGCTGATCACGTCCACCGAAGAGTTGACGCTAAGTCAACTATAGTCTCTTCACCACCGTGCAGCCCGCGACGAACAGTACTTTGAGATCCGCGGAGGCCGGCTTTCGAGCGTCGCCCCTGACAAAGTTCCTTTGAGACCTGACGTATCAAAGAGAGATCTCGAGGACCCCTCGGTTGTGCTCGAGGAACGGATGAAAAAGGGGACGGAAAGCAGAGGTTTGACATATGGCGTTCATTATTTCGCCCGGTAATTTGGTGATAGGTTCGGGAGACAGGTTCCCCTGACACGTATTCCAGCTACCAACGCGTCGGGCCCGTCTTTCAACGCGGCCCTTTTTAACTGACATCGTTTCGGGGTCGATCCACTTCGCCGTGATTATCTCGACGCCGCGCGTTTCTCGTCATCCTTCGCATTTAGAATTCCGCTTCTTTCTACGCTCCTAAGAACGACGCGTAGGGCAAATCCACCAATAAATGAGCACCTAAAATTATGTTTGCACAAATTGTTTGGATATGATGCAAGGAATTAAAGGACGTCTAATTAATTAGTTGCTTAGTTTAGTAACTTATTCCACTCGTTTTAATAAAAGAATGTCCATTCACTGGTACCTTGTCCATTTACCGGTACATTCACCCCAGAACTGGCTTGCAGGAATACTCCCAGCCGCGAGTTTCCTTTCCTCGGCTGTCAGGGAAATTACGTCCCCGCGGAATAGAGACGGGTTCGCCGATTCTTCTAGCCGGCTGGCCGGTTCGCGGCCCCCGATACGTCGAAACGCTGATACGTTGCGCGCGTGCAATGGTTATTAAGTGGTTAATGGCCTGGCAATTAGAATCGTTCGCGTATCGAAATAAAGCCGGCTGTGGGGGAATTATCTCAATCTCGGATAGGAAAAATTGTAACGAGCCTCTCCCACCGACTCCTCTAATTCGCTTGCCCGCGAAACGCAAAAAGGCACTCTCCTCCCCGTTGGCGCGCCGCCGCCGAACAGACGCCAGTAGCTGAAAGACAGGACTTGCATGCATCCTGACCTTCTGCCTTCCTCTTTCTCACTGCACGCGACGTCCTTCGTCTATCTCCGTCCCGCTGTCGTCCAGCGGGCCGCGCGTTTCGCCCGTCGGCCCTCAGCCGCCACCGAGTGACGTGAAATTATAATTCCGTAAAATTAACGTTGCATATGTTAATTATTAAGAACCGGTCCGTGGCTCGCGGACACGCTCTTCCACGCTCACGGCTCCACCGCAGAGTTACGAGTCGGCACTGAGAAACCCGCGGTTGCCTTTCAGCCCCTCCTCCGCGGGATCGCCGTAGAGGGGAATCCTATTTTTTGGGCTAAAAGTATGTATCACAAAATTTGGATCTTTCTTTCAAGAAACTCGCGCCTCCGTGTAACTGAAATTTGGACCATATTTTTATGCGCCTTTGAAGAAGTTGCAGTTTTTTTTGCATTAAGTTTTAATAATAAATAAAAGTGATGCATCACACCGTGCAAAGTTCGTCGTCCGCTGCTGTGACGTTGATATTTATCTTCCGGGTAATCGGAAACAGGAAAATGAAACGGCGTTTTGCTTTATACATATGCAAGAACATTGGCGCAAAATTGAAAAACAAAAATTAAATTCGCGAAAGCTCACCACTCTCTTCAATAATTTTTTTTTATTCATTCTGGTTCCTTAAACTCAAGCTAGATGCATAACTCCTACATTTATTATTAAATCTTAATTAAAAAGAAAACTCCAACTTCGAAGATGCATAGGTATATACATACCCCAAATTTCAATTAAATCGAATCACTAGGTTCTAAAAAAAAATCCCAAGTTTCTCTATATCTTTGGCCCAAAAAATAAGATCCCCCTTTAAGTTCGCGGCTCTTTTACTTCCACGGTCCCACCTTCGAACGGCTGCGCGGGACCATTTAATCGCGCGGTTTTTCGGGTCGGGCCCCTGGCCTGCGACATTTCGCTGACCTATGGGAGGCTTCGCGCGTCGGGCGTTTATTGCCAGGCCGATCTGGTTGACGGTTATAAGGTTATTCGGCGGAGGAAATGTTAAGCGACGCGAAAGTTCAGGTCGAGTACAAAAGGGAGCACGCTGTGACGATCGGAGCGGGAAGAAAGTTTGAAAGGTGAACGATAAGAGAAATGCCGCGGTTTACAAGAGCGAGATTTAAAGATCCGATTTGAAGTGTTCAAAGGAGTCGGTGTCTCGAACTACCGATGATCTTTAACAAGATCTCGCATCGACGCGAAGATGTTTGACAGATTATAATTGAAGAGCTCGAGGGCCACGGATGGCTGGGCTCCTCGTAAGTACACCCGTTGCGTGCAGCGCAGATGAAGAAATTACTTTCCCGTTTACGAGGGTGCACCGTCGAACATCGACGGAATCCAGGCTAAATATCAGCCTGAAGGATCCGACTGTTCCCGAGTCCCGCAAACGGCCACTTAAATCAATTAATTTCCGTTCGTGCCGCGCTGACGAAGGGGCGTTAACTAGACCCGTAGACTGGGACTACCGATAACACCGAATTCCATCGAGCCCGGACTCCACCGCGCCGGGCACTCGCCTCGGCGTCTAATCGAACATCGAATTCCACTTCCCTTCGTGGCCGGTTTTTATCGACCCTTCAAAAGAGCACCAGTGTAACTCGCCCTTCCCGCGTTCAGTTCCGCGACTCGAGGAAAAATCGCCGACAGGTAAATGCGCCTACGATGTTCCGCGTTTCGATTCGCTCGGAACGATTACCGACCGTCTTTATCAGCAAGCACCGGTTAAACGCGCGCCGTTCCACAGCAAAACGAAATCGATTTGCCGCCGCGCCTTTCTTTGCACCCGTCGAGACCAAAGGGCACTCCGCGGATCGCGATCCTTCCGTTTAACCGCGAAAGCGATTCTATTATAATCGTTGCTTTCTGGATACTGAGATTTAATTCCACGGAGAGCTGAGACATCCACTGCAAAAGTCTGCTTCGTTAAATAATCTAGGTACACCACAATGATTCGTTTTCTATTCCACGACTGTTGTTTATAAAGCGACGGAGCTGGAATCTCTCCCAGGTTGGTAATGCTGTCGCTTTTTTCTTCCGGGCTGTTGTTCGAATTACGGAGAACGACACCAGCTTTCCGCTCGTGTTGCACCCTCTCGATCTGTGTACGTTGCTCTCGCCCGCGGTGCATTAAGCGTCTCCCCGAGAGGAAATGCTCCCCCAGCGCTGTGCACTCAAGATTTCGAGCGAAACCGAGATTTTCACGAGCGACGAACGAAAAGGTGCCAACTGAGGCGGCGTTCCGTTGACGCGGGGTAAACAGGCGTCGGGGGTGGGCACACGGAAATAATAAATAGAGGAACGGGTCGCGGAAACTCGCTAACGAGGAAGGGAGGCGCAGCGTGTGCAAAAAATTTTAGGAAAACGGTGGAGAGCCGACGAGAACGCTAGGCCTCGATATAATAGAGTTTTCAAGCAATAACCGCTTTCGATAAATAGAATTTTCTTTCGTTCGGCCAGCTCTAATTTTATCTGCTCCCGGGGGAGCGACTCGCTTCCGCCGTATTCGGGCCGCTAAACTAATTACTCGTTAGCGCCGTGCCAGCGAGTAGCATCTGACCGTGGCCCCTGTCATCGGCTATTAAATCGATTAAATCGAAGGGAAAGGCCGACAGGGCCAAAGGCGCCAGCCGGGCTTTCGGTGCATCAGATGCAACGTGCACCGAGAGTGTTCTATCCATCGGGGCTGGCGCTGTCGTAAATAATACGATAAGGAAGTGGGCGCCTCGGTGGCCCGTTATCTCCTCCTCGAGTAGACGAATAGACGAGCTGGAGACCGGGAACCTGGGGGGCATAAATTCGCCGCGTCGTGCCCGGCTAGATGGATCTGTTCGTAATTTTCTTCGCGATACGTATTCGCGTGGGACTCGGAGCGATTTATCGCTCCTGACTGTCTGGCTGCTCGACTATTGTTCGATGGTTGCTAATACGCCATCCATTAGGAATTTGGACGCTGCCCGTCTAAACTTCCAACTCTCCTATCCCGAAGATACCGGAGTCTGTTCAGCTACCCAGCTCAGAACTCATTCCCGCTGGATGCTACGTCGGATTGGTAGCCGCACGTGAATGTTTAGATGCCTGACTCGGGAAGCATTTCCCTGGAGATTGAATTGCCACGTGGAGGGCCGTGTCGTGACCTCGAAATTCACGGTAATCGCGGCTCGGGGATGCGGCGGACGGTGTAATGCGAATGAGCGCTTTAACAGCAATTACGCGTACGTTTGATCTCGCGGCAGATGGACACGCGGGCAGCCGCGTCCAGCCGTGCACCGGCCTTTGAACGCCGTTTAATGACCGTAAATTTCCACCTTTCGTCCCCGTGGACGGGGATCTCTCCTCGGCGGTGCACGCGTCGGGAATGTCACGTACAAAGGCGCCGATCCAAGATAATGTGCCGGAAAGGGCAGCCGTGCAGGATGCGCCGACTCCGGGAACCAGGCGTGAGCAAGTGTGAAAACGCTTCGGTGTCGCGCGGCCTGGCAAGCCGCGTACCCTCTTAACCTGTTGCTCGCCACTGGGTGAGCGGCGTTCTGACAATCCACCGCTGTTCTTACCGCGGAAACTGCCACGGTCCGAAGTCTGAGGAGACAGGATCAGCGAGATTGGAATTCGTATCGCCTCGTTTGCGTCGATGATTGATCCATTAATTAAGTTATCCAGGCCGTCCACCACTTTCTGCCACCCACGGCTACTCGGACCACCTTGCACGCCAATCATAGGCGCTCCGGCAAATTTGCATAGCAACTTCGTAAATAGACACGTAAAATTGTGCTTCTTTGCAGCAACGCGTTGAAAGCCTTGCTATATAAGCATTTATAGATGCATGCGACATTCGCAAGGGAACACCGCGGACATGCATTCACAGTTTGAAACCCAGCTTCGTGGGTTTATAGAATTACTCGAGACAAGAACAACGGTATGTTTCATTAGTGCCCAATCACCCGATTAGGGTTTTGAAAACTAACCTGAAAGTATAACTCCTAAGTACAAGAACCAGAAAAAATTTCAAACGAAAGTTTTATGGTACAATAACGAAATATTGAAAAGGGTTTAAAAAAATACCCAACGAAAAAAAGTTCTTCAAAATTTTGTTAACTCCAGTTTGTAGCGATTATTGCATCATTCAAATTTTGTTTGAAATATTTTTTTCTATGTCTGGTACTTTCGGAGTTACACGCGAAAAATTGGATGTGGCTATTTGACTTTGAGGTTAGTTTTCGCACCCTTGAGGGGCCATTGGACACGAATGAAACGTACCGTTGTTCTTGTCTTGAATCACTCAGCTCTCGTAACTCGGTAACTGACCCGCCGATGGATCCGCGCCTCGTTAGAAAGCGCGACGGTCGCAGAAGCGCAACGATAATATGGCGCCGAGAAGGGTTAATTCCTCGCGCAGCAGGAAATAATTAGCCGCGACCGGATATCGGCGCTGGTAGGCGGTGGCGTGGATGGAGGACACTCTGGCGTGACTCTCAATCGACTTTTACGCCGGGGTATCGCAACCTTTTGCTATGCCTGGCGCGGCCGTTCGGTCCGCTCGAACACAATACACGTAGCCCCGCGCGCGAGGCATTGTTTTGGTCGAACAAGCCCGTTTGCCTCGTTTAACGAACATCGGGCACGTATGCCGGGAAAAGCTCACGTATATACAACGTTTGTTTCTGGCCCGAGGAACGGCGGAAGCGACGTTATCACGATTTTGATCTCCATCCCCACCCGTCCGTGCGTGCGCGGTTATAAAGGGAAAGTATCGCGGGAACAAAGAGCGACTTACGAATACAATACGCGGCTACGGTGGAATATGAGACATACCTATAAATGATATAGAATTACAGATGCGATTACGCTTGCTCAAAGCTTTATCGTATATCGATCGTCCCCTTGCGCGGCCTTTGTTCCCGTATCTTTGAAATAAAACGAGACTCTCGAGGCAGCCTCGCGATCCGCGCCACAGAACTGTGCATCCAAATGCGCCTGGCCTGCCGAGCCCAATTATATATTTCTCGTCGATGCAAATATCCGATGCGACAAAGAGGCGTCTCTTTTTTCAACGATCACTTCGATCTCCACCGTCCTTCTGTACCATTATTTTCGGACATTTCTGTGCCACACACCTTCGCTTTTAACCGACTTCAAAAAGAAAGAGTAATGTATTAAGTTTGTCCGCGAATTTCCCCGTAACTGCTGGACCGATTTCCGTGAAACTTATTGCGTTTAGTTTAGCTTCAATCAACTTTGGTTATGCGGAAAGAATTATCCAAATCGGTTCAGCAGTTTTGAAGTTACACCAAAAGTAAGAAATTCGGTTCATTAACAGACTTCATTATTATTATTATTACGAGCAGCTATTTTTAAAGGCCTACCTATATTGTTAAAAAAATGTAGTTATATAACTGAAATCACTAAAAACTAAAGAAAATTTAAGAAAAATTAAAACCGACTTCAGAAAAATAAACTTGCACCAAAAAGTAGAAAATAATTTTTTTCCTTATTTAATCTGCGACTCGCAATATTTTTAAATCGACGCCCGATTTGCACATGACGAGGCACGGACATAAAAATATTCAGTTTCGTAGATTAAATAAGGAAATTATTTTTACTTTTTGGTGCATTTTTACTTTTATTTGAAGTACAATTTTAATTTTTTTTTAAATTTTCTATTCGACCCGCTATTCCATGGAATCAAATATCCGGCAGCGAAGGCTCCGCAAATAGCCGACGTAATAGTATCGACGGAGCAGACGGAAGCTGATCGCTCGTACATCGTGGTACCGAGAAAAAGAGCGAGAAGCAGAGAGTGGGGAGGATGGAAGGCAAGCGGGAAGGAAGGATCGTTGTGGAAACAAAAAGGTAGGTACGCGTGTAACAAATCGACGGTAGCCGCGAGCGCTCGGTATCTCGCGATCGAATTCTGGTGCTACTGGAAAACTCCGCGTGGGATCCTCGGCTTATTTGTGCAATTGCGCGTGCAGAAACGCGGAACGGGATTCCGCGGATCTCGCAGGGTTGAGCGCGAGTAGATCGAAGCGGGTATCGAACGCCGCGAGGGCGGAGGTTGCTCGTTCGTTTTCGCGGATTCTCTGCTCAGCTGGTTTACGAGCTGTGTCGCGCGAAGCGTGGGCGTGAAGGACTCGCAGCTAGCTCGACAGGGACGGCAAGGAAATTGAGGGAAGGCCTACGAGGCAGGCGAATCACAAGAGAATCTCCCGAGCAAATTTATTAGAGACCCCCGGAGTGGTTCTTGCGGAGAATTGAGGCGCAAGGTAGATCGTTTGCAGCTGTAATGCAGCTTTTACAAGTTACGACTTATTTATTCGGTTGCTTCGAAATTACGGTTAACCCTTAGTATCATGATTTTCTTATTTTACTTAGAAAAATTCTTATCGGTGCATTTTTGTCCACACTTGATCGTAAAAATAAGAAAAAAATCCTAGTGTAACAATTTTTATACACATAAAAAAATATAGATATAACACCAAAATTATAGGTACATACATTATTGTGCTGGGCATGAAATTTATTAAAAAAGGAGAACCGAATAACTGAGAGAAAAAAATAGCCGTTATCTGGTACTTTCAATGGTCCTGGCGAAACTAAGAGTTGTAGCCAACAATACAAGACAGTGAATCACAGTAAAAAGCTTTAAAATTCATGAAACAGCCCCCAAACGGGGCGCACGATTTTTTCAATTCGGATATTACACTATAATAGATACTAAGGGTTAATAATCTGTGGAAATGGACGAAACAGAAACGCCTGGTTACCAATGTTTCCCAGGGAAATGAGTCGCCCTCCGTCGAGTCGAAACTTTTTCGCCAGGGCTCCGCACGAGCGCGGGATAACTGAAATTCCAGCAGCCGTGCCGGGAGCAGAGTGAAATAAAGCGAGTGGGCGGGCTCGCAATTAAACTGAATTCATCGCTCGAAATTTTTGCGTGGCCAATTCTTTCCACCGCGTGCCGCGCATTCCATCCTCATCTACGGCTTTATTAAACTACCGGGCGCGCGGACCGTGACCGTCGTAAATCTAAACAAAGAGACAACGGATGTTCAACAAGCTCTAGGATTCCAATCCCGAGATGTCCCAAACGACTGCCGCTGTAATTAGTCGGGGGAGCGCGTCATCCGCGCATATTCTTAAACAGTTCTGGGCGGTAGTGCGTTTTACGAGGCGGGCCACGGTCCCAGTTATTAATCATGCCGTTTTCGAGGCTCGTAAAATTGGTAGTTTAATGAGACGCGCGATCACCGGTTAGCCGATGCGAAACAGAAGGGTACGCGCGTTTGTGATCGCTCGGAATGCCTCTTTCGCGATTCCAGCGTCCTTGGTGAGCGTGCAAGAATGGCTCTCATAAATATGGTAAATTCATATGACTACGCGATCACCCTCGCCCGTGATATTTTCGTAAAATATCAAATATTTTAATTGAGACGAGTTGAGAGAATTTCAAAATTAATTTAATATGGCTACTCATATGTGAGTTTTGCCAATTCCCTAAATAAAAAAAGAACTATTTTTAAAGTTGTCTCAAGTCCCTGTATTTATACCTTTCACAATTTCTTTTGTCCCAAATTTTCCGCTTCCCCAAATTTGAAGCGCCCCAAATTTTCCACTCTCCAAAATTTGCCGCCCCCAGATTTGTCCCTCCCAAAAATTTACCGCCCCAAGCTGCAGCCTGCTTAGTCTATACACAAATCCGCCCCTGTTCCAATGTCTCCACTTTCGCTGCTCCATACACTTTCCCACAACACAGAGTGGTCTGGGGATATCTACATTTAGCGGCCAAAATTCTGATCTTTCTGAAACTTGGTGATTAAGGGTTTTTGAGGTCGCTGATAACGAATTTCGCACCAAAAATTCAAAATTCAAAATGGCGGATTGAGTATGGCGCGCATTGTGGTCTGGAAAGCGGTATTTTATAGTCAAAATTAAAAATCATAACCGTACTAGAGAAAAAAGAGAAAAAAGAGAAAAAAGAGAAAAAAAATTCAGCTCTAACATT
Source organism: Andrena dorsata (assembly GCA_929108735.1). Taxonomy (NCBI): domain Eukaryota; kingdom Metazoa; phylum Arthropoda; class Insecta; order Hymenoptera; family Andrenidae; genus Andrena; species Andrena dorsata. Next base: position 25,302,744 of record OV815489.1, read on the forward strand.
ATCTTTGACTTAAAAAAAATAAAGTTTTAAAAATACACGCGTACGAGACGCCCAAATACCTCGAGCGTCATTTCTACAAGTCTGCATAAAATTGAAGATTGCAGGAGATTGCACTTGAAATTGACATGCTCTTATTACCAATTGTGTAAGCTTTCATGTAAAAAAAGTCCGATGTTAATTTCTCTTAATCATTTTTTTATAAGCCTTCTCAAAATTTAAATTCATATAAACATTGCACTATTTGTTCATGGACTAAAAAATGTCTATGACACATATAAATAACTGAAATATACTTCCTTACCTATATAACTGTATGATATAAACACGTATTTTGATGTTCTATAATGAGTAATTAAAACAATTAGATTCACATAAAATTTCATGATTTTGTCTTTGTAATATTATATCTAATCAAAGAATCATCTGAACAGGGAAAGCTATGCGGATTTAGAAGCTCTGGAGGGTTGTCAATTCATAAAAAAAAAATGATATTGTAAAGTTGAAGTTGAGAAATTGAATTTTTGTCCCCATCCAGACCACTGTGCAACAGATGAATCGATCCACCGTGAATCGGATTTCCGCAACACCGCGTTCCCAGTTCCCAATCTAGCCGCCCCACAGTGTTTCGAGTATATGGGCGTTCGGGACAAAACTCATAGCTTCTGAACTAACCAGTTTTCGACCTAAGTACCCTAATACTTTTTTAAAGAGAATATAAAGATACATCCATAGGTGTATAAAAAAATATACAGTTACATTAAAAAAATTAAGGCGATCTTGATTTTTCAGTGAATAAAAAGCTTTTTATTAATATTTACTTTTGCAATTTCTTGTCAACTGTATACTGACTAAATTTTGTTCGAAACATTTTTTTATCAAATTATTTTTATCGCGTGTATCGCGTTTGACTGCTATTTTAAAACTGAAGACAGCATCCAGAATGGAAAATTCATGGTAGATATCGTATAAACAATTGGAAAAAGCATATCGGATGTGTAGATTCACATAAGTGTCTTATGCACGAGGAGACCTAGAGACTACGCTAAGGGCCGGAGCGGTGAGCGTCTTAATAATGACTGGCTATTTTTTCTGTTTCGTGCAAGTATGTGCAGCTGAAAGCGATGTTAATATAAAGTTTAATGATCCCTAAATCCATATAAAAAAACATCACGGAGGTATTTTTTGGTGTTTTTTTAAAAAGTCATATCGAAGTTGATAAACACTTAACATAAAAAAAATAGTACAAATTGTTAGTATTATAAAAAACTGACTCGCCAGTTTTGAAGGTATGACAGTATTAAACACAACTTATAAACATCAAATGAAAAGCATAAACATTCTGCCAATGACGCGTGTTTGAAAAAATGTAACGAAATTTGTAATGAATTTCTAGTATCAGTTTTGACAACAAATTAGTAAATTCAACAGAAGTAATGGGTAACATTGAAATCTACGTTCCTTTCTTAACGTTTTAAGATACAAGAATTTGTGGATCAAACACTTCGGATTCTTGACTTTTGTCCATTACGCGGAACACTGTGCGCCCTGCCGTAACGCGGGAACAATAGCCCCACAGACACGGTTTTGCGGCCAGAGAAACGTCGACTAATAATAGTACGAAATCTGCCTGCGCAAACTTCGAACCTTGATCAAACACACATCGCCAGTCTGAACGGGGAACGTTCCCGAGCTCCTTAAAACGCTTCATGCTTGATGCAGGACATTTTCAATTCTTAATCCCCTCGGGATTCGCTCTGGCTGAGACTACAGCGCGTCCCTCGATGTCCCGCGCGACTCTTTGCCCCGAGGAGAGCGCAAACGTTTGCTGGAACACAACAAACGCGTCGATCCTGTCCGCGCTCGCGCACGTGTTTGCACGTGGAGCCGCGCGCAAATATGCTCGGAGGGTGTGCACGCGCTTGTAATTGTGAGACAAGTCGCGGACGCGGCCGGCGTAATCGCGTTAAAACTATGTTGACAGAAAGGAGAGGCGGGACGTGTAAACAGAGCGGCCTCGGCGTCGCATTAACAGTTGTTTGTTCGTTAATCCTCAAAGCGCGAAAAGTTGCCCATCGCGGCCGCCAGCTTCCGCTCGTTCCTAGTAGTGCAGCGTGAAATTAACGGAGCCCTGTTGCGTGTTCGAGGGCCGAGCCTCTCTCCGGAGGCGTCCGAAGCCGTCGGAACTGTAACACGCTCGACTCCGCCGCAGCCGCAGGTTCAACGCTCATAAAGCGGAAGTCGACCTCGGCGCGCTGCACTTTCCCCGTAGAGACCAAAAGGATTCCCGAGGCCCGAGTCTTCCCAAGGAAAACACCGTCGGAACGCCTCGAGGCGGCGCGTTTCGATGCTCGTAACTCCGTGCCCGTGACACGGGCCCAGTCGGTGACCAGCGAACAGTAATTTCCGGCAAAACCCTCGATTCCACCGTCTATTTCCAGACCCTCGTAATAACAGCGCATCGATGACGCATTAACGACGTGCTCCTGGAAAGACATTTGCTGGAGCTCGTGGTGCAGACGCTCGCTGCAACGTGGAACAAAGTGGCTACACAGAAGATCCCATGATTCATGGAAAATTCGGAGAAACCGATTCTCCGTTCCCGCGGATCTACCCGCTCAGATTTATGATCACTAGGGTAGCTCTTATTTAGATACCTTCGGCGATTTTTTTTTAAGATTTTCTTCGCAGCAACCCCCGGAATAGTTTCAATTAATAAAAAAAATCTGTGTTAAGTTTGAGCCCGATTGAATAAGGGAAAGAGGAGCACATGGCCTGGGCCCTTGAACGTTTAAATAATTTTCAATATTTCTGCGAATTTCGGTCACAAATTTTTGGGAAAAGATTCTTGTATCAAACGCTGAAAATATAAAAAAATCGTGCGCCCCCCTTAAATTTGTGAAAAATAGTCCTTAAAATGAAAAATGCACATTCTTTTTTATCCTTTATAAATAAAAAGTGTTCGAGAAAGCATTTAAATTTTCAAAATTAAAAATAAATTTGTTCGCTTCTTTTCAATTTTCCGGACTTTTTTCGAAAACGGTTTGTCGCACGAGAAAAAGTGATAGAATATAAAAGGTGCCCTTGTCTGGATCTACAACTTTTGTTCGACATGTTTTTTATGTAATCAATCGACTTTGTGCGTTTTTAAATAATTATGTAACTATTCAAGGTCCCAGGGGTTCTTCTTCTCCATACCCAATCGGGTTCAAATTTCCCACAGATTTTGTTTTATTATTTGGAAATTCAAATGTCGAAAACAACAGCCACCCTAGTGATCACCCTTCTGCGTGAATTTACGGCGTGTCAGCTGGGGGCTGAAAAGCTGAACTCCAGCAGCGACCGTGAACGCGGCGGCTGTAAATCAATCTTCATTGTTCCTCGAACTCGTTGCAAAAATGTATTCATAGCGAAGTGGACGGATTTTTCATCCCCGTGCCAATTCCCTCGCAGCAGCCGTTCCCGCGGCTCCGTCCCCGTGGATTTCAATAAATCGGCCGATAGTGCTGGCCCGCTGGAGCGCGTCAGCCGAGCCCGCGCCGCCTAATTAGTGGCTCTGTTTCTGCCGTTCGATATAATAACAACGTTGCACAGCATGCTGCAACGTATTTCGATAATCCCCGGGAGCTCGGAGCGACGTCGCCCGTGGGAAAACAGCTTTTGATATCTTGTCGATACCAGGTATCGCTCGCTGGTTTCGGATGCGGAGCAACGGGGGCGGAATCGTGGATCAAAATGTTTCATGTGCTCGCGAACCTGACAAGCGCAGCCTGATGCGTGGAAACGGCTATATGCCTAATTCTCACATCGCTGATTCGGGGTCCTTAATCGGGCTGCTTTAAATCAATTCGCGCGCCCCGAGCGAAGTTTCCGCAATTTCCAACGTCTACTTCTGCTTAACTAAAGCTTCTTAAAGTTTTCACTTCGCGTGATCTATCGGGGCTAGGACCCCACCCGCGCCTCGGATATCCAGGCACGATAAAGGCGCGGCTGAATGGTGGCCAGCGAACGGGGAAGGGAAACGTGGAAAACGCGGCATCGAAATTGCATCGGCGAGCGTGCAACGCAACGGCTCGGCCCGGCTCGCCCACGATCTCCCGTTCGAAAGAATAATTATAGGTTTGGCGTACGCGGGGGGGCAGGATATGAGATGGCACCGCTGGCGGTAGCGGTGGTTCACGTCAAACCGCGCTATCTCTTGCTCACTGAAAAATAAACGAGCGTGCGCCGTTTAATGCCGCTTTCCAGCCCGTACGCCTCCTCCTGCCCGGCCTAAGGAGTTACGAGACCTCGTGAGCGCTCTTATCTGATGCATCCGGTATGCGTCCCGCGCCTGCACAGTATACAATACCTAGCCGGCTGATGACTGCCGGCCATGTTTACAAGAGCTCTCCGCGGTAATGTGGAACACCGCTGCGATCCTCGTGCCCGACGGGTCCGCGCGCTCCAAATCGCCCCTTGCCTGGCCATTTTCACTTTAACACCGCCGATGAAACTGATCTCTCCTCTTCGTCTTTGCCGGAATACAGGCGCGGGTGGTGAAGAATGGAGAATGGAGGAAGGGATTGCATTCTGATGCAGCGTAATTTCTCGCATTGCTTCCATTCGACCCCTCATCAATGAAACCTAAGGCATCGCGCGCACGCACGCGCGCACAATGAGTAACGAGCGATCGGGACCGCGGCATCTCACAAACGACCGGCATAACACGCGTTATCGTTCACTTCGCCGAGCGGAGAATTCGTCGGGACGTCCCGCAGCGGGCGCTGATAAAAGGCTGTGTAACCTATTTTTTCCGGGATTATCTTCGCGCGACTGGCTGACGAGATGCAGCACAATGGCGTACGTTGTTCTAAGCCGGCGCACAGTGGGACAAACTGCACTCTTTTGTGTGAAAGTCGTGGAACTTTTGGTGGGAATAGGATAGAGAGATGAATCCTCTTCGAGGTTCAAGCTAAGATGTTGCAGAATCGGGTAAAAATAGTAAAACAATATGATAATCAAGTTTTGACATTAGAAATCTATGTCCAAAGGTCCTGAAGGGCAAGAGAAATTCTGCGGCCAGATATGAATTCAGCGCGACAAAATCTTTAACGGAAAAATCGCAATTTTCCTCGAGAATGTCAACTGTGACATAGATTTTCGAGGTGAAAATTTATATCTCATACTTTTTCACTATTTTTCTCTTACTCCGCAACATCTTAGCTTTAACCTCCAAAAAGATGCATCCCTCCATCTTATTTCTATCAAAAGTTCCACGATTTTCACACAAAAGAGCGCAGTTTGTCCCACCGTGCGGCGTCGCGGGGAAGTTAACGAACATTAAGGCGCGGTTTACACGGCTCTGTGCGCTGCTCGTCGCGCGTGCTGCGATTCCGCCCGCCCGGGGTAATGCACTATCGCGTGGATTCATTCATTAACGCCTTTCCGCGTTTACTAGCGTTTCTCATTGAAATGAAAGACACTCGGCAATTCCTCGAGGAAGCCAAGCTGGCTCTCGCGTAGGAAAGATTAATATAAAGTGTTGTTGGAGTAGTCAAAGTTTTCCCTGCTACTTCTTCTGTTAATTTACGCTCGGAACGGCGCGAAGTAACGGTGAAGACGAGCGCAGAGGCCTCTACGCTATCAGCAGGTCAAGAGCATCGATTTACCACTCGGAGCGATGGGAACAGCAATATGGCCCCGCCGAGAGTAGGCGTTAACGGCTTTACTTATGCGTGGAATCGCGAGCAGCCACTTTTCGTTTCACTTTCAAGACGGCTGAGGGCTGAAACACGCGCTGGGATTCTCTAGCGTGCGTCGGCCGGGGCGCATCGCAGCGACGACGGGGCTTCCATCAAGCAACGGACGTCGATGGGAGAACGACCGGTGCGCGCCGTTCCCCTTTTCGTCGCTCGTTATTTATACTCGATCCGAGCCTCCGCGGCCTCGAGCCCTTAATCACTCGTCCTGCCGTCGAACCAGGAAGCCTCGTATTCATCCTCCTAATTCATCGCCGACGACAGACGTGCGCACCAAACGGGGAGTCGAACCGGGGGGGAGGATTCCTCCGCATGAGACAAGGCGGTCTAATTGCTAGCCAGAACCACTGGGAGGAAGTACGAGAGGGAGAGGTGGAAAAAAAGTCCAGAGGTGGATTCGCAGCGCGCGGATCATCCTCCGAATGCATCTTTAATTCCACGCACTTATCTCGAAATCAATTTAAATCCTGACCGTAGGCCGGCGGTTCCTATATGGCAGGGACGAGCTTTGTCCATTGCCGACGTGGATCAACGTGGATCAGCCGTGGATCCCTCCCCCACCCATTTTGCAGCTCCGTGCCGCTTGGTATAAACGTCCCGCGCATAAAGGCCATTGTTGCAGAAGAAGGGACGACGGCGACGACGACGACGACGACGACGACGAAGACGACGATCCCCGGCGTTTTCTCGCATGGCTCATTCAGCATGCAGTTGCCGAGGTTATCGGGCTCCACGGACGTTGATAGAATACACGCATGGTCGCGGGGTTGCGGCGCGGTGCCAGGCGTCCGTTCCTGTCAGCGCGTCTCGAAACTGTCAAGGTCCCCGTGCACCGGGACTCGATGCGAATCAACGTCACACCGACCACTCGTCCGCCCCCGCTTCCTCGCCAACTCTCCCTTTTATCGATACCTGCCCGATACCTGCACATTTCGCAGCCTCCGCTCGCCTCTGCGACCACAGACGCCTCGAGATGCCGAGCCGCGGGCTACGTGGCCGCGTAGATTGCTGACGGAAATGGTTACCCTCCTCGAGCCTTCCTTTAGATCGCGCCAGGCTGCAGTCACTTCGCTTTTCAAACGTCTCCGTTAATTTTCCGAGCGGGAGGTGGTACGTTCACTTTCGATATGAGTGCTGGGACATTTTTTAGGCTTTCGGAGTTTGGAGCGCAAGCAGGGCAACTGCCCAGAGTGGCAAATTTGGGAGCGGCGAAATTTGTTAATTGGTAATTTATGAATATCAATTTTTTTATAAAACGGAAGGTTTTTGTGGATCGACAAATCCTTATAAAATATTTCTCTCACTGTCGAAAACTATTTATTCTTATTTATGTAATACCTATTTGCATAATATTCGAAAAAAATATAGAATATTGAAGATATAGAGTCATACATAGTGTCATGTTCAGATTGTTGTAGGTATGATCGGCTTGGATACGAGTTGAGGTCAGTTGGTCAACATCGATTTACAAAATTTCCCATTGCTCTGTCAATGTTAAAGATAACGGCAATGAAATTTAATTTTATGCAAGAAGGGCCTGAGAATTCCGAGGCCGTTTTTTACAATTGAAAACGCGGCTGCAAAATACGCAGGGGACCGGCAGATTTCGTGTTCCAGTCCCATCGCCCGAGGCTCTTTTTCTCGCCTACATTTCGTTGTGTCATCGAGAGGAATGGTGACCATTTAGGCGATGATGCAGGCTGCCCCACCTTGTCTAGCACGTTACGGGTCGTTGCCTCCTGATAGACGCGTTATTAGGTCTTCCCTTTACACTTATTACAGCCACACACTCTCTCATCGGTATAGACCCTCCGAGATGAAAATCAAGGGAGTTACGTAAAGCGATAGGTCGACGTGTCTGGGTTCTCGTGTATATCGAATAATTGCTGGTGAATAGAAGGCAGAAGATGCCCCTTGTCTCCGTGTTCCCTTTGTGTGACGCGAGCACGATGAATCGGGAGGTATTCCTCCTTTCAAAAGAAGTTTCACGGTTGCTTAAGAATAGAATTGCAGAAGACTTGTATGAACCCCGCGCCACGGAGAGAATAGCCCCGGAAGACCGAAAAAGAACTCTTGACTCACAAGCTCGGCGGACCAACATTTAAGATTATTTCGCCGGCGAACGGTCTCGCAGACGGTATCCTCGGAAGTACCGTCGCGGGGAACCAGATGTAAATGAGAGTCAATGACTCGTACTCGCCACTGCCGCGGTTCAGCACAATGCGGTTGCCGATGCCGAAGAAAAGGAGAAACCGCTCGCGTGTGTCAGCTGGGGCCGTTTCTAAGCAATCGCGTTGCCACTCAACTATCGATCACAAACAAATCTCTGCTCCCTCGAATTGAACATCCTCAAAACGCAGTAGGTACGCGGCTTAAGCAACGCAGACTTATCGCTCGAGCCGCGTGCTGATTTGCTCCCTCGCGGATTTTCAAACAGGCGTGTCAATATCGACGGAATTGGAACTGATTTACGTCGCGCGAACCATTGTTAACCGATTTTACGAACCCCGGCGGTTGGCTTCGCGGTCGTTTCGTCACCGTTTACGTTTTCGCGCCGCCTTCGACCAGACCGGAAACACGTAAATTGCGCGCGTGCAGCCGCGACGATATCGCGGGTACGGCCGGGGAATGACAAAATTCGGGCTGCACGGCCGAATTCACCGTGGCGCGGCTGTGTTTTAAATTCTGCCGGTACTGGGGGGGGGGGGGCGCAACCTGTTTGAGGGATGCGTGCCGCGCGACAAAACGGCCAGGGCTTTTACGAGCTTCGTCAGTCGCGGCGCGAACCGTTTGCACCGCTTCGTCGGGGGGAGGATCATTATTGTCGTCGCTTCCGGGAGCGGCGTGTAAACGTTCCGTAATGCTTGCACGTGTCTCGCAGCACGCTTCCCGCGACCGCTGATTCGACCACGTTGCAGATTTTCCAGATGCAAGCAACGGCTGGTCACGACCTGGTCGAGGAGAGGGGGGAAGCTGTGGATGAAACTGGGGCTGAAAATCTAGATAATGATTGGTATCGAATCTCTGTTGCGGATTGAAGATACCGATGAAAGGAAGAAGTTTGCGCGCCTCTCGGGGAATGATTGTGCCTGCGATTCTGAAGAGTGATAGGAGGAGTTCTGTCGGTAATAGAAATGTAGAGCGATCCTTTTCTGTGGAGAAGATTGAACCGCGGTTTCCCTGAATGTTGAGACTCCACTTCGCCGGGAACGAAGTGACTCTTATCCAGCAAGAAGTTACAATTAGGGCAGACCTCCCAATTAGTCAGCCTCTTTCGAGGCTCGATCGATGCCGGGCCACCGTCGATAGCCGCGGTCGAATGGCAGCGACGGTGACCCTTTTAATAGGTCCAGATAACAACATGGAAATTGACTTACAAAAACTCGATTACTAATTCGTGAGAGGCATCCTTCGGACAATTAATGTTCGAGTAGATACAGGCGGATTTACAAGGGAAGATCACCAAACAGGAAATTCAAAAAATTATGAGTCTTTGGGGACATATGGAGGATATATAAATATCTATCGCGCAATTTTTTTTGCTGCCCAAATTCACACTACGGCTGTGAAATTGACGCCTGTAAATCCGACTATTTCACCGATTTTCTGTGAAAAAAACTCGCGTATTTATTACTTTTACCAAATGATGGTCCTAATTAACCCTTCGTGGGCACACGGGGTTAGTTTATGCATCGCACCTCAGGCGATTTTCTTCCCGAAGTATATGCCCTTCCCAATATTTCTGTAAATTTTTAAAACTGAAAATTAGAATTATAAATTTTTTACATATCCCCAATGTTTCATCATTTTTTTTAATCTCCGGCTTGGGGACTTTCCCTATTAGTCAGGCCAATGGGACTATATCGACTGCGTATCCTCAGCTGAGGTAAACAAAGACGATTGCAGTATAGAGCGCCCCGTATGATCCGGTGGAGAGGAAAAATAAGGGTTCGTCTACCGACGAGCGTAATTGGCAATAATAATTTGTCGACGCGAGGGGGATCGCGATCGAAGACGAGCCCGGCGACGTGGTCGGTCGCGTGACGCGCGCGAATCGGCGGAAACGCAGCGAACATGTGCGTACACGTATAATGAGGCTAATTGTGTGGCTCGTTGGAAAAAAGGCGAAAAGGAAGAAAAGGGGAAAAGGAGAAAAAACGGAAATGGCTCCGAGACGAGAATTACGAGGTGGCCGAGGCGCCACGCCACGCTCTGGAGCGGACTCGGGGCCGCAGCGCGCCTCGCCACCGCTTATGAATAGTATTCGTTGTACGTGAGTGGACCGGGTTTTATTACCAGCATTCACGGCTATTCTATCTTCGGTGCCGCGATGGGATCTCGCTCCTCTACCCGCGGGCCTCTCGATACATCCGCCGATCGATCGGGACACGCGCGCACACACGAGCTGGGCGACGACGCGACACGCTCGACTCGAACCAGCTGATCCGTAATTAAACGATACTCTGGCCCTCTCAAAGACATGTTTCATTGGCCCCTGAATGACCGGACGAAATTCCTCTCCGCGCCTCTTGTTTGCCTCGCGACCCATCCACGCCCCTTTCTTTTTCTCCCTTTCGGATTTCTCCGCGACGTATTAGAGCCGTCGACGCCTCGACAGCCGAATTCCAGCCGTCCGACGTTAATCGACGGGAGAACGGCCGCGCGATCGATGGCATTTCTTGCTATACATATGAGTATTCCATCGCCCGACCTAAGTGATACCCCGCGGACGTTCACTCGGCCCCCGCGCATCGTCGCCACGAATTTCGAACGGAAATAGATCGATCGTCTCCGCGTCACACGGGCGATTGACAGTGCTCGGACAACGACTCCAGGAGGAAGAACGGTGCGAAGGTCCGTAGCCGAGAGAAAATGGCCAAGGAGCGCGGGGGAAGGGGCGAGGGGAGCAGGGGAAGGTTGGCGAACGAGGGGAAATGGATTTTTTCGCGGGATCTCGCGATGCGTTTCGCGCCAGGGCGGCGAAGATCAAAGTGGGAGGTAGATCGCGCGGCGCAGGCAAACGCTCTTCATATTTCCGACACGTTCGCTTCGAGCCGGGGCTAATGCACGTTTATTTGTTTGCTCTTGCACCCCCGCGAGCCCGCCTCGCTCGTCTTTTCCGGCGCGAGTGAGTCCCGCCTTTTTCCGAGTCACGAGAATGATCGATACCCCCGAGCCGACCTCGCCGCGGTTCGCACCTTGGAGATCCGAGACTCGTCGATAGTCTTTCCGGCTCGTTTCAGGTTATCGCTCCCCCACGTCTCGCTCCTACTCCCGCTCCGAACCCGATACACAATGCCGCGCGTAATGGTACGCGTCCGCGGGCAAACGCGAGTGCCGCTGCCAATGCAAAGGGTGGTCGTTAAGTTTACGGACTCAACTTTCCCTCCATCGTCACTTCGGATATAGGTATGTGTAATTGATGGGCTAATAGAGGAAACCAGAATAAATAAAAAAAAAATTATCGAAGAGTGTGGTGAGCTTTCGCGACTATAATTTTTGCTGTCCAATTTTGCGCCAATTCCCTGACGCAATAGAAGCAATAATATACATTCTGGTTAACTAAACTGAAGCTGGATGCATAACTCCTGTAGGGTAATTCCGGGAGCCGCAGTCCGGCTGGAGAGTTGATCGAGTTGCTATATTCAGACTCTACATCTGTGTATATGTAAAAATGTGTTAAGGTTCGGAACAATTAATTCTCTAGAAATCAACTGCTTCGACCAACTCTCCAGCCCCACTGCGTCTCCCGGAATTACCCTATTCGTTATTCAAAATTAATAAAAAAAACCTGCAACCTCTTTAAAGATGCATAAAATCATGGTCCAAATTTCAGATCAATGGACTCGCTAGTTTCTTGAAAAAATCCCAAATTTTGTTATGTTTTAGCCCAAGAAAAAGAATTCCCCTTAACGAACTGTAACTCCTATACTACCCTGGGAGAACAAAAGTTACATTTAGAAGCTTCCCGTAGTAGCACCCTCAGCCGTGCAAAGTTGAAGTAGCTCGTCAACGCGATAATACTCGATACCAAGTAATTAAAACAGTTTCGAAAGTAACCGAGAACTTTTTCAACCGAATCCCCCACAGGCACATATTTTTCCGTCACCCTGTATTATCATGAACACCAGTGGACTGCCACTCATACACGGGCCTCGGCAAACTCGACCACATACCGTACGTAATGTATACCGCATGCGATCCGCGGAAGGGGTATACATATAATCGTACGCGTGCGTCTAGACTCAACATAATTACTCTACACGCTCGCTACAGATTGCTTATTGTCCGCGTAGCTTCTTTCCTCGCCCCCTGTTCTCTTTATTTCTCTCTCTTATTTCCCCGAGCCTGTCCACCCCTCCGCGGGTGGGATTAGTGTCACGGGGCGTGATGCACGAGTTACTTTCACGGTTATCAGCGTGGCCGGTGCCAGACGCGTCGGCGCTTTGACTCCTCGCGGATAACCGCGAATCTCATTCTCCGCTCGGCGAGAAATCGCGTTATTTAATGTGTGCACGCTTTCGCCAAAATCTCCCGGCGTCTCTTTGACCCGCGACAGTGCAGGGAGCACGAAACGTCACGCGATGCCGTTATTGAAACGTCCCGCCTTTACGGCGCTCTCTCACAGAATTACGAATTACACGTACCCATTTGCGATATTGGAACGAAAAGAAATTTGCACGCCCAACTGGGGACGGTTGCATCGATTTTCGGAGCCTCTACCCCCGATTCCTCTCTCCTCATCCAGCAGACGGACTCCACGGCACCGCCAACGGGCACGGACTTTTTCCCCAGCGCGAGGAATTTATTGTGCCACGCGCAAAGGCCTCGAAATGAATATTTGCTTTAATATCCTCGTGGAGGGGATGAAAAGAAGCGAAACATCGTTAATACTTTATTTGCCAACGTATCGCGGCGTCCCTCTGACGAACATCCAACGTATCCTCGCGGTAAAAATGAAAGGGGTAGCGGCAAACGAACAGAGGGTCAGACGAGTCCCCCCGAGTCAATCGTCACGCCACCCTGAACCATCAAAACTGGATTCCAAGCTGATAACAAACGTCCCATCTCGCTCCAGATAGTTAGAGAGTACTTAGCCAGATCCTGCCCTCTATGCGCAACCAAAACGAACCGCGGATTCGTGTTCGTTATAGCAGGGAGGACGGTTGGACAACGGAGGACGCTGAAAGGAAGAGGATTTACAGGGAAAAGAGAGGCGCTCGTCGCCGTGGTAAACGTTTCCCAGTACCCGGCGGAAAATCTGGCGCACTTGTCGAGCGATCCGTAATCGAAACCGGTAATTATGCGCGGGTATTGGCATGCAAGCCGTACAAAGGAGAGAGACTGCGCGGATAACAAGGGAGCCCTCCAGCCTGGAGCATCGAAAGTAACGAGGGCAACGATTGATGTCCGTTCATTCGGTTACGATGTACCTACATCGAGAATTATTACGAGGTGTCTGTATTAAAATAAACTGCCCCGGTGTGTGCCCACGGTGCGGGTGGGGGAGGAGGAGAGAGAGAGAGATATCCTCGTTAAAATGACGAGTTATCGAGCGGGATCGTGTTTCGGCCGTTCCATGCCCATTTTTCCCCTCTTTATTCAGGCTCTTTTCTTTTTTCCCTCCGCCCTGCCTTTCATCGTTTCACCTCGAACCACACGCTCGCGGTTACACGCGGGGATCCCGATACAAATCGCGTACAAATTTCGCGTGGCGATCCTGCTCATTCCTCGCCGGTTCGAGTATCACGTTCCGAACTAAATGATTCAACCGATCGAGTCAGCGCGACCGCGTTTCATTCCCCCGCGTCCCGGCGATCTCCGTTTGTTCTCGCCTCTTTCGCGTCAGCGGAGAGGTGATCGGTCGCTGGGCCGCGTGATTTCATTGCCGACAGGGTTGACGCGTAATCAGGAAAAGGAGGCTTCGAGTCGTTAATCGTCGCGACGGGCTTCTAATCACCGTGACGATTTTACGCGCCTCGTCACCTTATACGCCGCACAATGGCGCTTCGTTTTCGACGCGCGGCGAGATCGAGCGGTCGATCGGGCCCTCCTTATGGTTTCACGTTTCCGAGGCGATATCGAGGCGTGAAATTTTTCAGCGGAACAACGAGGCGTTGCGCGCTTAGCATCATCATTTGATACGATCTAAGGGGGGGGGGGGCGAGTTAAGGAATCGGCGGTCTCCTTGGGCCACCAATTTTCAGGGCCTCGGTGATTCTCGCACTATTGGAAGATTGTTGGTAATATACTTGTAATAACTCACCGGAGATTGGTGACGGTGGCGCGTCGCGACGCGCCTCGCCGCCGCGACGCCCATTCCGCTGCGGTCGACGGCGAGCGGGCATTCCTCGATTTTCGTGAACGATCCATGAAGATTTGCTCCGAGGCTCAGGCCATCCTGCGCACCAGAGAAAGCGTCGTGATGCGTTAAAGGCGATGCTCATTTACCGGCTGAATGATATAGAGCGTAAGAGGGACGCTGTACGCAACAAATCACGGTGCTCCGTGCACGGAAACGCGCGCGGCAGACGAGCCTTTAGACCGGTTAAGGTTGATCGCCTTAAGTCCCGAGCCTCCTCTAAGTTTTACCTTCTCTCTCATTGTGTAATAAACCCTTGCCGCGCGATCTGCCCGCCGAGAAAAGGTGTTCAATAATTCTACTCCCCGAGCTCTTCGGCTCCTCTGCGTCTTCTCTCGCGCTGCGCCGCGGAGAAGCTGCGGGGAGCGTAGAGATCGCGCTATGGGAATCGGCGACAGCGTTTCGATAAGTCACGGAACATCGCGATTAATTAACAAACGTCTCTACATTCTTGCCGTCGAATTCGGAGCGCGAGGATGCGAGTCGCTAATTGGTAATTTACGGGACGATATATTAAGTCGCTACTTGGCGAAGGACCGTATAAAGAGGCGTCTATATTCGCGGGCTCTTGTCCGCGTTTCGTTGTATGAACAGCTGTGAGGAATGCGTCTCGACTCGAGTTTCTTCTAGCGTTGTATAAGAACGTATTGGCCAGCGATAAATTGCTGGGAAATCGATGGGAACGCTCGTCTGGACAAACTCGTGGACTTTTGTGGGACCTCGAATCGCTATATTTTAAGGTAAGTAGGGGGAGTTGGGACACTTTGATGTAAGGGGCACAATGAAACATTAATATTCTCTTGATATCTAGAAACAGTCAGACGTTCAAAACATGATCACAAGACAGTATAAGCTATCATCTTGATAGATGATATAAGATTATAAAATGATACCGTATATATATCAAGATAATATTAATGTTTCATTGTGCCCCCTGCATCAAAGTGCCCCAACTCCCCCTAGGTGTTCCTATACGCAACTGGACGCGACATCAAAAATTTCAACGTCGATTTTCTCGAAAATGGAGCCCGCTATCAAAAAAAGTTACTCTTTCCTTTCGACTTATAGCAAGTAAATACGTCGAGAAAAAGGAATAAGATTTTTTCATATTGCGCTTCGTTTTCGAGAGAATCGACTTTGAATTTCCTAACGTTGCGTCCAGTCGCGTATAGCAAATCTACTTTTACGAAGACGCTCGTGCAGAAAACGTGACAAGGCGAAAGGCAAACAGAAATCGAATATCCTCGAGGAGAGAGATAGTCCCCTTACCTATATACATAGTAAACACTTTGACGTACCGTCGTGCCTCATCTAATCCCATTCGGTAGGAGCAGCAGGTGGACTCGCGGGCTCACCACACGCGGAACACATTTCCCAGGAAACACGAGTGAACTGTCGGTACTCTGTCTCTCTCGCCGTAATCGCCAGAAATCGGCAGGGACGGAACTGAATGGGAGATAAACGTAAAAGTAGGCAACTCCGATGAGGGAAATCTCTCGCCGGGCACTGCGGAAAGTCGGCGCGTCGCGGGTGGCCACGGTCGACGTGCGTACTGCCGCGGAAAATTCGCGGGAAAACCGCGGGACGTGGTCGGCGGTGGCAGGTGTGCGCGCGTAATCCGCCAGGCGAGGGAACTCGTCGAGGAAAGCCGAGAAGCGGGCTCACGTTTGCGCGCTCACGGGCTGGCGCAGCCGCGACAGGAATGATAGTGGCGAAAGTGGGAGACCCTCCGGGAAATATATAGGTCCGCAGGGTGGTGGTGGATGACGAGGAGGAAGGAGGCGGAGGCCCGACGACGCGACGCGACGCATCCCTCGACGGTAGAGCGTGTGCACGCACACGCCTCTCCGCGTCCACACCAGGCCACCGCCACGCACGTGTTCACGCACCGCCCGTCACGGTGCACGTTGCACATGCACCAGCCGGTGCACGGGCCAGATGCATCCCCGTGGACCGCTGCGAAAAAGAAAGAGTCGCCTGGGCCGATCGTGGCCTCCTTTTTCGGGACACCTCGCACGCTCGGATTCTGCATCCTCCTTTTACCACCGCAAGCCTCTGCTTCCTCGTTTTATCCTTCCCTCTCCGAGCCTCAAGTCTCTTCCAATCACTTTTAATATCATTCAGGAGCATAAAAGCCGTCGCGCTCAAGTTTATAAACAACTGATGACCGAAGCGCGACGAGAATTAATTAATTATTATCAACGTCTTCGCTTCGCTAAAATCCGCGACAGCTTTAAAAGTCTTGATGTCGCTTGAAACACTCGAGCATCTTCTGAGGCCAAGTTTCTCTTCCGAAATGCTCTCGATTGGCGAAGCGTTGTGCTTGTTTTAAAAGGCTTTAAGCATCGTGACTCTGATAATTTCGACGAATGTAGTTCAGGTGAACGAACCTCGCGACTCCTCGTAAAATTCTAGACGGAAGATTAGGTTGGCGGCTTTTCTTCCGTTATCGGTAGGCGCAACGGTGCAACGGATATTGCACCGTCGACGCCGTGACGCCCCGGAGCCGCGCGATTCCACTTCAGCCCGATTTCCGCCCCGCATTTTTACACACCGACCCCCGTGCGGACTCTTGCGTCGCGAATCGACCGCGACATTTCGCCGGCGAAGCGGATCGCGGCTAAATGCCGCGGCGAATCGGGCCGACTCGATAATGCCAGCTGTTCCAAAAAATGCAATGGAAATCACCGCCGCCTCGTGCCAAAGCATCGCTCCACTCGCAGCCCCATTATCCGCTAGTAAACCTAGTGGCAGTTAATATCCATCAGCGTCCACGTTTCAAGCTCGCTTTCATCTAAAAAAAACCTATGTGCATCCAACTCCCCTCGCAAGAAGCAGCGGACGAACGGCTCCTGTTGCACGCTGAAGCCCAGGAAAAAAATCGACTTGCATAACCGGTAAATCGGAATCAACGAGCTTCTTTCTTCGACGACGCGCTAGAAAATCGCCGTGCAAAATTCCCGATAGCTGCTGCTCGACGATAAGAATTAATAATCGAGGCCGTCGGAGCGGCCAGCAATGGCACGCGATGGAAACCGCGCGGGAAAACTGGCGTAACCGGTGATCGAAATCGCGCGGCACCATCTGTCCGCTTCTTTTCACGACGGCAGGCTAAGGAAATCGTCGCGTAAAGGTATGCGTGAATGGGCGAGCTCGATGTTTCCGACGCATCCGCCTGCACGGAGGAGAAGCTTTGCTTCCGTGGTGAGCGAGACATTAGACTGGCGCCAGCGAGATCGTTCGCGCGGGACCTCGTTACGCGCCGCTCGCGGAAAGCATATTTCCTCGTGGCGCGGAGCCTATTGCACCTAGGACTATTCCAATTCGCGCCGCTTGTATCGCGAGAATCGAACAAACGGCTGGGTTAATTAACTTTCCAACGAGCCTCGGCCGGCCGTGCTCGCTCCACCGTTCATTCGTCAAATGTTTGATACAACTCGCCGGTAATCCGTTAATTTAGTCAAACGAATCGGTCGGCGTGCTCGCGAGCCATGTACACCGTGTGTCTTTAAATAATTTCCGCGGTGCTTGACGCGGGGCTCGACGCTCGCCAGGCTGCAAACGCGACGCTGCAAAGTAAATATGCGTTCAATGGCGATTCAAGGAACGCTCTCGGCCACGCTTATTTATTTTTCCATTGCGCCGTTCAGTGTGCGGCGTGCCGTACTCGAAACGCCGATAAAATTGCGCTTTCCCCTTCGTGACTCGGGCAATGTCGAAAATTACAAGGGGACGGATAGAGAATAGAGAAATGAAGATCGTTCAGTAGCCTCTCCCCGCTTCTGAACGCCCAAGCGAATTTGCACGCAATAACGCTTATCAAGTTTTACGATCTCGGCCAACCCGCGACCGCGATAAAATGCGAGCGACATATCTGCGCGCTGCCGTTCCGTGCTCCTGATCTGCGAACGTCTTCCTCCTGCCGCCAGAACCCATCAAATCGTCGCGGAACAATTGGCGTCCCTCGGGGATAGCGAAACGGCACCGTTCAGTTGCCCGCGACCGTGCAAACCCTCCGCTCCCCGCGAATCGGGCGCAGCGATTCGCTGGAGCGAGGCTCTAAACTCTAAGTTTAAATGGAATTAAGCTCGCTGCCGAGTCGAATCGATTCCCGTTGCGGGTGGCTCGAAATCTTGCGTAACCTAATTATCTGAATCGGTAAAGAGGCTTCGCATCGAGCGGTGCCTCGCGCCGTTCCCAGCCGGAGCGCGGTTATCGACGCGAAACCGCGACCGGCAACCACCCCCGGCGACCGAGCGCGTCGTTTCGAGAACCGTTGCCTCCTTTCGTTTGTTATTCGACGGTCGACCGCGCTCGACCACCGCGGATGTCAACGCGCGCGACGCACGGACCCGTGGTAGGTAATCAGCCTGACCGGTTGGTAGTTGGTAGCCTCCAGTCATTCTATTACTTGCCGGGATTCATTCGCAGTCGCGAGCAATAACACACGTAGCCGGTGATCGCCGATGTCAGTGTACTCGCAATCGTGCAATTTCGCGCGAGCCTTCCTCATCGGCCGGCAGCGTTCTATCGCCAGGCCAGCGCCGTTTCTTGCTGGAACGGGATCGAAGAAGTGGTCGCTAAACTGGTGGCGGGGGGGGGGGGGGGGGGGGATTTAGGTGTCTTAATAAATGAGAAAGTCACCCGGTGCTTTCCGTGCAACTATGCACGCGATCGGTTCCCACCGTGCCCAACAATGCGATCGTTCCTTGGGACAACTGATTTTAAGTTGGAGGTGTACAGGAGTACCTAGACTTTTGCTAGAGAGGCGCGCTTTTACGTAACACGTTTGGGAAAGGTCGGGAGGAAGTGTAGGTGAGAGTTGGAAGGAAGTCGACAGTATAATTTAGGACCTTGCAGCGAGAGGGATGCAGCTCCCTCGATAACAAATGAGCGATTTATTACAAACAAATAAAAATAGAAATATTAATATTTAATATTTAATAAAGATAAACATATTAATATTTACTATTTAATAAAGATATAAATATTAATGATCAATATCTAATAAAAATAGAAATATTAATATTTTTATTATAGAATATTTTTCGCCAACAATAGAAATAAAAACTTATCAACTCAATAGCTACTACTTCTTCGACAAAATATATATTTTTCAATCAGTGTTCTGTGTTCAATGTTAAATCAAAACAATAATTTTATAAACAGTTTTTTCTAATTTCCTCAAAGTTGGTAAAGCTGTAGCTGCACCCCTCTTGCCGCAAGGTCCCCAATCTGCCCCTAGATTTTGGGAATTCCCTCGCATCGTGTCCGCGTTAGATCACCATTCAAGAGAAATGGTAACAACGTCACCAACGATTATTATCAACGATTACGCGGTTATCCTCGTTTCACAAGGAAGCTAATGAAACGTTTCATGAGAGAAGCGATACGAATGGGCAGGAAATAAAAAGGGGTGAAGTTAGTTAAGGGCGAGCGGAGCGATAAAGTGGATGCAAGACGCGCGTCCAACAAGCAGTTATTGCCTGGCGGAGCGGGCATTGTGGCCTGAATGTTAGCCCGATGGCCCCTTAACTGGTTATATCATAGCGTTTCTGGCTGTTTCTCTTCCCGCTCCAACCTCTGTCAACATTTACATACACGGGGCGCGCATTTCCAGCGATAAGTCACGCCGCGACGCGATAATTCGTAGGAGCAAAAGGAAGTGGCTCGATAGCAACTAGGCAACACGATCCTGCATTCTTTTCCTCTTATAAACACGCGGGAGGTGTTCTCTAAACAGCTCAAAATAATCACTCACCGCACACAGAGAGGCATTAATTAACCCGCTGCACGGAACTCTCAACCCCGATCAAGTCCATCGAGCTCCTTCGCCGTTCGATCTTCCTCTCGACGATCGCGCAGGCGACAACCATTCCGGTCGCCGCTACTGTATCGCGCGCGGCAGTAGCGAACAGTGAAACCTGAAGAAAAACTGACTGGTTGCGACTCCCATTAACCTCATTGAGAGAAACCTATGATCGCGGGCTGCGCTCGGGCCTGCCCGGCCACCGCGAGCGCGATTATTATCATTTTCAACGATCGGCTGCATCACCGAGAGGCGTTCGCCTTCTCAGTCCCGATGCGCTTAACGAGGACCGAGAGTCCAGACCCACCGATCGGTCAATGCAGTTTTCGTCCTTCCAGAAACGCGATCGCCCGGCCTTAATTGCCGGTTTAATTACGGTTATCGTTATCATCGGCCGCCCCTAAGCCTATAGTCTCGCCAGAGAAAAAGGGAACGCTTCTCGCGGATTGGCGCCTCGCCCCCTTCCTTTTTCTTCTTTCTTCCCGTTTCCTGTGGTGTTTCTCCTCCTTTTTGGCGGAGCGCGACCCTGCTCAACGCTTCGTCGAATTACACGCCCGTGACCTATAATTTGGACACTATTTCACATGCCGTAAGCATGCAATCACGAAAAGGTGTTCCCTTTTGTAAGTGGTTCCACCTAGATGAAGAATTTATCGGCTAACAGCCCCCTCCTCGAGATTATAATACACGGTGCATGCATGATCCGATCGGATCTGCGGCGCAGTCGACGATCCTCGCAGGGCGTCATAATGCACCGCGGCGCACTTTCTTCCCCTTTCTCCCTCCCCGCCTCGCCCCCTCCTGTCCCTTCGCTTTTATTTTCTTTCCCTCCGTTGACCTCTCGCCGGTGTAAAATTTCCATGATTTCACGTAACGCCCGAGCAGCGAGCACTTTGTTATTCAAATACCCGGGCTCCGCCGCCTCCTGCCGAACTTAATCCCCACCCTCGAGCTTTCACCGTCCACCATCTTTCTCCGGTGACGTCCAGGGCAATGAAAAAGGGGTAACGTTACCCCGATCCGAGACAAGTGGGACGATTGTGGCCCGTTTCCACCCGCGATTCAAATGGAAATTGAGGTTTTTGTGGAATATTATTAGAGGCACCTTTTCAGCCCCTTTCTAATTTCTAATCTTTCTTATGCTGCTTATAAACTCGAAGGAGATTCGGTGTGGCAGAGTTTGGGCAACGGAAACTCGAGCGTCCTTATCTCCCCGCGATGCGTGAGGTCCGCGAACTCCACGATTTTTACAAGGCGAGTTGGGCAATCCGGAAATTCAGAAAATTATCCGTAACACAACCCTATTTTTTGTTGGTGCTACAGTGCGATTTTTAGGGGTGAAAGCACCAAATTTTCCTTTTCGTGGAATATCTTGAGAATGGCGAGGGATATCGAAAAGAAGTTTAAACAAAAGCTGCATCCTTTTTTATATCTACAAAATTGAGTAGAAATAATTATCGAATTAAGAATTATTGACGGTGGTAACTTGAAAAGTATCGATTCTTCGATAATTATTTTTACACAGTTCTGTAGATATAAAAGAAGATGCAATTCTTGTTTAAACTTCTTCTCGAAATCTCTCCCCATTCCCGAGATATTCCACGAAAAAGAAAATTCTGCCTTTTTCAAGGCGTGATTCCACCCCCAGAAACCGCCCTATGGCATCAACAAAAAATAAATTTCTCGTACGCGTCAACTACTCTACTTGCACACAATGTTTTCTGAATCTCCGGATTAGCCAACTTCCTTTATTAGCCACTTTACGGACGTTTGGAGAAAGAAGCTCGCAGATCGGGGCTGGATAACCGTGGAAACTCGTAGTCGACCGGCGACCGACCCACGGCCACGCTGCGAAAACGTAAAAATAGAAGGAGGCCGTCGAGTGGCTGTCTTAATACGTTCCTCGAACATACGTCGAAGGATGTACGATCCTCGATATCGAGCTCCATAAAGCATGTATCGCCCCGGTTCCGCGCGGCTCGCCAGCTAAGTGCTCGGTCATTTGTTTCGCGAACGCACGCGTACCGCTCGATATTCGCCTGCCCCCGAGAACGCGCGGCGAGTCTCTTTCCCATTATTCCGATTTGCCGCAGACGGTTTAATCGCGATCCATGAGGCACCAGGGTGAACGGAATAGAATAAGCGCGCGTGTCGGGGCAGGCGCGGCAGCGCGTACGCGGAAATACAGCAGCGTAAACATCCGAATTGATAATCCGCAGATGGGTACGATCGCGGCCCACGATTCAATCGCGCCGTTTACATGAAGCAGACGCTCCTCGGAACTTTCTCGTTTAAGGCCCGAACGGAGAGACTTAGCCGGTAATCTTGACGCTGGCAATGCGCGGGGCGTAATCGCCTCTGCGTCATCGCCGCTGAATTCGCCACCGGTACAGGATGCTGCAAATTCGAAACGCACGCCGAGTCCTTCTCTCCTGTCAGCTTCGCGATTTCCTTTCCTGAGAGACTTAGCAACGATGCCAGCGATGCAGCAACGCTAGCCGTTAGCTGGTAGGAATTTGCACTAGGATTACCAGATCCAAAAAAAATGAAAAACGAGGACAATCTAGTCTGAAATCGTTTGAAAAGGCAGACGTCCTGATGAAGCCGGGGCGAGTGGATCGCTTGAGTTGTGTATGAAAGAAAGAGGGACATTTTCAGTTGATCGAAGGACACTGAATTTCAGTGAAACAAGGAGTAGGTACATTTCCTCCTTTGGAATAGCATATAGTAACGTTAATTTTGAACGCCGTGGAACCGTACTAAACAGCGACAACAGTTTCCTGCGCTATCTACGTACACCTTCGGTGTTTGCTCTTCCTTGGAAGCTAGATAGCAGATCGACAGTGGCAGGGAACGAACGAGTTCCTTATCGCGAAAGCTCGAATGCCAGGCAGAAGTGGATCCAGTTATCGGTTAATTTTCACGTAACTTTGCAGCGACCGGTAGCCACGGAGTTGCAGCTCCTAACGCGAGGAGAGTGCAACGCTTCGCCACAAGGTCCCGGTCGGGCCGATTGCACGCAACAAGTACTCATCTCAATTGGCGATTATGGCCTCGTAAATTCATTTTCAGACCAAGTTGAACGAACACCGGCGATGCACAACTGCCCGCTTCCCCTTCTTGCGCCTTAATCCGCGACTCTGGAAAGCCTGGCAGCGGTCGCTCCGATCGGACAATTAAAACGCCCGATCGAACGTTCATTTCCCCCCACGTCGCTAATAAGCATCGGCAAGTAATTACGAAGCGGCCATAAGTGGTCGACCACTTCTTCACCGCGCTTTCATAACGATCGGCGTTGTTTTTCTGGCGTCGCTCGAGGCAAGCTTGCAATCTTCGCGGGGACTTTTTCGGAGGCGTATTTTTTTTCGTTCCCCGTCAAGCTTCTAGACTCCTCGTGCTGTCCCGATAAACTTGCGCGACTCAGCGACCGGTCATCCTCCCGAAGGCCACTTAATAATAGCCCCGTTATCGGTGTGCTGAAAACTGATTAAAATGCGTGCCGGCCAGGATGTCCCATTAACGAATTAGCGCGACACGCTATTTAGATAATGGAACGCTGTTACGATCCCCTTATCTGCCCTCTTCGTCTGCCTCCCGAAATCCACGCGCCGCGGTTTCGCCCCGAGTGAAGAGCCGAGGTAGCGCGCTCAAATCCAGCGCGGGGCACTTGAAACAATCGGGAAGCTGGAAATTCGAGGCGGGCGAACTGGGCCGAGTGTATTATGTACGTAGGCACTCGGTCGTTGATAATAAAGAGTCGGGATGACCCAGTGACCCCTTCTGCGCGGTGTAGATTTCAGTGTATCGCGCATTACCATTTGCATATTAAGGAGAGTTGTTAATTCCATGGAAACGCGGCTCGCCTTGGGCAGCGTCGCTGCTATCAGCTGTCCACATCGTGGCGCAAGGTGTGCGTTTTAAAAAAAAAAGAATGACAGACGGTCAGTGTATACACTGTTTACAGTGTTTACGCGTTCATCGAGTGAGCTTAGGCACTCTCGGGGAGAGCTCGCCTCGGCGTTTGCCTCTCGCCATTATCCTCTTGAACGTGCGTGCACGGTGTTGAGCGATGCGCGTCGCGCCCGGCATCGAAGCGAATCAATATTCCCTGGACGGCCGGCTACTGCTGCGTCCGCTGCGAATGCAACCAAGATTCCGCTATGTAACCAGATATCGGAGCCGTCCCGACGACCGCAATGCATAGTACCTTATCGACGGTACGGGGCCCTCGAAAGGGACGCTTATTCAAGAAAACGGTATGGATTACCGCGGCGGCCTCGCGGAGGCGCGAAACCGAAACGTCTTCGCCGAGCCGCGTACACCTCCGCGCCTCCCTCTTGCGAGCCTGTGTTCTGACGATATATTCGGCAACTCCTTGCTCCTCCCTTTCGGATATCCATGGTAAGACGATCTCTGCACAATGGTGTCGGCTTAAAAATATGCAAGCTCTTAGGAGCTTAGCTTCCATCGCAAGAAGATTCGCTAGAGCGTGCGAGAAACTTTCGCTCCAAATATCCAAGTTTGCTCGCGTAACAGGACTCCTCTTTGTTATTTGCAAAACCAACTACGTGTGTACGTTGGGTAGAGTGGTGAACGGAGAAAGGCGCAAGCTTCGCGAACCCTCGAGTGTATTTCGTCTTTCGATCGGGGCGTCCATCTTCCTCCTCGATCGGCCCAGGCAAATCGTTGGTATCGACGCGAAGACAAATAGCAGGAAGCGCGGTGGAGAAGTGGATGCAATTTTCGGGCCTGTTACCCACCGCGGTCCTTCCCGGTCTCGTTTAAAATCGGCCAGGTCGTGGCGCGTAATCACATCGATCCGCGACGCGTAACCCGATGCGAGGAGAGGACCGTTGCGTGGGATGCGTGCTTGCACCGGCCACTCTCGCTGGGCCCAAGGTTCGCGGGACACGGCGGAAAGCGCGCCCCTCGATTTTCCAATAAATCTCAATTTAAGGAGGGCCCGGCCGTGCGCGGCGCATAACCGCGCATTTCATTTGCCCAAGCAATTTCGTAATGACGCTGGGAGAACGATAGCCGCCCCGGGGACGCGCGTTCCCTTTGCCCGGGTAATGCGTATATGTAGGGCGGCTTTAAGCCGAGGCATTACCGTTCACGATGAAATAACAGTGATTACGCTGCCCGCGGTATATACTCGCGACGCCTATCACTCTCCGATAGCGAGAACTTAAAAGACACTCCTACGGTGATCGAGGCGATCTTCGCTCCTCTCCATCCACCCCCATCTTCTTCTATTCTTTAACTCTCCGCCTCTTTACTTGTCCCTTTCACTCGTTAGTAGCAGAGTAAGGGGGATTCTAATTAAAAATTAGTCCGTGGGAGGTCCTAAATTTGGAATTCCCCCTACTGCAAAACTCAAATTTAGATTTCCTCCTCCGTCAGAACTCAAATATGGATTTCCCCCCCCCCCCCTCTCAAAAGTCAAAACTCCAATTTGGATTTTTCCTCGCCACTAAACGCAAATTTGGATTTCCCCTTGCCTCAAAACTGAAATTTGGATTTCCAATCCGAAATTTGAGTTAGAATCCCCCTTACTATACTACTTTCGTCCTGTCAAGTCCTGTGCGACAGTATAGCATTACAATTAAAAAATAAAAATCGTACAAATTCACTTGTTATTTGAAAGATCTATGAGGTAGAATTGTTCGAGTTATGGGGTCGTAAATTATTGGAGTAAGGGGAGCGCGACGAGTTTATCTCGATACAGTGTTCCGAGTTAATTCAGCAGCGGAACGACGGAAATCGGAAACACGAAAGGTGGATCGATTCGCGATGAAAAGCAACGAAGGCTGGGGAGGTAGCGAGTGTCGGGCCGCGATCGATCAAGCAGCCCGGGTGCCTTCAATTAGTCGGCGGAGGCTAATTAATTTACGACTCGATCACAATTTACATAATTCGACACGGCGAGCGGACCCTCCGGAGTCGGGTGCGCTTTTTGAGGGCTTTATAATAATTACTCGCGCCAGTTGCATCGCTTGCTCTCTTCCC
The DNA here is from genome assembly GCA_929108735.1 of Andrena dorsata. NCBI lineage: Eukaryota > Metazoa > Arthropoda > Insecta > Hymenoptera > Andrenidae > Andrena > Andrena dorsata. Next base: position 25,328,662 of record OV815489.1, read on the forward strand.
CCCCGGCTCGGCTCTTCCGCGAACAGAAACCGGCTAATTACAGAATTAAGCGTGTTGGTATTGGGTCGCTCGCGGGATTGAGATTTCCTGGAGCTCCGAGCGGTAGATAAGATCATATCTAAAGTCAAACGTCTTGTCTGCCAGCGTTCTCCGCGAGATCTTTCTCCTTTCCTACATGGATCCTCCAGCAGGATCTCTCTTGCACGGTTTGGTACAATAACCCCCGATCCTTTCAGCGTCCTACTCGAACTCGCGTTCAGAATAGCAGCGACTAATCGCGGGAACAGGTTTAACTACCCCTAAGAGGATTGCATTCATTTTCTGATTAATTGAAACGGAACCAATCGATCAACCGTTGAACTAACGAAGGTCCCAAAGGGCGAGGGGATCCCCGAGCCATCTTTCGCTCGTAAGAACGCCCGTCCAACCGTCTACAAGTCTAGACAATTTCTGTAACGTGATTTCACGGCTGGGGCTCGGATTTCTCTCGCCCTACCCCTTGACACGGCGAGGTCCCAGGTCTAACCGCGGCGACAAATCCTTCGGCGACAAAGAATCGTTTCAGAGAAGAAAGCGCGCACCTCCCTGGGTCCTGGCCGCTGGATAAACTCGGGGGGGGGGGGAGGGGGGGACGTTCCTCGAAGCTCGCGATGCGCCCAGGTATCCGGGGAATTTTCCTAGAGGAGGGTGACAGCAGTCGACTCTCGTGGAAGGGCATAAAGGGCGGGTCTCACGACAATGCGCCGTCGTGCACACATTTTCACAATGCACCGGGCATATAGAATCTGTAAACGAGCTCGTATCGAAAAGCTTCGCGGCTCCAACTTCCCTACAAATATCGCCATTGAAAACTCGCTCGGCGATGGGCACCATCGAGGATTCACGAAATATTTTGCACGCCCCCGTGGTCCACTGCAGAGATCCCTCCTTTCTTTCTAAAAAAATATAAAAAAGCGAGAGATCCCGGCACGGGATTGCACAAAGGGCGGATTTTCCGTACTTTCCATGGAACGGGGGCAGTCACAATGAAGATACGCGGCGTGCCTGAAACGCGACCGACAGGCCGGATGTTACGTCACGCGAACGGGGGCATTAAGAGTTTTTTTATTTTCTAAGACCTGGGAGCGTCGACCCCGGTGAAATCGAAGGCTCAATGGAACCGTCCAAGGAAGTCGTCCTTTGAGGAGGAGGAAGGGGATCGAACGATCCCACTGGTGTAAATAATTGTGACGATTATGTATACATATATTTCCAAACGTGGACGTCAAATCTACCGGTGTATCAGTTCTTCATTATATGGAGAGTTTGAAGCATCTTTTTTCTACACTACTGCCTATTACTTTAACGCTCTCCCATCTTTCATTCGTGAATTAATCCTTTCATTCGTTTATATATCCTTCAATACTATTCTCAGTATAATTTACTTATTCTTTTCGTCTTGCTTAATGCATGTGCACGTATGCTTTTACTTTTTACTTACTTTTCTTACTTTACTTTACTCCTTATGTTATTCTCATGTTTAGCTTTAAGTCTTGAGATTACTTTTACTTTACGTTATTCTTAACATTAGTTATATTTCTTTGCTGTTGTCCCTATTTTAGTTTAGTTTAGGACCTACACGATTAGGTCTTCCCAACAGTGTTACTACTGCAGCCTCGCCTTCACTCTGATTGTCTATGCCATCTGTAATAATAAGAAAAAAATTCTAGGAAATTTTCCACTCACACTCATTGGTGTCTGTACCCTCCATTATAGCGTTTGGTATTTCCCGAGATCTCTCAATTAAAATTAAATCCCCCAGCATTGATTCCGGACCAAGTAGAGGAATTATAGTGACTGCGGTTCCATCTGACTCTTAATACATAACGATGCATCACGGGGATGACATGGATTCGCTATCACCGCCCATCAGTGACGGTGGTGCGTCGTCGAGGGATCGAATTACAGGATGATTTCGGTCTTGTAAATCACGCATTGGGTAAGATCGCGCGACTCGATCCGAGGCGGACGCGAGGCCGCCGCTACGAGAGTCGTAATCGCGGGGCCCGCGGGAGCCAGAAGAATTATTTGACGGGCAAATCGCCGGCGAAAGACGCGGCGCCTTCGTTATCCGTTTTCTTTTTCTTTCCTCTCCTTTTCGTGCGAACCGTCGCGGAAAGATACGAGCGCGGGGCCGATCGATAAGTATAGCGGCCGATACGCTCTCGCATTCAATCGATGGACGATTGAGCGCAATTCTATGGGATGGGAGTGGCGCGGCGAGGAGCTCTTTCCGAACGGAAAAGGCGCATCCTGTGCCCTGTCAACTCGCAGTTGACAATGTACCGGGTCCACGAATCGGCTGCGAGGACGCTCACCCGCACCCACGCATTTTTTGGCGATCACGCGTTCACGAGGCCCGTCGCGTTGCGGGCTCTTGGAGCGAACGGTGACTCATCCGGACCCGGAGGCTTCTGCGCGGCTGGAAATCCATTGCGAAGCGTCCCAATCTGAACTTTCGCTTGTGGGACACAGTGGGGGTTGTAAATCGCAAGTAAACAAGGGCAAGTAACTAAATAGCTCTTCCATCGCTCTGGGAAAAAATTATTTTTGTCGCTATTTAGATACATTTAATCACTAGCTGACCCGTTACTCGATTTCACATGGGAATTATTTACGGTGTTTCTAAAATAAAAACTATCTAACCAAAATTTCATTGAAATCCGTTCAGCCGTTTGGGCGTGAAAGAAGGACAAACAAAAAAGCAACGTTTCACTTTTATATACCTATTAGTGGAGATAAGTAATTATTTTAAAATACAACTTTCGGCAGTGAGTGAAATTTATGTTAAGTCTTTATTGAATGACCAAAGCCTCACCTACCTATTTACTGCTTTTTAAAAAATTGTTCACTTTTTATTGTTTTTTTTTTAATTGTAATTTTGTTTTTGTACCAATTGGTAGAATGCACTATTTGCGCCTCCCTAGATCGCGCTCTGCGAGTAACTTGGTCCGACAAAACGGTGACAACTCTTTACCATTCAATCTTGACCTTCGCGTTCGAGAAACCTCCCCTTCGCCAAAGTTTCTTGAGAAGGCCTATGAACGTCCTACGACACTCACCACCGGAGACATATTCTCACGGTGACTTTTACTTTTACAGGTACAGATGGAGGCAGACCTTGGTCTACAATCGACGTGGAGCTGATTGTGAGCCGAAAGTCCTAGCTGAACTAAGAATTGAAACTTAACTGATCGGGAGATTGTCCATAGCCTTTTAAGAGATCTGGAAGCAACGGCGAGGATGACACAGAGCTACGAGAATCCTCTTTCAAGGACGAGAAATGGGGAAAACTGGTAGAACATGGGCACGTGTTTGGAAGATTTCGCAGTATAATATAAAAATTGCCATTTTTACATTTGCTTTAAGTACCTTATCACAACATTTCCCCTTTTTTGATTGTGCTACAAGTGTCAAAATGCATAAAATCTTTATCCTGCTCCTTCTTCAATTCACGTTAAGTTACTACCAATGTTACCCCGTCTGCCGAGGTTCCTCCAGTTTACGGTAATGGTATTCGTGGCATTCCTCGGGCGGATTTCGAGGCGATCGTTTCGTCCGGCGCCGTGTGTACACGTTCCACATGACGTGCGAACGGGGTCGCATCGCTTCAATTAGTAGCGACACGATAAGCACAGAGTGATCCACCACCGGGGTAGGCCCCGTCTCGCCTCGGTCGTTCCACCTACAACGCATCGCAAGCGGTCCCTTCGCGGTTGCGAGTTGGCTAAAATAACAGCCCGCTCGTTCCCGCCCGACGAAACTCCGCGATTCTGCGGCTGAGTTTTTCAATCGCGTCACGGATGCGTACGTGTCGCGATGGTAATCGAGGAACAAGGCGCGGATTCATAATCGTGTAGGCACGCCATGTGCCAACGAGGTCGCGTGAATTCGATTAGGAGTACCGCGGGGATCGACCTGGACGTGGGGTAGGTCGGCGCCACGGGGTGCATTCGCCGAAAGGGAGGGAGGTGGTAGGGGCCGGGGGAGAAGACGAGGGTGACGCGAGGAGAAGAAGAAGGGAGCGGTGTTTAATGCCGCGCGCTGGACCTTACGGGCGTAAATAGGACATGATGCGCCCGTGACGTGATTGAGATGAATCGTTTCTCGATAGCCGCGGCGTGCCGCGATGCGTGAAGGGCTATTAGAAACATTTTGTTCGTGGAACCGCCGAGGCCGGTAATCCCCGCTCGTCTGGTTTCGTGGCCACAATGACGCTAATGCCAATAAACGATAGCAGCAACCGGGACAACCGACACGGTTTGTCGCGCGGCGAGCTTTTTACGATCGCCCTGTGTCGGCCGATTGTTATGTTGCGCGCGTCAGATCCTTGGGAGAACGGGAAGAAAGGGATGATTCTGCTTTGATCGCTCACGATGATAGGTGAAACTCGGGGGCTTGGTGTGGCTTGAGTTTAGGTGCCACGGAGACTCTTATCCTCACCGATTGGGTTCTACCAGGATCATTCTCCTTTGTGAAGGTCCACGCACACATATCCGTTCCGTTCCGTCGTGCCAGTGGTAAGATAAAGAGGGGCGTAGAGGGTCTCTTCTTCTTACCAATGGCACGACGGAACGGAACGGACACGGAACGGATATGTGTGTTTGGACCTTAACACGTGCATTGTGCTTGGGACAGTACCGATGGTGACGAGGTTTGAACGTCCACTGCTGAATTAATCAATAAGCGAAAGAAGCACGTGCTTAGAGCATCAGAAGAAAGAGAGCACCATAATTCTAACTTTTGTTAGAAACAGTTTTTAGTCAAATTGTCGGAAATGCCTAAGAAATCGTACATTCCGTCACCCTGTGTAAGGGGGCCTCAAAATCTTTTAAGTGTTTAACGCCTCCAAAGATCTTAATCCGACACTGGTTTAGCCTAACTTTAAAGAGCACGTGATATAAATTAAATCGTTGCTCGAATCCAATATCTCTAATATCGTAATATCCTAAAGAAAAGAAATTCAAATCAAATATTAAAAGATCCTATAGCGATAGTCGGCTCATCCTTTCCTTCAATCTCACAAAATTTAATAACCGTATTACGAACCATGAGTTGCAATAATTTACAATAAAATTTGAACTTGAAATACCGATAACTATCGATAGTGAAAATAAGCTATCGATAGTTCTCCACCACTAAAAAAGCCCCCTAGCCGCGCAACAGAACTCTAGCTTACATTAAATTTACTTTGTACCTATTGTAGTTAACGAGCTATCGCCGAAATACCAGCTCTAAATAACCCGGCGTTCGTTCATGAAAGTTCCGTCGACAACGGCAGATAGAGCTGTTGCGCTCTGAACTGTTCTGAATAGCTTAGCGTGCTAACACTGGCTTCCGAAAATCTTTTCGCACAAAATCGTCGAAATAACTGTTAAGTCGTCGCAACATGCTGGGCACATTACTGTCTAATGCATATCAAGCACTCCCGTACGTAATTATTCTACACACGTTGCTTCGAAGTAACGCTGCGCGTACGTTTTTTGGAAAAGGTTAAGTTTGTTTTGCAGACGCCTCGTGTCGATGGGCCAAGCGTGTTCGTCGATTGTCGGCTCGCCAGCGATAGCGAATCAATGGAGCCTCACGTTGAGCAGGACGAAAATTAGATACCATTTCCCACACCCAAACGAACGTCGTCGTATTAAACGCCACGGTTGGTTCACGAGAATGTCCACACTGGGCGGCAGAAAGATTATCATGCGAAGAATACTAAAGGGCAAACACGTGCTCAGTCATTGAAAACACTGCCTTAATTATCGTTGTTTCCCACTAATACAATGTACAAATAAAAGATGCATTGGTACATTGAAAATTTAATAGTATTATATACAGTGTTCAGTCTCGTTCATTTTACATCAAATACTTAAATTCGAGTTGCTTGCAAGTCCAATCGAAGGGGGGTATTAAAGGAGCCTCGACTATCAGATCCTTGCCCTTTCCCAGGAAAGACGGCAGAGCTAATGATCTCAAATGAATGTGAACCGGAATAATATGCTGTTGAGACGATTCTACGTTCAACAGCTCTAAGATCGGCTTGGCCAGATTTGCTGGGAATTCGGTATTCTGCTGAAATGGATCCACCTGTACATAAGCGTCCCCTACTTTCTGAATTCGCGACGCGTACAGATCATCCCCCAGGATCGGAGAATAGAGGAACGTAGATGCAAAGAGCCTAAGCGCGTGCCACTTTTGGGTAGACGATCTTATTTGCACCAGGGAGCATAAATTAAGAGTGGAGTTGGACAGCACGTTGAATTCAACGTTCAAGGTTTTCATGTCCCCCCTTTTTATCGCGTTGTTGTACCATGATGTAGCAATAACTGGCTGAAAATGATTTGCAAACAGTCAAGATAGTATACAGAATTAATTACCGAGCAAGGGAATTACCTTTCGGTATTTGTAATGATTACTCGATACTAGTTTCATTGCCAACTGCTCCTTGCCCTTTAACGTCCTCGGAACCCTCGTCGTAATTACCCAATACGTCTTTGTGAAATTATTACCCCGGCGCATTGAGGTTTCCACAGCTTCCTTGACTTTAGAATCTGCTGCTAAAAGTGTGACACCAGTCATATATCTGGTCCCAGAATTAGTTTATATGTTTACATGAATGAGGAAGGATTCATTGACGATTTGTGTGCAACAAAATTCTACTTACTTCTCGGGTTTCCTAACTACAGTTAATTCTGAATAGTTTAACTGCGCAGCAATATGCGGTAAAGCATCCTGCAACGTGTAGTCTACAGCATTTGGTATGTGATGACGCTGTTGCTGTACTATTGTGTGGGCTTCACCTATGCCGTATGGTTTGTTTATTACTACTAAACCATCTGCGAAAAAAATATTAATGTAACATTGTATGTATCTGTTTTGAAGAAATAACGTAGGACTAACTAGTTGTGTATTTTTACCTTGATTGTAAATGACGTTATTTACAAGATCAGTGGAAAATTCTGTTATCGATTTCCACGGATGCATGTCTTTGAAGGGATGCCTTTTCTTTCCCGATTTTTTAAGCGCCACGCTTTCCGCGTAAGCTCTTTTAAACTTTGTTGTGTACAGTGAAGTTATCGCGGGCGCACACGTGCGTGTAATTACTCCAAATCTCATTGTTAAAATCTCCATCATTTGCTATGTAATGTTCACCTTTCTATCGTAGATTTATTAAAAAATGTGTTCGCTAAGTGCTAATGCGTGTAACAAGTTTTGGGAAAATCTAAAGCGTTTTAAACCGCATTAGGTTAAGCGGTAGACGCGATAGCTGATGTGTATGTACACAGGATGATGCATGAAGCATGAAGATTAGAGATGAATTGTGTAGGAATATTTTAGAGAATAATTGTAATTGCATAATGCTTGTAATTATTCTGTAAGAGAACTATATAACACCTCAGTCCGTAAATAAATGAACTGATAAACAAATTTGTGTACATTTTCTAGCCTTTTGCACCTAATCGAATTATAACGGAGAATTAATGAATTATCAATCTTCTAAACTTAAATAACGCGCTTTATAAGAATTGCATCTCGCAATACAATCATCTAGCGTTTATTAGCAATTATATTATTAATGTTCGCACAGAGTTTGCTTATAATTAATCAATTATTAACAATTTCTGCCAAACGCTTTAACATATTTAAAATTGCAATAAAAAATTCACAAATGACGCTATATAGTACAATATATGTACTATAGAATATTTATTTATTATAATTATCTACAATTCCGTAAAAATGTATTTATTTCTTCGTCTATTTATTTGCGATCTGCAATTCTATGCCTCCTACAAAAATATCACAACTAAATATTACATTACTTACCTACTATATTTAACAATAAAATTGTTAGATTAAATATTGATCTGAAATCTGTCACGAACAGTTATTTCATTTACCGACCTAGTCGGTAACAGCATCGACGAAGTATAGGCATAGACGAAGTATAAGATAGACCCATCACGCAATGTAATTTTGTGTCACACGCTCGGGGGACTCGCGAGCCCCCTTACCATTTTCATGTCACACCCAACGTTATCGATTCAGTCTAAAATAAGATTGTAACGCTACGCGTGGTAGGAATTAGAATTCAACACGGGTAAAACTTAGATTATTTGAAATCCGCGATTTACAAATCGAGCGCCACGGAATTCGGACCTTCAGAAAAATTTCGAGCAGCCGCATTGAGCGCTTAATGATTCTGAACATTGATAGAAAAAAGGAGTGGCCCCTTTGGGCGTGTAATACTTTTCAATTTTAATGAGAAAAGAAACGGCAGCCTCTATGGACGCTTAACGATTCTCCAGACTGATAGAAAGAAGGAGTGGCCCCTTTGGGAGTCTTATACTTCTCAATTTTAACGAAAAAAGAAACGGCAGTCACTATGGGCGCTTAAGGATGCCTAATTACAAGACGGAAGAACAGCAGCCGCTTTGGGCGCATAATAATTCCGAATTTGAATGTGAAAAAAGCAGCTTCGTCAGACGCTAATGGCATGGAATGCCAGAAAAATGTTATAATTATACTCTACAATGTTAGTAAACCTTAACCCAGATCTAATTTCACCCCGAGCCCGCCAACGAAATTCTGAGTGAATCTCTTAGAAAATTCACCAGAGAACCTATCGGCGAATCCCCCGGCGAATCCCTCGGCGAATCTCTCGGCGAATCCCCCGGCGAATATTTCGATGGAACGCTTAAAACTAAACTTGCCTGCGCAAGTTTTCTAACTTCTGCAGAACACACACACACACCACTCAGAGAAAGTATAACAGACTATGCTTCGGTAAATTAACCCTTCGGACTGTGATTGCAATATACGATAAAAGCCTACTAAAATTCTTTCAAAAGAGTTTACTGTAAAGTCCAAAGAGTTCTCGTCGATCTCTCTGCATATGTACACGTAGTTACAATTTTTTTCGGATATGTTAGAGGTACGCTTGCATTGCTTTCAAGTGAGAAACAGATTCTAAGTATCTCATTGCAGAGATAGAAAAGAATTGACAAAGGGACATGGATTCGCCGTCGCGAGAGACCTCGAGCTGCTCGATACCCTCACGCATTGCAGTTGCACAGACAAAACGCTAATACGCAACCACCATTCACCCAGCCCCCCTCCCCATTAACGGGAGTTCCCGCTCGGGCCGCGCCTGAGGGGGTCAGACTCACAGCAGCCCGCCTCACAATTAAATCACACGCAGCTGCAATACGCGCTCCCACCACAAAGCCAACAATTTGCACAGGCGAGTGTATCGTGCCCGAGCATCTTGTGCTAATTCAATTCAAAATTTGGAATATAAAAGTCACTATGACAAGCGTTTAAAAGTATGCCAAATGAGAAACGACACGGTGCACGGTGAAGCTAATTGTAAGAGAAAGCAAAAGGTGTCACTCTCAACAAGCAAGCGTATCTCTACCCTTAAATTTAGCCTATCGCACTCTTTACAATGGGCCATAGTGGCATAATCTATCGCTAATATGCACTTGCGTAACTTTCGAGAGACATGCGAAAGCTAAGAATCTCCCGATTGAGATTGCAAAGGAGACTAAACGACTAAAGGACCGAAAGACGCGACGCGAACATTCACCCTCGATGTACTGAATTTTCGTTTCTACATGGCGGGCTCCATACCACGACTTTACACTGCCATGGCGTGCGTGGCCGAGAACGAGCCATCTGAGACCACAGAACCGGCGCGAGATGGACCGAAGCCCGGTATCGGCGGGATAACTAGAAAATCAGAATGGTCATGAACTGGCGCACATCATCGTCTCACAATGGTCCTCTGTGTAAAGCCGTGATAAGTTGTAACCCAGCACAGCCGGCCTATGTAGGGCGAGCACACCATGCGCGAAATTGAAATCAGTGATCGAAGGCGAATTGTATTTCTAGAAGAGTGCGTTTGGCACTCTTATGTTTAAAAATAACGAGACGAAACAGAAGCTTATCGCTCGAATTACGCAAGTGCATTTTTTAATAGATGTCCAGAACGAACCAAGCTCACCGAATGTAAGTTTGGCTCGATCCGGACCCTTAAACTAGATCCTAGGCTTTAGCTTGATACCGTTTTGTAAGTCGCAATGCATTGAAAAACGTTACCAAGTCCAGACACACCAACGTGGAGGTACCTACGAAAGCGACCCATTCCTATGAAATATTTCTGGTCCATGTGCGACCAATGCTTTGAGCATTTTTGAAAATTTGGAAAAAGTCTTACGACTAAAGTTCTTAAACTAAGACTTATTGCTAGGCTGGTTTAAATATTGTAGGGAGACGGAAAAGTAGAAGTAGCGAGCACAGTGACCAAGCAGTACTAATATCATCTGTCATTCTCAGTTATTATTATTTGCATGAGAAAGAGCTTCAAGTTATATAGCTGAAAATGCTTAAGAAATTAATGCTTTCCAGTCTCGTTTTATTAAGAGAATCTAATGACTCGAATGTAATTAAACTTGAGAAGTGTAACTCGTATTCAAAGCATCAAGCTTTGGTTATAAAATTCAAGAAAAAATATTTGGAATATTTAAAACGCGATATTAGAACTTTGACCTCGAATTTGAAATTTATTTATTGCTTTTGTCTGTATTAAACATTTGGAAGCACCCGCCTTAATGTTACTGTTCACGAGAACTACTGGTATGTATTCATGGTCACTGTGCTCGCTACAGCTATCCATGCAGACAAGAAGCTCCTTCGGCAGGTTCACAGTAGTCAATTAAGGTTAATTTCACGATCAAAAAGCTCGAATCAAAAGACTCTTATATAGTTCAAGATGCGCCAAAACACTGACTCTACACTCGCGTATGATACTACTAACACGCATAGCCATCTCATGTTTTTAAATATAAAGCACTGCACGTTTTTAAATATAAAGCACTGCACGTTTTTAAATGTCCCTAAGCAGTGGATCAAAACGTCTTCTAGATACTGGGTGAATTGCAGTAGAACCTTGTTAAGCGACCTCCCACATGGTCCAGGAATCGATGAAATTAATCCAGGAATCGAAATATCACGAAATAATATGCTCACGCGTTCACTGAGGTTCGATCACGATCGCGAATAAAGTTGGACTGGCAGATACATTGTTCGGCGATGGTGCGACTTTGGTAGAGGTCTTTGCTTGTTAACGTTCCGTCTCGCTTCAACGACTCTCAGCTCCTCGAAAGAAGTATTGCTCGAGAAGTTTTCTAGGTACTGGGTTAATTGTAGTAAAATCTTGTTAAGCGACCTCCCACATGGTCCAGTAATCGATGAAATTAATCCAGGAATTGAGATATCGCGATTTAAGATTCACCATGGCACTTTAAACTAGTTCACGTCCGATCAGGATCGCGTTTCGGATATAAAGTTACCATCTAGATTCTAGAGGTATCTACGTATTTAGGAGTTCGCGATTTGTTTGGGAAATATGGCACCAAGATTGCTATTGGAGTCTTTTTTTTAATATTATTGGAGAAATAAAATGTAATTGTAGGAGCAATATTTAGAATCGAATCTGGACGTATAGAATAGAGATTAACGAAGATAGATGATCGCAGCCAATCGGCTAGTTTTACTTGTCACATAATTAATAATTCTATTACAACGTTACTTGTGATACGATTAGTAATTACGCTTCAAATAATACAGATTGCCCAGGTCTCACCACGTGGAGGCGCTGCGAGTGGAGACCCACCCTAACCGCGGCCCATCCGCCCTCCTTTATGCAAAATTTTATTTACATTTCCATAGATCCCCCTGATGCACGGTTGCAAAACGATCCTCGATCGCTCCACAAGCGGGCAACAGAAGGAGTCCTTCTGTAAAAAGCTACCGCGATGATGCTAAGCAGAATTGAAAACATTTCTTTGTTTCATTCATTAAAAATTTTATGAACTTTCTGGAATATTTCTACCATGATAATTATTCACTACATAATTGGGAATGAACCAAAGAAATAATATTTTCTATTCATTAATAGCAAATATGCCAGTGCATATTTGCAATTCCTACGTATACGAGCGCTCGTATTTAATAATTGCTACTTATATTTAGTTACACACTGCAGTGTTTCCTTAAAAACTACATAATTCTATGTGACCACTAAACACGTCTTATCTAACCATATACATATCTACTTAAATTTAAATAATGACCGGCCTAATGAAAATCTGAAATTGTCATGTGTTTCTTACTTTCCTCGATGGACCCACGATGTTACCTGCAACATTCTCAAAAGTATTAATAAAAATTCCTTAAGGTTTGATTTTTCATGGATGATGAACCTGAAATCGTCTTGTTGCAATATTCTTCACACATAATATTTCTGCAACAGAAACTTTCTCAGTGGCTTAATACCTACAATCTATCTCGATTAAGTAATGTAATTTCAACAGATATAGTCCTTTCATTGAATCACTATTGCCCAAATATTGAAATATCAGACAATTTGTATCTAATCAGTTCCAAAAAATTTCCTTTAAATTCCAGGCAGCCGCATGGAGCGCCACGCAATTCGGACATTCAGAAAAATTTCGAGCAGCCGCATTAGGCGCTTAATGATTCTGAACATTGATAGAAAAAAGGAGTGGCCCCTTTGGGAGTCTTATACTCAATTTTAACGAAAAAGGAACGGCATGCACTATGGGCGCTTAAGTATGCCTAATTACAAGACGGAAGAACAGCAGCCGCTTTGGGCGCATAATAATTCCGAATTTGAATGTGAAAAAAACAGCTTAAAAAGCAATACCTACTACTAAAATACAAATGGGGGATCACTGTTATAAACTTAAGGCAACAATTTTCCACCACGGTAAAAGTATTACCGATGGTCATTACACGAGTATGATAAGGGGTAAGGGCACCACGTGGGCATCCGTTGATGATTTACGAGTAGACAAACAAGCTTGGCCACGAAATGCTAAAAATGCATACATATTATTCTTCGAAAGGTATTAATAATTGTGGTTGTGCATACAGTTCAATGTTACATACGTTCAGCGTCATAAGCTGTTTCGCACACCATGTACTGTACACAAAGTACTATACATATATAATACATACATACTTTGTAAAAAGAAATGAGATCCCCATAAAAAAAATTCGAAAAAGTAAAAAAAATACGCCAAGTACATGATAAAATCGAGGACGGAAACGAATACACACAAAAAAATAGAAGAAAATATACATTGTAAAGAAAGATGTGAAATCAGAATGAGCTGCAAGTACATAATAAAGGTGCTTTCCACTTGCGCTTAAGATGACACAACTACATATACGCAACTAAAATGTTATGTTCATACATTCCATTACTCATATCGCCGATATTTTAATAATGTGAAGATAAAATGTAACATCTAGACATTTGCCTAGATGTCCGCGGCCTGGAAGTCAAATACTTGGCGTGGCCAGGCAAAGTCAAGGTGTCGATGAATAAAAAGTATTTAAAACGTAAAATAATGAAAGTGTACTCATATTTGTCAGAGTTTTAAATTGACAAATTATCTGAAAGCTTATGACAGGAAAGGTATCAGTATCGATGAATGATCTTGGAATTATTTTAAAACGCAATATAATGAAAATATACTCATATTGTCTAAGTTTTAAATGGACAAATTATCTGAGAGCCAGCGAGGGGGAAGGTATGGGTATTGATGATCTGAGAATACTTTGCCTGGCTACTCCAAGTATTTGACTTCCAGGCGGCGGACATCTAGGCAAATGTCTAGATGTTACAGATTATCTTCACATTATTAAAATGTCGGCGGTATGAGTAGTGGAATGTATGAACACAACATTTTAGCTGTGTATATGTAGTTGTGTCATCTTAAGCGCAGGTGGAAAGCACCTTTATTATGTGCTTGCAGCTCATTTTGATATCACATCTGTTTTTAGAATTTATATTTTCTTCTATTTTTTGTGTTTACTCTTTTCCGTCCTCGATTTTATCATGTACTTGGCGTATTTTTTTTACTTTTTTTAAGTATTTTTATGGGTTGCACTTTACTGCGCAGTAATCGAAGTTACTTTCATGCAGAAAGTAGCAACAACGAGCACGCGTTAATATTGCAAATTTACTATCAATATAAAGTGCCGAATTGCATTTACCTACTTTTTCAGTGCAAATTTCGTGTTAACATCATCAAATGAAGCAACAATCGCGGATGAATTTTGATCAATGCCAAAGAATATTGAAAATTTATAAAAATAAAAACTACATTTCTTATCAATCTGAAAATAATATGTACCTACAACGAAAACATTTGTCGGGTGGGTAGGTGGTGGTAGTAGAAGGAGGATGGTGCAGCCACTTAGGGCTGCTAGAAAAAATGATCAGTAGCCAGAAGGACAGTTGATCATTGTCCACTCATTAATGCAAGAAAACCGTGAGTGGACCGTTTCTTTCTTTCGCAACGCTAACTTATTACAGACTAAAATCAACTCCCGAGCATAGTCACCAGGACTTTGGACTACTCGCAGCACTAATTTCTCAAACAACTTCAAAATTCCCGGATGGTGCTTCATTACTGAAAATTCTACTATACTCGATACAAATCCCGAATAGCAAACGAAGAAGCTCCCAAGGAGCTACATTACTTTAACAAGTATAAAAAGCTACCGAGAACCACCACGTGGGTGGTTTCATTTTTCGCAACACTAATAAAAATTCAGTGCACCTGTGTCTCGCAATACGCAACTCTAACTTTAATTCGCTGCAGCCTTCCTGAAGGCTGTGTGGGGTCCCATGTGCAGCAAAGCCAGCTGCTCGGGACTCCTTTTTCCCAGGAACATGTCTTCGGACATGTCCCAGGACAGTTTCGGGGCATTGGGGTCGCAACTCTAATTACAAACGCGATCAGTCATCATCGCAACACTAACTCAAAAAAATATCAAGTATCAAATTAGGACGAGTAATTAAAAAAACGCGATCAGTCGCATCGCAACTCTAGTAAAAAAAATACCACGAATCAAAAGTAATGCAATGAATCAAACTCTAGTAACTCCAATTCAAAATACAAGAACAATCTCAAAAACAATCGCGACTCTTTTTTCGGAACACTACAAGCAACCACGCTCGACATTCATTCGCAACGCTATGCTGGAACCAAACGCGGGGAATATTTGATTCGCAACGCTAATTCAAACCGTAATCACAATTTAGCCGGAACACTAACTGACCCCGTAATCTTCTTCGCAACCCTAATTGAAAAGCGGTGTGCTAAATTTCAGGGGGGGGGGGGGGGGTCGATGGGTCAGCCTATAGCCAACCAAACTACTACTACTACAACTACCGGCGAGCATAATGGCAAAGTAATACTTACGAAGAATGACCCTGCATCCGAGAATACAGGGCCATTCTTGGCCTAGCCCACATGATGTGGCCTTTTTCTAGCCGGGCTATCTGCGTCTCTTTGGCCACTTCTTGCTTCAGGCGATCAGCCCTTCTGAAAGTTAATAGCGTGCCCAGGCCCGTCCTGCCGACCGCGACCAGCGACAATGTGCAATGTCTCACTGGCGTCAAAAAGTCGACATAGCGAGGCTAGAAGCGAGGGCATACCCCACTCGCGCTAGTCAGGCCGTCGACTTTTCTCACAAATTTCCTGAAAGCAGGTCATCGCGCGGGGGAATATTGCGCGGGGGAATATTGCGCGGGGGAACATCAGAGAATACGACGACCTGCCCCGGCCCTACCTACTTATATTTAAGTCACACATTCGTACCAGAAGGGAAGTTACCTATCCTACGCAACACCTATATTTAAAAAATGGCAAAACAGTCTCTCAAACACAATCATCATTCAACCCACTCCACGATTCTCAAGCATCGCCGCCCGGGTGCAAAAGCCTACACTAGAGAGACCGTCCCGGGACGACTCCGTCACCCGAGCTTGGCCACAATCACACTCTAACAAGTACGTACCAGTTTTCACTGAAATCGGCTGGCAAAGGCCGTGACCATTGCGTGTATGTATGATTTACATAGCAATTAATTATTTTCAATTTTAAACAATGGATAACTTGATGATGCGCATTGTACGTATTAGGTACATACATCAATCGTTATTACTTTCCCGTTTGATTGTACGAGATTGATTATGTTTCATATTCCAAGATTATTTACTAGAATGATCATCGTGTGCAACAAGGAATATGATACAATGGTATCCTTATTACCATGAATAATAATATAATGTTATAGTTTCCTTAACATGGCCTTTGATGAAAATTTTTCACCGACGCAAATTCCACCGCCTAACCACACAACACCCACAGGTGGAAAATGCGACGTGCACGATACACTAACGCAATGCCAGCCGCCAAAATGTAATTATTTAGTAAAGAAAGTCATCGTGCCCTATTGCTTTCACCCACCCAAGTAGCGCCTGGGCACGTGGATGAGTTAAAAGGCAATAGGTACGGAAAGATATCCTGAAAATCCTCAACTAGAAAATATGATTAGTCTGTATAGTGTCTAGCTAGTATTCTTTCATTTTATAGTATTAAGGAAAGTGACTCGACTTTCAACTTGTGAATAGTTTAAAGTTTGATAAATAAAAAAGGACTCTACTTTAGATTGCATCATTAAGAAAAATCACTCTACTCGACAATTAATTAGCAAGAAAAAAGACTCTAAAATAGAATTATTTAAGAAAATTATTCTAAATCATCAAGAATTTACTTTAAGAATTTAAAACGAGCGATTCCATCTTCAAAGTAAATTTCATAAATCAAGAAAGTATGTTCTCATGCTAATTACTTTGAATCTGAAATTTGCCCACCCTCAATTGTCTTCTTGCACATTATTCTATTGTGTATGCAAACGAATGACCTTTATAAGAAAGGAATTACACTTTTATGATTATTATCATCATTTAGAACTCAAGTTACTTTTGAACACGTAGTATCAGAAAAATAAAAGAAATTCAAGTCATTATAATCGTCGCAATGACGAAATCGGAGGGCATCCGATTTTTCTTCTACACATTAAATAAAAATGATCGTAGCTGTGGAGTCTGAGAGTATCAAACTTTTTCACTACATAAAAATTAGCATTCAGCCGTATTGATATTCATACCAATACCTTCTGAGCTGCTATGCACCTTTATGTGCATTAGTAAATATCTACATCAATGTATGATCAATAAACATTCGCGTTAGGAACCGTTTATCGTGGAAAGTAGGATTATAATTTGATTCTATTGAAAAGGCGCGGTGTACAAGAAGACCCTAGCCCTCGTCTAATAAATACATATACAGCCAAAATGTTACAATTCACGGGCATGGTTACCATACCCGCGGTCATTATGCTCGCCAAAGCACGTATACAACCGGTCACTCGTGTCGATTCGGACCAAACGTCCTACGACATGATTGAGTGACCAGAGGAACCATAATGCATGCGCACTCACATTTCGTTGTGCCCCGGTGACGAAGACGCCAACACCCCTGCTAGTGATCAAGGGAAGTCATCGAGCTCCTCAGAAGTCATCAGGCTGCTCAGAAGAAGTCGTCAGGCTGCTCAGCTGCGCCCAGACTGGAACGAAGGAACAGAACACGATTACAATTTGTTTCCAAAGTTACGATTGTTTGAACTCTGATGAAGAATCGCGAAGCAATTCAAAACTAACGAAATTTTTTACAATTTAGACATTTTAAGAAAAAATTAACAAAATTTTTTCTTAAAATGTCTAAATGATAAGATGTTTCGTTAGTTTTGAATTGCTTGGTGAGTCTATTCTAAAAATTAATTTTTCTAAATTTTTTAACTTTTTTCTTTCTAAAATATTGAAGAATGAACTCTACTTAAAAAGAATTTAATGAAATGCATACTTACATCTTTCCATTAAAATATAGCGCATAAATCTCCTCTTCAGCTGACGGACTGACTCTAATTTCCGACAACGACTTTCGCTTTCAAAAGTAAAAAAAAAAGAAATAGTAAACTACCAACGCGCCCGAAAGATTCGAGTCTCGCGATTCGAAGTTGAGAGCCGCGACGCTCGTGATAGAATACAAATTGCGTAAAAAACACTGACTCTACCCTCGCGTATCCCGAAATTGTTAACGACGCTCTACTATGAGCAACTGTGCTCTTCAAAACGAATAACTTCGTACGTCATAAACACTGACTCTATTTGACCACATTGCACGCGGTCACAATCTCTGAAAAATAAATAAAATAAGAGGGTGAGGTGGGTGTGGTTTCATCGAGTGTTTGTCGCGAGGAAATATGGTTTTTCTTGGAACCAGCCAAGGGACTTTCGCTCCTTATTATTTAGAATACAAAGTGTGATGCGAAAATACAGAATGCTCGCTGGATACGAGCAGCTTTACATTTCACACGATATTATCCGAAATATACTACTTCAGAAATAATGATTACATTTAAATGAATCATAGTAGTCGCTTTCGTCATTAAAGTTGTAAGCACGTTCGTGTTATTCGAATAATACTTCAAAATATATCACGATCTTTATAAATATCCAAAATTCATGGCAAGAATCAAGATTCCTTAATTATATATGTTTGAATAGCACGTCATTGATCAACTACGCAGTTTTTGTACATAAAGAACAAAACTTGCATTCAAAACCGAAGGTAAATGCAATTACAACAGCTTCATAGAGATAGATTCTTAAAAATCATTGAAATATCGTTGAATTCAACGTAAACGCGACCGAAATGAAATAGAATTTGATCATTCCAATATTTCGTAAACATCTACCGACGCCATTTTAAAAATTTTAAACAAATCTAATTAAAATTATTCAATTTATCGTAATTGAATCTTTTCCCATTTCATCCCGGTATTAACCGACTGCAAAGTTACCCACCATCCTCACAACCAACAATGATTCAATAAAATAACGAGAAAAATACATATACCACACGTATTGCTAGCTCCTTCTTCCAAGGAATGAAACCAGATGCCATCCAAGCACCGTTCAAATTAACCAGCAAGTGTCATGGCGTTGTCTGCCCTTGGCTTTCGACTCCCGCCTCAACGCCTGTAACCTAACGATGCAACAAGTTTGAAAGAAAAGCATTAAAACATTCGTAAGGCAATTAAACAACAAATAAACTTGAAATACGCCCGGAAAGGAATGTAATTGAATACCGAGACACGATATGTGTGCACTAAATGTGCAGAAATATCGGTAAGGCAACGAAGGGAATACGCGACGAACATCTAACGGTTTTCTCGCGATATTTACTCAATTTCGGGACGAAACTGTATTAACAGGAGCAGCAAGTGACGATAGAGAGTAAAGAAGAAGACTGGAAATAATTATATGAGGGTAGATAATGTACGCGTACCACTTAAATACGCAGCTAGCTATCGAAGCGTCTCAACTCAACGACGTCCACGGAACGAATGACCCCCGCGCCGTGTCGCTGTACCTCGCGAATATTAGCTTTGGTGGGGGGAGAGCAGGCAGGCGGCAGGACTCGCGAGGCAATACACGCGTATGTATTTACGAAGTGTTGGGATATCGTCACCGAGCCATGTAAACAGAGGTGACTTCCAAAGGAAGCATCGTTCAGTCATAACAAAAGTCGTTTCTACAGACACGTTCTGCTAACAGTAAAATAGAAATATTACGCGTGATATATTTCCTTCGTTTATAAAATATCTAGCATCTACATACAGGAGTGTACTTTAATTAAGCTTGTGAAACTTAACACAGATGACTTAGAAAGTATATATTCGAAAATTACATGCGTGATATACACTTTTTTATTGCAAAACTTTTTACAAGTTTCGCGATACATTCGAGAATGTCGCGATACCAATACTGTGTTAGCATTTGTACATAAAATGAATATTTATTCTGTATACAGTGAACCACGAGAATATTCGCACGCTCGCTATTAAAACTGTAAACAATAAAAATATACATGTTAGACTAAAGTTCTAAAAGTAATGTTGTAACTACTATAAGACGTTAGTATCGAGATTGTATATACCAAATTTGAAATGAATCGGATAATATTTGTAGAAGTTATAAAACATTTATTGCAAAGATGTACTGCAACAGAGTCACAAAAATATTCGAACCGCATTAATTATATGCACCATATTTTAGATTAATATTCATTTAGACTACCTTTGGCTCCAATTACGCTTTTCAGACGTTGTCGCATGCTGTGCACTAGTTTTTCAATTATTTTAGAATGCCGTTCGAATACTTTTGTGACCCTGTTTCAGTACATCTTTGAAATAAATGTTTCATAACTTCTACAAATATTATCGGATTCATTTCAAATTTGGTATTATAATATATAATCTCGATACTTGTGTCCCATCACAAGGGAAAGCCGCGATAGGTAGGGGAAATCTGTCCAAAACCGTATACTTAAGGTTCTAGCTCCATAACTTTTTAACACGTTGCGTACGGGTGACGTGTACGGTCACATGATGGAACTCTTGGGTCGGTCTCAATAAATGTAGAAGGTGAAGAAGAATTTTTCAGGTACCGAATTTTCCTTTTGCATACGTATTTAGTACGAACGTGTTCATCAGTGTGTGTAGGTTGTTACAAATTTGCAACGTTTTTCACCATGGTGCAGCTGTTTCTTGTGTTTAGGTGAAGGTCAACTATTTTTGGTGTCGGACGCAACGTGCTAAATAATAAAACAAATTGGGAAATGAGAACGGTTTCTATTAAAGGGTTTTGTAAACAACATAAAATAACAAAAATATAATTGAAAAGTTTAAATAGGGTACTTAATAGAACAATAAAACAAAACCTCTTCTTTTTCCGGTATTGCCGACCCTATGGGGCAAAACCGTATAGTGTATGTATGTCTAAATTAACAACGGTTGCAATGCTTGAAGATAATATTAAATCTTGATTTCTTCGATATTTAGCAACGCGATCTTGCAATGTCGACTTGGGCACTTCATGCGTTTGGGCTGCCTTTAAGTAACCCATGTTTCAATTGATTATACTCATTATAGCCTTTTTCATATTTTCCGAGTTCCAATCTTGTCTGGTAGTGTTTCTTTTATAATTACGTGGCATCTTGCTAACACCTTTAAACAAAAATGTTACACTACTTAGTTTACGAACCGTCGTTCGGTGTACGATTTTACCCCGTACGGTTTTGCCCCAAGAGGTAAGAACTCACACTTTTGGTTATAGCTAAATATGAAAATGACAACAATCGGCCACGATCATCAAAATATAATAGAAATAGATACTGTTAATAGATATTTTCATGTAACTTACGTTTTAATTTCCAGAACACTATATAGTTCACTTGAAGTACAGTCGAAAATAAGATCACAGCACGTAGAAATATAATAAATTTAATAATTAGCTGGAGCGTATGAATTTTGCTACGAGGATCTGTTGACTAACAGTTCAATATGGCGGAAAACTATTGCCAAACGCGCGTGGGCGTCCTTCATTTGATTTCAGAAATAAGTATGGTATACGGTTTTGCCCCGGTATACGGTTTTGGACAGGTTTCTCCTATATGTGCTACAGATTTTGATGAATTTCATATATGTATTCAACATTCAACAGTTTCCGAAATATTAATAAAAAAAGATATTTTGGCATTAAACAAGCGAAGCGATAGTGGAAAAATCCGGAGCACAAATAGGTATCGCTGCTTTCCGTTGTCATCTTTCCGCGCCAACCACTTTCCAGACACATTAATTATTTCGCGGTAAAATTACTCTAAGTAAGAGCCGCGGTGCTCCGCAAAATATGTAGATGAACACGAAAAAAGCGGGTACTCTACGATCGCGTTACGCGCGATCAAAAAGGATCTTGCTAGACTGCAAGATTGCTACGTAGACTGGTTGCACTTGGGACCTTTTCAAATTTTTCGCGGTGACTCTACTCGACTCGAATTATTAATCGCAATTGTAAAAATCGCGAGCAAATGTTGTATCGATTTAATTTTCTGATTTTAAGACAGACACATGCACGTCACCCTATCTACGATTACCTTGTATGGTCAGCTCATTGGATTCTGCTCTTTCCAACATATATGCGCGGCGGTTAGTGGCCCGTTTCATATAATTGGCATTCGTTTTAGAAACATTTCTGCGATATTATTGTGAGCAGGTAGTACCAACAATGATTGTCATTGTTAGTTATTATACCAAATTAATGCCTCCTATACGCGCCTTATTAAAATAATCTAATGACTCGAATGTAATTACTGTTAAGAGAAAAGATTTGAAAAATCTTACACGAAAGTGTTCAACTTCAGAAATGTAACTCGTATTCGACACATTGAGCATCCCGTATGATTGTGAAATTAAAGAATGCTCGATTTGCAGTTGCGTCCATGTAAATTTCAATGTCGGCGGTGAACTAATACTCGGGGCAAATAGAATCCAATTACTATTACTTCGCTAAAATGATTAAACAGTGCATTAGAAACTTGCGGGAATGTTAGTAACAGCGTCAATTTGTAATACTTTTTGGTGTACGATACGTGAAAGGGTTCTACTGCACGCAAAGTACTAACAAAACAATTTGTCATCTTGCAATTTATAGCTTGCACGAGCTTTGAAGAAATATCATTTTTGAGCGCCGTAGTGTCTTGATCCCCGAAATGCATTTTCGGAGAGAAATTTGCATGAGTCGTTGACAAATCGAGTCAAAGCGTAGCGTAGTGAAAGCCTATGTCAAACTCGCACTTTAAACTAGTCAGACGTATAAAAGCCCGCAACACACTTTTTAGCATTTCTCACCATTTCAGAGTAGTTGCTGAGTTGGACGCTGTGCATGAGTAGAAGCCGCTAAATCACAGACGAGGAATAGAATCTATAACTCGTCTGTGGTGATATTATTAAATATCAACACAATCTCGTCGAACCATGAACAGACCGTCGAACCTTCCTCTTTCGAATGAGACCTCGCCCAGCTCCAAATCTGCTCATATAAGGACGAAAAGTGTATTCTACCAAACCCATGTTTCGGACCAGATTGTTTCGATATAGGTATAGCGCGCTGCACTACTCGTGTCTATCCCCGTTGATTTTGATTAGAAAATTCTGAAATGTTAATAGGATCATATGATTTAGGTGGAGGTGGCTCGCAAAAGCTGAGCGAGAGAGAGGGGATAGTGCGTGCAACAAGGTCAAAGATAGGCGCAGTGTGCAAAAGAGAGAGAGCACTAGAGTGCGCGACAAGAATGGATATATTTTTCGTGCCACTAACTCTTGTTATGCATGCCTGATACTTTTCAGCTCCGGGTAGCAGGAGCGCACGACACGAGTAAGTGGCTATTAGAGGGAGGGGGAATAGTCTTTAAAAAGAGTCGAAGATATTCGGAACACGCCGTTTCTGTCAGTTAGGTACGGAGCGAGAGAGAAAGAGAGAGAGTGAGCGTGTGCAATAAAGAGAGATATCGGTCACATAGTTCAGCAGTGTCATCGCTCTTTCAGGGTTATATCGCTCATTCGTGCATAAATTAATTAAATTGTTAATACGCTTTCAAATGGAATATATTGATTGTATACAAGGGCCCTAGATCTTAGAATTGGATATAAATGAGTTTAGCGATCGTTGTAATTGTTCCAGACACTGCGTCGATTCCCTAGCTCCAATCAAAGAGCTACTCTTTACGTAAAAAAACTAATGTAATCGTGAATAATTGTTGAATAGGTATAAAAATACACCACGCAAGTGTCTTATTTATTAAGTTTCAAATACAGCTGCTTAAGAAGTAAGATATCGAAGCTATTTTTTAACTTTCCACAGTTTCCACTGACGTATGCACTTGTGGTTGCAGGCATACGCGCACTGGCAATTGCCAATGTTCTGAAGAATCTGTTGGAGTCTGGACGTCTATGACTTCTGTAGAAACATTGCCCGAGACAGTTAGACAGCAAAATAAGTGAAGATGGCAACTACTATGGACTCGGTCAGGGAAAATGCCCTCCAAGATTATCGGAAAAAGCTCCTCGAGCATAAGGAAGTGGAGTCACGATTAAAAGAAAGTAAGGCACATTTGTTATAAATATTTCTCACGCTCGGTACGTCTTTATAAGCGGCTCGATGAACCTAACCTCAAACTTGGTGTATAAAAAAATGTTTCCAATAAATCGACATTGTAAACTTCATGCTTTCAGTGAGAGAACACCTGAAAGACTTAACGAAGCAATACGATAAATCCGAAAATGATCTAAAGGCTTTACAAAGCGTCGGACAGGTGAAAAGTTAATTGTCTTTCGTCGCCTACATACAGAACTTTATTAAAAACACGTAATATCTGTATTTCAGATTGTCGGCGAAGTATTAAAACAACTTACAGAGGAGAAGTGTAAGTATACAAGCTGCAGCTGTATGATTACATATGGGTGTATGGTTCAGCGTATAATTCTGTACTTGCAGTCATAGTGAAGGCAACAAACGGTCCGCGTTACGTTGTCGGCTGTCGGCGACAACTCGACAAGAATAAATTGAAGTCTGGAACGAGAGTGGCGCTTGATATGACGACTCTTACCATAATGCGTTATTTGCCTCGCGAGGTAGAGTACACTTTACTTTTTGGAAAAGGTACATGGGGCTTTGGACGAGTATGAAACGATCCTTACCATTTTCAGGTCGATCCTCTGGTTTACAACATGTCGCACGAAGATCCTGGCGATATTACGTATTCCGCGATCGGTGGTCTAAGCGAGCAGCTACGCGAGCTGAGAGAAGTTATAGAATTACCACTGATAAATCCCGAACTGTTTCAAAGAGTGGGTATCACTCCTCCGAAAGGCTGTCTCTTGTATGGACCTCCAGGAACTGGGAAAACATTGTTGGCGAGAGCCGTCGCCAGCCAGTTGGACGCGAATTTCTTGAAAGTTGTATCGAGCGCTATTGTTGATAAATATATCGGTGAATCGGCGAGACTGATCAGAGAAATGTTTAATTACGCGCGAGATCATCAACCTTGCATCATATTCATGGACGAAATTGATGCGATTGGTACGAATATTATAATCTTTAGAAAACAAAGAGCTACACCTTTACGATCATTTATTTCTGCACAGGTGGTCGGAGATTTTCTGAAGGCACAAGTGCCGACCGAGAAATTCAAAGAACTTTAATGGAACTATTGAACCAGATGGATGGTTTCGATTCCTTGGGTCAAGTTAAAATGATCATGGCTACGAACAGACCGGACACGTTGGATCCAGCTTTATTGCGACCCGGCAGATTAGACAGGAAGATCGAGATTCCATTGCCTAACGAGCAGGCGCGTTTAGAAATTTTAAAGATCCATGCCACACCCATATCCAAACACGGAGAGATTGGTAAAGAGTTACTTTAGCACCTTCGTCAATTTTATTTATACATAGACTATTAAAGTTTTCAATTGAATCTAGATTACGAAGCAGTAGTTAAACTCTCCGACGGGTTCAACGGTGCCGACTTGAGGAACGTCTGCACAGAAGCAGGATTATTTGCAATAAGATTAGAACGAGAATATGTAATACAAGAAGATTTTATGAAAGCGGTCAGGAAAGTGTCGGATAACAAGAAACTCGAATCGAAATTAGATTACAAGCCAGTATAATTGATATTGATTATACTAAATTTAAAACCCAATTAATTCATAACCAATGTGTGGTTCAATAAAACGAATTTACTTTATTGTAACACTATTTGTATTTTAACATGAAAACATGTGCTTCGAAACAGCTTTAATAATTTCGTGGCAATACGAGTCCTTTGTAACTCTGAATCATTTGTTCAAATTCCGATATCACAACGAAGCGCTTTGTCCCCGAAATCTCAGCTTCTTTGATATTAAAGATTATTCAGCGGTGCTAGCGAGACGCGTTTTTTTCCTATCAAGATACTCTTGAACATTGTCATACTTTCTTTTATACAAAATTGGAAATAAATTCTGTTTAATAGTATCTTTCTTCAAACTTGTCCATAGATTATTTAATTGATCTAGTTTACGGTTCACAGTGTCGTTCGGTACAAACTTATCATCTTTAAATTCATATACTTTAAATCCGAGTTCATTCAACAGCCATAAATTCCTTTTGTGAAGATTACATTCTATGGGTTCGCCATCTGTAACTAGGGATTGTATATACGTTGCTTCATAATTTGATTCAGCGCTACTGTTAATAACATAAACCAATAACAGTGGGTTACTATAAAAGCTCATCAAGACCAGAGACGACGTCGCGTCGAGCGCCGAGAGTCTTAAATGTTTAATAGGTAAAATTTCCACAGTCTCTTCTAAGTGACACTCTTGAAGTTGTCGATTGAACTTCTCGATGTCACTCTCAAATATTTTGTCATGGAAATCGACGCACAGCAGTTCCTTTCCGATCTTATAATCCCATAAAACAAAGACGCCGTCCCCTCCACAAGATACCAAGACACTTTTGTCATGAGGTAACTCCAAAATGTTTGTCACGAACTTTTTATGCCCCAAGCAATAGGACAGAATGTTATAAGAGTTTGGAAACACCGATACTCTGATCTTCTCATCTCTATCCGTCGTGATAATGTACTTCTGATCTGCCGTAACTAATACATCGAGTAACATAGACAAATGTCCCAGAAGTAACGTCCCATTGTCGTTAGATTTATTGCTATCGTACAGGTAAACATCCCCAGCTTTATCGGCGACAACTATATCATTGCTCGGGGTAAAGCGCACTTTGCTAGCGGCTCTGGCGAGCGTTCTGTTCCACAAGATGTTTCGATTCTTCCTCTCGTACAGACACAGTTGCTTGCGATTGGTGCAAACGAGGAAATACTTTCCGTCGTTCGAAAACGTTACGCTCGTTAACGTGTGGAACGTCTCAATGTTTACATTGTTGTGCGAATCAATTTTTCTGTCTGCTTGCAATTCAGGTAAATGAATCGTATTTATCGCATCGTTCTCGACGTCGTATATTATAACCTGCTCGTTGTTACACAGAGCGACGTTCGAGTCGTACATGCAGAAGCTCATAATTAAAGCACAAACTCTATGGAGCGAAAATTGTTCATAACAGAACCATGTATAGTCAAGAATTGAGAAATTTCACCGCACGTGGAACTGAACACGTGCATACAGCCACATGCAGCACGCTGTCGCTGTATGTCAATAATACAGGCCTCACAGGTATTGCCAACCTTTATAAAATTCTCTGAACGTATGCATGTGAGTCAGAGAGTGATGGGTTCGAGACGAAGCCTCGCACTGCATCAAAACAAATTAACATAATCAGGTTGACGATTATTACTTGTTCATAAAGAATAAGGAAACATTTCTCTCTTACAGCGATCGTTTTCAAGAAAAACACTGGATAAAGTTAACGCGAATATTTTGTAGAACTCAGGGGCGGCTGGAGACTTTTTTCTCGGGGGGCAAGTTTGGAATAATGGTAAAGAAAAATATACCCCTCTTGCTTTTTTTAATCCATTTTACAGTGCCAATTTAATTAAAAATTTAAAACCGAAATTTAAAAATATTAATATTCCCTTTTTTAGTATAAACTTAATAAAGATAGAAATAAGCGATTTTTTCTCAAAAGCCAAAGGGGACAACTGCCCCTTTTGCCCCCCCTTGCGAACGCCAAGATGCTGTAGAACTAAATTGTTCGGAAGCTTACATGAAACGAAATGGACTATAGCCATCGCTACTACAATTGGAAGATTAGAAACTTTATTTAAAGTGAGATAACTGAACGGGGCAATTTGTTCCAATCAGTTATTCCTTTGGTAAGAAGCTTTCAGATTTGCTAATTTTACGTTGCGTTTATCATCAGCGTCGACTGCGAATTTCTTCATCTTCAACAATACATTTTGTCAATGACGCATGTGCTCTGCTTACATGTTTGTACACACCGCGAGCCTCTCGGAATATTGTGGCGTAGTGCACGAGCGTGTGCGTAGCTGTCACCGTGGCATTGTTGTCATCTTCGACTTGTGATAAAAACCCAAACAATTGATATGCAGATACGGGAGACATTTGACGTATATAATAGCAAACATCGATGCGTATTAAAGTATTTCCGAGTGACAGTATGCGTTATTAGACAAAGAGTGCGAGCTCCTAAGAACGCTCCTTTGTTGTTCTAACATCCTTTGTGCGTTTCAAAGGATTTATCTAGAAATTTTCCGATAATCGGAATTAGAGAGCTATTTTAACAAATTGCAGGTGTAGGACTTTTACATTCCTAGACTTTTATATTTGTTAAAATCCAGTGACACGTTAGTCACGCTTCAATATGTGGAAACCATTCGAAGCTGGAAGTTCGCCAGTTGACTGGTGCGAAAGTAATTATAGCATTTCTTCTAGTATCGCAGAGTTTACGAACACTGTATGTATCTTACAATGAAAATAAATATAGATATTATGTTTTACATAGTTCTCTCGGTATCGACTGCACTTTTCTTCATTTTGCATTGCGTCACATAAGTGTCTCGGTTCCTTTGTTCGAAGATTAGACATTAATACCATTGAAACTTGTCGAACACATTATTGAATCCATGATATCTCTTTCGGATTATCGCTGGAATGATAATAAAGTTATGAAAATTTTGTTCGTAGCTGAGTAATGTTGTGTTTCTGTTACTTCCTCCTGTCCTTATGCATCTCTTCAGAGATTATGGGCGCTTTGTAAATCCTGGGATCCATGTGATTTGGTTCCTGCTGATGATAGTAGGTCTGAGCAGCGCTTATTTCCATGCCACCTTATCGCTTATAGGTAAGTAATCAACAGCCATAGATTTAAAAAGTACAAATGCATCTCAATGTGATCCATATGTTATGTAGGACAGTTATTAGATGAATTAGCAATTTTGTGGGTGTATATGGCTGGCTTCTGTATGTTCTTTCCAAGAAGATACTTTCCGAATATTTTACACAACGACAGGAAACTTCTTTCCATATGTGCAACCTTGCCAACGCTTATCGCTACTGGTTTGTCACTCATACATCCTGCAATAAATGCATTTGCGTTGATGAGCCTCTGCATACCAGCGTTTGGATTTATGATAATTGAATTGAAAAGGTAACATTCTTAATTTATATCTGGATAACTATATAAATGATGCAGCACCTAATTATGACATTGCCCATGCTTCTCTTAAGGACAAAGTCAATCAGAGTTTATAGATTGGGTTTGAGATGCGGCGCTGTGTGGTTGCTAGCAGTAGCTTGCTGGCTGAACGATCGTTTATTCTGTGATACTTGGCTGAATCTGAATTTCCCTTACCTACATGCCCTGTGGCATTTGTTCATTTTTATTGCCAGCTACACGGCTGCGGTGCTCTTCGCATATTTTTCTGTGAAGGACGAGAAACCACAGCAATCGCCGATACTGAAATATTGGCCGAAAGATGACTTTGAGCTCGGTATACCCTATGTAACTATTAGAAGTTACATCACATTTGATACAAACACGAATATATAATTGTGAATATAAATGTTAAGAAAGCGGCTCTGCATTTATCAAACAGTGATCTTAATTTTGAAGACAAGTATATATTAGATGTTAAAGTATGCTACTTACGTTAATTTAAGGATTTAACTTTGTACCAATGTTTTTACAAAGAGAAACATATATATATTTTACATTTGTCTATCTTACATAGGAGATGGATCTGTCTTTTTAAATTTGTGATACTATTCTAGCTATTACTTTTTGTACAAATATATGTGATTAAGAAATTAATAGGCTATCTTTAGAAGTGTAATATTAAAATAGAATACCAGAACACTTATTCTTCTGACAAATATAGATGAATATTGTTATAACGTATTTGCATGCTGAGAAAAAGATCGAATGCAATATTGCATTGAAATAATTTCGCGACTGTACTTATTGTAATTAGGCTACTAGTATCTATTAGTAACAACATCAACTGACAATCTATTTCCTTAAATATGATTCCACTGTGTTAATCCGCGTTTCGTTAGAAGATTATATTTATTACACTCTTCTGTGTCCTTTATGAAATAGACTTTAATAAACCCAACATCTTATGTAAATAATTTATATAATATATCTATATACTTAAGTAATAATATCAATGTGTTATGCGTGAATACAATTCGATACATATATGCACCACCTTTTGCAGAAGTTACACTGTACTTTAAAATTAACGATCTGTTTAATACTTTGGCCTTAAGTATCCAACAATTAGTAAATTAAAATATCAAATATACCCTTTCATAAAAACAGTAACACTGTCATTTCTCACTTTGAGATTCCTTAAATTAAGCCTCTTCCTCTCCTCTGTAAATGACAATGTTTCTATCAGTCTCGTGAATCTTGACCTCGTACAAAAGATTCGGACTAGGCAGCAATTTTTTTAATTCGTCAAAAATGTAGACAGCTACATTTTCAGTGGTTGAAACAACATTCTCAAAGTAGGGTACATCCTTGTCTAAATTCTTATGGTCTAATTGGTCCATCAAGACTCTTTTCATGTACACTTTTAAATCTGACAAGTTCATGACCATGCCTGTTACAGGATCTACAGGTCCACGCACAGTAACTTCAACTACAATAAAACAAATGCGATAAGAAGTGGTAAATCTTAACAGAGCGGTACTAACAACTCGCCTGTATAATTGTGACCATGTCCCCAATAGTTATTACACTTTCCATATGTATCCTTGTTCTCCTCGTCAGTTAAGTTGTTGCTAAAAACCAATTAATCATGTATTGTTAAAAAAACGTTTCTTTTAACAGGACTCTCCACAAATTCGAAATAATTTTAGTCACCTGTGTAGGCGATGACAGCTGGATATAGCTTCCTTCCTAGTCAGATAAGCAATCGGACGTGCCATCGCGGTTGGACGATATCAGATTCTAATATTTTTTTATGCTTTTAAAAGCGTATAAATGCTGTGCTTGTAACTATAAGAGTATATTATACTCAGTATAACGAAGAAAAGTGATGCACGAGTGGCAGTAATCGCGAGCATTTAATTGCAAGACGTGTATTCTCTTGCATAATCATTCCTTTTCGAGGTCGTGTCATTATTTCCGATAACGGGAATTCGAATAAAATAGGGACACGCGAAAGGGTAACGTTTTATCTGTCAAAGCGAACGAGAAGAGCAGATAAGTCGTTCACGAGAGAGATATCGCTGGCCAATGAAATCGCGGGAATGCGTGCGGGACTTAAAGGAACGAACCACGAATAGAACAGGAGCTTGCCGACAAAGTCGGCGAGTTTGTCATTTGTGCTAGTTTGTGGCATCGATTCGCTCAGTGTGTGGTAAAAGTGATCTCGCGTTTTTGAACGGGAATATTATCGCAATCCGGCGAATTTTAATCGGGGTCCCTCTGAAACTGCGAGGCGTCGCTCGTTTTAATGTGAATGCGAGCCGAGTTTTACCACGGCCGTTGTTGCTCTCGAAACCGTCATGCTGGTAACGCCCTAAACTTGCAGGAATTAGTCATTTCACGGGATGCGTAATGTTTAACAGGATCTAACGTAACGAACAGGAAAGATCGGTTTAAATAACAACATCGAATAGAAAATGGATAGCAAGGGCAGGAAGATTATAGTTTGCGATAATGGAACAGGGGTAAGGTTATATACGGTTTTGCTCCATTTCTGGTCCACCCTTGTTTCTTTTAAGCGTTCGCTTCGACGCCTCTGTTAACAGTAATTTCCGTTAAAATACCATTACGCGACGCGATTAAGGGTGCATTTATAATGCTTGTATTGTACTTGCAGTTCGTCAAGTGTGGATACGCAGGAGCGAATTTTCCAGCGCACATATTCCCATCCATAGTTGGACGTCCTATTATTAGAGCTGTCAATAAGATAGGCGAGATCGATGTGAAGGTAGATCCTTTAATTTCCTAGATTCGACAGAGACGTAGGAACATATGCCACGGTTTCATTCGATTATTCGGGGGTCTCTTGGGATTATAATTTGTGGATAAAATATATCTGGCTTTATACTTACTATGCGTGGAAGCTTGAATCTAGTCGAAGAAGTTTAAATTCGCATTAATATTTAAGCAACCTATTAATAATTTACTTAATTTTCAGCAACAGTATTGTATTCGTGTAAGTCGATTCACAATGTTACACTGTGTGCCCCAGTGCTTAAGTTCTATCGAAAGTAATCCATGCATTTGACCACTGATGTAAATAAAGTTTGACTTGTTGATCCTTTTTACTAACAAATATTCAGACGGATTATATGTGTCGAAAGTAAGATGGACATCCTTTCCAAGATTATTAAGCTATATAACAATTTTTACGAAAGTATAATTAACACTCGAGTAGGGTCAAGTGATCTTTCTCTGTCTTCCAATTAATTATGGCAAATGCGCCCCACCACACTGCATAATTACTGTTTTATTCCTTTGCCGTTGAATATACGTAAAACACAGATTGTCGAGAAGTCGGAGTGTTGCGCAGAGTTGACTTTTATATCTGTGTGTGTGGGTTTGTGTATATATTGTATTTTTTGATAATTATCTAATGTATTTGTGTGCTTACACTTGCTCTCGTAGGATGTGCTTAACATGCCTGTAAGTTTATCGCATTTTCTTGACGCTAATATCTAAATCTATCGATATTACATCAGTGCTTAAAGAACTAAAACGTCTATGGAACACTAGTTTTCACGTTCGTCTCAGCGATATTCATCTATTAATCGGATCTCTAGCGTCGAGTCATTTCTTTCTAATTACTTGTACTTGTATACATAGCAACGGTTTTAAATAATTAACGCTGCATTGCCTAAATACAAAGTGGCTATGTGAATATCGAAAAAAAGAGGTAATGTACCAGCCATTAAGAAATTTTTAACGATAGGAATCTAAGAATAAAATTTCGTTCTTATTGGAGACTAGGTATATTTATTTGTGTTCATAGTTACCTGCATTCCAAACTAGTTATCTTATGAGAGATTAGAATGTACTCTGTTATTGGAACACTAACGATTAACGATAAATTAATTTAAATTAATACATTAATATAGTATATATTCTGAGCGCATAGTTATATTTAAGTCATGGTATGTTATTACTGCAGGATTTAATGGTTGGGGATGAAGCGAGTAAACTTCGTTCTATGCTAGAGATTAGTTACCCAATGCAAAATGGAATTGTTAGGTGTGTATGCGAATGTATCTAACTTGCATGTATTCCGAATTATTAAATCCATTGAAATACCTAACAGAAATTGGGAGGACATGTGTCATGTTTGGGACTATACGTTCGGAAAAGAAAAGATGAACATTAATCCTAGGGAGTGTAAAATTTTGTTGACGGAACCACCGATGAATCCCATCACCAATAGAGAGAAAATGATCGAGGTAAAACATCGTTGTGAATATAGTACTTGTTCTACGACAAATCTTCGATTTCATTTCTGATTTTATGAAATGATTTCAGGTGATGTTCGAGAAGTACGGTTTCGCTGGAACGTACATCGCGATTCAGGCGGTGCTTACGTTGTACGCTCAAGGGTTGATTAGCGGTATCGTGGTAGATTCCGGAGACGGAGTCACCCACATATGTCCTGTGTTCGAAGGATACGCTTTACCTCATCTCACTCGGCGGTTAGATATAGCCGGTCGAGATATTACGATGTATTTAATAAAACTTCTTTTGCTACGCGGTTACGCATTCAACCATTCAGCTGATTTCGAGACGGTCAGGATGTTGAAAGAGAAACTGTGCTACATTGGATATAATATTGAGACGGAGGAGAAGCTAGCGCTTGAAACGACGGTCTTAGTTGAATCGTACACTGTGAGTAAAAGCTCTTTTATCTACAGAAGACGATAGTTGCGCGCAGTCCAGTAAATAACTTATAAATTCTTTCAGCTTCCCGATGGCAGGGTGATAAAAGTAGGCGGCGAGAGATTCACAGCGCCAGAAGTTTTATTCCAACCGCATTTAATAAACGTCGAGGCTCAGGGAATAGCTGAATTAGTGTTTAGTACCATTAAAGCAGCCGATATCGATATAAGGAGCGAGTTGTATAAGCATATTGTACTGAGCGGCGGTAGTACAATGTACCCAGGGCTTCCGTCTAGACTAGAAAGGGAAATTAAACAGCTTTATTTAGAAAGAGTATTAAACAACGATACCTCCAAATTGAATGTAATTATAATAAGTCTAATACGTTCCTTCTCAAATTTCGTATAAACCTGAACGGATGGTGTATAATTTTGATTTGTCTTTACAGAAATTTAAGTTAAAAATCGAAGACTCTCCGAGGCGTAAAGATATGGTTTTCATGGGCGGTGCGGTACTGGCGGAGATAACAAAGGATCGCGACTCGGTATGGATGACGAGGGAAGAATACGAAGAAAAGGGTCTTAGCGTACTGAGAAAATTAGGTTCCTTTGAATCGCAGGGATAATAGTCATTAAAATATAGACAAGAAATACAGATTTTGTTTTTATATCTAAAGTCATTCGGAAACTTAAGTGCAAAAATTTGATATCTTGCTTTCACAACTGATTTATATCAAATTATTGTTTGCGATCGCGTACAAGCAACAAATATGATTGGAAAGGTACGTAGTGTAGAGTTATAAGTCTTAAAAATATTAAAGCTTTTTAATTGAGATTAATTTTACTTTAAACACATTAATGTCTAATTCGGTTGGATTAAAAGATTAGCGTAAACGATTTGAATTTGCAACGAACTTTTAAAGTAATGTACACGTTTTTGTTTGCCATGATGCGTAGCACATTAGTTCACGATATACGTTGTAAATATAGCTGTCACGAATACTTCCCCGTTTATCAAATTAGGATGCAGCTTAATTTTCGATCTGGCGAGCGTACATTGTAAATTGCAGGACGGGTGTGCGCGTGTATGTTTATTTCCTCGAAGCTGACACTGACATTACAAATTCAATTTATGTATTGTATGCGTAATCACAGAAGAAAGCAATTTGTTTATGTAATGGCTAAAATTAAGTAACCAAATTTGTAAATATTACATTATACTAACAGTATGCATTAAATTTTACGATCTTCCGTACTATTTTATAGACTAACTAGAGGACCTTGTAAATCTGCATTTTTTTATTACACGATTCTTCTAATTTAAGATGTATATTTCGCACCAGATCTTAATGGAAGCATTTTTAGACATTTTTATTTTTTGGATAAGTAATAGATCTTTAATTTTGGCCATTATTGTAATTCATAATATTTAGTTCGTAAGAAGACAGAAAAGCATTTATATACCTCTGTAGCCCTCCTCTAATAATTCCAAAATTGAAAGAAACAAGTATTACTTCAATTAGCACCTAACTACTGACGCACACGTTACATTTAATAGGAAAAGAAAGAAAACTTATTCGAAAACATATATGGTACTGATAATAGATGGAAAATCAACAGACTAAAATGCAAATTTCAATCGATCTAATATAAAATAGAGGAGATGGGGTAAAAGTATTTTGTACGATGTACATACATGGTATAGGATAGTTTTATAATTTTAGTTACATAATTTATAGAAATAAATTTATTTCTTACGAAAACTCTTCCACTAATTTTCAAACCTTGTACATATTTCATTAGCAAGAGTGTATAGGAGACGAGTGTTTCCCCGATTAGTACAATTAAGTTGAAGGATTTCAATTTTAAAAAGTGTAAATATTATGCGAGAAAAGGAATATAAATATTTGAATCGCGCTAAGCCCGCGGCTCTGACTATGCTAACGAATTGGACAAGAATGAAGTACACCGATGCAATTACGACAAATCTACAACAGTCTTTATTATGTTTCTCCATTTGACCTTTATACTGTGTATCCGACGTACACAATTTGTGTATAAATAAAAAATAACAATATAATTTGTATCATACAATTTCGTATTTAATTGGATATATAATGTAACAATAGATAAATGTGTATGTATTCGATTTGTTAAGATTTGTACAAGTGGCTTGCGACAGCATTCTGTATAACAATAAAATAACAAGCTGTTATTTAAAGAAGTAAATATAATTTATAAACAGTGCTTTAGCGCGTGTGTTCCACGTTACAAACTTTATCTCGGAAGTGTATATAATACTTTTTTTTACGATTCAATAAAATCACTTTCGATGCAACAGTTTACGTCCTGTTTCATTAAGGATGCAAATAAAAAAAAATAGTATACAAAACACTTTCATTTATGCTGGGAGAGTTTCTGTTTCCAAATTCTTACGTTGTATAACTTCTGACTTTTCTTTTTATTTGATATATTAGTACACCAAGAGCGCGAGGACGCTCCGATGCGATAAACAAGGAATTGGATGGAAAATGTGAGATTCCTACCAATCACGCTTAAAATGTAATCGGTTTATCCTTACACTGGTCGATACAAAAACTAGTGAAACGTTTAAGGAACTTCGGATACTCCCTTTTATAAACGGCACGTAAGACAGATGCTGGAGCCCATCCACCCGGATTAACTGTAATCAACAACGCACGAGTGTTACGCGCATAATTAAGACGCACATCTGCGCATATGTTTAATTAAATTTAAAGAGAGAAGAGTAGAATTCAATACAAACCAACGGAACAATAAGTTATCTTGCACGTAATATTCTCTCTTTTTATTTCCTCCTCGTCTTTCGGAGGGTCGATGAAGGTTTGACAAACCAGGCAGACCGTTAGATAAACTCTTACGCATTTCCCCGTATTTGGCTATAAATAAAACATTCCAATGTAGATTAACTGCCGATAACAGCGAAACTAATTGAACGTTCGTGGAACTTACAGGATAATCGGTATGCTCTGTACTATGATTACAAACTATCCACAAATCATGCGCGTCTGGGTCTTGATCGTCGGACACACGGCGTATATGCGACCAGAACAGTGCGTCTCTTTGACTCGCTGGCCAAATCCGCTTATGCGTCTGGAGAAATATTAAAGTATCTTTGGAAATGTTTTCAATCACGTTCATGTCTTCGAGCGTCGCTTCCCATCCAGTTCTGTACTCGGGACTGAAGAATATCTCGCACACTTCGTGACCAGTAACTCCTTTTACAACGTGACACGCTTTCAGGGGATCCACCACCAAGCCGTCTGCTTCTTCCTCGCGCCTGTACATTCGCATGTCGCCATCCTCGGCGAACAGCTGCCACCCACCAGCTCCTACTCCGAGCCGCGCATAGTGCAACTGTTGCATCGTTATTTTCTCTATCTGCAAACGAATCATACAAACGAACAGCGGTGACGCTAGTTTAAGATAACAGCAATTTATTTTGAAAATAGGGTAATTACCTCCGGCCATAGTCTGTGTTTAGCCGCTGGCATGTTAGGAGGAGTTAATATTGAAACTGACTTCTGTTTCAAACGATCCCTCAATTGATTCTCTTCATCGATCTTATCTAATCCAGTCTCTACTGCGTCATAGAATTCTTCGTCACAGAGAGCACTATGCGGACCTTCCTTGAGATCAAACATTTCTGTTTAATTACGTGCTCCGCCGAACTTGCGAAATTAAAAATTAAGGCAAGTGTGTGCTTTGTAATCGAACCTCGTAATCTGGACCTCCGTGAATAAGGACTCTAGGTCTAGGAGATTCACCTTGATGCATCGCAACTTGATCCTTTAAAGTCTTGTAAAGTTCCTGCACTTTTCGTTTTTTCTCAACTTCCTTTTCCCATCTACGACGCCATGCATCTTCCCTCTGCACCATTAATTCGACGCAATGCTGTAACGTTGCCAACACGCCTTCGCTAGTCGCTTTGAAAGTTATTGCTTCGCCCTTAAAATCTACTGCCTGTTCAGCTGGATTGAACATTGTCTCGACTTTATTTTCTGAAATAGATATCTATTATTCACCGTCATGATCGTTATTTTACGGGAAAGGCAGCCGGCGCGAAATATGAAGGCAATCACAAAACAGATGACTGCGAGACAAATGAATGCAGGTAAATAGAAACTATTGTATACCTTTCGTGGAAATATTCTTAGCATTCTCCGCGCAATTATCGAAATACTTTTGCAGAGTATCAATTTGCTTGATCAGAATGTCTCTGAAGGTTTCGAGTTCTGCCAATTTCTCTTTCAACCCTCTAACGCCGCGCTTAGTGAAACTACCGGCGCTCGTAATAGATTGTGTATTCGACACAAGCGAAATGGCACTACCATGACGTTTCAGACTGTTTTCACTTCCATAACCAGACTCTGACTATTTAAAGTAAACACACATAGCTTGAATAAAATTGAAGGAACTCGGCAATGAAGTATCGTACTTATATTCGAGTATTAAAGCCCGCTTCAATTACAATACCTTGTAAGATTTTAAAACATCTACCCAACGCTGCTTTTCCTCTGGATTGCTTGCTCTTAAATACCATACTAAGCAATCGTTTACGGACACATCAAATCTACATTCATCAAACTCGTGTGCCTAACGAAACAGGCGGTAAAGAGTGATATTGTGATAATTCTCATAGAATTAATAAAACGTACCCGCTAAGCTCTACACTAGTTCATACCTTAATAATAGCTTTATACAAACTTATTGAACCTCGACATCCAAATCCACTGTCCTGCTCGGATTTGTAATAAGATAAAGTACCATCTTTGAGAACAATAAATCTAGTTTGCCAGCCATGTATATAATTTGTCCATTTGGATAGAGTACCCTGAAGTTCTGGAACCACAACCCCGTCGGAACCTTCTTCGTCTACATCATCGCCGTCAATCTCCGGCTCCAAACATTCGATATCTTCGTTGACAAGGCGGACCGTTTCTATTTCTTCGGCCATACTTGCGAGCAAATTTCACAGCTTCGACGTGGGATCGTTTTTAAGATAAACTCAACATACCCGAGGGGATGTGTTTTTGAAGTTACCCTGACGCGGGCTGGTCTATCGGTAACTGGCTAGGCGATTAGCGGTTTAAGTTTTGCAACACACTCGGTCAGTAATCGGTGGCGAGCTCGGCTTCAGAACATGCTCGATCATTAATTATCGTACGCATAACCTTATGTAAACTGTCTTATCAAATAAACGAGACATCAACAGCTTGTATTTTTTTGGCAAATAATAGGGACGAGTGGCAGATATAAAATCAACAGTTTTACTCAAGCAGTATTTCCATGAACATTCAATGTCACGCATGATCTTCGTTGATTGGTCATTTTTGTTAAAATTGGATGATATTACACTTCCTACTAATGTTTAGCGTCACTTTCGCGTTCGAATCGCTATTAAACATGTAACATTCTGAGTTATCTAAGTAAACGGCGGAGGAAATTAACTTTAAATGTGCAGCGTAATACCGCACTGTCGTTCCATTCTCGATCCTTGCGAAGTAGAATCGAACGGGTTCGACTGTGAGTATCGATAACTGTATCGAAAGTATCGAAAAGTGCATGCTGGTTTGAAAGCTATTTAGAGACCGCCAATTCTAGTAGATCATCGCGAATACACGTGAGAGGAATTTCGGTTGGGTCGGCAGTACTCGGAAAAATAATGATACTTACGGCATTCTTTCTTCTATTCTGCGCGGTGACGAATGCTACGGTACACAGATT
Source organism: Andrena dorsata (assembly GCA_929108735.1). Taxonomy (NCBI): domain Eukaryota; kingdom Metazoa; phylum Arthropoda; class Insecta; order Hymenoptera; family Andrenidae; genus Andrena; species Andrena dorsata. The sequence continues at coordinate 25,368,144 of OV815489.1, forward strand.
AAACGTACCCAGAGTTTTGCTGCCAGTGTTCAATGATTTCGCTGTTAATTTTACACTCGAAGTTACCGATGGTGCTTGTTATCAATGGTACTCCTTATTGCCTTCTTACTTTAAGTCATTATTCTCTTATTCGATCGTGTAGAAATTCTGTTCGCTTCAGACTATTCGCATTATTAGAGTCTGAGCTTTAAGTTTCCGCCGAATAACATATCAGTTCTCATATAACCCTACTAATTTCATCAACGCAACGTTTATTTTTCAAAAACACACGATGTAAAGAATTTTTCTGAATGACATTGGAACATTCATATTGATTTCAGGTCGACATCGCGTCTGGACATTATTCAGTTGATTCCTGTAAACGAAAACGTCGAAAGAACCTGTTCCTCCGCTATCTTAATTCAAACGATAACGAGAGAATCTACAAGAAACACAGCGATAGTGTTGGCAGAAGATGTCAACACAGGGCAGTTTTTACGATGCGACGTTATTGTTGACGCAATCTTCTCTTTGAACCTAGTCACCACCACGAGGGAGTTGTATATAGAAGAAGCACCGGAAGCGTTCGAAGTGCGAGCTTACGACGAGCAGGGTAAACTACTTTATTCAAATTTAGGTGTTACAATGTTGTGAACTTTTGGCTTGATTCTGATGTATCGTAATAGGAAATGAATTCACAACACTTGCGGGACTAGAATTCCTTTGGAGTATAGACATTGCTGATAAACATGTAGGGAATGTTAAACAACCAAGCGATGTGTTAAAATTCATGACTTATGAAGAATCGCAATACGAGACTCCGCCAACTGTTGCTGCATTAGATGCGACTGGTAAGACAGGGCATATCGTCTTACTGGAAGGAAGGAAAACTGGTACAGCAAAGGTATAAACTCATTGTATATATAGTCCAGTTACATTGAATGGAAATCTGCCCAATCTATGGAATAATTCCCACTAAGCTAACTTTTGGAATGGGCCTTTATTTAGTCATTTCAAACAATATGTCAAAAGTCGCCATCGAAGATCCGATCGCCGTTAAAAATTTTACAGAGAGTTAAAAAAAATAAAAACAGTTTCATAATTTTTTTAATCTCCGGGATCGGGATCTTCCCTTACTAAAAGTATGGGAGTTGAAACTTGGTAACCCGACATACATGAAAATCGTTACTCCTACGAAAAAACTCATAGAACTTTTTTCGTAGAGAATTTCCTAAGCTATAAATTGTATAATAACTATTTTTGACGCAAAACTGCTAGATAACGAGATATTCGCGAAAAACAGTTGTTTATTTTTCAACACTAAAATTTTTAGCGGCGGTCGTATCGATGTGGACTTTTGACATATTGGTTAAAATGACCAAATAAGGGCCCATTCCAAAATTTAGCTGTGTGGGAATTAATCCGAAGACAGATCCTAATTTCACTGAACTAATAAGCGTACATATTATTGCGCCTCTACATGGAATGTTAGTAAACTTAAATCATTATAGGTTTCTGTAAGATTGCCCTATGCGGAGTATAAACACGTGCCAGCCATAGAAGTCGAGTTAATCGTAATAGCTAATTTAATTATCATTCCATCGGACATAACAATAATGGCACACGATAGTTTCAAATACAAAATAATGCAAGTAAGTATCCAGCGTGCATAGAATCATTTAGTACTAGTAGTATCGTCTTTTCTAAATGTACTAAAATTCCAAACAGGCTCGTCAGGGTCGCTTAGAAGAAATAAGTCTACCATCAAGCCAGTACTACTTAGAAGCTGAGAATCCAAACATATTAGAAATCGATAATGACCACGACTACGCGTATGCCCGATCCCTGGGACGTACTAAAGTACTCCTGCACGACAAAAATGTCCGTGACGAATATCCAGTTATTCTACCATCCGCTATGGTGAACGTGAACGATGTAGCTTACATCACTCTTGCCGTTTTACCTAACAGAAATTGGGGTTTGATACTCGGTCATACTCATGAGATTGTAGTCGAATTATACGATAATAAGGATCATAGGTTCCACATCGGAGAAGGTGTTGAGGTGTCAATGAAAATAGAAGAGAACTACTTCGAACCGAAATTAGTAACACAAAATGGTACGTACGTCCTCGGTGTGCCTATTACATGCGGGACAATGACTATCGAAGCTGTTCTCTATGGGATAATCGACAAGTATGGTAAGAAGCTTCCTCTGACATCGCGTCCTTCCACAAGAGCCGAGCTTCTAATTCACACCCCAGTCGCTATCCAGCCAAAAGTGTTGGCCGTTCCATGGGACTTTAAAGCTAAATCACGGTTAGTTAGTTATTATTTGCGGCACAGTAGTGTCTTGTAATAGTAACGTGCATTTTACTTTATTATAGGTACGACATAGTGCTGAAAGCAAGTGGAGGAGATGGATCGTACGTCTGGTCGAGCAGGCAGCCGTCTATAGTAACGGTTTCCCAAAACGGAGGAATAAGAATCCTATCGGCAGGCGTAACGGAAATAAGCGTCGCAATGACAAGAAATCAATATAACAAAGATATGGCGAGGGTGTACGTGTTACCACCCTCGAAGTTAGAAGTGATAGAGTACAACATGGAAGCGGCTGTGGCGGAACCGATTTATCTTCACATTGCATTATACGGGAAGCTGATCAATGGAACGGACTACAAAGAGATACCTTTCAACGACTGCAGAGACATCAGTTTCGAAACATACATTCCAGATGGCAACTTCATGCAAATTGATACCAAGATCGTAGAGCCCGTTGGGATCGCGTGTTCTGTTATAGCCATCACCAGTGCGGATATCGGAACGTCCGAAGTGACGATAGTGTACAACGCTAATGGTCAATATTTGACCGATAACATCACTGTATCGGCCTACGAGCCTCTAGTAGCGGTGCACCCGAGTAGCAAAGAAAGTTTGTTGTCGGTAGGCTCTTCGAGGAAAATAGTCTTTAAAGGTGGGCCCCATCCGTGGTCCAGTAAGCCTCAGAGTTATTTAAAGAAGGTCCAGTGGTCTGAGAAGAAAATAATCGGAGTTGTAGAGCATGGGGATTCACTGAACGGATTAGAGAACGTATCGGTGTTCGAAGTGATGTGCAGAGCGCTCGGGGAGGTAGTTTTAACGTATACGATTTCGAACGTTCCTTTATTGCCGAACTGCAAAAGTACCTACGCATCCGAGACGGTGCGAATTGTTTGTGGCAAACCCAGGCATATATACCTGCAGCCCGAATTCAAAGACAGTAAAAATTGCCCGATCAATCTCAACACGGAGAGAATAATGGCGCACAGTGATAAGAATCTGAAGCTAATCACTATAGTAAAAGACGAAGAAGGTAGAACGTTCGATAATATCACGAGCTTACACATCGAATGGAACTTAAAACCCTCCAGTATAGGTTCCGTGGAAATGTTTTCTGGTTCTATAGAAGAAACGTTCACGGACATGCACGTCGTCTTACCAAAGAATTATTATCAAAATGTTGTTTTTAAGAAACACTTCGGCACACTCACGCTCACCGCCACCGTTACGGGTTATCAGAAATATATTCTGAGTAAATTAAAGATAATACCCGAGTGGCCGCCGTTCGCGATCGAGACTGAAAGAAGAATCTACGAAACCCCTCTTATAGAGAACTCCATAGAAATAGTTTTAGTAAACGACACCAGCATTAATCCCAGCAAATTAATGGTACTGAATGATCCTACTGCGAAATATTATCTGCAAGTTAGCCAAGGCTCCGGTTACTACGAATTTCTGTTGAGCACCGATGATATCGCGGATGTCCGGTACATAGAGTCGACGAAGGCGATTGGTATCACTCCAAAGAAATCCGGGATACTTAATCTAGCCTTGGTAGATCTTTGTTTACCTTCGAAGCCGGCCGAGGCCTTGATCGAGATACAGCAGCTCGCCGTTATAGAGATCGAGACGGTGAATAAAATCGAGAAAGGGAAATGCAGAATGGCTGCGTTAAAATTGTACGACACTAACGGTCATATTATAAAACTGCCGTCTCTGAACGCATTGGAATTTAAAGCTGAAATTGATAACGAATGCGTGGAAGTTAAGCAGCTACCTGCCAGCGAGCATGGCAATCCTCCGTACAGTCAACTGTTGTACATGATATATGGAATGGCAGAAGGGGAATCCCAATTGACATTCGTTAGCAAAGGAGGGGATAGAGAAATACAGAGTGAATCAGCGACTATCCAAGTATTCCTTCCTTTAAGGGTGTTTCCAAAGAATTTAACGATACTGGTAGGGACCGTCTACCAGGTACAAACCACAGGGGGTCCGTCAAACGCGGAGATCGAATTTTCTACGAAGAGCAATGACATTCTGAACGTTGACCGCAGCGGCATCTTCGAAGGGAAATCGGTTGGGCAAACGAAAGTATTCGTCAGAGCCATCGGTCTTAATGCTAAGGGCAATAAAGTCACTTATTCAGAAGATCACGCCGATATACACGTGCTGTATTTGGAAGGAATTAAGATCGTCGTACCGACAAGTAGGGTAAAAGTGGGCGCGACATTCCCGCTTTGGGCGTTCGGCATCCCAGAGTATCTAACTCCCCTTATAATAGGATCTATGCAATTGCCATTGATCTTCATGTGGTCGTCTAGTGATTCGAATTTAATTACTTTGCATAATATGTACGAAGGGACTGGTATCAATATTAGATACCAAAACGAAGTGTCTTTGAGAGCTAAGGCTATCGGTCCAGGATTGGCAACCATCTATTTAAACGTAACGATGCCCTGCAATATGCTAGCGGGTTTTAAAAGCGATGTAACGTATTCCACTTTTATAAAAGTCGAGATCTTCGAAGAGTTGCATTTAACGCATCCCGGGCTACTTTCGAATGTTCCTGTGATATTGATGTCGCCGAATTCTGCTTTGAAGTTACGAACAAACCGTGACAAGCATGGGTCAATTACTTATAAGATATTGTCGACTATGCATGGAAATGATTCAGAGGACACGCACGCGTTAACGCCGACATCTAAGACTGTAACTGTCGATAAAAACGGTGTCGTAAAAGCTGGTGAAAATCTTGGGAAAATCGTTATTTCTATTAACAGCACGGAAGTGTACAACTTGAAGCAATCGATAACTGTTATCGTCGAAGTAAGATTCTATTATTCTTAAGTAGAAACTTATTCAGCATCCTTAATGCGATCATTTTATTCACAGGTCAAACCCATTCACTACATGATGCTGTCTTTGAAGTCAATCCTGCGGATTCGTAATGGGGAGGAGTTAAATATGTTACCCAAGGGTATGGAGTTGGACTATGCTCTCGAATATTATGATAACGTCGGGACGAAATTCCATGCTGCTGAGGTGAATGCGAAAACCACGTTGAATCGCGCTGATTTAGCATCCTTCACCATAAGCGCTGAGAATGTAGTTCCCGCGAAGTTCATCGAGAACGGCGATCTCGTTATAAAAACGTACAATGAGAAATACCCGAACGGGATGTTCGATTACGTGCACATGATGATCGGCGATATAGTCTTCCCGACAAAGGTACCTGATACAACCGATGAATACTTTTATTCGTTGTGAACGGTAACGTTTTACGCATCGACCAACGTTGTTTTGTAGACAACGCTGACAGTGGGCGACGTAGTATGCTTCTCAATGCCACTTCTGTCCCCTGATGGCGATCCTGGTTACTGGCAATCTTCGGCTCCTGAAGTGTTAACCGTAGATCCTATTACTGGAATAGGACGGGCGAGGAATGTCGGGTATGCAGTTGTAAAGCACAGCCTCGCGACTCATATGCAAGGCGAGATAGAAGTGAATATACAACCTATTGCAAAGGTATCTACTCGAAGAAGCGTGCAAATTATGTCGAAAGTTATTTCGCGAATAGTCTTTTAAGTTATAAATAACTTTGTCTCGTAAATACAGGTATCGATTGTTCCACTGAGAAGTCGAAATATCACGGGAACTGAGACCTTTAGTGTTCCTCTTGTACTTAAAAGCAAAGATGAGCAAGTCAAAGAAAATAATGTCCTATCTAGGGGCTTGGGTGGTTGCAGAACGTTGACTTCGTTCACTTTAAATTCATTCCCCTACACGTGTAACGTGCAATTTGTTTCATCGACCTCGTCTATCGGAGTGAAAGATTTGTTTCTTGTTAAACCGCGATTCGATATCACGACTGGTGAGTACTAATTTCAACTTGCAAAGTGTAAAAATATATTTATCATATATTAATTACATCGAATTATTTGCCACAGGTTTTTATTACTGCGATGTAATGCCCATGGGCTCCCCAAATATAATTTCCAGTACCATAGAAAGTCGCATTCAAATAAGCGCGCAAAGCAAGGACATCGAAGCTGTGCCATTAGAAGTCACGTATCTTCCACCTGTCTATATTGACGCGAAAGAAATCGTTTTCATCAATACCCATTCTCAAACCATACCAACTGCAACGCTTGAAATCTATGGCTTACAATCTGTATTAAATCATCTCACGGTAGGTTCGATCTTTTTTTTTTAAAAAAAAAGTGGTATCGACTATCGTGTATGTTTATTTACATCCACCTTCTCAGATCGATGTACCCGATGGAATGACTGTAAGTGCCCGACAATATATTTCAAAATCTACAATGCAATACAAATTGCGTCTGATGCACAATCACGACGAGGTTCAAGGTCAAAAAGTTATCGTCGCGAATGATATCACAAGGCAAAATATATCTGTAAGTAACTAGAAGGTAACTATTGAAATTAGTGGTTCGATATAATCTGTATTTTCTGTTTAGCTTTTCGTGCGTGTAACGAAGTATGAAAATTTCATACCACTGTCTGGAATTCATTGGGTGGATTACATGTATTTCCACCGTTACACGTTCGGCACATTCGCTGTCATCGTGATCACTTGCTTCTACAGTAAGTCTCTGGCAGTTTTTAATTACAATGTCTTTAATTTATTACACTCTTTTATTAATTATCTGCTTTTCCTTTTAATGCAGTATGGAAGAATAAAGTGGCGAATATTGATTTAAATATAAAAAACAGGACGGTTTTTGGTACGTAATTATCGTGTTAGTGCGACCGATGCACCTTTTTACTGACCTAAGTAACTATTCAGGTGACATTAATCTCCTTTCAGCTGATAAGTGTCCGCCACAGTTAAAAAAGTCTGGCACTCCTTGTTCGCCTACAATGGACAGTACGAATATGTTGACTCCACGGACTCCGGTCTCGCCGATAAGACCGTTCTCTGCATTCGATCGAGTTTACGGGAGCCCACCGCAAGTTCTCATTCGACCGCGAAACGTGAAATATTAACGAACATGTAATAAAAGGACAAATAGCAGAAAATAATGGCACTTTCAATCTAAAAATACGTTGTACTTACAACGGACTTACGACGTATTTACTAGACATATTTGTAAGCAAACATTCGATTCCCAGAAACTGATGCCTTATTGCCACAAACTTACTTTTATCGGGTGATTAATTGCTCTTAGAAAGTAAGCAGCTTTATGTTGTTTCTACAGTAGTGGAAGATTTATGTACAGTCTGTAGTATAGATAGCGTTTGAGTTGTAGTTTTATAAATCAATAGAAGAACAGTCACGGACGTTTCAAATATATTTCAAGAATATGTTTGTTATACTTACTTTATAAATCTGAGGTATATGGTTCCTAGTCATATAGCTAATAATTTACATAATTACAATAATAATACGTCATTGGTTACTCGGCACGCAGGATCTCGCTATGATAATCAAAGGATAGCAAAATTAATTAGAGTGAAGTCTAATTTATGTCACATCCCCGTGTATCGCATTACTTTATCATTTTTATATTCTTTAAACCTAACTTGCGTTGACGATTAAATAATTTTCCATATATTTTGCTACACACGCTAACGACGTATGAACATTCTATAATTTCGATTGGTAGACTAAGATAGGTATAGGTAATACTACTTAACAATAAGATTATATAGGGCAGCGACTTGTACTATATACTGTAAGAAATAAAGGGACTTTTAGTATTCTTTTGTAATCTGTATAGTAATATTTTAACTGGACAAGCGTTTTTTTGTCGCTTCAACCGAATAACGAATACTGATTATTTATAAATAATGTTTATTATAAAATTAGATGTACATAATGGAACAGTCGGGTTTCTTACAATTATGCGGAGAGGACCACGTTTTTTAAACGGCTTAGAATGAGCTTGCATAATTAGTGTTTCTTGGTAGTTTTAAGTAACTTTTCGTATTTGCTTTTACTCGAATACCATAATGCGAAAGGAATAGCTAAAGATGGTAACGTCATCACAGCGAACGCAGCCCAGTCGACCTGAGGGAAGAATATTAATATTTAATATCTCATTGGCAATTGTATCAATGCTCGCATATTTATAATACATCGCAACCGCTTACCACATGAGAGGAAAATTGTTTATCGTAATCTCTGAACGATACAATGATCGCCTCGCCAGGTTCGCTGCTGACAGCGAACTGCAACCTAGGAGCGTCTTCCTTACTTCTATATAGAACTTCCGCAGACGTGAAATTGAAATATCCGTATTTGCGCGGCCTCACGACGACTGTATGACTGACGTTTGTGTAAGGCGGAACACGATCTATCCTTGCATTCAGTTCACCGCTGACGTGAGTGAAGTGATCGGGGTTGAAAGAGTTGTCTGTAATTTCAACTTCCAAAGCAGCTGCATTGCCTACGTTGTGAACTGTATACTGTAAACAACAGATGGTTCGTTGAGACAGAGATATCAACCTTAGATTACTCGGATTACACACAACATATTCCAAAAATGTTACTTTGATCACAATGTCCATATTCTCCACGAGATATTTGTTCAGAAGCTGTTTGGACACCAGCAATCTGGCAGCCTCTTCCTCCTCCTCCGCGTGTATACTAAGGGCTAGAGCAGCAAAAGCTGCAAGTATTATATGCCACTTCATGCTGAAACAAATCCAATTATTTAGAAGCATATCGACTGCGCGTTACTCGCGACTTATAAACCCGACGATACGCCCGTTTATCACACAGAGCACACAGATCTCTACGAAACCCGTTACCGTAATTAAGAAACTTTTAAAAGCAATGCAAGCTTTATTCACGAGAAAGCCGCTAGTCGACGTTGTTTGAAAAGGTCGGACCACTATGTTTATTCATTAGCGGAACGTTTGAAATAAAAAGCTAGAATTTACTCGATAAGCGGTTTACGAATAAGTCGAGTAAGACGCGAGGATTAAGACGCTCGATTTGGTTACTGTTTCATTGATGATTCTTACGGCTTTTACCTTTTCGTACGATCCGAACTTGTGTCACTTACGGCGACGAAACGATCAATCCATAGGAAGAGTTGGAGGATACATTTAAGAGAAGTGCCAACAGCACATACTTTGCTGCCACGTTTCGACGAAGGGAAACAGGTTCGTGTGGCTGGTCGACTTCCGGTAACGGGTGTTTAATAAAATGGCGGTGAAAACAAATCGATCTGGCGCCGAGTGTCCGTGCGAATTTAATTGATACAGAACGAAACACTCGTCAAGTTTATCCGCGGCGTTGTAGACTTTAACAGAACCGTAGGATTCATACAAGTTTCAAGTGTATCGTAACGCTATCGAGAAACACTTCGTTGCTTATTGACAGTTGCGCCGAATTCAATTCGAAATTTCCTGCACCCTTCGTGCCTGCACGATCTACGTAAACAAACATTCTTACGAACACGACGCTTTAAGCAATGGCAGCGAAAGTGTATCAATCGGATCAAGAACTGGAGACCAGGGTGAAAAAAGGTTAGGATTAAGAAGCAATAGATTAATTTTCCAGGCGATAGATTAATTGCTTGTATGTCAATTCTGTGGTACTTTCAGCGACCGAACGGATATCTGAGAATATGCACATAGTCGCGAACGAGCCGTCCCTCGCATTCTACAGGCTCCAGGAGCACGTAAGGAAAGCGTTGCCTCCTATGGTGGAGAAGCGAGTGGAAGTCCTGGCGCTTCAGCAGCAGCTTCTGGGCAGATGCTACGACGTAGAGTACGCCGTCAGTGCTATTAAAACCATGCACGGCGCTGGGAAGAGTTTCGAGAATACTCTAGAGTTCATAAAGAATGCTATATTCTTCAAGCAACAATTGAAGTACGAGGAGCAGCGTAGGAATAAGAAGGACGGCAGCAAGGACTCTGTGTACAAAAGATTGTCAGCTCACATTCCCACCCTGGACCACCTGCCGGACGAAATATCCGATGTTGTGAGAGAAACTGCCAACAGAGTCGAGTCTATGATGAATCACGCCAGGCATTCCGTGGAGACGCAAAAGACGAATTGAGGTCGAAGGGACCGGTTGGTAAATCACACTCAATGTGTAACGAGTTATAAATAATTTATTTGCAATCGAGGAATTATGTAAAGAAATACATTATACTAAATACACTATACTAGTTCAATAAAGTTGTTATTTCGTTCTGGAGATGTATTTCATATACTGCTTTATGTATCTGAAATATCTGCCGCTTTATATTCGAAATGTAAGCAGTGTTATGTATAATTCTTTGGGAGGAATTAAAAGATTATGGAATTACATAATTTTCAAGATGTAAATTGAATATTTGAAACCGCTTTTACCATGGAAGTTTATGTATGTGAATAACGGAGTGGTTCGCGTTATGTGCTTCAGGTGTCGCCGAGTTCGCGTTCGAGAGTGCAGTATGCTGTTAGGAGAGTTGGTGTACAAAATGTTAATTAACATGTAAAGCTGTGATAGAAAGGGCAGGACATGAATTGTTGATGCCGCGATTCTTAAAGGATGACGCCTATCTGAGACATATCTTCCCGATCGTCGAGCGAGTCTTACGGTACGTTGTTCATTCGGCATATCTTAATTTGGAGGTTATGTCCATTTGATGTTTGCATAACTTCACTCCATTTTTAAAAACAGTTCTCATTATGTATTCAAGTTTACTTATACATTGCGATGCCCGGTTGCGTTGAAACCGTTTCGTATTTAATTTATGTATATTTATGTATTTTAATAGTGTAATGGAAATAACATTGTGTACTACGTTTATGTTTTAAATATCGCTCTACCACTGTTGTAAAATTCTAATGACAGTAAGTAAGGGTCCTACATAAGCGAAGAACGAAAAGCTTACAAGCAGTAGCGTAAAATATGCTATGTAAAGTATGTCTGTCGGTCGAGGTGCAAGCACTGGTATTGGTAATTAAATGGAATTTACGATGGCAGCATCATAAATTCATCTACGTCAAATATTTACCATATTGTCAGAGTCTATTACATATTATGCTTAAAATATTAAGATAAGCTTGTTCAATATGTAATACCGATAAGTAAATAATTTTCTGCTACAGTCTTACTCGTGCACCTGATTGACGAAAATGATTTTCGTGCAAGTCGATCGTGGCGGCGAGAGCTTTTGAATGCGGGGGCGTAATTGTTCGATTCGGCGCAGGGAATTCTTCGGTCTAATTGTACTCGGAATTCCCGGGCAGATCCTATGGACGCGACGAATGAGTATGCCGCGCGCGTTTCTTAAGAGAAACCGCGCAAATACTTTGCGTTTATATAAAGTCATGCGTGCCGTGTCTCGCGCGGACTTCAAATTATCCTTACTGAACAGACAACTATCTCGGAACGAGCATCGATGATTCCCGAGCCAATAACAAGGAATTCTGATTTCCTTCGGGCGTAGTAGCTCGCGGAGCTTCGTCTCTCGCCCGTCGCGCATTTTGATTTAGGCGAGTTGCGTGGAAGTTTTCGATATATCGTTAGGTCGGGTCAACTCGCCTTTAAATCTTTTAGCACCGCGTAGTAAAAGTTGCGAAACTTTTATGAGTGGGAATATGGTTTATTTAATAATTTACGAAGCGTATGGAAAGAAACGGTTGGCAAAAAGCGTCCTAGCAATTCAGAGAGCAATATTCAGCGAACCCTACCACTTAACACCACCATAATGCTCTATTTAAATGGCGTGTTTTCAACATTTATATTCACCGACTTATTCACGGAAATGCGCGATAAAAGATTCGCCGGTTGCCAACAGTACCGTCGACCTATTACGATTAGGATCACGTAATACGCTCCGCCGAAATCCCGCAAGATGTGTCGTGCGATTATAAAGACCGGCGATAACTTCTGGGGGCTGGCCCCCTTTGTTGTATTCAAAACAGTTCCGGGAATGGTAGATTGTGTTTAAAGCTGTAAAACCGATTCCAACTAATAATTCGCAACCGCTTTCCTGCAGGATCGAAGAAATGTAAACTGCTCGTTCGCCCGGTAGACTCACTTTCCAATGTACACAAACGTGATTTTCCCGAGAAGCCCGAGCATCCGTTGTTCTTAATTTAGTACCGGCATCGATGTCTTTATATAGATCCTTTACACACTTTTACTTAAATTTTTCGTACGGCAAAATCGCCGGCTGCTTCTACACGCCCGCAGCGATAAACGTAGGCGGTTTCGGCACGTATCGCGGTGAATGTCAGGAATTTTGAGAATCCGAATCCGTATCGGCAAGGACGGCGGGAACAGTCGAACGATTGCAAATTGCACGCGCAAGTGACTTTAGAATTTTGTCAGATAGCACCGCGCAATGCGAAGCACCGTTCAACTGCATTCCTATAGTCCTAGCGCTCGTGCAAATTGCGAAAGCTACATTGCCATCCGGTTTAACGGTTCGTACCACCTGCCGATTGTGCATATTACAGTTTACTATTGCCATTGGCCAGTGTGTAATTCACTCGGCGCGTAATGAATCTCTGTGGCCACGCGATGTACCTATTGTTCGCTTCTGGCGCGTCCAAGTTGCTGCCGTTAAATTCGCCAGCGTTTCGCTCGCGCCTATCAGCCTAGCTGCGATCAGTAGATTTATGTAGATAGTGAATCATTGCTGCGCACAGTAGAGCCTCTGTAACTAATGCTGCTCTGCCCTGGGTTAGGTCTGGGTTCGACTACGCGGAAAGTTTAAGAAAAAGAAACGTACGCGTTCCAAGTATTCAAAGGTAGATATTTGTTGCTTCTGCAAACAACTAAGTAGAACATTATTAGTCGCCGAGGCGCAGTGTTTCCTCGTTTAGCTTTATCTTGCAAGTCGAACTGCAAAATGTAGGCATCCGGTCACTTGTGTTATCTTATTGTTTTTCAATACCGCTTCCAGAAATTCAAATGCCTATCGTTATATCGATTTTTTACCATTTACATGTTTTTCCTTTTTTCCCTGTGTTACCAGTCTGTTGACGTCTTGTGCCCTCTCAGTATCTCTTATTTATTGTTTAGCTTTTCCGCATGTGCCCGGTAATATATCCACCTTACCGTTTTTCATGAATACCCAAATGTGTCTGTAATGCGGAGTGAAATGTTTGTAAGTACTCCGTTGCATTTAGTGATTGACTACCTTGGACTTGATGAAAACGTGCCGCTCGGTCCATCAGGAGATCAACGATACCGAGACGGATGACAGAGTGGCTAATAAATCACCGTTCCACGATCGATCGATTTAACAATTTAGCATTGATTCGGCAAAGATACACGGTCCACGGATTGCGCGTGATCACACGAGCTAGATTGAGATAAGGAACGTGCGCGATATGGAAGCAGCGGATTTTCAGGCCCAAAATTTCTAGACTTCGGACGTCTAATTGTTAATCTGCTGATCCATTTATCGCGGCGAGATATTAATAACAAAATTCGCACTTTCGAACGCGGGTAGGCACCGCGCGAAGATGACGGGCACGTGCTCGTGAAAGGGGAACGAGAAAGAGAGAAGCGAAGATTGCCGAGCGCGGTCGAGAAAGGACGATGATTTCGCCGAAGGGTCGATCAGCCCGCTTGAGCGTGAGCGCGACTTTATTAGTCGGCTAGCGCCGCGCCGTCACTATCGGATCGCGTCTTATATTATTCTCTCTTAAATCTCGCGAGCCTCTGTCTCTCTCGCGACCGGCACGGGGTAAGAATCTTGAGCGCGCCGCGAGGGAAGAAAGTTTTTCAAGCCGCGATTCCCTCTATATCTCGACATCGATTGATCGCAAGTTCGCTTCGAAAATACGGTTACCGCGCTTAACGTAAATCGAAGGATCTCCGAGATCGTCATGCGGATAAACAGTTACGCTCCGTTCGTTCAGGTGTGCTCCACTCTTTTCGCTCGACTTTTTTGCGGCTGTTAAAAAGGTACCGAGAGGGAAAGAGAGGGCCGGATAATACATATATACATGCGATACGTGACCACGTGCGCACTGTACGTCAAGAGTTCCATCGAGCCGCTCTCCGTGCACCTGTACAAGGTACGCTCGACCGCAATATCGCTATTGTGTCCACGGGGTGTAATTAACCGAGTTAATGAGTCGACGGCCAACCACTGTAAAGCTTCAGCGTTGCCGCACGAACCAGCGCCCGGCGATTGAGTAATTCCAGTGCCGATTAATATCCACCCTTCGCTCCGAATTAATTTCGCCCGTGAAAACTTTCTGCATCTGATTGACACATTTTTACACGCGCTCCGAACGCTCTTCGCTCCTAACGATAAACTTCGTCCTCACTCTCGCTAATAAAGAACGTATCTTTACTTCGAGATGTACGGTTCCGCGTTCGACACAGCCGCGGCGAATATTTTACTATGAGCTGTTGTGCACTCTTATCGAGTTACCATTCAAATTTACTATGGGATATCAACTTTGTAGATATATATATAATTGAAAAGGATCAGCAGTCGCGAGTAAGATTAATGACCGCGATAAATCTTATCGATGTAATTGCTTCGCGGTACTTCCACGGCTGGCCGTTTTATAAATATAGGAAATCGGGTAGTCTTAGAGTTAATGAGTGCCCCTCTGGTTTACCGCGTGGGTGTATTTAGATGAAGTATCGCTCGCCCTGATTGCACGAGAATCCGTACATCTCGTTGATTCAGCTACGCACGCGACCTGTGGGAATTCATACACCTCGTTTCAACAATGGCTTTTCAACCAGAAAGAGAGTAAAGTGCGCGCACTTGGAAGAAGCGAGGGATTCGACGGCCGCGTGCCAAGCATTGGCCCCACGCACGAGAAAGGTGGCAACATCTTTTTTTACTGTTCGAGGAAGTGAATGGCGTTCAAAAATTTCAAGGCCGTCGGAGCGATTTCGGGGGAAAGCTTTTCAGAGGATTCCTATTTATCAATTATAAAACGAAGGACAGTCGCGGGAATGAGCAGCATAATTTCTAAAAATAGGAGAACAAGGTCGTATGTGATTAACGGTACATGTTTCAGAAACAATGATGCGCCGTTGGAGCCACCGGCGTAGATTTATTTTCATACGTCGCTCTTCGGACGTGCTTTCTACCCATTTCGCGGAGAAAGAATCACTCCCATGGCTTTCACGCTCTTCCTTATTTTCACTGTTTTTGTTCAAACACCGAGAGCGCAATCAGGGGGTAGTACAAGCGCAGTCGTTGAAATCATGCGAGATCAGGCCAGCCGTTGCGTATCGGTTATTCTTGGTTCACCGCCATCTGGAAAAACCGGGGAGCATTTGTACAAGAAATATACAACGCGTCGATGCGTTGCTTTCGTTCATGACTAGGTTTTCAAATTAACTACCGAGCGTATCAACGCGCGGACGTCACACCACTGACGCTAAACCAACCTTCCGTCGAATGAAACAGCTTTCATTTACAATTCGGATGCGCGAGCACACTCCTACGCCCGTATAATAATTCCTCGAACACTTTATCGCGAGTACTCGATAATTAGGGAGGGCATCTTCTAGCTTCTTCTAGAGCTCTTAGAAAGAGAGCGATCGAAAGTGGTCGTGATAATTTGCTCGAGATACTTTGCTGCGCGCCGCGAGATTTATCGGCAGCAGGAAATCGCTGGCTGCTGCAGCGTTTCCTGAAACGTGCGACGCGAATTTATTTGTATGACAATGCCCGGTCGAAATAACGCAGCAGCCGCTTTCAACGGCGGTCTCCATTGAAAGTGAGAAGAGGTCAGTGGTCAGTCGAGTATAGAAATGTTCTCAGGAGCTCTTGGAAAGTTACCGACCTTGACAGACATTTCGTTCTTCAACAAGTTACATACCCACCGTTCAATTAGCCGTACTTTTTTTGTCCACGTTCGTGCCGACAAGAACGTGTGTACCTACCTGTGTGGAGCAACGTTCAATCCTCGCGGCGAGGACTGTTCCGCCCTTAACGTCCGGGGCGGTGTACACCCGATTATCGAGCGCTTGGTCTCCAAATTGATCGCCGAACACCGAAGATCGCGTCTATTTCTAGCGCTCGGAGTTTGTGAATTATTGCTCATCGGCTAGCCCTCGTCCTCTCCCGGTGTTGCTCAAGCGACGCCCAATGTCGAAGTTTCAACAGCCCCGGCGGAGACGGGATTTCGATTTCGTTGAAACAACACTGGGCTTTGCACGCGCCTCGGTTGCATCAGCGAAAGTATTATGGCTATATGGAGCATTATTGACACGCGAAGGATAGGTCGTGCCGCAATAACCGGTCCTTCGTCCGCTTTCCCCAAATCAGCCTCTTCTTCGCCCACCTCCCCGCCCCGGGTGTCCCTTCTTCCCGTCTGTCGCGAAGTAAAGGAGACCAGACATGGGCGAAATTTTTGATTTAAATAAAAGTTGAAGCAATTACTCGTCATGTGTCGAATAAAGTTAACTTTATTCGCCGAATAGTCTAAAGTTGAAGTAACTTTTATTCGATCCGCTATTTAAATTATTCTTTATTTAGTGAACGCCCGACTCTGAAACTCAACCGGTGAGTTTTCCCCTCTGATTTCACCGAATAACTTCATTGAACGAAGGGTACTTCCTCCGAGTTCCCCGTGAGGTATCGTTCCCTTCGCGGCAAGCGGACGATTACAATAATGCTTGAACTCAAGAAGGTAACTTTTGGCCATTGTCTGTTTCAGGTTGTAAGTGATTGTCATCGAAGACGATAAGATGCTTGCACGGTTGTTCGAGATCCACGGCCGGTTCTGTGCCGGTCATCCTCTGGAGGTGATCGTGACGACCTTCACGCTCACGGCATGCATCCTGAACATGGAGACCGGAAACGGGCAGCCGCGAGATGGGACTCTTCCCGTATCATCGCACTGTAGACACGGTCGCTGTAATTCAGACGTAAGCCGATTTTTAGAAATTCCACTTCTCAAGTACACTGAGTGTGTACTCTCGTAGGAGCCCTCTGAATAAAGTGTGATTATTTATCAGGACCTAAACGCAGCCGATATTATAGTAATGACTATAATAAGATGTCTAGCGATACTGTTCACCTATCACCAATTCCGGAACTTACAAAGACTGGGTTCAAAGTATATTTTAGGTAAGCGAACACGCGTCTTCTTGAAATGCACGGCTACATAAGGTGATAATCTTTGGTCGCGATTTTGAGTACCAAAATATGTACGATAAGAACCACCGAAATCCTCGTTTCAAGAGCAGTATATAACGATTATTTTTGTATCGCGATTATTCATGCAACCGGATCTTGTCGTACGCGTGAAAGCTTTCAGTGCCAGTGAAAGTCCTGTGGAAAGCGATAGCGTTTCATTTCGCGCGACACGCGATGATATGTAATTGTCGGATTTGCATAAAATTTAAATAAACGCAGAAACGGACATGTCCCTAACGTTGCGTCTTATTCTAGTCTAGATGTAGGGCCGTCGTTTGTCCGCGGCGGCAAAACTACGACAGAGATGATGCATCGAAGATGTAACTGTTTGAATGTTTTTCCCTACCAGGTATCGCGGGCCTATTTACCGTATTTTCCAGCGTTGTGTTCACGTCCAGTGTAGTTAATTTCTGGCGCAGCGATATTTCCGACTTGAAGTAAGTTCTTCTCACTGCCGAGACTCGCCTATGCCTGCGTCCCATTTCTTTGCCGTTGCATAAAGTTATTGCTTTCCAGAGACGCGCTATTCTTCTTCCTACTTATCATCGACCTTTCGAAGGCCGCCATACTGGCGCAATTGGCTCTAAACTCGAGGAACCAGGAGGAAGTGCGCGCGAACATCGCTCGCGGTATGTCGCTCCTAGGGCCGACTATTACCTTGGACACTTTGGTGGAGACGCTGCTTATCAGCATAGGATCTCTGTCCGGCGTTAGGAGACTGGAGATCCTGTGCAGCTTCGCCTGCCTCGGCGTCGTTGTAAATTACATCGTTTTCATGACCTTCTATCCGGCCTGCCTGTCGCTTATTCTCGAGGTAACGTGGCATTTTTCTTTTGACCCATTCGCGCGGCATTGTCGCGCGCACGCGGCGCCGCGAGAGGCTTCACGTTGCCGTCGTCTTTCAGCTTTCTCGGGGGACAAACAGCATGAAGCCGCTCAGCGCCGACAAGATCT
Source organism: Andrena dorsata (assembly GCA_929108735.1). Taxonomy (NCBI): domain Eukaryota; kingdom Metazoa; phylum Arthropoda; class Insecta; order Hymenoptera; family Andrenidae; genus Andrena; species Andrena dorsata. The sequence goes on from OV815489.1 coordinate 25,386,497, forward strand.
TCATCATGCATCCGCTGAACGAGGAAGATCAAAAGCCAAATCCGGTAGTGGAGCGCGTGAAACTGATCATGATCGCTGGGCTATTCGTGGTGCACGCCAACAGGTAGCACATCTCGCCAACTATTTCCTTCCCTTTCTTCTGGTAATGTATACGGGCCGCGGCGTTTTTTCCGCGGAACGATATCTATATTTTATACATCAGATAAGACGTCAGCCGCTGGTGACGCGTAACTGACAAAAAGCTTATCGCCCATCTGCCCTCCCTACCACGTGCGCCACGTTCCTTTTTTTTTTTTACTTCTCGTTCGGCAGTTTTTCTTATTCCGAACTTCCGCGGGGTCGGGTTCAACTTATTATGCGGTAATATAAGTGCACATTTAATTCATATTCAATGAACGCCTGGGGAAGGGAGATGTTATCGGGGAGAGGTTTGGACTCCTTTAACCCTTTCACTGTTAAGTTCGGGAGCAGTGCGTGACTCGACTGTGCCGGGTTAAGAATGCCAATAATTATCGATTCTCTTACGTCGCGCTCGAGATTCTCCGAAAGTAGCTCGGTCGATATCGCGTATCCTATTGCGGGAGTTTCGTTTCTAAACGGGAATATTTACGAATAGCTAGCCAGGTTGGTAGCCGCCTTACGTGTGTTCCATTGCAGCCGATGGCCTTTCAAAAATGACGAGAATGAGCATCCGATGGAAGGCAAGGCGTCACCCGCCAGCGCGCATATTGTAGCGAATACGTACAACAAGACAGAGAACCCGTCCGAAGTCAAGGAGTATTTAATGAACTGGCTATCAGTTAGCGCGGACAATATCGTGATTCTAATACTGCTGCTCGCGTTGGCGATCAAGTTCATATTCTTCGAGGACAAGGGCGATATTGCTAAGCAGCTGCGGTTCAAGGAAGAGGACGACACGGAGGAAAAGCTGGAGAACGAGTTTGCTAGCAACGAGATCATGAACACTGCCAGCTTGGAGATGTCGTTGCGCCAACGATTCGGGGAACCGATGCGTCCCGCTATTTTCCCATTGTCCGGGGTCGGAGGCGATTGGATCGAAGTGGAGAATGAATCGCAGATGGAGTTCACCGACAAAGAAGTGCAAACCGACGGGAAGCAGTCCAGCGTGGACACGTCCAACGGCGAAAGCGTAGCTCCCGCGTCGACAGTTCCTAGACCGGTGGAGGAGTGCCTTGAGATATACAAGTCCGAAGTAAGTACATTCGCGGAGACGCTGATGCTGAGTCGTAATGCGTGTTTTTTTAAATATCGCCCGCTTGTATTTGTAGCTTGGGGCAAGCGCTCTGACGGACGAGGAAGTTATCCAGTTAGTCAAGCACAAGCATATAGCTGCCTATCAGCTGGAGAAGGCAGTCGGGGACATGGAGCGTGGTGTTGGGATCAGGCGTCTTATAATCGCAGAAGCTGGGAACTTCCTCGATGAGCTGGTCGACGTGCCCTATAGAAGCTACGACTACAGTAAAGTATTAGGATCTTGTTGCGAGAACGTCGTGGGATACGTGCCGATACCCCTCGGGATCGCTGGCCCATTGCTGATCGACGGCGAGCTTTACCACGTGCCGATGGCCACCACCGAGGGGTGTTTAGTAGCGTCAACTAATCGCGGGAGTAGAGCGCTGATGAAATGCGGCGTGACGAGCCGCGTGGTGGCCGACGGGATGACCAGGGGACCGGTGGTGAGATTCCCGAATATCGTCAGGGCCAGCGAGGCTATGGCGTGGATGCAGGACCCGGAGCATTTCAAGGAGATGAAGGACAGCTTCGATTTGACGAGCAGATTCGCGAGATTGACGAAGATCCATGTCCGTATCGCCGGCAGGCATCTGTTTATTCGTTTCGTCGCGAAGACCGGCGACGCGATGGGGATGAACATGCTCTCCAAGGGCACGGAGAAATCGTTGAACACGGTTAAAGGATATTTCCCGGATATGGATATACTATCGCTGAGTGGAAACTTCTGCACGGATAAGAAACCGGCGGCTGTGAATTGGATACAGGGTAGGGGTAAAAGTGTGGTTTGTGAAGCGGTGGTACCTGAGGACATTGTTACCAATGTACTGAAAACATCGGTTCACGCTCTGGTCGACGTGAATATAAGTAAAAATATGATCGGATCCGCCGTGGCCGGCAGCGTGGGTGGCTTCAACGCGCACGCCGCGAATATCGTGACTGCGATCTTTATAGCAACCGGACAGGATCCCGCGCAGAATGTTGGTAGTAGTAACTGTATGACCTTGATGGAGCCGTGGGGAGCGGACGGGAATGATCTGTACGTCTCTTGTACAATGCCCAGCATAGAGATAGGTACGATCGGAGGTGGAACTGGTCTTCCCGCACAAGGGTCGTGTCTGGGCATGCTGGGCGTCAAAGGCGCTCACGCTAGTGAACCTGGCGAAAATGCCAGCCGACTGGCCAGAATCGTATGCGCTACGGTTCTCGCCGGCGAATTGTCGCTGATGGCTGCCCTCACGGCCGGTCATTTGGTTAAAAGTCACCTCAGGCACAATAGGTACGTCGATAGAGACTTATATGTTTCACTGAATTCTCGAACCGGATCGTGTCTAATGATATTGTATTTATATTTCAGATCATCTACCACAATGACGAACGCGATGATCGTACCCCAAAGTAACATGGGATGCAAACTGACTGTGCCAACTGTTTTAGAGCCTATACAGAGTGTTTGTAATGATTTTATAGAGAAGTCTTAGCGTTAATAATACATAAATGGGTTCCTTCTTGATCTTTGGGTAGAGTCCTGTGTACGTGTATCGTACGACTGCTTCAACATAATATTCCAAAGAAATAATATTTCGTTTATGTACACGAGAAGGATATATATACCAAAATAACCGGGAACGAAGATGGGGATGTAAAGAATGGAGCGGTTTCGAGTTCAATGAAGACGCAGTGATATAGATTTTAAACAAATTTATAAAAGTGATTTGAATATCCTTCGCCTATGATTTCCGTCGCGGGCAAGCCGCGATCTTTTACATGCAATAAAATGTTGTATGCTTAATTCGCAAAGAACTACGCAGTTGATAATGGTTGTATAAAATTAACGAGGTGCAAAGTTTATTTTTCGCGTACATGATCATATTTTTACATAGTGCAATATTAATTTTTAGCTATAGTAATTTAATTAATCAGACCGTCGTAATGTCACAGTTAAGGATAATGTAATCGAAGACTGTACATTATGTAGCGTACCGAGTACAATCAAACTATTGAATGTCCTCCGCGAATAGCAAGATATATATATAGAATTATGGTATTATAATGCAAATAAACAGTGTAAATTATATTCTTTGCTTTTAAGTGGTAAAATAATGGATAGATTGGGGGAAATCCATTCGATTTATTTGACAGCTAAATTGCATTATGACATGTAAAATTTTATTAGCATGGACGTATTCAATTCCACGTGAAAACATTTAAATATAAAAAGGAGATAAAAGATAAGTAACAATAAATTAATAATAAGGAAGTGGAGTGGCTTTGATTTTCTTTCGGCATTCGTGTATACGTTTTAGCAAACAAAATCTCTTTGGTACGAAAAGAGCGGACACCGTACTAGACCATGCTCTAATAAAATACTCCTATGAAATTTATCACAGTTCTAAACTTCACATCTTTTCATAAGTCTCTTCGTAACCGCAATCCGTGCAGGTGTGTGTGTACGTATCGTCTTCCGCGTTATATGTATCTCCTCCAAATTCGTGCGTATGAGATGCCTTTGTCGTCTTATCGTACAGCGAGCTTCTAACTTGCATTCGCAATTGTTTAATCTGTTAAACGAGAAACGAGAGCTTATTAAGCAAAGAATATTTACTTGACGGACTGCTGTCTTACATTCCAGCTTAAGTAACATTAAATTTCTAAACGTCTGTTACCCTTTTATTAAATTTCTTTATTTTAGTCCCCTCGCGTTTAGTATCGCGCGATTCCTTCTCCTCCAACAGCTTCTCTTCCGAGCCCCAAACTTCCAAAGCTCTTTCTTCTATTTGCAACTGTAAATACAATTTCATTTCCCCCCAATTCGCATTGTGTGGATTCTTTTTGTTAATGAATTTCAGCGGAGGTTCCCTTTTGTCAAAGTCGCAATCCTTTAACAGATACTCTTTTTTCGCTTCTGTCCTCGTGATTAACGAATGCTTTCCCTGACTATCTCTGAAATAAAGTTCACATCCGCAATCTATTCATTCAATTAAACTGATTACCGATATCAAGCTATATTTAGTCATATCGAGTTATACCTGCATTTATCGCACACGCTTAGATCGAAAGTTTGTAATAGATAAGAGTCCTGATACTCGTTTTTGCACTCGTCGCAGTGAGGCAGATTAGTAACAATGGGGGCAGGCTCGGCTGTTATTCGTAACTAAAAGAAAGAGATCCGTGTCCGAGTGCTTCGAACATTTACGATTACATATTTTATAGAACCACCATACCATCTGATCTTCCAAGTCGTCGTTCTCTTCTATCAGAAAACCACCCCCACTGTCTACAACACGTTGCCCCTGCACTTTTATGGATCTACCATTCGTTGAATCTTCATTTTCCCTTTAAAGAATAGAGATTAAAGAACAGAAGCTATTGCTAAACTTCTTGGAATGAAGTGTCCTTTTACGCGCAACATACCCTTTCTTATAGGGATGAGAAACAACCTTAGATTTCCTCAAGAGCAGTGCCTTTTGCCGATTTCGTTCTGCACGGTCTTTGAAGTGCTGACTACTTTCTATCGACTCGTCCGTGGAAACATCCTGCGCCTCCACTGCAGCGGACATTCTGTTTATGTTATTGGTCTTGGAATAGCGTGCGACTTGGTTTGAAACAAGCAATCTAGCTGGGTCTAGAAATAATTAAAATACTTTATATTCAAGAAATTATACTGTATTTAAAAAATTACTTGCTGAAATGGTTTGTTACATTATTGGCGGCAACAGTGCTAAGATGTAAACATATAGATATTTTGAGCTTTCCATGAAATAGTTTATTGCTGTTTTTTCATTTAAATGTAGTACTCTATGTGATATCTACATCCACTACATGGCAATCATTACAATATAATAACTATCTAATACATATTAATACATAACGTACATGTAATTACATACAAAAATAATGACGAACGAGTGGCAACGTTAAAAGTGTATAACAATTACTTATTCTACATACGCTAAATTTATTTATTCATATACACATTTTCGTCGCGCAAACGTATAGAAACCAGTCTCCCTTGAGCTTGACGGGCTGTCTGCAGCTCGGCCAATCACCGGCGACCATCTTTTCTGTTCGCCATCTTGCTGTTTCGAAGCAGTTCGGCGCCGAGTTCCGCGAAGTTCGACGAATTGTATTTGACCGGCGTGTAAATCGAAAAGAAAACTGTACACAGACCGATTTAGTGCACAGAATTCGTCGAGTATGTAAGATGCAAATCGTGTGTATTATATATTTATATATATCGCGGGTAATACATCTTATCGAGTTCAATCGCGTTTATCAATACCTTCGTGGTTAAATCGAGGCAAGTCCACGCGCGCCGCGAACACTTTGGACTGCTTCTGCATTCGCGATAAAATATTGCATTTCTTTGATTAAATATCACACGTGCTGTACTTTTGCCTTGAAAAGAATTTATCTGAACGAAGGTTATCAAGATCAACGGTCATTCTAGATTATAACTGCATTGAAAGAATAACGGATTTTTTAGATTCGAATCTTTGGACATCGGGGAGATCGAGGATAGGAATTGGCGCATAATTTGAAAGGAACCAAAGGAGGGGACGCCGGTGAGTTATCAATTTATACAAATATTTTTTCTATATATATATATATATAGATTTCTTATAATAGACTATATATATAAATATTTCTTATATATATATATAGTCTGGTGTATATCACATTCATATTTACAAATTACACGCCGTAACAAGTATTCGTAATATACATGTACAAATCGGTTTCTAAGTAGCTACGGGATAGACATGCGGATTTAAAAGCTCCGTGGCGATTACGCATACACCGAAGTTGGTCGTTCCTTCTCCTTTTTTAACAAATCCTACACACTTAGCGAGTAAAGGCGCGATAAATTACAATCTTCTCTTTCATACATTCAAAATCCTTCCAATTTGCATCACAGTATTCGTAAAAAAAAGGGAATGGGTGATTATTTTCTCATCAGAAGTTCGTAACAAGTGTCGAACGTGCACAAAGATGGTGGTATATCTTCCATTAATCTGATGATGCACAGGGCGTGTGCTATATGCTTTTGCTTCTTCAATTCCTTCACAAGGATTTCTGCATTTTCTCTCGTGTTCGACAGGGATCGATTCACGAATACGTGCTCAATGATCCGACCGTACACTTCGTGACTTGGATCGAACGACGCGGTTAAATTTTTCAGAAACAGCGTCTCTAATAGCGGCGCTGATAGCGTCACTTCCTGCGAACATAAGATAACGGGATTATTAGAAGATTTATTCCAAGTAAAACGGTAGCGTTTTAAGCACGAACGTACTTTATGCTTTTCTTTCAGGATATTTACAGCTTCTTCGTGAAGTATTGGATCATCTATGTCTAATCTAATACCAATTGCATGCTCGAGAGGAATGTATTGTGCGTTTAAAAATTCCTTCAGGACCTATTGAAGCATAATTTCAGAGATTAATATCTTGCGACGAATTTATTTTAATAGTATGTTATGCAATTTTAAACTCACATCTTCCGAAGACAATGCGTCTATCAGCTCTCTGTATTCTTGAAAAATCTGGCTATTATACTTGCTTTTATCTTCTTCCGGTATATATACATGAACTAGCGTCATAATTTTTAAAATGGGATGCTTGTCAACGGTCTTGTATTCGGGGCTCTTGAATTTCGGCCACCGTAGCAATATTTCTTTTATCTGAAAATAGTTATCCGCGCTTCGTATTTTCTCGAATACCTTTTTGAAAGCTTCGAAGCGATCTTGTTCCGTTGCACATTCCCCGATATCTTTTATCAGTGAGATATTGGCTTCTATCCTCAACTCGGGAATGCTCTTGTTCCCGACAGTTTCTATTACCTCCTCGTCAGAAAAGTTACCCCAATCGTCGGTCCATTCTACATCGCTTTTGCCCTCGGATTCCGACAACTTTTCTACCATTCGATTCGTACCATCGATTCGCGTAGTTAGACTTTCAGCCGACTTATCTTCCTTCTCTGATTCTTCGGAGATTACAGTCGAAGCCAGAATACGATCGGTGTTAAGCTGCTCACATTTCTTATCAGCCTCGTGGCTGTCTTCAATAATTTGATTCGATTCGTAAAACTTGGGCTCTTCTATTTCTTGATCGTTAAGTAAACGCGCCTGCCAATATTTGAAATTTTCGTAGATATCAGAATCTTTACACTTCTGAGCTACATTCATCACTTTCCATATTAAATTCAACGGGCTAAATAAATATAAATTCTCACAATCTCTGTACAATCGTTTGTGTAACTCCAAAGAGTAATAATACATCGCGCTTTGAGTGTACAGCTCTGTTTGTGGTAGCTCCGTTAAAACGTTCTGTGCTTCTTTTATACAATTCCTTTGTACACTAAATAAATAAGACATAGCTAAAGGCCAATCTTCTCTCATAGTATATCTAGCGCATTCTAGAAACACTGAAACGATGAAAATGATTACTTCTCAGGCTTATACACTTTACGCTCAAAATTCCATGTAACACTTACAATGATTAATATCGCTCACTTCCAACCCGTAACAAGAAGTCTCGCTCAACATAGCTATTCTCAGAAAAGCGCAGCAGCATTTCAACTTTGTATTTTGTACATCTGGGATTGAGTAGTTTACGTATTTAGTATCCAGATCGCTAAGCCTACATTTCTTGTGCACGCATTCGTAAAAGCATGGAAAACTTTGCACGTTGTCTTCATCTTCGTGCCTTCCACCGTCGTCATATCCTATATCATTGTTTTGGCTATTAGCGAAACTGAGCTTCAACCTGGACTTCCAGAAGTTTGTGTCGCTGATATTTTTAATTAATCCGAACGTGGATTCCTTCATAATGTTGGCAGAAGTTTTTACTATTTCGGTGGAAGCTTCCAACACCTTCGGAACGAATTCTTTCGTCTCCACCTGCGGCTATAAATTGAAAGCAACCTAGTACGTTAGGTTGTCTATATTTGGAATGTATTTTGTCCATAATTCTTACCGTGGTCATAGCGTCTATAAACTCTTCTTCGCTATCGGCATCGTCGGCATCGTTAAGATCATCGGGTTCACTGGGCGGTATCCACAGTTCCAAATTGTTATGCAACATTTGTATCTCGATCAGATGTATTTGATCCAATGCTTTGCTCAATATATCGCTAGGCCCGTTGTTTATCGCGAACCATAAACACTTTTGCCTGGTTTTTAAATCATCATAGTTCTCGCAGTATCCTAAATCGAATGCCACTGCCCAAGCTGGGACGTAATTATTCTGCATTAATTGCCGGCAAGTGGCCGCGCAAATACTAAAATCCTTTACCTGTAATCATTTCCCTTTAATAACGATTCCAATTAATTTTAAGCAGTGAGTTTTGAAATGACTACCTGGAGTGCTTTCTTTGCTATCAGTTCCAAAACTTTCCCTTCTCGCGCCCTGCTATTATTCATTTCGATTCGTAAATAAGTCGCCAGGGTTAACAATCGTTGCCGATTCTTATGCGCATCCTCTCGCTTGTTTAAACAGTCTTCTATGAATTTCAGTCTGTCTTGCATTAATCGAACTTGCAGCGGTAGTATATTGATATTGAATTCGTTTAAAATTTGAAGGGAGTTGATGAGGTCGTACTCTTCTTTGATTTGTGGGTTGTCGTCTACAATTAGATGAAGGCAAGCTCTGGAATATTATTGAAAAGAGTGAAAAGAAAGGACGATTTTGGGTTTATATAAAATATTTTACACACACATACCTCGCCAATTCCATATTAGAATCTGTAACGGACTTTGAGCTATTAAAATATTCTTTACTAGCCTCCAGAATCAAGTTCACTGCCTTCTCGTAAGACACTTTCAATAGAGACTGCTCGTTTTTCTTAGTTTCGATCAAAGCGGTGCAATTTTGTATGTTGGATTTAACTCCCGACACCAAACGCGCCGACACACAGATCTCAAAGCATATTTCAATGTCGACGCAACTAAAAATCAAACCGTGAATCTCCAACATGTCGTTTAACAATTGAGCCCAGTGCCTTTCATCCGGGGGTGGATTTCTAAAAAAGTATAGAAACTATGATTTACAGAATATCTTTATAAAAACAGTGAAATTGTAAAATGTTTTTAAATTGTCTGCTCCCCTACATCTTATTCAAGCTTCTTGCCATTTGAATCAGCAACTGTTTCGCAGCCTCAGGGTCGCTTTTATTCTTTCGCAGCGCGTTTAACGTGGTTTTAACTTCATACTTGTTCAAGATCTTTGTACACTCGAGTTCTCTGTCAAGCTCTTCAAGTAAAGAGCATCCTCCACTACTGGTTCTCCTTCCATCGCGATCTTTCGCAATGGCATCTATGATACACGTCGCTTTTTCGTACATATCAGGATCATTGCAAGCGTATATGCAATCTAACGCCAGAGTGGCAATGTCCTCTATCATTCGAAGAATTTCAATATCGCGAGACTGTCTCAAGTATTCGAAAAGTTTCACCGATAACTTTAGGTTGCCTTTACTCGTGCATACTAAGTAATCGCTAAATAAGTGCCTCTGCAATTCTCCGCCCTGAAAATTCAAGCAGGTCAAATAAATGTTAATCAAAATGTGCTGCAAAATGTTGTATGTACCAAATATTGATGCCTTCTTTTTATGAACGGCAGCACCAAATTCTTGATGTCGTCGACAAAACTTTTCTCAGTTGTTTCGCTCATTAATAGCTTAATTTTCTCCAAGTTTGTTAATTTCTGCAACTGATCCAAAGATAGATCTTCCAGGTAGACTTTGTAAATTAGGTCGTCCAATGTTTCTAAATCTAACAGCAGATTTTCTAGACCATCGATATTGTGCGATTTAGCAATTTTTATTAATTGCAAACTGTTATCGACCATGCAACTGTTCTTTTCGATTTGGTAAGCTCGCGACTCGTACCATTTTTGCAATAATTCCGGAGTGAGCACGGTATCTCTGAAAGAAAAGAATTAAACATGTACGCGAGATTGAAAAGCATTTATGATGAATGCGATTGAGAACACGTTTTGATTTACCTGTAGATAGACAACAACGGATCAGACTCATAAAGCAGTTGGGATTTATCGTCATTTTCCAAATTGATCGCCTCGTTGAACTCCGATTTCTCGGACCAATCTTTCTGCCGCAATTCACGCTGATCAAACAGAAATAGCTGGCCGTCGGTGTCACATTCTGGTAGAAGTTTCTTGTACCTCAATGGATTTAACGTTTCCGGGAAAAAGCTAACGATCGCTAGCCAATGAGGCAACAAACTTTCACCATAATACGTGAACATAATTTCAACTCCTTGGCAATCGCCATTTTTAGCAAATCTGCGCTTAATGAAGTAATCATACTAGAATAATCATACAAATTCTCGCATTACGTTAAAAACAATTTATGTTATTTCGCTTGTACCTAATTGCATTTTCAACCGCCGAAAGTTGTCGGAACTCTTCGTAGAAATTTTTGTTGTATTTCAACGAGGGTCCCAATATAATCTCATACGTCAGTAATTTATCCAAATGATCTAGAAGCTTTCTCCTGTACTTGATCAAGTCTTTCTGAGCGTCCGACAAATGTTTCATGCTAATATTCTCGAGCAATTGATTCACTTTCTGCACCTGCATTTTCATTAATATTCGATACATCCGTTAAAGCGCTTTAATGTACTTTCGCGGGTATCGTGTTTCCTGTTAAGATAAGGAGACAGCTTACCTGTCTTAAACTTACACTAGCTTCGTCCATTTCGTTCCAATCGTCATCGATATTTTCTACTACAAACTTCCCGTTGTCGTGGGTTCCAATCGCTACCAGGGTTTCCAAGTTCGCGCCTTTTAATCCGAAATTTAGCAATTCCCTTGCCGCTTCGATGGTATCTGGGACGCGCGTAACACATTCGTGCAGGACCCAGGATCTTTTCGTAACTTTGCTCAGGTGCTCTTGAATGGCATTCAAAGATAATTTGGATTTTCGCCATTGCGTTTGGTAAACCAGATCTGTGTCTAAGTTGTACGTATTGGCTAAAGCCAGAGCTTCTTCGTATTCCTGTAAGACTTTTCCTTATTCCCTTTCGATTATATTCAACATACCCCGAATCTTATAAATATCCATACCTCTATATCAATCTTTCTTGAATAGAGTTCTTCGGGCGTGGTGCTTTTAAGACCGAGGATTCTATACGTTCTAAACAACACTCTCGACTTTTTTCTCTTGGGCTGGAACCTTTCAATATCAGTTATAGAGTATAGGGTACTCTGCATTAAATTTGTGGTGTAATTTAATATGCTGATCGGTTCTAATTCGTCGTCCTCTTCTTCGCTTTCCGACGAGGCTTCTTAAGAGTCGAACACATCATATGTATTATTATACACACATCAACGATGCGATACACATCGTACAATACAAACCTGATACTTGACCTTCTGTATTCGATTCTCTGTTCCGTTTTTTGCTCGTTATAAACGTTTCGCAATCGAGACATAAAAAGCCTCTGTCTGGACCGAACTCACATATCTGTGGTTGCCCAGCTAAAAATTCGGGACTTGTGCCCAAAAGGTTTTGCAAGTTTTTTGTAGAACACACAGAAGTGGATCCAGAGTATCTTGCGACTATCATTGCCTTCGGGAATATCAGACTTGAGTATGCGTAATAAATATTTGTATTTGAAGCAATGAGAAACTTGTTACCTGCTCGGACCACCAGCCAATATCTAGAGGATGAAATTCAGTAACTCCTGGTGGGAATTTTTTTGACTTTGGATGTCCCAAGGGATTAGGTATATTGAAATCAGGTTGCTCTGTTAATTTCCATTTCTTCTGCAGCAATAAATTCGGCAGTCCCCAGAACGATATTGAACCATCCGTGTGTAAACATGTTAAACATTTACTATTGGGAGAGATTTTTATTTTGAATATGATAGACTCTGACTGAAAGCTCAATGATGGGATTATATTCCATATAGAAAATCTGGTGTTAGTTTTCGACTCGTCGTCAAAGGTAAATGACAATTTGCAATACGGATAATCGTCCAGGGGTCTCCATGATGTCAAACCACTCTCCGTAGCCGTTGACTGAAACGAAATATATATTATTATCGAATATTCTTCCTTCCGCATAGGAGACAGTACGCAGAAGATAATTACTGTTAGCTTTTGAGTTATCGTGTTCCCAGCAACATAAAATAAGCAGTGCTTCTCATCGTATGTAACAGCGTTAACGCCATTTTTATAGAAATTCCCAAAAGAGAATTCATAATTGGCTTCAAAAGCGTTGCTTATCGACACGTGATACGATTTGAGCAGACCACTGTACGTGATCAACAGAAATTCATAAGACCATTTCTCAGATTTTGTTCTCGGCTTAAGAAATATCATGGAAGCTATTGCATCTCCAGCTTCCAAGATTTGAGGGTTTTGAGAGATAGTCTTGGGGCTGATGTTAAAAATATTGCTTCCTAGTGCGTTGTAGAAAGAGGTATAACCGTTGCTAGATGCTAATACTAAAAGTGTCCCATCCGGACTCCAGGCAAGCTTGCGCCATTGCGGGAAAGCATCCTTTGGAACTAGAATGATAAATAATATCCGAAGGGTAATAGTGCACTTGTATTTCCAGAGGGAAGTCCCTAAGGAAGAAGACCGTGACCGATTCCACATGAATTCCTGACTTACCAGAAGCTTTCCCGACGACTGACGAATACTCATCTTTGGCTTTTCGAATTTCTATGACGTTCTCTTGCAGAATAGCAAGCAAGCGTCCATGATCTCCGATTGCAAACTTCCATGGCAAAGTGAGAGCAACTTGTTGCGATATACTTTCTGGTAACGAGTACCTATTGTTGAGGTATCTAAGGGCATTTTTAATTGTTCCAGGTGTTGGTAATATGACAGTGTCGTTCTTGCATTTCTAGAGTGAATGAAGAAATGATAGGGTGTCAATTATATGCCATTCGATTATTATTTGGTATACACAGACGTAGACTCACTATTAGTTCCGGTTCTTGTTTCCGAACGAAATACTCGAGCAATTCATAAAGTATTGGCTCGTTTTCATTTGATAATTCAATGGAACTGACCATTTTGGGACCAGAAACATAACCTATCGAGCCGACAAAAACACAGGCCACAGAGCGAAAACAGTCAGAGTTTGACAAGAATGACAAGCATAGTCTGTATACTCTTTGCAGTGGCCACCCGCCACAGGAAATGTCTTCCATAGTCCGGACTACGCTCCGTAACGCATGGTGGCGCCGTTTCGTTTCCCATCTTGGCGTTGATTGGTTTGACGTTATCGTTCATGTGTTACGGAGCGTATATAGTCCGGACTACAGAAGACATTTACCGTTGCCACTGGTGCCAAGTGGAATGTTCCCCTTCTATTTTCCATTTGCCACTGCAATCAACGCCACCTGGGAAACGAAACGACGCCACGGCCATGCCGGCAGATCCTGCTCTCTCCTGGCAGACCCTGCTATCTGCTGGCAGACTGCCGGCAGATTGTTATCAGGGCTAGTGAAGTAATAATAATTGGATTCTATTTGCCACGAGTATTATAATGAATTCGGGCGGTCGCACTGGTGCGCACTGAGTGCGACTTTTAGCCAATTGGAAGCGAGAAAACTCGCACTCAGTGCGCACTAGTGCTGGTCAGTGTAGGTTGCCGAATCTGCTATTAGTTCACCGCCGACATTGAAATTTACAGTAAAATCTAATTCTTATAATAGCAGATTCGGTAACCTGCACTAGTGCGCACTGAGTGCGAGTTTTCTCGCTTCCAATTGGCTAAAAGTCGCACTCAGTGCGCACCAATGCGACCGACCGAATTCGCTATAAGCCTCGCAAAAAGTTGCATGATGCATGAGCGTCGTGGGGTGCATGGATGCAACTGCAAATCGAGCATTCTTTAATTTCAGAATCATTCGGGATGCTTAAGGATGTATTGGACCTATCTTCAAAATGATACCAAGTTGATGAAAAATTGTGAAATTGTTCTTTTTAATCTGCCTGATGTGCTCCAAAAATTGTTAACGAATTCACTAAACGGTTGCTGAGTTATAACGATTTTAATTTTCACTGATTTTACACGTACTCTTATGGAAAGAGACGATCTTGACAAACAGCTGAAAAAATGTTGAAGAAATGGTACCAATGTTTTCAATTTAGTTGTACATGTAGTATATGGATAGATGAAAATATCTGCTGAGTTCAATTGTTTTTACTACACAGTTTTAAATCATATATGATACATAAGCAGAATTGGCCAGATTTTTTTTATCATATATGATACATTGCCAGTTAACCGGTTAAGGGTCCAAATCGAGCCAAACTTACATTCGGTAAGTTTGGTTCGGTCTGGACATCTATTCAAAAATGCACTTGCGTACTTGCAGCGATAAGCTCCTATTCCGTCTCGTTCTTTTTAACGATAAGAGTGCCAAACGCACTCTTCTAGAAATACAATTCGCCTTCGATCACTGATTTCGATTTCGCGCATGGTGTGCTCGCCCTTCATAGGCCATAGGCCGTCTTAGCTGGGTAAAACTTATTACGGCTTTACAGAGAGGACCAGTTCATGACCATTTTGCTTTTCGAGTTATCGCGTCCATAACGGGGTTCGGTCCACCTCGGCCCACTCTGTGGTTTCAGATGGCTGTGTAAAGTCGTGATATGGAGCACGCCATGTAGAAATGAAAATTCGGTGCATCGAGAGTGAATGTTCGCGACTTTTGGGCCTTTAGTCGTTGTCTCTTTTCCAATCTCAATCGGGAGATTCTTAGCTTTCGCATATCCCTCGAAAGTTAGGCAAGTGCATATTTGCTTCTTTAAATATAAATTGTCTGTTTCAGTAATATTGTTTGTGTAAAACTAGTCGAGAGCTCCGGTGCTCTAATAGTCTTTTCACCGTGAAAGTAGAGGCATGCACGAGTCCATTTGCTGTTGGGCGGATCACTAAAGGGGTGCTGGTTTCAGGGTTGCTGGTCATGAGGTAACAAGTTTGCAAAGATGCAGTACTCTTGATGACAGGGAACGGTACGCCACTTTATAATTTTTTGAACGTGGGTGCACGCAAACGTAGCGTAGTCCGCTCTTTCGATTCTGGCTGTTCCAACACAAATGCGCGACATGCGGGAACACTTATGGAATATTTCGTGAAGTAGCCTCGTGACGTGGCTCTTTTCTAAACCATATTCACGAAATATTGCAGAAATGTTCCTAAAACGAATGCCAATTCGTATGAAACGGGCCACTAACCGCCGCATATATGTGTTGGAAAGAGCAGAATCCAATGAGCTGAC
This sequence comes from Andrena dorsata, assembly GCA_929108735.1. Classification (NCBI taxonomy): domain Eukaryota; kingdom Metazoa; phylum Arthropoda; class Insecta; order Hymenoptera; family Andrenidae; genus Andrena; species Andrena dorsata. Next base: position 25,402,011 of record OV815489.1, read on the forward strand.
CATACAAGGTACTCGTAGATAGAGTGACATGCATGTGTCTGTCTTAAAGTCAGAAAATTAAATCAATAGGTACAACATTTGCTCGCGATTTTTACAATTCCGATTAATAATTTGAGTAGAGTAGAGTCACCGCGAAAAATTTGAAAAGGTTCCAAGTGCAACCAGTCTTCGTAGCAATCTTGCAGTCTAGCAAGATCCTTTTTGATCGTGCGTAACGCAATCGTAGAGTCCCCGCTTTTTTCGCGTCCATCTACATATTTTGCAGACCACCGCGGCTCTTACTTAGAGTAATTTTACCGCGAAATAATAAACGCGTCTGGAAAGTGGTTGTTACAAATTAAAAGTAGGAAGGACCAGGACCAAACCGCTGTGGACCAAGCGGATTAAGAGTCCCTGAAGTACGGAGGTGTCGGGAGAGTGAGGCCCGAACTGACAAGGGGAAGCAGGGATATTTTTGCTACGGATTTTTCCACTATCGCTTCAGTTGTTCAATGCCAAAATATCTTTTTTTATTAATATTTCGGAAACTGTTGAATGTTAAATATATATATGAGATTCATGAAAATCTGTAGCACATATATCGCGGCTTTCTCTTGTGATGGGACACAAGTATCGAGGTTATATATTATAATACCAAATTTGAAATGAATCGGATAATATTTGTAGAAGTTATGAAACATTTACTGCAAAGACGTACTGAAACAGGGTCACAAAAATATTCGAACCGCATTAATTATATGCACCTTATTTTAGATTGATATTTATTTAAGTCACCTTTGGCTCCAACTCCCTTTTCAGACGTTTCGCATGCTGTGCACTAGTTTTTCAATCTAAAATAATTGAAAAACTAGTGCACAGCATGCGACAATGTCTGAAAAGCGTAATTGGAGCCAAAGGTAGCCTAAATAAATATTAATCTAAAATAAGGTGCATATAATTAATGCGGTTCGAATATTTTTGTGACTGTTGCAGTACATCTTTGCAATAAATGTTTCATAACTTCTACAAATATTATCCGATTCATGTCAAATTTGGTATATATAATGTCGATACCTGTGTCTTATAGTAGTTACAACATTACATTTAGAACTTAAGTCTAGCATGTATATTTTTATTATTTTACAGTTTTAATAGCGAGCGTTCGAATAGTTTCGTGGCTCACTGTATACAGAATAAATATTAATTTTATGTACCGATGCTAACACGGGATTCGTATCGCGATATTCTCGAATGTATCGCGAAACTTGTAAAAAGTTTTGCAATAAGAAACTGTATATCACGTAAGTAATTTTCGAATATATACTTTCTAAGCCATCTGTGTTAAGTTTCACAAGCTTAATTAAAGTACATTCCTGTATGTAGATGGTAGATATTTTATAAATGAAGGAAATATATCACGCGTAATATTTCTATTTTACTGTTAGCAGAACGTGTGCGTAGAAACGACTTTTGTTATGACTGAACGATGCTACCTATGAAGTCACCTCTGTTTACATTTCGTAAATACGTACGTGTGTATTGCCTTGCGAGTCCTACCGCCTGCGTGCTCTCCCCCCACCAAAGCTAATATTCGCGAGGTACAGTGACGCGGCGCGGGGGTCATTCATTCCGTGGATGTCGTTGAGTGAAGACGCTTCGATAGCTAGCTGCGTATTTAAATGGTACGTGTATATTATCTATCATCATATAATTACTTCTAATCATTATTAGTCTTCTTCTTTACTCTCTGTCGTCACTCGCTGCTACTATTAATACAGTTTCGTCCAGAAATTGATTAAATATCGCGAGAAAACCGTTAGATGTTCGTCGCATATTCCCTTCGTTGCCTTACCGATATTTCTGCACATTTAGTGCACACATATCGTGTCCCGGTATTCAATTACATCCCTTTCCGGGCATATTTCAAGTTTATTTGTTGTTTAATTGCCTTACGAATGTTTTAATGCTTTTCTTTCAAACTTGTTGCATCGTTAGGTTACAGGCGTTGAGGCGGGAATCGAAAGCAAAGGGCAGGCAACGCCATGACACTTGCTGGTTAATTTGAACGGTGCTTGGATGGCGTCTGGTTTCATTCCTTGGAAGAAGGAGTTAGCAATACGTGTGGTATATGTATTTTTCTCGTTATTTTATTGAATCATTGTTGGCTGTGAGGGTGGTGGGTAACTTTGCAGTCGGTTAATACCGGGATGAAATGGGAAAAGATTGAATTACGATAAATTGAATAATTTTAATCAGATTTGTTTAAAATTTTTAAAATGTCGTCAGTAGATGTTTACGAAATATTGGAATGGTCGAATTCTATTGCATGTCGGTCGCGTTTACGTAGAATTCAACGATATTTCAATGATTTTTTAGAATCTATCTCTATGAAGCTGTTGTAATTGCATTTACCATCGGTTTCGGATGCAAATTTTGTTCTTTATGTACAGAAACTGCGTAGTTGAACAATGACATGCTATTCAAACATAAATTATTAAGGAATCTTGATTCTTGCCATGAATTTTGGATATTTATAAAGATCGTGATATAGTTTGAAGTATTATTCGAATAACACAAACGTGCTTACAACTTTAATGACGAAAGCCACTACTATGATTCATTTAAATGTAATAATTATTTCTGAAGTAGTATATTTTGGAGAATATCGTGTGAAATGTAAAACTGCTCGTATCCAGCGAGCATTCTGTATTTTTGCATCACACTTTGTATTCTAAATAATAAGGAGCGAAAGTCCCTTGGCTGGTTCCAAGAAAAACCATATTTCCTCGCGACAAACACTCGATGAAACCACACCCACCTCACCCTCCTATTTTATTTATTTTTCAGAGATTGTGACCGCGTGCAATGTGGCCAAATAGAGTCAGTGTTTATGACGTACGAAGTTTTTCGTTTTGAAGAGCACAGTTGCTCATAGTAGAGCGTCGTTAACAATTTCGGGATACGCGAGGGTAGAGTCAGTGTTTTTTTATGCAATTTGTATTCTATCACGAGCGTCGCGGCTCTCAACTTCGAATCGCGAGACTCGAATCTTTCGGGCGCGTTGGTAGTCTACTATTTCTTTTTTTTTTTTACTTTTGAAAGCGAAAGTCGTTGTCGGAAATTAGAGTCAGTCCATCAGCTGAAGAGGAGATTTATGCGCTATATTTTAATGGAAAGATGTAAGTATGTATTTCATTAAATTCTTTTTAAGTAGAGTTCATTCCTCAAAATTGTAGAAAGAAATTTTTTTTAAAAAATTAAAACAAAATTAATTTTTAGAATAGAATCACCAAGTAATTCAAAAGTAACGAAACTTTTGTTAATTTTAATATTTAATATATAATTTTGTCCTTAAAATGTCTAAATGATAAAAAATTTCGTTAGTTTTGAATTGCTGCGTGGTTCTGTATTAGAGTTGAAACGATCGTAACTTTAGAAAGAAATTATAATCGTGTTCTGTTCCTTCGTTACAGTCTTCGAGCAGCCTGATGAATTCTTCTGAGCAATGATGACTTCCTCTGAGTAGTAGCAGGGGTGTTGGCGTCTCCGTCACCGGGGCACAGCGAAATGTGAGTGCGCATGCATTATGGTTCCTCTGGTCACTCAATCATGTCGTAGGACGTTTGGTTCAAATCGACACGAGTGACCGGTTGTATACGTGCTTTGGCGAGCATAATGACCGCGGGTATGGTAACCATGCCCGTGAATTGTAACATTTTGGCTGTGTATGTATTTATTAGACGAGGGCTAGGGTCTTCTTGTACACCGCGCCTTTTCAATAGAATTAAATTATAATTTCCAAGATAAACGGTTCCTAACGCGAATGTTAATCATTGATCATACATTGATGTAGATATTTATTAATAGTGCACATAAAGGTGCATAGCAGCTCAGAAGGTATTGGTATGAATATCAATACGACTGAATGCTAATTTTTATTAGGCGAAGAAGTCTGATACTTTCAGCTTCCACAGCTAGTATCATTTTTATTTAATAGGTAGTGGAAAAATTGGACGCCCTCCGATTTCGTCATTGCGACGATTGTATTGACTTGAGTTTCTTTTATTTTTCTGATACTACATTTTAAAAGTAACGTGATGTCTAAATGATGATAAAGGCGTAATTCCTTTCTTATAAAGGTCACTCGTTTGCGTGCACAATAGAATAATTAATTTCCATGTGCAAGAAGACAATTGAGGGTGAGCAAATTTCAGATTCAAAGTAATTAGCATGAGAACACACTTTCTTGATTTATTAAATTTACTTTGACGATGGAATCGCTCGTTTTAAATCTTAAAGTAAATTTTTCATGATTTAGAGTCATTTTCTTAAATAATAAATTTAGATAAATTTAGATTCTTTTTTCTTGCTAATTGAATATCGAGTAGAGTGCTTTTTCTTGACGATGCAATTTAAAGTAGAGTCCTTTCTTATTTATCAAACTTTAAACTATCCACAAATTGAAAGTCGAGCCATTTTGCTTAATAATGTAAAATGAAAGAATACTAGCGTGCTAGACACTATACATACTAATCATATTTTCTAGTTGAGGATTTTCAGGATATCTTTCCGTACCTATTGCCTTTTAACTCATCCACGTGCCCATGCGCTACTTGGGTGGGTGAAGGCAATGGGGCACGATGACTTTCGTTACGAAATAATTAAATTTTGGCGGCTGGCATTGCGTTAGTGTATCGTGCACGTCGCATTTTCCACCTGTGTGTGTTGTGTGGTTAGGCGGTGGAATTTGCTTCGGTGAAAGATTCTCATCAAAGACCATGTTAACGAAACTGTAACATTATATTATTATTCATGGTAATAATGATACCAATATATCATATTCCTTGTTGCACACGATGATCATTCTAGTAAATAATCTTGGAATATGAAATTTAATCAATCTCGTACAATTAAACGAGAAAGTAATAACGATTGATGTATGTACCTAATACGTACAACGTGCATTATCAAGTAATCCATTGTTTGAAATCGAAAATAATTAATTTCTATGTAAATCATACTTACACGTAATGGTCACTGTCTTTGCCAGCCGATTTCAGTGAAAAGTGGTACGTACTTGTTAGAGTGTGATTGTGGCCAAGCTCGGGTGACGGAGTCGTCCCGGGACGGTCTCTCTAGTGTAGGCTTTTGTACCCGGGCGGTGATGCTTGAGAATCGTGGAGTGGGTTGACTGATGATTGTGTTTGAGAGATTGTTTTGCCATTTTTTAAATATAGGTGTTGCGTAGGATAGGTAACTTACCTTCTGGTACGAATGTGTGACTTAAATATAAGTAGGTAGGGCCGGGGCAGGTCGTCGTATTCTCTGATGTTCCTCCGCGCAATATTCCCCGCGCGATGACCTGCTTTCAGGAAATTTGTGAGAAAAGTCGACGGCCTGACTAGCGCGAGTGGGGTATGCCCTCGCTTCTAGCCTCGCTATGTCGACTTTTTGACGCCAGTGAGACATTGCACATTGTCGCTGGTCGCGGTCGGCAGGACGGGCCTGGGCACGCTATTAACTTTCAGAAGGGCTGATCGCCTGAAGCAAGAAGTGGCCAAAGAGACGCAGATAGCCCGGCTAGAAAAAGGCCACATCATGTGGGCTAGGCCAAGAATGGCCCTGTATTCTCGGATGCAGGGTCAATCTTCGTAGGTATTACTTTGCCATTATGCTCGCCGGTAGTTGTAGTAGTAGTAGTTTGGTTGGCTATAGGCTGACCCATCGACACCCCCCCCCCCCTGAAATTTAGCACACCGCGTTTTCAATTAGGGTTGCGAAGAAGATTACGGGGTCAGTTAGTGTTCCGACTAAATTGTGATTACGGTTTGAATTAGCGTTGCGAATCAAATATTCCCCGCGTTTGGTTCCAGCATAGCGTTGCGAATGAATCTCGAGCGTGGTTGCTTGTAGTGTTCCGAAAAAAGAGTCGCGATTGTTTTTGAGATTGTTCTTGTATTTTGAATTGGAGTTACTAGAGTTTGATTCATTGCATTACTTTTGATTCGTGGTATTCTTTTTACTAGAGTTGCGATGCGACTGATCGCGTTTTTTTAATTACTCGTCCTAGTTTGATACTTGATATTTTTTTGAGTTAGTGTTGCGATGATGACTGATCGCGTTTGTAATTAGAGTTGCGACCCCAATGCCCCGAAACTGTCCTGGGACATGTCCGAAGACATGTTCCTAGGAAAAAGGAGTCCCGAGCAGCTGGCTTTGCTGCACATGGGACCCCACACAGCCTTCAGGAAGGCTGCAGCGAATTAAAGTTAGAGTTGCGTATTGCGAGACACAGGTGCACTGAATTTTTATTAGTGTTGCGAAAAATAAAACCACCCACGTGGTGGTTCTCGGTAGCTTTTTATATTTGTTAAAGTAATGTAGCTCCTTCGTTTGCTATTCGGGATTTGTATCGAGTATAGTAGAATTTTCAGTAATGAAGCACCATCCGGGAATTTTGAAGTTGTTTGAGAAATTAGTGCTGCGAGTAGTCCAAAGTCCTAGTGACTATGCTCGGGAGTTGATTTTAGTCTGTAATAAGTTAGCGTTGCGAAAGAAAGAAACGGTCCACTCACGGTTTTTTTGCATTAATAAGTGGACAATGATCAGCTGCCCTTCTGGCTACTGATCTTTTTTTGTAGCAGCCCTAAATGGCTGCACCATCCTCCTTCTCCTACTAGGAAAAGGTATTAAATATTTCGGTAATATACATCATGGGGTATTCAATATTTCGGTAAAATACATTGAATACCGAAGTGTCAAAAATTTATTAAATAATAATACTTTTATATTGCAAAACATATAAACGCGGCAAAGAAATACAATGATATTATCCTATTTACCATCCTTCTAACAAAATTATGACCCCCCTTCGCTCTTCATCGGCTTTATATTCGGCTTTCGAAAATGGTAATAATTCGGTAGAATCTTTAACAAGAAATACAATTGACCCATTTGAGGCTGTAACCGAGAATTACGAAATTATCTTCTTCTATTAACATATTGCTAATGATATGTGTAGAGCTCTTACTTTTTGACCCGTCGGGTACCCGTCTACCCGAAACAACTTTAAGCCATTGAATGTGGTATTGTTCGATCATTTTTGGCTAACATCAAACAATACCACAAACAATACAACATTTAATTGCTTGAAGTTATTCCGGGTAGCCGGGTACCCGACGGGTCAAAAAGTAAGAGCTCTAGTGTAGGGATTTATCACTTACATATGGTTTATCATACTTCTCTAAGATGGTTCTGGTTCCGTCAAATTTCTTTACTATGAATTTTTTTTAGTTTTTAGTGGATTTTTACTATTACTGAAACAAATAAATAGTAACAAAATACTTGGAAAAATGTACAGAATGAATTAAAATGGAAATAACAATAAAATTGAAAAAAGAAACAAAATCCCATAAAAAATGAAATTTAAGTGTTTTCACACAATAATTGTCTCTAGCTTCGGTATTTATCCATAGATTTTCTTCAGCAGCAGCTTGTTTTCTTCGTAAAAGTGCAAACTCGACGTAAAAATTAAGAAACGGGGCTTATTTTTGCGATTTCGATTTTTCCCACATGATTAAATGAATTGTCGATGTCAATTTTTGTCGAAAAAATGACTTTTTTTGCATATTTCCATCGATTTCACCGGAACTGCTGAACCGATTTAAAATTTTTGTGAGATAAATTTGTAGGTGATTCAATTATCTTTAATTTGACATAATTTCGGACCATATCTGTTATTCGCAACCCGAGATATTCGCAATTATGTGGGATCACCTTTTTGACAGGCAGATAAAAAGTTCTTCTATCGATATCTCGAAAACGTATCTATAGAGAACTTTTTAGACCTCATTTTCGGAATCAGCGGGCTATTTTCAATAAGAAAGAAATAGTGGCATCTGTTGCGCAAACATTTTCTTTATTTTGTAAACTAGTGTTATTTAAGTAATTAAAAGTTTGAAATTCCAAACACGTAAGTGTACCTCTGAATGGTAGCGTTATAGTTGCTAAGACCTAGACCTACTGGACTTCCGGAGGACCTGTTCAGGGTTCCAAACCCTGGTCCTTCCTGCATTCCCTCGGCCGCCTGACCTAGGTTAGCTTATTTGGTTGGTACTGATGAAATTTTCGGGTTCGTCAAAAACTATTCAAAATGTTATTATTCTGCCAAGGCCAAAACCGATTTCTTTTCCTTTTTAACTGATTTCTTCGATTGTTTGTCATCACCTGTCCTATTTCATACGTTCCTTCGTGAATTTTTGCACGAGTCGTTCTATTTCGTGTATTTCTTCGATGAGTTTACATAATTTATTTTATTTCATGTATTTCTTCGATGGGTTTACATGATTTATTTTACATGATGCATTTTCTTCAAGGTTAATAAAATAATATATTTTAAAGAAAATAGTGAAAAGTGATAGTGAACAGTGGTAGTGAAAGAAGACATCTAAAGAAGCCTTAGGTTAATTTATTATAGTAATGTAAAATTGTTAAGTTGTCACTGAATTATTAGCTTTGTTGCTCTTTCGTTGGCTCTTCATCTCCGATGAGGAAGTAGCCGCTGCTTCTGTTTCCAGGAGCAAGCGACTGAGCATGGAATGGGTATGGGTGGATCAGTTTCATCCCCTGGTGTTCTTGTCGAAAGGGAAAAGTTTCGGGCGTAAGGGGTGTATCTTTGGTACACTGCCTGCGTAAGTCACCCAGTCCGATATCCCAGTCTCCGTGATAGACGGCTTGAGTCGGATCCGAGCAAGAGGAATCATCTGCGAGACGCCGAGCGCTTTTCCCTTTTGACTCGGACATTAGGGTGGTAGGCCCTGCACCAACCGATACTCCTTTCATGATCACCCGTAGTCTTTCCTTCTTTGCTGAATTTATTTCAATCGAGTGATTGCTTGGCAGTTCCGTAGATTCTATATCTAAAGCGAGAGGATCTGTTTTCATGTACAGGGAGATCGATGAAACTTTGATTCCATCCATCTCTCTACGGGTCTTGAAACGCAGCAACCTCCTCGTGGTGAGACCTGGTAATCGGTGAGAACCGAGCCGATAGCTGTGATTGTCAAATATTCTAATCAGATATAAGAATTGCTTTCAAAATGCACGCATGTTGCATACTATGGTATTTTTAAGAAATACCATAGATATATGAAATTGCAAGTTTGGAATTTGCATAAGAATATGTAAAAGGTATTTCTGAATTATAATACAGTTTGTTTCAAGTTTCTCTCAATTTATTCGCATAAGTATAAATTATATAAAATCACTATTTTCTTGTGTTCATTGTTGAGGTTTCATTTGGCCCACATAAAGTAGCTGTCCACATTGAAATATTCCCAAGTTTCACCTGTAATAAGAAAAATATTTTTAGTAGCCTGACTTGTCTATTATAGTAAATAGGACAAATGTTACAATATATTTATTTCATGTACGAAAATCTATTAGTGAATGGAATTGTGTAACATGTTTCTTGAAATTAGTCATAACTCTATAAATTTTCATTTTAATTCCTACCACTCGTAGCATTGTAATCGTATTTTAGATTGAGTCGATAACGTTGGGAGTAACTCGAAAATGGTAAGGGGGCTCGCGAGCCCCCCGTGCGTGTGACACAAAATTACATTGCGTGATAGATCTATCCTATATCCTCCGAGCACTGAGGTCTCGGAGCGTGCGTTGGGAGGGTGGTGGTCCATCTACAGTGTGGCTGGCCTTCTGTTTTGTCACAGCCCACAGGTCTGCGGGACCGTGGAGGTCAGATGAGGGGGGTTCGCTGGCCTTTAGCAGCAGCGGTCCGAGCGAGGGGCGATGCGATGTGTGGTTTGGAAAGACTAACCGGAGGGGGTGCTTGCAACCCCCTCCAGGATGCCCCCCCCCCCGGGGGGCTCGGCAGGAGAGGTGCCGGTGCACCGGGGGGGGGGGGGGGAGGTGGCGAACGCATCGTTCTATTTGGATCTCGCCCAAGTCCTCCCCCCCCCCCCCGCCGTGCGGTCCTACCTAGTCAGGAGGCCACCCTGGAGTTTTTAATGGGTGCAAACCCCACATAACCCCGCTCCTCCCCCGGGGGATGGGGTATCCGTTAGGAATTTTCTCCAAGTAACAAAAAAAAAAGATCTATTCTATACTTCGTCGATGGTGCCAGCTATACGTCAAAAACTCGTCTACATAGAGAACCTGGAGATATCACCTATGTACAAGTTCTTTTTATCGACCGCAGTAGATTCATTAGGGCCCGTCTGTTTACAAGAGACGATTTGATCGATTCGGACCATAACAAAAATGAATATCGAAAAATTTGTATTATAGATGGCGTCATTATCATGTTTTTCCTACAGTGGGTCCAGGGACAGTGTGGCCAATGTGTTCCTCGCCGCTGATTAGTGCCGCCATTTTCAGGCAACTTCCGGCAGCTCTTATGTATAGATATCTTAGAGCATGTATATATACTCTAAGATAGATATATACATATATACTTAACATTCTCAAGTTGTTAAAACGTGAGATATCGGCGCACTGATTCGGTCAATATTAAATAAATAAAAGCTATTTTGCAAGTTATACAAATAAAATTTCCAACGTTTCGGTCGTAATTTCGGCCATTTTCAAGGAAAGAATAAATAAATTGAAAACTGCACTGCTTTTAAATCAATAGCACGTATTAAAACGTGCGAGAACGAGTCGGTTGGAGAGTGACTGGTCATATGATTGATTTAAAAGCAGTGCAGTTTTCAATTTATTTATTCTTTCCTTGAAAATGGTCGAAATTACGACCGAAACGTTGGAAATTTTATTTGTATAACTTGCAAAATAGCTTTTATTTATTTAATATTGACCGAATCAGTGCGCCGATATCTCACGTTTTAATTTTTGAAAGATTTACGGTCGAAATTCTAATCCACTTTATTCTCAAGTTGTACTTCTGAAAATGGCGGCTTCCGGCTCATTGGCCACACTGTCCCTGGACCCACTGTAGTTTTTCCGTATTGTCACGAGAAACCTTCGGATAATTCCTTTTTTATTTTACAATTTTAACACTTCATATTACATAATTCATAACATCATGGGGTAATAAATATATCGGTAATATACATTGAATACCGAAGTGTTAAAAATTTATTAAATAATAATACTTTTATATTGCAAAACATATAAACGCGGCAAAGAAATACAATGATATTATCCTATTTACCATCCTTCTAACAAAATTATGACCCCCCTTCGCTCTTCATCGGCTTTATATTTGGCTTTCGTAAATGGTGATAATTCGGTAGAATCTTTAACAAGAAGTCCAGTTGACCGATTTGAGGCTGTAATCGAGAATTATGAAATTATTTTCTTCTATTAACATATTGCTAATGATATGTGTAGGGATTTATCACTTACATATGGTTTATCATACATCTCTCTACGCTGACACTGACTACCATACACCATGGTGTTTTCAGGTATTGTTTCTGGTTCCGTCAATTTGCAAGACGCTCCAATGACACAGCCATTAGTCAGCTCGACTTCACGACCAACGCATGCTGTATACAAAAAATGATTTCAATAAAGCAAATGTATTGTATCCTATCGATAATGCAATCACCTTTGCTTTCCAAAATATTGTTATCCCCAACTTTGAAAGCTTCGCAGGTGCAGTCCGTCTCAAAGACATTATAACTGCCCACTATTTGCACAGGGGTTGTTGTTGGCTTAGGTGCCCCATGTGGTAATCTGCAACATGTGAAAAATTTGGTTCCAGTAGAACGAGACAAACAAAGGTATACTTCATCCTATACGCTTGGAACTACCTGTTTGCTATTACCGCCATCTCCTCGATAATATTCCCTTCACCTATTATAATCGGACCAGCCTCCGCGATGATACTTGCTCGCGGATGTATCACGGTCTTTGTACCGATGGTGATGTCCCCCTTCAAGTTGCTTTCTTCGCATACTAAGGCGCCTGCCGATATCTTAAAGCTGCGTAAAGAAATGAAAATTGTATCATTTCTGACACGAAACAGTGAGAACACTCGTCGGCGTTAACCTCAAAAAACGAAGCAATAATTGCAACAAGTTTTATGTTCCAGCTTCGAACATAGATTTTTTAAGTTTCTAGAATTCTTTGGAAACACGCAATCAATGATAAATAAGGGAAACGTAAATAATTTCAATAGAAATCGTGAATTTTCTCACTTTGAACGACGATTGACAGACGAGCTCATGGTTATAGGTTATGGGCTGCGCTATTTACTTTCCGCGTCCTCTACTGGCTTCTACTATGAATCACTTCCCGCACATTGATTCAAACATGCTTCAAAATTGACGCAATTTCGTTGTAGCATCAAAGCACCGTTTTTGAACGTACAGCTCTTGTAAATTATTCCTTTTGAAAGATTTTCGAGATTACTGCCAATGTTTGCTAAGTTTGGAGCTCTGTATTACTTTTTCTTTTAATTTTTAATAAACGAGTAGACAAATTTCGTAAGTACCATGAAATAATACCTATCTGATTCTTAGAATATAAAAGTAAAATAGGAATAATATATTCATATGCAAGGAATCGCTTACCAATGACATCTGATGATCCATCAATATTTTTGTTGTTTCCCCGTTCCTTCTGAACTCTTTTTTTCTTACCTTTTTCAAGTACATTCTTTGCTGTAGCTTTTAGTACAACACGCCCATGTTACTACAAGCTGTGAAACGAAACGAAATTTGGATTATTTCACTCACTGTCACTAAACTTATTCTTAATTACTTCTTCATGTTCTACATTAATTACCTGCTTCAGACACGTTAACATGTTGCGCTGCCAATTACTTCTCAGCGATGAGACACAGGGTATGCAACAGAATGACGTGAAACTAAAACTTTTTAGCTCCGCGTGCTTCCGAAATGTATTATAAACAAAAACTGCGATCAATAACAGTAAGTCGCGATGAATCGATTAACGATAATAAAAAGCGTCGAAAGCATCTGTTTCAAATAGTCAGAAGGATGAAAAAAGTCGGAGGATGGAGGAGAGGGACAAGTCGATAGCGCGTGGACGCGCGCCACCCCAAAAGAACGTACTCTCCCACTCTTTTATTATTACTCTTCTTTTTTCTTAATCGATATTTAATATAACTCTATATTATCCGTCAACTTTTATTTATTATATATATATTTTTATATATTATATATTATAAAATTTAACTCCAAATTGCGATAATAACGTCTAATTGCAACGTGCGTGCGCGTGTACGTGTTGCGCCTTTGTGTGTGTGTATGTTTTGCATTATTTTTTTATTCCTTTAATTCTCTCTCTTTCTCTCCCTCACGTTCTCTCCTCCATTCGTTTCGTTCTCTTCTGCGTTATTTCTCTTTTACCTCTCCCATCTCAACCAGCCGCCTCTCGGTTTATTCCGGGGTCGTGTGATCGTGTAAGTGTCCGTCTGTATGCGTGTGTGGATAAGTGTACGTGTCTCTGTACGCAGTGTACACTGAGGTGGTAGGGATGGTTCGTGGGGTGGGTGAACGATTACAGGTGGTAATGTATCTCTTGCACTCGCGCGTACGTGACTGTGTACGTGTTTTTATCTACAGTTAAACGAATTCTACGCACTTACTCGTTAATCGGCAGAATAATATGCATTTCTTAATTTCGCTATAAGTATAGTTAAACCGTCCGAAAACGTGTCAGTCGGCGCACCGTGACGGATTCGCCATCGCTCTCGTCGAGCCATCTCTTCCCATTTCCATCCCCTCGCGTGCTTTATCCTCATTCCCATCCTTCCTATTTTCCACCATCGCCACCCTTCTTTCTCCGTTGTATCGCATATCTCAAATTCCTCCTCCTCTACCGTCCGCGACGCTCGTTACTCTACGCATCTTCTCCCCGCAGGGAAACGCACCCCTCGCCAGCAATCCCCGTCCACGTACCCCTCATTCCTCCCACGGCTCTCCCTTCACATTTCTCTTCTCGTCTCGATACGTCCCTCGACTCCTTCAAAGGATTCGAAGTGATGATCAAATGAACCGAATCCCTCGAGCGGCGCGTCCAACAACTGTGCGAATGATAACGCGACGAGGAAATAGAAATTCTATGTATATCGATATTGTAATGGGGGACGATCACGCGGATACAAAAAGACGACGCTCGGTTTCGGCGGGCGCGAGAGAAGAGGAGGTACAGTTGGCGGTTTCCGGTTGGAGCATCGACTGCCGCTCGAGGGATTAAGCATCACGGTAAATTACAATTAAGAGAAGGGGTACATCGTCTAGTTCGTGGCGCGGGCCGATACTTTACGGTGGAACTTATCTGTAAACGTTTCTTTTAAGTCTATCGATTTCTACGGTCGCGCTACACGGTCTGTCAAGCTGCGCTAAGAAATGTGTGTGTGTGAGTGTGGGGGGGGGGGGGGGGGACACTTTACTGTAAAGTATCGGCGACGCCGGCGGTACGCTACGAAACTCGAAACTTAGCGTTAAAAATTCGACTAATCGACGTTCCCGAAGGCTGGCGCGGAAAGAACGATATAGTTGAATAAGTTGGCGGCCACGGAGACTACCTGTCGCGATGCAACGATTTCCATCGAGCTCTATCCATTGAAGTTGTAGTAAGAATTAGCAGATCGAGGATCGAGAAAGTATTAGCCGTCTAGACGTTAATGTCGTTAAGAATTTAATAACTCCCTACGAATTCACTTCGTTTCAATCTCAGACTCGAAATCACGCCACGTTTCCATAAAAACAACAATTGCTGCAATAAAATTTATTCAACTATATAACATCCCCTTGCCGATCGTCGACGGTTCGCGTGACGAAGCTCGATACAGGTCGATTGAATCGGAAAGAACGTCGCAACGCAATAACCCACGGGGGAACCGGCGCCGGTTCCGTCGTGCCTCGAGATTAACCATTACAACAGAGCTAGAATTCGTAATCCGTATAGAAAGTCGAAAAAACGGCGGGAGAAGCCCTCCCCTAAAATCAACCAGTCGCCCTTCGCGTAACTCTATGCGCCTACACGCTAAATCGCCAACAATACGCGGATCGCGCCTCGTCTTCTCGCGACGAGGATCGGCGACCGCCTCTACGCGCGACTAATTAACGTGTCGATCGATCGCGTACAAAAAATGGACTTAACAGCGAAGTGAAAGGTGCGGCCGCGACGAACGACGTCTCTCGAAAGGAAAGCTATTGGTCGTTGATCGTCATCACATCGATCGGAATCCACGAAGTGTCTTCATGGACCACATGGACAGGTCCCCTGAACCTTGCTCGTGCATCGAGCACCGACCTAGCGCGACCTCCGCGAACCCTTTCGTTCCTGGGAAACAACAACCCCTCGCGAGGATAGCACTGCGAACATCGCGACAACCAGTCTTTTCGATTCTTTTCGTTCGTGGCGACGAGAGGGTTGCTGGAGCAGCGCACTTCTAACGAAACGCTTCGTTCCACCCTTTTCCTTCGCTCCCCTTGTAGGTCTCTACGATTATTCTAGGATTTGGGATTAGTATTTTGGTTCGAAAGTCACTTTATGATACAGGTTTAATCGTTAACGCCTTTAAATGATCTTATGGATGAAATTTCGTCTCTTCTTTGTGGGAGTATTTCACAGGATGTTTGCAGGTAGGCATACCGTTCACAGGTCGATGATAGATAGCAGAGTATTGAAGTAAGATACGATGTTTCTTGATTAATGTTCGCGCTGGGGCTTCAGTAATTGAGCGGGAAAAGGAACACGATACGGAATAACAGCGCGAATGATTAAATCCTGAGTCCTTCGTTATCGATCATCAAAATACAAATCCCAAATTGTTAATCTGTTAATTGGGGCAGAAGAGTTGATTTGACAATATATTGGCTGTGCGAGTATTATGTCACTTGTGGCATTATTTGTGGCCAAAGAAAGTTCATCGACCTTTAATTGCTTTGATATACTCTTTTCCGAAACAGCCCAGTTAACAGATTAAATTCGTTGCGTTGACGATATCTGCCGAAAAATGCTGCAAGTAGGAATAGCATCCCTCGAGTACAGTTAAACTAACTCTTAAAGCTTTCGTTTGCTGGTGTTAATTGGTATGAATTATAAGTAGTCATTAACCAGAGACCTACATCACTTTCAGGTGGACTTTGAACGAGAACCTTTGCTGTCTGCGTGGTTTTAGCCGCTTGCGACTCTGAATTTAACATCGAATTGAACACCAAGGACTTCTGGGGCTAGTTTAACAAAGTAATCATTAAGAGACGTGAGTTCCTTTCTCGAATTCCTCCAAAAAAATAGCACTGGCCCGAGTGTATTGAATTTCACAGGGCGCGAGATGGGCGAAGGGTCGGAGGACGAAGCGCGAAGCAGTTCGCTAGCCGAAACGCTCGCCGAGATCGCGGAGATCGCGCTGGCGGAGCAGAGATGATCGGCCCACCGGCCGACGAAAGCGAGGAAAGCCGGTAACGGTGCGTAAAAAACGCTTCGAGAGGCTTCAACCGCGGCGATGGATATTATTTATTTAAGTTAAGACGTACGTGGGTTTACGTATAAAGAGACGCGTCATACAGTGCCGTACAGTACCAAAACTCGTTTAATAATGCGCACATAACGTTTACCTCGATTTAACTTCTATCTACGCGCTCGCGCGGGCTCGTGTAACGATGTAAAACTGTGTACCGTGTGCGCGTGTCGTGTCATTTAGTCGTTTAGTCTCGCTGAATGTATGCATGTATGTACGTGTGTGTGTGTGTGTGTGTACCAGTGCGTGTACGTGTCCTGCGTGTGTACGTGTACGTGATGACAGTATTCGTTTTCACGTGTTGCGTCCGTGAGCCGGCCAGACCGGTCCAGGGACGAAATATCTCTTTTTTTTTATTATTTCATTCATATATGTATATATATATAACGTCTCTAAAACGTCGCATCTTTTTTGTATTTTTTCTGTCTTTCATTGCTCTCGTTACCACGTCAGTTTTCGTTCTTTAATCGTTTCTTTAAGCACAAGGGGACAGGTCGAATGTCGGTCGCGCCGGCAACGGGTACGTACTCGTATTTTTCACCCCTTTTAATATGTATATATATATGTATAATATATATAGCCGCGCGCGCGCGCGCTCGTGTGTGTGTGTTTATACAATATACTGTCTAAATTAGCTCAGAGGGAACTATGCGAACCACTACTACGAAGTTGAACAGCTAGGGCCGGCTGGACGTCGCGTGGACATCTCGTCCCTTGGTATTACCCTTCTTCCCTATCAGATTCATTTTAATCGCGTCGAGGTAAGGGGACGGAGATTTCGACGCCATCTCCAGCCACTCTGACGGCCCCCTTCGTCGACGCTATTTCATTCGGGTATTATTCACTTTTGCACCGTTTGCGTTAATATAAATGTAGCCGGTTTCTATGTCGCGAGCAACGACACGACCGACATACTTCTTTACACGCCGGTCCCCCGTATATAGATATATATATATATTTAGTGTGTATGTGCATTACGTCGTCCGTGGACCATTCTGGCGGGGCTCTTCAACCACTTTTTTTTGTTACTTTACTTTAATTAATACAATATATACTTTTTTTTTATGTATGTATCGTAACAACCGATATTCTCAGCTTTCTCTCACACGCATTCGTAATATCTCTACTATCACGCAACTTTCCTTTCGCTCACGCTCGTCTCTTCTTCCTCCATTTCATCCCTGTCGATGAATCTCTCGCTCTATCTCGTCCTCTCGCTCTCTCACTCTCTCGCGCGCGATTTCATTTCGGTCACACTCACACAGCACTCGTGATTTATTCCTCTCACACACGCTCGATATTGTTTTCTCGCTCTCTTTCTCTCTATATTTATATAATATATTTTATATCTGTGTGTATATATATAGACTTCTATATATCTTTCATATATATATACTTTATGTTGCTCCTTTTTATGTATACTTTATATATATATATATATTTATATATTTATATAACAATGTTATGTTTATTTAAGGCCCAATACGTTCATTACGAAGGAAATAATCTGCAACAGAAAGGAGACGAATATACGGTTAAACGCTTGTACCACTTTTGCTCCCTGTCGTAAGCACCGCGAGTATAGAACTATTCAGTCAATCGACGAGTCGAGTGTGTGTGTGTGTTGGTTTTTTTTCGTGTATTTCCTCTCCGTCCTCTCAGCGTCACATCACTTACGGACGCGATTCGCGTCTTATTCCTTCGGTCGAGGCTGAAAGAACGCAAGTAGATGTGTCCCCGTATGGTCAGACCAAGTGGAACGCGCCACTACGAGGCAAGGCTACGCAGCAAATTCGCCTCTCAAGCATGATCGATCTCTGCCCCTCGAACGAGGGGCTATAATTTTTTATATTACAACATTTACAATTAACTTCTCGTTCCATCTCTGCCTCGATATTTAATCATTCTGTCGCCGGGTTCAAACGACTTTTACTCGTGTGGGCGTTTATCTTTAGATAACATAATTCTGTTGAACACGTTATTAATCTGTCAGAGTGGGAATAATGTTATTTATCACTTTTCGTTACTTTCTTTCGCGCACGGGATTCACATCTCTTTCAGTTCTGATTGCCTCGACCTGTCCGTTCCCTGTCCCTACGCTTCTCGTCGCATCTTTTCTCGTATGAATTCTGCAGCTTTCCATTCTGCACGCGTTCGAATCGCGACGCTCCCTAGGAAGGATCGCTGTAGACCAGAAACAAGTAACTTTCGGCGCATAGAAAACATATAACTCGAGTTTTGGGGGGGTCGATTTGGCGCGAACCAATCGCGAGAAGCCTACCGGGGTTCTTGAGAAACCCATTCGAAAACCCGGGATAAAACGACGACCGGGGAATCAGGCTCGGACACCTGGGTCCCCCGATCGTTCCAACGGAATTGATTTATACAATATGTACACGCGCTTACGCGTCGAACGCAACCTTCCCCCCGATTGCATTGCGGCTCGCATGAAAATCATCGCCGCGCTATTACAATTATATTCTGGAATGAGTCCGATCGAGATTGACGGTTAATTGAATTACGCTCCGACGATCCAATAACGATAACGATCCTTAAATTAATTCGACAAAATTACAGACTTCCGCAGGTGAGAAAGCAAATCATGTAACGATGAAGTCGCTTATAATACTTTATTATTTATTACAAAAAAGTGAAACTCACCCTAGGGGGA
Organism: Andrena dorsata; assembly: GCA_929108735.1. Taxonomy (NCBI): domain Eukaryota; kingdom Metazoa; phylum Arthropoda; class Insecta; order Hymenoptera; family Andrenidae; genus Andrena; species Andrena dorsata. Next base: position 25,421,138 of record OV815489.1, read on the forward strand.
CGTTTAGAAGTATGTTATAATTCGATTCGTGTGTCTTTCTTTTTATCATCTTCTTTGTACAGTAAGAAATTGCTGGATTCGCGACAGGGGCCAAAGATAGCGTTCGCTCGTGCCCGTCGAACGTTCGAATGGCTGAAAATAAGTTAGTTGCCTCGTAACAGCCCACGATAAGAACTCAAATGCATAACCGACCGCGCGAAAAAGACCCGGTAGACTGTTCGACGCTCGAAAACTCGGTTTTCTTCCATAGGCGGACCCTGTATTTTTCTTTCAGAAACTCCGAGGTAACTTTCACTTAACACCAGTACGACTAACAAAACGTTGCGAAGAAATGGAGGGGGGGCGGGGTGGGGGAAAGGGGGAGGGGGTAGCGAGAAGGGGAGAAAAAGAGAAACTTAAACACGAATTATCCTACCGCGTTTTGTACACATGAAAGAGACGAGAATAAAACGAAAGCTTTCACGGAGAAGACGAAAAGAAGAATTAATAAACGGAAAAATAAAATAGGTAATGATAACCGTGGTGATAATAATAATTAATAATAATAGTAGCATTAATGATATTAATAATTAATCTGTAGAACTAATAACGCAGTTTCTGACCGAAGAAAATACAAGTTACGTGCTTTCTATACGAACGAACGGGGGAAACACGAATTGGAGAAACAAAGTGGAGAACGAAACTTACAACGAATGCAACTGTATGATAAAAAAAGAAGGAAGATGAGAGTACAAACAGTTACTTGTTTCCCGCTGGATAGACGGCTTTCTCGAGCCGATCCGCTCGCCTGTAATTTAAGATCCGAAACATCCTGCTCCGGCGAAGTCGATTCTCGAGCCTGGGCAATCGTGAAATCTGGTTGCGCAGGTCCCGCAGATAAGATTAAGATTTCATTATCACGGTTACGAAACAGCCCCCCTGCTCTATCGCCATACATTTTTGTAAATATATATAGACGACGACGACGAGAACGACGAAGGAATATGTACAATACCGCGCGACCTAACAACCACGTCTTCCATCGTTCGAGACGCTCGATTGCTCGCAGCCGATTCAGTTCGAGGGATCTTAATACCTGCCGGATCGAAGGGCTCGGGTGGGGTGGAAGACCGTGCGAGTGACGAGCGGAAAACAGAATCCCTGTGCGCTCCCCGCCAACGTAGACACCCTTTGTACTTAAAAGTAGAACGTTCACTGTGGTTCACTTCGATCACACGATTAAATACGACGAGACGAGAGCTCCATAAATTACGGGTGCCCCCGTCCGTGAGCCGGTGCCGTTTCCTTCTCGACGCGTTCCGCGACTCGCAAACGCTCCACCGGTTAAAGCTAATGTTGGGACGATGAACGTAAGCATAATAGTACGATTGAAAACGGCGTTCCGTTTGAGAGTGAATTCCGCGAGCCAGCCTGTGCCTCTCGAACGAACCGCGGGCATGAGGGAAAAGGAAGGGAAGAAATATCGGGGAGGGGGTGGGAGAAAGAAAAAAGTGGCGTCGCCTCGTTACTCGCACCATGCTCTCTGCCGCCCTTCGACCGATCGATCGGACCCTAAATAACACGCCTACCCGACACACTTCCTAGGAAGCGGCGACGACGCGTTCTCGCGGGCATCGTCGTCGCGTCGAAACACACGCGTCTGCCTTCTCCGTCGTCTCCTTCCCCGTGGGGTGGGACGGTGGGACTCACCTCGACAGAGCAAGGCCCGGCGCTACTCGCGTACCGCTTTGTTCGCCAGCGTCGGGACGCCCTGCGCCGCGTCGGCGATCGTTCAGCTGTCGACGCTGAAAAGCTCTTTGTGGAGGGCCGGGAACTCGAGGTGCGGCTGTGACCGTTTGAACTTGGCGAGGGCGTCCATGTGCAGCAGAGAGATCTCCCGTAGCTGGGGGATCTTCGCCAGGATCGCGTCGCACACCGTCACGTCGCCCTTGATCGGCGTCACGTGGTTACGGTCCAGCTCCGACCTCAGCGCCCTGATCACCGCCTGCGACAGTCTCGTGATTTCCGCGAGCCCCTTCAGCCCCGGCCGATCTGAAATTAGGTTTCAACGTGTGCACTTCCGCTCGTATCCCTGCCACCCACTTCCTGCCGATCTTCTTCCTCTTGGCGAGTCTGCCGAGATGCTGATTCCTCGTAACGGGAATGGGACGGGGATAACGCGTTGGGCATTTCTTTCGGATGGATAGGTATTAATTGCGAGACAGATGATTTATGCTCGCTGTTTCAGATGATTCGGTGATCGATCTCCGTGGAAGTTTCGGAATGTGTCGAATGTCATGGGTAAATGGAATATTATGCTTTTGATGGGATGTCTTTATCAATCATCTGTGCAAAAACAAAAATACAGACGAAAAGCTGATAGATAGTTAGTAGGAAATACATGACGAAGCTCTTGTGCCATGAATTTATGAAGGGGTGGTACCTACTCTGATTTGTTGAAACTGTCACGGTATTGGAAAGCTTGCTAGGTGATAATGTTTGGCTTGAGGATGGATAATTAATTGTTTCGAGGGGTGATCAGTTAAATGAAATAAGATGGGTTAAATTGGAACGAGGACGATTGAATTTCAATTGATAATTAAATGAACCTATTCGTTCAACTTCAATTATAACATATTAACATTTTCTATTCTATAGATTGCAAATCAATCGTATACGATTAGATCGTTGGAAAGCTTCCGCAAATTTTAATTCCAGCAACTTCGTCTGGGTTATCGTCAAATATGGCCGATTATATTCGAGACGACTTCTTTTAACTGTAAGGACTGGAAAAGTTCAAACGATCGTAATTGTATTGATTCCGCGTAATAGGATGCCACTATCTTTCTCTTCACTCTTTTAGTTAGAAGTGCTCCTCGTTGTTTTCCATTTACTATTGAAAACGTCTCTCTAACGATGTCTCTGACCGATCGACAAACCTGTTTCTCGACCCTTCATAATATTTCCAAATCTTTGTATCATAATTTAAATATTTATCCAGGCTAACGTGATGAAAGTATTTCAAAATTTGGAATCATATACTCGCAGACATAAGGAACACATAAAGAGAATGCAACAAAAAATGACACACTACTTTGAGAAACTGAATTTGTAGGCCTTTCTTAAATACTTTCATCCCCTTTTCGGAGCAAGCTGCAGAATGAAAAGAATACAGTGGATGTGGTATAAGAGGTATGAAAAGTTTCACTAACCGGGACTGAGGAGAACCGCTGCGCTGTAAAGCGCCAGCTCCGTTTCCGTGAGCTTCAACTCGGCAATACTCCTGGCCAATTCGAACACGCAAGAAACGAGCTTCATTTCCGCCGTGTCCGTCGTATAAAACGCGTCCTGCGGCAACATGGTGTCACCATAGAGGACACAGTTCTGCTGGAGATCAAGGTACCTGCTCATACGTAGCACAGCCAACTCGAAGGAACCTGAAAGCATCGCAGTGGATTGTCCATTATCGCACGGGAACAATAAAACCTATTATCAAATACTCGAATACACAGTTCCACTACAAATAATTATGCTTCTGGTAGGCTAAGGTTTAGCAAATCCGTATAATTCTGATAATTTTTCAGTAGAAAAACTAGTCCAACTCGTGGCCTTAATGTCTCACTAATCAACGAGATAAGAGACGTAAATGTAATGTCTCAAGTATATTTACATGTGTTTATATTGCAAGTCTCGTGTTTATCTTGCACACAGGTTTATTGATTCAGCTCGTACTTGATCTTTCACTCTAAAACACCGAATAACAGTTCTCTACGTTTACATAAGTGGAATTAGAATTTGATTGCTCGCCTGTCACAATTTTTCCATCAGATAAGACGAGCGTTATTTATACCCTCTCGTGCCAGCGCACTCGCGCGCGATTAAAATTTACTTTTATATAATTTCTGTTTACAAAACCCGCGACGTTATCACGGTTGCTTCGTCATTTCATTCAAATCTGGATCCTTTTGTGTCGCTGATAACGCGAGGTGGCATTTCTGTGCAGGGAACTTGCTTTCGGTTGCGGAGAAATTTTGATTTTTCCCGACACGGAAATCCGCCAGGAATTCCCAAAGGAGGGGATACAGACTAGAATTTCTATGGACGATCCGAAAGGATGCAGATATGTTCGAAAGAAAATTGTAGGATCCTATCTTCGATAAGAAAAGGAAAATGAAACCGATAAAATTAGCGAAGCTTTCGGCAGCCACTAATAGATGAAAAATCGAACGGGATCCTCTCTCCCTTTTAAACGGTGCAGAAGTAGAATGTAATTGGTCTAATCGTGAAGTTGAAGTCCTCGTATGTTTCAATTCCAATTCGCTCGGAGATCTAGATTCGAGCCACTTACCAGCCTTTAATAGAACAATCTGGTCGTCCTGCGAGAGCTTCATGAATCCAGGAACCATCTTGGCGAACTCGATGATCTGCTGGATAACGGTGGTTAGTTTTTGGGCGCACTCGAGCCACAGCTGCTCGTGCGCCATGTTCTTGTAGTAGATCAATCTGGAGAGGTCGTGCGGCTTCCGGAAGGACTCCTGGATCTGCTCCGTCGACAGCAGACACGTTCTTGCGTGTGCATCCGCTATCGTTTTTGACAGCAGCTCGCTGATCTGTGCTGGATCTACGGAAGCGGATCGAATTGTCTGGTTGAAATCTCATTCCCCAGCGGCGTACGCCAACAATATATTAAGACAGCACATCCAAGTTAATTGTTCTATTACTTGAAACCGGCGGCGTGTCGCCGCCAACGGATATAAACACACAGAAATTACGACAACTCTTTGACACATCTTGCACAACGATCGTTTAGAGTAAAGTGTGAAACACGTAAGCGACAGATCATTACAAGAAAAGACACTGCGGTAGATCACTTGTCATTTGCGATGTATATGGATTCTTATTGTGCTTTCTTACAAGTCGGAATGTAACGATTCAGTATGTAGGAGCACGTTTTCCAAAGGGAGGAGCGCGGGGGCCGATGCGCGCCATCGAGATCTATCGTCGAGTTCCGTTGTAAATTTCAATAATTACCGTAGTTTCAAACTACATTATCGCTACAGTTATGGGAGCCATTTGACTTGAGCTTTCAAGTCAGTGAACTTTAAACGACCCTCGCTGTTGCGGGAGGAATCGCCGCCCAGAAATTCAAGCCCCCTGAACCGTCCCTCTTACACACTTCAATCGGCAACACTTCATCTTACCCCGTTACTTTTAACTTCAGAAACACGTTACTTTATTTAACTATTCAGTGGTGACGTAAAAGTTTAGCCCAACTCTGCACGTAATATCCAATATCCTAAGTACTTTCGAAATAGTGAAACACTGTACGAACTTACACTCCCCAAAGCATCGCAAAGAGATGTGCACTCACGTCACCCGGCGTGTTCACACCCCCCCCCCCCCCCGGTCGCCGTCCGCAGGAAAACGTGCTCCCCCGTCGCCAGCAACGGGGAAAGAGTACAGATCCTCGACAATATCGAGCTCGATGCATGATGTAGGAAGGAGAGAGAGAGAGAGAGAAAGAGAGAGAAAGAGAGAGAGAGAGAAAAAAAAAAATTTGAAAGCGCGCTGCATGCCCATGCAAAGGGACACAAACGTAACCTCACATCTCGCATGGGACATACTGGGCAGACTCGGCACTTCGTCGTCCTCGGATGGATTGCTGACCCTCTGTTGCTGACTGCTCAGAAAGGTCGTCGAGTCGACCATCGTGTACGAGCCGTGGCCCAGGCTGGCGAGTTCGACGGTGGTCTCTTGCTTCACAGCAACGATCCCACCCCCGCTCAGGGAACCGGCACCACCACCGCCGCCACCAGCCGCACCACCAGCGGCGCCAGAACCGCTCCCTCCACCACCCGAGCCACCACCACCGGATCCACCACCGTTTCCACCGCCACCACCGCCTCCACCACCTCCGCTACTACCTCCACCACCACCCCCCGTGCTGCTTCCGGTCGTCGAGGCAGACAGCGACTTCCCTGGTACGCGAAAAGTCAAAGTTCACTCCATCCGTGCTTTCTGTTCTTTCATTTTTTTTTTCGCTCGTCTTCGCTCGACGTGTGCTCGCGCTTTCCACATATCGGAAAAAACGAATTCGTGGTTCGATTGATTGTAAGTAGGGGCGGGTATTGGTCGGGTTCTTTGTGGAGGTCGTGGGCAGGGTTGGGAAAAAGTTCTCTCGGAAATCGACATGTGTTCTGTGATTTAGAAAAGTAACAATTAAAAGTACTCTCGCTCTAGATAGTTGCATGCAAGTGTGCTGAAGTCGCACAGCTGGTTGCAGTTTCTGATAAGACTGTTCGAACATGGAACCTTCTGATTAGACTTTACAGGGGTGGAGAGTATAGTTCGGTGGTAGATTTTTAGCGGGGCTTGGGTTATGAAGCGATACTGTTAGTCGATGCACGTTGGCTTGGTAATTAGTTTTACGGGAAATTAGATAAATGTCTTATTCTGGCGGCGTGATAGATTAATGAGTATAGTGAGTATTCTTGGAAGTAGATATATAATATGTATAGAATAACAGAGGCATTTATATACGATTCACAATTTATTGTTCAACGTTATTTTCACTGCTCGAAAATATTCATACTGTGAAGTAACGGAGGCCACCATCAACATACCGATTCGTCAATCTTCATAAACCATGGAAATCATTACCGTGGTGTCTGAGTATGTTTCGCAATGTGGAGTGACTCTAACGGAATAATTTGGGAAATTAAATGGGGCATAAAGTTCAGCGCGAGCAGACATGTGTATCGAGAGACGAACTATATAATTCAATTCAATTACAATTAATTTCCCCCATTGTACCCTCTCCACCTGGATACCTCCACATTGCTAAATGTGCGATATTCCCTGTCATGTTCCCTCAAATATTTACGTAATATTGTTCGCTCAAAGAAACGTTCGTCGCAACAGCGGTACACTCCTCGAACGGCAATTCAATCGTATCTTTATGATTGTTAATGTTACTTCAAGCTAGAGAGTATCAATATCATACACCGAATGCACGGAGCGCAGTCAACTGGCAGTGATAAACACCGTAATTGTATCAGCCGCGTGGCGCTGAAAGGGACCAGTACTACTTGGCGCTGGTTGTTCATCGATTGACATCTTGTTACCGCTCTTTCGCTAACAATAAACTTTAATGGAACTATAAACTCTCAACTTGGCACGGCTGCAGTTTCGTCTGGCAGCCGGGGTAACTTCATATTCCGTTTGATCAAAATTGAAAATATACGTGGCGAGAAATTTCGAAACGTTACACACTCTATATACGATTATTCTCAGAATAAAGTGATCTCCTTTATCGGTATTGTCTACGGGTCCTCCGTTCCAACATACTTCTCATCAAAGTTTCAAAACGGAACACACTTTCATACCGATCTCTTTTTTTTTTTACAAGACAACAAAGAACCGGGCGCTTGCATTCGGATTAAATTGCCTCTGTTACAATGGAGTAGCTAGTAGCCTTTGCCAGCACGACATTATCTGTCACATACTAGCCAGCGATACGGCGAAATGAATTCTTGATATGTTGTCCATGCTCTCGGAAAGGGACACGTGAAGTTATGAGTAAGAGCGGAGCCATGATTTTATTACACCCCTCGAAGTTGTCAAAGCAGGAAAGAGAATCTCCGTGAATGGAGCGGGTTAAAGTCAAGCAGGAAGCGTGTTAAAGTCGATTCGATAACATTAGAAGAGGATCCAACTGCCAAGTGACTTGTGAATTTCGAATGCCTAGATTGCTTCTATCACCCCCTGTCTGTCCTATCGATATCCATTACGATCATGCCGCGTTTGCTTCGCGACTTCTAGGATAGATATTCTCGACAGAATATTTATTTACCATTCTACGTTACCACTCGACGTGTCAGCCTTTCTACAGTCTAATGATAAACGTAAATCGACTTCCGTTATCCAGCGAATTTATCTCGAGATTATACCTTCCTGCCCCTTTTCCACAACATTGTATTATGCTTATTTGTTAGTGCACTGGAGCCCCTTCGTCGGGAGAGAAGAGGAGAATAGAACCGAAAGCGTTCACGATGGCTTCGTCTCGTCGCAAAGAGTTTAGGAAAATAGATTCTTAGAAGGGTGTACTCACCGGTGGTGACCACGCTGGGTAGTACCCCAGTCGCGGTGACGGCGGAGGGTGTATCAGGGGCGACAGTGTCCGCGACCTGCGTCTGCGTCGGTCGCGGGTCGTAGGTCGTCGTGCTGTCGACGTAATCGGCGCTAAGCTCGTAGTTCGTCATCGCCTGATGATTGTAATAACCCGATCCGCCCGTTCCAGGGCCGGGGGAAGCGTATTCGCTACCGCCATACGTGTACCTGCGCGAACAAACCGAAACCAGGTTGAAGCTTTTGCTTTTAGCGTCACAATTGGCTGCGTCAAATTCACTTATCACATTCTCTAATTAACTATTTCGCTATTTCGCTATTGTTACTGTCTCCGCGCTCATCGCTTCTTACGAATCTACAGTGTTTAGGTATTATTCTTTTATTTGCGTAAAGTACATAATTAAAGTCGTTATTCCTTTTCGGGAACGGTGCCTTTTGTTTAATTAGACACAGTAAAGAACACACTTTCCCCTCAATGTAGTTCTTCATTTATCACCTGAATGTCCCGCCGTTTAATAAATATACGGACGCTCCTTTGTTAGACCACACAATGTGCCGTTAGCGAGGTTCAATATTATCAGTATGACTAACATATCGAGTGGTACTTGAATCAACAATATCTATTCTGAAAGACACATTTCGAAGGGAATATACAATCAACAATCTCCGTTGAGTTTCTTCGAAGCTTGTACAACTTCGATAATAATACTTCCTTTGAGTAACAAGAGGAGCTATTCATAATCTCGTCATACTTCATCTTGCACTGCTAAAGATAGTCGAAAGGTCTACTCGAATGATTTCATTGTTCGGTGAAATACCACGCGGTGTGAAAATGTCAACATATTATGGAAATTAAATACACGCGAAATTCAGATACTTTCGCCCTCAGATTTCTTTCGCCCTCGGCATTTACTCGATTCCCTTACGTTATCCAACAATAAATAATTCCCTAAATCCTCTAAGAGGTACGAGACACTTCGTCGACCATTCAATCATGGTGGTAAGCAAGCACTGAGGTGTACATTTGCGGATTGACCGTATAAAAAGATAACAAAAGGTCGAATTGCTACGAAAGCAAAAATACTCATAGACAAAATGTTCCTCGTCCTACCGTCCGTCTTTTAAGACAAAGTATACGCCACGAAAAAGCTGGAGCTTCCGAGCTTAAGTGGCGAAAAAACGTCATAGAGTGTGCCGACATTTGTCTGCCGTGGATTTCCGATCTACGAAGGGTGGCATCAATCACTTACCCTCCGTTATAGGGGTGGTGCTGATCCGAACTGCTCGGGGTCTGATGTTCAAACACACTGCTGTCGGGCGCCGTCTCCGAGGCCGCTCTCATTTGTGCCCTGTGGAACCTAACTTCGTCCTCGACCTTCTCCCGCTGCTTCTTCGACATGCGCCCGAATTTAACGGCTGTAAAACAAATACCCGCGTTTAGACACCTGCTCGGAAAACACAATCGAAATGCATGTGCCACAGAAATCGCTGTAATCTTATCGTGAAAACACAACGGCATCGGGGAACAAACAAACGGCAATTATTCGATAATATTTGTCAAGCATGGCTCATCGATCATCAGCGATCATAATTACTGTAATCTATAATTGCTAATTTACCTGATAAACCAGCTGTAATTAGCAATGCAATTCTTTTAACAAAGGGATAGTACTTATAGAAATTACAACAGTAGCGTGCGAATCGGCGTATCCGAATGTTTCGACCGTGTCAAAGATTGCCCTTTGCGCCGACCGATGAGCCGATCATTGTATCGGGGTTAATTGACACGCGTGGACCGGGTATCGATCTGATAAACTCGGGGAAGAGCGACGCTGAATGGAGATCGAAGCACGGGGCGTCCTCGCCCGCTCGTTTCGAGTGGCTCGGCGTTGACGACGCTCCGAAGAAACGTTCTGATTCGAAGAACGCGGAAGTTCTTTGCATCTCGGGGCCTCGTCGTCGTTATCGCCCGGCTCAGATGCACCCACCCATCCGAGTGACGTCACTGCACAGCAATCACACTCGCGAGCGCATACAGGCGCGCTTCGCTCTGAACAGAGTGCATACGTCACGTGAGCGTTCAACAACCGCTAGAACCTCGATCGTTTGTCTCTTCCTTTTTCTTCCGTGTTCTCCAGTTTCTCAAGTTCATTCGCCAGATCGTCCGCGACACGCCCCCCCCCCCCCCCCCTCTCAACGAGACATTGCGAACGACAGCTCCGGTTGCTCTGAAAATCTCCCCTACTACCACAGGCAAGTTCGACTCTTCTGGTCCAGGTACTCTTCGCGGATCATATTGAGTAATTTGAGCAGTCGCTCGAATTACCCAACATGGGGAATTACCCAACATCAGGGGGAATGCTTGATGCCAAGGCGAGGGTGGCTCAAAGACGAATTGCTTCACGAATTGAGCCTCGGTGACCACTGATTCCGTTTCGTTTCGCAACTTCTGAGAATTCTAACAATCCCCCGATAAGCAGACACCCTGAGTCTCTCCACTAAATACTTTTTCTACTACCTCCGTCCTAATCCATCTTCATCCCTAAACTACTCAACACAAATTCCCCGAGAAAAACGATGGTCCAGACCCCGATCATCTTCCGAAGCGTGACACAGAAGCCTCTCGATCGCATCACGATGCAAATCCTCTCCTCGTAGATCCGGCATCGATAATCTGGCATTTTCTCACGACCCGGCAGCCGTCTCGGAGTATCCACGCCCGTTGATAAGGAGTCGGGTCCGTCGTCTGGGCGGAGCGCGCATTACTCGCTCGCACACGCTCGCCAGATTGTGCATCGTGTGCTACCGGTGGTGCGCTCGCGCGAGTACTCTTCCTGTTGTCGTCTCTGTCTCCTATCTCTCTCTCCCTCTCTCCCCCCCTCTCTCTCTCTCTCTATCTCTCTATCTCTCTCACACCCTCCCACCCTCGGAGTCGGCCGTCTCTGTCCGTTGATTCTCGACGGTCCTCCTCCGACCTCTTCGTCGCCCGTCAGCCACGTTCGGTCGATCACCCTCCGCTTCTACCTCTTCGTTCGGCCCGGCAGCTTCTCTCTCGTTCGCCTCCGTGCTGCACATACTCGCGCGATCCCGATAGCGGTTCAGCTGGCAGCTGACGTCGCGCGTGTCTCTCCCTTTTTCCCCGCTTCTCTCGTCCTCGCCCGACCATCTTCTCTCTTGCTCGAGCGATCGACGCCCCACACCCCCTCCCGCTGGGTGTACGCGATGCAATCGGCGTGCATACGCTGCGAGCAGCGCGCGTGTTGCATCGCGCGCAACCGAGCCGGTCGAGATTCGGTGAGATTGAAACGCGCTTCCGCGTTTCCGCGATGGGCGCCCCTTTTAGGGGGTGCGTGATTGCGTCTGATGGCGGACAGCTTGGCGCTCCGGTCGCCCCGACGGGTGGGGCCTTTCGGGAGGGAATTAGGGGATAGGTTTTGTAATTTGAGCTTTGGATTTGCTGACGATCCTGCGACTAAAGGCAGGTATCGTTCAGCTGAGTTTGAATTTGGTTTCTCGTGGGTGAAGTTAGAGTAGCTTCTCGTTGTGCCGCAGGAGAATCGCTTAGATTTTAACCGGTGTTCGGTTCCCTGTCAAAAGTGCGCGCGTAGGTCTTGATCACCCCACGGTTGGATAATGGGTTTCTCAGAAATTCTGTCTCTATGTGTGACGTTGAAATTGTAAGAGACACGCGTCAATGACCTCGCAGCTGAGTTTCCTCCGCGAGATGTTAGACACTTGGATTTTTCGGAGTATTTTTACATTTGGAGATCGTGGGGCAGGGAGCTGCGTGGGAAAGTTGTCTTTGGAATTGGGGAGCTCGAGTTCGATCGAAACAAGGGTCGCAGAAGATAACTACACCTCCTCTGGTCTTAAGAGAGGAACGAGTGCTACGGATGATTTGACGACCGATATCCACTTCTCACGCACTCGTTAATCGATTCGATGTCAATGATCTCAGAAAGAAGGCGCGCTGCGCTGTTCTCGCTACGCTCCGCGCTCTGACTGGAGGAAACCCTGATTTCGTATGATTTAAAAATAAATCGCGATGCGATTGATGCTGGAATGCGAGAATAAGAGTTCGCTAGAAAATACCTCGAGAACGTGTCCGCTAATTCGATGGGCGGAGTCTGATGCCTAGTTAACAACCAGTAGAGCTTCCAGATCACTTGAACGATAAATGTTATTTTAAACCGTCGAGTAGAGGAGGAAGTGCTTGGATGAGTAGCATCAGATGCGGACAAGGAGAGGACTGGATCCTTATCGAGCGCTTGCAAAGGATGGGTTCGCGAGAAGGCAGACAATTATCGGAAAAGCTGTCTTCGCAATTAGGAGATTTCGCAACCTCGCCCAGCAGATCGGTCGGTTCCATTCTTCATCCTTCGATTCTACACTCGTCGAGCTTAACGCGGGATACGAGCTACGCCGAGTTATAATCTCTCGTTCTACGGTATAAACGGAATCAATCGCTCCGAGTACTGTTCCCTACAGCGGCGGTCTAATTTAGAGAAAGCGATTCGGCGCTCGTTGCATCGCCAACAAAACTCGTTTTCACGTATCAAACACAGCCGCGGTTACATTCAGCACCGACCGCAACGTCCTGCTTTTCGGCTGCTACTTATCAAACGCGGCTTTTTATCTGACGGACAGGAACGTGAAAAGCAGCCGAGTGTTCGTTAAAAAAAGTTTACAGCCGCTCACGAAAACGAACAGACCCTGGAACACTCCAATGGATACACCAACTGTACGTACGGTGCATGTTCCTCGACATGCTCCGGACACTTCAAAGACAATCATCCTTTCATCCACAATCGTACCAAGTAGTTTGGAGAAGGTTGTTCAAGCCAAAGCAACCGTGCACACAGAAAAGTAAACGTAGGAACGGATTTCTGACGATTTGACAGCGATCTGCAAAGATAACGTTCAATTCCTCTGATCGCCCAACAGCATGTTCCCTTTTCCAGCGCGATACATCCAATTCAGTAGATTGTGTCTTACTCTATATGTACTAGTGGCAGTGGTAGCTTAACCAATAAGCATGCTTAGGGCATCAGGAAAAAGGATGCACCATAGGAATTTTCTGAATTCTAAAATCGAACTTTTGTTAGAAACACTTTTTGGTCAAATTGTCGTACATTGAAGACTGGTAGCTATATTTACAGGAAATTCAAATGATTGAATTTCCTCCCGAGAATGTTAAATACAAATGACAGAACTTTAGACCGATTTTATTAAGGTGCAAATCCAGGATAAAACAAAAATATCGTGTCTCACATGAAACTTTAATCTTGTGAGACAATTATTTCATTATATTATTATTTTTTAATTATTTTGTCATTATTCTCGCGAAATTAGACTCTCCTGTCTACAAGTTTCATGATATATTTTCGAAAATCTGGTCTCTCGCGACTATTTCCATTATTTACATTTAGTTGTTGCTGAAATTTTTGTAGCATGATAGATAAAAATCTCATCGAGTATTCGCACCTTTACAATTCTAACTGGCATTTACTATTCTTCCGCCATCTATAACGACAGCAATCTGATCTTTATCCAACGTCTGCATCAGTAATATGCATTTACCAGTGCGTGGACGACGAAAAAACTACCTGCAAGCGCCTCGTTGAGAAAGCAGGCCTGGATGCTTGCGCACGAATGTCGTTAACGTGTCTAAGACAGGCTGTAGCTCGGCCAGATAAGGTGTAGCAAACGCGGTAAGAGGTCTAGCCGTATCGAGAGGAGAGAGAAAGAGTGACAGCGTGCGGGGGTGTCGGGAGGTAGAGGGGGCCACGGGTCGAGAGAGGAGGGCTGGACAGCCTCCGATAAAGGGTCGTGCACCCCGAGCGGCACGCGTGGCCGTCGCTATCCACGTGTATCTGATTTGCCGCGCGAAACCGCTCCGAATCGACTGTTTACGAGTGACACGTAGTCATGGCAATCCGTACGCTGGAAATTTGCAAAATTCATCACGCGAAACGACCGCGCCCCACGCGACAAACCACCAACGATTCCCGCTGCCGCGTGCCCATCGCGTTTTTCCTTCAAGCTCGAGCATTGATCTTTTCCGAGGAGCAAGAGTTTCATTTCGTTTCATTTTCCGCGCGCACTCGTGCACGGGACACGTCGATCGCCAGCGAGCCGCGCTTTGGCTTACGTGCTCGCTAACTAAACGCGCGATAATGCTCGAAACAAAGAAACTCTTTTCCGCGGCGAAGCTGGTGAGTCGGTGCGCAGCCCGGCAGCGCGACACTTGCGACGATTGTATTACACAATTTCTTTCAATTGATGAATTTGCGGGAACAAAGACCGGAGCAGTTGTCCGAGATTCGCTGTAGTTTCGCGAGGGAAGAGTCTCTGTATACGCGTTGAATACAGGGTAGCGGCCAAACTCGTCAAAGATGAATTGCATTCTGCTAATCCCCGGTAACTAGGTAACTAATTAATCATCTGTAATCGATCGGGCGTGCGCGAGGCAGTTGCCCACAGACAAGTAGTTTCTCAATCGCGTCGATTATGCTGCTCATTAGATGCTAATTTCGCGTAAGCCCTCGCAACCTTGGCGGCCTAGGGGAACTAGAAAACGGAGGCTCCGATAATCGGTAATATGCACTCACCATCTCTGGACATGCCGAGGCGTAGGCACTTTTGCAACCGACAGTACTGGCACCGGTTTCTGTTTACACGGTCGACCACGCAATTCTTGTTCCGTGGACATTGATAGTTGACGACCGACGACTGGGACCGCCTGAAGAAGCCTTTGCAGCCCTCGCAGGTGATCACGCCATAATGGACGCCGCTGCTCTTGTCGCCGCACACCTTGCACGGGATTATTTCGATCTGGGCTGCAAGCAGAGAAAAGTTTGTTAGTACAATGGATCGAATCCATAAGATGATCGTTGCGAGTACTGTTACTGGAGATTCTATCATAAGTCTGGCTACCTTCGCATATTTTATTGTAACAAGTTGAGTGATCATGATACTCAAGGCTGTTCTCGTCTGGTACTCTCATTTGAAGAGAGATCTATTTCTTTTTAAACGAAATTTCTGTTCGATATGATACTATGTACAGTAGCTTCTATGTAGCTACTCTACACGTTTCGTCTGAATGACAAAAATGATCCGCAACAAAGTGGAGACGATCCAAATTGTAAAATATCAGTCAGCGTTATTTTTAGATTAGGCCAATGTCCGTTTTAATGAAGATGATCATTTGTTTACTATTTCATCATTTCACGATAGCGGCTGGTGTCGAGAACAAGTTGCCCGACGTTTCAATGTACGAGGACTTTATTCCTGGCCCGGCGAACTTCGTCATGCCATAGTATATTTATGGATAACTATTCGATTGTACGACAATGCTAAACGGCGTGCTCTAATGCGATGAAACCGTGACAGCGTTTAAATGCATCATGAGCTGTCTGCCTGTTAGAGTCTCGCCAGAGATTTCGTATCACTTTAATGTGGCGCGATAACGGAGCGATAAATTTGCCGCCGTTGCTGCTGGAAAATCAAGGCTAGAAAGAAGCACGGTGTACACCAGAAATACGATTCGATCGGGACACTCCTATAAGAAATTTCACGTATTGCGATTCGCTAACCCCAAAGAGTTCTCTCTAAAATATCAAGTGCAAAATGTAACGCACTATTTTTCCGTAAAAAATTCAAGGGGAAAGGGAAGAATATTTGCCAAAAGGCAAGAATACCATGCGTAACTTACTCGCATTTTCGATGTTAACATAATCATATCACTTTAACGAAATGCCCGCTTCTGTTTCACAGAAAGCAGGCAGGTTTAAAGTTCTAATATTTGCGTTGCTGTTCGGAAAGAGCAAACAGGACACAGTTTCTGCATACCATAATTGCCCGCTCTGGATAAAATCTTTGTAATAACAGAGCTCCTATTATTCTTATTTCCCCTCAAACAAACGTGGTTCCCAGCTACGTGTTTAAGCGCGCGCTGTTTGCTCCGCCTCCCTTCGCGTTATTGAAATGCAAAGAACAATGTTAATATTGGTGATACCGTGATTCAAAGTATTTATCGAGTGTGTCGGATCGTCGAGTACCTCGTATGGAATTGACTTGGATCCTACGATCGTCCAAGAGGGTGTTCTCTGGACTCGGAGTCTGCACCGCTACCCTCGATCTCGTCGTTTCCCGTGGCTGAGGGCTGGTACTGTCCGCCCCCCAACTTGACCCACCGAACGTAGAGAGACTTCCCTCCATTTACGTTCCACACTCGCGTGTTTCATTTAAAAATTACCAACAATATATACTTGAACACATTTCGGTGGTTTGTTTACCCTTGTTCCTTTCAGTCATCCGTCGAACACTTGGGCGCAAAGATTCACATGACACTTCTGTCTTACGGATGATTGTCGAGAAAAGTTTGGGTTTTTCGTCGGAAAGAATATCGAATAGTTTTTCACAGCTCGGCCATGGAGGATCCAGCGAGATTAAGCCGCGGACCCATCGATCGCGAGATCGTATTTCAAATAAGACACCTCGGATGCGCCACTTCGCGCGCGTTGCACGATATATCTCGCGAAAGAGGCGGGATAGAATGTCCTTTGGGGGCGCGGGAAGTTTTTCTTCCGCGGTCTAAAGAGGATTGCTCGTCGAAGGGAATTAGTGTCGACACGTAACTGATTCTCGCTCGTTCGAGGGAGATGCATGGGCACAGTTTTCTTAGAGCCTGGCTTCTCAAGTATTTCACTCACAATGCTGCAAAAGGAAATTATCTTCAGACCTCCGTAGCACGTGTCGATTAAATTATCACCTAGGTTCTTTAAATCTGTAAACTAGTATCCTATAATAAACGAGGCTGCTATGTTTGAACAACTTTGCCCACATTGCAGGGCACGGTCCCGCGTAATAACTGCATAAAGAATTTAGGACCGAGAACCCTAATTTCAATTCCCCCGGGAAAACTTTCCAGCCAGCCTTATTTATACACCCCATAACCTGGATTTCGACCAGGAATACAACCCAGTCCCTACGAAGCAACCCTAAATCAATCTCAGGGCTTATGCCCTGCGCGACGAACGGCCGGTATCGTCATCCCGTGGAAAGCACGCGACAAATTCCGTGCGGAGGCTTAAACCGCGTCGCTCATCGATCACCTCTGCTCCTCCGCCCCACGTAGAGCTCGATGGACGATCTAGCGCGCGGGTACTAATCAAAATAATCCACCGCGGGGGCGAAGGGAGGCCGTGAAACGGCGGAAAACCGCGTGGAAACGAGAGTTGCGGCGGCAGGAGAAGGGGGGGGGGGAGGGGACGAGAGAAAAACGAAGAAAAGTCTGGGCAGGGGCGGAGGAGAGGCCGAGAGAAAGGGAAGAAAGAGAAGAAATGCGGCTGCTGCTGCTGCTGCAGTGGCTCCCGTTGCCCTCTATTTTCGTTCTCAGCTCGGTAATGCGGCGTCTATATCGCGCTGCGAGGGCGCTAGAGCGAGAGGGGCGATGCGAGGGTGCGGGGGAGCAGGAGAGAGAGCAGAGAGCAAGGCTGCCCGAGCGAGAGGAACGCGGCGTGCTCGCGTGTGCAACGCCCGTGTGTACGTGCATCCTACAGGGACAGAAGGCTACTGTATTGGAGCGAGGAGGATTCGGTGCGGCCCGGTGTCTGTATAACGTGCCTCTCTCGTCCGACAACTCTAGCGCCACGAGTAGCGTCGAGGCGCTTGCACCATACGGTCGAACATTACATAACCGAGAACGATGAACCCAGAGTACAGTCACCCGGCACGCTCGCATCTTTGACGTGCGTCACGCCGTTGCCTCGAGCACAGTGCAACGCCGGGGGCCATCATACCCGGAACTACCGAAATCGAAGCCACTTTGCGACGTGCTTTCGCGCTTTGTCCCGCCCGACGCCCACGCTTTCGCGCGCTCCCTACTCGGGCCAGATACAGCCAGCCCGTGGAAATAGGCGGGCGAAACCTCGCCGAGCGTATTCCACCTGGCTCGAGGATGATAAAGAAAAGACGGTCGCTGGATTCGTACGCCTGGAAACGCTTCCTCTCCCAGTTATAAATGATTCTCGCCAGCAGCGACAGAGTTGCCTGACGAGATTAGAGACACAATTACTGTGTCGCTTTCCTGTTTGTGGTGATGGTAAGCAGTAATAGCACGTACACCGATAAGATTAGGCGGCGTAACGCTTCATTGTGCAGCAATGAATCTGCGCGCCGGTGGAGGATTCGAAGCGTAGTTTTCAGTAGTATGATTGTATAATTGTTCGGCCCCGAGGGCTGTAGGGCACGATCTCGTAACAGGGACGCTGATTTTGTGGCAGAGTTTCTTTGATTTTACGGGGCTATCAGTGGAAAATTATCCAGACGATCGGATTCTCGTGGTTAGATTCACGGGGGACGCCGAGGTTGTTTCACTTTCGGGTTTGAAGCAAATATCTATCTGATTTATGAACGACATTAATCACCGGGGGAGTGGTATTGTTAGATTAGACCGGGCGGAGTTATCGAAATCAATAAATGAAGTTTCGGAGTCCGTTTCGAGTGTCCAGCTTCAGATTCCTCGATGGCAGTAGATAAACTGTTACGAAATATAAAAGTTGACGGCAGTCGAGCTTCTGCTGGAAAGTTCTTTAAGAATGAACGTCCAGTGGCATGGAAATTGAGGGGGAACTTCGTTGTATTCGAGGAAAGTTTTCGAGATCAATGATGAATATCTCTCCCTACAATCCCCGGGAACTTAATCATCGAACTATCTTATCTCATTATTGCTAATAAGTAGCACTCGAATTACGCTTGCTGTCTCTGGAAAGTCTGTCGTTCTCCCCTTCCCGCTTGTCCCATTCTCCCCGTCGACTGGCGTCTTCGAGTTGGACGGTTTAAAAGATTCCACGGCGGGGATAAATAAATCGAGGTGGACAGCGAGGAGATACCGCTGCCTGCGGAGCGAGCGAAGTCGAAACCAGTTAATCACATAGCTCCGTAAGTTCCCTCGAGTACCTGCCTTAGGGCTTCGTCTTTTGTCTTCGTCTCGAAAGACATAGAAATAGACGGGGGGAGAGGAGAAAAATCGGGAGGAGGAGGGCAAACAGAAAGGGGCAAATAGTGTAAGGAGCGCGGCGTAGCCAGAACTCTCGAAACTGAAGCTGCATCGTCGCGTAGCCACTTTGAAGCGGTCGCGTCGCCCCAAGATTTTAGCAGCGGAGGCCTGCTCCGCAATCCGCCGCGGCTAATACATCCGGAAATAACGAAATTTCAACTACTTCCTTGTGCCGTCCGCCTCCGTTCGAGATAGCTCGATACGAGGGAAGAGGACCTGAAAGCCACGCACGTAGGATTCAAGTGAAAGAGAGACGGGCGGGTCATACGGTTTTATGACGGAAGGGAGAAACGGGGGGGGGGGGGGATTGAAATAAATGAAACGCGACGTTTGAAGAGGCCCATTACATATATCTATCAACGTTGAAGCCCTAAAAGTTTCTAATTTAGGATACTTCGCTGGCCCCCGGCGTCCAATGAAACTTGAGACAAATAACTTTCTTAAAGCGATCGAAATAGTTGGCCTACGAAATTTTCGAGCAACTAAAGCCGAATGGCGCGCGGTTGGGTGAACCAAGCTAGGTTCGAAATTACATTTCCACGAGGATTGAGTTGCGAGAGAACGAATTATTGGAGACGATGATGGCTGGTAGATATTACGTTTCGATGTTCCGAAGTGAGTTCAAACTTTGCGTAACTTCGTGCCTCGTCTGATGGATATCTGGTAGTTGATGCTATCGACCAAACAGAATTGATTTTCTACGCCGATACTGTTCCACATTGATAGTCTGTACTCCGAGAGGGCTCAATTAGAATTGGCGGTAAAAATAAATGCAGCATTCAGCTGGAACGATACCGAATAACATTCCGCGGAGAGATCGATTCCTCGACACAAGAAATACGAGGAAACGGTAACCTTTCATCTCCGAGCAAATGCTTCGCTTAATTGGAATAAAATCAACGAGACGAGGAATGAATCGCGGATATATTAAGACTGCCTATACTGTCCACCAACGTTTCTATCAGAAGGCAGCGGAGTTTTCGCGTGCATCGCGCAGAATTCAGTAGAAAGTGACTATGCAGCACGGCTAGACGCGATCTCGCGTCCGCGCTGCGTAAAAATTGGGAACGCAAGTGGCTTCGGACGTCGATGGCACGGCGCGGAATACCAATCGGGAGAAACCTGCGATGTATCAAAGTGAAACAAGGAGCGCGACACCGACGCGACGCGACGTGTCGGGCCGCGCTCGACCTCCGCGAGAGGAGGCGATATCCAATTGTCACAGCGTGTGTCGCGTAATCGGGGAATTCGCTATCGTTCGCGGCATCTATTCGTCGATGACGTAGATAAGTGGCCGATTGTATTTGCACCCGTTGCCTATTAGCGCGGCAGTATCGTCAGGTTTCGATACGGTTTACCGTGATCGATGGTCGAGCGCTGGCCGTTTCGCGAGCATCGCCCGACGCGGAGCTGCTCCGACACCGGAAGACGTTCCTCGATCATCTCGTGCACCGAAACCGTGAACACCGTTCACAAATAGCCGATCGTTTTCACCGCGAGCAGACACTCCTACACCGAAATGTTGGGGCGCGCGGGCGCGCTCTCCGTCGCACGGCGGCCGCGCAAGCGCCTGGTTGTGAAGCGGAATCTTGCACACGCACAGGCGTGCACACGCTCCCGCGGCACTCACGCACGCGCGTATGCAAATGGCACGCACTAAAGGAGACGCGGAGGCACGGGTCACAGGCACAGGCACAGAGGCGAACCGAGGAGGAGGTCGCGCGTTTTCACACCTGGGGAGCCTTTCCAGCCCGCGACGATCACTTTGTTGGCTGCACTTAACACGCACGCACACGGAATGCCCGCGCTGAAACGAGCGGGCCAGCTCCGCCCGTTCGGTAACGCGTCGAACCGCGCACCGCCGTCCTCTTCCTCCCGTTCGGTTCGCGGCGAAAACACCCGGAGTTTCGTGCGGCCCGACGAATACCGTGGCGCGGGTCGTCGGCTGGCAACCGGTGCGGCCGCGGTGAGGTGAGGACGCGAGTGCTGGAACAACGGCCACGGGGGCCGGAGAAAGGGGAGAAAGGAGAGTGGACGGAGAAAGAAGCGAAGAGGGCCAAAGGAGGAAAATGCTGATGGAAGCGCGCCGGAGAAACGATGGAGGCGAACGTACACGTCGGCCGAGCGGGACCACTGGCGGGCGCACGCACGCATGCACGCACGCATTCACGCACACGTGGGCGCGCGTACACGCGCGGGCACACGTAGGCACCCACACGACGAGGCCTCCACGTTTCCTTCCTCCGAGGCGATTTCGGGTGCCTCTCCGGCCGGCGGCGACGCGCGTGCACGACGCTCGGTCCGATCGCGGCCGCGCGAGCCGCAACACACGCGGAGTACGCGTTCCTTCGTCTCCTCTCTCCCCTCCCCCCGCCCCTCCTCGTAGCACTCTGCGGCCGGCGCGCGATCACGCTTCCTGCTTCGTGACCGGTCAGGAAAACTCGCGGAAACCCCGCGACGGTCTGCCGCATGAATATTTTCGGGGGTTTGATGAACCTCCCGGCCCGGAACGCCAGTCACTCCGAGAGAAAGGAGACGAACAAAGGGAGAGAGATAACGCGAACCGACGAGGATGGAAAAACTGCCGGGGGAGGGGAAACAAAGAAAAGTGTGGGGGGGGGAGAGATATAGCGACAGAGATAGAAAAAAAACGAGACAGAGAGAGGGGGGTTGGAGGGGGAGGGGGGGATGAGGAGAATAGCGGGAGTAACCGAGGGAAAAAAAGATACCCAAGAAGCGAAGCCAGATAGATTAGAGGGGAGGGGGGGGGGGAGGAAAAAAAGACGGAAACAGAAAAAAGGGGGGGATAAGATGCGTAGGAGAGAGAAGAAACGTTAGAAGGGAGTGCAAGAGTGAGAGAGAGAGAGTGTGAGGTGTTTTTCGGGGACCGGCGTTAGCGGGTTGGCATCTCACAATATGTCAGAACTCCCCGTGCTCCCCCCCCACCTTCGAATGACGCTCTGCGTCGGGTCACTGAACTATGCGCGCCTCCGCCGATGATGGCCGAGTGCCTCACCCTTCGCTCTCCCTTCCGCGCCTCTCCTGCCGCAACCCCACCACGCGGGCAGCCCGAGCATAGCCGAGCGGCGCCGAGCTGCGCCGAGGAACCAACTAATCGTCGACTGCGCAACTCCGAGCGGCCACGGAGACGCACGAACGCGTAAGGCGCGCTTTCCGATCTCCGTGCGCGTTAACTTTATTAGCGCGGGCTCGTTAAGGGCAGCCGGCCCCCTAAATACACGTGCGTATCGTGTTTCCCTGCGACCGATGCTCGGAAACCGCGGTCCCAGAAAGTTTGTCTTCGGGGACGGTCGGTCGCCGCAGCCACCGCGACTAATTAAAGAACCACGATGGTTTTCCGTTTACTCCCGCCGTTTACGACTCTTCCAACTTTGATTGAGTGGCCGCGACCCGGCTGTACAACCCGTTGCTGGATTTCGGAACCAGGGGATAATGGAATTAGGGATTCCTCCCGATACCGAAGAGGAGCTTTTTACGAGCAATTCTTTCTCCAAACTAACGAGCACCGCGCGGCGTTTTATCGCCGGTGTAATTCGATGGAGATAAAGATGCGCCGCTTTTACGGGCATGCCTTCGCCTCTATTGAATTATACGCGGCTTGATGGGCATCCTCGTGAAATATCACGAACGTCGTTTCGCTTCAAATGTCTTCTCTTATTTTCGGGGTGAATAATATATTTCGACGTTGATCTTTGCCGAGATGATTTGTTAAACGCGACAGCTCCGAAGCGAACTGTTACGTTTCCAATCACGAAGATTACGTCGGCTTATTTACGGAGCTGTAATTTCAAGTGACCCGGCCCAGACGGATTTGCATGGACGAAGATTTTTCATCGTAACGCTGACGGAATGCCAGTGCCGACTATTCGCAGGAACTGTAACTTCTCGCGTTTCACATTTTCATTTCCAATCGAACTATTGTATCCTGGGGAAGGATTGCTACACGCCGCGTAACAATCGGTTTCAATTTATATTCAGCGTTAATGCGATTCTACGATCGCCGTACGCTTTAGGCATTCGTGTCAAGGTCACTTTCATTTTTGTCCCGCGCATAGTGCACTTAATGCAACCCGCACCGTTGCCCATTCAATGGATTTTGATTCAACGCTCGATTCTTTCTCATGCGCTATTGCATTTCTCATCGCCCACTACCGTTCAGATCAATGCTTCGAAGCCCGAGCGCAGATGATCAAGTTTATCATTTCGAAAGACCTGTATACCCTACTATTTTCAAATGTCAACTGCGCGCTAACCGACACAAAAGATGTACCTGTAGTTCCCTCATTCGTCCTTACTTCCCCATCGGCATTATCATCACGCATCCACGCCGTCCTTCCTCATTCCCTCTACTTCACCTCAACGTGCACGCACAAATCCATAGTTTCCAGAAACCTCACCCTTGGTGCGCGACTATACTTAAACCATTCCTCCTCCTAGCATACCTTAAAACAACGCAGTTTCATCTTAAGATCATCGAATCGATGCATCTTCCAGATTGAATGCGAGCATGGAAGTATATAATGCTTCTTTTTATAAATTTTCATCCTCTTCCCGCAGAAACGAGCTATATCCCGTCCAAATTACTAGAATCACCCTGTACGCTTCTTTCTTACCCCCTGCCTCCCATTTTCCGCCCCTCCTTATCCAAATAACTCCTTCAAAGGTTCGTTCTTTTCTCTCGGACACGCGCGCGTCTCTCCCCACCACGTCACAATTCTCCCCCACCCCCTCGAAACTTTGTTCCCCATCCTTCTTTCTCCCCTACCACCCCTCACGCGCCATCGTATTATTGTCTCTCTGCCCCCGCGACCGTCGGGCATCGCCTCCTCTCACTTCAAGCCGTTCCCTCGGTCGTCCTCCCCCTCTCCCGTGTGTCCCTTTCGCTCCTTGTCTCGTTTATTGCATAACCGTGCACGAGGTTGCCAACCTGCGCCGCGTAATACTCTATAAATACGTTTCGCAAATAAATAATCGCCCCGGCGATATGTCTCCTGCTCGCGCGCGCTGTTCCAGCGCTTCGCAGCGACCGCGACAACGGCGACAACGCCGTTGCCGTGCTGGAATGTACACGATGAAATGGCCCGATAGCTGGAACCGATAAGCGACGCTCGGTACTCGATAAGAGGTCGTGAGCGTCTGGAGAATGCACGTATGTGGCATGGAGGAGCGAGGAAAAGCTTCGAGAAGGTGCGTGCACGTACTTCGCGTCCGCGAGATACTTGTCGTTGGTTCTCGGTGCAATTATTCGGTGCCGTACGATAGTTAACATCGGGGCATGGATTCGCGAACGATGACTACGTTTCGGTGGTACCCGGAGTGTCGCAAACTGCGACTAATTAAGGTAGGTTTTCCTATACGCAACGTTAGGAAATTCAAAGTCGATTCTCTCAAAAATGAAGCGCAATATCAAAAAATCGTATTGAATTTTCTCGACGTATTTACTTGTTATAAATCGAAAAGAAACAGTAACATTTTTTTATATCTAGCTTCATTTTCGAGAAAATCGACTTCGAAATTCTTGGCGCTGCGTCCAGTCGCGTGTAGGAAAACCCACGTTTAGACCGTGATGGAGCTTCGCCTGGTATTCAAGTGCAACTGCAGGGAAGTAGAGTAGGATCGGGACCGATACTGGCACAGACTTGGCTTTAACTTGGTGCGGAGGGAATGCACAAGGTTCGAAGGGTTCTCGGAGCGTGAGCCAGAGGTCCAGAGTGAAAGGTTTCGGGACGTCTTTGGCCAGCGGTCGAATCAAGTTTGCCAACGCGGGACTAAGATGATGCAGCGTTCGGTTGATATTGGAAAAGTTTCGAGATCGACAGGAAAAATTTGCTTTAGACGAATATAATTGGTAGGCCACACACGTACTCTGTACGTGGCCGCGACAATGACGACGATGTTACGTTCGAAAGTCCACGCTCCTATCCATGGAGTTTTGTAAGACGCGGCGGGTAATATTGATCGATTCGCTGGCGTTATGTAATTTGGAGATCCGGTTCGACGTTTCCTTTTCTCGACACTTGATCGACTGAAGCTCCTCTCGCGACACGTCAGATCGGTTAATTGTTATCGGTGTAGAGCTAGCTCCAGAACAACAGTCCAATATCTACCGTTCCCAAACAGCCTTGCGTCACTGATCATTAGCTAACGAATTTGGGAAGCCGTCATTAACTTCGGCGGTTCTTCGAGGAATTTTTTAGGAGCCTTCTAGGATCCCTTGTGAATCCTCTGGGAAACTTATATCTTCCGAAAAGTTCCGGTTGAGGGGCTTCGAGTTACATAACGGGAACCTTTAAGGCCTCTTTACAATGCAAACCTGTTTCAGCTTCTTTCCTTTTACTTTTGCGTTCGCGCTGCAGGGTAATTCGGCATTATTCTCAGAGAGAAAGAGAGAGGAGGAGGGAAGAGCACTATGTCTGCCGGCGCGTCGCTCGATATCCCTTTACGTACCGGTCGAAGGCTGCGCCGTAAATGGTTAAAAATCAACGCGAGATTCGCGACGGACGAGCCGCTGGCGAGCAAAGTGCGAGTATGTACGGGGCGATCAGCTGTCGGGTAAATTTACCGCCAGGTGAATCACAGCCCCGGCAAGAACGATCGAGTGTCCCTTTGGCCAGTTTTACGGGGAGGGACATTATCGAGCCGCAAGGATGTCGAAACAGCATCGATCGGCTGTAAACTCCGTTAAGCCTCGACTCTCGGCGCAAATTGCTCCAGCCGAAGTTGATGTTTATTTCCATGACACTTAGGGACTCGCGACGAAGTTTGTTGTCCCCTCGCGGCCCTGCTAAATGATGTCAGACATCGCAGCGAGGAAACGAGCGAGTGACAGCGTTAATTCGCCCCGTCTTCTTGCGATACGCTCCAACGGAGGACCATTCGTCTCTGCTCCGTTCTATCAACGACGAGACGCGCGTTCCAACATCCTCTAAGACCTAGGGCAATGTCGGCGCGAGAATTTCCATTGTTTTCACGAATTTCAGAGTTTAACGATACTGGACAACCTGGTGCAAAGTTGCTTAATAACGATCTTAACCTTTATATCCCCGGCAACGAAAGTCAGACGTTCTTCCACTGGTCCAATGAACCGCGTAAGTACTCTATGCTAGTAACCATTTGCGATACAACGTGATTAATCAGCACGGATCTGTAAAATATCACCCATCGCGGTACCGCTTCTTACCAACATCCAGGATTGGCGTTTCTTCGCGGTGCCCGGGGAGCGAGTTTTCCCAGCCCTTTCAAGTCGCGTCAGACAATAACAATGTTACGTAACCCGTGACTTAATCCACCGCCGTTTAAAAAGGGCGACACGGTGAACTTTCGCCTCGCACGCGTCGTAATTAGAATTGTTTCGTTTGCATCGCGTCCCGATGCACCTGCACGGACGGAGCGAGAAATTCACCGTATCAAGCGATCTTTTTCAAGCGGTGCCCGACCCTCGACGGTGTAACCGCGTGTATCTGCGCTCGTTCGAAACGGGAGGAGCCTGGCTGCACTCCGTTTATCCGAATATCTCTTCTCCCTTTTTTTTTTTTTATTGCTTTCACCGTGCTCCTCTGTCCGCGTTGCGTGCCGCTGCTGAAGCGAGCTCACGTTTGTCGTCGCCGGGAGCCGCGAGCGACGTGAATCTCCGAATGAATGTAGGTCGGGCTATAGAATAATCAGTATGGAGGTAGGTTCTTATGCGCCAGTGCAAGCATTCCGCGCGCTTTTAATATTTCGCCCCCTTTCCCCGCCCTTCGTCGACGCGACGCGCCCGCGGAACCGCCGGAGAATAGTCGAGGTTTTTCCAGCGGCGAGATTAGGATTGGCGAACGATCGCGTCTCGCCCAGCCGCATCGTACAGATTCTATCGAGGTTACCGATAAAACGTTTCCCTATCGTTTGTTATCTCTGCGCGGAGACGCGGCGTTGTTTGGAATACGTCGCTGCCGCGGCGGCGGGAAAAAAACTGTGACGAGGAAAGCTGCACTGTCGTCGGTGACATTTTCCATCCGTCCGAGTCGGTAGCAGGGAAGATTGGAAAGTAATGCGAGCTACCGAGCCTGGACGCGAACCTGCGAAATTCCGAGAGTATTGTCGTCGGACGAGAGAAATCGAAGGTGCACGCATTCGTGCTAGGAATTTATCGATAAGCAGCTATTCTGTTTGCAATCTAAAGTGTTACGGATTATCTACGCTCCGCGCTATGCATGTTTGACTAAAGATACGCGGGGCGACGCGCGGCGCGGATGATTGCTGGAAATGAGAAGCTAATTGCAGAGCCGAGTGCGCACACCCCCAAGGTAGGTGTATCACCGCTCGCTGGCGTCGCGGTCGCCTACGCCTATGGATCTCTGACCAAAGATACATGGAGATAAAACGCGGCGCGATATAGAAGGCGACCGGTGGGTTCCACGAGGATGACCGATCTCGTGGATTACGTAATGCCTTGACGCGAGAACGGGAGATGCAAACGGCCCTTGGGGGCCACGTAGTGCGCAACCGCGAAGGAGTCGCAGACAAGAATGACCGTTACAGTTTCCTTAAGCGAATTCAGATGTAGCAACGCTTGCGACACTGCGAAGCCGACATGGACGACGGAGGGTACACAGGTACGCCGAGCCGAGTCGGTTCGATCCACGGCACCGAACGGCGCTGCCAAGATCGCAGCGAAAAGATTTTTGAATTTGGGCCGTGCCGGGACGCGAATAGCTCGGAAACGCGCCCGACCGATCCGACCGGCTGAACATTGTCTTCCGTTTCTCCGCGGCCATTCATTATGTATTTTCGTCGGACGCGGTCTGCCGCGGATGCGTACATCGCGGATAAATTGCACCCCCGCGTTACGCGCCGATTTATCGCGTCCGCCACGCGGCCTGCGAGGCCTGCGAGGCTTGCGAGCCTCCCATTCGTTAACACCGAGCTGCGAGCCGACTATGTATACAGAGCTCCCCTGTCGTACGATAGGTTTCGTTCGAGAAGACAGGAAGATCCAGTAGATTATAGCTTCGCCGGAGAGAATCGATCGCCGCGCACGTATATTCCGCTACCACGCGGCAACGCGGCGCGCCCCAGCGCCCTCTAGGATTCGAAAACACGCACGGACCGAAAAGTGAGCCGCGGAGTGCAAGCGCGTCGCGTATGTACAGTTTTACTTCCTCTGTCCCCGACAATTTTATCCTGCCGCTGTTCTACGAACCCCGTGTGCGTGCTCGCGAAATACTATCCTATAACCGGGGATTAATAGCGCCGTTACATCCATGATGCAAGTTTGAACGTTAAGGCGGCTCCCCATCGAGCGGGACAGCTCCGCTCTCTGGCCCGGTCCGTGTCCAAGTTCCTCGAGCTTTCGGGGAGCCGGGGAAAAGCTCGGACGGTTTCCCGTCGCGGGAAAAGTCAACGTTTTTCCAGCGGTCAATACGAGAATCTAACTGGCGACCGGGTGTCGGAAGGTTAGTAACTTGGTCAACGGTGAACGACCGAGGTAGGGGAGTGCGCATGCGCCAGTACGCCGGTGACCCAGATGCGCGCAACGTGATTGCCGTTCGGCCGTTCTCGCCGATTCTCGGCGACCCTCGGGGCCTCTCGCGGTCGCCTCGCGGTTGACCCACATCGCTGCTACTCGCGGCACTCGCCGCCGCTCGCGCGCCGTTCGCGCTACTCGCGCCTTCTGTCTCCCTCTGTCTCTCCCTCGGCCGAGGCGCTACTCCTTTCCCGCCGGCTCCGATCACTTCCCTTTGAGTATACCGACGAGAATTGGGCAGGGCTGGCGCGAAGACGGCGGGGGTGTTAATTTGATGGGGATCCGGCGGCGGGATAGTGGGATCGTTAATTAGAAAATGCGTTCTTTGCAGTTCGGGGCTGGTAGATTTGAGAGAGTTCGAGGGGGACACCTGAGGCACTGATAGCTGAAACTTCTCCAGCTGCCCGAGGTAGCGCGCGAGTCCATGGGAGCTGAGTAGTTCGCGAGGAGGGCTGCTAATTAGAAAATGTATGCGTGGCAATTTAACGCCCAGGGAGACGCGAGGGGAGACTGCGATGACGATGGAAATTTCGTCTTGGGACGCCGGTTGCTATTTAGACTCGAGAGCAATGAGGTAATTGGGAGAACGGAGTAGCAGAATCCGCTGATACCTTGGTAGGTCTCTGGGTAGAGAGAGGTACGGGGAGTTTGAAAGGAAAAACGTGTGAGAGAAAAAACGAAATTCACGGGGATACTCTGCTCGTGTTTAGAAAGTTTGGGCGGAAAAAGAGGGGAAGGACATGTGCAGCGATAATTTAAAAATTCGGAGCCAGGTAGGCACTCGTGATTCTAGGGAAATTGGAGAGTCCGAGAGGATCTCTGAAATATGAAAAGGCACGTACGGTGTGCCTGTACTTGAAACTGAGTCACTGAAGCGTTGCTCACTCGTGACTACCACTCGTCTCTATTCCGCTACCTTTTTGCCCCGCGCGAGGGCGTGAACTCGGTTTTATCGTCAAACGAATCAACACGATTTATTTTCACCGAACCTCTCCGTGGAACCGTGGTCTAGCCACGGTACCGATATTAACGAACTCACCGCAGCGAGAAAAAATTCAATTTTCCCGGCAAAGCGAGCTCAAGAATAATTGCTCTTCAACCCTACCTCGAATTCTCCGCGATTCCCATTTTTCACCCTTCTGGGACCCCGTTTCGTATTCCATTACAGCCTCGTCGCTGTTTCGAAACAACAGGCTCTCCGTACTCGCCGCCGTTATCTCGGAGAATTAGAAGGCATAATTAATAAGAGACTCGTTTCTCCAACGTCGTATTATCTAGGTGTTACATCTGTACTGAGCTGCCGGCCACTCGTAGGAGGAAAGGCTCACATATGCGAGGTATTTCGATTTGCGCGCTGTTCGCTCCTCGAAGCGTAAGAATGTTGAAAGGAATCGCGGCACCTTGAACACCATCGCGGTTCGACTATCCTGCGCGGTTAACAATATTAATGACCGCGTCTGATGATCGTTAGACGCCGGCGGACCGCGTTATTAATCGTTAGTTTCGATTACGTTTCGCGTGTAACGATACGTTTATCGGCTGGATTTATCTGGTTTCCTCTGGCGTACACGCTTTTCACCACGCAGCCGGTGTCCGTCACTTAAACTCCAGGCATATCGATTTTAATGCGGCACTCGCGTTCTCCAAATGCGAGTCCCGTTCGAGCCCCGGTGGTGGACGCGAGCGAACAAATTAATTCTCTCCAGCCCGCTCGTTTTTTTCCCCATCCGGAAACCCCGGCCGAAGAATATCCATAATGAAGTTCATTTCGTCCCCGAGGAGACAGCACGAAGAGGACTTCAGCTTTCAAGCGGTCCCGAAGAGGGTACCATCCCCCCATCCGCTCGGTTATATCCTTCGATCAAGGGCAAACTAACGAGTGGAGTGTATGAATGTGGAGGAAAGCAATTGGTAAACTTTTTCATGCCGATAGGACGATTTAAATACGAGGATTCTATACCAGACTCTCCATTGCAAGAATTACACATTGCAAATGGCCAAATATCGTGTTAGTGGCGCAGATATATGCGGAACGACTACTTAACATAAATAAATTCCCAAATGATAGAACGTCTATTCGTTTCCAGATCGAATAAAAAGTTCAACGGAGACATAAACTCTAACTCGATAAGCAATCAAAGTAGCTCCCCGTCATGTGAATCAGGCACCCAGTGGAAACAGAAGAAGCGTTTTACCGCGAAGAGGATAAGGTTCACCTTTCAAGTATTTCTCAAATTACTCGGAAAATCGAGGCTGTCCTTTTACGGAAGAATCTCCGCGCAAGTTCGTCGGTCAGGAAGTCGAAGTGACGGGACCGTAAGCGTGTTTTCGCGAACCGATAGCGATTTACATACATCGCGCCAGAGAACGCGGTCCTCGGTTAGTTCCGTTTATTTTTAGTCCCCGTGGCCGCGGCCAACGGTACAATAGCCTTTATTCGATTTGACGAAAGGGACCGACCGAGCCACGCGTCGCTCGTTTTCCGGAATACTTGCAGAGAAATTTAGAAAGCCCGCCCGCATCTGCACGATCGCGCGTGTCGCACGTTGAATACGCGTAACTCTGGCAGTCGATGCGCGGCTGCCCGACAATGGGGGATGATCTGGGGACTACCCTCCGCTGTGGAACGTACATTCATCTTTACGAAAACGCGTCTTACTGTTTCCACCCCCGAAACTCCTAGCGACTCTCTCGCAGAAACGTTCACCATCGCTACGGATCTGGTACTTATCTAGATTGATCGGGGCAATCCATTAACGAGCCATCGACCGAATCAGCGGATCATCAAAAATTCATTATTCACCGCGTTATTCGGCACTTTCGTTTAATCCACTTACCTCGGCGGTTCTATCGCGAAACGGACCGAGCATGATATTTGGAGGACAGATATTTGCAGATATTTTGAACGGTTCTTGCATGTGTTGGAACTAGGTGGGCGAGTTTTTAGAGATGACAGATATGACACTCTGTAATTTGACAAAGTTTATCGAGCCTTGGGAGTGTTCGGAGAGTTAGACTGAATTGTAACGAGTTTTTTAGAGCCGCAGAAGGTCTTAAAGAACAGAATTCGGGTTTCTATAGTATTACGTTAAATCCAGCTTATTCTTCTACCGCACTCGAGATCGCTTTCTTAGAGATTACCAAAAGTACCGCGTATAGGTCTATACTATTGACTTCTACCCCTCGACAAACAAAAGCAGTAGGTTCCTAGATAAATCGGAGGCTTGGAAAATCCTCGTTACGCGGTCTTATTTCCCGTTTAATTACCGGAAAACAAGGGGCCAGCCGATAATGGACGAAAAGGTTGATTAATCAGCCCGGGCTTCCACAGGGTCGAAACGTTAATTGGCCGAACGATCCGGTCGATTACTCGAGTATGAGACGTGGTTTCAGGTGCGCCTGAAACGTTCTCGATCACCGGAACCGATTCGAGATTCCACGACGCGTCTTCCCGCTTACTTAATTGCGCCATCCCCCCGATCGTTAATGCGCGCGGTTGCGGCTCTGTTAACGATCTTATCGCGAGAGTGCAGGCGCGGATTGTCTACTCCTCCCGGACGATGGATGTTGCGCCCGCGGTGCAGCGATGGAAACGTCACGGCTCGAAATGCAAGTCAACGAAGGTGGAATCAATTTCCGTTTTGCATTTATACGAAGTGGTATCGCTTCTATATCTCTTCCCCTCTTCCTCTCTTCCTCCTTCTCTTTCCTTGCTAGCTGCTCAATTCGATCGGGTCAGACCTCTGTCGATGCGGAATGTCGCTTTTGACACGTGTTGTTGGAAGGTTGCATATTTACGAGTACGGGTTTCCATTTAAATGGTAAACAAAAGCGGAGGAGGGCTTGTTCCAAGCGAACGCGACGGAATGCGGATTTCCCTCGTTCATAGGTGATTCTTTGATTTGTGTGTCTGCGTATGCATTTGGGATTGATCCAATGGCACGATGATTTAGATGCTACGGTTTCATTTAAGTTACGTGTCAAGAGGTGATAGTGAATTTTGGATACTTTATGTTTAATCGGGAACTACTTTGCTGGGGATAAAGGGACGTTCTGGAATTATTTCTGTTGAGAACTGATTAGGGTCAGTTAGTCTATTTCCATCCTTGTTAGGCTACCTTATTCGCATATGTATTATTCGTTGTAGCAGTAGTAGGGGAATTTGTAAACTAAGCGAGAAGTTTGTTACAGCGCGTATTAATTTTCTATAAGTAGAGGTGCATTTTCGTGGTAGGATTAACCTAAATTGGTAACCGAAATAAGTCGTTGTTATAAACTTATGTAAAATATGTAGTGCTGGTAAAAATTTTAATAGACGAACTTATATTCGAGCAACAGTTATAACTTATAAATTGCAACCTAAAACACGTTGCTTGACTAACACAGGTGCCTTATTATGAACGTTCAGATGCGGGATGTGTGGGTCAGAAGTGGGCGGGAGATTTGAGTCGACCCACACATACCCACTTTCTTTTTAACGAACTGCTTTGGCTACTACTTTTTATAGGCCTACAATGCCACTTATTTATAAAAGAAAAACTGAGAGAGAGAGAGAGAGAAATACTCCTGAGAAAATATCGCATAAAAAAATATTGCGTTTAAGTCCTCCGAACAACGTAGCTGGTACGAGCAGGACACAAAATTTTTTAAAGTCATGTTGAGTTGATTGGTTCACGAAAATCTACAGTAAAAATTTAATTAACTATTTTCAATAGACAAACAAATGAGTGTTTTGAAGCAAATAAAAGAACTCGAAGCGTGTTGGGAATCTTCTGGGGATACGTGACTCCAATAAAACTGGAGTGTAAGATTCCCTCTATCTGTATGACCGAAGAATAACTTTGTACCCGAGGACGAAAATGTATCGTCGTCGCCCGTATTCGAAACTACGACTATAAATTTTTCTAAATCTCTGCTTAAACTTCACCGCCGAGCAGTCTTTCAAGAGATATCAAAAGTTTGAACGTAAGAGGTCTCCAGCCCTCCTTGAAACTTCTTATCTTCGCTCTAAAAATTTCGAGAAACAGCTTTCAATGGAAAAGTCGCTTTCCTCCGCTGATATATGATTCGGAACGATAAACTCGAACATAATTGCGCCCTTATCCAGCAAAATATGCAATCATTCCCAAAACGACGAAGAAACACGAACAAACTCTTTTACCCTTAAATTACATATTAGCGAGTCTGCTCCCCCGAATTAACCCAAATCTCCGAAATCTCTGCATTAACAATTCTAGGCCGTGTCAAGAGTCGCTCCACTCGAAATTCCACATCTACGTTAATTTACCATCACCCTGACTTTAGAACCAGCCGCACTTTCCAATACTATCCTAACGATAATTCATAGATCGCTTCGGAGATCGGTCGATCCGAAATTCCTTTTGTGCCGTTAAAATTTCGGTCCGTTCCGCGTCCAGAAATTAACGCGAGACCCGATACCCTTTCATCAATAATTCAATTTCGCATCAGAAACCGATCAGCTCCGAATGCCGCGGTATCTGCTCGAATCTCCCACCGTTCTGTCCTCAGAAATTAACCCAGGCAGGATGCCCCTCCATCAATAATTCACGATCAGTGCAGGAAGTCGGTCGGTTACAAAATTCCAGGTTGTCTGACGTCCCATCGTCGAACTTCTGCGAATCAACTCGGTCTACCCATCGACTAAACTCCCGCTCGCGTTCGACAGAATGGAATGCTGCCGCGGCGAAAAGATGAGAGCGGCGCCTCGTTTCTGTGCCTGTCGCTTGGGGACCAGCCCTCCGTTCATCTAGGAAAGTGCGGGTCCATTTTCATCGGGACGCGCGGCTCGCGCAATACAATGCGACCGGTTCCCCGCTTTTGCCGCGCTCGATGTCTGGCCCGCGGTTTGTGCCCGCGCGTTAATCCGCGCCGCGAATGTCGCGTTTTCGGCTGCTCCCGGGACGGTTCTGCGTGCAGCCGCGATCCAGCGCGATCGCGGGCGCAATAACCACGCGCAAACTGTTTAGAACGGCGCGGTACGCCCGGTCGATTCATCGAACCGCGCTTATATATTTATAGCTGGTCGAGTTTCCACGAAGACTTTTCCTGGCGCTGGATCCTACAAGCGCGCCGCGAAAGCTCGCCAACTCGGACGGATTGTCCAACTGTTTGGGATTCTCCGCGTTGAACCGTGTCGTTGCATCGTGATGTTGTTTTTGCTGGTTTAGTGGTCTGGCCGAGCGTTTGTTTACGCCACTTTGTGGAAAAGTGCGGACGGATTTTCGGTTCGATAATATCCGTCTCGCGCTCCTCCGGGTATCTTCACCTTTCACCAACCTTGCATTTTTTAAACAAGGAATTTGTAAAGCAGAATAAGCATTGATCTTGATTGGTGCAATTAGTCGGAGCTCCAGTTTCATAAGTGGGACGAAACATTGGAGGGAAAGACAGAGGCAAAATTCTCCGCGGCCTCGGAAGTAAGTGAATGTTAAGTACTTCGAATACTTGTTAATTGCTAGCCAGAAGCCAGCAAATTTGTCCACTAAGGAATGTTAACTAGAACCAAATATTGGCTCGCTTGTGTTACAAATATTTTAGTGTAAACAGCGTTAGTGCCTGTTTACTTCCCAAGTATACCGAAGTAACTTCAATTCCGCGGTATTATTAACTAATCATTATCCCAACAAACTTCAAGATTAAGTAATCAAAGCAGGAAACAAGTTTCTGGGAGTAGTAATTAGACAAAACGTGGCAGACTTAAATAGTGAATAAACGGAAGTTTGCTTTGACGAGCGAAGTGGCACTGAAACCGAAAGACAGGGGGCTATTGTATTCATAACGCAACCGTAATGGTCGCGTTACGAATGAAGCTTTGAATCGCCTATCGATGTTCGCCTGTAAATATCGTAACGCGTTAGTATAACACTGTGTTGCACGCAAAAACGAACGGAAGAGCGGTAGACACACGCAACGTGTCATTTTATCCGACTTTCTTTAATAAAATGGACATCTAGGAGAACCAATTAACAAACTTCAACTTATACAAGATATTACCAAACACAAAGTCCACGTAAGAAGTTCCCATTTAAGAACCTTGGTAACTCAACTGAGAACTTGAACATTCGTGAAATAAAGTGTAATATACCCGCATGGAAAATTAAAAGTTGCTCAAGTTCTGGTGTAGCAAAGTCGAGTCACAGATTGTAACCATCTAATTAAAGGTACCGTCTATGGTATGTTGGTTAAACGGTACTTTCCTTCGAGTAAACTAGATAGGTAAGTGAAAATTTCAAGAACTTATATTCGTGTTTCTAAATAATCCTCCGCCTGCGCTCATGAAGTCAGAATAAAATACTAGATTCCATCTTTCCCTGACAGACGACTGTGGATCTACAAAGCTACGCGGTGATGAGAGATACGATCAACGTCATCCAGGTATCAAAAAGTTGCAAGATTATCTGGAGGAACACACGGGGAGGAACAGGACGTTACGAGTCGCCGATGTAAAACTGCAATCAACCATTCGCCTACGACCAGTCGATTCTCACATATCTACATACCTAATCCGCCTACGCCGAGCTCTCACGCTTTATTTCGTGCGAATCGTTGCGCTGCTCCCTATGTAGGAAAAAAAAAAGAGATCTGCATGAAACGTTTCTTTCGATCCATCGCCACGATACAGTGTTTTTCCTTGGGAAGCCTGAACGTGCTTGAACGCGGCCACCGATATGCAGCGATATCGATATTGGGTTGCGTAACGGCGAACTCTCGCAAGGTGTATCTCTCCTGCGCGTTTCATTGTTTTTCGCGCGCGGAGAGTCCTTTCCATTCGCCGAGATGGCGCAGACATTTCCTCTGGAGGTGTTTCCCTTTCAGCCGTTTATTTTACAACGCGTTACGCATCCACTCGAATGTAGCACACTTTAAGCGGTACACTTAACGGGGGAAGAATAAGTCTATCGAGTTGATCGGCAGTCATTGTAATAAAGTTGAAAGAACGATTTTAACGACGAAGAAAAGAGGATGCAAAGTAACATCTGCTATTATCTCACGCCGTATAGAGCCCATACGAACGTCATGCGATATTTTAATCATAGAACGCGACAGTTAAGAATGAAACAATTATTTCATTTTATCCCAGATGCCTGCCACGGGACTATGTATCTTCGTAATTGCTGACGTTTTCATTGTTCTTCGTTAAAGGGGATGGAAAAGTATGTTGGAAAGCTAATCACGTGGAGAATCTATATTTAAGACTAAGACAGGGAAACTATCGTTCACTCACGGCTGCAAAGCGATCAATCTAGTATCAAGTATTGATCCAAGCGTGTCTGTGCACGAACGTCTGTATCCACTGAAAATTCTACTGCTTCGCGGTATCGTGCACGAGCTATCGGCGCGATCACTTATAAAACAATGTACCTGTTTTAATCAATTTTTATACACCGCTGTTCTCGCGGAAGTATCTTCTGTAATTGAATCGTACAAATAGATGGACACTGATTGCTTGCAATAATTAACAGCAAAGCGTTTCTCACGTTTGAATATCCAAGTATGTATGCCACCACTTCGCGGCACGATATTATAATTATTGTTGACGTTTCATAGCGTCCGCGGAGAACACATTAGTGGGTCACACGACTGCACAGTGAAATGGATAAAAATTGCCGCGTCGCGGAACCATCGAGCTGCTACTCAAACAAGGAATAACACGAATGAGCCGGGTAAATGTCCGACTTGCACGGGGTGAGAACAAAGGTGCTCCTATCGATTATCTGAAAATAACTCGCACGGACTTAGTAATCACGGCGTAGGAACGACAACGGGTCAATCTCGTACTGGTTATACAGTTTTCATATCCGGAAGTCTCGCGACGCT
Organism: Andrena dorsata; assembly: GCA_929108735.1. NCBI lineage: Eukaryota > Metazoa > Arthropoda > Insecta > Hymenoptera > Andrenidae > Andrena > Andrena dorsata. Next base: position 25,458,670 of record OV815489.1, read on the forward strand.
GTCGGAAAATCGTGTCATGCGTGTGTCGGCTTAACATTATGCAAGCTACACTGCTGTCTCTAAAAGGGGTATTCCCAGACGTGCATATTTCATTTAGGCTTGATGATCCAACTGTCGATACATCGTACTGTCTCTTCAAAACCCTCGCAACTCAGACATTACAGGTTGTTTTCATTACTGTCGCTCTTCCTCCAATGTGTCAACGTTTTTAAAGCTTCTGCACTTTGGTAGACATTATTGTGCCAGGAAAGGGTAAACATTTCATTTACTGTTTTATGTTAGCCACGTGACAATTTCAAGCAAAATTGACAAATCTTCCCTGGATATATCAATCACGTAACTTCTTCTCATTGTTCACCTTCCCGTCCCAAATACAGCTCCACCTAAAGCATGATTTTGAAATTCCGTGATTTTTAGCGAGGATTTCGCGTTGTCGCGGATGCAAGTCCTTTTGGAAGCAGAGACGAGGGACGAATTCGTATCGATCAAAAGGATCGCGGGAGCGTGAAATCGTAAAATTCATTAAAACTTACGAAATGCTACTTTTAGAAGCTCCCTGAGAAAAAAGACACCCCGGCGCACCGACGGTTGTGCACCTTTGAAGAAAGGGCTACCGTGCAGCCGCGTTTCTTGCATCGCGGTGTTTACTTCGCGATTCCAACGCGTTAGCATGTTCTCCCAGGCTACCTTTTCCGTTCGTTAATACGTTAACGCGGCGAGACTGCCGCGTACATGCGGGCGTAGAAATTTTTAGAACGGCAAGGGCGAGGGTAGACGCATTCAGAATCAAAACGGCGAGAGTGCAAGTCGTTTGAATAGAAATAGGAGCAGAGGTAGAAGCCCGTAACTGAAACCGTGGGAACACGGGAATATGTATATTCGAGGCAGAGGTGCACACTGAAAAACGTAACGATTCGTTTGCATTTGCAAATTATTTGCTACACGATGGGTGGGTTGAAAATTTCCAAAAGAGCAAATGTTAAGGGCTATTCGAGGGGCACACCTGCCTCGTGAAATCTTTATGACGTTCGACATACAGCCGGTGAAAATTGAGATATGAATTTTCAAAAATGCAATCACAAACGGTGTTATCTTGAACATTTCAGCTCGGACAGGTTGACCTGCATCACTGGAGTGTACACACACGCGCACGCGAATACCCGCGTTTGCACTTGGGCGTGTGTACGCGTAAAATGGACGAACGCAAGTGTTTCGAGAGCCCTTACATTTACGTTTCAATTTTCAAGAAATTTCCATTAAAATTGAACAGCGATTTTTGTAGAAAAATCGAAGTAGTTAGTCGAGAAGGGTGTGTCAGGTAGGAATTTTACAATCAACTGAGTATTTACAGGTCTCTATAAGTAATATCCATATTTCTAATGTCCCTAAACTAATCGTAGAATCAAATAATTAATATCTGATAAACATAGTGTTCCTGCAATTAAAATTTCAACTAAAATAATTGACATTTCCAAAGCACTGCGCGCTTTATTTTTGAGAGGATACAGGGGAAATCTGGACGCAAATGAGTAAAAAAAGGTAAGCTCGGCGGAACAGCGAGAAGCAACCCCCACATTGTTGCAGATTAATGCAACAGTAACGAGTTCAAACCTCGACAATAATGTTTCACCTGGAATATTATTCTGCCCGTCCAGATATCAACCCCGTGCCAAACAGCGAATTCAAAATCACATACCGCGTTTGCCAGAAATTTCACGGAGAGATCCCTCCCCCTCCCCCTCCCCGTTCCGGTTCGCATCGTTTTCGTATTTAGACGTGAATGGAAAAGTGACAAGAACGCGACCATTGTTTGTAGTTTTAATACAGCGCTGCCGGTGTCCGTGCAACGCAGAAATACATGGCCAACTTGGCTCGTGGATGAGGCCGTCGACGAGGAAAGTCGTGGAAAGCGGACAATAGGGAGGTACGGGAGCGCGCGCGGGCGCACGTTGCTCGCAACAATCAGCATTATGAGACAGTTACAATGTAACAAACCGATGAACGGCTACAAACAGGCAGTGACGCATGACTGTCTGGGACGCGCTATAATCTGAACATCGTTTCACATAATTTATATTGCATAGGTACGGAGTAACAGTCTGCGCGGAACGGGATGACGACGAGGATGATTCGTATGATAGTGTTACGTAAAGGGAGCGAGTACGATAGCATTGCGACGTAATGAACTGGTGGCCACTGTGGTGACGTTCCAGCAACGACGAGCGCCAGTTCCATCCAACTTTTTATCAGAACAACACGCAGTAGAGTAATAGTGCTTTTGGACATTGCCATTTCATTTCGTTCTACGCGGTATTTTCCTGTAATGTGTCTTTTCATTGCAAGAAACATCGTCGTCGTATCATTCTCTTTTGAATCGATGTCACCCAAACATATACGATCATTTTGCAGCAGTGCATTCGCAAGCAGGAGAACCGGCGGGACCCAAGAATCTCCTGCTAGTCGGAGTAAGTCGTCTGCCCCCGAGGCAAACCGCCGCTTCACCCCTTCGGCCACGTGGAGGGTGTTAGGATCGCGGTGGAAAGGCGCGGAAACCGCGTGATCCCGTTCGTCTCGCGATCCGCCCGTCGAAGGCGAGGAGGACGGCGATGAAAGTCGTGGAAAGCGCGCGCCAAGATGACGATACGCGCTCGCGTACCCGCGCTGCGGCTCGTTGCCTGGAGAGGGGGCGAGAAGGGTGGGGAGTGACACACAGAAGGAACCACCGCGTTTCTGAGGGGGGGTCAGAGAACAAGGGAGAGAAACGTAGCTAGAATTACTGCTGGAGAAAGATAAAACGCTGGCGGGATGAAGAAAGAGGCAGAGGAAACGCGAGAAATGGGAAGAGGTGGGCAGGGATCGTAGGGGGGAGGAAAACCGGCGAGGGGGAGAAAATGCAGAGACGGGGAAAACGTGTGTGTAGAAAGATAGGGAAGGAGAGAGAGAGAGAGTGAGAGAGAGCGCCAAGAAAACTGACTGAGCTTGGAAAAAGAGGGTCGAGAAAAGGATGCAAGAGGAGGGAGCGTCAGACAGTGAGAGGGGGCGAGAGAGAAGGGGCAGGGGGAGAGAGAGTGAGCGAGCGGAGGGGGCGAGAGGGGAAGGGCAGTTGTGCGCGCATCGGCGTGCACTGCACAGTGCATGCACCTCCGAGAGGTGTGGGTGAGAAACACGCTTGTGTTGGCGTGAGCGTGTAACTGGGTCGCGGGTTCGACAACTTCAGCCAAGGCTGCTCGCGCAGCGGTTCTCACTCGCGGCTTTCGTCTCGCGATTTCGCCCGCGATTCTCCTGTCTTTTCCCAATCCTCGATATCCTCTCCTCTCCGTTTCCGTGGCGAGATTTCGCAAAGATTTCGTAAAAATCACTAGCCCCGGACACCGGCGATCGACCGCGCTTGCCCAGCCGCTCCTCCGGCCGAAGGATCACCGCGCCACGTGGTACGCGTAACACGCACGCATCCCCCAGCGTTCCGCGGTTTCAAAATTCGCGCACTGCCGCGCGTTACGGTAAAAATAACCGGTTACGAGAGCGCGTTCCGACGCAGCCCGCAGCATCGATCGATGCGATCCTCCGGGAGCTTCCCTTTTTCCCTTGGCAGAGTTAATTGCGGAAACACTGGCCAACGTTCGCCTTCGTCTCCCTTTTCTCCCCCGTGAGAACGCATCGCCATAAGCTATCGCCGCTGTTCGCCATTATTTATTGCTGCTCCCCGACGCCGCGCCGCATCGCGATCCGGTGCCGCCGCGTGCACGCGTCTTCGCGCGGATCCGATCCATCGCCTCTGTCTGGTCCTCGTTTCCACCGAATCTCCTTTACCGAAGCCTCCTCGAGGCTTCTGGAAATTTGGGAAAAATTGCTGCCTCCTTGGAACGTTGGAAATGGGCCGCGGTTCTCCATGGCCGTCCACGAAGGAAAACGTCGAAATAGGCGGCACGACTAAACCGTACATTCGAGGCAGTCAGTTTCCACGTCCAGGGTTACCTTGGCGTGATTTAACGAGGCTCGCGCGAACAACGCGAGTCGCTTTAAGGAGACGGAACACCGCGTCGCTGAATACAGCGGGAAACTTTGCGTCATGCCACGCATTATCATGAAAGCACGCTCTTTTTATTGGTCCGCCGCCGCAGTATTGGAGATCGACGACACGGTTGCGTCGGTATTGTTCCCTTTCATCACATGGTCTTGCTCTAGTCATCATCCACCAACGGAACTGCGCGTATTTTCGAATTCGTAAAGAACAGTCCAGACGCGGACAGAGGATGCTTGTAACGAGCCAGTCGAATATTGTCACCCTCAGATGAGTTGTTGGAGAAACAGCCTGTCAACGACTGGACGTTAGTTTCGTTTATTGACGATTAAAGATGTACGCGTTCGTCGGTAATTGATGCGGACGGAGCGTATCGAGTAGCAGATTTTATCTGGCCAGATCTTCTGCATCGTTTTTCTGACCGTTGGTTTATCGCTTCCTGGAGTTTATCGCAGCATTAAATATGTTAAGGAAACCGAGCAATGATCGTGTACGATTAGCCATATAATCATTGATATGAATCGCGATACACGATGGCCAATACCAGTTTACCATTCCGAGGATCGGGATTAATTGAAGTGGAAATTACACCTTTCGACTTGAAAGTACCGCGTGCGCGATAGCCAAAAATGGGGCAGCCACTTGTAATTTACAAGAACCGCCCGGAGAATATATCGAACGCGACCTGCTACGGTTACGAGCGTCGTATCGTGCGTTCGATTGATTCTTAAGCAGAATCGCGGGAAATCGCGGGGATCGTGTTTTCATGGAGGCGAGGTTTTCCAGGCGGCTCGGTCAAATAAGCGCCGCCGCGGAGATCGGGCTATCGTGTTCACGCAGGATGCGATTACGTAAAACTCCGACCCTCTCTCTTTTTCTCCCTCCCTCCGGCGCGGACGAGGCGCTTGTGCGCGCGGGCGAGCTGGAAAGCGCGAAGTTCGCGGTACTCGAGCGCGAAATCGCGCGCGGCGACGAAACCCGCAGCGTCGCGACGCGACTCTGCCGGCGGGTAAACACGCCGATCGATTCCTCTCCTCCGCCCTGCCCTGCCCTGCCTTGCCCAGCCCAACTTCTGGACACGCTACCCTACAAACTGCTCCACGCTCGCGGAATTACTTTTCACGTGCACAGATGTACGGGGTGATTCGCGAATCGATGTCTATGCTTGAAAAAAAATGAGCTTGGAGTATCGAGAACGCGAGGGGTGTTGCGTGAACTTTCATCGTCGGAATATCGGTGACCAAGTTAATTAGAGAAATCCCTGAAACTCGATTCGAATTCAAAGATCTCTGCTGGATTACCGCGGCTGCGTGACTGAATTCTGATACGCGGTAACGCGATCGCCGTTTCTAGTTCCGTAGAAGCTTTATTGCTTTCGATATTGCTTTCCCACATTTTCAGGATGTCCACCGCTAAAAATACCGAGAAACCGTTACGCCAGTACACCATAAAGCATTATTCTAACTTTACAATTCGTGTCGGCATGCCGCGTACGTTAATGATCACGGTTGTATGGTGATCACGTCATAGCGAGAGCCGAGTCGTAGTCGTAGTCGCCGGACTGACTCGCCTTACGCAATCTTATCGTTCGTCTCGAGCTACAATGCCCTCTCCTTTGTCTTTCCACATTCGGACATTTTCCGTTGCACGTTAAAAAAACATTGCAAAATGGCCACGAACCGGCGTCGCGTACCATTTTGGCCATACTACCGCCTAGGAAATGCTTATCGAATACTACGTCAGGCATACACTTCCTCGGTTAGGAAATATTTCAAACTTATCTGCGGAAGCATCCGAGTCATCAAATTGTTAATAAAATAAAAGTATTAGAAAGTAACTTGCCTTTAATTGAGTTTAACTCATGAATGCGTTTCGAGAAATCTGTCCAAGTTATATTTAAGACTTATTTGGTCACCAAGTCCTTGACAAAAGGGGGTCACAGGAACTTCCACGAATTTGAAGAAGAAAATCCACCAAGTTCAGCGACAAAATGCACGAGCAGTTGCGGAAGAGGGGGGCACGTAAAGACAGCGAAACGTTAGTCAGGTGTGACGGGTTGCGAAACGTCAATGGCAAAAACTTTCGCGCGTCTTTCGCGGCCAGCGTTGGTGCGTTTCCAGCGATCAGAAGCGAGCAGCCAGCAGAGAAAGAGGAGAAAGAGTGCTCGAAAATGTCGTAGCCGCTATGTATGTGTCTGTGTGCCTCCAGGTTGCATAACAGCGCGCCCGATTCTCCTTCTCCCTCCTCTCCACCCCCGCCCACTTTTCCTTCTGATGTGACACCTGCTCCCAGAGCGCTGTCGCGAATTTTTTTTTCCCTCCACAAATCCGTACAATGCGACTGTTCTGAGGATTCACACGTCTCGTCGCCGTTACACCGGCCAACCCATTTTCACCGTTTACATTCACGAAACGGGGCTCGCGTTTCTTTCTAGGCGAGCAGCCCCCTCCCCCCCCCCCTCCCGCGAAACTCCATGGCCCGGACAAATGGAAAAGCCGCGTGCATGGAAATACAAGCGAGGAGACCGGGCAATTCGCTCGCAACACCGGCGCGATTAATTGCCTCGAAACAAGTGCGAATTCGTAATTCGCGGTGAACGTAACGTGGAACGTGGTTAAGCGAGTTTCACGCTGTGAGAATCGTAGCCTTTGGGGACCGGGATCGCGTTTCGTGCGAACCAGTTGACGGCCACGTTTTTCTGATCGAGTTAGCGCGCTGCTCCTTTCTCGCGAAAAACGCTATCGATTGATATCCCGCGCGTAAGAAAAAGATAGGGACGAAAATGGAGGAAATCGGGGTCAAGCTATTATCAAGCTATTATTCAATGATCAAATATAGAGCATCAGCAGATTCTGTTGATGTATACCGCTCGGTAGACGCGACTTTCAAATTCAGAGACGAGAATGAGAGAAATTTGGGAGCTCGATTTATTCGGCATATGATTAGTTCTATCGAGATATGAATGTCATAAGATGTGAACAGTTATGAACCCATCGTGTCCAACGCGTCGTACCTGGATGCCACGAAAATCGATTTAAGGTGTAACTTGCGATCTCATTAGCAGGCTCGAATCGATCGTCTTCGACTCGATTCTCATTTGCAAGTACCTCGCTAATGAGTCTAACGACACAATGCTTGTACAGATGCATTCGAATGGATACATCTAAATCGGTAACGATGCGGTGACGAGCCAAGAGAGCCGTTTTTGCGACGCTGTCCTACATCGAATCGCAGCATGGCAATGGGCCGACTCGGGAATCGACCGGTCGATAATCTTCCTTCCTATCAGCGCCTTCCTGCTGCGCTTAAATATTGAACTTTCTCCGCGATAACGCGTCGCGTTTTATTTCCATCGGTCCGACCATTTCGCACGCGGATACCACGTGGTGTCCTCTCTCCCGTGAGTCACCTGTTAAGACGCACGAGCCCGCGCGATGGGTAAATTTCGTTTACCGAATTGGTGTTACACAACCACGCTAGATCGGCGTATCGCAACGAGAACAATGCTCGAGGTAGAATGAAGAGAACGTTGGATGACGACGAAGTATTCTAATCAACTGCGGGTAATACACGGGCTGCTATAGTAAATGCAATTAAGTGACTAGGCGAAAGTGCAATGCACTCGAACCTATGTATAATTATGCAAAAGAAAAATTATCATATGACACGAAGGATCTCGAAGTACAGATGTATCTTTCCATCATCCGAGTTGCGAGAAAGAACGCGTAAGTGAGTAAAAGAGGAATGTCCTTCTCCCATGGAAACATGCGATTATTTCTATATCACGTACATTTACGAACGGTTATATGCGTTGCACTTGTGCACTGTGCGCTGTTAATAGACCACCCTTCTCGATTATGAAGGAACAAAAAGGGACCTCGTTGTGTCATAGCCGCCCTTTTTCCACCCTTCGCGATTCTCATTGCAAAGCGGCACTGCCGCAAAGGGGGTCTCGTGGTTGGGGAACGTGATCGCTAGTGGAAGAACACCGTAGTGGTCCGACCATGGGTCTCCCGGCATCGGGATATCCCGCTTTAAGGAGTTTCAACCCCGTGGCCCGTCAGACGGGCGCATGCACGTACCCTTGCAATTTCCTTTTCGACGAAAGGCTACGCCAGCTCATCGCCAAGCTGAATGCAGCTACGTGCATAGTGTTCCGTGACGTTTGCTGCCTCCTCCCCGTCGTTTGTTTTTCTCCACCTTGCATTTCCGCGGGCAATATCGTTAAACGTATGCATCGTTAATGGTGTATCAAACCGAATACGAGCTTAATTTGACATATGAAGTTTGAGAAGTGGGACACTTTCAGATGTATCTGCATTCGTGAAATTGTTGCTAAGCAGATTTATGTGCAATAACATGGTAAAAGGGTTGAGATCATTTCTGTCCTCCTGGACGTCCTAAATGTCAGGACGAGAAAGATGTAATTTGAAATATGGTTCAAGTAAAATTGTATCGTACAGTAAACGCGCCTGCGTATTTGTGTATGTAAATTGTCGGCACAGCTCGTGACGAAATGCATCGAAGCCTGACGAGCCGCGAATCTAACTAACAACAAGTTAATTACCGCGAATAATGACTGCGTAAAAATTCAAACCTCTGAACCGCCGCATTTACGAGCGTCACACACTCGACTGAAAATTATATAATAAGCTAAACGCAACGAATATTTTGATTCAGTTGCGTTACGCAATTGCACAATTCGTCACGATACATTTACGGTGATATAATATAACCACAACAGTGTGTAAATATTTTTGAAACGCCCGGCAAAGCGGTAAGTAGTCGATATCGATGGGTATTTATAAATATCCGTTGCACGATATCAACGTCCTATTACGTCTTCGTGTCTTGACTCGCCGTATCATCTATTCTCATTCGTGTTCATCGCTCAATTATCTCCGCCGCTTATGCACGCCCCGTCGATCAATCGGTTTTTATCTGTTACGAAACAAACAACGCTCGCGCCGCGCAACCGAATCGTTACATTACTTCCGAAGACAAAACGGGCTTGCCAGATCGATTCCAGTCGCACGGCCGCAAAAGATAAAGTAAAAGTCCGGCGATTTTTCGTCCACCTCCCGATCATTAATCACGCCGCGGAAGCACCTCGGCTTTCAAACTTACGAACCACAATAAACGAGGAAAAAAGCTTCAAAAACTTCAGCCTCGATCTTCCCTCCCTCCACCCCCTCGACAATCTCTGCAAAACAAAAATCTAATAATTCTTTATGAACGCCCCATCGTTAATAATGTCTTGACACCGACGCGACTTTCGAACTCCCCGGAATCACAATAAAGACGAGACGAAAAAGTAGGAATATTCGAAATCTCTACGGCTGTCCTCCTTCCGACCACTTTGAAACACCCACTCTCCGCTGAAATTTTCCAGTCGTTAAATCGTCGCAGCGGGGAAACAACGCGCGCGCGTCCATTAAAAGCCGAAAAAAAGAGGAGGAAAAAAAAGAGGCAGAAAAAAGAAGGAAGGAAAGACAGAAAGGGTTGGGGGAGGGTGGAGGAGGAGGGGAGCGGTGGGACACAAAACGAAGAGGAGAAAGAGGCTCGACCATTGTCCCCCGGCTTCCGCGGATAAAGCTCGCGCTTTCGGACGATGAGAAAACGTTGCACGTGCGAGCGTATCGACGTTTGCGCCGCGGGACGTAGCGGCATACGTCAACGATGACGACGCCGTGGCCGTCGTCGACGACGACGACGACGACAACATCGTCGGCGTGGTTGGCGACGCGGAGGTTGGGCTTCGGTTGCACGGGCGCGCGGCTATCGATCTGCGAACCCACGCTTCCGTTTCTCCTCCTGTTCTCTACCGCGCCTCACCCTTCTGCAACTGCAGTTGCAGGCTGCAGCTGCAGCAGCAGCAGCTTCGCGACCCAACCCTCGCCACGCTGATGCTTCAACCCCTACCTGCCTGTATCTTCCCACTCTGTTTCCGTCTCGTCGTTCTCTCCTTGCCCCACCTGTTTCTACCTTTTTTTTTCTACTTCTTTCTCTCTTTCTCCCTTCTCCCCGCTTCCTCTCAGCCCCCCGCCCGCCCCCACCACGTTCCACCTCTTTCTTTCTCTGCACCCTACCGTCTGCCATTCGACTTTCCGATTCTTTCTCTGTCTTCCACTCTGCCAGACGTCTATATAACGCGCGTGTTTTAAAGCCTAGGCGTTCCTCTTTCTTTTCTTCGCCACCCCTCCGCCTACCATCCCCCTCCCGCGCTTTTCTTCCACGGCGCGCTAGCTACCGGCTGCGATTCTTTCTTCCTTCGAACGTATTCCGGCGCGGCGCGCAGCCGGAGTTCCAGTTATGTGGATAATGAACGGCTTAGAAGTCGAATAATTAAAATCTCTTTAAGCGGCGCAGTTGAACAGATCTTTAGACGTTGGCGAGCGTTTGTTTCAATGGACTCGCTTTCTCAGGCTTATACCGCGAACGACGATGGACGCTGGAAGAATGTTACGAGGCTTCCACCAATTTGTAGGTAAACTGCGGGTATTTATTGCTCGCGCCCCCGGGGACAATCGTTTTTTTCTTTTCACGTGTCGGAGCTAGCCCGGGGTCTCGGGATTCAATGTGCGCTGCATGCACTAGCAGGAAAATTGAATAGGATTTTCTGGTGATGCAACGAATTATTATGTTATACGTCCATGGCACTGTATTTTAATTCTCTTTTTTTCTACCTCTTCTCCGCGCCGAAGGCTGTATTTTAATTATACTGGGATTCCCAGCAGCGGGGGAAGAATAATGTACAATACTAGACACACCGTTACGTGCAATTATTTCGAAACTTTGCTACACACAAAATTGACCTAAATGCGTAGTCGCATTTTTGAAACGTGTTTCGTGCAAACGAACGTAATAACGTAGTCCAAGATAACGTGCTCCCTAATGGATTTCATGTAGGATGTTATTAGGGATATTTTATTACTCCAAATGATAATTACGTTTCCCCGCTGAGAGCGGTATCGTAAATTTCTGTCTCCTAAATATTTCAATATTTACGCCACCGTTTTCCTTTACTTTCGTATTATTCCATATTTCCGTGGATGCAGCCGCGCAATAGAGCTTCCATACCTGGCCGCCTATCGTGTAAAGACTGGAACGTTTACCTACTTACAGTAGTTGTACCTATTACTATAATCTTATCATATCGCGACGTCTATAAGGTCGATGATCTTTGAATGACGGGAAGCACACGTATACCGGCCAGCGAGCTGCATATCGTGCTTCTTTTACTGCGTGAATAATTACATGGCAATTATTTCGGAACGAGCTCGCGGCCGGCAACAAATAATTATCGGGCATAAGTTGAGACCGAAAAGCAAATAATGCCTGCTACGTAAGTGCCCGTATAATACATGCTAATATTATGAATGCACGCCTGAAAGCTGCGGCTCGCCGATAATCCAGCGACAATTATTTCACTCTATCGATACGTTAAATGCGACGAGCATTCGGCGAAACTGTTTGAATACGACAGTGGTGATTATTTCACCGATGTGAATTGGTCGGCGCTGAATATTCAGCCTTTTCTAAGTATACGGGCGTGAATTAGTTAAGCTCGTTCGACCTGGCATGACAGAAAGTTGCTCGATGGTAACGCGACGAGCAAGAAAGCGATCTTAATAGCGCGCCTAGCATGAATCGGAGAGCGATCACAACGAAACGGCAGGCACGGATCGATTTCGTAACGACAACCTTCGAACCCGTTCGACGGCTCTGGAAACACGTCGGCGAGGAGGATGAAGGATTGCCCTCGGCGAGCACCGTTCACCGGGAGGCTCGCGTGGCTGCTTTGGCTTTCACTCGCGAAAAAAATACAAGAGGCCCTGTCGATGACAAAGCGAGTCGAATTCTCGCCTCGTTCGTAACGCCGAGCCAACAATCTGCCATCGAGCTTCATTCGATTTCATTTCAGAGAGTCTGCAATCGCGTATCCAATTACTTGAACTTTGCTTAATGAGACCATAAAGATCTGTAAAGTTTTCGATCGCCCGGCCCCATTGTTCCGCGGGTATCCTCGAGGAACGACGCGGGCTCGACGATTACCAGCGTCGATAATGCCGACGGTATAATAGAAATTCTCCGATAGAGTTTCTTGCAAAACAACGCAATTTAATCCTTCGTAATGAACTAAATTGCTTGGTTTGCTGCACATCGCTCCCAAAACGTCGCGATGTTCCATTAATAACCCGTTGTAGCGATTGGGCGCGTGACTCCGCGACTCGCCGCAAAGGAATACGGAGAAACGCGATTTGCTAGTCGCGGATGCTTCATCGCCCGGCGCCGTTATCGTGGTAGCTCTAGCATAGAGTGACAGGCGCGGAAAGTGCGCGATTATTCGATTTTATTAACCATCGCCCAAGTGACTAATACCATGAAAATTATTGCTCGGGTCAAAGGTTACCCCGCAGCGAAACCGAAGCAAGATTGTGCATCCGCTGTTTCGGCCTGATCGATCCACGATTCGCGCACAATGCCGCGATTTCCGTTCTCGCCACTGTAACGATCTTCGATTCGCCATTGCATGCTTAACACGCCTCTCGTTCTTTATGGTACCTGCGAATTACTCGACTACCCGTTCCGAAATTTCCTTGGATAATAGTGTAAGAACTAGACTAGCTGTCGATTAAAGTCACAGGTCGACGTTGACGAGCAGGCAAAATGTGAAAATAAAAATTTTATTGCGTTACACTGATTCTCCGCGAGAGAGATGCATATTTAAAGCGATGCTGAGGTACATGAATTTTCGATCGTTACAAAAGTCGAGAAGCCCAAGGTCTGTAGAATAGGAGGAACCGATTAGATGAACGAGGGAAGCAGAGGCGCGGTAAGAAGCATGTAACATGAAGACGTCTGGAGCGATCGTAGATGACTCGGATAGACGGATCCAGCAGTCAAGAAATCCGAAACTCGTGGCACGAGGGGCTTAATCGGCCAATCTAGAAGCAGCAGAAGCTGTCGGCAAGAAATTCGTTCTCGCGTCATCGCGAAGGCGAGGAGGACATTGCCGGGCGTTCTTCTTACGAAGCTTTTGCGCAACCCATACTTACGTGGGTACTTTCGCTTTGCATAATTTAGTCGCCGCGTTTCGATCCGCGTATTCGTATTCGGGACGGCTATGACTCGCGACATCGTAAAACTTACTTTTGAAATCGTTCCCGTCCTTTGGCTAGCACGAGCCAGACGCATGTTGTTTCCCTAGGATCCGTGGAAATCACGCCGTGGACCTTCCGCGCAACTATTCCTGCGGAGCACACGTGGACACGCGCGTCGATTCTACGCGCCTTCGGCGATCAATGTTTTAACGAGCTCTGCAGGCCCACCTTGAGGCGTAGATTTCGTGTCCCGATCATTGACACCGCAGAGCTTATGCAACGATCGCTCCTCGACCTTCGAAGCGGCGCTGGGAATTATTCGAAATTTTTTCCTAGAAGAAACTATTCCCCTCCTTTCTATCGGCCCGCATCGATGTGTAAAAACAATGTTTTGCTTTCACGGTTGAAAATTCAGAGAGTAACAGCGGTGTCAGAAGCACGGGAGAATTCTGTACTGAAATTCTAGCTCCGTCGAAATAATTACGAGGAACGGGGAAGAAAAACAATTGGACACTGCTACGAGAAACGATTTTCAGAAAAGAAACTGTGGTATCGTGCGACACGCGCGGCAAATCTCTGCTTTCAGCGTGTATTTGTATTCGGAGCGGTACCTACGCGATTCGCGACGTCGTAAAAGCAGTTTTGAAACGTTTCGAGGTATTCCTGTTGTCGGTTTCCAAACCAACCCGCTCTCTCTTATACTTTTTAACGTAACTCAGTACGTGGGAAGCGCTGCGACACTTTTCATTCAGTATAATTTCAGAAACTAAATATTTTGATCTATTATATTTTCACTTACTTTATTCATAAAATTTTTAAAACCTAACTCGTGGTATGCGCTGAACTCAAGTTCACGCTACAGCATGCAAGTATAAAGGTTTTTTAAGAACGACGGTGTTATACTGGAGGCTCTCTTCCCTAACACGTCCGATAAAACTGGCTCCGCATTATTCACCGAAATCGCTGCATTCCGTGAACCTTTGGTGGCAGTTTACTGCACACAAACAAGCGCGTAAATCGATACATATTTACGTGCGCGCATCTACGTTATCTGGTTGCCCGATCATTTTGGAAGTTACATCAATCACGTGGCCAATGCTCGAGATCAATTCGAGCAATCTTGCATGATAACGAGATCGAATAATCGATGGCGACAAACGCCCCGAGTTACGGGACAATTTAGACCCGTTTATCGGACATTAAAGTTGAGACATTGCAGACAGGGCGTGCTATTTTGTGTAGCGAGACGCCACTTGGTGGAAAATTCAAACTATTTTAGCGGATTTCCACGTAAAGTTTAACTGATGAAAGGATATTAATCAGCAACAATGAGAATATGCAGGTAATTCAGAGCGATGATGCTTCCGTATTTCGAGGTACAATTTGAATATTTCACCCAATGGAATTTACGGCACCGTGTTAAGCATATTAGATAAATATTACATAATTAATGTTCAGGGTTGATATATAATCAACGAATACTTGCATTCTCTAAATGCCAATGTGTCTGTGAAGTTTATGAGAATTTGATAGCTACGAACGTACAGTGGCGCTCCACGATTCCATTTTTCCTACGCGCGTCTGACAAATGGCGAGCTTAATCTACTGCAGCAGAAATTGCAGTGAAATGTACAAAGCCAGGCGTGTTCTCGCCATTCCAGTTAAATTCGTAAGAACTTTGTTGTGGTCAGCGCACGCTGTTGCTTCGCGATTCGACTTTTCACTTACGCGGACGTGTCTGACAACTACGAGCCTAATCTACTGCCAGCGAAGCCCGCATGTAAACGGGTGGTCAGGCGTGCGCGTACAGAACGATCCCATTCTCTTAATGCTTGTCCGACTCCACAGCATCGAATAGTATATAAAAAATGTATCGTGCGAGCTGAATTGATTAAAACAAATCCCTGCTAACTGACTGGAAATTCTTTCAAAAGCCAGAACTGTCTACTGAAATTACCTTGCTCCTGGCACGTATAACGCATCGAGCTACTCGGATTAAAATTAAATTTGCAGTGACCAGAAGGAATTTGCTCCCCGTGCGTTATTTCTAATTCATCTTGAAACGTACCTGCAGAATTCCGCGAATTAACTGTTCCCGGTTAGAAACGAGAGAAACGCGCGCGTGCACGAGCAAACGACAAAGTAATAGCCAGCACGTAGCGCATTATTGTCAAAAGGACGTTATGTAAAGCCGGGTTCACGGGACGCGGCGCGGCCGTGGGGGTCCCGTGGTACAACGGTTCTTCGGCACGAACGGAATTAGAGAATGCACGTCGCGCAAGCCGCGGAGGGCCTACACGCGTGACACTTTTTCCTTAAGATCGGCTGGCAGCCGTGGGAAGCTAGGTTCTAGGCTCCGTAACGGAGCTTTTCGTTACCTTTTATGCTCCCGGACGAGGTGTGTGGTGTCTGCGGTGCGTGCGAGGTCAAAGGTAACGGCGAGCCCGAGGAGGTCGCGGAGTGTTCCAGCTTGGAACTCACCGCGCTCCACATCTCGAACATGTTGAACGCCGTGGTGATGGCCTTTCGTCTCTTCCAGGCTGCTACTCCCGTAGATCACCCGGCACCCTTTACCAGCCCGACGTAACATCCGCTGAGGGGGCACCGCGACGCCACCCGAAAGGACGTCTTCCGCGTCGCGTCGGTCTTCTCGGGAGCAGGACGCCTCGAGAGGCTTCCACACGTTCACTGTCCCTCGACTGTTCTCCTCCTTGCCACTCGATCCTACACCCTTCTACCTCCTCCAACCACTGTTCCGCGATTTACCTCGAACCCCTTTCTCGCGTGTCACTTCGTACAGTTCATCTCATCAACTCTTTCGTGTACGACCGTAAGATCTGTCTACGTTCCTTACCGATGCTTCGATTGCTTCATCTTAGGTATTGTCGAATCGATGCTAATTATATAACAAAATTATCGTAACTTTCTTCTTCTTTCTCTTCTTCTTCTTCTTCTTCTTCTTCTTCTTCTTCTTCTTCCCTTTTATACACACTCTACTTTCCTATCGATTATTTACTAAGCTCGATTTTACGCATTGACCGGCACTGAAACCCGTTTCTTTTCTCCGCCCTTCGTTTCCTGTCGCTACGACACACCGTCGCTGTGCTTTATCACTCGCCCCCCTCCCGAGATCGTCAGCGATGTGGATTGTACAAAACTATGTGTATACCTCCCCCGTCTTCAAAGGTATTGCGTTAACACCGTGTCCATCGTCGTCCGGTTCCTTCTCCACCTCCTCTTCCGCCTCCTCCACGCCACCCCGACTGGCCCTACGCCACAGCGTGACACGGTTTACCGCCTGTCACACCTCTCCGCCGTTATTAGTATCGTCAGCACCTTGGCTAATGAACGTCCTACCGATGGCAGGAACACCAGCCTCTAGTCACCGCCAAGTCGAAGCACACCGAGGCGACTCGCCGTGATCGTCGACCTTACGATCGTGTCCCTTGCTCTCTTCGGTGCCCCCGTTGCCAGTGCCTCGCGTGACATGGCGCCACGGGCGTCTCACGTTCGCCGATCGTCGATCTGCAAACAGTCTCGTCAGCATCCCCCTCGGTGATTGTCACGAATCGTTTCGCTCGGCCCTCGGTAGATCTCTAAGGGGCGCGTTGCCCGCGACACGGATACCGGCGAGACCTTTCTATCGGGGGGGGGAGAGCCGTTCTCCCTTCTTTTCGAAACAGACCGTAGATTGTATTAGAACGGTGATGGAACGGTGGAGGGTTGCGCTTGCCGAGAGTTAAGTGAAATTGCGGTTGAAAGGGAGAGGAAACACGAGAGGAAAGGGAAAGATAACGGTTACACGCGCCACGTGTACGAGATGTAAAAAGAGAGTCACGCGAGAAGAGAAGCGAGAGGTGTAAGAGGATAGGATAAACCAGAAGCAACACGCACGTGTCTCGAGATGGGTATCGTGTTCGTCGACGTGTTCATCTAGCGGCGTATGCTCGGTGCACTTGTCACACGGGACGACTGACACCGTTAAATCGAGAATCTAATTAACGCGTCGCATCCCATTACCAGAGGGGGGAAAAAGGAAAACAACAAAGGTGCATTCCAGTTGTAGATCCGATTATCGAGCTGGCTGAACTCTAGTATCATAGAACGACATACGTCCGCTCATCTTCCGAGATCAAGTCGATCATGTCACCGCGAGAGGAGCTACGACTTTCGATGATATCTCGACGGTGAACCATCCGTCCCCGCGCCCTAACTACCCCATCAGTCCTGCGTAGAAAACAGTCCCTTTTAGCGTGAAAGAACGGGGACGAGAATCATAGTAGACCCACAATTCACCAAACCAAACACAACCACCCGGGCGACATCCACGCTAAATGTCGACAATATTTGGAATCAAACTCCCCCGACGGGTGAAACTCGTAAGTGGAATCCCACCGGTTCTACGCAACGTATCTGTCCATCCACCCTCTTACGAAAACAGTCCACGTTCCAGGGGACCACCCCCGTATACATCAAATAACAGATCTCTACACGCTAAAAACTGTCCCCGGGAAATCCATACGCTAAACGGAGAGTGAAATTCTGTGTCGTCGAGACGGAACGACGGTGGAGCAGACCCCCTTGCGTTCAAGCCGCGACACCCTTGAAGATCGAGAAGGACTAGATCCCCGTTCGCCGGGAGGCTGCCGAACGCTGTACCGCAGACCGTGGTCGATCGGTCACGACTTGACACGAAAATTCAGACATGTGCGCATCGATCGTGCATTTCCGTACACGGACTGTTCCCCTTTAATCCTGCCGGCGTTGCAAGTACGAGAGCTCGTGTCGAGGGGAACCGCACTTTGCTATCGAGCGAAGCTCGCAACCGAGCGACCACCAGCCGAGCCTGCCTTGCCTTGCCTACCCACCCACCCGCCTATATACCAACCCACCCAAACACACACACACACACACACACACACACACACACACACGAGCGCAGAGAGTAGAGTACATCCACTGACAGCCTATTCCGTGCTTTCATGCCGCTTTACAGCGTCCGCGCCTCTCTAGGGCAGGGTGGGATTCAGCGTGGAAGGAAGCGTCGCGGCGATGCGATGCGCCTACACTCACATTTCCACGGCTATGTGCCTGGTATGTACGTGTCGTACATACGCGCTGGGAATAAATGCGCAGAGGGTATAGAGGGTGTCCCGCATGGTAACCGACCAACTTTTCCAGTGTGCTCGGCGGGTTGTTCGGAGCCGAAGATATCCCGCACACTGTGGCAGTGTGGTACTGTCCCTGCTCGGTGTTTCGAGGGGAAACTGATGACTAGAGTGTGTGTCTATAATATTCCAACTACGCGTTCATTGCAAATACGTACTGAAAAGTATGCTGTATAGTTTGATGTGGATTTCACTCCACGAAGGGCGTGGGTGTTGTTTATATTACTCTGGATAAGCCGAGCCACGCTCAAGATGAATATCAAGAACGTGGATCGATCTGAGTATCGACGAGTGTATTTCTTCGACGATGGTAAGCAGCTAATTTCCCTCGAAACACTGGGTACGTTGTGAAACGTGGAACGATGAGGAATACGTGTCGAATATAGCCGGTGATATTCAACTGCAGCAGCTCCACTCTCACCGTTGCAAAGGCCGTCCTCGAACACAGTGTCGGTGTACTCGGCGTTGGAAAACGTGTACGAGGCATCGTGCACGGTGAATAGAGATAGTCTGGTGAAAAGGTGGATGCGGACTGAGCATCGCGAACAGTCCGCATCTTCATCGATAGCTGGCAGACTTGACATCAAGGACTAAACAACGCTTATCTCGATAACGGATGGAAATAGGCCCATTGTGCGCATGACCTTTTCGATTCGGAATCACCTGCCAGATCGTCCCGGCCGAAGTTCTCCCCGCCGGACACCCTGTACATCGCTTCGCCGACGTATGTAATATACGAGGCATTTTTGTACCCCCCCCCCCCCCCCCCCCCGCGCACACCTGCACGTGAAGAGCATGTACGTTCAAGAAGCCGCGCGCACATGCAAGGTGGCACACTGCACCCCGTGTAATGAACTGTGTCACCGTGATTCGTGCAGAAACGAACGCACGCGCGTTACGCAACGAAAGTGCGCGCGAAAATATCGCAAACTGCTCTCGCGACACTGAGGGACACTGGGATACCAGCCGCTCGCGAACCCACCAACGAACTGTAGTTTTACGCGCCGGCGAATACGCCGCTATGCTAGGTGGCGAGCACTAAATGCACCTGTGGTTTTTATCGCAAAGATAACGAGAGATACCTAAGTGTTGCGATATTGAAACTAGTGCCATCATAAAGGTATAAAAGTGAGTTTTAAGAAGGCAATAACAAATGCAGAGTTGAAGAAAGATGCGCGTACCGAGCAATGTTTAATTGACCGAACCTCTCGCGATTGCAGATTCAATTATGTAAAAGAAACGAAGCTTCGCGCGAAGGAACGTGATTCCACACTCTCGACTAATTTTGCGCCGCTAATTATGCCTCTGATCGATTCTATCACGTATCAAGACTCGCTCTGAGCATGCAGTTCCCGGCGGCCTGACAGGTTGGAGGAGAAGGAGACAAAGCGATACCAGGGGCGGGTGGCGAGAATGAGATAGCAGTACGGTGGGAAAGAAGGAAGGAAGGAAGAACGGAAGGAACGAGGGAGAGATAAAGAGGGAGACGATACCGTAGTACGGGTTACATTCTGTCGGCCCCACTAGCCCACTGACTTGATGCACTCTCTTCTCTCTCTCTCTCTCTCTCTCTCTCTCTCTCTCTCTCCCTCTCTGTCTCTCCCTCTCTACTCTGCGTGCTCTTCTTCCCTCTTCTCTCGCTCTATTCTGCACGCGGCTAGCGGACTTCGTCGCTCGCCACGAAGCACACGCCGCCCGCGGTGCATGTGCACACATAGCTGTGCACGTCCGTGTACAGGGCGCTTCACAGGGAATGTAAGAGGAGTTCGACGATACGTCGGGGGTGGTTGTTCCAGAGAAATGTCGCGCATCAACCGTAGGTGTTATTCCGAGTGCTGACGTAACTGCTATGTTGGATCAAAGTTTTATTGCCGCCGCGATAAAACCGTGTGCTTAATGCTGAAGTGACCTTTTGGCCACTAAGTAACTACGCGATGTTTGAAGGAATACACGCGAGCAAGCGCGGGCATGAGGTTACTGCTATGCGTACGAGCGGTATTGTAATGCGATTGGAAATTTGCAATTTTATTGGTGGTAGTTTGAGAAACGACGAGGAAGATAGATAATGTTTGCAAATGTGTAAGCAGAAAATTCATCGATTCGCGAACGGCGAAGAGATGCTACTAGGAGCACTCGGCTGATCCGATCAGAAGTAGCTGGTGAAAGTTCATTTGTATTATCAGGCGCAGCATGTAACTTTATCGCCGCGGTAATAAAAGTCTGATCTGTTATGTTAATCAATCATGTCCTCTCTGAATCGACCCCTCGAAGAAATGGTCAGACTTTACAACCGTTGTGAACCAGCCTGTACATCTATACGCGGTTTTATCACCGTACATCCACTCTTCCCCCAGTACTGGTCGATCGTTCCGAGTTCCAGAGGAGCGCGCCCCTCTATCGATAAAATGGGGTGATAATGAACCGTTAATCCCTTACGCGACTTAGTGCGCCCGGGTTCCCGGTTTTTTTACGAATACCTCTGCCCGATTGGATATCTGTTTCCCGTTTTTTCTTGGTTGAGCACGCGATACGCGGAATCCTTCGCGGAACAATGGCTTTTTCGGGGCATTGTTCTATTATCGAGTGTCGCCGAAACCTCTGGCTGATAACCGACTGACTTCTTTCACTTTCGTGGCCCGACACGGGCTTTGATGTCGTTATTTCCTTTCAAATTTACGTTCATTCGCCCACACATCCCTTACCGTCATGACGATTGCACGTTCTGCCGAACGGTACTCTATCTCAAACATCTCGCAATTTACCATTTACATTTAAACATTTCCAATAACTATTACCCTGCCAGAAAGGAAGCATTGCCACGGGAACGGAAGGTTCCAAAGTTTAAATGAAAAAGAATTGTGAACTCTACCGTCAGATCGCTAGGCAAGTGGAAGCACAGAGGGTTACCAGATCCACCAGCGAGGAGTAGCGTTGTAACCACGTCGCAGCTGCTCGATCGTCACCGCGGCCAGAACAAACGACGACCGAAGCCGAGCCGTCGCGAAATCCAACTCATTGCCGCGTCGTGTCGCCTAACGGCTGCTAATTTTACGCTTTCCACTTAAGCGGGCCGCAATTATCGCGGCGTATGGGCCCGTGGCGCGTATGCACGCCGACCTGAACGCGAAAACGCGGGTCGAAGCTGCGCTAAAGCGGTCGGCCGGCGCGTTCCTGCGGCACTTCGTAAACTATAGCCCGAGAGCACCGGTGTGTACGTGTATCCCCGGTGCAGCACGCCTGTGTCTGTGAATTACTTTCGCCCCGGGGGGCATCGCATCTTATTTAGGTCGTGTACACCGAGCGTACACTTTGGTTCTGGCACGAGCGTGCCGGCGTTATTACAGCATCGCTCGCCACTACTGCTCTGCCCCGACAGAGTCGCAGGTGACTCGCTCCTCTGACACACCGCCTGCACCCGTGCACCAACCGTTTGTCCAGCCATCTTTCTCCCTTACAGTGGCGCGCGAAAGGGTGACAAAGTGCTTCGGACTGCCTCCACCGAGCCACGAATACAGGAGGTGTGTCAGCACTCGTGAGAAACGAATTCAATGCAAGGAGAATACGGATGTGTAAGATACAGCATCTCCGTTTAATGGTACAGTAGCGAATCGTTTGACGAAGAGGACTATCGATTGAGCGTAATTGTTTCGCGTGGGAGTAAGCATTAATCATAATCCAAAGTCGTTACGCACTCGACGTGCACTGGGACGTGCTAACTTGAAGACATTTAGTTATTTCATGGCTTCCATTGGGAGAAAATTGCTGTTGATCTAGGAAAAGTGAGAGAAGGTTGGAGTATACACCTAGTCTAGTAAATTCCGTTAGATCCTGTCTTTCCGTTTTCTTTCTTATAGCAATGGAGTCGTTTCCGATTGTACTTTGCCATCGCAAAATAACGTATTCGCGAGTGCTTTACTTCTCTGAAAGGCAATCTAGCAGACGTTCTCGTTACGAACGAGTAATTTTAATGAGTTCCCCCCACTAATTCGAGCACAGCCGATGTGTGTGCCAATAAACTTCATTGACCATCGATGATGGTTGATGTAACTGTATCATGTCAATCATTCGTATCGCTGAAGTGACTTCGAATATCGCTCAAGAAGCATTGGGGCTCCAATTTGCGCCCATGCTTCTTTCGAGACGAGCATTTCCCCATTTCATACCGCAGCACGTGGGTATTTCCGGTTGCATCAGGAGAGGACATCGTTAGAGATAAGAATTACGAGTATTCCATCTGGGCTTTAATGTGCTCGAGAATTATCCATTCTTAATTACGTGGTCGCACGTGGCGCGTTATTGTGGACTTTCGTTCGGAAGTCAACGACCCGAGACTGCCGTAACAAGTGGGCCAGCAATGTTTATCGGAAATGAGAAAGCGGCTATTGACACTCTGTCTAGTTTCCAATTCAATCGAAAGACACAGCCTTTGAAATATTTCACTCGAATGAACGAATGTAATTAGGGAATCGCATACGTATGCAAGCAAGTCTTTAGACTAAGTAGTAAGATACACGAAATGAGTCTGGAAATAGGGGTGACTTGTAGCTTCGTTCTAACGATAGTGTGGGACTGCAAAGACTATGCGTTTGATAAAGTATGTTTGGATCAGAGCGATTGGGATCAAGAGCGAATGTTTATGATACAGTGTCGAATGCAGGTGAAGAATTTTGGTGACCGAAGCGTTTGTCGAAAGTGTATATGTGTATGTGTGAATCTCGGGGAGCGGAAGATAAGAATGAATGAAGTCAGTCCTGCAGAGTCCGTTGAACGAGAGTTTCCTTTACTTTTCCACGAGTGCGCAATTTACTCCTGCTTTGCCCACCTAACATCCCTACAATACTAATTGTAAGTAAGAAAACAGAAACTTTGTGGAGAAGTATCTACTCCGATTCTTCACTGAACTCGGTTTATTCCCTTGTCAACAACTTGACTGCACCAACTCGATGCTGAAGTACCCATACCAGTCTCTGAAGCTGACCGAACTTCAATTATTATAAAGTACGACATCCAACGAAAGAAATGCTATCGTCTTCTGTTCTTCTAATTTGCCAGCCCAGCGGGACCTGGGGTGAACTTCCAACCGTTCAGAAACAACGTGCGAATTATAATTCACGTGGAGAAGCCGCGTATCACCGAGGAAAAATCGCGATGAGAACCCGCGCTTTCCCGTTCGGCCTGCGTGCATTAGCGACGCGCTTGCTTATACACAGAGAGTGCACGTTTGCGCGCTCGCACGCTGCACGCAGCGGGATCGTGTGTGCACGCGCACAGGCGAGCGTATCGCAGCGCGCGCAACGTAGGTATTACTTAATAATATCCATAACCGGGAGGTAAATGGGAGTGTGGGCGAAAGACAGCGGCGCAGCGTGAGACGGAGAGAAAGAACGCTCGGGCGAAAAGCCACTGCGAGCAACGCAGAGGGAGAGAGAGAGAGAGAGACAGAGAGAGAGAGAAGAGGAGAAAACAGGGGAACATTCAGCCGCATGAAAAGACGGTCAGAGTCTTAGAGAGAAAATAAAGGAGAAGATGTTGAACAGAAAAAAAGGGGACGAGGGAAGCTAAAAGACGAGGCATCAAATGTCAGCCTACGTATGTTTTCCTTAAAAGTTTCCTTATATAAATTTCGCTAATGGAAAGTAACGAGTGGCGGAGGGAATATAAGTACGTCGTGGGTGGAAAGAATACAATAACATACTTGAGATGGTACTGGCGGAGGTATAGATCAACACATGTGTCCAACTTCCGTGACAGTGTTCGAGAGATCTGCAGAATTCAATCTAAGGTACTTGACATTCGATACACTAATCTTCACCCCCCCCCCCCTACTATTCGTACAACCTCATTGCATTCCATTCACCCCACCATGTGTGCCTCAACGCGAACGAACTATTTCAGTAAGGACTCGGAATGGCTTAATTATTGACAGGCTTGTGATCGCGAACGCGATCGATGCTACACGTTACGATCGAAAATGTCACACCGAGTCCCGATCACTGTGTCCTGAATACCACGAGAACTGTCCATCCGGAGCCACGAACCTCCCCCTGAGAAGTGTGCGCGGGGGCCAAGGGAAGGAGTCGAAGAAGAAAGGGTGCTACTTATTCGTACAATGAGGGTCGAGCGAAACGATCGAGATTCCAATGTAAAGACACTTAAGGGTGAACCCACCAGTGCACGAGTTGCCCTCGCCGCGACAGCCAGTTGACGGTGTGGCTCTCGTGGAACGCTGCCACCGGGAGCATCCACCCCCTTATCACAGAAACGCAACCCTGTCACAATAGCACCGTGCGTGTCGAAGACGGCGGTCTCGACGCATCATTCACTTTCACTGTCGAGCCGGCCTCGTACCGGTCGTTTCTGCACGCTTCTCGCCCGAACCGTTCGCCACGCGAGGGGGTGAGCGCACTCCGCGCGCGGAGAAACGTCGATACTTTTTTTTCTCCCCCTCTTTAGCCGCCGCTCGGCGAGTCCCAGTGTGCCCGATAACGGGGCTGGTCGTTCGCGACCGTTCCGGCGACGATACACGGGCGATCTTGCTCGCGGCGACCGGTTGTCGACGGTCGTGTGGCGACCGGGGCGTCGACTGACACTCGCGGACAGTCACGACCCCATCCCCGCGACTTTCCACGCGCGAGGATCGCTGAGGGCGCGATCGAGCCGAGTCGACGTAGGGGATGACTCCGTGGTCTCGCGTGCCATCGGTTCTCCACCCGGGTGGAACCGATCTGTCGGTCGTAATCCGCTGTTTTCACTTGCCACTCGCGTGTCCCCCGACCACCCCCGCTTTACCAACCCCCTGTCACGGATGCACCTGTACCCGCGCTGGTGCAGGGGTACGTGTGTTAAACGAAGGCACGACACGAGTCCGTGTATCGACGAAGCGTGTGCACGCGCGTACCGTTCTCCGGCTTGCACTGTTAATCGACGAACCGGTCGCCGTGTCACGAGGGGGCCGCGCTGCGCGGGTGCACTTCACCGGGCCCGTGTACGGTTTTTTCGGTTTCGACCGAGACCGGTGTAAAAGGAGAGCCGTGTGCCGTGCTCTGATCTGGCCCGACTGTCCCTTAAACCTCGGCGAGGAGAACACACACAGTACTTGCGCTACCGTGGCTCCGGGTTGACTGGTACGCGCCGCGCAAGAGCGGAGAGAGCCAGCCCCACCGTCCTGCTATCGCCCTCTCGCTCGATTACTCCCGCGTTTCTCCCTCCGACGCGGCCCAAGGGAGCGCGAGAGAAAGAGAAGGAAAGCAGCCGAGAGCGCAGCAGCGAGCAGGGTACGACAGAGAGGGTTACGGAGTGGGGTGGTGGGACGCGATAGGGAGACACATACACACGGACGCCACGCGCAGGGAGGAGGGAGTGAATCGAAAGGGACGGGGGAGGATCAGACAGAAAGAGAGTGAGAGAGTGATCCGCCTGGAGGGACATAGGGGTGGAAAGAGGGCTCTGTGTGAGTGTGTGTGTGTGTGTGTGTGTGAATCTGTCCTTAAGAAACGGACGACGGGGGTGGACTGAAATGGTGGAAAAAAAGATGGAAACGCGGGGGTACTTTCGGACAAGTCGCGAGCTCGGGCTGCACTCGAGGCTCAAGTGATTGTTGTAAACGTTGTAAACAGGAAAGGGTTGGCGTAGGTCGTCCCCGTGTCCTCCTTTTTCATCCCCCCACGTGAGTCGCTGAGGTTTCCCCCGTTTGTCGGGGCGACCGACGAACCGACGACCATTCTTGCGGCATTTGTCTGCGATTCGAAGTGCACTCGGGGGGGGTGGATGCATCCTCAAACGATGGAAGATTTGGATTTTAACGCTTGTTTCGATTAGAACGGGCGGAGAGAAGCGAAAACAAGGGGCACAAGGGAAGAACAGCTGTACAATGGGTGGATGGATGCTTCGTGGCTGAAAAGAGTTTTAAAAAAAAGGGGTGAACGAGGGAACAGACCGCGAAGAGGCGAGATGCTTTTCGTTAAGCCCGTAAATGTAAAGTACCGCGTGGCCACAGAAGAAAGGAAAGATTCTCAAAGGAGAGAATCGGGTTGAGGTGGGCCATCCTGTTTCTTTCACTCGTTCGCGTTCATTACGCGTTTTTGTGATCTCAGAAATGGCACGGAAGAGAAGCTGCCCGCCCTTAAAACGTGAAACTCCACCCCGTTCAGAGAAATTTTAGGAAAAGAACGAATATTATCGTACCTCCATAACGTTAAGATCAATTTACAATACTACGAGCTTGCAAGTCAACGGATAAATAGAACTTTATGGAAAAGGGCAGTAGCCGAGCATAAAAGATTTAAAGCCTCCTTTCCCATTTTATTGTAAATCAATTGTTACAGTTTACTCTGTAAACAAAATATCTGCCACATAAGTCTGGCACGAAAGAAGCTTTATAGGAAGGAAGACATTTAAAGGGAAGCATGCGGAGCGACGTCGCGAGCGGATAGGAAAGAGTATACGAGCTGGGAAAGTTATACGGTCGACGCGCGCGTCGAAGGGTAGAAAAATGGGGAGGAAACGGAAGCACGAACTTTCGAATAAGTTAAGAACGTGACATGAGATACAAAGGGGGGCGAGAATTATTCCAAATCGACCCATATTGGGGCAGGTCGATGCCCCTTTCTCCCGCCCTTCCCTTTGAACCCTTTTAAACGATTCCCAGTGGTGCAACAGCCAAGTTTGTTGCGCCGCGTCTCTAGGCCCCAGTTCGGCGCGAAAGCCAGGGAAATTTACATTTTTTTTCATATAATTCCATTCCGATTCAAGGGTATCCTCATTTTCTTCCATGGCCTGTCATTGAATGCCGCCTGAAAGGACGCCACTCGTCGCGGCGAAAATAAAAAAGATTCCCCGCTTTTCACTCGGTAGACTAACTCTCGGCAGAATCAAGGATTCATTGCGAGAAAACGTACCACTTCATGGGAGAATCTCTCCCTCCAGGAAGCAAAGCAAAAAAATTCATATCAATGAAGGGGGATAGCTGAATTTTTCAAAGGAAAGGAGAAACGAGGCGGGGACTTGGAAAATTTGCGAAAGGAGATGGCTCCACGGTGGTGAACGATGTGGGAGGAAATACAGACGCCAGAAACGGGTGGAAAGGATCGGAATTGTGAAGAGCCTTCTCGCGAGGGAACGTGATGCAATGTACGCGAAGGAAAGGAGGGGCTGTTCGTATAAACAGGGTCACGTTCGGATAGGTCAGTTACCCCCCTTGAGGTTGTCATCATTATTTGTTCCGTATCGGGTTGCTTGAATTTTCAGGCACGAATGAAACTGATAACGCAAATATCCCTGCGAGAAAGTTACATCCCCTTTATCGACCATTCGCTTTCATATTTTCCATTAACGAGAAGAAACGAATGAACGCATCGAAGCATATGCTTAGCCATTAAAATTCAAAACAGTTATCCTTAATTGGCCACAGGAGGACCACGTAATATTGTACTGGAAAATTGAAAATTGATTAGCACGAGAATGAATTCACGCACGTTATTTTCTGAATGTCCGCGGCGAGGAAAACCTCAATTACGGTGAACGAATGGACGATAAATAGGAGAAGTTCAGCTGGAATATTACGCGAGTCCGCTTCTGTAAGAAAAAGGCGGGCACGGGACGGCGACGGGAAGCGGAAGCAGCAAAATGTGGATGAATAAAATCGCTTGGCGCGGCATGCAACGAGGACATACCTTGGCCATACTTTCCCGGAATTATAATTTAGCGCGAACTTAACTTCGGGCGAAGGTAAACGCTCGCGAGCTATTTTTTCTTCCTCTCTTCTCACCCATTTCACGGAGATGTCGGCTCTTTAATGCGGAAGAAAGAGCTGAAAAATGACGCCAGAGAGTGGAAGAACCGAGGTGCTTTCAGTCGCGAATGCAAATTTCCTACAGCTCCCTGTAAATAAAACCATACAGCCTTTTTACATCATTACTGTCGCAAATATTACGTTCTCTTGGATAATGACGGACGTCTGACGTTGCCTCGAGACAGTTGCAAAAAAGATGACGTTCGTTTCTCGAGATCTCTACAGATCGCTACAATCTCCCTAAATTGGAATTCTCTACCAGAAGGCGTGATTAATCGACATTTATTCTTCCCACCGTGAAACGTCCCCTTCACGCTTGCTCGCGGAAAGGGACACACCTCGCTCGACAAACGTTCACGTGCACTAGGAAAAAGGAGGATGCTCGTAGCGGAAGTTCCTCTGCATACCCTTCCCCGGTGCGGACCCCTCGATTGAGATTTTCGAGCGTTTTCACGGGACGTTAACCACTTTTTCCAACGACGGAACGACGAGGGTCGCAGGGCGGCGCACGCACTTGCCGCGACACGATCGATCTTAGAGAGGATCGATCGGCAGGGATGACGCCTATAGGTGTTATGTACTCGCCAGGAAGGTGTACCCATTGGCTACCACCGTTAACGCTAATCAGAAGTCCGAGGGCCGCGTCGAATATAAAGAAGTTCGGCCGTTGTTCGGCCGCCACGATCTGAATTAACGCGCGGACACGGAACCGGCGTGCAACTTCGTCCACGGGAATGCAAAAGAGGGGCGAACCATTCGCTCTGCGGCGTCTGAGAACTCTCCACGAAACGGTACTTGCTTTTTCGAACGACTAACGTCGAAACACTCGCTTCGGATTGAAACGGCGAAGAGGAACCTTATATTTACCTGATTGATTACAATTCATTTTCCCTCGCATGTGCTGTGCACACTTTCTTTTCCATATTTTTGAAGAGAGCAATGAAATCGTTTATTCTCCAAGTTGGCCGATGCATGAATATCGAAACGGGAGGGTGACGATCCCAGATATTTTGGCAGACTTTCTGAAACTGATTTCCCTATGTTTGTGGACCTTTTTAAGTGGAGTAATAAAACACTTCCGCGTGAAATTTTGTTTTTCATCGATGCTACCGTGAATAATTTGGCCGTTGGAGGCGCTCGCACGGTTTCACAAGTGGAAACGTTTTCATTAAAAGCGCAGATATACAGGGTCGCAGTAAACAACGCGTGAGTGACGGGGCAAAATGATAGACAGCGCTGCTATAAATTCAATGTTATTTTGGACGCTGGGTCCCGTATCATGTGACATCTGTAGCGGAAAACGTGCAAGGGCGTGGGACTGGAGATACATATTGCATAGCGTCCATCATTCCCGCAGAACTTCATAATAATAGAAAGTACTAGAGACAGTAGCAGCGTGTAGATATTAAATTCTTTATCGCTCGTGCAACGTTATCGCCAGCGATATACCATTTAAACGCGTACAATTCTAGAGGAGGGCGCGACAAAATTGTATCGCGCGACTCTATTCCTGTTCCTCGAACTCCGCCGCATCTTGCGCTACGCTCTATTCAACGTGTTATATTCTGCTGGTGGATGCACAATAAGAATCATGTATGCTATAGTATACATTTAGATCGTGGAACTATGTTACTTGGGTTTGAAATATAGACGAAAAGAGGTGAGGGTCTGGGATGCTACTAGAAACATTGAAAATTCTAATTAAAATTGGGAGTTTTCAAGAATATCAAGAAGTATAGAAATAATCCAATGTTTTTCAAGCCGTTGCGTTAGGTTACAACAAGAGAATATTACCTCATGCTACACCGTTAAACGTGAACGAATGAAGAACACGTGTGTGGGACCACTCCCAGCGCGTCATCAAAATCGAAATCGTACGATTTTTTCGATCGCCCCGACAGAATCAGACCGACACACGATATCGTACCGTTAGGTCGTCCACCCTGGTCCACGGATCTTATTGTCGTTTCGCACATTATACGGGGATTTCGGTACAGGTACGTGGGAAGATACTCTGATCGAATACGATCGAACCGTATTAGAAGAGGACTCCTATTATTCCATGGAACGAAGGGCGAACGAGAGATCGATGGACTTGGCTAGGTATCGTAGGCGAGCGAGATCGTGCGCCAAGGTGCACGGCTGAATGAATGAGATCCCGAAAGAGAGGGAAATAGCAAAAAGGAGATGTCCGCATCGAGACGTCGTCAGGGGGCGTGGGTCGGCCGTATCGCTTTTCGTATGATTTTCAATAACCACGAAAGGTTTTCGTCGCAGCGACCGTACTGAACGGAAAACGGAAGAGGCGATGCACTTATTGTGCCCTGGAAATGCTTGTCTAGAAGCGGATGCACTGGCGGAGGGTAGAAATATGTTTATTCACTGACCATAATAATTGTACTGGAATCGAGCAACTCCCTTTGCTGTAAGTGACTACCTACTCTTTTCGGGGGACGCGAGTTTCAGGCCGAGTTTTGAAAACCGTTTTCCTGTGTCATCTTTTTCGTTATTCTCTATAAACGGAGGGAATTAGGAGTTGAATTCTTCATCCAATTCTTCATCCTACTCGAATGGAGATTGGAGCGAGCAGTGAAGCCGTGCACACTCCCGTGTCGATGGGAAAATGTTAAAACGAATGCAGATATCAGTGGCTTCTAAGGTACAAAGGACACAGCAGCAGCGTACTAGGAGGAATAATTAGAATGCTAGTAAAGGGAATACCCGTTGTAAACGCTGGAGGGGTTACTTCAACGGGGATAAAGAACCGCCATTGAAATAGCTAATACATTACAATCGCGCAAAGAACAAAGCACCGTTTCCTCCTCTATTACAGAGTAGAAGCTTTGAGCCTCGTAAGGAGCTGCAGGAAACAATTCCTTTGCAGTTAATTAAGGTATGGCCCCAGACTTACAATCAATATCACGTACTTCTATACACGATACGAGAAGCTTTCCCACATACAAGTTATTCCTTACTAAATCAGCTCCCGAAAAATGTAAAAATTTCTACATCACATGGGCTGAAGAAGGTTAGAGAGAAGCCACCCCTTGAAGCCCCCAAGGGTGGTTCAGTAACGGTACCACATATGTCCCAAACGAGAGCCCATTGAATTCTCAAACATCAAAGGAAAGTTTTCTCACCATAGCCCCGTAGAATACAGTTTCGAGAATTTTATACGCAACTCTCGGCACAGGAAGATCGAATTCTGATATCGATGGCGCAAATTAACGATCGATAAATGATTCTGATTATTCCAGAACGATAAGGCTCGTACGAGTTCTTTAGAAAGTTCTGCCTCTCGCGAAGTTTGCTTAATCCTTTCTCCCACTGCTGGCTCCAGTCGTAGAAACGAATGAATTTGACCAGGGACACTGACGTGTGTCAGTTTACCGGTTCCACCGAGCACGGTGAAACGACGGATTACAGTTATTCACACGCGGTCACTGTCAATGACCCGCAGCTTCGACGTTCCCAGCAATCCGCAGAAAAGCAATCGCCAAGTTGATGGGCTGAGTTATGCCTTCGTCGTGCATGAATTAGCCAAATGGACAAACATAAATTCTCCGCGAGGATGTATTAGTTCCAGCAACTTTACCAAGTCACCGGAGAAAAGGTTAAACTTAACAACTATGACTCTTATGTCTAAGGACTCTGAAACAAAGCGTAGGTCAAAGGAAAGGTCTGAATCATCGATGTAAGCGAGAAAAACAGCAAGAACGGTTCCACGCGGCAAAGTATACCCCACAGACTCCCTTCGATCACGCAGGATACCCCTAATGATCAAACGCAAGGATCCCAAGGAACAATTACAACCCTTTCCAAAGAACGACGGACCTTCCAATTTCCACAAACAGAAGGCCCCCATCGTCAGATCGTTCGGCGACTCGTTATCCACCCAGGTGGAGTCAAAGAACAGAGCCAAAAACAAGGAAAAATGAATCGAGAAAGAAAAGACAAACGAGGGGACCATCGAGGAGCGTAGCAGCACCGCGACGCCAAAGGCCTGGTCCGAGGAGACGAAAGCAGAGACCACGAGCGCCTCCCGTCTTTTCTTCGTTCCAAGAGGACGAGCCTGACGGTGTGGCATGCTGAAGAGACCAGGAGAAGAGTGGCGAAGGAAGAGAGGAGCGAGAGACGAAACGAAGCGATCGATAGGTGTATGTATGTACGGCGTTATGCATATAGGCAGGATCGATGCGGGCCTAGGCGGTATGAGACCGAGCGATATATAGGTACGTAGGTAGGTAGGTTGGTAGGTAGGTAGGTAGCTGGGTAGGTAGGTAGGTAGGTTGGTAGACCATTGAAAGCGTGCAGGGATGTACCGTTAGCCGCGTCACCCGCCGATATATGACTATGTCCCATTGAAATTCCTGTCGTCACCCGAAAACGAGCAGCTCGGAATTGCCAGCGAAAGATCGCGCAATCGCTCCTTCGGCGCCGCGCCGGCCGCCGCGAAAGCGTCACGGAACTTTACAACTTTTCTAGAAAATTTCATTACCCTCTTCCACGTTCAACCTGCACGACCGTACCGCGACGATCGAGCCCGGGAGAAAATCGAATCCGTATCGATGAGACAACCGGCGGAATTGCAAGGCTTATTGAGAATTTCTTTAGTCTTCGTGGCATGGAGCTCGTTTCAAGACAATTGATGATGTTTCGTCGAGGGGCTTGTGTTGGAGATATTTTTGCAGAGGGAATGTGGTGACGTAGTGCGGGGGATGATATTTAGTTGGATGTGAAGGGAGGACGATATCGAGAGAATAGGGAGGGTTGAGCTTTACTGGTTTTTATGGAAGTACTATTGTGAAAGGTCCAACGAAAGAAGAAAAAACATTTTACACGCTCCAATCGGCCATATCCGCTTGCAAAAATCCGGATAGTTGAGCGGTTGAGATGCGGCGGTCGCGTAATCGCGTCGCCCGTGAAAGCGACCTATCGTTCGATCCGGTGACTTCACCGAGGACTTTTTCGAGTCGTGAGATTCGTCGGCACGGTGACCGTTTGCCATTGTCGCGGCCCAAGCAGATCGTTACTAGGGAAAGATACTGGATAATGAAAAGGGAAAGAAGCAATGACCAGTCGCAGCGGATCGACTCCTGGAGTTACCTGTTCCGCGCTAATTAAATAGGGCGCGCGCGCGCGCCAAGATTTTCTCCGATCGGTGACCATAAACGAAAGCCCCCGGGTCGAGACAGTTCCCTGCCGGTCGAAAAATTCATTGCCATTTGCAGACAGCGGTACCTGCTCGGCGCGAAATGAATCGGGACATTGTCGTAGGCAGCTTTCTCGTGGACGAGGCGGTTTTCGGCACGGTTGCTCAGAGGCAGAGGTGAAATTTACAGCGCGGGCAGTCGTAAATTACGTTACGACGATTCCGGATTTGACAAGCCGCCCCTTGGGTGTCATTCCCTGGCCACGGAAGTGAACGGGTCTCGGGTCAATCCTCGATTGTCACGGGGATCAACGACTTCGAGCTCCACGTTCCTCCCGAGTTTTTCTGCCTGTAGTTCCCCCTTCCTTTTTGCATGCTTTTTGTCTTCTTTTTTTTTTTTGTTTATGGTGTCTCTAGTCGCTGGACGATTTCTCTGACCTCGTGGCACCTCCGCGTGCTTGGGGAATTTCGAGGATCTTTGCGCGGAATGCTTTGACGTCTTCGGGAGTTTGGACGCTGCGCTGGACTTGGGGGGTTGGTGTTTGTAGTTGAACAAGTGGCGCTCTTGCGTGGACTACTAAGCACTGCTGGGTGGTGGAACATCTTTTTATATTCATTCCGAACGCGTACAATTAATACTGCAAGGGAATTTTAATTAAACTGGCTCATCCAGCGTGGTATGAGTAATGAACAGTGGAATTTGAAGATCGAGAAGCATGATGTATAGTTGTATAGGATGACCTGATGGAACACTGACACCTGAATAGCTCTCTGCCCTCACATCGGTTGATTCAAAGAGAATCTGATACTGCCCATCGGGACGGGATCAACAACAAAAACATTTTCGCATGATTCGCGAGCAGATTCGTCGGTTGATTTGACTCTGCTCGGGTTCCTGCTCGCATCGAGGCGGGAGCCGGACGAAAATGAGAAAGAAAAGGGGTGGGGGGTTAGGATGAAAGAGAGAGAAAGAGAGGAAGAGAAAGGGAGTATATATTTAGTCGAGTTGGACCGTTGCCAAGCTCATCAACGAAAATGAAATCTGGGTCTCTTTCTTTCCCTTTCCCTCCCGCCCTCTGTGCATCCTTTTCCCCCTTTCTCTCTGTCCTTCTCCCTCCACCTTTCCGTTTCTGGTCCCTGGTCTCTCGGAGCATCGTCGCCAATGCTAAAACGTCGTCCACTCGATATATGCACGCGACCTGTGCAGTCGAGGATTCGACTGTTGCCCTCCTGTCGCCCACGTTACTCGGTTGCACGCTGAAACGTAGATTTCCACCGCGATGAAAGTGGTTGAAACGGGAAGAACGTTTCTATCGAGACTTTTCGCATCGGAATTTACAGGAATCGCGAACGAGATACGTATGACTTTATGTAACTGCAAAGCAGTCCTGAATCAACGTGTGATTGCACAGCATATCGGCACCATATAATCCGTTGTTTTACGATCATCGGCTCTAATGAAACGTATTATACTATTACGTAAAACGTGTGACGAAACGTGGCACTCTTTTGCAAACCTACGCATACCAGCCTGCCTGAAAAAAGGCGTCCAGCTCGAACAGAAAGTATGCCTCCTTATCTCAACAACTCTCTCAGAAATGTAACACTTCATTACCATCGTCCCACCTTCGATGCCCCAATCAAGACCATCTAACCCCAAAGTGCAGCGCTCAATTCACTCGTGCAATGAATCGGATCTGACCACCTCTCTAGACACCAAAAGAGAAAGCATTCCAATCCTAAGCCCCCGGGACACGTATCCCTGGTCGTTCGTTCCAAGCCGCTGTCATCGAATAGCAATCAGGATCAACGGTGAGAAGAAGAGAAGTATCACGAAGAGTCCTTTTATACCAAACAGCTCGGAATTTGTTAATGAATTCGTGGGTCCCTGAATGGTGATCCCTGATGAAAGTCTCCTCGCCACAAATCCAAGACGTTCCCCTATCCGTGCTCTCCATTCTTCCCATTCAGCGTCCTTTTATTCTCCGCGAGGCTCGCCATGGGGCATAGCTCCGTTTCTCGTGTAACAAAACGAGAGTTAATGGCGTTCGTCGGCCGCGAAAGTATTGAAGCCGAGCGGAGCGAACACGTGGGGCGCTCGGGACACTGGTTTTCGCGAGTTGCGCAACCGGCGGGCCTTCGCGTCGGCGGTGGCAACGAGGTTCGGCAAGTGGCCAAAGCGAGGGCAGCGTGTAACGAGAAAAGAAAGAGCGACGTGAGCGGAGAGGTTGCCGGCGAAGGAAGGAAACAGAGAGGAAAAAAAAAACGAAATGAAAAGACGTGACTGGGCCTGGGCCCGGGCCCGGAAACGATTCGGCAGCCGCGGGCGGGGAAAGCGGCAACTAACATGACAGATGGTTTTCTCGCTTCGCGCTCTCGCGACTTCTCCTCTCTCGACCGCCAACGGCGATCCCGCGGGTGGGTATCGTATGCAGATCGATCATTCTGTAATTTATCGCTGACCGATAGAAGAGTGGCTCTACACGGTATCGTGCGCTGTAGAATTATCCTGGCTCTTGGTGTTTGCATCGCGATGAACGCGAGGGATGTAGATCCCTTCCTCCAAGGTTTCCCGCCTTTTCGACCCGTGGATAGATAGAGAATGTATTTCAGGGATAAATACACGGATGCCAGATCGGTGGAGTTAAAAATCCTGCCAAACGATATCACAGAATTCGAAGTCGAAGTAGACTTCCCCTTCTTTCGTCGTAAATGTCCGAAGAAGTTTGTATCTGTCAGCACGAGAATGTTAACTTGGAACTTATCAAGTAGGTACGGAAAATAGGAGCCCTCCTATGTTTTGTTTACCCCAGAATTTAAACGTATCGATCCCACTTCACAAGCTTCGAGCGTACCGGTCTCGATGCCGAATTTGTTTGCTTTCGAATTTGAATGAACCCCCTGCTGCTCAATATCGAATTCAAACATATCAGGTTTGTTACCGAATTCGAGTGTATCGATCCCCCGTTATCGACATCGTGCCGCGGGAACACGTCGATGCTCTTCCTTTCCATCAAATACCAGCATTAGAACGCTGTTTGCCGTTGAACTCGAATAAATCGATATCCCTTTGATAGACGAGCATGTACCGATGGATATGTAGATTGACTGCTTCCACGCTTCTATGCGGACTTCCTTTTGCACAGATCGCGACCGGCACTTTTCTATTTTTACGCGGCTTAATGACGCTGTGAACCTGCCCTCCACGCTGTCTGTTTCACAATGCGTTCCCCGATAGCGATTTATGATAATGCCGCCTTTCTCGGATTGAGTTTTTACGAGAGCACGACGGTGATCAACGGGTACGAGTGCAACCCGTCAACTAATTATGCTGATCACAGTTATCCGTGCCCTCGTTGCGTAAAATATTTAGCTCGCTACGAAGCAATTGCAACTAATTTTTTCCCTACATTTTTTTACGCGCCAACACCGGAGTCGAGTCCTCGGGGCGTAGCCCCGAGTGTACGTTGACAAGACTACTTGCGGTATACGCGGTGATCTAAGAATGGAATCCAAGAATTTAGAGGCACATGGTACACTGGGAAGTTTATGGAAACTGTATAGTTACCAGGGACCTGCAGATCGATTCTTTCGGAGAAGTATACAAATGTCCATTTCAAAAAAGAGATTCAACACTTTCTCCAGTAATGATATAATCACAATTACGTAAATTACTGCAAAAAAGGTTGATTTACTTCTGTACCATAACTAGACACTTTTTGCCCGTCTTTATGATCACATTAGATCTATAAATTCTACAGTCTTCTTTGTCAGAATCTTCCTATGTATGTACACGACCCTTGCAACAAATGTAACGTAATGCGATTTCAATTCCACACGCGTCTACCCAGTGATTATACGTTATATCCCATAAATGGAAGTAAAAACCCACGAACGCATGGTTTTACGCATTTCGTTAACCCGATATAAATTATTCCCCCTTAACCGTGATTTCGCAGCGCGAAGAAAAAATGAACGCGCTTAAATTCTTCTTAATTACGGTCTTTTTTTACCATCTAACGCAGCCACGGGATTTTTTGCGCGCCTTATATGGCACGATCGGCGATTCTTGCGCAAATCTTTAATACGGCAACGCGCGCTTGCATTTTATCGTTCCCCGATCTTTCTCCGTGCGTCGCTTTTATGCCCGCAGGCGAAGCCTCGAGTGTACACCGTCGACGTAATGGTTGTAATTTAGTATAAGTTACAATTGGCAACGTAATGCCTCTGATTTGTATACACTTCGCGTCATGCTGTGACAATGTAAAATACAGTCGCTCGGATTTATTTAAACATTTCAAAATGTCACGCATTCCCCGCCACTCTTTAAAATCTTGGAAGATAAACACTTGCCCTCTTTCATTCGAATGTAAACATATAAAATGCACGCAAAAGAACAATTCAGATAAGAAATCTCTCTACTCCTTTCGAGACTCATCGTTCCCAGGAGCGAGAGCATCATTTCAACATAAAAACCAAAATCGCATTGAATCAACCAATGTCCATAAATTAATTTTCTGTAGATAAAATCTGCGAGTTACTTTAGCTCGGCATAAAACACGAGAATTACACGGATAACTATCCCAACCCAAAAAGGCTATCATTTCTCTGAGAAGCTACTTAATCTACCTACGTTCAATCAGTTTACGGGAAATGGAAAACCTTTCCTATCCGTTGCCAGGAAAGTTCGTGTGCGTTTAATGAACACGCGTTGCCAATTGTAGCCATAGAAAATGATCAGCGACCCGCGGGGGAACGATTCGACGATGGATTATGTAATAGTTTAATGATTCGCGAACACGAACCTGCCGCGTTCACGAGCGCAAAGAACGCCGCTTCTTTCGAGCCAGCGGCGAGAAGGGGAAATCATTGATACCGCGCGAAGAGGAAAATTTATCCCCGTCCTCGAGCAGCGTCCCCGAGGACAGTGAGAGTACACTGCGCGCTGGTGCATTGGTTGCACGCGTACTTATTGCCTGCGATACGTGCTAAGCGGTTTCACGCGAAATCTCCACGTCCTTTTTCTCCTTCTGCCGCCATTAAACACCTTAAGATCTCCCTTTCCCCTTTCTCGTAACATCTAACATCTAAGCGCCCTAACATCTAAGCGCATAATTTTGGCGCGTCTCGTGCACGTTTTTCCTACTTATTCCCCCATTGCGTGGAACATTGCAGACTTTGCACTCGCGTTTCGTAACTTTCGCGACGTGTTTGGAATACATGGATTTTTCTTCCAGTTACTTTGAATTTTCTCTTTCATGCAAGGTAGACCTGGTAGTTGAGATCTGACTTTGCTTTCGGCTTCGTGCCTTCTCTTCTCCGGCCACTTTCTTTTGCACCGCGCGCGGCGAAGTTCGCGCTCGCGTTTTGTAACTTGTGCCGGGTTGACTCAAGTTGCACACCCGCTTCCTTTCTTTCGTGTAGGATACCGTAGACCTTGCGCCTATATTTCGTGACTCCCAGTTCGTTGTTTCGAGTTAGTTCCCTTCTGTCGCGTGATGCAAGGTGTTACGAGGCTTTTGCATAAGTTCCATTAGGACTTTGCGGACTTCCGTTCGTAATTTTCGCGTTGAAATTGCGATTGTTATTGCGACACGCGAGTTTCTGTCACGGGTACAAGATCATCGTACAGAGAATAGTGTGCCACCAGTTAATTGTAACGATATAAGATATTAATCAAACGAACGATGTTGTTTGTTATGTTTGGATCCAAGACAAATTCCGAGATCGTAATCCCTAGTGTTTTGCTACTCTGTTCCAAGCGTTAGGAAAGTGACGCCAGTTGTGAAACGGATTCGTGACCAGACTTTGCGATCGGCCACGATCAGAAGAGCCACGACGCTGAATTATACATTTTTCTCTGTGTGAGTGTCGACGCGAAACGGTGGGTGACGCTACGTCCTTAGGAAAGAACCTTAACGAGATGTATCGGTGCTATTTCGTTTATTCCGTGAAGGTACTCACCAAACCGTGATCGTGAGTTCGTGTAAACACCCGAGTCAGGGCCAAGACACTTACCTGAAAACAGACGAGACAACAATTAGAAACTTGAACGTTAGAACGAAAGTAGTGTTACAACTGCTTGATAGCGCAGTGGAACTTTCGTTAATAGGAGCTCGATTATGTGACTTGCATTTATCGAGCCCCCCCATATCTACTCCATTAAGAATAGGGGTTGTTCGGTAGACAGAGGCAGTCTTAGTATATTCTTTTACACTAGGTATTGCTCCCAAAAAGTAATCTCAATGCTTACTACGTTACAAAACATACCAGCACAGTCTATTTCTACCGAACACCCTGTAAATACATACTACATATAAACAAGGGAAAGAGTATTTCAAATAATTTATCCAACTAGAAGAAGCATTAAAAGCACAGCGTTATAAAGCATTTATAAAATTAACACAAGTCAACGAATTATAATAAGAAGCATCATGGATTTCGATTGCCTTGTTGATATCGATATAATATTTGTCTCGGATCACGAAGATTCTACAACGTTTCGACCACCGAAAGCGAAAAGCTGAGAAAGTAGGGAAGGATTCCATCGAATCTTGCCTTCGTTCGTCTCATTCTTGTTCCCGTTGATGCGTAGGAAAGACTTGGTCGCGCGTCGCGAATACACCTTCGAGCTATTATTACTCGCTCATTTACAACCCCCCACCCCCTTTGGACGGGCAACGATGAAAACGGAAGCTCGGTCTTTTACAAGAAAAAGGCAGCGCGCGCAACGTCCAGCGATGCCGTTCCCGTCTCGGTTGATGTGAAACCGAGTGTTCTTTTTTTTCTACCGAAGGCACCGTCATGCAACTATCAACGTGCATCGCGGAGGCCTTCCTCTCTCGGTTTTCTTTGCGTTTGGTCGAGAGACCGTGCACGCTCCCAACGTAAGGAGCGATTGTTGCCGGCAACGGGCTGTCGCAATCGGAAGTTTCGTCTTGCAACCGTCGCTCGGCCGTTTCGCTTCGGTACGTCGCGAGAGCCAACAATCCCGCTCGAACGATTCGCGGGAATCGACTGCAGGGACCATCATCTCTCGGTGAACGTCTCGCGAGAGACCCATGGCGCGAATATCCCAAGAAGAAGGAATGAAAATCGAGATACAGAGATTTAAATTCACGCCGAACTTTGTTACTCGATAGCAGGTCCGTCAAGTGAGGTGTACAGCTTTGGTGAGTTCCTCCTTTCCACTTATGGAGATATTAAATCGCTGAATTATTTTTCTGCAATCTCTGTACAGGAAGTACGTGTTGGAAGTATACTGTGCGTTGCAAACTTCTATCGGGTCGAAGTTCGTAACAGGATCTCATTGATTGAATTATTATTCTGGTTGGGAAGGTACATCTTCGTGGATGGATAGAATGGTCAGATTTTGATACTGTTGCTAGCTTGCTACTATATTTAGAACGAGTGTATCTTTGGTAAAGGAGAATCGAAATGAAGTTGAATGCATTAGTTCGTTACGCTTCGAATAAAAATCGTTAAACTTAAAATAGGCGCACTGGATACGAGTTTAATCGGACTTCGCCCTGATTTATATGCCAATGGAAAATAGGTCTCGGATCGTTAACCATTCACCGAGTCCTTGAGCGTATAAGGCGTTTTATGTTGCGAGTAAACGGTTGAGGGAATGGCTGCAATAGGCAGTTCTCCAGCTCTATGGAAAGTACTCAAAAACTGTTCCCACATTCAAGAGCATTAAACGTGCCCACTAGGGTCCATCAAACCCCACTTCTCCCCTATCTCTACATCAACGTTACACTTCCAACTTCAGGGAACCCGTAACAGCTGTCATTAACGAGACACTTGTGGCTGATATTTCGGGAACCTCTTTTTGAACTACCATTTTCTTCACCAAATAATCTTCCAAGTACCAAGTACCACCCTCTAATGAACCTTCCAGATCCATACATATTAAATTATTAACACCTTGTGGAACGTTTCGCTTGTACGAGCTATCAGCCTCAAGTTACAAAAGGGTTCAATCTAAAACGCGTTTATAAGTCCGAGTGGTTTCGGTGGAAACAAGATTCAAACTTTGAGATTCAAACTTCAAACTCTACCCCGCGATCCCATCCTCCACCAATGAGAAGACCGATTGGAGCAGCTGGCGATGGAATCCCCCGTGTTCACCAATGGGAAGGCCTCTTGAGCCAGTCGACGATGGCGCCCCGCTGTTCCTCGCATAGTCGCTGAGTCAGTCGGTAAGGTCGAACATCAACGATAACTCCAGGAGGAAGTTATCGGTCGATACAGCCAGTTTCGCGCACAACGGTTTGCGTCATAAGAGACTGGTCCACGGCGTGTGGTTCGCGGTGTCAGCAGCGTCATCTGACGTGGTATTCGGTAGCACCATCGCGGCCGGCCTTGCAAGGCTGCAGGCCATTGAACCCTTGGCCTACTGCCGCCGCCACGTAATACGTGTGTACGATGCGCGCGCGAGAACAAGGATAACCGGCGTGCGAGGGGGGAAAAGGACGAGCCATCTTCTGGGAGCGGTCGCCGCTATCGTATCGAAGAAAAGAATCGACATTGACCGATAGGGGATGTTTCAAGGATGACAGCTACTACTTCCTTCGCCGGCCCTACTATCTTGGCCACTTTCAGCGAAGTATTAAAAACGTACCTTCATTCTCGTGCGAAGTATCAGAAACATCGTTTCTCACGCATAAAGTAACGCACAAATGACTTCATTTGCAAGTAACTGTACGCTCGTACACGAATTTTCCAACACGTCACTTCCAGCCAGAAAATAATGCCTGGCTCGGAGCATCCGAGCCAAGGCAGTAAGTAAAGCAACGATACTTTAGGATAACTCTGGAAATCTGTATTAAGGGTTAAATATGACCTGTGTAGTCCCTCAAATTTCAGCAACAGATCTGACAGACATCCTGCACTTTAAATACCTCGCAGACAGCGCAAAATAATGGCAGCTTACTTTATACCAGACGCTCATGCATTGTCGGCACCTTGTTCAACGTGCATCGTGAAAATAAAAGCAGAGGGGTTGCAGCGAGCTAATCTAGTAGTCCCGTAAGAGGGGTGACTGAAACCGAAGCCGTGCAACATAACGATTCATTGACGTTCGCTACTTGGAATCTTGAACCTGATCAAAGCGATTCCTCGCCAGCCACCATTATACTTATCAAACTTAGCTTCTAATCGTAATTAAAGAAAAATGATATAAAGCGCAATGATTCGAGCGGTGAGAATTAGCCAGCTTGACAGAACGCTGGGGAGAATCACACTATTACCATACATGTTCACCTACTTCTGTACACCTGCAAACCGCGAAACACCCTTTCAATGAATTTATTCGTTGTTCGTAATGTTTTACGTCATTCAGCGGCTCTGGCATTTCTATGACGCGTATAAAAAAGCTTTCAGCCGAAGAGGTTCGTTCTATAAAGGGGCAAGAAGAACGGTATGTCAGGATAGGGGAGGAAGCGGTGACGTCGTCGCGAGGAATTTCATCATACAGCTAGAATGCAAGGTATCAGTCGGTTTTAAGCGCACCACGAGAGGCCAAACCGTGCCACGGTCGCACTTCGAAGCGGGGCTTCGCTGTCGGACGCACTTTTACCCTACATCGCTCTGTAAGCTCGTTAAGCGAACGAATCTCGCGCGGAAACTTCGCGCCTGCAAGAAGAAATTAATTCTGCCGGGCTGCACGAACGACTATCCGTCGAGGACCCTCACCCTTCCATTCTACTCGACATTTAGGACTCGAGCTATCTGTTTCCAAGTTCATTTTATAGAGACGGAAGTCTAGGACCCAATGTAGGTAGATTTTAGGTGAACGCCTTGTGGGATAATTGTCGTTAGGGACATCCTGTACAAGTGATTGCAAGCAATAAATTCAGAATTCCACTGTAAGAAATGTATCGGAGAAAAGAATCTATCTGCACGAAGTTCTGTTTTAGAGGAAAGTGTAAACAGGCCTGATACACGAAAGTGCACTCCACTTCGATAGAATTTCCTCTCCCCTTGGCGGCTTCCATCTGTTTACGTCCACTTACTGAACTAGGCTTGAATTTGCTCAACGAGCTCCTTACCCGACCGTTTGATGCGTCCCGAAGGGAATCGCGAGACGGTACGACCTAACCCTCGAAATAAAATGCAAGGGAAATGTCCTTTCGTCTCGCCAACGCAACGGTTGGATGAAAAAGTTCAAACGAAATTCTAGTACATGTATGTATACGTTGGGACGTTCGACTGAAATTCTTTCATCCCTCGTTCTAAAAATGCTACTCCCACAATTAGAACTTTATTGGATTTTACGAAGTTCCGTTTCACCAATTTAATTCCTTATCCTTTCAACTGGAGAGCAAAGAAGCCGAATATTCTGCCTAATGTGATTAGAGGACCTTATGCCTGAGAAACGCGCTACTCCCGAGGAACCATGGAAAGGAAATTCTTGCATATTCGTTACAGCAGCTTTCAACATATTTATTATCTCATTCCAGTATCCGATCCTCTTGTTATTTTGTGCAACGTATGTATTCGCAGAACTAATAATAAGTTTGCAACGTTGGATGAATGCCCCTTAAAGTTTCGTCGTAGAGTTTGAGTCTAATGGACTTGAGATAACCCAAAGAATTTATATACAGAAAGGATATAAACAGTTTAAATCAGTTAGGAGGACGTTTAGGCTACTATAAATCTCTTTACAATGAATTGCACTGTGGTGTGCTTGAAATAGACGGAATTCTAGCGCACCACGGCAAAAAGTCACACTGCCCCCGTGTGTGCGAGAGTAGCGTGAACTCGCGGCAGTGTATTAATTTTGTCGTGCGCTTTAGCACGATGTAATAGATGACAGAAGCCGATAAAACGAGCAAACATCGACGGAATATATAACGTACATTTGCTCCGTGTGCCGGACACAAGCGGTTAATGGCAAAGTGCCTGACCTCGTAACCCTCAGACCCAGCAGATGTACTTGCATGATTAATACCTGGCCACGTTAGTTCGAAAGTCCCTCCTTTCGAGGTAAAAATGTTGCACAAGGAACAGGTGTGTGACATAATCGTAATGCAATCTCGCGAGGTATTAATCAATACACAGGAATAATTTCATTCGTCGACCAACACTTGCGTCGACGGTGCGAATATTCTCTCTCTCTCTCTCTCCCTCTCTCTCTCTCTGTTGGACGAAGAGCCAAGTCTTTAGAGTTCGACCCAAGCACCAGCATCCACTAATGCAGAATTTAATTTCGCCTCTGCTTCTTGATTGTATTTTTAATCGGGC
This sequence comes from Andrena dorsata, assembly GCA_929108735.1. Lineage (NCBI taxonomy): Eukaryota > Metazoa > Arthropoda > Insecta > Hymenoptera > Andrenidae > Andrena > Andrena dorsata. The sequence continues at coordinate 25,503,155 of OV815489.1, forward strand.
AAAAAGCCGCTGCGTTGTTGTGACAAGTATAAGACTTTGATTCGGTGGAACCCGAGTGTCTGTTTCAGTTGACTTTATGTGGTTACTAATTTAGCGTTACACGTATGCGAGTAATTATGAAAATTCGCGAGGCTCAGTCTCTGTGGAATTTCTATTCATCCCCATTTCGGCCGCCGTTTCGCCGACAGTTTATCGCCCATGCGATAACGACGCTAAACCGTACAAATTGATGCTAATTCACCCTTTCGGAACGGGCAGATTTTAAGCGCAGGGACAATAGAAGCAATCCTCTTTCCGATGTGTAGGACTCTTAAAAAGTGTGATGCTACTCGGGGAATATCGAAAGCTCCGGGTTCTGGAGAACGGAGCAAACACGACGGTTGAAAGGATCAATTTGTTGCTTTAGGTGGCACTATTTTCGAACGTGCAAGTAGCATTTAAATGCTTGTAGCATAAAGTCAGATTGCTTTTAAAGAGCGTTATTAATACGCTCGACATACTTTAAAGGGTATTTAAAATAGTTGGATCGCAATTCCAAGGGAAATGCTCCGAAAAATGTGCAAGGCACGAAATATCAGACCGCCGGTTATCGCATATCGATGGTATGTAAGGAACACGTGCGGTAAATAGCAAAGTGCCTGACCTCGTAACCTGTAGATCCGAGAGATGTGCTTTACGATCTGAGCGTGATGCATGTACAGGTAGTCCAGCAAGTGGGAACGCGCGCAATAAAGATAAAGCTGCACAAATGCAGGCGAACTCTACGCGAAAAGGGAATGATTCATTACGCGAAGGACGTTGCGCAAAATCTTTCACGAAAACAACCACGCAACCCTCCCCAAAACCACGCCTCCCAAGCTCCTCCAATTACTTTAGCAAACACCGAAAAAATTCGAGCGAAATCGTATGCGAAAAATATTAAAAATATTCAAACTTAATATCACGATGTTTGCCAGTACCGGTGGTAATAATTGAATTCGAAAATAAACGCTTCCGCTGCCGTCGGACGAAGAGCAACAAATATCGCTGCAGCATCCGCCGAAACAGGGGCAGGAATAACTCAGCTCTCGCATTTCAGTGGGGAAAATATTTTTCCAGGGAAGGACGTATCCGGTTTCGAAGCGAGAGGATGCTCGAAAAATTATTCGCCGTTTGAACGAATGACCAACGACAAAAGCCCAACGTTCCGCCTGCAAGAGCTGCATTAAACACACTAATAATAAAAAAAAATGCTCGTCAGGTAGAGGCTTTCTGGGCGCGTGAATGGCGCGTAATTACGGAACGCATGCGCGTAAAAATGAACGGGTAAACGGTCGCGTCGGGGCAACGGTAAATGCCGCTAACGAGATGTACGCGCGAGGATTCGGTGCCGTGCAAACACTATTTCCGTGGAGTCACCTGAAACATCGAAGGGTGGCTAATGAGCGGGGAATATTATTCGAATATTGCCTCGTAAAGTCTGCCACGGTACCGGACGCGAGCGGTAAACGGCCGAGCGGCTGGCCTCCTAACCTCTAGACCCTGAAGATGGGTACCTGGGAGATGGTTTCGCGCGAGCATGACTCTCGCGGAGGCTTCCTTTTCCGTTACGCGTAATACGCGCGCGTCGCGCCGCTGAGTGGTCCCGCGGTTCCGGGCGAAGCGATTAAAACGGCGCTTTCGACGCGCGAAAGCCTTCTGCCGTGCAGCCAGCCGCAATCGTAATAATCGCGATAATAAGCGGCTGAAAAAGTCGCGGTTAACTGTGATTCCAGCGGACGCTTCATCGCGCCCTGCCGGCCTCCGCCTCGCAACCGGTTCCATTATCTCCGAAGGGTTCTGAATGTGTTCACGACGGAATGACGGACGTTGCGCCCCGATAACAGACCCGTCTACCGCGCTACCAGAGTACTGTTAAGTAATATTTCGTGCCGGCTATTCGATCGTGCCGTAGATAAACAATGGGCAATTCTTGATCGTATATTCTCGCGTGGGAGTGTTGCTTTTAACAGAGTTCGGTTTGAAGGCGCTTTGTAGCGAATGTTTCTTTATTCGCACCCTGTTTGTAATCGATTGGCATTAGGCATTTGTAAATGGTCCAAGAGTTATGGATACATTGCGCATTTGTTAGGTAGTTGCTTTAGTTGAATCATCATGATATTGCCTGTAGAGTTCAAAGTTCAGAGCGTTTAAGTCTGCTGGTTTCCATGGATCTCACAATCAGTGTCTGGCCATTGACGGTCCGTTACTCCTGCAGCATCTACTCCGTAGAAATCTGTGTTAGAGGGAATCGACGAATTCTCGAACTTCCATCGCTCCCTTCCATCCTTGAAAAATACACCAGGCAGCAATCTACTTGCCAATTCCATCTAAAATCCCGCTCAGTCGGTTTCCCGCGAAACTGCTATCTGAATTCTCAAGGCACGCGATTCCCTCGAGCCGTTCGATGCAGGTGATGCAACCATCACCGCCGCCGACGAGAGGCGGAAAGGGAGCATCGTTCGCGGCTCGTAACAATGAATCAAGGTAATGCAAACGGAACTGTTTGTCCGCGGGAAGGCGACGCGGACGGTGCGCGGCCCCCGTTGATCCATCGCGGCGAGGGGGAGGCCGCGGAGGAGATCGCAATTTTTCCACGGTTCGTCGAATTCGCGCCGCGAACGTTTCCCTTCCAGTCGAACGGGCCCCTCGTGCTGTTCAAAGAGAACGGTGAGACAGCACGTGGTGGGTACTCGCGGATCAGCGAAGTAACGGTGTCCGGTAACCGCGTCAGAGCCGGTGCTAGCGGTACTCGAAAGCGTTCCGTTACTCGACCGACAGATCCGCTAACGCGACTCGCGCGCCTTCTCTCTTTCCCTCTGCACCTTTCTCTCCCGCCCTCTCCATCGTGGGATGAGAAGCGTGCACGAAAAGCGCCGGCATATCGAGCCGTCTCCTCTGCTACGGCCCGCCACGAGTAATGGTCCTTCATTACGCGGCTGACTTCAAGAACCGACCTCGACCGTTCGTCTCCCCATTCCGAAGCTAACTCAACTTTGATTTATACGACCCCTTCCCCCCTGGCCGCCGCGGCGGTACACTCTCGACCTGGACGAGCCCACCGTTTTCATCGAGAATCGGTCGAGACTCCCTCCGAGGCGATGGGATGCGGAAGATAGAGGAGAACTGGGCGAGACTTCGATGGAGGTGATCGTGGGTGATCATAGGTGCAAAGATCGTTCGCTCAACGTTTCGGCGCTCGCCATGCTGAATAAGATATGGTAATAGTGGACTCTGAACGTTCCTGATCCAGCGAGGAGTGGCTCTGTTGCGTGAACAGCATCGGCTATGCGAGTGAAAGACATTACTCGCTCTTGTGCTGTTAATTTATGTCGGGCTGTTCGCGGTATGATAATATATGACCGTTAGAATGTGTTGCAATGCCATGGCGAGGAAATTTGTTTATATAGATATTTCCTGGATTTTGCAAGTCGAATTTTGAGCTTGAATAAATTGCATTGCTTTATGAAAGAGGATTCTCCCGCGAGCGATTTTGTATTTGCAAAACTGATGTATCAATCCAACATGAGCGTGCAATTAAAACAGTTTCACGCAACGCGGGAGATCGAAGAACTCTTCTGACCCAACGGTATCTCTCCATTCGTCGATATCAATTACTCAACGACCGTTCGGCCAGCCCCGGAATTAATTTCGTTAATTAAAACGCGATGCGGCCTCGCGGGGAACCCCAAAGAGCCCCGCCGGAACGCGAAGCGCGACATCGATCCGTTTTACATTGCAGTGTGCGATGTGATGTGCCGTAGTTACACAGCCAAAAGAGAAACAGGCGACCTCGACCGTCGTCTTTCACTCGCTAAGCCTGTTGGAGTTCCTAAGTTCAACCGAGCCTTTCTCCTCCCTCTCCAAGCGCTCGCGAAAAATTCGCGAACAAACTTTAGTGCATATCAAAGCGCGAGAAAAGAAGAGGCAAATCTAATGGAAGATTTCCATCTTCTCGTATCGGATAAATTAATAGCAAGGTTCGACAATTGAATTACAGCACTGAATTCATTACATACGCGCGAGAGCACGTAAAAGAATATTGTAATTTTTTAAAAGAAGTCAAGGCAAGGACTCCTAGAATCAAAGGGGATGTGTAGAGGATATATAGGTATATATTACGCTTTTTTTTTGCTGTCCAAATTCACTCTAAGGGGGTGAAATTGACCCCTGAAAATCCAGATATTTTCCGATGTGGTCTTAAAACTCGCGAACTATAAGAGGTAGAAATAAAGTTTCTAGGTAAAAGTTACTTCTTTTAATTAGGACTAATTATAACTCTCATTACTCATGGTAAACTGCTCGTGTTAAACTTACTTATTTGGTAAAAGTGATATACGAGTTATAACACAAAATTAGAAAATAGCCGAATTTTCAAGTGTTATTTCAACCTTGTAGAGTGAATTTGGGTAGCAATAAAAATGGCGTAATACATAACTATATGTATATACTCTACATATTCCCAAAATCTCATAATTTTTTTAATTTCCGGGTTGGATATCTCCGCTTGTTAATTCCATCGCACTTTTTCTTAACTCTCGAAAAAGAGCTCACACTGAATAAGTGAAACGTGTCAAAGAACTTATTGATATTACATGTAAATGACTTGTAAACGTGTTTCCATTTTGTACGTCCATTTTTAAATACGGTTTCCTATAACGCGATAACGCGGATACTCGATTGTCGAACCCTGAATTTGAAAAGAGGCAATGATCGCGATGTATCGTCATCAACGTTTCGCTAATCCAACAAAAACATCTAATTGAAGATGCCCATAGGATCTTGAATATAACCCTACCGGAAGATCTCGATCGTTTCCTATTCGTACCTGTGCCCGTGATCGGTGGAGACGCCAGCTGCGAGCTGCTTATATCCGGCGGCTGTTGCGTCTGTTGCGTTTGTTGCTGTTGTGGCGGTTGTTGTTGCGTTTGCTGCTGTTGCTGCGGGCTATTCGCGGCGACTTGCACGGAGCCCGGACTAGCCGCGCTTTCCGCCATTTTTCCACTTTACTCTTTCGATCGAATCAGTTCAATCTAACGACATCTCTGAGGATCGAACGGTCGACTACGCGATTTAAAACGCTGCTTATCGCTACCGCTCTCAACTCGATGAACAAATCAGACCAGACACGTATCAATTTCACATCGACGGGGAAAAATCCTTTCCAATCTCGCGTTCACATGAACTGTACTTTCGTTCATAAGTTGATTTCTTTACACTCGTTAATAATAAATTCGTGAGTTCGTTCGCTTTCTGTTTGAAAGTTTTTGTTTCTCTCGTCTCTTTACCGATGCTTTTGCCGCTTCTGCTTGTTCACTTTTACGATCAGGCTATTGTTGTCAACGGCCTGCACCAGAGAGCCACGCTTTCACAGGGAGAAAATTCATCAACGGTCGCTACAGGATCCTGTTTCACGTCAATGGACATTACGATCGACTCGAATCGCGATCCCGATGCCATCTCTTCTGCGAGAGGTGTTAAAGACGCGCTGTCGAGGCTGCTGGTGAGTCTATAGGTCGATCGTACTGACGATTTAATGAACGTTCGACGATCCGATTGAGTTGGCAAGAAGACGAAGAGGAAACGTTGATTTCTTTCGTAGCTGACTCGACGATCTTTTACGACACTTGTCCAACAGGCAACGCATGGAGATAATCGACGAATGATTTTAGGCGAATATCCTTTCTTTATGCACAGTCGGTGGTTATCAGTCAGCGATTGTTAATCGTCTTGTTAGTCGTTAATCGTCGATATTTAAAATAGTCTATGAAGAGGATCCATTTGGGGAGGGTGGGATAAAGTTTGTTAAAAGTTTCGAATGGAAGAAAGACATTGAATAAGACGATGCGCGCGTTTAATCCACCCCTGCTGGCGCCGCGGAGTCACTCGTTAAGATAGAAAAACCTTTCGATCTCAGGGATAACAAGATATCGGTATCATCAATCTCCTGAGTCAACCCCAATCACCTTGCCCCGCCAATCTATCTTCGGTACCCTTCGAAAAACGAAGGGAGACAAGGCGAACGAAATTCAGAGCGAAAAATCGCGGTAAACGAAGGAAGCTTACAAGGTACAACAATTTATATGTTTCTCTATTGATCAGTCGAGAGACGAGAATAATATCTGAGGCACTGTTTATCGTATCGACCGCGGCTATCGTCAGCGTGGTCGATCGTTCGTACGTGGAAAGATCTCCGCCGTTCCACAGTCTGTTTCGCGCGGAAAAGATGGAACCAAGGGAAACTGGACACAACGAAGTGCAATGAACCGCGGGAACAACACAGACACGCGGCGACGATCCTCGCGTGTCCGATTCGTACACCGATAATTAGTCGAGAAGGCATAAAATTTTAGGCACTCTTCACCTTGTATCCCCGATATACGCTCTATATCGTTACTTGACGACTTACGACGACGTAGCACCGCGCGGGAAACAGAAGAAACGAGAAGATACCCTGAACACCGGCTGCACCGTGGCGAGAATACGCTAAAAGCACAACAGAAGTAAAAAAATCTCCCGAAAGCGGAGCAACGAGGGGGTGGGTGGGAGAAGCGAAGGGAACGAGACGTCGTAAAATCGTACAAATAGAGAAGGAATCGGCGCAAGTACCGATCGAGAAAATACTTAGGCACTCGTTTGTCTTATAAATGTGCAGTCGACGTCGACCCCTTCCCGAACGTTACCCCTGTCAAGGGGACACGCGAAACGGAATCACGAATGTCCCGGCGCGGCACGCCAGCGAACGCAGGGGGAGAAAGGCAGAAGTAGGGTGGCGAGCGAAGAAAGACGCCCGGAGAGGGTTGGAGTAGAGGCGACGAGTCGATAGGTCAGTGGGTCTCGTTCAAAGAACGACTCTCTTCGATTCACCCGCGCGTTCGTACGCGCAGCCACGTCGCCCTCCTGCCCCCTAATACACCGTTTCCTCCACCGGTCGCTGTCCTCTGATGCGACGATTTAGCTATTCGATGGGATTAAAGGGGTAAAAGTAAAAAAGTAGCTGCGTGGGAGGGGAAGGAGCGTCGCAGGTCGATAGGTCAGTAGGTCTCGTTCAGAGAACCGTTCGTCCAGGGAGTTTCCGTCCAGTTCGCACTCTCGTTTTCAACGTCCCCCTTCTGCTAATCCAGGCGCACTGATCATCGACGTTTACTTGCCCCGCATCCGTCTTTCAGATTCTTCGAGCACGCACACGTGTGCCACCACGGAGAACTAGGCACGGTGCGATGTTGGTTTATATATTTCCTCGACAGCACTTGGCGCGTTGTGGCTTTGGGATCAGTCTCCCCCGTTAGACCCTGGCGAATTTCTCGTTGACAGCGACCTGTGCCTTGTGCGCTGTCAGGCGGAAGGCTCGGCTTTTCGATCGGGGGGGAACGTCGATACTCGTCAGAGCGGCTGATCAGATCTCACACAGGGGCGAAATGCACGCGTTTATTCGCGACCTTCGCCACGACTAATTCGGTAGGCTGCGGTCGATATTTCGTTAACAACCAGCCCCGTCGCTCAACACGACGCGACGTCGTGCAACCCAGCGAAACAATTCGTGTATCCGCGTCCAACGTTTCCTGTCCCTTCACATTTCGCCTCGTCCCGATCTTCCTCCCATCCCTGTGCTCCCGTCCGCGAGCTCACATCCTATGGAGGGAACTAACATCGCCGCGAGAATCAGTACCGTCACCACGATCCCTGGCACCGTGCGTCGACGAGGAAGAAATTACGCGAGAGTCTTCGCTAACGAAATCCTGGGGATCTTCAATCATCGACCAAACACTGTTTCCCGAGCTCGAGGGAATCGCGAACAGGGCTACCACGGGGGATCATCGCACTGTTTGATAGTATTTCCACGGCATCGATCATTGTCCAGTCTAGGAGACTTCGATCAGGGTGGCAGGAACACAGGATCCCCAAGATCCCCCCCCCCCCTGATCGGCCTAAGTTGGGGGATCACAGAGCTGGGCCAGGCTCGATGGTGTTCGGCGACAGAGTTCTGGCCATGGGTGACAGTGTTGGTGGAAGGAACGAGTCAGGTCACCAGTCCGATTCACTTGGCCTCGTGGGCTTTACGTCACTGTCGTCTCCGTCATCCTGGCGAAAACTGGTGCGTAACCGTTCGTCCGATTATGACAGGAACACACCGCGGGTACCACGGGAAACAACACCCCCGGACGAGGACACGCGACGCGTACGGGATCCCTTGGATCCCTCGGAAAAAGCTCGTGCTCAGGTCGTTTCGGTGCCGAACGTCTCGTTTCGGCTATGCACTTCACGGGGAACCAGTGGCTCGAGCTTCGAGCGACCGTCAGCAGATGGCAGCCGGTGTTGAGCTACCACCGTTTGCTACCACCCCACCCGGATTACACCGATTCATACAGCTTTTACCCTGCTCGGCCGTCTTCCTCTTAAACATCCCCTGGCAGCTTGGCCAAACACTGTCCCGCCCGAGTCTTTGACACTGTCCCGGCTGTCTCGCGTCCAATTTCATGCGATCGAATCCCTGACGGAAATTACCCGAAATATATCGGAATGTTCTACCCCCCGAGGGCAGCGTAAGAGAGAGTTTCATTGGTTCGATGCGATTCAGGGATGACGCGCGCACGCGCCGCCACTGCGCGCTCTGGATACTATCCGTTCGATCCGTTAGCAGCCTGTATGAGTCGGCCAGATAGACTGTTCCGTCTTTCGTGGCGATAGGGCTGTAATCGTACCTGCAATCTTGCCCTTTCAGCGCCAATTCGAGCAGATAATGGCAGGTTTGCTCGAGTATTCTCCGCCCTACAGACTCGCCTTTCGATAATCGTGGTAGAATTATAGAACGGGGCTTGGCCGAGGGATGAAAACAGAAGTGGTTGTCGGTCGACGCGAAGGACCGTGTCCCTTTAAGGTGAGGTTCGATCTAGTATAACATACTTGCGCCAGCTCGGTGTGTGTTTTTCGTTCGATTCAGACTGGATCGTTGTCTCGACGTCGGTACTATAGGTGGCCTCGTTCGCGGATTTTTATTAGATTTCCAGTCGAGCTACGCGAATCGCAGGACAGGGTAATAGATACATTCAGCCCTGCACATGTTCTGCTATTCTCCAGCTAGATATCCAAGAGTGTGACGAAAATGCGCAGTGTTGAGTTCGTACTAAGTTTCTCGACTTCAACGCGTGTAGATCTTAGTCTTATCGGCCTAGAACCGACAATTATCGCTGCCATGCATATTTGAAGTTAAGCCTCTGCCATCGGCATCTGGATGTCACAGATACGGGATACGTGGTGACAAACGTATTAAGCGAATCTAGAGTTTACTGTACAGGTTCAAACAGATTCCTTATTTTTTAAAATCAATAGATATTATTTGATATCAAGTTTAAGATAATTCTATAAATACTACGTACTACTTTATCCACTAATTGAAAATTCTCTTCGGAGGGTTTGATAATTTATTCCCGTTAGAATTCTAAACGTACAGTTGAAACAATTGCGCCCGAGGGAAGTTGGCTGTGAGCGGTGACTGAAATTAGTGTCGTTACGAAATGGGACCTTTATTGGTTATAATTATTTGCACGTAAACCGTGCACAGCTCTCTTATATTCCCTGTTCCATCCGTGCCATTGAATTTATCGCTACCGTTATACCCCTTTCGACTGAATCCCCGCCTCCGGTCGTGTCCGTTTGAGTTAAAGCGCCGCTCGAGCCGGCTACAAGCGAAGACTACACACCGAACACACTCGCCTCGCTCTCTTCGGCTCGATACGAGCCGCTGCATTTTCAGAACGGTACTCCTAACTGTATCTTACATACGTATATACACGTACATGTGTATATACGCCTGTTTCTGCTCACCTGTCGGCATCGCGACTAGGCAGCAGGGCGCGCATACCGAACAGAAAACAAGGGAAAACGACCGCGTCGATGACCCTACATGACGAATCCTACAGGTGGAATTATCCATGGATTCCCATGGAGCTCGAGGGAATCGAACGATCCTCCGATTTAAAGCGGACTCCTTTTTGGTATAGGATTTCGATGCGACTTAATGATCGATGGTATGCAACTGTCGTTTAGTAGATACCGCCTAGAAAACGGTTCAATATTCATGAAGCGAATCGTAATGGATTCCATTTTCCGACCGCAGAGTCGCTGCTTGCGCGATACGTTATACGTTCTAGTTAGAAGCGAATCGAATTTTCCGAGGCCTGGTTCAAGAAACTTGGCACGCGAGCAACGTGGTAATAAAATACCACGCTCTGGAAAGTGTTGAAAATATCAATATCCTTCGTGGATTCTTCATAATCACAGGCCCCTTGTCTCGTTACACTGGATCCGATACCGATGCACTTACGCGAGCACGCATTCGGAGAAGAAACGGTTAATCATAGTCTAACGATCTCCACCGAGTCAGCGTCGAAGAAGGTACAAACGTTGCATACAATTAAGGAACAATCGGGGATGCATCGAAATAACGATCGAGGAGATCAAGAGAGACGGCACGAACCGTTAATCGTTTTTAAAATCCCGCTTCAATGAGTCGCGCCGTGCGAGGCAACGATCAAAGAGAGGAGACGGAAGAGAGGAGAACGCAAAATGGGGGAGGAGAGCGAGGGAGAGGGGGAAGAGAGAGGGAGGCTCGGCTGGTTCGCTGGTTGAACAACGTGTAGCGGATCTTCTACGCAGGTACGTAACACTACGTACGTGCGGGTCGCGTGTAGGGATACTCACGTAATGTAGGCCCGTTGCTGGAGGTACCGTAAGACCTTGCTCTGACGTCACTAGAAGCCACGCGATTAGGAGAAAAAGGATACCGCTGCGAAGGGAGTCGGGGAACAGGAACCGTGTCCTACGGGGTGCGCGCGTCCTCGCTCCTCATTCATGGAAACCCATCACCACGGACGCGAATTTCTTTCATTTTCGATAATTCATAGTCTAGCAGACCTGCTTCAATTGTATAGAAATTTTAAGAGAAATACTGCTTCGATGTTTATGGCTTTTTAAGAATTGTATTTTAGACTTGAGAACTTGGCACTATCACGATTCTGTTGCAACATTTGTGTGATTAGAGTTAGATGATTAAGTGACGTAAGGAGGTTGAAATGATGTACTTACTGATCTTTAGAGTAGGGGTTTTCTTGCTTCAGCTTTTAGGGTTTTTAGAAACAGTGAGCGTTAATATTTCCAGCAAATGACACCTCTGTGATAGTTGCTAAAGGAATCTTTTGTTTCTTTCGACGAAACCAGGGAACGATGTGTCACGTGGCTGGCCGGGCAATTTCGTAAGAGGCAACGTTTATTTCGTCACGTTAGATGACTGCTGAGGCTTCACGTGAAATCATTAGCCCTTTCAGGCCCCCCTTCCCCGATTTCCATCCCTTCTCCACACGGAACCAACTCCGTCACCGACACGGTCCGCGTCCACGTGCTTCTATCTGCGGTCAGTGCACCTTGCTGCACGAACCGCGGCCATTTACCGAAGGTCCACGTAACGCGACCGTGCTTAATAATCTTTTCTCCCAAGGATCGTCGACCTTGTCGTCGCAGATAGAGAAAACGATTGGGGAGCCGGGAAGACTGAACGATAGACGCCCCAAGACGAAATTCTTCCAGGTATCCGAGCTTCCGACGGAATCGCTAATCGAATTCTCTGTTCCTGAAGGAACACTTCCACTTTTCGTCGTAATGTCCCATTATCTGGTCTATCCTCGTTTATTTATAATCTGTTTATAAACTATTTTTAATTATTTATGTCCATCCATTTCTTGGAGTCTCGTGCTCCTAGGTCGACGGCAAAATTGATTTGGAGTAATCTGTACACCTGTGTCTTCTCATTCCTCAACGTGGAATTATTTTTATCGAACAATAAGTCAACGAGGTAAAATAATTTAGAGGAAATGGTCATCCGGTTGAGATTTTAAGAATGGACAGTACAATAATGTACAGAGTGAATCGAATTATCAGCGCTCACGTCAATGTGCAATTCGATAGGACAAAGTTGCAAGAAAGTTTAGTTCCATCGGTAGAATTACGCTTCACATATCGTATCGCAAAACATCGTTATCGCGTCGAATCTAAAAATACTTGTGCACGAAACCAGGAACCTACACCGAACATCTGAGACAATGATATTGCAGACAAAAGAGTATGCACGTGAGTGTAGATTTCTTATCTCCAAGTCTGATACCGCGCCGATGTAAATGCACGGATCTTCGTGTCGATGACACGCGCTAATGGAACGTTTAGCACCGTCGACAACACGGAAGTGAAAACTGCACACGTAATCGCTGACTCGTTTTCACCGAAATCAAACGGGAACCCTGATCACTCATCGTTGATACAGAATTCCCCCATAATTTCCACACCGGCTTCCGTTACGAAGAACTCTAAATTCGCAATAAGCTGTCATATCGTGATCTGTTAAAATTTTAAATCTCATTGAGCGCGCCATCTGACCTTGGTATCCCTTTCTGTGCCACGCAAGCCCTAGCGTGATCCCATTTCCCGCGTGGTTGAGTGTACACAAGGCTCTAGTTAAAGCCCAATGGCCGACGCCCTCGGGTTGCCAGCCTCTTAACCCAGTCCTATCTTTTCACACCTTCCCGCCGTAATACCACACGGCGACGATTCCCATTCCCATTCTCGCGCGCCGCGCTGGCAAGTCGAGCGTTGCGTCGAGCACCGTCTACTCCCGCAGGTAGACACCAGCACGTATCGGGTAGGACCAGGAAGAGGATCGACGACGGCGGAGAAGGTGGAGAGGCCCTAGGAAGGCTCAAAGGTTCACGGCCGGGTGGTTGCTTTAAATCAGGCAAGTAAGGTGGTTTGACGGGGAAGAGACATCACTCGCCACGTGGTGGCTGCTCGAGGGTCATTGTCCTGCGGGCCCGAGCTTTGTCGAGGTGAATCGGCTACGGGGAACCGGCCACTCGCTCCAAAGTTCCCGCTGCTTTCGGCGGTCTTTGAATTGTTAGACGGGCGCCTTTTGTTGGTTCACGCTAGCATTTAAGTGGTCGTATCACGTGAAACGTGGCTCCGGTTTGCCCGTGTACGAGTCTATAGAATCTCAACTCTTTCGTCATGTACGAGCCTCTTCCTATTTGACGTTAAAAAGAGGATGTTGGCTTACTGATACACCGGGGCCTCTAATCTCGGGGCCCGTCGATTCGTCATCGAATAACATTCAGCCTCTAACTTCTCGGAACGATAACGGGCGCACAGTTTCTGTGAGAATAGCGACATCGTTGGCCGCGTATCTGGGATCCGAATTGACGAATCTCTGAACCAGTGTCCTCTACGTGTAATATGATACAGGATCCAGCTCGGTCCTTGTCGCCTCGAAAATGTTCTAGCTCGATGTACTCTTGCTTTCATAGCTGGAGACTCCAACTGTTTAACGCCGAATTCCTAACCAATTACGGGTGCCATTATCGCTGTGGCCAGGCATACATAGGTACGTGGAACGACGCGCGTAGAGCGGCCGACGTGACTGTAAATTTTTTACGAGCGTGAGATAGAGAAGGCAGCGGGGCTGTAAGTTTCGGCCACGGCGAGGACGAACAAACCCAACGAGCGAGCGAGCGAGCGAGCAAACGAGCGTACCAACGAACGAACGAGCGTGTAGCACCTGCGGTCGACGACCCTTGCGGTGCTATCGAATACCTGCCGACACAACGATCCGCTCGTTTGCTCGCTCGCGATCGCCTCGCTCTTTTGGTGGGCCATCGAAAACCTCGCTCGGCGAATCGTCCCCGAGCGTCGACGTCGGTGGAATCGAAATGGAATACGGAAAATTTACGATCATCTTATCTGAAGACTGTATTCAAACCTATCACCAAGGCGGACTATAGTTGGTGATAAGAGCAGGTGGAATATAGGGTTCGTCTGTCTAAATATACCGATGTGCCTATTATGGTACGCGCTATTTGATAGCTCGGCCATTGCAATTCAATTGCAAAATCGATGTGAAATGGTATCCGAAAACGATACATTCAATTACCCGAATGTACGAATTAATTGAAGAGCAGCGAAATGCCATGGCTTTGGCTTCATTGGGCTATCGGAGGGCAAGTAAAATGTGTTAACGAATAATCGAATCCGGTGAAATCGGATTTGTTCTCAATTGCCACGCATTAACCGATTAATGCGTAATTAAGTAGCATCAGTTTTCGATTAGAGAACATTAACGCGGGATCCCGCCGGTAATGTACGATCGAAGCAATGTTCGACGAGGATGAAAATCTGTTTAGAAATTTCATGGGACCTTTTCGTGTCACTGGAAGTTTTAGACGCCCGGCATATTGACCTGACTGGATTCAAATTTTCGGCCAGATTCTTGGCGAAGAATTTCGTAAGGGAATGTTTACCATAGGACAGCAAATAAATCTTTGAACGGTTTGATCGATCGCCCCGGCAACGGACGTACAGAGTGTTCAGTTCATTGAACTCATGCTCGACCTTCTCTCCTCGAGATTCGAGAAGCTGAATTAATGTCTAACGAAAACCTCGGAACGTGTCTACCCTTCGTAAGTGAGCTACGATCAAGATTAGATGCATACGGTAGAGGCTCCTCGCGTAGTCCAAGTTAAAATGATTTAGAGCCACTGAAGATGCTGGAACGAAAGATTTGTGGAGTGCAAATGTAAGAAGAGAACGCTGGATTTATTTAACGTTGGAATTAGTTAAATAAGTAACAGTTAATTGTACCGGCAATTGGAATAACGCGGCCCACCGACATCTTCCTATCAACGATGCTTAACATTCTATCGACGATCTAAACAGCGATCCTTCTACTACAACGGCCATCGCTGGCTTAGACCTGTGCACGACCTTCCACTTGCTCGGGTTCAGAATCCCGAATTAATCCCCCAGTAAGAGCATTATTTTCGTCAGGTGAATCACGACGAAGGTATGGCTACATCGCAGAAAGCACGGTATTAGCATTACCAAAGAAATATATAAACAGTACCTACATAGATATTTTCATTGATAACTAATTCAATCACTATCCCAACAAAGGCTCTATTCCCTACTCGATAATAATCCTACACCGACATTTTGTATGAATATCAAAGTAGTTCGAAATTACTCTACAAAAACTGGAGTGCCTCAGTTTCTCATTTCACTCCATGAACTATGATTCGAGGGAGCCACATGCGTTTTCAAATAGTTTGAAGGCTACAGGAGAATTCGTCGGATCAAGGAACCCCGTGGCCACCATCGATCAAGCCCAGCCAGATCGTTGAACCCTAAACACGACCTCCTCTCAGTTTAGCTGAATCGATATTCGAGGAGAACCTTGAAAAGACCCTACTACCTTGGCGCTGGCTAGCTGGTATCCAGAGTAGCATAGAGTCCAAAGGCCTGGAGGTGTCGGAAGAGGCATGGTCCACGGTCAGGAAGAACAGTGGGGGCTGTCTGTAGGGGGAGTAGGAAGAGAGAGCAGAGGGGGAGTAGTAAGAAACAGCTGGTGGGTTGAACGAGCCTGGAGTTCAATGACTGGAGAACGAAGGAGCAAGCCGTGTTTCGAGTTAGGTAGGTAGGTAGGTAGGTAGGTAGGTAGATAGGTAGGCAACCGGGCAGAGACACGTTTACCTGCGTAGACTCGCGCGTTTATGGCTGGCGCGGGTGTGTGCGTGTTAAAAACGGTCGTTCCGATGCGTCACGTGTGTGGATGCCCCATGTAGAATACAACACGCGGATCCCCGCACGTAATTCTGAGTTTCGGAGCGGCGGAATCCGCGTGACTCACGGTTTTCCGTCGCAGGCCCGATCCGCCGAGCCGCGGATCGTTTTACGCTGACACGAAACCGAATTACCGTTGCCCCGCGCTGTTCCCCTTCGACCCGCGAAACGACCAAGCCGTGGCAAGCTTTCAGATCTTTGTCTCTTATCGCGGAATACCTTCGCGCGAGAGAAGTCACAAGCCTTTGTTCGGGGAGATTATACGGCTAGATTGGGCCTGGAGTCGACGACTTCTTCAGCTGTCGTTTTCAGCGGGGCGATGAACGATCGGTGGACTCGCGAGCCACTCGAGTCTCGGTACTTTGGGGTGGCTGGGTGGGAGTTGGGGTTTAGATAGAATCGAAGAATCAGGTGATCAGGTCAATGTATGCGGAGATTTCAGCGGACGATGATAAAACAGAGAATTTTCATTCATAATGCATGGTTTAAATCATTTATGTAGAATGATAGGTAAGATCCTGCCAGCGAGCTTCGTGGAGCACAGTGTTTTGTATTCTCGACGAGACTCGGCTCCGTTTAAAATACTTTGGCAGTTTCGTCACTGATGCCGCCCTGGCACTATTGTATGCGTGATTTCGAGAGGGTGGGGACAGTTAAAATTCGATGAAAAGATATTCGCGAACGGTCGCCTCGACCATGGGCCTGCCGTAACGGTACCAGGGAACGTAATTTGGGTAGAGCCACCCATCGACTTATACAACTCCGGTTCATTGCCTACTATTCCCCTTCCTCTGTTTCGTACAGCACAATCGGTTCTCTTCGTAGACTTTTTTTGTCCGTGACGATGGTGAAGTCACTGCGGGTATATTTGGCTACGATTTGCATAAAAATGACACCTGAGTAGATTTATAAATGGCTCCAAGTCGTTGGTTTAAAAGGATTAGTACTATTCCAGCAATAAATACTTCGAGTTCTACAGGATCTTACACCTGTCCCGAGACCACAATTACCATGGTTATTGATCATATTTAAGAGAGACTCTAGAAGACACTAAAAGGATTGATTAATCAAATCGTTCGCACGCCACTCGATTAGTCCGCCATCGATACCATTCCGAGTCGCAGCTGAAATGTAAGCGCGATCGTGACGAAACTCTCATGGGATTCAGAATTCAGATTACGAGATTCCAGGCGACCTACCCGCACGTGAAATACCACGCGACCATGTAACTCACGTTCACGTAAATGAGTTCGTTCACGTTCGAGGTAACCGCCTGCCTATCGACATGTGTACCGAGCGTACGTGAATACCATTGATGGTACCAAAGTCAAGAGCCACGGCAGCCTCGCTCACATATCTTGCATAACATCTTACGAGGATTCATAAACCCGTATCCCACGTAACAGAGATATCCAGGTGAAGCATAAACCAATGCGAAGCGGACCGAGGGCAGTCGTCGACGAGCAACACGTGTGCCGATCGTTTCATCTAAATTCTAATTAATCATCAGCATTTAACGAAATTCTACATCCCAATATCGGTGATGGGTTCCTATTCGATAATTGGGCTCCGAAGTTAAAGCTTTTCTGAAGGAAGGACCTATTGCAGAGTGGCGAATCAACAACGTTTGATAAACTTCTACTCTTGGTGCTCGAAGACCTCAGGCCCAAGACTTTCCGGGGAAACCGCGACTTGAAGAGGACGAGGAACGTTATCGAGGTACCAGCGGTTCGTCAAGTCTGTACTTATGTAAATAACCACGGCGGGCGAAGGCACTTTAGTCAGCGGAATCCGGACTTGACCGGCCGTGGCATCGCGGGTACCACCAAAGTACCTGGTGGCCCGTGAGAGAGCGGACGAGTGCGTGTACGTACGGGCGTGCACGACGGCTAGGTGTGCGTGAACCGGCCCCGCGTGTTAAGTCGTACGTGTACACCGAGTTCGTTGACCTTAGCTTTTGTTCGTGCCCCAAGTGGCGGGCCCGTCGACGCTTAGTCCGAAAAACGACGGCGGACGGCGGTCGACGAGGCCCCAGCCACGCGTCCGAAACCGAAATCCACTCCGTCCATCGATTAGCTAATGAATCGCGACGCCCTTACGTTTACCAAGGTCTTTGCCACCTGTCACGGGAAGAGTATCTCGCTTTCCTACCTGCTTTTCCCCCCTTCTACCGTTCCACTCGCCGGTCACTCTTTCTCTTTCTACCTCTACCGCCGCCTCCCTTTCCCTGTATCTGATAGCCATCTCCAAGAGTATCTTTTCCCCGCTGCTTTTCCATTCCTCTCGCGCCGAGTGGATTTCGCGAGAGCAGGGACGAGACTCTGGCCTTTAAACGAAATATCGTCGTGTCTGGCCGACCGAAGGGGTCGATGATCTCGCGGCTACGCGGTTCACGAAGGTCAGTGAATAATTCGTGCAGATGGATGCCGCGCCGATGCGATCTCGGCGATACGATTTGTCAATTCTAAACCGACCTTCGGCCGGATCCTTCGCGCAAGCTCGATGAGCCGAGTTTTTCAACTTCATCAGGGCGATCGCGCTGAGTAGTTGATTTTAATAAATGCCACCAACTTTCGATTTCCCTTGGCTACCATTTGTTTCTATAGCTAGATTCGTCGAGGACGAGCCGCGCTTAAGACGCGTACGAAGGTTGTCGCGGAGTTGCCGACGATGAATGGGGCGGATAACTAATTGTTAGGGTCATTTTAACGTGGACCTCCACTGAAGCCGGAGGGATGAAGAATGACGAAGACGCGGGAAAAGGAAGAGCACGCACTCGAGGCACTCTAGGAACCAGAGGAGCCTCGCTGACTGACCTGTGCTCCTTGTCAGTGTGTTACTGACCTCGAGTGACCCTGCTATCGCGACCGTAGCTCCGCATATTGTTAACTTCGACAGATATATTTATTTCTCCCGTAGGTCAATACTTGTTGCAACGATGTTTGCGATGTTAGCTCGAACAGCTCCCCATTTTTAAGTTTCAACTACGATACCCGGACAATTTCAATAAGTTTCTTTGCAGCGCTCGCTGCTTATGTGTAACATAAAATTATTTATCTGGAGGTTATTAATATTCAATGATCCCTGAGACTTCCCACATTCTTTCTTGTATTCAATAGGTACGAGTTTATTTTCCTTTCCGGTTTATTGCCGTTGATTCTACTACATTTCCTGGTATTACGATATCCTGATTCGATTCCTACAGCGACTTTAATTGTACAGGTAAGCTTGGTGATGCGAACGAGTAAAATATATTTATAGGAGTCAACGGTTTGTGTATGTGTGCGAGGAGCTCGTGAGCATGCTAATGGAGTGGTTAATTAATCGCAGATGAGCGAGTTCGCCCGAGAGACAGGTAAACGAATCGGATTCGCGTCTAACCGTCAGTGTGTTACTGACCTCGAGTAACCCTGCGATCGTGGCCACAACACCGCGTACTGTTACCCCGCGTGCAAATGCGTTTGCTACTCGAGGCCGCGTGACGAACGTTTCTATCTGCACCGTACGAGGCGCGGATCGATCATTTTTCAATTGTTTACGAGGTTTGTTTACGCGTCATAGATTTCGAGGGAGCAGAATTCAAAAGTGAACGAGCAGCGACGAGTGGCTCGATCCATTTGTCAGATATTCAACGTCGAAACACTGGGAGGCTAAGGGACTAGAAAATATACTAAAACGAGAGGAAAGTCAACTCACCTCTTATGGTGCTAGGCATCTTGTCCGAGATCACATATCCTGATATCCAAAGCGAGAGATGCTCGAGAAATCACGTTCGAAGCGGATTCACACGTTGATTCTTCCTTCACTTATTCTCTTATTATTCACTGATTCTGTTATCCACAATTCTGTATGAAAGACCGTGTTTCTGTTTCCGAGCACTGTATCAATTGCACCGACACCCTCACCGCGACGCCTCGAACAAGCGCCGGCGTTCGTCCACATCCACGATGATCGTGACTGTCAAACACCCTCGCGACTACGAGTTCCTGGCCATCGATCGTTGATCTCAACGTTTCCTTTTACAGTCATGCGTCCAATCTTGTCTATACGTCTCCCGTTTCTATTTCCAACCAGCCGATCTATCGAGCCCCGCGAACAAGCACCCAGAGTGGAACAAGTGAGCAAACAATTTCAAATGTTGTACACCTTTTTCACTGATATAACTTGTAGATCCTGTGATCCTCTCACTCTGGACGACCTTACTCTATCCCAGCTAGCCGAAAGACAACTCAGCGATGTACCAGTGATATCCCAGTTCTTGAATGACCAAGACCAGTTCCGGCAATGGAAGCGAGTTCTTTGGAATTGTCACCCTTCGTAGTTACGAAAACGCACCAATCCGCAGGACTGTGAGCCGATAGTGAAACGCTGCACGGTGACTCGTGGTATCAACGATGCGTGGCGAACGGTCTCGCTTATCGAGCCACGCGAACGCCGTTATCACGGGAACCGTCGCGTGGAAAACTGACCTAAGTGCCTGAAGATTGCCAACATCCACAGTTACGCGGAGCTCCTCGACGCAGCTTCGCAACGCTCGGCACTGCACCTTTCCTGTACCGAAATCTGTCGATATCTGTTCTTGTGCACGAGTAACCTTCGACGTACTCCAGATGGTTCCGTTCTTCTTCCTCGGGTTTCAAGATGCGATTAGTTGTCGGGGACCAAAGGTCCGGCAGATGGGATTGCGTAATCGGTACCGAAGTGCCGTCTCCGTTGCCACTGTTCGGTGGTTCTTTGGAGTTCGCGAGCCACGAATGGCCGTGTCCCGTTTCGTCCTCTACCTGTGAACCAAGGTTCGGCGGTGGTCCGGTGGTGGTAGCCGGTGAGTGACTCTACCGTGGCGCAGAGATCCACAGGTGCTCGCCACGGTGCCTCGTACCCTTACCACTACCATCAACCCCCTCCCCTCCAGTGTACCGTAGACTCTTCCGCCTCCACCACCTTCTCCCGTACCCCTACCAGGCTGTCTCGTGCGACAGAACCTCTCCACATAGTGGTATCGTCGCCTCTCTTCATCCTCCCCCTCTACGCATCTGTCTCCGCCTCGGTATCGGTTCTTCTTCCTTTTCTTCGACCACTTCTTCTCCCTCCTGCTCCTACCCTTCTTCATCAACTTCTTCCTCGTCTTCCATCTCGTCTCCTTTGTCCGGTTTTTACTTATCCCCGCAGGCTCCGAGGCAGGCTCTGTTCCTCCACGGTGCGCGCAGCTTTCTTCCGCGACGAGTTCGTCACTCGGATGCACCGTTCACCGTTATTCGCCTCGCACGGCATCCCCTTCGCATTCCTCCCTTCTTCCAGCCTACCGTTGCTCCGCCGCGGCTTCCCCGTTTCTAACGCCGCGCTGTACCCTCGCTAACTGCTCGCCCTTGTCCGCGGAGAGTGTCGCTTTCAAAGAGATACTCGACGACATCGGGGCGAGGGTGGTGTTCGTGAATCCCTCCGAGGCGAGACGAGGCTCAGGTTCTCCATTGACCGTTGCCAAGGTGTTCTTCTCGCGCATTAGTGTCCGATTCGATCAGAGGCTTCCGAGGGGATGAACTCGACAATGCCGGGCGACGCTGCGGTGCCCGTGTCTTCGATTTGGCTCTCCTTACGTTCCGCGGACTATCAATCCCTGACGGTCGGTTAATTAAACTCCGAGGCGGAGTTAATGGTACCGCGGAATGGGATTAAAACTCAGAGGCCCCAGCGCGATGGATTTTTCGAGTCAACGCCTTAACCAGTACAGTTATTGCAAAACAACCATCTCCGATTCTAAAGAAGGCCAAGCTGATTACCCGACCAATTCCGAGCGTGCATCGCTCCTCTAATGAATTGTTCGCGTAATGCCAATTAGCCGCGTGAAAAATCTTAGCGGTATCAAAACCATGCACTGCGAAAAAAGGATGGAACGAGACACGCAGAGATTTTAATCCGAATAAGCTGCACTCCGACTGTTGTATTATATAGACCGTAGTTAATATGTACTTCGTATTTTTTTGGGGGGAGTTTATTTTAGCCGTTTTGTTTCGCGTCGGTATTCGCGGAGTTTTACGGGCTTAGTTTTAACACGATTCGTCTCTATTTATCGATATTGGCACATACGTCGAAGCTGGGAAACATTCGCAGCGTTATTTTCTATTTCCGAGCAAACTGTAAATACCATTGACATGCGAGAATTTGATAGTCGAAAATGATGCGAAATTTAAGCCATTATATACATAAAGAGAAAGCCATCGCAAGTACTTGTATTACATCACTATCCCTAGCAGAAATGTCACAGAGGAGCTCGACGTAGTAAAAAAATATTAAGAAACTTGTGCACCTTGCTCGAAAGAACATCGTGTCAAAGGCAGCACGCAGTGGTAGCACTAAAAAAGGCATCCTGACCATGGAGAAGACCTGGACGCGGCGAACAGATATCCCGGAAGGGAGTCTATATCCCGGAAGGGCTTATTAATGTCAATAGCGTCCGAGCGGTCCGACCCGTTCGCCATTGTCGAAAATCGATGCAGAGGAAATCGTCGTTCGTGTGCACGGCCACTTAACGAATCCCGCGGATTTGCAATAATCTGAAGAGCGAGGAATCGCTGAGGCCAAGCCTGACTGCCTGCCGGCCGAACGTGAATATTCCGATGGTCGTTGACCTCGGGCCGGTCTTTGGCGCCGAACCCAAGGCTAGCCTGACTCCCGTAAAGTGGCAGCTACAGGTATTTAGTCGGGTTGGGTATAGAGAACGTTGTGCTCAGCGATTTTGGATAATCGTGCACCGCGGGTCCCGATGGGAATCGGCAGGGACGCGTGATTGATCGCCAGCGTGTCTCGCTCCCGATCCTTCTTTACGCGAAAAAAAACTACGTCAGGCGCCCGAAAATCCATTGGACGCGGCGAATCGCGACTCAAGCCAACGTACATTTCGTTCCATCGAAAATCCCCCCGTCAGGGTATATTCGGACACCGGCACCGTTAGGAATTCGTTAGGACGTGCCTGCTTTTCTGGAAATCTATTGCCATCCACGGAAACATTCGTATAATTAGAAATTGAACGCATGATGTACGATCCTCTTCGTTTACGTTCGTGCGCGTCGTGTAAGGTATAGGTATATACCCCATTAGCGGCTGTCCCCTTTACGGATATCATTTCTTTTATTGAAGATGATGAATAAGCGAATGGTGGCGACGGAACTGGTAGAATATTGAAATTCGGGATGCTTGATCTTTTGGGTTATTCATCATCTGGTGTGTCGTCAAATTCGTGAGTGGTGTTAATGAGTATGTATCGAGTTGTAAGAATAGTGTTGAGGATCTGTCACCCTATTCAGTGACCCAGTTAGGTTTTCATTTTTCTCGTGCGCCAATAAGAAGTGCTTGATTGCAAATGACTATATTTTTACGTAACTGATTACCTTAATTCTCGATTTATTTAATTGGTTTTCTTACCTAGCTTCGAGCCTGCGGTAATTGTACCCAACGAAAGATATTTGTTTGGAAAAATGATACACCGAAATACCCCGAAGAATGTGACAGGCGCAAGCTTCAACCGAGCTCAAAGGCTCCGGCGGTTTTTCGAGGCTTCACAGTGAAGTTTTTTATATTAATCGTCGTTAGATCGTAAAGTACACGTCGACGGTCAACGATCTTTGATCTCGACCACGATAAACCCACTGCTGTCGACGATATTACCGGAAACGGCCAGGAAGCGACGATCGATTTTAACCGCGCGCAACCCCATCGCGATGACCTGGCGACGCGCTATTGGTCGATCCTTCACGAACAATGATTTCGTCGTTTCTTTCGATGATGAAGACCGCCACTGTTTCGAATCTTCCGTTTCACACTTCGCTCGACCGTTGCTCGCCGTTCCTTTTTCTCGAGACTTCTTTCGCAGCTTTCCCCAGCTATTACAGTCATCGCCGAACATGTTCTCAATCTTCAAAGTTAGTAGAATTTCAGTTCCGTTCGGCTGTGTTACGGCACGTATCTCGCTTCCTGTCGTTGAAAGGCATTCTGACACGGCGTAATTGACGCTTTTCTATTCCCACTGCGTTCTTTGGCTGGCAGAGCCGCGTAAGTGTCGTTGAAATTCTTCAAAAGGTATTGTTCCAGCCCGCGTTTACGATCCCCCGATTTTCTCAGCTTTTAGATTTCGTTCCCCGACTTGGCGACGCTAGTTTTCTGCGTAAAAGAAACTTCTCTGTGAAATTACAGCGCAGGACAGAATTTTCGTTAACGCGTCAGAATCGCTGTTTCCTGCATCCACCCTTCCGGTTCGCAATCCGGTCCGACTTCTTGTCGCCCGATCCTCTTGCTCTCGCCTACATACGAGGAGAATTATTCCCTCGCTGTAAATAATACCTTCCGCATTGTAATCCCAAGGACATAATTTCGTCCAACTCTCCTCTCTGCGCTGGTACTCCCACATACCGTTGCTAAAAATAACAGAGGCCTCTCCTCCCTGTCGTACCAAATATCGTTTGCAATACAGACAGAAAAATGTCACGCCCTCTCTTTAATCTACACCGCCCTCCTCTCTGTTATCCCGATTATTCTTCCCCTCGTGTTTTATTTGGAGAGTTCCAGTAATCGAGATCCATTTACGAAAATCCGCGATTCGAGCCACTTGATTCTTTCGAACCAAGGATGTCGCATAATTGCAGCCATTTTAGTAGCGTTCGATTTAAGTACAATGCATGGTACATTCCAACATCCGAAACCGTACGATTGGAAGCGTTTCCTGGCCACTGAGGCGTATCAGTGAAGTCGAGCGTGTCCAAGGAGCGATTCGCGGCGTTTTAGATGCACGGTAATTGTTCCATTGTAGGCCGGGAATAAAGGCGATTTAACGCGGTAGGCGAAGGAAACGAGCCCCAGGATGAATGAAACATTAAGATTTCAATCGTATTATTATTGCCCGACTCGATAAAGAAGCCTCGATTTTAATTGCTCGATTTACGACGTCGTATCGAATACATTTTATAAGGCATAAGCCAATCGATATTGTGTAGAGCGCAAGAGATTACCTACTGTCTCCCAAGGCGAAGTACGATTGTAAACGTAAAAGTGCTGAGTGATCTTTAATTCCACGTCGATACTTTGGGGAGTGGATCTAAGCCACGGTACAAGGAAACCTACTTATGCGAACGCATCGAACAGAATGACCCGCATACGAGGCATCCTCCGATGTCAGGCACGACCGAAGAACATCGCGAGTAAAAGTATCTACGACCACCTACTAATGCCAGTCACCTCTCGAAAACAGACACTTCAATCACGTCGACGGACGATTACGAAATTTCGTTCCCTGTTGAAAGAAGCTATGTTATTTATGATCACGATTGTTTGAAAGTTGCGCCATCAGGTTCGGTCAAACGACGGGACGACGTGGTCTCGCGCGTTCTGGCCTCCAATGTGTCAGGCCCAGAGTCAAGAACCTCGCCTTCACTTCGACAAGCGTCTTGTCCACCGCGGATACTTCATCTTTCTTCGAATAAAGCTAACCTCCGGTGCGTCCAGGTGCGTCAACGTTCGTGTATACACGTCGCCATACATAGGCGTAGGAGTCGCTTAAATAGGGGGCCCCATTGTTCGTTGATACGCGTGTACAGTGGTTTTCGATATCGGATCTTGATCTCGAGTTTCTGCCGCGTTACACCGCGGACCCAGCCGATTGTTGTTAGTTTACCTATTGTTCCTCTTGTACTCTCCACAATGCTTAATTTCATTGACTGATGATCGATGAGCATGGGCTCGTGCGTGCAGGAATAGCTGTCCCTCCATTTTTCCTGCCTTTGCGTGACGCTGGCATTCCCTTCGTTGCCAGCGTAATCTTAAATAATCGCCCTACCGTCGCCAATGAATGTGTAATTGCATACTGGTTAATAATACAGTCGCTCTGCGTTTCCAGTAAATCGTCACAGAAGTGGAGGGAATCAGTAACTTGAATCACGATCACAAGTGGGAATCGAGCAAATGGACGCCACTTAGGTATATAAATATTGAATGCATCTATTTTCTCCCAGTCTCAAA
Source organism: Andrena dorsata (assembly GCA_929108735.1). Taxonomy (NCBI): domain Eukaryota; kingdom Metazoa; phylum Arthropoda; class Insecta; order Hymenoptera; family Andrenidae; genus Andrena; species Andrena dorsata. The sequence continues at coordinate 25,528,832 of OV815489.1, forward strand.
AAGATTCAATTCAAGTAAAAATGAGATTGATGTAAAGGAAAGCTGTCATTAGCGAACTCGGGACTCGTTGAATATTTATTTCTCCATTCAACGATAATCAAGTTCTTGACCCAGCTCGTTCAATGAACGAAAATATCGCGCCGACGGGAATGCGGTACATCGCGTGCTATTTATAGCATTTCATTTTGCCCACCGTAATTGTTTATAATCTAACTATAATGCGATGCTGGCGGCCACCTAGGCCTCTCCACTAAAACTCGTTCCTCTGCGGCTGTGTTTACGATCGATGCTGCACGTGGGCGTGCAGCAGAATGAAAGTACCGGTTGCAGTTCGCAGTCAGCATGGCGTGATGCATCAACAGAATGAACCTTCCCAAAGCTGTGGAAGCCAGCGACATTGAGACGTGCGGGGTGCAATCTTAATCAGAATCCCGATGCTCTTTCGTACACATGCTTTCGAATCCATATAGACATAAACGCGACCCGTACAGCTTCGGGGATCAAGAAAATTAGACGTGACCACACAAGGGTCTCGGGCCTGACAACTCGAAGCGGGCGAACCGCGGGGGTGAGAATGGAGTGGGGAGAAGACAAGAGGCAGCTCATTGCCGAGGGTTCTATTCCCACATCCCTCGCAACCCTATCTGCGCATCGGAGTTCTGTTCGAGCATGTGCGCGGTCGATCACGCATGTGGGCGTACGATAGAACGATAGAATAGAGGTACCGGACGCGGGTTATACGAATGCAACGCGGGTGAGCGAGCAAGAGAGCAAGCGAGCCGACCAACGAACGAACGAACGAACGAACGAACGGCTTGCAACGGTAAAACGTAACCGTTGTGCCCCCGACTGCGAGAGGCCGTCGTGAGAGCGGCCTGGAGAGGGATCCCCGATGATGTAAGAGAGAGGGACAGGAGGGCCCCGGTGGTGTGTATAGTAGGGGAAATCGACGATGTAACACTGCCACATAGCGGTACAGCATCCCCACCGTTCGCCAAATCATCCTCCGCGAGAGGTTCACGGACACTCGTAATTCGTGGCTATCGCGCGCGCACCGCCACCACTTCTTCCCACCACCCCTCGCTCCTTTTCCCTTTTTGCCCCCTTTTGAATTTCTATGGAACACTGCGACCGGTATTATCGCGCAACAGCCTCCCCTCCTCACCTCCACCCCGCGAGGAACCGGTACTCCACGCTGGTAATCTTATCTATTAAGGCAGTCAATACATTGACGGCTTGTTTTGTTCTATTAGCGGCGCGGAGCCATGCATCGTGGCACTTTGATCGCGATGAATCACGCGTTTTTCCCGAGACACTTCGTCGAGGAAGCGTGGGACGCCTGAACTTCGAGGTTCTACGGACGTGAGCAGTTGGATCGCTGTTTTACATGGGCGAGGATATTCGAAAACGCGAAGAGGATGACTTTGTGGTGGGGTTGGGAGCTTGGAATGTTTGTATTTAGACGACCGAATGAGGCACTCGATGGTATTGTTGCGTACAGTGTTTCAATGCCTTTCGATACACCATGACATTGTAAATTCAGGAGAAACGTGAGGGGTGATCGTTGATGACGGATGGGGTGGATTCAAGAGGGTTGAAGTTGACACGTGTCATGGACAGCTCGTGCAGAACAGTAGTGTGATATCTACGTAGAATTTCAGTTCTTTATAGCTACGATTTGTAAATAATCTAAGTGGAAAGTTACGAAGCACGGGGATTTGTTTCAAGCTCCACCCCTCAGCTTTCGATACTAGGTACACGCGATATACATACTTGATCCTGTTACTAAGTTTTGATACACCGCTGTAACTATTATATAAGATAATGATGCAACTGGTGAAGCATTCTAGGATATATAACTTCAGCATTTCACCACGGGACACGCTACTAATTATCTTTCGAACTGTTCATTTACTCCTTCGCCGTGGAAACTGCTTAGAGCCCGACGAAATACTTTTACAACATCGAGAATTCTATCAAAGTTTACACTTTCGGGATGAAATTTCGCTGATAAATTTCGTTAACCCCAGGGGGGTGAGGCGGAGTAGCTTCTCGTCTACAGCGCTCGTAAAGCTACCAGCTAGAGTGCTGAATAGTTTCAATCATTTCAATCACAAAGATCGTAGGAAACCAGTTCTTTTCTCTCTTTTTTCGTCCTCGCGATGCACTGTAACCAATAGCTCGGGGAAACCGGTATTTCATCGTAAGGATGCGATGCATTAAATGGCTCGCGGAACGATTATTTGTTTCCTCTTTGCTATTCCTGATTCATGTCTCGTTCCCGCGTAAATGGAGCTGTAAAACGTACCGAACGGCTGGGGAAATCGTTTAAGTCTCGCGGGCGATCGTAACGCGCGTAAGAGAAACTTCATCGATGGTGTGCACGCACAGGCAAGATTACCATGGGATAGAAAGTCGTGCTTTGCAAAATTTGGGCTTGGGTGCGAGAACGGTCGAAGAGTCGTAAACGAGTGAATAGTTACGTGTAACTTGGCGATTTTTTTAATATTCCAATGCACTGACAGGAAATCGTAACTTCAATGATGCGCTGAACACTAAATATGTAAACGACCGGTATACAACGTGGCACATTTTCTGATAATTTTATTAATAGCTACTCGTTCCTTGGAAAGGTGATGTTGAAACACGTTTACATCTACACGTTTAGAGACTAGGTTCCTCGGCTGTTGGAGGAATTTAAAAAAAGCTATTGGAGAGCATATAAAATTCTAATAAAATAGCAATCGTGGAACAGGATATATCTCTCAGTTACCGCAATATTCGACGTTTGCTACATGTAATATTCTACATCCGGAACATTACTATTTCCTCCCCATCGCTAATTTGATCAACTCGTGTATTGAAACTCTTCGAAGTCGCAACACTTCGGAATAGCTTTAGTCTCCACGCTCCATTTCTATTAAAACCAGGGGAAATTCCCTCGCATCCAAGCTCACCCTACCCAACGGGATAGGAACGAAACGCGGAAGATTTCGCACGCAACGTGTAATTTCGGGCATGGGTCCCGGTATTATTGATGAGTTCGATTCGTCGAATCGATCGGGAATAATATCCCAACAGTGGGGGTATCGGCGAGAGGGGTCGTGGCCGGGAGAAGGGAATCACGACGCCCACGGCAATCAACGGTACATTGCACTCGCTCGTAATGCCCTGCGCTGCGTAAGTACCATACAACAATATACGTTAAATAACAGGTTTACGTATAAACAAGCAGAGTTCGGCAGTCGACGAGGAGCAGTGGCGGGGACCGAGGGGAAGGATTGACTCCCGTCGAAATTCACTTGGAGCGATCGAACCGCTGAAGAAACGTTTGATTGCTTGTCCAGTTATTCGCGCAATTTTCACGTGGCAAGCATGCAGAACACGCAAAGAAATTTGCATTTCGTGTCGGCCTGGCGAGGGGTGGGAGGGCGATTAAATTGGAGACGCCATGACAATCGCGCGGAAGAATCCGACGTAACCTGTTCCTCGCGGAAGACTGTGATTGATTAAGGAAACTGATTGCCCATTGAAATAACATGTGGCACAATTCAGCTTACGTACGTTTACTAATAAAATGATTTTTGAATTGGATATCTCTTTTGCAATATTCCGTTCCCACCCACAAATATCGACCGACATGCAATCAAGGACGATTATTGAATTGGAATCACAGCCCGTTCAAATATTTGTTCAAGAACCCGATTAATTAGCGGTTTCAGGTAGAGATAAATAATTGCGGCACGTTAATGGCCCTAATGAACGAGCCTCGATGGATCGATGCGGATTAATGTAAGCGGGATGTATAACGCCGTAATCATCGTGCGATTAATTGGAACTTTCGGTCTTGTAATTATCGTGGAGCTCGATATCGCGTATTCGCTCGATATACGTGTGGACAGTTATTGCTGGCGTGTTATCCGCGCGCGTGGAAAATTATTGTATCGTCAGGTTACAAGTTACAACCCCTCTGACGTGTGCAATTGTTCTCTGGCGAAGTTTCGGGTAGATAGAACATAGTTAAGGCGTGATTCAGCGATTGACTGTGTATAATTTGCTGTCATCCATATATGTATTACATGCATTTGTAAAAAAATAGTAAAGGTCGTTTTTCCAACCTTTTTTGGAAAAGTCTGTAATGCTATTCCGACCAATTGAAATTTTTTTCAAAACGACGTAACACTTCACTTAGCAAACTACCTAATCCTTCTAGCTTCTCAAAAAATCTCAAGTCGCTTGGACTAATTTTAAAAATGTTATGCGATTTTAAAGAGCGTACGATTTTGGGGGTGAGCCATTGTATACCCGTACTGCATCGTTTAGCTTTCTTTGATAAGGATTATTTCACTATGTCGCCTAATTATACCTAATAACGAACTCTGTTCACATATCGTTCGAATATTATTTTTCATCGTTTTAGACAAATCGGTGAATATGTTCTCTTTCGATTAGACAAGTGAGATGGTGTAGTACAAAATGTAGTTCATACCCGTTGTGAATCGCTGGGGAAGTAGCAACTCGAGCAACCGCATAACATTACGTGGACTATACATAGATGACAACCGTCATTCCATCGGTGACGTTGAGAGTTGGATTGACGTCATCGATTTTGGATATTACTTACTGGTGAAGAAACTTTTCTATGCTGGTCCTCCTGGAACTATAATAAAACCGACGGTAGCTATAAGAGGAAGCTTTGGTTGCGTTGCTTACTACGTCACTGTTATATTATGAATATAATGCTTTACTTAAGTTCACAGATAATGTGTGTTCAATATGATGCAACTTATTGATTAACAAATCTTTTCCGTTAGAGAAAAGTTGAAGGGGTAGGTTATAGTCGCTTGAAAGAATTTATAGATGTTAGTGCCACCAGTGGGCACTGAGTTGTAGTTCACAGTGAATCAACGGAACAGATACGTGGAAGGTAATGCAGGCAGGGAGAAACTTTGAAGATACTCACCTGCCTGATCAGTCGATGATAATTTAGAAACCCTGTGACCATTGTTTTAGCATCGACGAAATATAGAGTAGACCTATCCCCAATGTAACTCTTTGTCATACCACAGACGAGGTATAGGAACCTATACCAGAGATGGGCATACACTCGGGGAGCTTACGAGCCCCCTTATCATTTTCGTGGCACACCCAAAGTTATCGGCTCAGTCTAAAATAAGATTACAATGCTACGAGTGGCAGGAATTAAAATTAAAAGGTATCGAAAAGATTTAAAGTGTAAAACGGTCTAGCTGGTCACACACTGGGAGTTTTCCCGGCGGCCTTTATCCGTCGCGTTTCAAGTTTGCGGACTTAACTGCACGTTAGTGGCGCATGTCTATGATCGATTTATGCCGTCACGGTTATTGTGAAAATTTTCAACCCCGTGACAAAACAGTTGTTTGACATTCACGTGCAGTTTTTGTCTGTAGATAAAAACCGACAGATCGAAATAGCAAAAACTGAAAAAATTTGGTATTATAATATTACATTATAGTAATGTCATGTTTCATTATTGTGTTTTGCTTTGTCAGATTATTTTTTTTATTAAACTTAAGACTTCATCATATGGTGTTTGCAGTTTTGATCCGCCGCAGACTTTGATCGCAGGTTTGTCCGCAGCGATTGAAGACCGCGGGGAAACCCCCCGTGTGTGACCAGCTAATAAAAGATAAACTTTGGAATATTCCAAATTACCTTCACCTTCGGTATTCCGAATTAGCAACGTGGTATTGGAACCGAAATTATCGCAAAATTGGCGCGGAACCATAAATGGAACGCACAAATCAGTAGATTAAGTGTTTAACTCTAAAGTTTTGACATATTTTAACTATGATTGAAACGACTGAATACTGGCTGAAAAAGTTTTGCGGATTGACGTTTTCTTATTCTACAGATTAAGTCGAAAATATCAAGATGGCGGTTCTTTCACAAATGCCATTCGTTAACAGGTCATTAGCCCCTATTGTCTAAAGCGTTACAAATTAGATAACGTTAGTAGTTTATTAGATACTTCGGTATTCCAAATTACCAACAGTATTCCAAATATGCTGCACTTATTCTCTAATACAAAGTTTTTAAATTTTTTTGCTATTTCGACCTGTCGGTTTTTATCTGCAGCCAAAAACTGCACGTTAATGTTAAACAGTAGTTTTGTCACGTGGATGAAGTTTGTCACAAGAACTGTGACGACATAAATCGATCATAGACATGCGCCACTACCATGCAGTTAAGTCCGCAAACTTGAAACGCGACGGATAAAGACCGCCGGGAAATCTCCCCGTGTGTGGCCAGCTAATGTTGCATAATTCCTCCTGCTAATATATTTTCGTAGAAACACAATTTATACTTATTTCCATAAATTTCGATTACAGATTCAAATCGATCTTATAAACGTGCTACAATATTTATACTTAGCACTTTTGGACTGTTTTTAAATATTCGATAATAAAGCGTTTCCTCTATTACTATTCCTCTTTTAAATACGGAAGCATACAGTGCCGAGCAAAAGTGCAAGTACCCAACGTTTATCTTATGCAAATTGCGATAATTATTAATAATTTGAATAATTGGTAATGCTTGGGGTTATTATAATTCAAAGCCGAGTTTAGTAAATAAAATGTGACACAGTATTTTCGTTTATATTAATAATAAACAGAGTATTTTCAAAAATATTAGTCTGCCGTAAAGTTCACAGTTTGGCACTTTAATATTTCATACATAAGTCGATGTTGTGACTCCAAATTTCATGTTCGTTTTACTTTTAACATTTGATCCGCTTCTGTTGACGAGGTTCGGTACCAGAATCTTCCATTTGATTCAAATCGATTTATTTCTGATTTAACGGACCATATCACCCCCCCTCCAATCATCCACAGTCCATTCTCTATAGATATTAACAAATACTTTTCGTAGTTTATACATATTCTTGTTCGAAAGACGAGGTTTGCGTTTTTTTCTATAGTTTTTGAGCCAATTCTTTTCAAAGAACGGCAAATTCATCCACTAGCCCTTATTCCTATTTAGTTTGTGGGCCACTATTTTCGGTGTTCTTGAACATTCTGAACGAATACGTCGCGAAATTTCACGTACCCCCTATAAGAAATATCTATATGTATTTTGCACTCTACCATTTTGCGTCAAATTGAGACACAACTATTTATGTTTTCCTTATCTTGGCCACTATTGTGTAACCATGACCATTTCAAGTAACAGTCCGGAACATAGTGAATTTCGTAACGCTGTCATCAGTCCTATTTTAATTTTTATGATGCCTTTCGCGCGTTATGTATTACCATTATGTTATGTCGAGTTAATGTTGATTTTGAGTATTTATAAAAGTGTAATTTGTGTGTATAGACAACAAGTGTTGTAAATAATATATTAAAGTGTAATAATTGCAAACATGATAAAGAGACAGTGATGATGTAATTTACGCCACATTTTCCTGCAAATCCACGTAATGGTAAACTTTTATCACATAAAGAAATAATAAGGGAGTTGCTCCTTCCTACTTTTTAAGGTTGTTCTGGGTACCCTCCCCTACATTAAAAAAAACGCTGGGTAAAAAACTAGGGCCACAGTTCGCGACTTCCCCTTGTTATCCTTCCTCGTTCTGTCTTGGTCCTCCACCACGCTTGCGCTAAGCAGCAACTACTTACCGCGTCGCTATATAAACGCGGCCACTTGTTGAACGACTTGCATTCCACCGATTCTCCTCAACCGTGGATATATCTGTTCCCCGACTATCGAAATTTGTCTCCGCAGTCATTTAAGAAGTGATCGCGACGCAGTTACACTTAAAGAATTCGTCTGTTTCCGCGCCCTTAAATCACAACGCATTTTGCTGCATCTGATCGCCGTGGGACTCGAATCTTCCAACAAGGTCAGGTTTTTCACAATATTACTTAACCCTACACATCCTTTAACATTCTATAATCTACAAACTTTCCTAAAACCGTAGAGAAACCTTTTATAATGTCCGAGGACTATTCGACATCCTATTAGAGCGAATAATAATATTCCTAGGCTAAAGGTCCTGTTCTCCCTCTCAAATTTAAAAAATTTCTTAATGATACATTGAGAAATCGTCTTATTATAAAACTGTTTGTAGACACAAATTCGAAGAAAATTGCACACTGTTTTGTAAAATCTTCTGAAGTAGAATATAACTCTAGTTCGAATACGTTGCTGAAGCTCTAAATTTTCGATTTGACCTTCACAATTACAAAATTCAATTAGAAGAATTCGTATACTTCTCTTCGAGTAAGCTAAGTTTCATCTAAATATCTCTACATAGTAAATGTCTCTAATGCGTTAAAAAGGAAGCATGCTTCTTTAATCCATCAGGTCTCACTTTGTTATTCGTGTGTAAGGATCCAATAAAGATCTACGTTCGAAAACTGAAAGAGAATGTAAGAATTGTTCACCGAGACACCGATACATTTACTCTACGTGTATGAACCGCAAAACCCTTCTCATCCATCAGTCGAAGAACCACGAGGATCCGAATGAGACGAACTCTGATTTCCATCCTGTGGAATTTTTATTTTTCCGGCGAAACCGCGAATCGGTATCAGGTACCAGCCACTCGTGTTCACACGTAAGCAGTCAGCATCGCTGATAAATCCTTCGAATCGCGCACGAATACTGAAAGCTACGGGAAATTACAAAAGTCGGAAACGGAAACGGTGGAAGGACGAGCTTTTAATATCGTCGAGCGTCATTCTGGCTTAAGCCCGAGATCCTCGCGGCTGTCGATGTTCGATTTTCCATTTTACGCCTCGTGTGGGACTGCCGGATCTTTTATTTTCTTGCGTGTAATCGGTGCTTGATAACGTCTTGATCGTCGCCCCTCGTTGATCCTATTCACTAGACTGAGATATCGTTGGCGAATGTAAAACGCGAATTGGAGGTGTCAGGAAGAAACCAAGGCAAGCATTTAGTGGAAATACCTACTATTCCATAAATTTTACAATACTATTCTAAAATATAATATATTATTCTGGTATTCTAATATTAATTGATCATTTCTTTTCCCGATATAATATAGTGGGATGTGTTTTTTTGTAACTCTGATTTAGTAATCTCTATTTGATAGCAGTGCATACGGAAGTTAATTTTGAGCGCAAGAGTAGGTAACATGTATGAGTGTATGAAATATTCAAATATTTACGATGTTTGCTCCCATACGGGATTTAGTTTGTAAACTCAACTTGACGACTAACTTGACCAGTCGTTAACTTTTCGATCCTTCTCGCAGGGGGCATAACAACTTCGGATTTCCGTGATGCTCGCGAGTGGGATTCTCTGTTTCTCGGAACAGGATTAAGTAATATCTGGGAAGAAGCCATCCCTAATTACTGTATTCTCTTACGGCTGCTCATTTGAATTGTACATGCGCGATTTAACTTGAGACCTAGACATCCCTAATTAATTCTTACTCACGATACGAATAATAATAATTTTAACATGCTCAATAGCAAATCAACCAAGTTTTTCGAGTATTTTGGACACAAGGTTCTATACATTCAAACCACACTTTTATTCCGCTCACAATCAGCTAATGCAAAATCTGGAATCGAAGAATAGGAAGAATCGAAATGGGTGAGATCGGTGATTCGAATCGAGAAGAATGGTTTAGAGAACAATTTAGTTCTAGGCCGCGAGGAGCCTTGTGACACTAGCCTAATAAGCTCTGGGCCCATGTGACGTCCGATCGATGATGAATCCGTACAAATCATTCGAGCGAGTACCTATCGCGTATCGTTAAAGTTCGATGCTAGGTCAACACGCATAGACCGACTAAGCAAGTGCACCTAGTCATTACGCTCGCTGAAATCCGCGGCGTCGCTGCCAAGCTAAGCTCACGCGAATCGTCGCGATTCCTCTACCGCGAATTACCATTTTAAACAGTGAACACCAATTAAACGTCACCACATGCGCCTGATACGGTGCCATCGAAATTTCGAGATTTGGCTGTTGTGAGGTTCAACGGTAAGCAATCTTGATGCTAAGAAAGGAATTTTCCACGTGAAAATTCGTGTGGATTAATTTGTTCGCTAGTGAAATTAATATCAAGCGTCACCCCTCGTGTACACCATAAATCGTGATAACATTCATCGCGAGGAACTGTAAACCGACCATTTTTATTTAAATATTTTCTCATTCGAAGGGTAAGGGGAAAACAGGAATGTCCATTTTTCATGATTTTGCTATTCATAGCATATTTTTTTGGTGGCAACTGGGGCTATCGAACTGTCGAATCTCAAATGGTTATAAAGTTCAAATATCCCCGTGAGATAACGTTAAAGATTTGGTATACTGGTTAAAACAGGAAATGTCCACTCTGCACTGGAACAAACTACGGAATGTCATACGGGTAACAAGAAATTATTTGAGAAGAAAATTAAATTCATTGAAGCTTGCTTCTTTACTGATGGACTAAAGTATTAAAACTTAATTTTAACGATAAAGTTGTTTTGTAACATTCCCTGTTTTTTCCCTTATTCTTCATTTCATCTCGAGGCTTGCGTATCACGTGTATTATAGCGCAGACGTCGCTTTCGTTACAGATAACATGAATCTAGAAGAGTACCGCATGCATGGTAAGTAAAAACCTCAATTTATTCTGTCGCTAGTCCAAGCAAGATTGCATGCCTTCAAACATTCGTCAATTACTTTGCTACAGCGTGCAATGGATGCAGTAAGGAAAGAATTTATTAACAGACTCAACGACTGGTATCTGTGACACCTCGTTATGATAGTTGTCAATGCAATGTCTTACAGTACCTTGTACGTATTTGTGTAAACCTTGTAACCTTGCACGCGAGCGAGCAGAAATGCATAAAAGAAGGGGCTCATGATAAGCCCATCGGATACGTTTCGAGGCGTTAAAACGATGCCAATAAAGAGGGATCACCGAACCGGGAGCAAGTCTATGGGGATTTTATGGATTCGATACTGTTTCCAATACGGTCCACGCTAGATTCTGTATTTACAGTCCTAAATCCTAGGCGAAGGATTTCAGTGTGATTTCCCTTTTCCTTGGATCCAATTTCGTACGGGAGAATCCATCCCTCTGTCCACCCTGCGTTCCCTAATGCCAATAAAACTAGTAACGTCTATGCAAACGCCTACCATTCGAGCTTTAAACGTAGCACGTCGCTGTCAGCGTGAAGCAGTTTGTATCACTTCGCTATTGGATACTAGGTGGACTAAATGCAGTCCGAAGGAGAGTGGACATTTCGGGAGCCGTGTTTAAATTGTGATCTTTGAGGTACGTTTAAATAACACGAATCGAATTGCATTGTCGCTTAAGATGTACGTCGCCAAACGAATCGGGAGGGAAACAACGAGAGTGTTTGGAGCAACTACGGCATCGACGGAAGTGTTTTCCCCGGTATACTTAAGAGCGGAAGACCTCGAGTACGGGAACCAGAGATAATCGGTTTAAGGTTTTCTATCGATGTTAAATAATTGTTCCCGCTCGTTCAAAGTCGACATCCAACCTTCGTTTCTGGGAACAACCATTCTATTTCCTGGGACTTAGAGCTCATTGGGAGATTTCTCGTTATTTATTTCTACTTAAAGACGATATTCTTTGATGTATATATATATATATATCATAAAGTAAGGCGAAGCTTTCCAAAACACGAATCGCGTCATGAATTCATTCCCTACTGCTTCTAACACACTTTTACATATAAGATAGAAACTAGACATGATCACAGACAAATAGGCCAAATAAAGAACTACTGGCAAACAGATATTACAGTCTACCAGCTGCAAGGTCTTCGAAGATCAATCTAAAATTCTGAAACCTCTGCGAAAAAAACGTGGACTTTACGCATATTGCATTTCTGTCGATCCTTCAGAGGTTCAGAGAAAGGATAATAATGTTAAAGGTATAAATGGAATTCTGAACATTGCGAGGGTAGAATATCAATGCACAATGCAGAGATAATATATAGAATTTCAACGTATACAATAGAAATTGGATTAATAAGACCACATAAGTTCACACTACTAACGCTTCATGACGTGGCTTTAAATCGTCAGGAAAAGAAATGGTGGATTACATCGCCGATTACCTGGCGAATATTCGATCCAGGCGCGTTTACCCGGCGGTTTCACCGGGCTACCTGAGAAACGTCCTGCCAGCGTCGGCTCCTGTGGATGGCGAGTCTTGGGAGGACATATTCGTCGACGTCGAGAAGTGCATCATGCCAGGGGTCACGCATTGGCAAAGTCCTCATATGCACGCATACTTTCCAGCCCTAAATTCCCCTGCTAGCCTGCTGGCCGACATGCTGGCCGATGCGATCAATTGTCTTGGATTTACTTGGGTAAGAACGATGTGACTAGCATTTCCGTAGAATCTCGAAACAACTCTGTTACAAAGGATTTCCTTTGCTCGATATTAAATCCATTGCATCACAATGCGGCATGGTCAGTAAGCTCGTTTGTGAGAGAGATAGCTTAGAAGTTTTACGGACTGAATAAGGAAGTAGGCGTTTGACGATTGAAGCCTCGAGTTTGAACAATTTTGGGATGAAAGTTTAGGGTAGTGGTGAAGCTTCTGATTCGTTGGAATGATACTGCATCGAGCGAAACGTTTTTAGTTCCGTTTTGGAAGATTCGGGAAGCAATGCAGGTTTAGAATAGTGGAAGAGAAATGTAATTATCGTTACTCTCTGAGGTGAAAATTAACAGCAGATCTCGATTTTGTGAGTATCGGGTGTAGGAACTTTCTCGTGGGGCTCAGAAGTTGCATCATTCGTATCGAACGTTTTGTCTGCTGCTGTTAATATGCGTTTCCATTCTCAACGGCCTCCAAAGGGAGGGCGCTTTGAAACTACCCCTAAAGCAATAAATGCGGCAAATTACTGTCCATCATTCTCTCAATTTTGGTACAATCGTACACCCCAACTTGATCACCAACTATATTGGTAGTTTTATCAATCGTCAAGCACAACTCTAACTCAACAAATCATTCCTCACGAGAATCCCATTAGCTTCACTTCAGGGGGGAACCTTATGTAAAAGGCATAAAAAAGGGACAAGATTGGGAATTTTTTTCAGAGCCAGTGCATCGAATCTTTTTCAAAACTTTTGGAATATGTTTGTGTACATGTAGATTGTAGACGAATAAAAAAAATTATTATGTTACAAAGGGGCTGGTGATTATGACTAGGTTCTGGCACACAATTATAACGAGAAAACCAAGCAGTTTCTTGTTCTGTATGAAATTACGCTGTCGATGTAGCCATGGGAGAAGAATAAAGTGTTTTCGGGAAAAACGCGTTCAATGTTTTCGCTCTTGCCGCGCGCGCGTATAAAAATTTGTAAATATATTTTCCATATGACATACTATCGATTAAGCCCCCAAAAATTAGATTTTTTGGACCGATTACACAAGCTTCCCCCCTTAACTATCGATGTTGCACGCTATGTGCACCTATTTTACCGCAATGGAACCATCATTTTAATCAGAATTGTCGTTCCATTCTATTTATTAACCGTGAAACCCTCGGATTCGATGCGTGCACACGAAAAGGCCTCGAGTCCCGCGTGCACGGAGCTGGAGACCATCGTAATGAATTGGCTTGGAAAAATGATCGGTCTGCCAGAAGAATTCCTGCACCGTCCAGGAGGATCTGGCGGTGGTGGCGTGATACAAACGACCGCGTCGGAAGCTACTCTCGTTTGCTTACTCGCAGCGAGAACCCGAGCCATTAGGGATGTGCAGCAAAACGAGCCAGACCGTTTACCAGCCGAGATTAATTCGCGTCTTGTCGCGTATTGCTCTGACCAAGTAAGTGTTTCCACTTTGAATCTGTCCCCCAATACAGCTGCTATTATTCCTTCAAAGTGTTTCCTTTCATGGGACGCTTTAAAAAATTGATATCCCCTCGTGGACACTGGTCGCGGAAATTTCTTGCAGTATTGTCGTAGTGTGGCGTTTCTATGAATCAGGATCTAAGATCGAAGTGGGGTAGGTGGGTAGTTTGCCGTGTTTTATGAATGCATATGTACTGCAGGCTCATTCCAGCGTGGAGAAAGCTGGGCTGATAGGTTTGGTGCGAATGAAGTACATCGAATCTGACGACGAGCTCAGTATGAGAGGAGAAACCTTACTCGAGGCGATAACGAACGACAGAGCTGAGGGATTGCTTCCTTTTTATGTGAGTATTATTCGTGGGTAATCTATTACTTTCGACTTTGCTTCACAGCGAAGAAGCAATGACGATGTGAATGCTTTGACACGGGAACTGTTGAAAAATGGGGTTCAATTTTTGCAATTAGGAAGCATATATTAGATATACATTGATCTGGAAGAGAAATGATTTCCGAAATATTCTTATACTCGATTTAGCGAGCATCGAGAAGTCTGTTTTAACAAAAGCTGTGTGGCCTATCTGGGCTGAAGATTTTTTATTCCCTTACGTTGGAGTTTGATTGAATGGTAATTCGATGCACACGGTGCTCTAAGAATCCTGTAACATTCTGTATGAAGTGATCCCTAAGAGAAAGCATGTAGCTTTCTGGTCCAATCAACGTCATTAGGGTGGATAGCTATAGTGCAGTATAAAAAGATCGACCTACAAATTAACCTTGCCAGAGTTGTTACTAGTTACGGGTAGAAAAGAGGGCGGACATGACGTTGCAAGGCGGATTGTCTTTTCGCTAGTTGGTCCCGGAGGAACACGACTAGCAAGTTCTCTATTTTTCAACGTAGCAAATCCATGGCAAGGGAAATTATTGCCTTCGGAGGAAAGTAATTTCCGTCGTCGCACTACAATCCTTTGATCAGAAATGGGGGACTCAACATGCACGATGTTAATTAAAAATCAAATTATCGACCTTTAAAGGTCAACAAGAATGAGAAGTTGCTTTGCATTGTTTGCTGACATTTGTTTACTTCCTAAGTATATAAATATTTATCTATTTACGAAGGTGTGCGCTACTTTGGGCACAACTGGTGCCTGTGCCTTCGACAATCTCAAAGAAGTTGGCCAAGTGTGTAAGTAGAGATTAATATATCTTTCGCTTCTATCTTCCAATGAAAAAGAGACATTCTAAGTGATATTTCATTATTAGGGATCTTGGAATCTCCGACCATAAATTAGATATATAGAAAGCTATTGAAGTAACGAGTAACCAATTATGAAATTCCGCATTCTTTTCGCTTCATGAACTGATTAGGATACTTCATGTATGAAACTGGTACCGCCTAGGCTGTTTTAGTGTCACAATTAAATGAGACGGATTTTTCTTGGCCGATAGGTGTGGAAAATGGGCTCTGGTTGCACGTGGACGCAGCCTACGCAGGCAGTGCATTCGTGTGCCCCGAATTCCGCGGTTGGATCGAAGGAATAGAAAACGCCGATTCGATTGCATTCAATCCTAGCAAGTGGCTGATGGTGCACTTCGATTGCACCGCTATGTGGTGAGTCACAGCGCGGAAGAATATGAATTTTACTTCAATAGGTACGTTACCTTGGGCTTCTCGCGCCAATAAAGGGATATTCGTACGAAGGGATACGAGAGAAATACGGGAGAAACTTTGCAAATAGTCGAATCGTCGCGAGTTCGATAAATTCGTAAGCGCGGGACATTGTAGCCCCTCGTTCTGCGCCTCTCTCGGGATTTATAGGTTGGACTGCGGACGCAGAATCGGTTTTTTCATTCTTCCTGCAATTTCCGTCGACATAATTCACAATCTTTCGGGACGATGTTTGAGTGTCTTTTAAAGCCGATAGCGTATGGAATGAGTAAATCGAACGGTTCGTTGCTTTGCCATAAATCGCTCTCGAATGAAATCAAATAGATATTCTAAGGCAATGATATCCTCTGTGCTTCTAACAAATAACGAAAAGCTCTGTTTAATTAAATCTCAGGAACGTGAATTCTTTGAACGAATTACGGTGGTATAGAGGACAGAGGATTAATTCGAAATGCCAGGGAGTCAAATCGACTGTGTTAAATGGGATTAGAAGAAACACTTAATTCAGAGAGGAGAGGATCGAACGTAAAATAACGTCCCTGTAGAAAAATTAACTGGCAATAATTTCTGTGGCTCTTTCAGGGTGAAAAGCAGCCAAGCTCTTCACAGAACGTTCAACGTGGACCCGTTGTACCTGAAGCATGAAAATTCAGGTAATCAAGGAGGGATAATTTTCCGTATTGCCATTAAATATGCGTTCCCAATCCAGTCGAGCGCAATGATCGATTAAACGTGGTGTCTAATTTATTTGCAGGGCTTGCTATCGATTATATGGTAACTGGTTGATGAATCACAACAATAGTACCAAGTATATATGTTAATGCAATTTTATAACACATTTACATTATTGTTCATTGTTTTAGCACTGGCAAATCCCGCTGTCGAAGAGATTCAGGGCCTTGAAATTGTGGTTCGTCATTAGAAATTACGGAATCACTGGCCTTCAGAAGCATATTCGCGAGGTTTCTATTACATCACACCTTTCTCGTATTAAAATGTGCATCTAAAGCTATACTCTTGGACACTATTTTTCGCCGATCGGTCACGCGAAAAGTTAAACGAAATTCATGTGAAGTAAACAGTGTATCACCTGATACATACATGGTATTCTTTTAAATTATCAATTATTAGTTAGAAGAAGATGTTGTATTGTTTGAAATTGAAGAATTAGTAAACAAGTGACTATTCAAAGCGACAAACTAAATCGTTAAAAAAATTGTGCCGCAATAAATCAGCCGTCGTTATAAGTTTTCTAAAGTTGTACCTATGTAAATTTCGCACATTCAAATTGTTTTCTCTGTCTCATTTACTTCTTACATGATTTTTAAGAAAATTTTGTTTACCATTTCTTAGTATAAAAAAAAATAGTGTCGAGTAGTATATGCATACACTTGCAATAGAGTTTCTTAACGCAACTTTATCATGCATATCTGGCAGAGCAAACATACTCATTGTCAGACAAATTGTGTCCATTTTCTATTATTTGCATTGTTTTAAATTTCCAGATAACGAAATCTTTCTTTCGATTGTATTAACTGAGCAGGAAGCATGTGTATTTCAGTGAGAAAATATTTAACGAATAAAAAATACTTGAACAAAAAAAGTCATGTATAGAAAAATCTTAATATTTTAACATTTTTAGTCAGTTGCAAACATTGGCGCCAATTCTTACATATTCTCAATACTTTACATATATTTGCATAAAGAAATTTCGTTGCAAGTGTGTAGAGAGCCTAGGATCGATCATAATTATCGACAATTCCATTTAAACACTAACTCTAGGGCGTTAGGCTGGCACAAAAATTCGAAGCGCTAGTTTTAGCGGATTCGCGCTTCGAGATCCCTGCAACGAGGCATTTGGGGCTCGTCGTATTTCGACTTCGCGGCGAAAATACGCTAACGGAGCGTTTACTGAAGAAGATGAATTCAAGGGGTCGTGTACACTGTGTACCAGCTGCTTTGCACGGGAAATATGTAATTAGATTCACCGTCACCTCAACCAAGTAAGTTAACATTATCTTTGCTACAGAAAACGAAGCAGAAACGAGCGTAAGAATTGAAAAACCGTTGTACGCCTTTATGCAAGTTGAATCAAAATAATTGCAAACTAATGTGACTGCTAGTAACAGATTGGTTATCTTCGAGAATTTGGCTGCTCCAAGAAAATTTCTTTTCGATTATTTCACTTTCGAATTCAACTAAAACATAATTTATTCTTCTACTCACAATATTAACATCAATGCTATTAATTTAAAATTGACTGATTTACATTTTACAGTGTTCCTTTTAATTTTGTTGCAATTGCAGCACAACTAACGAGGACATCTTAAGGGACTGGGCCGAGATACGAAGCACAGCGAACGAGATCATAGGGGATTCTTCAGGTTCACCTGTACGAGCAAGAGTTCCACTCGCAGGTAACACAGAACAGAAATGTAGACCATTCGAACTGATTGGATACAATCGATTCTTTAAAGTGTGAAGGCAAATTTTGCACACAGATTTTGCACGCAGCTCAAAAAAATCTAGAGCATAAGCCTGTTCCTCATTGAAATTCTGTTTCAGCTTTCTAGATCGAAGCAAGTTTTATTTATTTAACATTATTCTTTTTTTAGCATTTATTCGCGAGGAAATAAACCAGAAAGCTTTTGCAGCAAACAAGATTTCGTAGATCAAATGAAAAGTTTAAGACACCTTCTTATTCTTTATATATTTTCATTACCCTGGTTGAATTATCGTTTGGGAAACTAATGTTCTCACATACTATTGAAATTTTCTTCCTAAAAGTTTGGTATTCGACTTTCAAGACTCTATTGTGTTAATAATATAGGAGAGAGTATTTGATTCGATAACGCACATGGTAGACGATGTTAAAGTTCCTAGAGTGCATGTATGTAAATGAAGTATATTTATAAGTATTCAGTATGATACTACAGGACTTTACTTATTGTTTACGTAGTGTATAAAACATTGTTAATTTTCTATCCTGGCTCGTTTATAAATTTAGGTTTGCAATCTACGCTAAACAGCCTGTACCAACGATAATAAACAATCTTGTGTCTAATCACGTGGTTTTGCTTTTCTTTTTGTTCTTTCTGTAAAAATGCACTGTCTATCATTTTTGGAGCACAGAATGCTCAGGTAAGATGAGTTTTCAATCATTTCTCGTTCTGTCCCTCGTGTCTCACGTTGGCCCAACCATTCTAATTGTAACTCAATTATAAACTGCAGTGTAATTCACCCAGCAATAATAATATTACAAATAAAAGATATAAACTATACTTTCGATTTACAGACACCCGAGAGAAGAACGAAAATTTCGGCTCTAGCCTGCTGCTGGCTAATTCACCGATGTCGCCGAAAATTGTGAATGGCAGTTTCGCTGCTATATACGACACGGCAGATGTTTTCGAAGAATGCACGAAGGCGTTCGGCCAACTACGATTAGAAGCCAGGGATAGCCCAGGTAAACATTCAAAGAGAAAGGAATAAGAAACAGTAAACAGTAACGAAATATCCAAGAGTATTCCAAAGTATTTCCATGAAGGTCGTGAAAGGTAAATACATGTAAACACCGAGGAGTCAATGTGCTCGAAACGTAAACACGAGTCATCAACGGATATTAACCTTCTGTTGGAAATAATCCGCGGTGCCCGTGGAACGGAATGAATGAATTGTGAAAAGACTACGCAAGAGCAATAGTACTCTGAAAACGTGTTCCTTTAATATTTGCATATATGGAATATTTCCTGAACGAATATTTTTCGCGAAGGTATATGGCCTAACGCCATCTGGTGCCGTAGACGATAAGTAGCGGGACAGAGCAAACTCTGCCTCTCTTTGGACGCGGGAAGCTGCATTATGGAGGACAAAAGGCGAGAGTACAGATATTTAGACTTCACGGCGATTAAATTTGCTTCGAGTATGAATCTGGCTACAGCTTAGCCTCTGGATGGCACAGTTTTTCTGCTTAGCTTATTCTGAGTATTGAGGAGAACAAGGAGAGCATTAATTGAACAATTATTACGAAAATGCGATAAGTAATACATGTACAGAATCGTAATACTGTTCAACATGCTTTAAGACAAGCAACTGTCAACTATATAGCAGTTTCCAAGTCGAGGAGATCGGAATACTATTCGTACAATGTGGTGTGCGTGCTGCAGAGTGTTTAAAACCAAACTGTACCCTCTTGAATATTAGATTGCAATATACTTACACAAAACACGCAAACTGTGGCAAAGGGACGCCCCACTCGACTCTGGAGGTTGAGGGCTCGTGATTCTGCAATAATCCAAGGGCACACACCAAAATTGGCACTCACTTTTCACTACAATTTCGCGTCGTAGAGCAGCGCGGTTTCAATTCTGCCGAGCCAACGGATACTGAAGAGCTACCCGCGCGCTGATTGGCTGGTCAACTCGCGCTGCTTCGGAAACTTTCGTCGTTGCTCGGGGCGACTCGGCGCGCACTGTAGCAGTATTCAAACGCTACTTTCGACCGTCTCGTGATGATGTAGATTTAATTGTTGAGATTGAGCTGGTTTAATCGGACAATTTACTAATCAGGTGTTAGATGCGATATACAATTTTATTTGTATAATAGTGTAGGTTATGTGGGTATTAAAAGCTTGTGAAGTAGCGGTTTTAGTAATATTTAAAAACCTTTCAAATCTATACAAAAAATTAAATGCGTATGTATTATTTTTAATACCAATAGGATAAGAACTGTTCAAGACGTATTGATAATTTAATTTCCGATTGTTGTTTCTGCCCCTATTTGCAGCTATGCGACGCCGTATCCGCGGGATTCTCATGTCAGGGAAGCAGTTCTCTTTAGATTCGCGTATGGATCTCGTGCAGGTAAAGAATATTAATTTATTTATAATTATTAATAGGAAAAAATAAATAGAACTCCAATCCTCTCTTTCCACTTCCTGACTTGCGACTTTCAGCAGCTCTGCTCCCTTGTAGTTCACTAATTTGTCACACGCGGATTAAGTTCGATTAAAATATTAATACTGTGCGTTATTCTTGCTTCAGGGATATGCCTGTTGTCGCCCTGCCATAGACATGTCCTCTGAATTGCCTCTGCAAGAGGACGAGGATTCCTCTGCCGTCGGTGAACCAGGATTGGACGCCAATCAATCCGATAATGGCGAGTGACATGAATTAACGCCAGTACAATAATTAATTAATAAGCTCGTCGAAGTGCGCAGTACATTTCTGAAATCTTCTCTGAAACTCCTCGTTCTTTTAGGCGCTTCTGGCGAATGTTCGACGTCGCAACAGGGCCTGCAAGGCACGATGAAGGCCGAGAAGCTTTTAAAGAAGCAGAACTCTAAGGCTCGCTCGAATTACGTAAATGAATCGGGAAAAATTGGTCCTCAAGATTGCTCGAATGATCTAACGTCTCTGGTTACGACGGAAGCGAATCTTCCAAGGAGCGAAACGATAGCCGCGATCGGGCATCGTCCGTATACTGGCGATTTGTCGACAGTTCGCGGCCAACACGAGAATCCTGACAACGGAAACGAGAAGGACGAAGCTCTCTGCAGGAAATGTGGCCACTGTATGAAGAAAGAATAAAGTTAGTCGAGTACACGTAATTGGAATCACGCCAGCCTCCGACTGACCGTGTTCCCTCGTGTCTTCGATGAATTCTGTGTTGTTCAAATTAAGCGATAAGTTGTTGGAATGAAAGTAATCAACTGCGATAATAAATATAAATCTCAAGTTAATGTCCAAACACGTTGCCTTTTCTATTCCTCAGCTCCTTCCTCCATCATCGAAAGGAAGGACTATGAAATTAACATTTCGCCAGACACAAGCAAGTAACTCCAATGACATATAAACTTTATTGTACATCGCGATACGACATGACAATGTGTGTCAGGCCAATCTAGGCCTTGGATTATTTCCCATCTTCGGTGTCCGAAAACCTCGCCCCGAAACGCAGCTCTCTTTAATGCGGATCATTTAGCGTAATCATAACAATTATTCTTATAATTTCCTCTTTATAATAGCGATCCGCGTGACGAAAATATTGCTTCGAAGTGATATAAAGAGAAGGGAGAAACGTATATTTACACATACATGTATATTTGTTATTGAGGTAAGTCAATAAAGTATCACGTTTCGCATCTCATACTCTAATTGTATTCGCGTTAACAATTAAATCGCGACGGTACAACACACTCTTAGACTTGTCTGCATTTGGTACGCCATTTTAATCGTATTAACAATCATTAAATTACAATATGCCCATATCACTGCTTCGCTCATCTCTAGCTTCTGAACACGTTCACCTTATGATGTTCAACATCTAGTATAACATTATTTCCACATCCCATTTCAAACCCTTAATGCACCATTTCGAAAAGTCCCTTTCAGCGCTTTAAAAGATTCGCACGGACAACGCCACGTTATTCCGTTCGAACTCGTAGATATCCCGGATGGTGAATGTTGATGAAACTAGTACGTAATAGATCCACTTACATTTCAGCCGATTATTTATTTTACAATTTAAATACCAATCGTTACCAACCCCATGTTCCGTATTGGTATGGACATAATTTTGCTGTTGAAGGGATTCATGGCAGGAAATACAATTGTTTGGCAATATTCCTTCGCATTCCTCTGTTTTCCTCCATTGTGCAACACTCATTACCCATGCCACGCGACGATCAGTGAAAAATATCCACCGGTTTATTTGTACCAGAGTACTCCTTAACGCTACGTGCTCAACATCTGCGTTTGTCGCCCGTTATAGCCAAGCACTGCTTAACACTAGTCTCCGTAATCTCGTATCACTATCCTACTAATTCTGGTAAAAAATTCATAAAAACTAGGGCAAATAATTGTATCATCGACAGCTCTCGCCATAAAAGACACGCTGAACTCTCGCACGCTCGGCGTATGCCCGTCTTTATTACCGCGTTTGCGATCGAATGTTACTGTCATGCTTATCGTTAAACAGCGCTCAACTATTTCTCGATAGAATCGAGTCGTTACCGGGAACTCATTACTCATTACTCATACCGGGAAAATTATATCACTCTATCACCTGCGATTTTAACTCTCCTCATTGCAATAGAAAAAGCTGACAAATGGTCTCAATAAATAGTAACTAAGTTCCTCGAGCCGCGAGGAATCGAGCACGTCAACCCTCTGTCGCGCTTAACGCAGTAAAATGTTCGAAAGCTTAAGCGTTAGATTTCTCGACAAGGAAGCTATAAAGTCCAGGTAATTGCTCGCTCCGTTGGCTAACATCCCATCGGTTAATTAATATCCAGCATAACAAGTTTAATCAAAGCGTACAAAAGCTTAAATCAACTGAGGATAATCGAATGAAAGAACAAAAACATCCAAGATAATTCTGCGCTCCCTCGTACGGATTCTAACATTGTCAGCACGATGATCGTTTCGCTTGATAAACCGACGTTAGCATCGTCGAGACAATAAGAAAGATCGAAAGAGCCTCGGGCACTCGAAACCAAAATCGTGTCCGTTTGGAGCCAGATGGGGAACAACGAGTTTTACGTGCTGCTTAAAAACTCTACTTTACCATTTAAACATCATATACCATGCCACCGAGTTACTCTAGAATCTCCTTAAGTTAATCAGAACGACATTAATGAAGAGTCAATAGGTAGAAATAAGAAAAAAAAAAGATTAACAAATTCGGGGCAACGACATACAATCGGTACACATCGACACGTAGAGACAGAGGGGTTCTTGACACTTGCATCGGTAAATAAATATCGATCATACACCATTCAGTATGCGCAAAATGTTCACCAACATCGAGATTAAAAGTGTAGAGCATGTCGTATACGTCGGCTTGACATCTCGGCGCACGTAAACATTGACGTTTTGTAACAGACAGAGTGTACATCGATAATGGTATCCTTCATCCTTATGCAAGCAGTTGAATATATGAGTTTTCGTGTAGAAGAGGCGGACAGAATAAGTCCTCGATCGAAAACAGCTTCGATCGACACGAACGGCCCCGACATCCCCGAAGCCTCGGCGTGTCGTTAAAGCATGCTTGTATATTAGCTTGCGCGCCAGTCGATTATTTAAGAAAATGGACGAATAAGTGATTCAGCAGAGGAGCAAACACGGCCCGCAGTATTTCACGCACGTCGGATCCAGATCGTGCCCGATCGAACTGCTTAAGATTCGTCTCGGCACATCCGCCCATTACTTCGCATGGTACCCGTATCGGTGGCAATACGTGGATTCTTTCCAGCTGCGAGGCTAGACTCAAAAAATGAGATTCCCTCGTGTCACATGCTGATTCACTGTCGTCATTGCAGCGGCCCTGTCGTGCCTGCTGTCCCCGCGTTTAACAAACGGGATCACCCTTCAGGCAACATACCCTTCGTTTCCTAAGAAACTCTGTGAAATTCGTCTAATCGGAGAGGAGATGAGATTTCAGACCAGAGGATGGCAATTGGAGCTCCGTGGGACTTATTCCACGGATGGAACTCTTTCAGGCGCTGATCACCGGGTGAATTTAATTATAGGCAGGTATAGGTGTCCAAGATTTTCGGCCAGAACGGGTGCGCGCAGCAGGCAGACGCGGGGGCTTGTCGAGCAACGACAAACTAGGAGTAGAAAAGGTGTACAGAGAGAAGAAAGTCGAGAGTGTATATAATCGAGAAATGTAGCCTCGCAGCCGCGCGTGCGACAATGAACAAATGACGCGACACGAGCCGCATGGCTTGCCAGAGAAACACCGGTTAGCTCGCTTTTATGAACGCAAGCACCGAAGCTTGTTTGGCAAGAGGCTCCGCAATCGGAAGCCTCTCTGTGAGGACATGCGCGTTCAACTTGGCCGTGCCAGCCGATTCCTCAAACGATTGCGTGATCGAGAAGCTCGAATGGACGAGTACGCTCGAGCGAGTCGACGTCGCTTTCTTCGGCCGAGTATCTCGTTGCGTGCTCAGAGATTCCCGCGCTCCCGTCTCGAAGCCCCAAAAGCTCGGTTCCGTTTCGAAATCGACGATGGCGTGGCACAAACGAAGCTGAAGGCCCACGTTGTGCTTTGTTAATTCGATCTGCCTCGCGTTGCATTCGTCGGGGTGGAAGGTTTCGTGTTCGGGTTTCTGTTTTCGAGCCGAGCTTCGCGTGGGAGACAGACTATCTTCAGATCTGCCAGAATACATCTTTATGGTGTCTATTTCAATGTTCCCCACTAATTTTTTCTATGGAGCTTTCGTTCCTCTAAGGATTACTCGGGGGAACTTTCAAACGTTCTTGCAGAGATAGTTGAAGGTGTTTAAGCATTGCCGAATTTGTCTAGAAATTCTCGTAGAAAGGCTGCTCCCTCTCGAAGCAAAGGCCACGGACATGGAGTTCGTTGTTCATCGCAAAATTACTAATAACAGGTTCATGCAAGTGTCATGCAAGGTGTTACGGCACGGCGACTTGAACGTCGGTGGACAGAGGGAACGGACGAACAAATCTGTTCCTCTACTTCGCGTCTTGGACAACGGCTGACCTCGAGGTCTGCTAAATTATCGAAATAACTCCGTCGAATTACTATTCGCGGAACGTTTTGTCGGACAATTTTTTGTAGCTTCTCCTCTGCCGCGACTTTCAACACACTATACTGAAAGGTGCTACGATCCATGCACTCGAAGTCGCTCGTTTCTACGTGTGAACACACTCCTGCTAAATACGTGATTGCAGAACTCACTAAAACTACCGTGGTATACATTCTTGCGCGCGTGCCTCTCGTCAACTCCAAATCTATTTCATTAGTAGAATGAAACATCAGTTTCAGAAGTAGATGCTATCGTTATTATCGGCTTCGAATATCGATCGGGGAACGGTGGAAAGGCACGCGCGCGGGCAAACTCGGAAAACGTTGAACACGAATGTGCTGCTGTTGATGCTCGCCGGGCTGCTGTTGCTGCTTTTGATGACGCTGCTGTCGGATGGGCATGCCGAAACCATGCGGCCTGACCGTAGTCTACCTTAAGCTCGGTGTACCATGGGCTGCCATTCTCGTTTCGTTCCCTTATGGTGCGTGAATCGCGAAACACCGGTGTTTTGGTACGAGTAGCGAATGAGGAAAGTTCAGGGGACCGTCAGTGACGAAGAACAGTAAAGAAAGTACAGACACATAGCGAGAGAGAGAGAGAGAGAGAGAGAGAGAGAGAGAGAGAGAGAGAGAGAATCGTCGTGAAATGGGAAAAAGTTTGATCGTAGGAGAAGTCGAGAAGTGTGTGCATAGACGTCGAATGTCGATCGAAAATAATAGAAAGACAATCGCGGCGTGTCAATCTTGACTTAGACTCCTTAGAGTCAGACACCTAAGTTAATACGAAAATCTTTCATCGCTACTTAGTTTGGTAGACGATTTATTGACAAAGTTACGTTCCAATGTTAAAATTTCTCTGCACCGCTGTGTAATACTTCGAACGCAATAGAATACTAATTATCGTGGTATTTTTCACTAGTATAAACAATGCGTATCAAACGTTTTGTACGTATCGAATGTGGCATACGAAATTCTATCGTACTTCGAAGGCAATAAACTCTACGGATTGCTCTCGACACTCGACTTCTGTGCACCGAAACGATATCAGATCGTTTTCATTGTTTCTTAATTGCATCTCTCTGTGCCTTGACGCGGTCATCCTTCGTCACTTTTAGATTCTCCTGAAGGGAAAGCCCGTCACTCCCAGTGCAGAACGCACACAATGGGAAAGCGGCGAACATGTGAGATAATAAAACTACAAAACAGTAACTCCTAATTCTTGCAGTGATCGAAGAACGCTGCAAATATTATACCTACGTTTTTACGTATTTGGTTAGAAAGGTGACGAACCTGACACGAAACAGAGGTAACAACAAGCCAGTGAGAGATTTGATTAAAGACATTCCAGGAAACCCAAATCGTGTCGGTCCATTCTACTTTCTCGTAGCTATCAGAGGCACCTCCATTCTAGGCGATGCTAAACTCTAAGCGGCTGTCAAAGTGCTTGTGAGAACTAGGAAACAATGTTTGATATCTTCGCTGCTAAATGATCTATGAGAAGATGAGATGCACTGAACATTAGACGGAAACGTAACGAAACTGAATTCGGACGATTAATCACAGAACCCATGCAATATAATGGTACTCAAAAGATCCAGGTTGAATAAAAATGTAAGTTTTACCATTGAAAGCACAAGTTCCTGGCGATTTAAAATGGATAGCTTTCGCCACAAGATTAGAAAATTCAAAGACCTCTACTGATTCAAGAAAAGATTGAAACATAAGATACGAGCATAAAACACTTGGTGGTTTCGTGCAAAATAAATGAGAAACTCGGGAAGAAATTTTCGTATAACAAATGCATGTCTGATGAGATAAACTGAAACTCTTCTTTAGTGCTCATATCACAAACTCATTGCAACGATGTCAACGGTGCTCTCTCCAGGAGGGCATCAACCAAAATCAAGGGCTCGCGGTAAAATCGTGAGAGTGATAGAGAGTCGAATGATTGGTCTACACAGAACACGGTCGAGATCTCTCGCTACTATCTATGTCGGAAAAAGGGGGATCGGGATGAGCGATATAAAGTGCAGAATCTCCAGGAGAAAAGAAGAGAAACGTCTGCGATCTGTTCGTTCGCCGAGGTCGTTTCCGAATAATTCGCCACGATCGTTGAGCGTTGCCGGTATCTCTAATAATCGACGTGGTCCGATCGATTCTCTTCTCTTCCGTGAAACACGTATACATATATCTTACCTCTCGCTTCCCATCATCGCGAAAAGGAACAGAGAGTAGTACGCTTATCCAAAACCGTTCGGTGTACGTGACTGTACAGAATCGCTCGTCCCGACGAGAGCTTTCGTGTCGCCGACTAAATAACTAAACGTCTACGAGGATATGATCGGAATCACAGCGGGTGAATCGAGTAAATCAGTGTTATACGACGTGACCATTGCAACGTTCTACAAAGCAAGCTGGGACCCCTAAGATGACCGAGCGTAGTACAAGGATGGTCGACAGGATCAGCAGGAGTGCGGGATTCGAACACGAGGTCGGGGAGACACGATTGCACTTATCCTCCTCACAGAAGCACATGTGACCAGTGCCGGTACTTTCCATCATGCACACGTGGTCCACCATGAATAAGTTTATCTGTAGCTGCGAAGTGCAGGTCCGCCTCACGCTCTCGTACGCTACGGGCAGATAATTCGTAACGTTACATCACATAGACGATTGCGACGAGAAGTTTGGGAGAGGCTTTCTGCTTTTCTGCATAATTAGGTGAACTACACAAGGTCCTTTGAAGTTGTGAATGGTACTCACGTGACTTTGCGTTGCGAACCATTTTCACGCAGCAGCCGTTGCAGGTCATCAAGGGCGGTTGGTCCCTTGGAAGTGCGGTATAGTTGAATGGATCCTTACATCTGAGATCCGTCCACGAGTCGCATTCGTAGCAGTAAACGGAGCGAGCTGTAAAACACGACTGGAATGAAGGAGAGCGACTGTCGTGCCTCCAGCTCCGGCTAACAGAAGTGTATAGAAAATGGCAAGGCGTCTGCTAAATTGTTACGACACCGCGAGTGTACTATGATCTACTTGAGAAAAGAAATGAATAAACCAACTGCGTCGTAAGAATATCGAGTAGAAATTATGATCTCGGCAAAGGTGAAAGGAAAGTTATCTGTACGCGTGAAGTTTATGCAACGCAGTCGTTGGAAATAATAAGATAGGAGGCAAGCCTCGCCGCGAAATTATTAAATAGAAAGGACATTCGAATCTTTAGACGCAAGTCCTGCAGAATAACGTTGACAGGCAACGATGACAACAAGGACACTGAAGAGAAGCTGGCTTGATCACTCACTCTGGCACTCCGCGCGACAGACGGTGGCAACCGCGAGTACAATTGCCGCTGAAACGAAACATTGGTCACTGGTTTAGACGAGTATAACTAGAATTCTCACTTTGAAATGAATGGCTACGAAACGATAATTATGAAAAACAAAAGGGGGTGCACGTTGCTAGGACTACAACTATTTCTTCCTACTGCTACTGCCTTCGCTATTGTGACGATTCTATTTATCACCATGGTTGCATCTAGTTTC
This sequence comes from Andrena dorsata, assembly GCA_929108735.1. Lineage (NCBI taxonomy): Eukaryota > Metazoa > Arthropoda > Insecta > Hymenoptera > Andrenidae > Andrena > Andrena dorsata. Next base: position 25,557,431 of record OV815489.1, read on the forward strand.
AATTACGGCTACAAATGTTACGGTTGTTTGATATAAGAATGTTTTATCGGTCACGTAACTGTTTGATCAAATCGCACGATTTTATATTTAGATATTATTATGTCGAGACTAGTGAGCGAATGATTAACAGCTATTTCCTGCAGCATTTTTCATTATCTTGATGTTTGTTGACACTTTCTGTATCTCACGTACCTGATAAAGATTGTTCAGTTAACTCGTGTTTCCAATTATGTACTCTGTTATGTTACCTCGTAAGTAATCCAGCAGAAGTATTTACAGTTCGTTTTGTATTAAAAAAAACGGAGGCGTTGCTATTTTAGAAGAAGTATATAAACGTTTCGATGTAAATAGTCTTCATTTGTCTTGAAGCTAGTAGCGGAGGCTATTGAACTCGACCGAAACTTGTGAAAGTAGAATAGGTCAATAATTCGCGACTTGTGTGTCAGACTGCCTCGCTTTTACGCGTTATAAAACAACAGCAACACAATCACGTTTTCTCGCGCAACATGTGCTCTAAGTTTAACTACTTTGTCACAACAAACTTGTCCAATCAGATTTTTAATCCCTGTATTTAATTTCCATACCTTCCAGTATGCAGCAATGCTTTGTCGATGAGGCATGTGTGGAGAACATGTAGTTAATAAGAACATGACAGTCGATGATGCGAACTTCTATCGTTACTTCCGTTAAAATTGATGAACTCAGTTGTACGTACCTCGTGCACAGGGGCAGCGATCGTACGCATGCTAACTAGCGTAATTGATTCTAGAGTATCGTCATTTACAAAAATCTAGGTACAAAGAGATTACGGGTATATTAACAGTGTGTCGCTGGTGATGAAAATAGTCCCTAGTTTCTCGTTTAAAAAAAAGTATACTTTTCATTGAATATCAGGCATTCCATGAACTAGTTGGTGCTTTTCTATATTTAGTAAGTTGCTGGCAATCTATTTCTTATTCAAACGTGGCAGCATTTCGAAGTAGTTCAATTCCTAACAACTACTCGGCCACATTCGCATGAAAAGGGTTCTAAGAAAATTGCTGGAGTTCAACTTTTACGATTACCAGTTTGCCTCAGAAATTGCCCACTTCTGCTATCGTCTTATCAGAATAACACGGATGAACGAGACCACCTCGTTCTAGCGAAAAAAAGATAGAGAAACGAGACACTTTTATCACCAACGACGCGCCGTACGAATCCACCCTTATCTACTCTAATCGCAAGCTCCACTTGTATCGCTACATTTCTTCTTCTGTTTTCATCGTGTCTGCACACTCACCCGAGACAGTGCGCTCGATCGCCTCCGTAACGATCGATAAAGCACGTCCCATTCGTATCTCTAACTAGTCAGGCACAGTTATCGTTTCGAGGGGGAAAGATGTTCTAGAGGACTCGAAGGGTGGTAAGCGATAAGCGGCATAATATGGTGGTGTGTTGTGAATTTTGCCTCTCATTCTTTCCACTTCATTGTGGACACTCGTGTCACGGTGGACGAAAATATCGATTACGTTGTGCAAGTGGAAACTAATTGTCAGCTTCGTTAATTAAGTACTACATATTACTATACTTGATAAGTAATCCGTTGCGTGAAAAGTGCATGTAGCATGACTTAAACGAATATAATATTAATCGAGTGCACACAAGTTAATGTCTCTAACAATTCAAGCTTATCGATAAACAAGAGTTTCTCAAAAATACAGAGTGAAAAATTGAACTATCCAAAGCCAATTTGCAAAAAGTATAATTGACCAAGTGAAATCGGGTCGGAATAATGTATCTTCGCCTAAATTCGAGTACATTGTCTCTACGTTTCCATCTTCGACGGCACCCCCAAAAAAGTTGCCAATTGGTATAAAAATGAGATTTTGAAAGTTTCAGCTCGATCGGATAAAGCTAAGACCTGCCTCATCAGCCCTGAAGTATTGAAAAACAGCTATTTTTCTTTAAAAATCGGGGTTTTTCCGCTATAAAATTAGAACGGTTTATGCTAGGAACGTGTTCCTTGTTTAGTTTTGTAGACAATGTTCCTGGCTTCAACTTTCACTACTACAACTTGTTTAACAAACGCACAGATCGGAAGATATTTGGCTTTTTCGTGGACCGAACCCGGAAAATCGACTTTTTCAAGAAAATGTAAAAATTCGCTTAAGTTGATAATTTGTTTTTTAAATGTTGTTCTACTACTTTTTAGTTATTTAGCATCAAAGAGTTCAAGTAAGATACTTTTAAAAAATAGATTTTCAATGAGGTAGGTGAAAGGAAAGTGGGATAGAGGGGGGGAGATGAAAGAAAATATTGACATATATCAAACCATAGTGATTTTGAAACATTGAACTTAGTAGTAACATCAGAACAGGTTTTGTCTAAATTAATTATTAATTATAAATTGTAATAATATGTAAATTAATAATAGTAGGTAGATCGAATTGGCAGATTTGACAGATTGAGTCGTTAGAATCAAGTAGGTGGTAGAGGTTTTGAGAGGGTAGATTTCAATGTGTCGGGGTATAATTTTCGACATTCAGCAACTACTTGCAGAACATACTGTTTCTGCTCTTCATCTTTTGTGATACTCGCATTGTAATCCTGCATTAATTTAACACCCCTTTCAGCTGCGTCGTTTACAACCCTAAAACGTTTTACAATTCCCTGTCCTTTTATAAAATCTAGGTCTTCATTCCAAACATCCGGATCGGAATGTAAGAAATCACTAGAAATGTTGAACCTGAAATTTTGAAGAAGTTGAATGTTGCTTGTGTCATAACGTAATCGATTTCTTTCTCCAGAAAAGAATGCGCTTCTTTCAAAGCGATATTGGCTTTAACTATCTTATCGTCTTGTAGGCTTAGCTCATCATCATCATCTTTGTTGTTTTGCTCAAAAGGCAATAGTTTTGCAGTCATGTTTATTTTGATTTGTTTATCTAAAGTTTTATCAAAAAAAGCGAAAGCAACTTGCTCTGGGTTCAAATACCACAAATGATTAATAAGTTTACGACTAAGGTTTTAAACAACTGTAAATCCAATAAACGGATTATCCCGGAGCGCAAAAGGTCGAAATCCAGCAAAAAACGGCACGGTGTCGATTGCCCCTATTTGATACCTGGCAGGCAAATATTTTCCAGTGAACGCCAGGGAAATACGCATTGCCCGATCGTAAACGAATAAAAATGAATTTCGCTTCGAAATCTTCGAAATTACCGACTGTAAACTAAAATGACGTTTCTCTTCGTTTCGAGCCCGCTTTTGTCCCGTAAGATGGAGAAAGAAATATAATATTTAAAAAACTATACATTTAAAAACTTATACTGAAATATTACTTTGATGTATTTGAATGCAAAGAATTCAACGAGCAACAAAAGTATGGTTAAAAAGTAATTTTATCACGTTTATAGCGAATTTTTACATTTTCTTGAAAAAGTCGATTTTCCGGATCCGGCCCACGAAAAAGCCAAATGTCTTCCGATCTGTACGTTTATCAAACAAGTTGTGCAAATGAAAGTTGAAGCCAGGAACATTGTCTACAAAACTAAACAAAGAACACGTTCCTAGCATAAACCGTTCTAATTTTATAGCGGAAAAATCCCGATTTTTTAAGAAAAATAGCTGTTTTCAATACTTCAGGGCTGATGAGGCAGGTCTTAGCTTTATCCGATCGCGCTGAAACTTTCACAATCTCATTTTTATACCAATTGGCTACTTTTTGGGGGGTGCCGTCGATGAAATTCAGACATCGATTTCTTGCGACCACCCTAGTATGTACGTTTAACGTGTCTGGTGTCCTTCATCAAACACCACGAGGACACACGATTTGAAAACACGAACAATAAATCAGATTCATTCGACGGAGGTAAGAAACGGTTACTCTGGACACTCACCCACTATCAAGTGATTCGTCCCCATGTTTTCCGCCACTGATTCTTCTTACTCGCTGTCCAGCCTCATGCCGTGTCACGAATTTACCCCTGCAGTAGGAATGCACGTCGTATGCAACTCGGGGAGTTGCATTCGACCGTCAGGCAATCGACTGCAAGAAGGAAAAAGTTGAAATTCACGACCTCATACCGGGCTTCGCCTTTGATTACCGCGCACACGTTTCAGTAGCCGCATTTACTACGCGCGGCTGATCGTAATCAGGGGGCAAAGCGCATTAGAGCTGAAATAAAGTCGCTTGTTTTAGAAAATCAATATTTCAAATGATTCTATCCGTTACGTGGCGAGGCGACAGATCAATAAAACAGTATATTACGAGATGAAATTGTTACATTGGAGCTTAACACCTCATAGTTTGAAGCATTCTCCTCTCGATTCATTTCATTTCAATTTCTGGATATCGTCACACGTGCATCGTACTATTGGTTTGTATGTATTTCAATTATTGGCACAGACTTCAAAGAACTACGAGGACAGTGTTTTATAAAGATATCCAGTAACTTAAAAGGATTTTTGAGTCGGTATATCTTGCTTTCCACGCAATCTTGCGCCAAGCAATACTGCGGCAAACAGCTGAGCCAACAGGATGTCGCATGTTCCTTTTCCGCGGTTGTACTGGGTGATTCATTAGGGGCGTTTTAACATTTGCAACCGTACTTTTCATTTCAGAAGCCAGGAAGTATGTTCTCATAAAGGTGGGCTCTACTGTTTCTTAAATTGAATCATCCTGCGTAATTTCGGCCACGCGATAGTTTGTCAAATATCGTCTTTGAATTTAACAGTATATGCGAGAAAAAGCATTTGACGTGGACTTGGGGCTGCCATCCGTCCGGATGTTCACGGATTTGTCCTCTTTTTTAGGGCGTCCGGGAGGATTTTTTGTAATGATCCGGGTTTTTCGACGCTGCTCGCTCAAAAAATTAAAAATATTTTATCTTCATTTCTTGATTGCGGTTATAGTCTATAATTTACAGAAATTTTTGTCTTCGGATATCGTACTTAATATAAGAATAGTTAAAACTGTCCGGGTTTCAAGTGCAAATGTCCGGGGTTTTAATGCGCTTTGTCCTAGATTAGTGATTTTACGGATAGCCCTAGGCGTGGTTCAATATACAAGATTGTAATGGTCGTCCAGAAACTTAATTCGAGTAATGCTCTTTTTAGAAAATTGGAATTTACAAGTCCGGGATAGAACCGCTTGATATAAACTTTAAACTTTACTCTAGTCGTCCAGAATAAATTTTATAGCCGATTTGTAACTGAAATGCTGCAACTTCATGGGAATGGCTGTTTCATGTCGCGCCTTCCCTTTCGTGTAACATCGATTTGACGGGCGAAGTACGTTGTTTGCCCATAGGGTGAGGACGTGCTTGACGATAGAGACGACGTTAAGCGTCTAATCCGTTAAAAGGGATTTTCATTTGCATTCTGCGCTAGGGCTTCCAGCCGATGATGTGTTTACTTCAAGAGTTATTTATTCTGAAACCTGCAGCGGCTTTGTCCACGCCATTACGCCGCTGTTCCGCGAATGTTATCATCAATAGGCTTTCCGTTGAAGTGGATACAGCGATTAATACAAATTGGTGTAATCTCGCGAGAAATGCACACACGATGAGGCGGGAAGACCCCCCCGTTTCTATCTTGAGATGTATACCATAAATAACATTACTGGGAGGGTTAAAATACTCTCACATATAAGTATCCAAGTTTAACGGGCTAAAAATTACGTTTATTTGCTCTAAGTGCATCCCGAAAAATTAAGAAAAATGTCTTAAAATGAAACGTAAGGATCCCTCCTCTGAGATATATAATATGAGCTATCGCCATACCTTTTATGACACTGACGAAGATCCTTGGTCCTCGCGACGTACAAAATATACAACGAATTTCCGAAGGAATAAGCGGGCACCCTTCGGCCGAACAAATCTTCGCGCGATATAGTTTATAGTTCCGGCACTCTGCTACGAGGAAAGACGGATTTCCCAATGTAAACCGTGTTTTTCGCTGCAACGTCGCGATTTCATCTTCCTGTGAAGCACGTCACGCATCGGATTGCCACCGTGACCTCCCGCCGATTTTTACGTCGCCGTGCTCGACGGGGGAGGCTGGTGATCCTGAAAGAATTTCAAGCGAAAAGATTCGACGTTTCCGACGGGATCGTCTTGAAACGGTCGATCGGCAACGTGGTTCGGGGATGTCGCGCCACGTACTGACCTCACTTCTGCGAAACCAACGGCGTGAGTTACGTTAGAAGGGACAAAATTTGCAGAGGAAGTCCGCAATCTACTTTAATTGAATGTGACATTCATGCTTTGCACGAAAACGATAAGATTATGCGCATTATATTTTCATCCGTTTTCACATGTGCGAAGCGAGATACGTTGATATGCGATCCCTAATTAGTAGTCCGCGCGCGAACTTCAGATACTTTATGAGCAAAGGAGTTAAGTTGCGAGGAAACTAAAAGGAGCTTTATAATTTCTAAAGGTCAGTTTAACGCTTCTTTAATTTCGTATGCAGTGTTTGATAAGGCTAGTAATTAGTAGATAAAAGGAGGCTTAGGGAGAGCATCTGCTGGTCTATTAGCTTAGTATTTTTGCGTTGTATTTGTTCAGTAAGTTATTCGAATAGAACTTTCCCCCCTTGCGGTCATACCAGCGAAGTAGGGCAAGTGGATCGCTTCTATATTTTACTAAATCTCGTGCCCGAGTGCGTTTGCACTGATCTAACACTCCGATGAAACGCAATTTCGTATAATGCCTCGGATCCCAGTGAATGGTGAAGCAATTTATCGACAGAGGAATATGTACGACGATCGGTTAAACGACTAGCCGGCGCGCATATGTTTGCACAAAAGAAGATGAAATGGACCTTGATGTATGAGATGCATAATGGAAAATGCTCGTAGAAAGCGTGTAACGTAGTATAATAAACGTTCATGCAAAGTTTATAGGTCACCCAGCTGCAACAACGGCGACAAAAAACAAGTATCGTGAAAATTCTGAGCTTTCTGAAAACCGATTTCTATAAAATTTCAACAAGTGAATGTTAGGAGTGGGTCATTTTTTCCGATATATTTACCATTGAAATACAATAAGGACTAAAATTTAAGCACCTGTTGCTCGATGTAACATATATAATTCTGCGCAAATTTTGAAGCTGGATATTAACGAGAATTTCTAGAACGAATTTTATGTTCGTGCAAAGCACACTAAAAATTTATTCGTGCAGCTAGAATTGGAAGCTGTGTAACTATACAATCAGGACAAAACATAGTAACAGGCTATTTATTTGACGATCTTTACCAGTACCGAAAGTTTGAACGCCTACATTGCGTTTGTTTACAATTCTAATACAATTTCCAAGCTGCTGATTGACGATAAACTTGAATTTTCAAAGGTTACTCTTCTCCCTCGGTATCTTTACTGCCTCTCTCGAAAAAGTGCCACAGTACTGCCGCAAATTCGTTCTTTACAATCGATAAACAAAACACTACTTGCCCTAAACGAGCGTGTGAAAATACCTAATTCAAGTGGTGAAATTAATTCATCAGCAATTATACAACGCAAAGAAGTAGAAGTTAACCAATATCTATTTCGATAAGAAGCAAAAATATCAGCCACGTTAAGGCAAAGTTAATAGAAGCGATTCAGTAGATAATGCCGTTATGATCAGACAGATCCGACAGTCATCCACGGTCGACCGTTTCATTTATTATACATCTGACACTTGTTCGTGTAACCACAAGAATGAAATAGAAATTCCATTATCACAGAATTAGCAAACAAAGTTTTTTGGAAAGCTGAGCATTGCTAAATCCATCACTCCGAAACGCAACAATTCTGTAACACCACCGACGAAGAGGAAGAAGAGTGAGAAACTGGTGGGAAATGTAACGAACCAATTACAACAGTGGCACGAGCGCAACTTAAAATAGTGCAAATTGGTATTTCAATGCCCCTCCTCCATAGCCTTCTCCGTATGCTGCATACTGCATAGCTGTGACACTTGCGTAAAAATGACTATACACTTCAACTACTTTCACGCAGAGACGGATAAAGCACAATTGGAGCGAACAATGGAAACTCCTGCGAAAAGAGGAATCCACAACGTTGATTATACCGTCGTCGATACGTACACAGCTCATACAGAGGAATATCCCGGATACTGAACCGTTCGAAGGAGCCGGGATTCAGCGAGGGAGAGGGATCACGAGATTTCACCCCTGCGTGGCTTATCGAAGGGTGTCACGGAAACTGTCGCCGATCGTCGCTGTTCCTGACCGATTTCATGACCACTGCACCACCGGCATGGCGGTGGACGATTCCACGTAAGGCGGGACGATGCGGTGCAAGCAGGTGCAGTGGTTGCGACTACGCTAGCGTTTAAGCGTCGGAGAGCGTCGCGGCGCGGTGGAAGCGCCACCCGTGCCGCGCAATCGGATAGAGGCGAACTGCGGATCCAGGTCGATCAATATGACGGGTCACCAGTCGTTGCCTCGTGTTGCGGCAAGCACCATGAAGAGCCGACCAGAAACTCAGCGACGAGAGCACAGCAAGGGGGAGAACGGCCACGTTTGCGCGGTGGAGTTCTCGCCTCCAGCATTTAATTTCCGTTAAATGCACACGTGCTCTCCCACGCACAAACCAGACACTGAATCCGGATCTGGTCAGATCTCTCTGGCTAACCAGTGGCCGTTAATATCGGTGTACGAGAGCTTCTTAAGGAGAGACGCCGCAAGGGCAATAAATTCTCTGCTGCACCTACGTATTGAAAATAGGAAGGTACAGACGATGTGTTAAAGATTAAACGTGTCTGAAGGCCAGCAGCTGCTTGCAATGGAAAACGCCCGAACTTAGCGATACATGGAATAGGTCTCGTGCGTTAAATCTGCCCAGGCAAGAAGCTCGCTTTGCTCAAACAGACTGAAAAGGTACGACGCAGTATTTTACACAAGCTGAATAATCGAAGCAACGTTTCTACTTGAGCCCAGTCCCTCTGACTCGCTCTCATTTATTCTCGCTGTCATCTTCGGCGAGCGAAGCAGAAACGGTGGGAATATCGACGAGCTTATAGCGAGGGAATTCTGTAGTACACTGTGGAAAAGAAACACTTCACGCGCTTTACCGACTTCGGGGAATGTAGGTCTCAAAGTGGCTGTTCTTAAACACACAGCGCGCGCATCGTTACCATTGATTTTTCACAAGGTCGGTATATCAGCTCGCGTCACGCGATCTCCCATAAGGTGCTAAATCTACCCTGCACCTAAGTAGTCCGTGCTAATGCTGTCAGCCCGATATTAGCGTTCTCTCGATTGTGATTGTGGTAACGATAATATAAGTAGTTTGTGATGTGCCTATGAGACTTTTGAAGAGCAATTGTGATCACGAGCAGTATTATTACAAAAGCAGAGACGCCTGCTGATATTAAGATGTCTTCCCTCCAAAAGTCGATTTTAAAATCGAAACTGCCACCGTCAGGCGTCAATTTTGGAATCGGCTCGAGGTTAGTTGCTAATGGATTGTATGAATCTGAAATTTTCAATGAAATTTCACGAGCTTTAAGCTCTTCGTAAAAAGCGACTAAATAGCGGCACACTTTCGATGTGTGTTTAACGCACGAACGTTCAGGTTGATTAACATAAATGATTTTCACTGTTTTAATTCGTAGAGTTAGCAAATCGAAGGGATTTCAACGTAAAAGAGATTACGAGCCCGTTCAATGGGTTCCGTATTTCGATCATTCCAAGGATGTGGCTATAGGAAACGATACGTTTCATATTTATACCAAGGGAGTAGAGGGGCCGCTGTTAGTATTGTTACATGGGGGTGGCTATAGCGCGTTAACATGGGCAGAATTCACTGTAGGTATTGATTAGCAAGCGTACGAAATACAGAACAGCTTGCATACTTTATACGTTTTAGAAATCAATTATGGCCATGGTAGTCTGTAAAGTTATGGCTATCGATCTTAGAGGTCATGGGGATACGAGTACAACAAATGAAGAGGACTTGTCTGCGGATACTTTAGCAGAGTAAGTCGAATTTCGGATGGATGATGCATAAATTCTGTATTATATATTAAACGTCGCATTTTTACTCAAATCTCAGGGACGTCGCAGAGATTATAAAAGCAGTAGCTGAAGACAATCGTATAATTCTAGTGGGCCACAGTATGGGTGGTGCGGTAGCTGTAAGAGCTGCGCCGTTAATCGTAAATTTGTGTGGATTAGGAGTAATCGATGTCGTCGAAGGAACTGCTATCGACGCACTAGCATCGATGCAAAGTTTTCTAAGATCTCGGCCATCTAGTTTTAGTTCTATTTCTCAAGCTGTGGAATGGTGGTTAGTATTCCTTGTTTTACTGAAAGAAAAATATTCTTTTCTTATATAGCTTTTTATAATTGATATAGTTTGCTATTCTGAGCACATTTTTCAGAGGAAATGCATTATTTGGCTGATCCTGTGCACACTAAAATGTTATTCGTTTGTTTAATCTATTACATATCTGTGTTGTATAATAAAAAGCAGGGTCACAAAACAATGTCCTGATTTATCCACATTTTAGTGTACGAAGTGGTCAAATTCATAACATACAGTCAGCTAAGGTGTCGGTTCCTGGGCAAATAAAAAAGTAAGTATACACTTAAGTGTGTACAATGTAATCTGTATTAATGTTAAATTTTTCACCATTTTAGCATCGAAACAAATAAATTAGCGACCCACGATATCGATTCATTATCACATTCGTCGTGCGAGAGTAATACGGAGACCGTGATCCTGCGGGAAGATATTATCCAAGAAGAGGAACCTGTAAATATGCCACCGCCACCTCCGCCTACTGCCACCGCTGCTATTAGAAAATATGTTTGGAGGATAGACTTATCCAAAACCGAGAAACATTGGTTTGGGTGGTTCAAAGGTTTGTCAACAGCATTCCTGAATGTATCAGTTCCAAAGGTACTATTGCTGGCCGGCGTCGATCGATTAGATCGAGAGCTCACTCTTGGTCAGATGCAAGGTACAATCTCGTAACGAACGTAAATATTTATACAGAATATTTATGAGGAATATTAAAGTTATTCTCTCTTTTACAAGGCAAATTTCAAATGCAAGTGTTACCAGCCTGCGGGCACGCGGTACACGAAGATGTTCCAGACAAAGTAGCAGAAGCTATCGCTACCTTTATGGTGAGGCAGAAATTTGCGGAACCAGCATCTGACTTTCCACGGTAAGTTTTATGAAACAACAAGTATACATTCTATTACATACTTCTGCATTTAAACACTACACCTTTAATGTATATTTCAGAACATTTCCAGCTTGTTAGGGTTACACAAAACGGTACAAAGGGCGAATTTGTTAAATAATATAATTACGAGGAATTCAATAAATTAGTTTAAACGAGCATTTTATTTATTTAAAAAAGATCTGTTCACAAAATATATATATATATGAATACATGTGTAAATAAAAACATTATCTCGACAAGAAAAATAAATTTGTTCTTACACACATTGGTTGTTTCATCTCGACGCGTGCATGCTGTACCTATGCAATGTATCATATGTTTACGAAGGCGTATTGTCATCTGTACAAAGATGCGAGTAAAAAATATAATAAAAAAGATTTTGCTAAAAGATTCTTACGCCTATTACGGGCGAATTCCATTTGCGCCCAAATTGCCCGTAACACCCGTGATTACCATTACATATCGTGATCGAGCCGGCGATTTAGGCGTAAGTGGAATTTGCCCTATGTTACTCTACAGCTATTCCACTTTAAAATTTATAATACTATCTGTTCATATAAAAACGCAAGTATAAATATATACAAATTCGCGGCAGTGCAAATGCATCAAATTTCGATACGATACGAATACAGTGAGTCCAAAAAGTATTGGCACACTTTTAAAATTCGCATAACTTTTTTAGAATTGGTCCAAACGACATGAGTTTTTTTTTTGGAAGGTAGAAGGATTATTTTGCTAAGTGACGTGTTTCGTAGTTATGAAAAAAAATGCAATTTGTCGGAATAGCAAACAAAATAGTAAAGGCAGTTTTCTCAACTTTTTTTTCTGAGCCTGTAATAAAAATTCAAAAAACCCGTTTGTAGATTTAGGTAAGTTGTAACATGCTGAAAATTTCATAAAAATCGGTTAACGCTGCTCTGAGCTACAAACGATTAAAGATCGCAGAATAAGGTCGAAAAGCTTCTTGATTTCGGGAATTTTGCGATTTTCGACCTTATTCTGCGATCTTTAATCGTTTGTAGCTCAGAGCAGCGTTAACCGATTTTTATGAAATTTTCAGCATGTATACAACTTACCTAAATCTACAAACGGGTTTTTTGAATTTTTATTACAGGCTCAGAAAAAAAAGTTGAGAAAACAGCCTTTACTATTTTGTTTGCTATTCCGACAAATTGCATTTTTTTTCATAACTACGAAACACGTCACTTAGCAAAATAATCCTTCTACCTTCCAAAAAAAAACTCATGTCGTTTGGACCAATTCTAAAAAAGTTATGCGATTTTAAAAGTGTGCCAATACTTTTTGGACTCACTGTACATACTTCGATATCCGTGTTGAAAGTTTACGGACGCTGTTTTCTAATCATCATAATCGTGACATTTATAAATCTATGCATCATTCGATTTCAGGAATTTCGTTTTGTTTTTATGGCGTAATCGGGCGGTCGGCGCTCTGGTGCGCACTGAGGGTGCAACCGTCCGAATACGCTATTAAATTCCATACTCGCGGGCATGTTGCGTTGCGTCATTAATTGTCAAATCCAAAACCAGTTACATTTTTTATGACAACGCATGGTGGTCCTGCACGACCAGCTTTTAAAGGAGCAACCTGAAATATGGTATTTTGTGATATAGATATATTTTTACGATATTATTTGAGGCAGTCAGAGCAACAATAGACTAACCCACATTTTTTTTCGAAATTGAATTAGTAGCAATAATGTGTTCCAATAGGCTCTACTAACCATATAAAATAGGAAGAAAAAAACATTTTTTTAATATGGGTTGGTCCGTTGTTGCTCTCACTGCCTCATTTATAAATTTCAGAGTTAAATGATATTTTATTCGAATTTATCCTTACCGGTTCCCATTCGTTAAGATGAGGATCGTACGCCTCCACAAGTGTGAGGTACTGTTGACCATCATACCCTCCTACAGCCATTAGTCTATCACCGAGGACACAAACACCAACCGCATCCCTAGGGACGCTCATTGGTGCTACCATTGTCCATGTGTCTGTTTTAGGATCATACCTAATAATTGTCAAATATCATAGAAAATAATTATACCCATGTCAATTTTTATATCGTAATTGCTTCATTGCCTCGTTCGATAAACATATACATACCTCTCGACGCAATCATATCTGCTGGCATTGGGATTAGTAGCAGGTGCATCGTGACCACCCAATGCGTATAAACATCCATTCACTGCACCTACACCCACCCCACCTCGTCGTTTTGACATCGGCGCGCACGGAGTCCATTTATTTGTGTGCGGATCGTAACATTCTACGGTATTTAAGCACGAACTTATGTCCCTGCCGCCGACAGCATATAATCTAAGGAACACATACGGACGATACTGTAACGATTCTTTAATTGTATACGTACCAGTTGATTTTGAGGCTTACTTATCGTTTAATACAGCGATACCAACGGTAGATCTTTGCGTAGACATAGGTGAAACAGAGCTCCATTGTCGCGTAGCTGGATCCCACCTTTCTACCGTGTCGAGAAAACTCCAACCGTCGTGACCACCAACAGCGTATAAAGGCCCACCTAACACAGCTACGCCTAACCCATGGCGATGAATATTCATAGGAGACAATGTGCTCCAAGTAAACGTAGAGAAATCGAAACACTCTACGGTATTTAATGTCTTCAATCCGTCCCTTCCCCCAGCCACTATTAATTTCCTGTCAATAATAGCAGCACCGAATTGGAGTCTCCTACCGCTCATAGTGGCTATTGGCTTCCAAGCGTTGTCGCGCAAAGAGAACGCATCTATGGAAGTAGCACCTAACAGAAATAACGATCAGTCGACCATTTAACCATTTCCTCGTCCACCCGTAAATCAATTACCCTTGTTAGCATCCATCCCTCCAATGGCTAATATATGACCTACAGTCGCCTTTCTGGGTTTTGTGCGTCCTGATTGAAGTAGCGGTCTGCGCTCGGGTAGAAGATGATATTTGAGTGCTTCCATGACTAGTTCCTGCGCCACTCTTTGGTCTTTGAACATTTCATTGCTCTCAATATTGTCTGCTATAAACTGTATGAATCCAATAAAGTCTACTCGAATCGGTACATAGTTTCTGCAAATCTATCATAGTATCGGGCTCACCGCAGGAGACAAAAGAGGCAATTTTACCAGGCTTAATAGTCTGCTCGCATCTTTTCTTCTGTTTTCCGGATCATGCTCCAACCAAGTCATAAGTGCCTGAAGTTAATAATAACAGTAACAGTCCTTTTATCACTTCAAGCCTTGATTTTAATCAGATATGAATCATTGGAATTGAAAAGGAAATTATCCATGTAACTTTTCTTTTGTAATTCTCTCGATATCTACATAAAATAATCCCTTACGTGAAAAATAGTTTCTTCCGAGGGAACATTGAGATCTTCCGATTCCAACAATTTGGCAACCTCGTTAGCGGATAGTAGTAGAAACTCTTGATTCTTTGTGACCTCCATAAAATGTTTGGTTGTATACGCATGAGCATGGTCTAATAAATCTGTACAACCCTGTGTGTCGGCGAACATTCTTATTCCAAGACAATTACTCGGATGCAGCTGCTTTCTAAGAAATTGGCCACAAGCCTTAACAACTGGATTCAGTTGTAGCAAACATGCTGTCGCTAAGAGAGTTTCTACATTATCTTCCCTTAATTCTATGCAGCCTGTATATGAAAATTATAAAATGAATCTTACACTTGCTCCGTTTATCGCTTAGCTCATACTTTAGAATATTATACCTGTGTAACAATAACAGACCAAAGCCCATAACGAATCACCATCCACTCCCATTAACTCGACCTCATTTTGTGCCGATTCTCTCAGGGAGCTGGTGAACATGGCAGCGAAATATTCAGAGCCAGCGCTAAGTACTAAACGATGAGCTGGGAAACGTCTACTTCCTAAGGAATCAACAAAATAACGGATGGATTTTTCACATTGCGCGATGAATCATTAAATTCTATTTCGTATTATTTTATATTGAAATGCATCGTTACTAAGTTCGAAATATCGCTTGAGAACAAAGAAGTTTATTGGTAGGTCGCGCTTGCCTGCAATTAACGTGACATCTGTCAATTGTTGTTTGTGTAAATACTTTTCCATCACTCTGAGGCTGTTTTCGGCATGCTCTGTCATCCGAAAATTTTCATCCTGCGAAATAGAGACCATGCTAGAGATACTGTGCTCGCTGGTAGACGCTTCTTTGTTCGAGAACAGGAAGTCTTGATCGCCTTTGTTCGTTCCCGCTCCGGCATGACCTATCCCGCCTATCCGCGACATTCTCGCGCGACAAAACTTCTGACAGTTAAATCGTATAAGTGATAACACCACGATTCGATTCCTCCAAGGCACTTGACGTTAAGAAAACTCCGACGAAAGTAGCTTTAATTTTTCACGCGAACGACGGTCCGCCGCGCACTGATGCTTAACGGCGCGCTTCACCTTGACAGTTCCAAAAATGTAAAACTGGATGTAAACAGTGAATCGCGTTTAGGTACGGTCAGTGACCAGCTCTGTCCGTTTCTTGGGTCAGTGCACTCGGTGTGTACGGCTAGATTTCTGCACAAAGTGCATGTAAACGAGGGAGTTAATGTCACAGCCGAAAATACGGTCAATAGTGCATCGATGCTTGAAATTCTGGTGTACGGAGTACTTAGGTATTCGGTTTGGAGGAAAAATGCGATCGCTGTACTTGCCTTTTCTTTTGGACAGAGAGAGGAAGAGCGTTTAATTAACGGCATGGTTCTTGTAACGAAAGTACGTTGAACAGGTATGTCGATGTAATAAAGAAGTTTATTTGTACGGTATTTTGATTACATTTGAATTTGATACTGGTGCCAACCACAATTTAATTCGTAAATGTGTGCTGGCATTTGTCATGAATCATTTCTAGGTTATACCGTTTCGGTAGGTGAATGCGCGAGCAGCGCATTCGAAAGTGCACATTGCACGCTTATGACTCATTCGAAATCGTAGATTTTTCGCGATAACGATTTGTTTATTAGTTAACATTAGGAGGGGAAAGGTGTGAAAGAGAGAGAGAGAGAGAGCATTGAATATTCGTTAATAAAAGTTACACTTTTATTGTACTTCATTGTAAATATATTACAAATATATTTCTTTGGATAACACAATTTCTTTTCATTGCGCTCGTTCGTTTCAAATAAAATATTTATGAATCGAGAAATCTCACATAAGTACAAGATGCCATGTACTCTGCACACTGTACGAGATAATGTGATACAGAAAATTGTTACATATGTATATATTACAAATTTCATGATCGGTACAAGTACCTTACCATTTTCTTTTTCTTTCGAATCATATTGTTGTTTCTAATGCAATTGCCATTTTGTACCATTTCGTATTTTCAATTAAAATTCTTCAGATTTTCTTGAAAAGTTACGAACAGTATTTTAAGAAGGTTTACGTAAATAAATGTTTCCGAACTATAGATACAAACTTAACTGGTTAATTGAATACGTGTAAAGAATATAGTTTGTTTTTGAAACACCCTATACAGAAAACTGTGCATTATACATCATCGCTTGACGATTTTGACATATTACAGTTTTGCTCATACACACAAATACTCATTTCCAATGAAAGATACATGTTGCTTTTATGCTTCGCACCATTAAGCTTCTCTCGGCAGAGACTTTATATATTTACAAATATTTTCAGTTGTAATAATACTTTACAAATCATACTGTGACAATCACTGTGAACGTCACGATCTTAAATGCGAAAATATTCTGTTGAAAATATTCTCACTTTTACATTTAAGAAAGCTTAACATAAATGTATTCTTGTTAGTATTTACATGTTCGGCCTATTTAAGACACAAAATATGGCAGCTAAAGAGAAACTATTGTCCAGCAAATGCAATAACAATAGTGATCATATAAGAATACTTTATGCGACAAAATAATCGTCGTAATATCAGGCGCCTGCCATGGAACCATAGTTTTTGTTCAATGCGTTATTGTCCATTAGTGCACTATATACAGATTGCCCCCCCGCACGTTTGTTCTGTTTTCGTTGAGAATTCTGCACTTGAACCTGAGAATGATCCGTAGGAAGGTCTTTTCCGACAACAACAAAAGCGATCGATGAGCTCTGTTAAATCGCTCCTGTCAGAATTGTCTCGAAAGAGACCGCTGGACGCTTCGTCCATACACGCGGATATGAAAGTTTGCAAATCATTCTTCGGGAAGCCATCGCGATAATAAATTTTGATCGTGTCGTAAGCGTCCATTATCACGGAAATGAATAAACTAAGGACCACGTAAATGTACAGCGAGATGAACGTGTATAAATAGATCCTAGAGTACCACCACAACATCGGGGAATTGAATGACGTTAAGGTGAATGTAGCGAACATGTCGTCGCCGTTTATTAGAGCGAAAAGGCATTCGGATGTTGTGGCCAGCGAACGGAATTTCATATGATACGGGCCTAAAATTAACCAGCCGCAGAACGTGAAGCCGGCATAAATAAGAATTGCGCATATTAAGAATCGTGCAACTTTCGGGGCGGCCTTTTTCAACGTCAAAATGACGACGTTGTATGTTTTAAAGAAACCGAGATATCGCAGCACTCCGAACCAAACGAGTAGATTCCCAGTCCCGAGGAATATGCTACACACGTTCCAGTGATCCGTACCGAATTGTTTGTGTTCAATTTGCTCTTTTATGCCGGAGCCGATGATGATCAACAGATCGTTCACGATGATCATTACATACCACAAATTTAAAAACTCTAATCTCCCTTCGAAACTTAGCGTCTTGCCGTAAGTCTTTCTGAAGAACCTCATGATTTCAAATTTCAGCAATTGTGCCCGATATATGGATCTTGAGCACAGGCCAAGAGACGCGGTGCAGATAACGATTACTAGTAAATTTAGTATCGTCCTTAAAGCCGATTCAATATGATTATCCACGACGTAACGCGTATCGCCTTTACAATGCAACCTTTTCGGATCAGCATCCAACGAGAGTAACATTTGCCCATCGAAGTCACGATTGTCGAAAGTGATCTTAATATTGAATTGATAACAATCGGGCGGTGTCATTGATCCGGCAGCTTTCAAGTTGACCGTTTTCAGGGCAAACATTAAATCAGCCTTAACAAGGGCTGAGAAATTTATCTTGGTGCTTTGTTGAGACAATAAGTTTCTTGTTGTATTAAAATGATTGTAAAATTGCCGAGTTATATTTACGCAATTTCGTAGGATTTCTTTGTCAAAAACATAACTTTCGTTAAAACCAAATATAATACCTTCTTTGTAATGATACATACACAGGATAGCCGGGTCCACCGAGTTGTCTTCCGCGGTGTATGAATAAGATCCAATCGCGTTACTTAGATTGTAGTAGCCATCTAAAGCAAAATCAATGGTATTATAGAAATCATCCTGTTTATAAATAGCGAAGGGGCCTGTTGCTGGTGGATACGCTGCTACCTAAAAACAAGAATCATCAGACATAATACAATAATTATAGCTGTTATACACGTACTTTCTAAAATAAGTAATTGTTCGATAGACGATCTGTTACCTCCTGAAAAGCGTCCCATCCTTTAAGAAACAGGTGCGAGAAAGCTACCTTATTATCCCAAGCATAGTTAACATGCATATAATTATTATGCGCAAATAGGCACAGTTGTATTGTGACCAATACGATTTTAACAACTTGTACAAAAAATTTATACGGAAAGCGACGCTTTGCCTGCCACTTTTCAATAGGGTTCATGAAGAAGAATTTCAACTTCCTACGCAATTTCTCTTCCGAAATTATTGTCATGTTGTCGATCGGCGGGTCAATTAAAGTCGACTGATGATAACTATAAACAGAAGAAAGTTTCCAATGCAAATAGAAGATTCTCGACGTAACCAAAATTATTGGCACTTCTACGCTCAATAGTTCTAATGCAACTGGACGCTCGAGACCTTCGAACTGCCAATATAAATGGTTCATATTTTTGCACCAATAACATGAACAAAAAACACATTTACCGTGTTATTATAATAGACGCCGAGGTATGAAATATAGATAAATAAGAGATATATTCTAAAGCACTTTATTATTTGCTTTATCACAAGTACGTTCACAGGGTATATTTTACTTTGTTCATGACAGTGAACGCAATAATACTTGTTTAAGATATGGACATGGCTATAAAAGAAGCATAAGCTCTACAAAATTCTCTTACCTCGAGTCCGGTTGATTGACAAAAACTACCATGGGGAAACTAGTAGTAGGAGAATATAAAGTTCAATAACGCATCACAAAGATATGATATCGAGAGCAATACCTATTGTGAACGATACATCACTTAACAAAGGAAAAGAGCAATATAAAGGTCGGACTGACGCCCGTTATTGATTAAAGATCGTTGCGAGATGAAACGGCGAGGAAGTTTAATAACCTTCTAAACTAATCGTCTAATCGAGGACAGATGTTCAATTCTCAAACCTTGGAGTGACATTTTCGTCGAGTAGTCCATTTTCGCCAGACAGCTCGTCCTCGCTGTCAGGTCCATTGCTCCACGAATGATTCTTGAGATTATTGCCCCTCGTCTCCTCCTTCGAGTTCCTCTTTCGTGGCTCTGCCATTTTGCATGAATTAACTTTTCGGAACGATAATTGAACGGATTTCAAATACGACCGAGAGTGGTCTTATCCCGCGGAATTGACGTTGCAGTATCCGACGGCCGAGGAAATGGCGAGTTGTTCACATGCGTTGATCTGCGTAGCAATGCGAGAGAAAAATTACTCGATGACACTGGTGGTTCTTCGCACGTGACGGTTTGTGCCTCTATGTACGAGGAAGTGGAAGGATCAAAACGTACCGTATTGTTAAACGTAATTGAAGGTAAAAGCAACCAATTCACGTTGTTAACAGCAGCCATCGCAGGCCATCCACTTCACATACGAAGCTCGACTGAACGTCGCGCTGCGTCGGTCGTTTGTGAAACCAACTGATTGCGCGGCGCGGGATCATGGCGGGGAGAACGCCTGCTTGTGTGACGATTAAATAATTCGTCATCGAACACGTCTAATGTCATTTTCCGTAATATATTGAAAAAGGCGGGCATTCTGTCTCTCCTAAGTCGTGAACTACAGCGAGCTTTCAAAATCTATTGGCTTAGGCAGATTTTTGGAATAGAAATCTTCGCTTGATTTATGACAACAATAATTTATAACGAGAAATATAACAAAAACTGTCAAATATGGTAAAATATAACGCTGCACCACCGCTCGGTAAGCTGTGATACATAATTTTTGGCAAATTCTAACTAATTTTACTTATTAATAGTATTCTCGTATTACTTCATGTAATAACCCGGTCGTTTTTCAATTCGCAATACAATTGCGTTTCTCAGTACAAAACGATATAATGGATTTATTACAATAGATTTGTACCGTAGCCGCACTTGTTTGTAAAAGTTCTTCTAGTTTTGATACATTGCAATATTTATCATAGTATTAAAACTTTTTTTCTATCGTTTCCTCGATTTTTCTATGCGACATCATATTTTGACATTCACACCTGTTTCTCTATCATTGTGGTTCATACTAAGCAGTGCATAGTTTGAGTAATAATTAATGAATCCTAAGCCCATTTATCTTTATAGAATATACTATTATCAATAATTGCGTGGCACTATACAAAATTAACGCGGAACATTAAAACGGTATGGCTTTAATAATAACACAATGAGCTTTGTCCGGCAGTATTAGTCGTATCAGATATTAATCAGGCAATCTATTCTCGCACATTTAATTACCAACAAAGGACGCATATGCATTCATAACGTCATAGGCATAATGTGCATTAAAATTCAACTGAGGATATGCAACAATAGAATCTACATAGGCATAATTCTGTTCATAGTGTACCGCGACAACAGCGAAGCTTCAAAATACCAGCGGTGGAAAGCGGGTTCCCAATTACCAAAGGCCACGAGAACAAAGAGTGTAGTTAGACCATGAGGACGAGGACAGCACGTCCATGCTCGTGGGTGAATGCCTTACTTTCGTTTCTAATACCACTGGCTCGTTGACAACGCTTCCAGGAAAATTCGATTAAGAGAATAGGGAGGGTGGGGTGGGGGCGGCGAAGCGTGATATCCGAAAGGGATGAACCGATGGAATTTGGCTGTAATGAATTAACGGGCCGGGAGCAAGGGTGATTTCGTTGGCGATAATATACACGCGAACGATCACGGTCCGCGTGACAGTGATCGAATGACGACCGGGGGTGGTGCGCGCGTTCCCTCTCGTTCTTGGTAATCGGCGCGCGTTGCCGGTGCAGCTTCTGCGCCCGCGTGCCGGCCCTCGCAACACACAGGCGAGCGGTGCGTGGTGCCGCGCGCGCCAAGTGCCTAGGAGAGAAAGCGCAGCGACGGAGCCGAGGTAAGCTCGGCCTTCCTCGTCCGACCGTAGGCGCAGTCTCTCATTGTCAGTCTCTCTTGTCCCCGGTAGCCGAGAGAGCACGCTCCTCGGCGTCAGATCTATCTCCCGGAGTGTGTCCACCGCGTCGCAACCCTCAGCTGTCCCCCGGTCACCGACCCCATTCTCGCTGTTCACGCGACCCTCGCGGTGCTGTTGTGCAGTGTCTCTCCAAGTGTTGCTTCGTGGGGGTGCAGCGTAGTATCTCTCGTGCAGGCGAGAATAAACACAGGGACGCTTCGTCCTTTCCCTCTATTTTCCCCTCTCGTCATTGTCACCCCCCTCCGTCGACGTATCTGAAGCGGAGGCCCACGTTACCCGTCGATCCGTACGCAACACGCTTCGCAGGTCGACTCGGGAGTCGGAACCGCGCGGCAAACGCGAGACGAGTGTGACAGAAGCGGCAGAAGCATGGTGGATCAACAGCAGCCGGACCAGCAACAGGAAGCCGTGCCAAGCGTGGTGGAGCTGAACGTGGGCGGTGTGTTCTACACCACCGCTGTGACCACCCTCACCCGCGAGAGCGACTCTCACCTGGCCGAGCTGTTTTCCGGGAATACGCCGGTGGAGAAGGACGCCAAGGGGAAATACTTCCTGGACCGCGACGGCGTGCTCTTCCGCTACGTTCTCGACTTTCTGCGCAATCAGGCTCTGGTCCTGCCGGAGGGCTTCCGGGAGAGGGAAAGGCTGAAGCAGGAGGCGAGTTTTTACGGCCTGCCCGGGTTGGAGCGTGCCATTCTGGAGAACGATAAGTCAACCGGCTCGCTGAGCTCCTCGGGAAAGAGGGCACCCGGCCACATAACCGTCGGTTATCGCGGAAGCTTCGCATTCGGCCGCGAGGGTCTGGCCGATGTGAAGTTCCGCAAGCTCTCGAGGATCCTTGTGTGCGGTCGCGTGACACTTTGCAGGGACGTGTTTGGGGAGACGCTGAACGAGAGCCGCGATCCTGACCACGGCACCTCCGATCGTTACACCTCCAGGTTCTTCCTCAAGCACAGCTCCATCGAGCAGGCTTTCGATATGCTTCAGGAGCAGGGATTCAGGCTGGCCGGTAGCTGCGGCTCGGGCACGGCTGGCGGCAATTCGGAGCAGCTGAAGCCCGGCGTCGATTCCGAGGAGAACCGTTGGAATCATTACAACGAGTTCGTCTTCATTCGCGATTAAATAGCCATTCCTCGTTCATCATCGGGTCTGAATTAGCTGAGCGAGTCGGTTGCTTTGGAACGGACGGTGTACTCTCGACGGGGTCGACGATAGCCAAATCCAGCTTTAACATCGGAGTCCTGGGATTCCTCCCGAGGGGTCGGCGTTCCCGAAGATTCTCCTCTTACGGACTGATTGCAACCGGTAGGGTAACGAGTAGATGAACTTTTTCGTCGTTACGTGAACGTTGTGCATGTACGGAAATTCATCGAGCTACTAGAACTCGATAATGCCACGCATTCCTCTATTCAAGTATTCTTCACTCGTTTCTCCCACGAACGGGCCAGGGAAGGTTTTGTCGAAAGGAACCTAACGTCCGCGTATCTGAAAGACGTTAAGTCGAACGAAGGGTCTTTGTTGAAGTCATTATGTTTGCCTCGTGCGGATGTAGGTTCAACGTGGTGTTGAACAGCTGGCTGGAAATACTGTGAAGATGAAACAAAGCCAAGCTCGTTTGGCTTAATTCTGCGGCACAAAGACTAATTGGCTGTGGTACAGAGACCAAGGGACAACAGAAACTTTGAAGACGAAGAGTCGGACAGTCGGGTCTATATAAGTTTGCCCGACTGGTTGTTTGGTGAATGTGAAATTTTAATCGCCCCGCGGAACGAAAGCTTCAAAGCCACATCATGGCAATTACACAACGAGGAAAATCAATGTTTAATCACCAGATTCGCGGGAAGTCGAAACGAAAGACCCACGCATTTAAATCCGAATATATCCACGCCACGTCTACCATTCATCTTTCCGTCGGAACGGAAAAGTTTCTCCGCGAGAAGATTATTTGGAATTCATCATTGGGAATCGAAGACGTCCTAGAGGAACGGCTAGTCACCCAACGTTTCAGAGTACAGAGTACGACGCAGCATTCTTCGTGCCGTTCTTTCCAATTTTTCCGAGAAAGAATCTTCAATGAGACCAAGTAGCGTAAACTAATCAATAAACCAGCGTCTTACACTAAAAAAAAAACACGGAGGATCTAGGATGAAAGCATCTACAGGGTGTCTACCCAATGTCTCTCTTCTAACGTTCATCTCTATCAATATTACCATCCCGGCGAGCTGGAAGGAAGAACGCGAAGATCAAGTCAAGATTCAGCTTCAAGCAACGCTGGCCGACTGTTCGGGGTTGAACTTGATATTGGGACAGGTTGACCGTGTTGTACATGAACGGGCCTGGTGTGCATGTATCGTGGTAACGTAGATTGTGCGTTCGTACAAGCCAAACGCGATGTTAGACACATGTCAAGTGGTCGAGTAACGTGTATGTCGAACGCCTCGCCTGCACGACTCTTTGTTAGGCAATCTCTTAAAGGTACAACTGAATCGCGCACATTTAAGTCGTAACTTAAATACAGAAACATTCGCTTTCGACGTTGTCCTGCGTAGAATCCAGCGTGATCCCTTACGATAGGCGGAATTAGTCGCGTATACCATTGTATTTACAAATGAAAACCGTAGATGCTGGATGTTTCGTGTCTCTAACCGCGTAGGAGTCTGAGAAAATGTTTTTTCTTCGTTGGAAATCCCCAGACGCCTCGATACGTTCGATCAATCGCCGTGGCGTAAAAGTTTCTGCATAATAAGGGTAGTCGGGGCCGTCTGCCGATTTACCAGGGAGAGAGAGCGAGAGAAAGGAAACTGCCGTCGGCGACGATGCGACGGGCAGACGGGACCTTGTGTACGTTCGGAACGGGCGGGTCCTCTTCCCCTCGAGTTAAAGTGGACGGGACGAACGTTTTAGTCCTCGTTTATGTTTCGTCGCGATTTTATCCTCTTAATTGCAAGAGGTACGCGCGCGACCTACGTTTCGGTTTTATTGCGTTAGCATCGAACGGTGTTGGAAAAGCACGGGACGTTTGTCCGATCAATATCTCGGGTAATAGCAACAGGTAATTTTGACGGGCAACAAATAAAAGGAGCCTCTAGGGCGCAGGTGGCGCATAGATTCTTCCCTCTGGATTTTTCTGAGGAGCCAGCAATTTCTCAAGATGAACGGCCGCGATCGTGTCAGGACTAAACAAATAGTTCCTTTCAGGAAAATTCAAATACCTACTCAGACCCGCGAGACTTTGCGCGAATTTCACTCGATCCGAGCATCCATTGCCGTTCCACTTTCTTTATTTCATACTTCTACCTGGCATGTTATTCCGAATTGATAACGTTCCCGCGCGGTGATCTCATCCGTTGCAAGACAATCTTCTCGTCGACTTACGTGGACGTAGATCCTTTTCTTTCAGTACGCTACGTCCTGTTAGATCTCAGATAGAATTATTTACGGCGTTACGTTGCATTTCCTCCAAATCGAATCACGGGCGCAGTGAAATCGAATCTTAAATAACGTCGAACCCGGAGGGGAGGGTAGGGATCGAATCGGAACATTAATCTCTAGTCACCAGTTCTTCCGTGTTTTCCGCGACGGGGCGGGAGGGGGGGGGGGTGAAGTCTCGCGACCCCCTCGATTCGAACTGCGTTCGCGGTCGCGACAGTCAATCGTGGGTAGCCCCCAAGTTTTTTCCGAATCCGCGGTTTTGGCGGTATTCTCGATATCTGGGCGTCCGTGTGCATGCATAAAACAGCGGGGCGGAAGCGTCGGTTTGATCCAGGTGGCCTCAAATGCGAGCTTTTCACCCGGAACGTTGAAATTTGGCAAGGCCAGCGACGATCTTTTGTGCTGTGACGATTGCACCGTGTACGCCGATAGCATGCCCGACGTGTCAAAGGATACACAGCTATGCTCGATGGAACCGGGAATCGACTGGAATTCGATGGGCAAACGACGACGGCAAGGTACACTTCGTTGAATCGGGAAGGTCACTTGCCGCCAGTCCGCGAAATGTCATTTGCTTTTGGAAGCCGGTGGTCTATGTACGTCTTTGGGATCGATCAAACGATACTAGTATGATAACAGTTATCGAACATTACGGGGACCGTTCCTTTAAGCCTCGTTTGTCACACTGGGTCAAATTGACCCTGCGTTTTTTAAGCAAAAAAACCTTGTTGTCGATACTCTTGGTGCTTAAAATTTTTTTTATGCACGATGACATTTTAAATGTCAACTTTCAACGATGGGCATTTATTCTACAATGTTCAAACATTATCACAGAATTTTTGAGACTTAATTTAACAAATAGTTTTTAAATAACAACTGATTGAAAATTGACAGGGTCAAATTGACCCAGTGTGACAACGACGTTCGAAAAAGTTAACACGATCTTAGAATCGCGAATTCGCGTGTTTAATTTTGCTCGACGAGGAACGTTCGCTTGATACATGTTCCTTGGTACACTGAAGGATTTGGAAGTGGTACCACATTCAATGGATAATATTATACAGTTAGATCTAATTTCTGATTAAATGCCGAAATTGATTGAATTTCTGATATGCCAACTACAAGTGATGTTAGCCCAGTAAGTTAAGAGAATATCAATCGTACCAGACAGAGTCTGAAGGGATCAGTGATCATGGATTTCCTCAGAAAATTCCCTAAATCATAGGAATCCAATTGGCCACACTCCCAATCTCGGTGTACCTGGCGTTCCGTGAGTCGAAAGTCAGGCTCGACGGGATCCTCGGCTCGCATTTCGCGGAGAGTCCCTGTGTTATCAGTCACTCTAGATATCCGTTCGAATCCCCAATCGAGAGGTCATTGTAATCGGCCACGAACGATCGAGGACATCGCGGTGCGATCCTCGGATCGATGAGAGCCGATCGGAGGATCCTCGAGACAGAGCGGCCCTAATTCGTAGATTAGATGCGGCGTACCGCGGTTCCGTTCGCCGTGAAAGGAAATGAGTCCCGAACGAGCGAATCTAGAAACCGATCGAACGAATAACGTGCTTAACGGTCTACGAGATAGCGCGATTCTTGGCGCGTGTTCAGGCGCTCGAACGACTCTTTTCCCTTCGTATCGAAATGGATTCAGCGGGTAGGAAGCGAAAAGTCGCGTGCACCCTTGATAAACGAAAGCGTTAAGACAGTAACCCCCTGTCTCGGGCGTGCGGCCAGAAGTTTGGTTTTAACCACAGTTGGCGGCGGCAGAGTAAATCAACCCTTCCGTATGTTTGCCTTGGTGCAAGGGAACCTATCGATCACATATCACGCGAAGAATCTTTAAACGACATTTGTTACTATAAAAATTCATCGTCCTTTCGACGAACAGGATCATTTCTCGAGGACTGTAAGTTGAGTGTTTTAAAGTCGCAAGGGGTAAAGAGAGAGTATCTTAGTATATTTTCATCAGGACGCACATCGATCTTCTATTTTCGTCTTGTAATAGAGCTTGCGTGAAATAAATTGAAAAGCAAGTATCTGTTCTCAGATTTAATGGTGGGAGAGCGCAGCTTGCATCGTTCGCTTGTTCCCGTGTAGATGTTCGCTAACGCGGGAACATGCTCTTGTTTAGAGTTCGTTCGTTGAATGTGCACGCGGCTTTAAAAGGTATTAGGTAGCGTGTAAGACGATGCTACACCGTGACTATACTGAATCATTGTACATGTATATACATAAATCGAGAGAAGAAAAATAAAAGGATGATACGAGACGAGCGAGTGGAATTACTTTTCCTCCGGGGGTTGTCGTCCCTCTTCCTTTTTTCCCCGCTGCCTTTCGAGGGTTG
This sequence comes from Andrena dorsata, assembly GCA_929108735.1. Classification (NCBI taxonomy): domain Eukaryota; kingdom Metazoa; phylum Arthropoda; class Insecta; order Hymenoptera; family Andrenidae; genus Andrena; species Andrena dorsata. The sequence goes on from OV815489.1 coordinate 25,584,906, forward strand.
AGCGTAAGCCAGATCGTGAAATAGAGTGGATGGTGACGGGAGAATGCTCGTGTTACACTCTTCCGTACACTGTGAACCAATTTAGAAGGAGGCGACAACCCTCGAGGCCGGTGTTCAAGTGTATTAATATTCAAGCAGTCTTTTAAATTATTTCACCGCCATTTCGTATATTACCCTGGTAACACTTTATCATATCCTGCTCAAAAAATAACATGCACGATGCGTAATTAATAAGCCAGGTAAATTTAACTTACACAATCCAGTACTCTGCTGAAACGTTTAATCCGGTAACAATTTTCTGCGTTACTCGTACATGAAAATGTTATTGAAACCAACGGTTATTGCTTCTTTAATTGACTGAAAATTATTCACAGTTCTGTTCAATTTAATTCTCCAATACTGTGGCAGTGCCGAATGCCGCTTCTATCGTTCATATTTACAGCACTCGATCCCCGAATGGAAAGCTGAAACGCGCCTCTTCTATAAGTAGATCTCTCCTCGAGCGTAGCCCAATTAAATAACGATAAAGGCACGGCAAAACAATGTTCGCCAATCGATAAGTAGAATGGTATTCGCTTCGAATCTTGAATCGATCGATCTTCCATCGAGTAGTTTCGTTGCTGGCGAGAAGATAAGCGGGTACGATAATTTCTAACAGAACTAACGGGCGTCGTAAGATTGTAACGTTGATACGTATCCCGGCGCTGTCGCAGTGGGGTTCGTGGACCCGAATACTTCCCATGAAGGAGAAGTTCCTCGCGAAAGAGGAGATTGCGCGTTAACGAACGTCACCGGATGGTGCCGGATGTAAACTCGATTGCCCGTTTGAATGAGACGCGGCAGCCACGGATAGACTTTCCTGGAACCGTTGCGCCGAACTACGGCCAAGCAATCTGTTGCTTAGTTTCAATTCGCGTCCCGGCTCCACCGAGAGGGAAATAAATATCATCAGCGTAAACGACACGGTGGATAGGGTCCTTTACAACGATCATTAGCCTAGCATTGTACACACTCGAATTACCCCCGCGTCATTTCTGCTCCACAATCGAAATGTTGCAACCCTGAGACTTCAGGCTGTTGCGCGAAACAAAAGAGATCTACCCTTGTTTGCGCGCATTAAATTCGTCACACGAGATTACACTTCTGCGCGGTTTATAGGATTAATTGTTGTCAAGTTTATCCCATCGTTCGTGCCGTATTTTAATTGCTTGTAAATCGGGCTGCCTTTGATACGTGTAGCGATAATTGTCGCGTTTCAACGTCCAGTTTGATTAAGTCGGCAATTTCCTCTGTCACTGCGGGCGTGTCTCTTGACAAACCAGAGGCCACAGAGTTTAGAACTTTCGAGCATGCTCGAGTAGACGCAATTAGAAAATCGATCCATTTGTTCGGTAAGAATATTACAGGCATTCCATGTCGATAGAACGCGTTGGACGAATTACCGATTTTACGCGGAGTGTACCGATCCGATTGCGGCCAGGCTTACGAACTCAGTCCCAGCCACAGATCTCCGCATAAAGACCAAGATCTTTGTAGAAGTACGGAGTATGCTATTCACGTTGGGCAATCATGTTATTAGCGATCACTTAAGTGCTATTTTGTCGACCATCTGCATCGATGCTGCCCCAGTTGCTTGGAGGATTACTCCCACGCAAGTCATCGAATAGTTTGCCCCCAGGCGGAGGAGGAATATTCGAAATTCCATTTCTGCAGGCATCCCGCGATTCATTACATCGAATTTCCTCGGTCAGCTCGATATTCCCCCCCCCCCCACCCCCCCGGCATCTCCAATGCCATCCCTGTTTCTCCGGCTGCGCATCGATCGAATCGGATAATTATAACAGCGCGGTTACCGGTGCGGTTTGAACGACGATTACACAAGCGAGAATTCCTCTGCACGCCAAACACCAGCGGTTACGTGTAATCGCACCAATGGCCAGCCTCCTTCGAGTAGGCACACGAAAATTCTACCCAACGTCTGAGCATGTATAGGTACTGCTTAACCAATAGCTATTGATTACCACTCCATTGTAACGTGCTATATCTCCTGTGTAAATAGATAGTTCTGTAGTGTTTCGGTGGAACGTGGCGCTATGTGTCTAAGGAATTTCTGTTTACGTTAGCGGTTAGATAATTCCGTTAACCGGGTCACTTTCTGACAAGGGTGCCTCGCGGGCATTTAAAAATGATTACAGGCTTGTTGCCCTGTTCTGTCCACTGGCCGTGTTTAGTCATTGTGAGCAACTGTGTTAATATACATGGATATACTTATTTTCTTCTTTGGAAATCCATTGATCTCAAGCACGAAGCTTTAGCACGTTCACCCTGCCGCCAAGTTTCATCCCCTATCGATTACCTAGTAAAAACACCTTTTCAAAATTCATAGGACCTAAGGCCTCGGTCGCCTATGCAAATGGCATTCAAAGAGTGGTAACTTTTTGAGTAGGCTGGCAAGAGCGTTCTGATTTAAATTCAGTGCTTGAATGCTTTGGGAACAAGTATCTTGACTTTCAATCCAGATAATTGATTTCGTCTTATCAAATCGATCTACAAGTGGTGCCGTCGAAAGGCTGACCCTTCGATCAACGACCCTGCAGCAAATTACTTTTGCAGCAATCACAGAATTTCTCGGTCGATTCTCGAGGCTCCCCTAACATGTAACGTACAACGAAAAATAGAGGACCTTCGAGTCAGAAAGTGGAGGTGGGTTGATTTTTCACGAAGAACTACCTACTTCGTTTCTCATTTCAATGAGGGTGGCATTTAGAGAACTGAAGGTGCTGGAGACCGAACGTGCCGATCTAGAAAAAGAAGGATGCACAGTGCTCGACACGTATTGTCGCGGAGGTAATCGTATTTCGGTTAGCTGGATCCGTCTGGTTCGATGGTTCGAATCAGACTGAATGTTCGTTCAGTTTGATCAATAAAAGTAGCGCGCAGGCGGCGTAGCGGCTGCCTGGCACATGAAAGCCTCCGCGAGTCCTTGCCCCTGTATCTGTGTCTGATCAGGAACGGATAGATGATAAAGAAGAGAGTGGATCGAGGGATGATACAGGGTGACGAGACTCTGGGGCAGAAAGGAAAAATGGCACCGTGCGCACCTGGCGCGTGTCTTTCGGCACTTTATTGCGAAGGGGGTTGGCTCGATCCTCTTGGCATTCCTCGGCCAAAGCTCTACCTTCTACGCGCCACCGTTTCCCTTTTGTCTCCCTGCACCTACATTCATTTCCCGTTTCGAGCAATTACACGAAACGAATAGGTTGTTTTCTCGTTCACGCGCCATGTCTCCTTGCCACGACTGTATTTTCGTTTCCACGACCAATTACTGGCGTTTTGTTCCCGGCCCGACCCAGTCGTTGGGTTTCATTAATTTCCTTAATGAGAATTCAATTTTCTCACTCCCCGCGTTCTCTGGTCGGAAAGGACCGTCGTGTTTTTCGTTTTCCACGAGGGAAGATGTCGTGCTGCGATTGCCGGACATTCTCGTTTCCCGCAACGACGCGTGCAGCATCATTTAATTACCTCGCGTTCCGGCGGCGAAAATTGGAGAAAAGAATGCTCCCGTAATCGACCGCTGCTGTGGAAGTTAATTTGTCGTCGGGCGCTCGCTCGAGTTCGTATCGTTCCAGAGGAGAGGGATAAGGGATGTCTCCCACGGACGTTAATAAAACGCAGCGCGTCCTTCCTTCGTCGAATTTGCAACCGTGACGCTTATTCCTTGAAGTTTCGACTACTCCGCGGGGATGCGATAGATTCCCTTCCGGTTTAATGGCATTTAGAGCATCAAATCCACCCGCAAGATTGCAATTTTGCTTGTCGCCCGTCCTCCCTTCCGATTTCAATTTTACCGCGCCCTATTTTCCGTTCCTCTGACTCGTGTAAATATTCCATCCCCTCGCCTCGATATCAAAACCATTAAAACTGTGCATTTACTGGTGCTGAAGAAAATACGAAACTGGCATGCACCGTGCCTCTTTGCAGTATCCGGGAAAAAGAGAGCTATAAACACTTCATGCGCGCAAACAGCACATCAAATCTTCGATTTCCTTGTAAAAGATTCAAACGTCCCTTGTATTTCGATGGCGTGTCTGATTCAACAAAATTCACGGAGATCACGTTCCTAGATAGTTGGCCAGAAGGGACCATTTAGGGGGGACGAAAAGAAGGCTATATACTTCACAGAGAAATATGTACTTTCACCGAAGTGGTATACTAATATTTCGAATGTCCAACTCGCACGGCAAGCCGCGGCTTCTAAGCTGTTAAATACCATCGTTTTCGGATTAGATCTGATGAATAATGGCCCACCTTACCGCCTTATTACAGCAATAAAGTCGAGCAGGCGATCCTCTAATTATTTCGGGGCCTGTGTCCCGAATTAATTAATGTTCCACGCTCACGAGGGCGTTGAATTACGTCTTAATGGGATTTATTTTAGGGACGCTGGGAGAGGGCGCACGAGCCACAATGCCTGCGTAATTTATTTTATAGCTGTTACGTAATGTTTCATAGCGGCCGCGTGATACGATCGGTTGGGAAAGGTTACGTCTCGTGTACGGGGCTGATGGCGACACAACGGTGACTGGCTAACACAATGGGGCGACAAAACGCGCGATCTATCTTCGTGTGCGGCCCGAATAAACGTATTTTGGCGGACGCGTTTAAAAGCATCGCGGCCCTTCAGCGTGATCGAGCGTGCGGCTCAATCTCGTGTTATTTACCCTCCTCTCCCGTGTTGACTTTTTCCAGTAATTCTGCGCTCTGTTGAACAGAGGATTGAAAGAAGTCGTCCCCGATTCCGAGCCCGGTTCCACGGAATTTTCTGACCCGGAAAGCCATCCCTCGCTCGTGAATCCAGCTTTTATTAAAAATTCTCACTCTCCGTTACACCATGAAATTATGACTGCCGCGGACAATCTAAGCTGGAGGGCTTCGGAAAGAATGCAGATCGTTATTGAACGACCGGCGATCAGAGGACAGGCCACGAGGATCTTCGGTCACTGATAGCAGAGTGTTTTGTGTCTCTCTGTTGTCACATCAATGCCTGCTCATGTGAATCAATAGCGTGGGGACTAGTCGCAGTAGATACGTGTGACGTATAGTAATGGATAGTGAGGCGTATTGATGATACTGACACATTAGGTACGTCTGGCGTAGAAGTACTTCTCATTTTTTTGACATGCTCTTAATAGTGTATGAATAATATCTGCATGTCTGTGTAGCACTGATTCTTCCTTTTAAGTTCTTCCGAGTTCATAAGGGATTCTTTCGTGTCAGGGGTGCTGAATATTTATGATTAGCGGCATTCTTGGAGAGGATGAGGGAAGTTTTGATAAGTACCGAATTTGCAGGAAAATTCGTGGGGGCCTGTTGTAAAGAGGATAGTTAGTGAAAGATGGAGAAGGAGGTCCGAGAACTTCTATCATAAATTGACCTCAAGTTTAGCTATATTTCTTATATCATTAGGTACATGTACCTAGAAAATAAATTGGCCATATCGCGGTAAACTAGAATTAGGTATAAACACACGGAGAAGGTTTTCTCCAAAGTTCAATATTTTCAATCGCTCATCCGTCTTTATATTACTCCAGCGAGCTGTAACTCATGGTTTCGTGTTTCGTGTCTTCGAATTTCACGAATCAATTCGGTCGGGGGAGGTTCGTGGACGTTGGGTTTATCTCTCGACGCACGTGAGGGGCATGCAAATGGAAGCGTTTTCGAAACGAGATATAAACGTAGCCCTTATCGTCGCAAGCCCTCACGGACTATCTATTTAATGTAAAAACGCTTGGAATGCGTGTAAAAATCAGTCAAAGCACACTTCACGAATGAGGAGTCTCGCGACGGTGTTTGATCGATCCTCACGCTGCCATTCCAGCTAAATCGTGCTTCACACTCTTCGCAGGTCGCCCTTAAAATCCCGATCCCTCCTTTTATCAAGCCACGCGTAGATCTGATCCTTGAACTATATTTAATAAAATGACAGCCTTGTTATTGCCCGTCACCCACGTTTTGACCTTTCGAATAATGTCGCACGCGAGCCGGGGCCTACTATCTTTGATCAATTTTACGCGTGGATTGACAAAAATAGGGTGTAAACTCCGTTTTGCTGCTACTTAGTAACACATTGTAATCGCGCCGGAGTGTATTTGCGCTTCGAGTTTCCGCGTGATAATACGCGACGAGTGCCGATAAGAAAATGAATGGAGGTAGAAAACAAGTTTCTTCTCTGCGAAGTGATCGCTACATTTCCCCGTTTAGCCTGAGAGTGAAAATAAACGAAATTGAAATTGATTACCTCGTTCGCAGTAAATGAATACAATTAAGAGAGGAAATTGAAGGAGGATTGTGAATAAACGGGAGTAGAATTTCAGTAATTTCTACACTAAGTGTCCCGAACATATATATCCTCCGCGTAAAATATTCCCCTCGTGCTCGCAGCGTTTCCCGGTGTTTGCGAGTTGTTTAATAAAATGAGGGTGAAATAAATTTGTAACGCGTTTCGAGTTGCTCGTTAGTATGCTAAACGCGTCAACCCCTTGTCGACCCTCTTCAAATTAAAATCGAACGCTGGACGGCTTTCGCTCCCAGCGACGCAGCTTGCGCGCGTTGTTCATTAAAAAAAGCTTCAACGCGAAACTGTCCGACGATGTTCCATAATATTTATACGGCATTGCATAACGCGCGCTCCAGGAGATAAGCCAGCGAGCATTGCGCTACGATTTTGTGTCACTGCTGATTATAGTTCAATGATGCACTCCGCAGCACGATTGCTCCGGACTGTCTACATTCCGCCTCTGGTTTAATTATTTAGACGTCAATTAACGTTACTACGGCCAGGAAGCAAGGTCCTGCAGCGTGGCTGCGTTATCACGACATAGGAGGGCAGGTTGTGTCGTCACAATCAACAAAATTAACTCATCTGCCTCCGCAGCGAACAGCGAGCAAGCGCAGCCTTTTTTTTCTTCTAAATATGACGAAGCAAACATTGTTACAGGAAGGTATTTCATGGCGAAAGTTATCCTATATTTAGCGAGAAAGGGGCCGATGGAAAAGGGGTCAAGTGTACCTTCTTTTAATCCAGTTTTACAGTGAACGAAGCTGTCGTGGCGTTTCATTTTTTTATGCAAAGCAGTCCTTTTGTTGGAACTTTTACGTTCTGAAACACAGAGGACATCTCTTTAATTAGTATTGTCGTAGGACATGGCTTCAGTGAAAATTCTTACTCCCTGGAGCTTTGAACGCCCATTCTGTAACAATGTTTGTAATTCTTGACTGTTTGAAACCCACGTGGAAGAACTTAACAAGCTAGTTCGAAGAATACTGTTAATAGCTGCTTTTACAACCAGGAAAATATAGAGCAAAACCTTTAAACTTTGTGTGTCTCCATGGTCTTTCAGTTCAGACCTTATCGAGATAATCAATAACCTTCCCTTATCAACTCTGTTAACCGAAAACAGTGTTTGCTGTCATCAATGATGCGGTTTAAAGTCTTGGCGGTGAAGTTTGGCGAGCCATTTTTCGGCAATGGAAGCGCTACGTTTTTTTAACGTTCGTAAACGTTTTTATCAAGTTAACCGCAGTAGGGAAAACCCCCTGTTAAACTCTGCTTGGTGAAATCCTTGAAACATACTATGTAGAACCCTCTAGCCTCGCGTTACTTGCGGCCTCGTTCGCTTTCGTTGTTCTGTATACGGGGAAAAGGTAGCAGAAGCTCACTCGGGGTGGCAATGATACATGGTTTTTATTCAAAGAATTCTGCACCCCTCGGATCGCCGGAACGAATAAAACTAAAGCAACGCGCGATTTTATGGCCATTAAGGCGACCTACATTATGGTAATGAGTGGCAATAAATTTGTCCGAGAAATTCCACGTCTGATAGATTTTTCTGGAAGTTTGGCGGGCGAGCACGAACTCCAGTTTCTAGCAATAATTTATGGAAGAGCGTGTGTTAGAAAAGTACGCGGGATCTGCGGGAGTAGCTGACAATGGCGGTAAAAGTTGGAATCGATATCGGCTTCTATTCAAATGAGACACAGTCGATTGGTCGTGTTTGCTAAAGTATTAGGTTGAGTAACGATTTTGGATATTCTTTTTTTGCGTAGCATAAATTTCACACCACTTTCACGCAAACAGTATGAACGAAGTATGTACATGCACAATGTTGTTCCGTGATTTTCTGCCAGCTTGTGTGTCTGCCCATATTTTTAATTAATATCAGCAAGTTTAATCAATTCCTCGGCTAAACGAGCTCTCAGTTCAACGAAACTCTATAATTGCTTCCGGCATGCTTCGTAGATTTTGTTTGAAAATTATTTTAGATTGTTTGAGCGTTTAGTATGCAACGGGATCTCGATTAATGAAAGACAAATGTTTTCTGAACGCTTGGCCCCGGTGGCGAGGAAAGTTGGAGCGTTCCCTAGCAAGCGCAATTTGAAACGACACTTGCACCACTTCTTCCAACAAGCATATCCCCGGTAATGATCTCTGAATTACCTTTGATAACGCGGCTTCAAGCTATCATTATCCGTTAAACGATCGCGCGAATATCGTTAATTCTTCTCCGAGACGTACCAGAGGGCGCAATTTGCCTTAATCACGCTCTTTTTTTCGTTTAACGTCCTCTGTTATTCGCCATTTACAATCCCTCGCCACGGAGGGAACGCGGATCATATTATTGCAGGTCCGTTTCTCTCAGACCTTATATACCCACGGCCAATTCACGGTCTACTTTAAAACTGAGTACTTTCCAAATTGAATCCCCCTTTTCAAAGTAGAAAAGGGCAGAATGTGGCGGACAATATCGTTAAGTCACCGTCCTCCGTGTGTAAACTGATTAAATCACTGACATTTCCACCACCCTCGAAATCCACTTTTCTCCATAGAGATTCAACTCGTTAATTCCAGGAGGGAACGTTTCAAACGCAGTAGTTTAAATACAGAGGAATTTTGCCACTATGGAATTGCATCGTGAATCGAACGTAAAATTAAGCCATGCGGCACTAACTCCCTGAATATCGCGAAGAGCTCCGCTCGATCTGTGCATACGTATTCCAGAAGCGTAATACGATGATGGATTACTTCCCCGTCCATGATTTTCAATAATGCTTCATAATTCCTCCGATGTTGCGGGAGGCCTCGATGCCAGATAATCATCCGTGAAACGCATTCGGCGAAAGTATCCGAATGCGTGTGCGCATACCTGGAACGCGGCTGAAGTGGATGGAGCCGGTGGAAGGGCTGAATGCTCATCGAATTTCGATCAACTCGGAGATCGAGTGGACCTATGGGTATCAGGAATATCGGACGTCCCTAATGGCGAGCCGACGGAGGGCAATCGCGTAATGGAGCCACGGTATCATCGACCATCCCTTTCGTTCGATTCGACCAATCTCGTAGGCCGTTGCCAGTATTGATAGCTTTTAATTAATATATCCATCTCTTTCCCCCGATCGTCTTTCGACGATCAACGGCGCTTCGAGCTAACAGCTCGAGGAGATTTATACTTTCGTCCGATTGGATATCCACGGGCCATTTCCATCCACGTTTCTCATCCAATTATCCTCTCTCCCCGGCAGAATTTTCGTTCACTTTCCATCCATCGGTTACTATTTATCGTGGCCAGAGGAGAGTCCATGAGGCACATCTGTTGCAGGCAACGGGGAGAATCGATCTCGTTCCGTTTTGTCTCGATATTCTGGAGCCTGGGTATAAATCTGTCATCTCGTTAGTTTTTCTGCCCATCCTCGTAGCTTGTTTGCAAACGTCGATATCTCGATTCCGTTTCGAACGGTTAGAAGAAAGGTGCTGTGTTCCCCTGTGACGTGTTTGCTTGGCCGTGTTTTGCTCTCGAAACAAAAGGGCGCGGTAATTTGCATAGGTACGGTGATCGTACGGCATACAGATTTGCGAAAGAAATGTTGAAAGAAACGCTTTAGGATCCCGACGCATTGAAGTTTGGATATTTGAATCTTTTAAGCTTTAAGTTTTAACGATTGAGGGGTGAAATTTTCTACGTTTCCAGTCTTTAGTTTAATGGACGAATGCAACTTTATTTCGCAGTTGAATATCTCCTATTTCTCATTCGTTTTAGTATTAGATTAGAGCTCATACGCAGCGTCTAATATATTCTGGCATGGGACCAGTATGCGCTGAAAAAGTAGGAACACGTTAAGAGCAAATTCTGAGAGGATACTGGTGCACCGGTGTGTGATTTATGGGGTTGAATTAATATATGTAGGTTCGGTGATTCTGGAATACCGAGGCATTTCCGGATTAACTTGATCACAGATGCATGGAATGGAGAACTGCCCGTGGTATTTTCCATTAAGTATTCCTCGTTTTCCATTTTTCATTCCAGCCCCACCTCCAATATTACGTCCATTAGCATCTTGTCTTTGCGGCAACTTTAACACCATCGCGATAAGAACAGCGCGAAAGTACAACGAAAGAGTTATCATAAATTTACACCCTGACGTCTAGATGCAGGGCATTTTTAAAAAATTACGTTAAGAATACTGTTTGAGAAAGTAATTCTTTTAACCTCTTCACACTTGCTAGTCAACGATTTCCCATATAAACAGGCTTTTCATATATTCAGAAGTCTTGAATATCATCGAATCGAGAATTCGATAAGAACCAGTCTAAGAAAGAACAGAAGATTCGGAGAATTTAATTAATGATCCCCTCACTTATTCAGCTCTGACTTGTCTTTCCCTTCATAATATTCCACCAATGAATGCAAATTGGCGTCTCCCCGTGCATGCAGATAATAATGAGAACGATTGCCACAGAGGCCCAGCAATAATTTATTCAGAAATGTAATTAACTCACAGGCAATCGCGTAAAAATGCTCTCCATTGCCCCAAGGGCCTGCTAGGAGGCACGTAGACACTCCTGTGAGACGGTAAAAGGATGAACTTCCATTTGCTTCCATTTCAAATGCTTTCCAGCGATTTCGCTAAGTAACATTTACTATTGATTCTCAATATATTCCATTTCGTCGGCTCCCGTAATTTTCCAGCTGCAAATTAATAATTGAATCCCACCATACCAAGCTGCGCTTACCCACATGTACCTGGTTCTTGGAATTCGGTGGGCATGCTCGTGTATATTTCATACGTGTTTCGATAATTTAAGTTCCGCGAATCCTCCGATAGAATTTCGTGTGAAATGTGATAAGTTGGCTCGCCCACTAATTCTGCAATTAACGTTACAAGCTCATATTCAACAGTTTGGGTCGAAGTCTATTTTGAATTCTTTTCCATCTAATTTTCAGTTGCTGAAAGCTTTCTCCCCTACCAAAACTCGATTACCAACTTCCTACTCTGCTCGTTTCACTGAGAAATGAGGACTCCAGTTAAATCGCGATATCATTTAAGGGGAGAAGCCCGTATAAACGGCTTATTTTTGTATAAATTTTTAGAAACTTTTTGCAAAGATACCAATGCGCTAATCCTTTCGTAACTTTAAGGGTACTTTATTTAACATTATAACAAGTGAATTTTTTTATAATAGCAAAATTATAATAAATACAAAAGAAATAGGTTTTTTTTCGAGATGTAAAACGGCACCGGTTGTAGCGCCTCTGGTAGTTATGTGAAACAGACCAATAAATTTTCTTCTCAATTTATATGCCAATTGTAAGAATATTACCCACAAATGGTGTAAAAAATTGCATATTTTAAAAATGACGGAACTTCAAACATTTTCGCCAAAAATTCGCGTTTTATTAGTTTAAAAACAGTAGTTAAAATTAATAATTTGGTTAAACCTTGTGTTTCATATTCTGGGGAATATTATAAACTAAAAGTTTGCAAAATTTGAAGTTAGTGGGTCAAATAGTTTTTGAGTTATCCCCGGCGGCAATTTTGAAAACGTGCTTACGAGAAAACCGCGTTTAAAATTCGTTATAGGTATGCTCGGCGCTCGGAGGCGTGCTCACTCACCAGACTAATATTATCAATACGGGGCCAAAACTCAGTCTATAACTTTGAGAATATATTTTTGAAATATTTTAGAAGCGATTTATGGAAAAATTTTTGTTTCTATTTTTCGTTCGATTTATACGGTCTTCTCCCCTTAAAACGTCTGGTTTCGCTCGCGTGCTTTTTCCAATCTTGCATCCGCTTTCTTTCCGTGTCATTACACAATTATTCCATTAATGCTCACCGCTCTTGTTGCCTTTATTTGCACGACGATCGCTTAGGCTACCGCTCGAAACGACCGCAATCGCAATTCGACGGCGGATCAACGACGTTCCGCTGCTCCTTCGAATTGCCCGCTTAGCATAAGCTGGCCGAATCATAATCCGCCGTTCCGATCGGCATTAATGAACCATCAATATTAAAATCAAATTTGCAGGATTCGAGACGCGCGAGCTTTGATTGAATAATACAGAATTCCGGCGAATTTCTCCCAGTCACGCACGTATCATGGCCCAGTTATACGATTCAATAAATTCCTTGGGATTTATGGAACTCTTCCGAGCGCAACCAGCCATCTCAGTGATCACGGAAACCGGAGGAGCTGCGCGTGTCTGCGAATACGTAGACGGTAATACGATGTCATGATACGTTATATTCGACGCTTTTAACGCGCGAGGCATGCAGGAAATCATGGAAGGACATGGACAGAATTGGTTCCTAGAACCCCTTTATAACACAAAATTGCGATGCAAATTTCTCGTTATATGGTATTTATTGAACCACGCGCAGATACGTGTAGAGAAAGTAGTATGTCGCCGTGCAATTTGTCGGGAGAATGCGAGAACATGGCCCAGCGAAAAGTCCCCAGTCACGTCGGTCGGCGAGGTCACTTTAAATGCAAATCCAGCGTTCTATCGTCCGGCGGCTTTGATTTTAACCGCGCCACAATTACTGAGCTCTTAAACACGTGCCCGAAACAGAGTGTTTCCCGAGGCAACTCTATTCGCGAGCCGGCCTTCCTGTTTCGCGTCCGTGCGTTCTCCACCAGCGTTTAAATTCTCTGGAAACAGACGCCCGATGGAATTTTCACCGAATTTCCGTGGGGGCTGCACGGGCATCGGGGGGACTCAATATGCGGACAGCAACGTGGCCGGCGAGCTAGGCCGCGTGGCCAGGGTGCAATAAGTATTTCAGCTGGTGCGTGGCGCCGCAGCTAGAGAGGAGAGCTGAAGCATAGGGAAAAGGGGAGAGAGAAAGGTGGAACTCGGCTCCCGAGGCTTGAGAGCAAGTGGTACGCGAAATAATGCAAAAGGCGGCTTTCTTTACATTTTACATGGGTGAACACGACCACCTGCAGGCGGTGCTCCCATGCAGCGGACGCTCTTGCACCAGAGAAGGCTAAGAAATGAATGGCTGTGTGACAAGCAGGGGTCACAAAGCGCGGAAGCCTCCTTTTACGGCCGCGGATCGATAGAATTCGGAACGAGTTTAACCGGAGGGGCTGATAAGGAGGATGTAAAGGCGCGAATCGGGAGTAGGTACGTTTATTGTGCGAGCAAGGGTTCTATTGTGGCACGGGGCATATAATTTATCAGCTGTAGCGGGAACAATCAGCCTTATTCTCGTCGGGTAATTCATGGTGGCGATAGGGCAGATAATGCTCTTCCAATGCAAAATATATTGCGGCTCGATTTTCGTGGATTCTCATTGTCTCAGGGACGTACGTGGCTTCTCTCATTGCAATCGGGATTATTATTGGAGAACTAATGTAGACAGTCCTTGTCCACGACGTGAGTAAAGCGCGGATAATGTTGGTTGGACTGGTTTCAAACGTATTCTTTATGTGGCAAGGCATTGCTTGAAAGGATGTGCTATACTGTTTTCGTGAAAGGAGGTATTTCAATGGAGAAAATGTTAAGGATGACCTCGTGCAGGTCTTCAAGGGCTAGTTGTTATTTAATAATTAAGAGAGTTCTTGATCACGCGGCTTAGTGCTCGACCTGGGCCGTTTAATCGGCGTACTTTGTTCGCGATGCAATAGTTTTGGATCAAGGCGTACTAAAGGAACAGCAAACAAAGATTCTCAAGGGATGCATCGCTGTATTACTATTACCAATGGAAAGCAGAAATGTTTTTCTTCCCTCCATCGTTCTATGACACAGTGACACAGTTTTTTTTAAATGAATTACGACGACGGTCAGAGTCAATTCCATTCTGGATTTCTTACACTGGACGTTAAAAGCAGAAGGGAGGAACCATGCTACTAAATTCTGATTCGTGGCAACGAGGAGAGATCAGTTTAATCAGGAAAAGGTACTTCCTCGCGGCTATAATAAAGCACAATCAAGGGGGAGCACTTCTGACCCACTACAGCAACGAAACTCAAATACAGCCGAACAGAGTTGCAAATACCCGGCAGACTTCTCGTAAATAAAGTTCAATTGTCCAACAAACATGTTACCCAATGAAATGTACGATATTCATTCAATTTCATAGTTGTGCCATTTTCTGGAGCCTCTAATAAAATTCACCCTCCACATACAAGATACTCCCACTATTCCTAGGAATGTCTAATCAGCAACGAAACATTTCTCCCAGGCAACTATTGACCTGAATGTTGAACATTAACTAAAAGCAAGAAGCACCACCGCTGCCAATAAAAGCCGAAGGAACTTAAGAAGCAGTATCGCTACCAACTCACATTAACCCTAAGACTTAACGCCCTATCTCTCGATCCCCCATCTTCCTAATTGCCTCTTGCTTCCGCTTTAACACAATGAGCTTGCACCAGGTCACCTTGAACTTTGCGTCTCCCACCTTTGCAGGTGCGCGGCGAGTTTAGCAAGGGCCATTTGCGTGCTTGGCGCTAATTGCCGCGGCAAGGTGACGTATTTTAAGGAGCATAAACGTAAGGCGTACCTTGAAACGCGAAGCTCACCCAGCGGAAGACTCGAGGGCCCTGTACCTCGCGTTCTTCGCGTTCTTCTTCCTTCTATTCTTCGTATCCCATCATTCCCCCCTCTCTCTCTCTCTCTCTCTCTCTCTCTCTCTCTCTCTTTCTATCTGTCCCAGCAACAAATCGTTGCTTCTGGCATCCCTCGGCCTCCTTTCCTAGCCTCGTCCTTGCACCGTAGCTCCTGGGGTATCACCTTTCCCCGAGGCTCCATTATCGTTGCTCTCCGTTCCCACGTCGACGGCGGGCCATCGTTTTTCGACCAACTCATCCCCGGGATTATTGGCGTTCGAAACACGAGACGTCCTTCCGCGAATTCTCACTGACCATCCCCTCGTTTCCTCCACGATACCCCCTCGCTTCCATTAGCGTGATTTCTTCCGTGATTCTCTAACGTCCCGATTTTCCTGGGCTTGCATTTAATCGAGGTTCTCCTTAAGCGAAATCGGGGTGTAATCCGGGGACCGATTCTCGGGGGTATCTGAATGAAATTAGAAACAGTCTCCTTGCTTCTTAGGCTCGTAGTATCCTACCCCTGCTAGTCATCTTATTCCGCGGAGGTCGGTTTTAATTGGATGTTTCCGCTCGGAAGTTTCTCCCTGGGACAATCTTCGCGGTGCGCGAGTTTCACGGGGAATTATTTCTCGTAACTTCTGTCTGCTCATCGGAGCGTTTTTACGTTGCTTTCGATATACTTTCCCGCTTGAAATCGATTTTAGCGAACACAGTATCTCGCAGTTGGGAACAATTTCCACTCTGCCGTGAACCCTCTCTCTTGGATTTTCTATACTCGCGATCCTCCTGGTAGCGCTCGCTCCACCAACGGTCCCCCAACCCCGTCGAGCCCTTCTGTGCAAGTTTTAGCGAAGATAACGCGGCAGAAATTTGCGAACGTTGTTTGCCAAGTGTCAGCGACAAGATCGACGAACGATTTTCAACCTGCTCCGTGCTAGGGCATAAAGTAGGCTTGAAAATATGTGTCGTAAACACTCGAGTTTCTCCGCGGAGGGGTTGCGCCACGAGGGTTCTCGTTAGACAGGTGCTTTAGCCTCGCTGGAGGAGGGTTTAGAGACAAAATTGCCAATAAGGAGGCGTTTCGGGCAAATCTAGTGAATTCTGGCAGTGATATTTTAACTCAAGGTATAACTTGTACAGTAGTGGAGAATTTAAATTATTTAGGCCACTGAATTCTATGCAGATAATCCTCCAATGCGATTTTAAATATGCGCGATGGTCTAAGTCTCGAAAAGCAAGAAGTTTAAGTCACTTCCTTACTACACCCACGTTTTGAGCAGGTATCTACTTTCTCAAAGTGGAATTAAACGGACGAATTAGTTTCGAATCGATTCGAGTCACGAGACACCGATGCACCAAATTCCTGAGCATTATCGTTGCCAGTGTGTTACATAAAAATTATCAATTACCAATTGAACGTATCTCCGCGTAGCAGGCGTAGGTACCTGCACAAAGCATACCCGGTATCGGCATGTTTGTCAAGTACACAAGAACGTGCAGCATACCCGACTCCTCCTGGGAGTAATTTTGCCCAGTTACGAGTCTATCGGATAACAATCTCAAAGGCATTGTGCAAAGGTACACGGTAAAAGGTATCGAAGGCTTGCGGCTTCAAATGCAAAAGCTGCATCCGCCGTGGCAGTCGAGAGAGATTCACTGGTCGATTGAGCATTTCGTTTTAAATATCTCACGTGGCTTCATCGACTGGAAAGTATCGTAACATTGTCTTCCTTCCATCTGCACATGGCACGTGTGTACTTTTACTTCAGCAACATGAGCAGTTCCCTTCTTCTCTTCGCGAAGATAAAGAATAGAATTTCTTTTAAAACGAGCTTTCGTTCGGTAAGAAGGAATTCCATTTAAAAAGCACATAGAGGAATAAATTGTCTTGCGATATAAAGCAGAGAACTCGATTTCCCTGGTACATAATGTACAGATAAATTACATTATTTCGATGCTCCCATCACAATACGTCTACTATGTAGAGGTGCGTGAAAAGAGCTTTGAACATTATTCAAAAGATTTCGAGGCTGCCTCTTTCTCCCCCCCGTCGGCCATATTTAAGTTAGTTTCCCGTCAATGGTGCCGTATATTTCGACGCAGAAATGCATCCGTCGAGGAAAGGCGAACTGGAAAATAGTCGGCGGATCGATGGAAAGCGATCTCGAGAAGAAATAAGGTATTCCTGGCTCTATTACGAGCGTTTAATGAAATTCTCGGATATTCTGAAGCCGCATTTTTCCGCGGACGCGCCACCGTTTTTCTCCCTGGAAACCTATCTCTCTCGAAATGCCAGACGAAAATGTATCGATCTCATCGTGGACGGTAACGAGAACTTTTTGTCGGCCTTCTGTCATTAGCCGCGGCTGTAGAACCGACGGTTCTCGCTTGCCAAAAAGAAAGGAGTCCACCGGGGACGTTGATGAGAAGCTTGAACGTAGGAAAAAATGAGACGAAACTCGAGGAAAGCCGACGAAAATGAAAATACTGAGACGGATGGCTTTGATTAATGCCACTCTTTGAGATCTAGTACACAATGGCTGTGCATTTTACTAGAGAGAACACGATCGCTAATTCGATTAAAATGGAGTAAAGGATCGATGGCATCGCGAGCCTTTCAGTCTTCAGAAACTCTGACAACCCTTGGTAATACATTTACGGCAAGTAACAAACAAAATTGCTTCCCATATCATGAAAATGCGGCACTACAAAGTTGCTTAGAATTAGTGTCTCTTCTCACCATCTCTCAAAAACGTTACATGCACTTTCCTTCGCCAACTGTTTCTCTCACACTTAAACACCAGGGGGGGTACGTCTAATTTTTCATAATAATAATAATGCTATCTGAAAAAATACCTACATGCGTGGGGTTTGGTATAGTAAATCAAACAGTGTATGTAATGCATACATACACAGTATACACTATACAGCCACGTTTAAAGAAGGGATAGAGCGCTAGGAGAGTAGGTCTGCGTTTAGTCAGACATCCATCACTATGAAATAAAAGCGTGACAATCGTGGTTGTGTGGCCAGACAGTCGCAAAACGCTCATTCATCGAAGGCGACACAGGCTTACGCGGTAATGCAAGCTCGTCAGCGTAGCTTTAATTCCGCAAGATTTCCAGCATACCAGTGCATCATCGTTGCATGCATGCGCTGCGGCGGACACAAAGCACCTTGGGACGCGTGCATCGCTAGGGAGGCTGCCGACGGCCGCATTCCCCTTTGCAAAGTATTTCTGACGGATGCCGCTGGACTATGCTCGTTATTTCATTCGTTTGTCCGTGTCACGGCTGTAACAATTGCACAACGGGACGAAAATCACGGAGCACTCGAAATTGAGATGGGTCAAAGGGATGCCGCGAGATTCGCAACTCGGCTGAATGAATTCACCGCGCTGTACCTCGCGTCCCCACGGGAACATCCGTTCTCCTCCTTGATTAAGAAGTCTCCAGGAAATAAGATCCTTTGACATTTCGTGTCTAACTTCTGTCGACGCTGAGACTTTAGCTCAAAGGCAATGTCGATCTATGGCAAGCTCAGAACGGCTCTTCTCTATATCCATAAACGTGACGAAGAATGAAGGAACGAAGGGGGACTTGGATTCCAGCACCACTCGTGTTTTTTGCACCCCAGACGTCATGCATCCAGCATGCAAATTGCTCGCCGCGTCGTAGCAAAAGCGAAAGGATCGTGTGGTTTTTACATTTGGAAGTATACTGAGGAGGATGAGAAATATTTGCGTGGTGCATGAAAAATTTCTAACTACTTTTCAAGCTTCTAAGAATCACCTCTGACATCCAGCTTTGCTGTTAAATCTCCACTAAAGGAGTGAACTTTCGCGGTATTTTACAGAAAATCCTTACCACCATTGCTCGCTTAAGTGGGAACGAATTATACATCAAAGTGTTCAGTCGCGTACCTTTCTCCCTTTAAATTTCCCTGGCTGATCGAGTCGAAAGGCCGCACGTGCGTTTCCCTCACGTGAGCGAGACTCCTAAGGGAAATAACAGCTCGAACTTCGCCCTTCGATTTCGAGTGACATGGCGAGCAAATATATAAACGTTTACCCTGGGAAAACATCGTAAAGAGAGGAGAAATTACTTATGGTTGGTTTACTTTCGATTTTTAAACAGTTCGCCTGGAGTGCGTCTTCCGACGATAACTCACTTAAAGCTGGAAAGATGCGAGCGCTCCTTTGCTAAACTTCCTCTAAAAGCATGAATTCGTTGAGAATCGGGTTTCCTGTTCGGTAAACCCCGTTTTTCATGGACATATGTCCCGCCTGGGCTTTCAGTTGCACAGGACCTCGCTGAAGCTACTCTCGCGAAGCATAACGCGGAAATATTCCTGCGCTCGCAGGTACACGTGCTACAGTTTGCTGTCGAGTTCGTGCATATTGTTCGCGCTACGAGTTCCTAGAGTGTCGCTAGAATTTCGACGGTATGCCGAGCAAAGAATTTCCTAACTGAAAACGACAAAGTACTCTCGCGAGTGCTAGTTCATTTGTCCCGGCCGCGTTGGAAAGGAGTTCGGTCAAGCAGCATTTTTCTTAGAATTAAATAACGGTTTTTTTTGGTGCAAGTAGGTCCTTTTCTTTGACATCGTCAAAAATGTAAAAGTTCCTTCGTCTGCTTATGAGATAGGGTAGATGTACCGTTTGTGGCCATTGTACAGTTTTTGGCCATGTGCATAATTATCGCGTTTTTTAGCTCGAAATTGCATGCAGACACATAATTATGTGTAGAATTTCAAACCGTAAATATTTTGTTTAGTATACTACCAGAAATATAAGGTTACATTTATTGCCAACGCGAAAATTGGCAAGTGGCCACAAACGGTGAAAAATGGATTTCTTATTTTTTTTAATTTTCTTAATTCTTTAACGATTTCTCTAGTTAATGGTAACTTAGATATTAATAGTAAAGATAGTGTAAAATTTAGTAAAGCTTTTAGTTTCCTGATTTGAAGTACAATATTAAAGATAATTGCGATGAAAGTCACTGAAATCCTTAAAGTGGCCACAAATGATGCATCTACCCTAGCATTGCTGTGAATTGTTACTACACATATACATAGTGGATCAGTTTTTTCTTCTCGCCTGACTTTCAATTCTTTTTGGACGTAGACGATGCAGCGAATGCTCTGTTTGTCCATTTCAGTAATTGAGGTTTACGATTAAGGTCTTTTTACGAACTTAACGTCGCATTTAAACGCTCTGCGGAATATTAAATTAAATCGTTCTTTCTCGTGGCATTATATGGTTGGTTAAATACCATGGATTCTTGTGCTGCAAACGTGGAACTCAAGAATACTTATTTTAATTTTATTTTTGATGATTCTGATCAGTAAAAGTTCCGTCAATATTGCTGTCGTTATGAATGATTTGATATTTTAAGTGAACTCTGAGAAGAACTTTTCTCGTTAAAGAGGTGCTGTGTTTGGTGCGCTGACTCTTTCGGCGGAAAGCAATACATTCTTTTCCCATTTCCAAGCTATGCCAGGAAAATTTGCATTTTAATTCTATCTCGAGTCCATTTCCACGACCATGTTTTGTGAATAACCGTATATGTACGCGCATATATATACGCAGTACTTTAATGGTGGTACCGAAAGCTGTGTGCCACAATTCTCTTCTGAGTGTCCTCTAAAATTTACGGACTGTGAAGTACCAGGTCGTTGCTAATGTCCGAATACCACCACGAAATAGAATAACGTTTCGTGTTATTCGAAGAAATCTTGTGAAACAGTGTAATGTTTCGCCAGAAGACTAATAGTAGTTTAGTAATAGTGACAGAAAACATCTTTCTTTACGAAGACATATAAAATTCGTTACTACAAACGGTAAACGATTTCAAGCACGAAATTTTGCCGCAATTCACATATTATCCAGATTTAAATGAAAGTAATGATCCAATACAGACGGTTTCCTTAAAACTCATAAACTCTAAAAGTCCAAGATTCTACTCAAATGGCATGAAAAGTTCCCCAACTAATAAATACACCATCTGGAACGATGACTGTCAGCACTCCCATCATTTCATTCGATCTTCAAATCCCGCCATCCCAGTGCTTCTCAGCCAGGCATTGTATCTTTTTTTTTATTACCTCCGAACAGTTTCGAATGATTCTCGAATATCGAGAACCGGGCTCGAGTAGCAGAAGGCACTTGAGCGTTCTCACCCCCTCTGATTGCCTCGAGCGAGGCGCCAGGTCGCGTCGTAGAAGGTCCCTCCTGACTTGTCCGCGGTAGCTTCGATTTTATTTCCACTGGAGGCATATTTCATCGTGCCTACACCGCAAATGCGCTTTTTATGTCACCGCGTCGTGGTTCTCGTGAAAAAGACGAGACGGCCGGCTCCCCTAAACGATTGATATTCCTTGTGTGGCGTTCGAGACCTGAGAATATTATCTGCTTTGATACATCGGGCTGCAATAAATGTCCAGAACGGAGATGGCAATATCGCCGCGTTATGGGCGGCCTGGCCAATATCCGCGCGCGAGATGAAGCGACGCGCTTCGAGAGCTTCGTAAACTGTTCGAGGACGTCGTAAAGCTCGGCCCGCTCTCATCGTCGCTGTTCGGGTTTAATGTATTCCAAGTGTGTTCCGCTACACCGAAGTGGACTTTGTGGGTCTTAATTGAAAATTCTGGAAGCTACCTGCTCCCCATGAATATTTAAACCGTTTTCTTGGGCAAGTCGAACCCGATCGGGTTGGCCGATGGACGTCGAACTTTTACCACCCCCGCGACCCGCCCATTTCAGAGCCGAGCCCATGGGGTGTGATTAAGCTTCGGCTTCAATTATGCTCTCGGCAAGAGGAAGTTGCGGAGCGAACGATCGATCGGTGGCGATATATTTAGGATATCCTTGTTCACGCTGTTCTGCTTACCAAGGATAGTTCGAGCCGGTCACTGTCAGGTGTTGGCTAAAATTAGCGATCTCGTGGATAAAGGGTAGGTCGGGGAGAGACCGTGATATTACAGGGGCCAGGGTCAACTTTGCTCTAGCCGATGGAAACGTATGAGATGTGGAGTGGTTTTGGAAGTTAGTAGGTATTTCTATAGCGGCCCGACGACCTCCGCTGTCACACGCGATGAGCGTAAAGCATCGATCGATACAGCCCCCTCTCTTCTATCCTTGGATGAGAACCGTGTGGTAACGCGAGCTTTCTCGATGATCTCGCGGTGGAACGCGGTAAACCGAGGGGAGGTTCTTTGGTTGGCAAGGGGCAAGGGTTTAGACGATTGTCAATTAAGGGCATCTGGCTCTGCGAACCTAAAGGAAATCCTCAATGGCCAGATGTCCTACATCCACGAAACTTTCGAAACTTTTTCACGTACAGTTTACGTGGATGGCTACTTTATTTCTCACTTGTTAATTAATTGTAGCGGAAGTTCGCTATACCGAAATCATCTCCCCAGGCGTAAGGGTAATTCAGAATAATCGTTTCGTTTAAATAGTACACGATTGGACAAACGAGAGTCTTAATTCTGCCCGGAAATTTTTCCCCTCCAAGAGGACTCGATTATATCCCCGAGGGATCCTCGAGAGTTTAAGCTTAACGCCGCGCAGACGACGGGAATAAACTTTATCAAAATGAATTCGCTGGCTACGCCAGGAAGTTTCTTATTAGACCCTGATAATCTGCGCCCGAGCGAAATTAATTTGCGCGGTTCTTTGGTCTGAAGTTGGACCTCTGCCGCGTCCGAAGCGGAGGGCGGTGACAGGGGGGGATGGAAACTCAAGGGTTTAAGTGACTCATGTACACAGGCAGACACGTACACGCAAGCATATCCAACGTTTTTAAGCGTTCAATCCAGCTCGCCCCGCTTTCCTTTATTTCACCTGCTGGCAACGTTACACCTTGAAAAAAGAGGCTTACGTAGGTAGACATAAGTAGCGTTATAATCGTTAGTTTAAAGTTAATTAATTCGACAATAAGTACTGGGGCTCGCGTACTCGCGATACACGACGAGTTTTAGGCACTTTTTGAACGTACGCGAGGCTAAACACCGTGGCGTGCTTAGCCCGTACTTTGCACCATCGATAAGACTTATCTGCGATATTCTTCTCGTTTTTTATCGTGCACTATCGTTTCTCTCGCTGCGTCATCAAGTCTGGCACATACCCGTCTAGCAATCCGTAAACACCATTCGTGGAAGCTCGTTGAAAGTTCTGAATTTGCGTTGTCGGTAAACCGACGCTTCCCGTTTCTACCTCGTCGCACCATTCAGCGTTTTCGTTCGACAAAAGTCTCTACTCCGCGGTCACCACGGATTTCTTAACGATCATGTAACAACAGAACCGTATTTCTCTACAATTAACTCGTACTGGAAGTGTTCCGTGTAAAAACATAATCGTGGATCGTAAGCATAGCGTTTATCACAGACATCAGCTGCAGCTTCTGGACGTTTATGGTTGCAAATTATAGGTTCGTAATCGGAAGTCTCTGAATTAGAACCGCCTTCCTTCTACCATGCCTTCCAAGACCACTCCCAGGTTCTCGTTTCACGCGAACACGGATTCAACGAGGTGCTGTGCTCTTTCATCCCCCATAATCAAGAGTTTGGACACGAAACATTTATGGTTAATAGATGGGGCTTCCAGATGGAATTGCGGGTGACACGTTTAGTACCGACAATTCTGCTTGGGAATTACACGTATCGCGACGACGGATCTTGCTCGATAAAGTGGAACGTCGTTTCCTATGGTCTGACCCTATCGCTAAAAGTCTACGTACAGCCCGGCACGTGATCGATCCACATGTTCGGATTCACATGATAACGTAATGCTAATCACACTCAGAGATCTAACTCCCTAACACCGGTAGTGATTAGTGGCATTCGTCAGCTGATGGAAGAACCGATTCACACCTCGATCTGGTCTTGGAAGGAAGCGCGCAACAGTGTTCGGAAAAGGTGTGCGACGAAAAATAAGTGTACATACTTAGTGCCGTCTAACGTTATCATTGTTACGCGATATATTCTGAACGCTACTGTGTTCCCACGAAGCGTTCTCTTATCGGACGAAAACCCTTCGTGGGCGGCTTCATTGCAATAGGCCGTTCCTGTCGTAGCTGATAGACCTGAACGCGTCCTCGACCAGGTCTGTCAGGCATCTGACTGCTTGCAACAGAGCCGCTAGAAGAAGGGACAGTGATAGGGAGATCAGTTTGCTAGGCACAAGAGCGTTCTCCGAGGAACTTTGACCTCTGCTCGATATCTTTTTCCTTTTCCTTTTGTCGAAGCATTTACCGCCAGCGGTCTCCTTGTCCTGAGCCTTATCCGCGGAAGCCGCCCCTCGCCTCGGCCTGCTGGGCGATTTCTCTCGCGGACGTGTCGCGTTCTCTGCCAGCTCCTTCGAGAGCTTTCCTCTTCTGTGATCGTTCGTGCCTGATACGGTGGAACGTCTGTGGGAAGCGATCGATTCGATCCTCCTTCGGAAATCCTCCGTCTTCGCCTCCACTATGGTCCAGCGTTTCTCATCAGATCCTCTTCTATTCACAGCTTTCGAAGTCTTTCCCCGGCGTGTCTGTAGTATCTCCTCCGACCTCGCCTTCAGCGAGAGATCCAAGGAGTTGCCGTTCGCCGAGTTGAAGAACAGGTCCTGCAGAGAGCTCTTGCCAGTCTCGTGCCTGTCAGTAGAGTCCAAGTTTGGGAACTTGGGATTGTCGTTCAAAGAGTTCGTTCTACTGTGATACTTGTCGCGGCAGAATAGCTTCTTCTCCGCGCAGGTGGTGTTCAGATTGTAGTCGATGATCGTTGGTTCCTCGGGCTCCGACGAGTACAGTCGAATATTCTCCTTGGTCCCCTCGAGAACGATCCTTCTAGGCAATGTCTTGTTGAGACTGTTGGGGATGAAGTTCATCGCTTTCTCGGTGTAGTGCGTATCGGCGGCTTCTTCCCTGAACACCGTCGAGCTGTTCATGCAATCGATGTTCGAACGATCCTCGACAGATCCCGACTGATTACTTTCTTGCACGTTGGCGGTGTCAGAGGACTCCTCGTTCGAGGCATCGAACGGGGCAGCGCCAGCGTCGCCGTCCTCGTCGTCGTTGTCTTTTATCGTCAGCTTATGGCCAACCCAGACCTCCTCCTCTTCCTCTTCCTCCTCCTCCTCCTCCTCTTCGTTCTCATCGTCGGACTCCAGGGACAAGGACTCCTTCTTCTTGATTACAGGAACAACACCGTCGGGGTAGAGATGGTCCTGCACCTCGAAAAGACCCTTCTCGACGCTTGGGCTTTTGTACAAAAGGTTCCTCAATTCCGGTATATCGAGGTCCTGCACGTGAAGCAGATTCTGCTCGATGTTTAACAGACTCTCTTCGATCTGCACCAAGCACTGCTCGATATCACAGTTGGGTTCAGCGCTAGGTTCGCTTTCTGGCTTCGCCTCCGACTGATTGGTCTCCGCGGCTTCGTTCTCATCCGCGTTGCTAGCGTTCCCTGACGTCTGTTGCCTATCCTCTGACACGCGAGACCCAGCGAACTGCTCCTTCCAAGACTCTATCGGCCACCCAGACCCCTGCAGCCACTCCCTGTGCTGCGTCTGGCTGTCGTAATACACTCTGTAATTGCTGTGGCTGTTCGCCATCTCGTAGTTGGTGTTCTGTCTAGCGTCCCAGTTCAGCTGGTCGCTCTCCGCGTTCTCCGCGCTCTCCCTGTAGCTTCTGTCCCTGTTCTCATACGAGACACTGTGATCGCCGTGGCTGTTGGCCACGGAGTAGTTGCCGGTGTCGTCTCGATTCGCGTCCAGGTAGTTCTTCACGGCCAGCTCCGAGTACAATTCGCTGTACCTGGAATGACTGTTCGACTCTCGGTAAGCGTTGCCGTGGCTGTTGGCGAGCGGATAGGTGGTGCTGAAGTCAAAGTCCTCGCGGGGTTTCCGCGAAGGCGCCCGCATCCCTCTATCGTACATAGAGGCCTCGCCTCTGCCGTGACTGTCGGCATCGTCCTCGTCGTCGTCCGCTTCCATGGCTCCCTCGGGGTAAGGAACTTCCTGCGTCTCGTCCGGCGCCACGCTGGGCTCTAGACACGCGTCGTCTATCAGTATGTAGCCATCCAAGACGTTCTCGTCCAGATCGATCCACTTTCGCGATCGATCCTCGCCCCGTTTCCGTATACGTTCAGCGTCGTCTTGTTCGCTGGCCTGTCGCCGTCGTTCGCGTAACGTTGGGTCGTGCACGTGCACCTGCACCGGGCAGAGGACGTCGGTTCTCCCCTCGGCGTCGCAGGTAGCTGGGGGCGTGGTCGCGACTAGGGGAGCGACCTCGTCCAGCAGAGCTTCACGAGACTCGCGGTACCTGTAGCCGGGACACGGGGTGTTCACCGGGGAGTGCGAGAGGAGATTAACGTAGCCACCGGCGCCTCTGCCTATGAGCGATCAGGTGACCATCGGCGAGCCTGGGGCGTGACCCACCGCGGAGTCCTGACTCTCGTTTAGTGCCTCGTTGGAAAGTCTCGTGCGATTCGGGTTGCACACCACCTGCAAATAGTAGAGGGGTATTGAAGTTTTCTGGCGGAAAAACATTTTTTAATGCAACTTGGCTCCCTAAGATTATATCTCGAGTGCGCCACTGATCACTGCAATGGACAATAGTTTCTTTTAAAAACATACGCACCTTCGGATGACTGATCTTGACGTCCCTAAATTCGTCAGTGAACGTCAGAATGTAAATACAGAAGGCCGCAGCGCAGAGCCACTCGGTCACCGTGCTAGCCACGTGCAATTCCCAGCCTCCGTCCCCTTTGTACCACTTTCGGGGGTTCGTTCCTGAAAGGAATAGAGTGAATGCACGCGTTAATACACGTGACAGAGGGGCGTAAACTGTGGTGGGAAACGCAACGAACCAACCCTTATAGGCCAAGTGTGACAGCACGCCGGTGATGACGGTGACGACGAAGCAAACGGTGGAGAAGATAGACAATGCCGTTCGAAGGTGCGCGAGTCTCAACGAGCATCCGAGCGGGTGCAAGTAAAACGAGCATACGGCCTGGAAATGAAACAGGTCAGAGTGTATCTTGAGAACGAACGAGCTTATACCTGGAATGACAATGCCGCATTACGGACAAATCAGCTTCTCCGGTAATTACGCAAGACACGGGGAACGAATCCTACTCCGTTTGGCGTAATCTAATTAGCCGACATTAGCGTTTTATTTGCGACTTTCCAACGAGTTGTAATCCTCGTCTCCGAGCTAAAATGAACGGTGCACGTGACACCTTCAATTCGCAATCATGCGTGGAGGTTAATTAAAAAAATAACTGAGCATAGGCAGATCACAAATTTCACTTTCTTTTCATCAAGAGAAAGATTACAGTTTCAGAAATAAAATAACGCCATGAGGGTCCGATGATTTATTTAGATATAAATTTTACCTGTGTCCAAAAGTACGCAGTGCCACCGCCGAAACAGAGAAACGCGCCGATGAAGTGGACCACGATCACGGATGTTTCTTGAAAATTAGCGACCACGGAAAGGCCGAACGTCGATATTAGACCAAAAATTAAGGCCAAACGATTCCATTTTGGCAGAGACGTTTGTAGACTAAAGGTGCTCGAGCACTCTTGCACTTGAGAGTACCTTATGTAAACCACGACTGACACTGAAATCATAAATACATACCAAATGAATGAATTACTGATATATTTACTTAATACCGTCTCTCTTTGCTCGCTCGAATAATGATTACTTTTAATTCTGTTCTCGATTGCAAGTGCATTTTGCACGCAGTAACGATTCGCATTGTTCTTCGAGTACTCGACAAGAAATCTTTTCTGCTCGCGCAAATGCGTGTAATATTATCTTTTCTCGAAATCCAAAGCTATTTTTGCTTCGCGAAAACTCCCGTTTATTCTCCGCGAACGAGAATCGGGGTCGCCGTACGACGTGCAAACTGTCAATCGATTTTCTCGCCTCGGGAACATCGATTATTTAAATGCATTCGTCGATGAATACAGCGCACTCACTGAGCATCGCGATCATGTTGATGAACTGAGCGAATATGCAGCTCTCCGGTGCATAGGTTGCTGTGTCTGAGATGTATGGGAAGCCAGCTTCCACGTGGCCCAACAGAACCGCTATTACATAACTGGAAAATGGAAAGACACATATTTACAGCCAACTGAATTATGCACGGGGATTCAAAACTTTATACTGCTCAGTTTGCGAAAGTTTGACAGAAGTGGACTTGTTAACTGCAGCTGAGATGCATATCGACGCGTCTCACTCGCCAGGGAACTTAATCCAAGTATTTAAAGTGGGAAGGATTTGAAAGGATAAAACAAATAATGTATTTAAAGAGCTGGTAATGTAGGAATTACCCCATTCTTTATTCCCTGGTTACATATTTATCATAATACAGGAGATCAAAGATAGTGCAATCGCCAGTGCTAAGGTATTATATGTCACGCTTCATATTTATGCGGGAAATAATTAGTTCATTTTTAATTAAAAACGTTAGAGGTGCGTGCACATTCTATGGTATGCGAAGCGCCGGAAGCAGATAGCGATTATCAGTTAGCAGATATTAATTTAATATTTTATCTCTGTATAAGATAGCGCGGCATCAAAGGGTATAAATTTCTTCCCGAGTCGATTAAATGAATTTCTTTTGCATCGGAGCTTGCAACATATTTCTAACAGAAGAACGAATTATTGTACTACAATTAAAGCGTGTTTTCTATAAATCTACTCGATCCGAACATCGTATCGCAACAGCTCGCGGTGGGTCTTCATATTCAGCGTGCACTGTGCAAGCTAAATTTTCAATGGGGAATAATTCTAGCCGCGCGCCGCATACAATTGATGGTTGAAATTCATTTTGCTGACGTTCGTCAAAACTGAACGCAAAGCAGAGATGGAAATGATTAATCAGCCGAGCAGTTAAAGACAAACAATTTAAGCAGTCTTAAAGCAGTCAGGCAGGAAGGCAGATATGCAAATGCTAAGACGACATTGAAATATTTCTCATTAAAATCAGACGTCACTTTGATCTCTTGAACTATGAAACGATTGTTTAACTCGGAAGATCTGCTCACGTTAGAATGAAGACTGCAGGCAAAGAGACAAACAGGACGATCGGCAAGTAATGGAGATTGACAAGGAAGTCTCGCTTGTCCATGATTCCTTTGTGCGTGTTCTCGGTTATCGTGGATTTTCCCGCCGGAACCAATGACGCCGACGCCCGCGGACGACGCCGCTATCGTTTACACACACGCGTCGAGCCACGCGTCCACGAGCCACGACCACTCATGCTCGTCTGCTCCCTGAACAGGCCCGATGTCTTATTCCACTTCGTCCCCCAGGGGAATCAGTCTCTGGTGCACCTGGAGCGACGCCCGCACTGCGGTTCCGCTGCCATGAACCTCCACTTCCACCTATCTTTGATCAGAAAACAGAGTGTCACGTGGCGATGCAGCGCGAAACGTGCTCGCGCTATTTTCGACGTGGCCGCTTTCTAGCTACGAGAACTCCTGCCAGCCTTAGCACCTCGTCCAAACAAAACTGCACGTATGCGTATCCGAATTACATCGAAAGAACCGTCGCTCGAGCGACTGACAGAACTTTAGAGCTAGCCGTTTCTATGCACCGACTGGTGCACGATGCAGAATTACAATCGTAGCTGCCGTCACACGTGTGCGATTCGCTCCTCGTTACAGACCCGCGCCAGGGATAACGTACGCGTCCCAGGTAAGCCGTAGCGAGCAGATAAATGCGCCGCCGCGACTGTTTGCCGACGATGCCAGGTGACACGCGACGGAACGTGTGCATCGCGTGCGAATATTCCCACGCGGGCGTTGCCTAGGGACAAAAAGGAAGGGAACCCTTGCTGGGAAACGTGGCTGGATCTGCGTAGACAGTGAGCGTCCGAAACAAACAGGCAACTTTCTAACTGTGTCCTCGCTGGTACAGGCGAGGAACACTTCAAGGTACCTTGGACACTCGGATGTATCGTTGCCACCGACGGCTACCCCTTCACTGTCGGCTTTCACTGAAACTGGACACTGTTTCCAGAGGGTTGCGCACGGTTGGAGGTCTTCCTGCAGCACGTACCGAGCACCCCGCACACCCCCCGATGAATTACGGTGGTGATCGAACGGGGACGGGGCTGGTCCGGTTCCTCTTTGATTTCACGCGAAATCGGGGCTTTCGGCGGAGGTGCCAGGGTGAAGAGCCAGCGGAATGGCAGAGGTTATGGCCGACTGTGCGCGATCGATGTTGTGCCAGAGAAAACGGCGCTCTCGGCAGCTGCGCCACGAGACTGACGCCCAGCGTCGTTGCTAGTCGGTGTTCTCCAAGAAGCGTTTATCCTGACGCGTTACCGAGAACGTATCTCGATATACGCACGCTTATCGGCACCGGCACTCCTCGGTCAGATAAGTGCGGCAGCTTTTTCAAACACCGGAACGAGTTCGAGGAGAAGGTTCTAGGGGCTAGTTACGATCTTATTCTCTTCCTGCTTGGCTTCTACCGCTATTGCTCCGTAGGAATCGAGCAAGTCGACTTGGAGGCCTCTTGAACACGTTTTTCGAGCGTGACTGGATAACAGGCTTCGTTTCTCGATAAAATCGATTCGAGGCAGACCTCTTGGTACCTTCCGCTAGGAGCAGAGTTATGCGATGGAGTTGTTCTTATTTGTCGGTTGATTTTTCGGGGGACCTTTGAATTTGGTTAGACGCGACTGGCGACTGGCATGGACAACGTCAGGATCGTCTATCCAAATGTTGTTAAAGGCGAAACACGTGCAGGATTTCAATGGGTATGGCCACAGACGAGGTATAGGATAGACCTATCACCTTATGAATGTGCGTGTCGCCACCCAAACTGTGTTGCCGACCCGTAATTTGAGGACTGAATGTAGCGGCCTCTGCTCATGCACAACGTCCAACTCAGCAACTACTCTGAAATGTGTTGAAATGCTGAAAGGTGTGTTGCGTTGCTTGTATACGTGTGAGTTTGACATAGGCCGGTATTCATAAACGTCTATTAATCTTAAGCAAATGATTAAGGGGAGGTTCCGGTCTAGAACCCCCAAAAAATAGGTGATTTTTAGGAATTAATTTAAGGAAAACTACTATATATAATTTAATGGGACTTTTTGCATTATATTAAAGATGTCTTAAATTATAGACATATATATCTTATTTTATAATTAATCATTGCAGACGCCACTGGGGAGTCGTTAAATTCAAGGCGTCAAAACATTCATCCAAATCGGTGGGCCCAGTATCTCCAAAAATTATTATCCGATTCGACTGAAACTTTTTTATTTTTAAGAATATACTTCTGGCTAGGGGGGGGGGGGGGGGAATCAGGAAAATTACAAACATGACATTTTTTAGAAAATAACGACACTTGAAGTTCGAAATCATTTTTTTCACTATGGTCCTCAAAAATGATATTTCTTCAAAGCTCGTGCAAGCTATAAATTACAAGATGATAAATTGTTTTGTTAGTACTTTGCGTGTAGTAGAACCCTTTCACGTCTCGTACGCCGATAAGTATTACAAATTGACGCTGTTACTGACATTCCCGCAAGTTTCTAATGCACTGTTTCATCAATCTAGTGAAGTAATAATAATTTGATTCTATTTGCCTCGAGTATTAGTTCACCACCGACATTGAAATTTACAGTAAAATCTAATTCTTATAAGCCTCGCAGAAAGTTGTATGATGCAAGAGCGTCGTGGGGTGCATGAATGCAACTGCAAATCGAGCATTCTTTAATTCCACAATCATACGGGATGCTTAATATGTCGAATACGAGTTACATTTCTGAATTTGAATGCTTTCGTGTGAGATTTTTCAAATCTTCTCTCTTAACAGTAATTACATTCGAGTCATTAGATTCTCTTAATAAGGCGCGTATAGAAGGCATTAATTTGGTATATTAATTAATAATAACAATCATTGTTGGTACTACCTGTTCACTATGCTCGCTACTTTTGCTTGACCGTTGCATCTGCTAAATATAAAGAGACACTATATAGTGGCAGTATTACGAGAAATAAGAAATGCCACATTTACCATGTAATAATAAATGACAGCTGTTAAAGTGGCTGTTATATAAACGTAAATTTCTTTCTCCCTTCCATTAAAATAATTTTAAGCTACTAAATCTAAAATTTTATACATCGCGGAAAAACTTGCACTAGTGCTTAGATTAACCAGGAACCAAAAAATTTCTCGTCAACAATAATTGTTATTCGTAACCAAAAAAAATTCTGGTCATCGATAATGATTATTCGTAACAAAAAATTCTGGTCAAAGATAATGGTTATTCGAAACCCAAAACAATTTCCGTCGTCAATATTCGTTATTCGTTACCGAAAACAATTTCCGTCGTCTATAACAGTTATTAGTGACGAAAAAATATTTCCATTCACAATAATGGTTTTAGATTGAAAAACTAGTGCATAGCATGCGAAAACGTCTGAACTCTGAAGAGCGTAATTGGAGCCAAAGGTAGCCTAAATAAATATTAATCTAAAATGAGGTGCATATAATTAATGTGGTTCGAATATTTTTGTGACTCTGTTGCAGTTGTTACGTGATGGTTACTTTTTAAATTCATCTCTAAATTTTTGCTACAATCACATCATATTTTTTGCTACACAGATGTCGACGATTGATTCAACTATCACGTGTTATGGGAACTTCTCTCAATCAATAGTCGATTATCTGTGAATATTCTTAATAGTTGCATTTTATTCAGCTTCACGTCTGTCACGCCAAAGCATATTCTCATGGAAGATTATTGTTAGCGATCTTCCAACGCCGTCGACGCTCTTAGAATGCGCGCTGTGATAAGCCTTCCGATACATAAACATTGTAGTAGACCACTTTATATTTTTCTTCCCTGTTAAATTTTGTTACACCGTCATTGACATCTGATCCTACCATTGAGTGTAGTGGGAATTTCCCTCGACCAGTTGTCAATGATTTACAAACCAAATTATAATAATAATTTTATATGAGCCGCTACGGCACTGCGCTCTTCCATGCGAAAATCTTCCAACACCGTCGACGTTCTTAGAACGCCAGACGCGATAACAACCTAGATGTTGGGAACGTTCCGAGCGGTGGCGATTGGGCCCGTGTGCATGAGGTGCAAAGTCAGCAATTTTGGCAAAGGCCCGAGTGCCCGGACCTATCCTATTCAGTTTTTTTAAATCATTATAGTTCTCTATTTTAATGTTTAAACTTAAATCCTTACTTAACTCCGATATAATCTAAACAAGAAACTGTTAACACTAAAGATCAGTGTACTGTTCGGCGTGTTTGTGCTTCAACATCTTGCACCGGTGCCCAGCGCTCCAGGTCACGCAGAGAGAGAACCATCACGCAGAGATAGAAAGAGAACCAGAACGAGAGAGAGTGTGAGCGCACGAGAGAAAGAAAGAAGGAGAGTAATTGGTATTAAAGCTTAATAATCTACGTGTGCGAGGTCCGTGAGTTTTTTGAACATACGTTACTATATTCAACAATTGCCAATTGAATTGTGTATACCACTCGAAACTTTCAATCTTGTAAAAATTGCTTTGTGCTACCCGTGTACGAAGGGGGTTGTTGATCCAACCACTGTGTGTTACGGGAATTCTCCCTCGATAAACTGTGTTACCTTCTTTCCCCGGGTATTGCAATTTTAAATCATTTTCAATTAGAAAATGCACAAAGTCAAGCACTCGCGCGATAATTGATCCAACCATTACGTGTTACGGGCTAAATATCGGAGAAGTCGCACAGAAAGCGTGATTTCAATGGTCAATCCATAAAAAATGTTGCTACAACCTATATCTAATGTATTTTTCAAACTCCTCTTCTTATGCGTTAGAAAAAATTGCAATTGGTCGGAATATCGAAAAAAATAGTAAAGATCATTTTTACACTTTGTTCTGAGCCTGTAATGCAAATTCAAAAATCCCTTTTGTACATTTAAATAAGTTTTATACATGCTGAAAATTTCATCAAAATCGGTTAACATTGCTCTGAGTTACAACGCGCTTAAAGATGTGTTCGTCATTACCCCACGACATCAAAAAATAAAAAGGAATTTATTTCAGGGGTTAGAATCATGATTCAAGCCACACCTTGGTCACAGAATGTTGGTAAAAAAGGGCTTTATTTTAACTTAAAAAAATTCCAATTGTGTCATTAATTCAACAGTAATTACATGCAATTGAAAATGGACAAAATATTACTTGAAACATGATGAAAATAATAAATTGTGTTTATCTTAACTAGCATGAGCGTTTTGTATTTATTACTTTCTGCCCGACGTTGGATACGTCCTAAAGTATTAGTTAGTGGAGAGGAAACATCGTTTTTATTTATTAAAACCCAGTAAATATCGCGTTCGGAATTACCCCGCGTTCGTGATTACCCCACTCTCCCCTACCTCGAAGAAATTAGACAAATCCGCTCGGTCATTAAAAAATTAACGCCCTCACGTAACACAGTACATCTTTGCAATAAATGTTTCATAACTTCTACAAATATTATCCGATTCATTTCAAATTTGGTATACAATGTAATCTCGATACCTGTGTCTTATAGTAGAGGAAGTGCAGTATATTTGGAATACAAGTTTGTTTAAGACTAATAAAAAATTACGATAGAGGATGGGAATAAATAAAACTGCATAATATCATAGGGATACCTAGTAATAATCTGTCCTATTTCACAGTCTCAGTAATAATAAAAAACAAAAAGTAACTGAAACTTTGGTTTGAATGAAAAATGACAAGAAGTATCGATTTCGTTAAGGGGACTAGGCACTCGAAAAATCGATTTTTTTATTGCATTTTCCAAGAGTACTATCCTTTCTGAATAGAATGCCGCTTGGTTTATATTAAAATTTGCAAAATTATAGATTTGACAGCTGAAATCGTTAAACGGCAACCTACAGCGTCGCCTTTGCCCAGAAACTTAAACGCGTTTTTCTCGAATATTTTTTTCTCTTCGTTTTTCCCTGATTGCGAACGAATGGAGGTTCAGATCGACTTGAAAAAAATTACAGGATATGTAAAACATGTGCCATTTCGCCGCAAACCTCTGATATTGTCCGTAAAAATTCGAGATTTTCATAAAAAAAATTAAGAAGTCACCGGATTTTGGTAGCGCACAAACAAGAACTAATTTTTCTCAGAAAAATCGCCGTTTTTCAGCGATCAATCGCATAATTTTGATTTAACTATTGTTTTTATAGGTTTGCGCGGAAACTATGAATCCAACAAACAAGAATCTCACCTTTGAAATTGGATTACGTCAGATTTTAAGACTGATATTAAGGAAAAACGACGGAAAACCGTTAAAATGTTTACCTGCCTGCAGCGCCATTTTTAAAGCACATATATATTTCTTACCATTTATTTCTCAATCTGTATGGTAGTAATAAACATTGGGTAAAAGGATACACCTGAATGTGCTTTCATTTTTTTTACAAATAAATATAGGACAGAGTCTCTTTCTCACGAAAAACGACTGCCTAGTCCCTTAAGGTGCAGGTAATTTGGAATACCGGTATTTATAAACTTAAACAAATCTTCCAAAGTCCACTGCTTCCCTGTTTTGTATGTGTTTATCGTTGCCATTTCTAAAATAAAGATATCTTGAGGAAATATATGTATAACAGAATATTTGTAAAAATAATAAGAACTGTTACTGAAAAAGTTTTGCAGATTGACGTTTTCTTCCTCTGCAAATTAAGTCGAAAATGTAAATTAACCCCTATAATCTATTATAGGGGTTAATATATAATATATAATAGTTTATTAGATACTTAGGTATTTCAAATTACCAACAGTATTCCAAATATGCTGCACTTCCTATAGTTACAACATTACTTTTAGAACTTAAGTCAAACATGTATATTTTTTTTGTTTTACAGTTTTAATAGCGAGCGTTCGAATACTTTCGTGGCTTTCTCGAATGTATCGCGAAACTCGTAAAAAGTTTTGCAATAAGAAAGTGTATATCACGCATGTAATTTTCGATTATATACTTTCTAAGCCATCTGTGTTAAGTTTCACAAGCTTAATTAAAGTACACTCCTGTATGTAGATGCTAGATATTTTATAAAGGAAGGAAATATACCATGCGTAATATTTCTATTTTACTGTTAGCAGAACGTGTGTGTAGAAACGCCTTTTGTTATGACTGAACGATGCTACCTTTGGAAGTCACCTCTGTTTACACGGCTCGGTGACGATATCCCAACACTTCGTAAATACATACGCGTGTATTGCCTCGCGAGTCCTGCCGCCTGCCTGCTCTCCCCCCACCAAAGCTAATATTCGCGAGGTACAGCGACACGGCGCGGGGGTCATTCGTTCCGTGGACGTCGTTGAGTTAAGACGCTTCGATAGCTAGCTGCGTATTTAAATGGTACGCGTACATTATCTACCCTTATATAATTACTTCCAGTCATTATTTGTCTTCTTCTTTACTCTGTATCGTGACTTGCTGCTCCTGTTAATACAGTTTCGGCCCGAAAATGATTAAATATCGCGAGAAAACCGTTAGATGTTCGTCGCGTATTCCCTTCGTTGCCTTACCGATATTTCGGCACATTTAGTGCACACATATCGTGTCTCGGTATTCAATTACATCCCTTTCCGGGCATATTTCAAGTTTATTTGTTGTTTGATTGCCTTACGAATGTTTTAATGCTTTTCTTTCAAACTTGTTGCATCGTTAGGTTACAGGCGTTGAGGCGAGAGTCGAAAGCCAAGGGCACGCAACGCCATGACAGTTGCTGGTTAATTTGAACGGTGCTTGGATGGCATCTGGTTTCATTCCTTGGAAGAAGGAGCTAGCAATACGTGTGGTATATGTATTTTTCTCGTTATTTTATTGAATCATTGTTGGCTGTGAGGGTGGTGGGTAACTTTGCAGTCGGTTAATACCGTGATGAAATGGGAAAAGATTAAATTACGATAAATTGAATAATTTTAATCAGATTTGATTAAAATTTTTAAAATGTCGTCAGTAGATGTTTACGAAATATTGGAATTTACGTAGAATTCAACGATATTTCAATGATTTTTTAGAATCTATCTCTATGAAGCTGTTGTAATTGCATTTACCATCGGTTTCGGATGCAAATTTTGTTCTTTATGTACAGAAACTGCGTAGTTGATCAATGACGTGCTATTCAAACATAAATAATTAAGGAATCTTGATTCTTGCCATGAATTTTGGATATTTATAAAGATCGTGATATATTTTGAAGTATTATTCGAATAACACGAACGTGCTTACAACTTTAATGACGAAAGCCACTACAATGATTCATTTAAATGTAATAATTATTTCTGAAGTAGTATATTTTGGATAATATCGTGTGAAATGTAAAGCTGCTCGTATCCAGCGAGCATTCTGTATTTTCGCATCACACTTTGTTTTCTAAATAATAAGGAGTGAAAGTCCCTTGGCTGGTTCCAAGAAAAACCATATTTCCTCGCCACAAACACTCGATGAAACCACACCCACCTCACCCTCCTATTTTATTTATTTTTCAGAGATTGTGACCGCGTGCAATGTGGCCAAATAGAGTCAGTGTTTATGACGTACGCAATTTTTCGTTTTGAAGAGCACAATTGCTCATAGTAGAGTGTCATTAACAATTTGGGGATACGCGAGGGTAGAGTCAGTGTTTTCTACGCAATTTATATTCTTTCACGAGCGTCGCGGCTCTGATCTTCGAATCGAGACTAGAATCTTTGGGGTGCGTTAGTAGTCTACGTATTTCTTTATTTTTTTTTTTACTTTTGAAAGCGAAACTCGTTACCGGAAATTAGAGTCCCTGCGTTAGCTGAAGAGGAGATTTGTGCGCAGAATATTAATGGAAAGATGTAAGTATCTATGTATTTCATTCAATTCCATTAAAGTAAAGTTCATTGTAGAAAGTAGAAAATTGTAGAAAGAAAAAAATGTTAAAAAAATTAAAACAAAATTAATTTTTAGAAAGAATCACCAAGTAATTCAAAAGTAACGAAACTTTTGTTAATTTTAATATTTAATATTTAATTTTTTCCTTAAAATGTCTAAATGATAAAAAATTTCGTTAGTTTCGAATTGCTTCGTGGTTCTGTATTAGAGTTGAAACGATCGTAACTTTAGAAAGAAATTATAATCGTGTTCTGTTCCTTCGTTACAGCCTTCGAGCAGCCTGATGAGTTCTTCTGAGCAATGATGACTTCTGAGTAGCTTGATGACTTCCTCTGAGTAGTAGCAGGGGTGTTGGCGTCTCCGTCACCGGGGCACAGCGAAATGTGAGTGCGCATGCATTATGGTTCCTCTGATCACTCAATCATGTCGTAGGACGTTTGGTCCGAATCGACACGAGTGACCGGTTGTATACGTGCTTTGGCGAGCATAATGACCGCGGGTATGGTAACCATGCCCGTGAATTGTAACATTTTGGCTGTGTATGTATTTATTAGACGAGGGCTAGGGTCTTCTTGTACACCGCGCCTTTTCAATAGAATTAAATTATAATCATAATTTCCAAGATAAACGGTTCCTAACGCGAATGTTAATCATTGATCATACATTGATGTAGATATTTATTAATAGTGCACATAAAGGTGCATAGCAGCTCAGAAGGTATTGGTATGAATATCAATACGACTGAATGCTAATTTTTATTAGGCGAAGAAGCCTGATACTTTCAGACTCCACATTTCTAGTATCATTTTTATTTAATAGGTAATGGAAAAATCGGACGCCCTCCGATTTCGTCATTGCGACGATTGTATTGACTTGAGTTTCTTTTATTTTTCTGATACTACGTTTTAAAAGTAACGTGATGTCTAAATGATGATAAAGGCGTAATTCCTTTCTTATAAAGGTCACTCGTTTGCGTGCACAATAGAATAATTAATTTCCATGTGCAAGAAGACAATTGAGGGTGAGCAAATTTCAGATTCAAAGTAATTAGCATGAAAACACACTTTCTTGTTTTATTAAATTTACTTTGACGATGGAATCGCTCGTTTTAAATCTTAAAGTAAATTCTTCATGATTTAGAGTCATTTTCTTAAATAATAGATTTAGATAAATTTAGATTCTTTTTTCTTGCTAATTGAATATTGAGTAGAGTGCTTTTTCTTGACGATGCAATTTAAAGTAGAGTCCTTTCTTATTTATCAAACTTTAAACTATCCACAAATTGAAAGTCGAGCCATTTTGCTTAATAATGTAAAATGAAAGAACACTAGCCTGCTAGACACTATACAGACTAATCATATTTTCTAGTTGAGGATTTTCAGGATATCTTTCCGTACCTATTGCCTTTTAACTCATCCACGTGCCCAGGCGCTACTTGGGTGGGTGAAAGCAATAGGGCACGATGACTTTCTTTACTAAATAATTACATTTTGGCGGCTGGCATTGCGTTAGTGTATCGTGCACGTCGCATTTTCCACCTGTGTGTGTTTGTGTGGTTAGGCGGTGGAATTTGCGTCGGTGAAAGATTCTCCTGAAAGACCATGTTAACGAAACTGTAACATTATATTATTATTCATGGTAATAATGATACCAATATATCATATTCCTTGTTGCACACGATGATCATTCTAGTAAATAATCTTGGAATATGAAATTTAATCAATCTCGTACAATTAAACGAGAAAGTAATAACGATTGATGTATGTACCTAATACGTACAATGCGCATTATCAAGTTATCCATTGTTTGAAATCGAAAATAATTAATTTCGATATAAATCATACTTACACGCAATGGTCACTGCTTTTGCCAGCCGATTTCAGTGAAAAGTGGTACGTACTTGTTAGAGTGTGATTGTGGCCAAGCTCGGGTGACGGAGTCGTCCCGGGACGGTCTCTCTAGTGTAGGCTTTTGTACCCGGGCGGTGATGCTTGAGAATCGTGGAGTGGGTTGACTGATGATTGTGTTTGAGAGATTGTTTTGCCATTTTTTAAATATAGGTGTTGTGTAGGATAGGTAACTTACCTTCTGGTACGAATGTGTGACGTAAATATAAGTAGGTAGGGCCGGGGCAGGTCGCCGTATTCTCTTGTCGCATTTTCCCCCCGCGATAACCTGCTTTCAGGCAATTTGTGAGAAAAGTCGACGGCCAGACTAGCGCGAGTGGGGTATGCCCTCGCTTCTAGCCTCGCTATGTCGACTTTTTTCATTGCACTATTAAGTTTCAGAAGGGCCGACCGCCCGAAGCAAGAAGTGGCCAAAGAGCCGAGGATAGCAAGAATGGCTCTGCATTCTCGGATGCAGGGTCATTTTAAGGTATTACTTTGCCATTATGCTCGCCGGTAGTTGTAGTAGTAGTAGTTTGGTTGGCCATAGGCTGACCCATCGACACCCTCTCTCCCGAAATTGAGCACACCGCGTTTTCAATTAGGGTTGTGAAGAAGATTACGGGGACAGTTAGTGTTGCGACTAAATGTTGATTACGGTTTGAATTAGCGTTGCGAATCGAATATTCCCCGCGTTTGGTTCCAGCATAGTGTTGCGAATGAACGTCGAGCGTGGTTGCTTGTAGTGTTCCGAAAATAGAGTCGCAATTGTTTTTGAGATTGTTCTTGTATTTTTAATTCGAGTTACTAGAGTTTGATTCATTTTATTACTTTTGATTCGTGGTATTCTTTTTATTAGAGTTGCGATGCGACTGATCGCGTTTTTTTAATTACTCGTCATAGTTTGATACTTAATATTTTTTTGAGTTAGTGTTGCGATGATGACTGATCGCGTTTGTATTTAGAGTTGCGAACCCAATGCCCCGAAACTGTCCTGGGACATGTCCGAAGACATGTTCCTGGGAAAAAGGAGTCCCGAGCAGCTGGCTTTGCTGCACATCGCACATGGGACTCCACACAGCCTTCAGGAAGGCTGCAACGAATTAAAGTTAGAGTTGCGTATTGCGAGACACAGGTGCACTGAATTTTTATTAGTGTTGCAAAAAGTAAAACCACCCACGTAGTGGTTCTCGATAGCTTTTTATATTTGTTAGAGTAGTGTAGCTCCTTGGGAGCTTTTTCATTTGCTATTCGGGATTTGTATTGTGTATAGTAGAA
Source organism: Andrena dorsata (assembly GCA_929108735.1). Lineage (NCBI taxonomy): Eukaryota > Metazoa > Arthropoda > Insecta > Hymenoptera > Andrenidae > Andrena > Andrena dorsata. The sequence goes on from OV815489.1 coordinate 25,625,863, forward strand.
TTTCCAGTAATGAAGCACCATCCGGGAATTTTGAAGTTGTTGAGAAATTAGTGCTGCGAGTAGTCCAAAGTCCTAGTGACTATGCTCGGGAGTTGATTTTAGTCTGTAATAAGTTAGCGTTGCGAAAGAAAGAAACGGTCCACTCACGGTTTTCTTGCATTAATAAGTGGACAATGATCAGCTGCCCTTCTGGCTACTGATCTTTTTTTGTAGCAGCCCTAAGTGGCTGCACCATCCTCCTTCTCCTACTAGGAAAAAGTATTAAATATTTCGGTAATATACATCATGGGGTATTGAATATTTCGGTAAAATACATTGAATACCGAAGTGTCAAAAATTTACTAAATAATAATACTTTTATATTGCAAAACATATAAACGCGGCAAAGAAATACAATGATATTATCCTATTTACCATCCTTGTAACAAAATTATGACCCCCGTTCGCTCTTCATCGGCTTTATATTCGGCTTTCGTAAATGGTAATAATTCGGTAGAATCTATAACAAGAAGTCCAATTGACCCATTTGAGGCTGTAACCGAGAATTACGAAATTATCTTCTTCTATTAACATATTGCTAATGATATGTGTAGGGATTTATCACTTACATATGGTTTATCATACATCTCTAAGATGTTTCTGGTTCCGTCAAATTTCTTTACTATGAATTATTTTTTAGTTTTTAGTGGATTTTTACTATTACTGAAACAAATTAATAGTAACAAAATACTTGGAAAAATGTACAGAATGAATTAAAATGGAAATAACAATAAAATTGAAAAAAAGAAACAAAATCCCAGAAAAAATGAAATTTAAGTGTTTTCACACAATAATTGTTTCTAGCTTCGGTGTTTATCCATAGATTTTCTTCAGCAGCAGCTTGTTTTCTTCGTAAAAGTGCAAACTCGACGTAAAAATTAAGAAGCGGGGCTTATTTTTGCGATTTCGATTTTTCCCAGACGATTAAATGAATTATTGATGTCAATTTTGGTCGAAAAAATGACTTTTTTTTTGCATATTTCCATCGGTTTCACCGGAACTGCTGAACCGATTTAAAAATTTTGTGAGGTAAATTTGTAGGTGACTGAATTATCTTTAATTTGAGATAATTTCGGACCATATCTGTTATTCGCAACCCGAGATATTCGCAATTACGTGGGATCACCTTTTTGACAGGCAGATAAAAAGTTCTTCTATCGATATCTCGAAATAGTATCTATAGAAAACTTTTTAGACCTCATTTTCGGAATCAGCGGGCCATTTTCAATAAGAAAGAAATAGTGGCAAATGTTGCGCAAACATTTTCTTTATTTTGTAAACTAGTGTTATTTAAGTAATTAAAAGTTTGAAATCCCAAACACGTAGGTGTACCTCTGAATGGTAGCGTTATAGTTGCTAAGACCTGGACCTACTGGACTTCCGGAGGACCTGGTCAGGGTTCCAAGCCCTGGTTCTTCTTGCACCCCCTCGGCCCCTTGACCTAGTTTATTCGGTTTGTGCCAATGAAATTTTCGGGTTCGTTAAAAGCCATTCAAAATTATATTATTCTGCCAAGGCCAAAACCGATTTCTCTTCCTTTTTAAAGGATTTCGTAGATTGTTTTTCATCATTTCTCCTATTTCATACATTGCTTCGTGGATTTCTTCATGAGCCGTTCTATTTCGTGTATTTCTTCGATCTGTTTACTGAATTTATTTTATTTCCTGCGTTTCTTCGTTGGGTTTACATGATATATTTTATTTCATGCATTTCTTTGATGGGGTTACGTGATTTATTTTACATGATGCATTTTCTTCGATGGGTTCTTAGTTTCCTCTGAAACCCACTACACTATTACTAATAGCGAATTCGGTATCTTGCACTGACTCTGCGCTGGTTCCAGAAAATGACTTGGATTGGTTGATTCTTATAGAGTTATCTTCGTCTCTATCAGAAACAACCAATCCAAGTCATTTTCTGGAACCAGCGCAGAGTCAGTGCAAGATACCGAATTCGCTATAACATAATGTAGTTGATGGTTTCATAATTTCAGGTCTACGCTCTCGCGGGGAAGGTTAATAAATTAATATGTTTTAAAGAAAATAGTGAAAAATCATAGTGAACAGTGGCCGTGAGAGAAGACATCTAAGGAAGCCTTAGGTGAATTTATTATAGTATCAAGTATTTAAAGCCCCATGTAAAATTGCCAAGTAGTTACTGAATCATTAGCTTTGTTGCTCTTTCGTTTGCTCTTCTTCTCCGATGAGGAGGTAGCCGCTGCTCCTGTTTCCGGGAGCAAGCGACTGAGCGTGGAATGGGTATGGGTGCATCAGTTTTTTCCCCTGGTGTTCTTTGATTCCATCCATCTCTCTACGGGTCTCGAAACGCAGCAACTTCCTCGCGGTAAGACTTGGTAATCGGTGGGAACCGAACCGATGGCTGTGATTGTCAAATATTCTTATCAATTATAAGAATTGCTTTCAAAATCCACGCATGCTGCATACTATGGTATTTTTAAGGAAATACCATAGGTATTTGAAATTGCAAGTTTGGAATTTGGATAGGAATATGTAAGAGGTATTTCTGAATTATAATACAGTTTGTTTCAAGTTTCTCTCAATTTATTCGCATAAGATGCCTTAACAGCGTCACAATAAAGTATAAGTTATATAAAATCACTTTCTTCTGTTCATTGTTGAGGTTTCCATCACTTGGCCCACATAAAGTAGCTGTCTACGTTGAAATATTCCCAAGTGTCACCTGTAATAAAAAAAATATTTTTAGTAGCCTGACTTGTCTATTATAGTAAATAGGACAAATGTTACAATATATTTATTTCATGTACGAAAATCTATTAGTGAATGGAATTGTGCAACATGTTTCTTGAAATTAGTCATAACACTATAAATTTTAATTTTACTTCCTACCACTCGTAGTATTGTAATCGTATTTGAGATTGAGTCGATAACGTTGGGTGTGACTCGAAAATGGTAAGGGGTTCGCGAGCCCCCCCGAGCGTATGACACAAAATTAAATTGCGTGATACGTCTATCCTATACTTCGTCGATGGTATGGTTACATCGTTGAAGGATAGCTGATCGATTTTGATGGGATAAATCACAGGCGATAACAATGCTTATTGCTCGAGGACGCGAGTGCACGATCAACTCTGGGAAACCTTACTCCGTTTGTAGTTGGACGACGGTATTATCGTGATTTTCAAGGCTGCATGGTGTGGCGTTTTTGCGGAAACGCGCGACGTTAGCGCGGGTCGGTCGGCTTTATCAGCGAGTAGTATCACAGACGGGGTGGTGGCCTTTATCGACTGCCAGAACAGAGATACGTCGGCTTCTGTTGGCAATGTAGGTGTGAATCGAGATGTAAAAAACGTTTCTTTCGAGTGATAAACGAAAAACTATTTAATTATACAACATTATTTACCGTCATGTCTTGTCAACTGGCCTCCAGCAACAAAAGTGTGCAAATATTATTTTCCATATTGTATATGCTTTGTTAAAAGGCATATGCACATATTATGTTATATATTTGTTGTATATCTATCTCACTGTATTTGATTGCAATCATAGATGAATTATCAAGCCGTTCCGTGACACTAATGATAAATCGCAATATATGTACAATGCTTCGTACAGATGTTGACATCATGCGATAGAATAAGTCATTAGAGACTCGTTTTTTACAATCGCTCGATACACATAAACAATTTCGATACAATTAAAGGGGTTCTATCATTTTTTTCTTTCAACACCCGATAATAGTAAAATTATTCATTTTCACTCTTTATTATATTTCTGCAGACAGGTAGTTGAAACTTTTAATGGAAATTATGTGGTTGCAATTTCAACTGCTCAGAATGTTTTCCAAAAGGCACAAGTTGCTGAAAATTTAACATTTACAAATTCTTCCAGCCACAATAATAAAATTGGGAACTGTCGCTCTACCTTTAACAAATTCAATAAAACTAGAGATGTCATATTTTACGTGCATACACATCCACGATCTACTCATGATCTTTGTAATATGACACAAAAGAAAGTTTAGTCGGTACTGATAAAAACAAATTAATTTAGTATGCATGCAATTGAATTGATGGAGTGATCAAGGTAAAATGAATTAAACCGAGCGTTTAATTGGTATAAATCATTTATACATGAATATCTAAAGAGGAACATAAATTAGAATTTGAATAGGTGTTAAATCTTCTAGGAGGTTTAAGATTCTGGTGTCTGGGGGTCCAACTTGTGCGATATATTGACGTCGGGATCCTTGTCTACGTATATCAGCTGAAAGAAGAGTATTTTAACGTTAGATAAATGTTAATTCACTGTTACATTTACTCTCTAACTTGAATGAACTCTCAACTGATAAACTGGCGACAATTTATTGTACACTCCTTAAAATTAAACGAGGGTGTTCACTTTTACCAGTAGATATTTGATTTGAGATACTATAAGTGGAATGCAAAGTATTATCAGTAAACAGTAAATTCAGTTCTTTTACTCTTCACTGAGACTTCTACAGCGGATAATATGTAGACGGAGTACCGTGACCACAGGATCCTCGAAATTGATTAACCGAAATTCTGGCACAAATGTGAGGAGGAATGCACAATAGACAAGCGCAAGAACCCACTCAGAAATAGCGCTAGCAACGTGCCATCCCCAGCCACCGTCCGTAGGCAACCATTTCTTGTAATCGTCGCCTGCAAGATACAAACCCGATATCATTTCAGGTGCTTCCGTGCAATGGTAACGAGGAAACGTTACCTTGGAACTCTAACATAGAAATGTAGCCTGGTACGATCGTAACAACTGTTAAAATCAGTGTCAGCGCTGACAGGCTTGCACGAACGTAGACCACGACTTTACCATTCACCGCTGGCACCATTTTGTAACTTAAATATGTCTGAAACACATCAAGCACTGTTCAAGTAGCTGTTTAGCCATTTCACTCAGATGCATACTCAGTTACCCGTTCGGCTGTTTATTCAATTCCCGACGCGGGTACCCAATTAAGTATCTAATTAGCTATCTGTTGTACCTGGAAACAAAAGTAGAGGGTCCCAGCAGTGAAGCAGGTCATAGCCCCGATCATGTGAGCCGCGACAACACGGGCCTCTTGAAAATTCGCCAGTATATCCAGACCAAAGCAGGCCAGGGCGCCGCACCAAGCAGTCACGACAACGATCTTCCTGCTAACGAGGTCGCTACCCATTTCCACTTGCCACTGAGAGACTTGCCGATGTCTGATGTACACGCAACAGGCAACTAAAAATCCACGCGATGGTATCAGTATCGTCGTTTAGCTCGATCAACCCGCGGCTGAGGCGTTTTAACGAAATGTTTGACGACATTTACGGAGCAACGCGGCTATGTTCAGGCACTGGGCAAATATACACGATTCCGGGGACAGGGTGCCGGTTTCTGATATGTAAGGGAATCCTGGCACCACGTGGTCCCAATGTACGGATATTGTGTACCTGAAATACGATTAATTTGTAAGCTGACCTCTGCAGGCCGTAGGCTCGCGTGAAGGATCGTTTAAATCAACTCTCCGATCGATATTCCTTATCTTAGAAAGATATTTTCAACTCGTCGCTAGTTATTACCGGGTTCCTGCGCGTATAACAAAGTATAAAAAGCTCGAGTATTTAAGGGGGGAAGCAACTGCGAAATTTTCTTTCCGATTTTTCTTTTTGTGCATTTTCATCATATTTGTGGGCTCAAAAATATATCTGCACAGTTTCAAAGTGGATCTCGAATAATTCTGCACCCCGCATGCCGCAAGGTCCTCAGTTGCACTTTCACGTTGAAAGCAGCGTTATTTACAGAACAATGTCCCCCGCGAAGCGCACATGGCGGGGCATAATGAATCAAGCTAATTGTGATTTACATCGCGGCATCGGAAACAGAACGCGCGGCTGTCGTTGTTTCCGATACCGCGGCCTTGGTCGACAAGTAAACTCGCCGATGGATGCCAACGATCACGGTGTTCCGATTACGGTTTCATTTTCACCGCGTGTCGGTGGCCATTGTTCGTGTCGAATCTGTCCTTAGACGGTGGGCAAAGATTCGTGGCTCGTGACGGAAAGTCACGGGACATTTGGTACAATTCAAACTGTCTAACGAGACTCGAAACGGCAGAGAAAGCTGCACGCCCTCGTCTCGACAGACTTACGTGATGAGGAATGTCACTGGGATCAGGATGAAGAGGCTCAGCGGCAGAACGTGCAGCTTTCCATAAGGCATCCTCCAACGGTTCGCTCTGGAGAGCTGAAAGAAACATTATCGTTATCGAGAGACACTATCGCGTTGCGGATGATAGGCGATTCCGCTTGACATTCGCGTCTGATTGTAGTCCCGATGATCGGCGTACGCCTACATAGTTGACTGAGATGGGAATAATGACGAAATGAGAAGTCTGTTGCTTGGTGAAGGGATTTAAAGCGCTGTATCGATACTTTGCGATTCCGTGTCAGATCTTAATGAAAGTATCGATTCACCATAGCTTACATTCTCATAGATTGCATTCTGCTTATAGGGAAATGAAGTAGGCAAGTTGAAGTGGCGATATTTTACAGATAATAAATACATTTGGCGAGATTGTATCTTGTGGAAACATGCTTTTGAAAGGGTTAGAGGGGGATTTCATGTTCAACGATTTTAAATGCGTAATATGAGGACTAGAAGAATTAATTCTTTTGAGTGGAAGGGGAAATAAAGATTTTCGATGTAATATCAAGGAACTTTATTCGAGCAGACTCCAAGATCAATTTAATTGCTGCCGTACTTCAATTGATTCTCTCGAAAAAGCACACTTTACAATTACAAAGACAGTTCTCAGAAGCAGGGAACGACTAATAGAGTTTAGCGTTGGGGGAATACAAGTCACCGTCGGTTTTACCGGTTTCAAAGTGGTCCTTACCTCGAGGATTCGATCGAGTCCCTGGAATCGTATTTGCGAAATAAAATGTCTGGGGCTATGCCAGGGGGTCACTTCGTCATGGGGCGCCTTGAAGCAACTGTCTGTCAGCGCTGCTAACATACCTCTCGCCCTACGTAACCTGCCGATCACTGATTAACGCATACGATTGCATCCAACAGCAATTAACGCACCACGTGTTTCCATTCTGCTCGAAGTTTATTCCATTCGATCACGATCGCCTTTCTGAAACGCTTTCCAGAGACTATTAAGATTCAGATTAACCGATTGCTCCTTTCACTTAAAATCGCGACATCGAAGTGGAGTTACGACGTGACTTTTTGGCTTGTAATTTGAATACTATGAATCGATCGTGCTGGGATCCAGGTATAATTCACATTTAAAGCGGCTTCGGGGGAATCTGTGATCCGTGTATGTTGCGAAATCTCGATACCGAGAGCAGAAAATCACGTACACTCGAAATATGCGAACGGTTCAAAGGCTATTGGGCGACCAGGTTTACATATCGGTGTTGTGGTCAGATCGTGACTGAAGCGAATTAGAATTTATCGATAAAGTGTTCCTGGTGCACGGTCGGCGCGGCGTTCGATAATTCTCGCATGCCAACGCGCGTAATAAACGTTCAACTACCGGCTACCAAGAATTCGTAATTAAAGTCGCATTATCGGTATTAGGCGCATTTGTGTCGTAATGGAATATTCGGCAGTATTGTTTGTAATTCGAATTAACTTCGTTCCGCGGGCTCCACAATATTGTCATAATTAAATGCGAAATATGTTGCTTTGGTGGATGAATGAAAGTGACTTTTGTTTCAAACATTCTTCTTTTGATTGTGATTTCTACAGTCGAAGCTATAAATTTTATTCTTCCACCGTTTCATGCGGGGTCATTTTTCTGTGTGGGATTCTTTATTGTATTACATCATTCGAAGCAAAATGCTTTGCAAAAAGAGTATATAGCATTCTGCGAAAAGATCTGCTTTAAAGAAAGTGTTTATTAATCCATGATCTCACGTGTGAATGTTAATATTTTTCTGAAAGCTATCCTGCAGGGATATGAATGGAACTTTTGTTCAAAAGTGCCTCACGAGAAGTAAACGTTTTACGTCTGTGGAGAGGTCGTAAACCGAATTTATGCACATTAAATTTGCTGCTGGTAAAAGTATGCTGGCGGCAGTATCTGAACTCCATCGCGGTAATTGCAAAAGAATGTACAGCCGCGAAGTAGGTTAACGAAGGGAACGTAATTGGATTTAAAGAATTTTATACACACGATACGTTGCATTTTCATTGATCAGAGAACAATTAATTTTTTCCCCTTTGGTGTTATGAACATTAAACATTATTATGTACTATCCTTGGAAAGTAGGATTGTCACTCTTTCCCTTTTATAGCAAACAGATGTAATTCGCAGGTAGAAAAGATGGAAGGGGTAAAACGAGGTAGTTGGCAAAATCACATATTTTGTATTAACAACGTTACAATATTACAATGTAGGCAGTTTGTTCGGTGTTGCTTCATTTCACGGCGTTCCACGTGTAATAAACGGTTATTCGTAAATTATTGTTCCTTGTATTGTTTACGCAACGCAGTCGACTAGTAGTCTCGTGTTATCTCTTCGATAACGATGATACGATGAATGTAACTTAAAGTATTATCCATTCGTCCTTTTCTGAACATTTAGCACCTTTAATTAAAAATAGTTCACGAGTGGGTCTTGTTTTTAAAATATTCTTCAAGCTCTTCTTTCCCCGATACGTTTCACAGTTCGATAATCCGTCCAAAATATCGTTTCGATGCTATCGATATACATTTCGATTAAATAAAATTACGTCCTTTTAAACTACCCAAAGGAAATTGTAATTCGTTTCTAGTATTAGTGAGATTCCTCTATAAACCATTCTTCGAGTCTGTTACAAATTCTTTGCACTCAACTGACCCGCGGGATTTTTAATAATAATCTAGTTCATACTAGCACACGCATGTGTATACGTTCATTATCCCGTATGGAAGTGAGTCTGTGGTGTATGTACATGGCATGCGTATGTAAATTCTAATATATAAATAGTTTGATAAATAAATAGTTATCGGTATCTCTTGGCATCTGTACCGTCCGCGACTCGCTCGATCGCCAAAGACTAAACGCTGCTCGCCGAAAAAGCTCTCGAAACGTCTCCGACGACGGTACAAAGATAAATTCTTGCATCTGGCTACATATACGTGTATCGTTATACTATACCATTTACCGCTGCATACGAGTTTTGATTGGACTAGTTTCAATATCATTAGCTAGCTTCGCCTACTTGTAAGCATCGACCTCTTCGATGAAGACTCTAGGTTACAATTTTCCTATCGACATGAATTAAACGATCCCTGTCTCTTACTGTGATTTATGCCAATAAATTGTTAGATATTTTAAATTCGCAACTCCACTTCATAATCGCAGGATTCCAAGTAGTTACACTTGTGTGATCTTCCTTCTCCGATTATGGCTTTGATGCCACCTTTGAGTGTCGCTGAATTTGGATTAGAATTTCAATTGAATTTTTATTAAAGTGAAAGAAAATCGTGGAGTTTTAAGCTACGACTGTTAGTGATTTTGAGCTTTTTATGCATTAAGCCTGTCTATTGATCACGGATCGTTCAACTCGTGCATCTACGCGTGGCAGTGAACCGACACGAAGCTTAAAACAAGTACGTCGACGCGAGTCGAGGTCATCTCCCTGTGGACGGAACGTTTCCGTGGTTCCTCTCGTCGAAAGCCGACGTTATTGTCCTTAATTGCATCGCGAATTAAGTGACCCTTACTGGAATCTCGCGCCTCCCTCGTCGAGCGCAGAACGCTGTCCAGATTCGCGTGCCACTGTTCGCAAACTATCGCTAATACGATCCCTATACGGTACCTTAAATCAAGGAGGAACGAACGAGAGAAATGATTGAAGGCAGCACGACAACGAGAAGAGATCAGCCTCCCCGTTGGATCTTCTCTTCCTTTTAAATTAAATCGTGCACTCAGATCCGCGACAAGTTACTCAACGTTTCAGTCAGACTTCAATTTGTATACAGTGTATCAGCTGCACAATAATATCCACCCATTTTGTACTATTGCACTTAATTACATCGAGATTTGATCTGTAGAGAATTTACAAAGCGGTTCACCTCCCCCAAAACGCGCGGGGAGATCGGCAAGCATGACCTCGTTCGCAAAATTCGAGCGGAGCAAGATCACTGTCTGTATGTACAAGGAATCGGAGCACGAGCTCGAGGAGAGTAGTCCTGAACATCCATCTAGAAACACCTTCCAGTACCAGCGGTCCTTTAGGTCCGTCAATTCATCGCGATCCTCGGATCGTGTTACGTGCTTGCCTCGTCGATCACCGTGATCACTCTATTATTAGGAGGCACATTCGTGACGTGCCATTTCGGCTTCGAATTGCTATCATCGTTGGCCGATGAGAGCCCTGGGGGAGGCTCGATATTTGCCTGGCCACCCTTTGAGCGGGCCAGGGAAAATCTTCGACCTCGCCGATCCATGATGATCGGCATCTCGGCGATCAGATTGTTCTCGAACTCCGAGAGCATCAGATAATTCTCGACCTTGTTGCACGAGGTGATGCAGTCGCCGATATAATCGAGATCTTCCAGAACGTTGTCAGGGAGATCCATATCGGCGATGCCCTCCTCGGAGATGCAGGTCAGCTCGGGCTTCTCTGGAGCTAGAGCGTCGATTATCTCACCTACGACGAGATTGAATCCTTCACCATCGCATTTTCATCATAGTTCATATTTCGTTAGATTTCGAATTCAGCAGAGAGAATTTTAGGTGTGCTCTTTAAATCGAAGCATTTGATTTACAGCCTAGAGACTTGCCACTCTGATCAACTCGATAGAAATATTGGATATTCGATTTATGTTTCTGTATGACGTACCTGGGGTGGGCGCAAGCTCAGCGCCAAGCACAAGCGCAGCGGCGGCGGCTCCTGCAGCAGCCACATGCGGGCCATCGTTTTCCGGTTCCTGGCTGAAGGACAATTTCCGCCGTTGCGGGCAACTGTCGGAAATACAGAGGTGCTTGGTCCCGTTCGACCTGGTGTGCTTGTGCCTCGACAGGTTCCTTCTGTGGAGGTCGATGAAGAAGAGGGTGAAGCTGCCTACGAGAACGCAGGTCGAACTGAAGTAGTAACCCGCTTTTCCGCCGCAGCCCACGTTCATATATCCTGGGGAAGTTAATGATTCTTCGATATTAAATGACTTCATTATTCCCCTTTCCGTTTTCTGACGTTAGTAATTGATATTCGGTTACCTGAAATTGGAACTCCGATGGCTATTGGTATGGCTTGAGAGCACTGCACGAAACCCCAGGTCCGTGCAAAGTTCCTCGCCCTCACCCTTTCGTAGGTGTACATCTTGAGGCTGTAGTGATACCCACCGCAGAAAATACCTGTGTAAAATAAATACTCCGTTTTATTTTGCTCACAGAGGAACGCGGAATGAAATTTCAGAAAGTAAATAACGTACCATAAATCCAGGCGAACATAACGTATCCGTGATAATTCCCTTGCACGGCTGTCAATGCCAGGATGCAAACCCCACAGACGAATACTGCTGCTTGTGTAAGATACTGACGCGCAATCCTGCATTCGACGCTACGATGAACAACCAAAAGACCAAAGGCCACGCAGCCGAGGGTCCAGGCCAGGCCCAGATAAGCCTGGAGCAAGACCACTGTGTCTCCTAAACCTTCTTCCTCGGCCTGATGCGCCTGCATTTAAATAAGAGACTTAACATGATGAAGCTCGCTTCAAGAATTACATTCAGGCGATTGTTCTTTCTCTTCGGAGCAGTTCTTTGAAGGCGGATTTTGAACGTACTTCCCTAGTTTCTATTAAATGAACTGCTTAGAAGGAGACAGTTTCTAGTGAAGTTATTAGATTATTCTTTCATTGGCAACAGAAGTAGGGATATGAACATTTTATGTATTTTACCAAATAAAATATCGGAGTGTTGATCCCGAAGGCGGATATCCCCGTGGACACCAGCAGTATTCTCACGGTTTTGCTCTTCAGCGTGCTGAAGTCGAAGAAGGGCGGCCTGTCGTCCGTCTTGTTCTTATCTTTGATCTTGCGCTTCTGATTCTTCAAGTGCAGGATCGCCCTGCGCTGTGGATGGTACAGAGACGCGCTTCGATAAAACGTGCCCAGGATAAAAGTGAGAAAAACCACGCCGGTCACTGCCTGGAGACCTAAACGCCAACCAATCTTACTGAAAGAACGAATGAAGAGGAATTAACATCGAATTATTCATTTCCCAGTCATCGTTTAATTGAACAAGTGTTAGCGACTCAATTGGATGCAAGTTAAATGAGATCGAGCTTCACAATGTAACCAATTTAATAGCTTGAAATGTACAGCGCATACCTAATCGCTCCTTTTATAAAAGCTGACATGACAGCGATACCAAGGCCACTTCCAGACACGATGAAAATCTCCACCAGCTCCCTTCTTCTCTTGAAATACTGAGCAACCATCAGCGTACTACAGTCTCTTGTCATGCCAACCCCGATACCTGCGTAGAATAATTGAAGGTTGTCCTATGAACTCGTCACTATCTCAATTCCAAAATATCTATTCGCGTAAAGTGATCTATCCTGCAAGAAGTTATCCGGAAGATTCGCTTTCTTCGAAGCGCTTAGGGGTAGAAAAACACCAGTCATACTCCCTCACTCCTAAATGGAACACAAAACAAGCGTGGTGGGGGTAATAGCCGAAAGTTGCTGACTCATGCCATCGTATAAATTGTGGTCGATTATTGCAAATGCTGTACAACCTCGAAGCTTCTAATGATAATTTGTATCAGATCTCAAGGGGACTTACTGAGACTTCCGAGGATCATCATATTAGATTTAAGGATTTATAATCAATTTTGAACCGTGATATGTAGCTAACCATCTGAAAATACCTAATTATAGTTGCGGAGGTAAAATAAGCTCGTATATCTACATCTAATCCAATATGTAATATTGCATAAATTATTCCAATATTACCAAAAGTTTCGTTTTTAACTCTTTCATTATAAATAATGTGCGAAATTAAACCAAATCCTGGTAAAATTAGAATGTATACTTCAGGGCGATCAAAAAATTTCATTCTTATTTAACATTTCTTAACACTCTTAAGTATTATTATTGCAGTCTAGGACCGACTCACCAACAACGGTGCCGTAGCTGAAAAACAGCTGATGGAACTGCGATGCGAACGAAGTGAAGAGACAACCGAGCGCAGTAACGAGGCCACCCAATACTGCTGTCAACCTGGTGCTCTTCCTTCGACAGAATGCTATCGTCACAGGCGAAACCAGCAGAGCAACTCCCGTCGACATTGCGCCCAACCATCCTGCAATAAGGTAGGATTCTTTTAATGGTAGGAACATAGAAAAGTAGACGCAGTTTGTCGTTAATGACATTCGCGAGAGTGCATGGTAATTATAAGTCGCTAGCCTAGTCAATTCTTCTCACATTTCAAAGATTGTTCCCCAAAAGGCATGCTCGATAAAAAGCACGAGACCATGCGAAAAGATTTTTTTACACATCTGGAGACCTATTCGCCCATTTATTCGATTAGATGTCTAACAATAAGTTGAATTGTTTCTCTATTTTTTAAGTATCCATGACCAAGAAAAGAATTTCCACGAATCTGCTGTCAGAAAAAGGAAACATCGATTTCCGCTTATCCTTGGAAATTGATCGGTAGTGTAATTCTCGCAGCTCTCAGCTCCTTTCCCTTTTCATCCTGATTGACAGATTGCTTCGCAGAACAGCTTATTCCTGATTGATGAGAGTGGCAAGCGATTGAGATAGCGATTCCCTTAATCGGATGTTTTGCTTGAAAACACTGGCTGGAGAGGGCTGCAGTCGCTTCCACAACATCCCGTTTTAATTAAAACCTCAGTAATCCGATCCCTTCGTTGCGGATAGTACGCACTCAGCAAAGTACATTAATATTGACACAAGTGCGACTATTTAACGACGAAACACACTTCACAAGTCACCATTCGTATCCCAACTCGCGCAAACTTCACACGCACCGTTCAATGAACGATTTATGAGTTTCACGTGCCACTACAACAGCCACTTCAAATGCACGACGTTCAATCTCAAGCACCCATATTTCACGTTCGTAGTTTGCAATCATAATAAACGTTTCACGCACGACTGTCCATCAGTTGAAACCAAATCGCGGCGTGATCGATATCCCTCGTTCACTGCTTCATGCTCGCGGTTACTTCTACCACGATTTCCAGTCCATTTCAACGACGATCAATCCGATCATCGTTTCTTAACCCAGATGATGAATCGATCCTGGCCGCTGCATCGTCGCTGTTGCTTTTAGTCACTGCAAGCGATCGTTCGAGTCATCGTTCTCCCTTGGCGCGTGTTTTCCACGACCGATCGGTCTTCTCGAGGCGCCTATTAATATCGGCAAACCATACTAAATAGAAGCTGACTCTCGATCGAGGTTAAGACCGCTTTAATTACCAGCCGCGACGGGCAGACGGGACCGATTGGCCGATCTAAGTGCAGTCGAGTAATTTAATTAATTTTCACCGTTCCTGCGATCGGAGCCGCGAACCGTTGAGTGGGCACATCGATCAACCGGCTAGGGAATGCCTTCTCTCGCACGGATTACAGTTTGTTTCCAGAGACAAAGGGGAACGCTAGAACGAATGCAGCTTGAGTGACAAATGGTTCAATGATTTCGTCGTTTCCTTCGGCCATACAGCTTGAACGAAAGGCTTGCTTTAAATGTTGCAACTGGTGCGGGGGAATAAACGGAAATCAGAAGTTGAACGGAGTCTGTCGTCGGTGCGTTATTTGCAGCATCCTAGATCAGAGGAAGGTCAGCTTGGGAACATGAAAGAGAATGTCGGGGATCGATTAGAGTTAATCGGTTCCAGATGTGTAATATAATTCAGTTTTATTCGATACCCACTGTGGATATTATGGCAGACATACAGACGGAGACATTTATTAACGAACAACCAGTGGTTACGAATTTATCCATCGTCTGCCCGAGCAATTCTTTTCATGGCTCGGTTACAAAGACACTGGGTAATCCAGGATACAAAAAGGGCCAGTTATTAATCTCACTGGAACAGTTAGCGCTATATTCTCGCCTTAAATGTTCCACGTTCGCAGGAAACGAGTTATTCGTAGATTTAGTCTCCTCTTTCTTCCTTAATTCTGTCGTTTTTCTACGCGGCATCCACACCTCGATGTTTTTTCCTGGGATTTTGGCACCGCGAAGGCAGATATATTTGTCGCGAGATACACAACGTGTTTCAATTTTTATCATTCAGAGCGTCAGCTAAAAACAGCCTAGCGACGACGCCTTTAATTTTATTAGTGGGAGCAAAGATTAGGTCTGCTATAACAGAAAAGAGGAATGGGTTCTCGTCGTTAATTTTATACTGGAACTTCATCCTTCTTATCTAAATGCAAATACACGCACACCGTAATACCACTATTACTATCGTTATATATATATATATATATATATATATATATATAGAGATACACATATATTCTACTTCTCAAGAACTAGTTACTTCCATGAAGTCGAAGTAAGATAATTAAAATCAGAGTTTCTAATGCCCGTAATCATTCAAATGTTCTCATACTGGCGCCAAAACAATCGTCACGAAAGTGAAACGACACGAGCATGCTTTCCGCAACAAATTGGCCGGAAATAGAGATTCGAACGTTCATCGTTTGTGGGTGAATTTCAAGGGAAATGTCCAAGGCACAACGGTGCGGCTATTATGTATCGTTTCGCATTCCATAGCTCTTCCCTACCCTTGTCAACGGTCAGGATCAGGATCTCCTATAGAGGATCTTAAGGGTGGCTGGCTATCGCTTGTGTGCTTAGATCCGATGCTCCTTTGAAACCGGAAGACGAATGAGAGGGAGAGTGAATTGGCGAAAGGGAAGGTCAATGACCCCGAAGAGTCGTAAACCCGTCTTCACGGCGACTCTATTCGAGCAAGAAGCTCGAGTGTCTCAGAGGACCTTCAGCCAAGTATACTCCAAGATCTATGTATAATCGAAAGCTCGCACGCCTGGCTATTTGTTCGCTGGAATAGCCACGAGACTCGCAGAGCTTCTCTCACACACTTCACACGTAGGTAGCTCCGGTGGTGTCTTGGCCAGACGAGACGGACTTTGTTGGTTTCGAAACAGAATGGACCCGCTGGGGGAGAAGAATTCGATTGAACTTTGGAACGTTTCATCTTCCGGCCGTAACGACCCGACCCGGGCGATCCTGTTCTTGCTGATCACTTTTCTCTCAGAGTTCAGCAAACTCCCACGGCTTCGCATTCAGGAATTGAATCAGAGAGGCTCCATTAGTGGCCTCCCTTAATTTCACTTTAGTTTAGAGATTAGTTCGACCTTCTCATAATTTTAATCTTTTCAACCTCCCAAACTGCGGGGTTTTATGCGAATTCTACTGCTTCTAAACAATGCTTCGCGTAATGGGAAGAACGGGGAGAGAAAACGGAGCTCATTAGCGACTCCAAGTAACAAACTACGTCGATAGACAAAAGGAGCGCCGTGACAAAGGGCGGGTTGAACCGGCGCACGGGCGAAAAGAATAAATCGGACCAGGTGGAGTCGCTTTTATGGGGACGACAATAACAGGATGAAGCAGTGGTACTAGTTTTCGGCGTTCTCTGTGAATAACAATAATGAGTCGGCTGGAACTTTTAACCCAGGACAGTATTACTTCCGTGGAACGTTTCGGGAATGGTTACAGTTATCGTTCGACATTTGGAGAACAAGTGCTCTAGATTGTTTTTTCTTCTCTCTTTCCTTTATAAAATATTCCAACAGCATAGTCCAGGCTTTCCCCTAGTTCTCAAGGCCTGTCGCGAAGGGAACTTCGTGGGTTTCTTTCTCTGAATTGCTTGCGACAAATTCAAGAGTCACGTACAAAAATCTACAGACAATAGAGGAGTGTTGTTTACATTTATTTGTGGAATTTTGGTACGCTTTACGAGTGAAAACGTGCACGGTTGTCAGAAAGGCTAATATAGTAGAACAGATAATTTCCAAAGCTATAAAAGAAATGTTAAACATCGTAGGTCCACTATTTCCAGCTTCTAAAGTTTCCCCTGTAAAATGTCTTCTGGCGAATACAGCAGACTTCTATTAAGCGATTTCGTCGTATAGGGGACGAGCAGTCGGTGCAGTCAAATATTGAATTTAGAAAATTGGATCGTTGATCCCTCGTATATCGTACCTACGTTGAAAAGGGGTTGTCGGTATCGTTTCGTTCCTTCCAGCAGCAGCCAGGCTCCGACAGCCCCTTGAATTCCCGAGGCAAGAATTTGCACCATAACGCCGGTTACTACGATCACCCACCCCCAACCACTTTCGGGGTAGTAATGCTGTCTTATGGTACATCGCGCGACGTATCTAAAGCACGTAAAAAAGGCACCAATGCGGAATCCATCGGCAACGTTATCTATGGTTATGCAATAACTACTCTGTATCTTCTGTGTCGTTTAACTTAATTGGTGTGTAATCTCTAATTATGAATTCTGGAGGTGGAATTTACGAGTGCGGACATAGTTTTTGCACACAAACATTCTTTTTATTCTACTTCAATTTTTAACAGATGAGGGATTCAAAAATTTCAGTGGCATTAGTCCCTATTTCTCTAAATGAAATTTGGTACAGTAATTTTAACTAATTTGCAACAATACAGTGGATACAAATTAGAGAAGTTTCCATTGTGGAGTGTGTCTCCACTGAAGTAATTGATCGATAGCTTTTAATTATGCACAACGTTATACGAGCTCATGCAATCAGACCTAGGATCTTGACCCTCGTCTTCATCGTTTCCTCTTGGGCCTTCTTGTCCTTGCAGACAAACGATCCCCTCGCACTCCCCCGAGAACGAGTGTTCGCCAAGTTCACCAGAAATTGCAACCCCGCTGTCCTCGAAAACGGGACTTTGAATGCCATCCCTTCTGTTTCGTTCACTTGTCTTCATGCCTTGATAACGCAGCTATTGCCGCCGTAATGCACTGTTTATGCTTGTCAACTCTCTTTTAGTTTTCATTATGAACGTTCTTTGAACCGCTTCGTCACCAGTCCCTCCACTTTTCTAGCGTTCCGCACGTGGGGCAAAGTTGTTGGTGACTAAGAATGTGATGGTATTCTAAATCGCCCAAAATTCTAATCCTCTAAAGGGACTCTCCTAAAATATGTTAACGTTCCATCGAAATATTTCTCAGTATGCCCGTCTTTCCCTCTTTTTATACTCGAAAGTTCCAGAGACGCAAGTTTCGTAATAAATCGGGGTCTTTCGATGGCCGAGCAACACACGAGGACAAAGATAAAAGAGGAAATATCGAAGATACTTCGTTCCAAATCTACCTCATAAATAAATTTATTTCAAAAATTTCACTGGCGAGATATTCGCGGATTCGAAACTATGCCACAAATAGATTTAGGTCGAATATCCCTGCATCCATTTCCACGTGGATGGACGTCGGATCTAGAGCCGAACTTGGATTGTGAAAATTTGAGGGACAGAGATGCTATCAATGAAATTTATCCAAAAATCCGTGTCTCTATTAGCGCGAAAATATGTTTGGAACTTTATTCCGGTCACGTTGGAGATTAATTTCAGCAGATTCTGGAAGGTGGCCACGCAAATAAAGTTTGAGAACTAAGTCTGTTTCTGTCCTTTTATTACTTCCAAACTTGCGCGGTGCGGTTTTCTGTAAACCGAGTGGGCCGATCCACCTAAAGATAAAACGCAATTTCAGACTAATGCTTGACTGGCAGGGGTGCTATCTTCTTTTCATGCTATCTTTCAACGCGTCAGGTAACGGGGTGGAGGAAGAATAATATTGTCTTTTGCCATATGTTCAGTTTCCTTATTTCTGGCCACCAGAACAAAAATAAATAAAAATTTTCCGTTCATTCGTGAGATTCAAATCATTTTAAACTAAATACAATTCAGTATATTTCTCGTATAAAAGCTTCTAGAAAACGATGACGCCAACGATGCCCATTCCACAAAATACATTATCTGGATTGTGTTAATTAGAAGACCTGGTCTGGTTAAAGAATTATCTGATTCAATCATAGTGAAAAGGGATATAAATGTAACAACAGCGAAACAGAGTGAGAATCCTTGTAACTTATGCCTCTAACTTTAAGATACGCGTATCAAGGCCGTAAGAAACTCGATATCAGTATTCTGTCACGAATTACAGTAAAAGCTCGACAAACAAGAATAAGGAACAAGAGGGTGCGTTAAGTGGACAACTCGATGTGTAAATATATTCGTCGTCCACTGTAACTGAGTCGAAGGAAGCTTCGCTGGAGCGAGAGAAAGTAAAAGTTTGCGACTTTATGAAGAGGAACTTCCAACGCGGAGCTTGCAATTCCACAGAGTAAACGACCCGCGACAATGGAATGATTTAGGGGATAAAGCGATTCGTGCTTCCGCTATCTATTATACTTTATATTTAATTCCGGGCAATTTTTAAGGGAGTTTATCCTAACGACGGCCCTATTTCTGGCCCCATTAGGCGGAAGGGTTATAAAAGCGTGATTAAATGAAATTTGGGACTTTGGAGGGAAAGAAAGTTCATCTTTGAGAATTTTGAATGCATTGCAGTAGGATTTTGAAAGAATCTTTATTACGAAAGTTAACCTAAATTAATGAGTATAAGAAGAATCTATAATCAAATTTCCTTCGTTTAATGCGAAATTGAAAATCAACGTATCTATGTTTTATACAGGAAGTAGAATAAAAGTGTTTTCACCGAACAATTGTGTCCCGCCCGTGGGGCAAAAATATACTAAAATAGTCAATTTCACGCTGAAAGGGGTCAACGACGCTACGTGCTGTTCGACCAGAATAAGAATACTTGATATGGTACTGCTTTAACAAAACCTGTCATGCTGTACTCTTTCACCACCATTTTTCTTTTTCTCTATTATTTTGCCACACTTTAACTACTGGCTCTTCGATCTACTCATATCTAAAACAATCTTTTTCGTTAGCGAAAGTCTTTTTCTTCATCAACCCCCTGGACTTAGCTTTGAAAATCTTTCTAATATCCCCTGCAATCAATTCCCCAATTTCCACACAGAAATAAAAAAAGAAAATAAAGAAATGATTACACAATCTTTCAAACAAACAACATGTCAATACCAACAGTATCTTGTACACCCACGTGCACAGTTTCTCCCTCAATGTTAGCTAGTTTCCCTAGTAAAACTTTATACAACTTTGTGACAAATTTAACGAGAACTGCATTCCAATCAATTGAACCTAGCCATTCGATTCGTGAAACTATCTTACGATTAGTTAAAACTGCCAGTGCATTTCACTGTTCAGTATTCTATATCTTGCACCTTTCCCTTCTGGGAATGTCAGAGCTAGCCAAAATCTCGGTGGAACTATTTTTTCCTCGTGTGTGACGAGCACGTTTGACGTTTAGTGACAGGAATCGCGAAGTCCCGAGCGCAAGGGTCGCGACACGCTGGACGAGGGGCGCGTTGTCGAGCGCGAACTGGATCCAGTTAGGCGGTTCACAGAAGAGAACAGCGTCGAGCTTGCGTAGGGGAAAGCAGCGGGCCAATCCCCTCGTGCTTCAACCTCGCCACGTGCTTTCATGGCCATGTACGTTTCGCGATGGAACTCGTGGGTCCGCTTTTAGGTAAATCGAGTCGATTTCGGAGATACCGCGCACCTGCGCTCAGCAGTGTTATCAGTTTTTCGTATGTGGTTGGGCCTTCGATTTTTTTCGCCAGGGGGGGAAGCACCGGTTTGGATATCACCGTTGGAATCTCGATGTCCCGAAGCTCTAGAATTTTTGTGGGATTAGAGGTGGATAAAGCTGAATGGAACCTATCGCTATCGGGCTTGGTGATTTTCGGCGAACTTATCGATTGAATTTATTAATATAAATTACTCGATTCAATTGGAGCTTTTCTTTTCTGTTATGATGGAAGTTTTCACCCATCCAGTTAAGTGCCAGGAGGTTGATTTACCAGTATCATCAACCGCCAACGTTCAAGAAACTTTCACAAGAATTTTATACCGAAACCTCCAAAGCATAGTTTCTTCTTAATTGATGTACCGTAAAACTGTAACTCTCAATGAAGAATAGAATTAATCTTGGTACCTCGCCCTTCCGCCCAGCTGAACAAATCGATAAAGCAATTTAACTGATTTCCCAAGCAATAATAAATCAGTGTCAATCGCGAAACTGTTTTCGCGGTACGAAAGCTGATCAATGGCTTCTGAAAAAAGGGAGTCAACTTTACAAAAAAAAAAATGAAAACTGTGCAGCAGTATATAATAAAGAATTGCTCGATTCCGTGCGCGAGAGTTATCATTTCGTGTATCTGTATTTCATATATCAATGTCGAGTTAACGAGTGCCAGCTAATTTCGCTCCACATCTAATTATTCTATAATAATTTGCATATCGCGGCGCGGCACGAACGATACGTTATCACCGTATCTTTGTACGATCAGACAGTTCCAATAAATTAACTACAGAGGAAGGAATCGATCATAAAAGTAAAAGAAGATTGTAGCAACAGAAGTCGTAATTAGATTTGGATTTTTCAACAGGCACGCCAGCTGGACAGCGATAAGAGATGAAAGAAACGAGGGAGAAGCCAGCGATTAATTCGCAATTCAACAGGGGAACCTGTTCCGCGACCCTGATAAAATCTTAAAGTCACACGCGAACGATCGACGACGTGTGTAAGCGATCCTCGATATCGAGTATTCAAACTATACCATTCGGAAATTTAATATCTCTGAAGACTTCAGTGGTTACATGTTTACGGAAGAAGCGATAATTATTTAACATACTTGTGGTGACAGTAATCCTTCATAAACATTGTTAAAAGTCGGTAATACCAGCCCCCTAATATGTGCTCGAGGCTGTGTAGAGTCCCGAATGAAGGCTAGTGCGATCTTACAAACAAAATTCAAATCTAAATGCACGTGAGATAAATTTGAATTCGTTAACTGGCGTATGCTCCTGTTCCCGAGTACTGGTCGCGAATTCGGGGCAAAATACGAGTTAAAGGTTCGCTTCCGCGAATTATGCAAAACAGGGGGGCTGTGAGACATTCTAAAGGTGCTCAGGGGCACGACGCGACGTGCGAACTGCTTTCGAATCGTCCACTGAATGCGCAAGTAGACGGTTTAAATAAATCTGACAAACAACGCTGGCTCACTGAGCGTTGCGAAAGGGACTTCTTTATTTCACGCAGCATGTGGGTGTAGCCTCACTTTACTCTTTCATCCAACAGACTCGGAGTTTTCTAAGAATTCTATATTCTTTTCAAGTTCTTCTATCGATGCTCGCACTTGTCATCTCGTACAATTAAACAGAATATCGTTTTAAAATTTAAACAGAAGCTTTTAGCCAAAAGAGCGCAGAATTCAAACTCCATAACGTAATCTTACGACTCAATCTTGGTGCCCCTGGGATTAAGTTAGCCGGAAAAACGTGCAGAAATATCGCGACGAATCTCGCAGAACTCACGGTGTCGTATAGCTATAATCCACGTTCGGTGTCGGGTCCTATTTTTGTCGTGGTTTCCAATTCGCAGCTGTCGAATCGTCGTATGATATAAATCCCGCTCGCGTCCTCGACATCCACCACCCTCCCCCATACCCTCCGTGACGTTGTTTCTTTAAATTCTCCATGGCTGTTGGGCGATTAATCACTACATCGCCACGTGAAACGCGTCACTGTTTTGTCGCCCTGTTCTCGTTTCCGTTCCCTCGGGCACGTTCCTCGCGATCGAGGAACTCGGGTCCACGATCTCACCCATCGACGAGAAACAGCATGGTCCTCCTCCCATGTATCAGACAGTGACTCCAATATCGAAATACATGTCAATGGAGGCATTGGCACTCAAATTGCCCCAACTCGTCGTTCCTTCCGACAAACGACTCTGGCTAATGGCTATTCTTCTACTTCGTCTGACCAATCTCGTCGGATTTCTCGGACGGTCAGCATTAGCGGTGATCTACGGCTACTGGAACACGAGTCCAACGGCAATCGGCGTGACAAAGACACAGCAGAGCCGCAATGTCAAGGTTCAAAGTAGTAAAACGCGGTGAAGTGATCTGTCTGGGCCGTTCTGAGCCGGCGATGATGAACGGAAACCACGTGGTAATCTCGTTTCTGATGCAGGGAAGGCTTCGAGCAACACTTGAGTCTCGTAGTGCGCGTTTCTTTTGGATTTAGGGATACTTGAAAGATGGTTTTGGATTTTGCATGTAAGGTTTCTTTCGTCGCAATCATTGATTTGATTCTGTAGACTTCGATACTTTCCCGAGAGATAAATGCAAAAAATGCACTAAAAACTAAAAACTAATTCTTTTCCTGCACAACAATTTCGATGGTGATATGCGACTTTAAATAAAATCATACAAACTCTGTGATTATCCTGTAGAATTGTTCAAATAAATTGTAAAGAAAAAGAATAATCACAGTTTGTATGATTTTATTTAAAGTCGCATATCACCATCGAAATTGTAGTACAAGAAAAGAATTACTTTTTAGATCTTAGTGTATTTTTAGTGAAATCGTATATCATAAATTTTTTTTATATATTTTTTATGCAGAACGTTTCCGATATCCAACACGATATGTGAATCAATTTGAGTACTCACGAATGTGATACACCTGGAGATTAATATACAATACTCTATTCACGAGATTTATGGTTTCTATTTTCGAACTTTAGTATCAAAAGAGGGATATCAAATTGATTTACAAGCTTTCTGTGAATTCGAATATTTCTTTATGAATTAATATTATTCATTCCTTCCAGTATTAACGTGCGCAGTTGTTTCATGTGAAGGGTCAGAGAATGACGCGTCCAATTCTTAGAAGGGTAGATCAAATTGCCCGAGCTTTTTGCTCTTCAATTTCGTACGCCAAAGAGAATCGATATTTATACACCTATTCGTTTAGCCTGTCGGCTTTCTTTGTTTCTAAAGTATCGATTTGGCTGCAACGCCAGCTGTTGCAATGGAAGATGAGTTTCCTGCCACTGAGAACTGAAATTGCGAGCAATCTCTCGCGAAATTCTCTTTGAATGATGGCACAATTGATTGTTTATGCTTCATTCCGTAATTATCTGTCGCAGAAATGAGAAACTGAAATGAGAACATGGTCAACTGTTGCATTTTGTTCCACGATATTTTCAATTATGTAGACAGAGAATTACTGTAATAGCCAGTGTACTAAAGGGTTTGGAAATTAAATGCACTGCTTGTGTATGTTTGCAAATATGCAATTTGTTTCTGTCACCTGAGCTTTCCAAATAGCAAGCTGCGTGACTCTATTTTCTGGCTTGTGAATTATCGTTTATTCAACACTGAAGCGGTTGCAGGAATTCAGGGATTGAAAGATATTAAGATAGACTAAGTTGTGCTATAGTGATACTTTTGCAATATTTCAAGCTTATCCTTTTCTTTTCTATCTTGTAAATCCAAATAGGAAATCCGATAATTGAATAGTGAAGGGCTAATAAAAAGCGCTTCTAGTTAAAAGACTACTTCAAACGGATACAATACCACGCGTAGGTATGTACTTAGCAGGGCTTGCAAGCTTCCCGAGCCGATAACGGAGATCCCTTTCAGGTCTTCGACTTATCTGGACCAGATAACCTCAGGGAACAGAATTTTTACCACAAGCTGGCACTTTTCGTCGGATGAAATCTATGCTTTTCAATCCATTGGAACAGAATTTCATAGCAACATAAATAAATAAAGTTATCAATTTTCCTAAGGTTCTGTCACGTGTATTATAAACACAGAATCGCTCTTTTCATCTGGGTTGATCAAGGCATCTCACTGTATTTGGAGCATAAACTCACATTTCCGTAAAGGAACCTTGGCTGACACAAGTCGCGATTTCCACGAGGCGACAGGTTTTCACAGAAGGAAACTTCTAGCATCATGGAACTCGCCTCTTCCATGGAAGGCGAACCGTGAATCTTTCGTGAAAGCAACGTCTGGAAAACAGCATCCACGCAGAACGGACACGACGTGGCTGATTGAGCGTTCGCAGAGATAAAAACGTTTATGATCTCTGCCGTTGACAGCCACGAAAATGATCCCTGCCCCTTTTTACGTCGAATATCTTTCCGAGCAGTAAGTTACACCCAGGATTTTTTGCTCCGGCTTTTTCTAGCTTACACGAGGGGAGGATGCTGTGCTTTTGACAGAAGGCGTTGGTTATGTACATTCTATGACGAAGTGGTGAAAGGGAGACACCAGAAGATAGCAACACCCCCTCGATCCCAGTGTAGAAAAACGGTCGACTGCGTGATATATCGATGATAATGCTGGCAGGGAAGAAGCTTTGTGGAGATTTTAATGTCAGCTCCTTTCTAATAGACGATAATGTCTCCTGCTTTGTGACATTATCTGTTGACAACTTCATTCTAGTTGTGGAAACCACTTTGCATCCCTTAGACTTTTCAGTTCTTTAGAAACTAAATTCAGAATATATTATCATTTCAGTGATAATAAATTTCTCTCTTTCGATTTAATACCCTCTGGTGCCAGTTTGCTGTGTGATCAATTTTGAAGATGCACGGCAGGCTGAGCAGAAATTTCCATGTTCCATGTGTGCTATTGAAAAATTCTATAAGAAATAAAATTGATCCCTGTGGCATCTCATTCCGACAGAAACTAGCAGCCGATGATTGAAAGCAGCGGTCGCTGTCATTGACGGATTGATCGAATTCTCTCTTTTCACGCGATCTATGACAGATAACCGTGGTCGTCGCGTGAAACGAGAAGATCCTCTACCACTGTCCTCGCTTCTGGCCCCTTTATCGATCACTTTCCTTTGGCGAACGATTGAAACTCACGTTCACTTTCGTTTGTTGGGCCCATCCAGGCGGTGAAACACCGCTGCAGGGTCGATAGTCGTGCCGTCTGGACTCGAGAGATCTGGATCAGTTGTAGAGGGCTATTAACTTGTAACAGTATCATCCGGCACGGGATTGGTTCTTAACGGTGCTCCTAAATCTTACGTTTTAAGAGAGCACTTGTTACTTGGAATTACACCGCTCGTAAGAACGGATTTCTTTGACGAAGCGAATCAAGGGTCAGTGATTCTTCATATCTTCTATTTCGAATCGTGAAGTTGGTGGTATGCTTTTTATCTCTCGAGGAAAAGCACCTTGACAAATTAATGTTTGAAGGCTTAATACGTTTGGAGAATTGCATCGTTAACGTTCCCCTGCGGAATATCCACAACGGACTGTTTCAAGCTGGAGAAGCCAGGCGTGCAGTAGAAAGTAACGAAGATAACTGGAAATAATAGACGGAGGCCGCGTAATCTACGTAATGCGTTTCAATTTATTTAAAGCTACGAGCGTCTAGGTGCATCGAGAGGGAAATTCCAGTATTTCACCGAAATGAACTCAACTACGCCCGCGAGGACGTGCCTAATAAATATCAAAGAGGACTGTATTAAAAATTATTTATGGCCGACGCAGGGCAGTATACTCAGGGAAAGCAAATTGAGCACGACTATGTGAAAACGTATAAATGTCAAAGAAAATAAGAATTCCGTTCATCATGGTGCCCGACGTTCGTTTTTATAGCGTTTAAAAACAGATATAAGTCGCACTGTGATGCACGAGTCTCGAACAGCGTTTCATGCTTTTGAACCTCGCCCCGTTTTGCTTCGCGCGAGGGTTTTCTTAGGCCAGTCTTATTTTCGTTTCATGTAAATCAAAGTGATACTACTGTTACTGGGAGAAATAAATTTTGTAGTACCTCTTGCTCCTTCGATACTAAATATCAATTTTAAATACTTTTTCATAGCTATCGAAATACTCATTTTATAGTTAGGGATTTAAAACGTAAAGCTGGAGTACAGTTATTAGCTCTATAATGTGATAAAAAGTCGGAGTGAGATTACCTTGCAATTATCTTAAAATCAATTGGTTGCAGCTGTACTCACCATTGCATTAGACTCGAGTGCAATTAAACCTTCTCGCTATTAAGCATACTCACAATGGCGAGAACAATTCTCGAGGCAAAGGTGTGAAAACAATAAAAGAAAACCAAACCGGTTTACATTCTTCGAAATTCAAAAGATATGAAAGAATGTTAAATATAATCCTATGTATTAAAAAGATAATGACGACTATAATACAAACATCTGGGAACGCTTCCCCTCACATCTTTATTAGTACAATAATTACTTTAAAGATGTTAAGATCTCTTTATCGGCTATTTCCGCTTTCACACTTAATTTCTTGAATTATTTCCACGTTGTGGTACATTCCCTCGTTTCGAAGCAAATTCAAATCACCGCCTCGCGCTTCGCACTCTTCCTACTCGCGTTCCTTCGCTCGCAGATAGCAACATACATTGGCGTCTTTATGCTCGTTGCTCCGATAAATCAGGCCGCCCCTTTTTTTTCCTCAGGGTTGCAAGTTTCTTCACCCGTGCAACAGTTTCGTCCCGGTATTTTTGCACCGTCCTCTCTCGTATCTCTCATTACTTTACGGCGAGCAATTTGCGGCGTGAAAAGCCCACCGCGCACTATTTTATAGCTCGCGCGCAGTTAACCGCGCGTGCAACGGCTGCTCTCCACGATTATTCCTAACGAATTCGAGTAGTGCTTCGTTAACCCATTTACTCCCTGCCGATTATGCGGGATTTTGGATGGAATCGGGGGATGGTCGTTCAATTAGAAATATAAATATATAGAATGTGGGGCCTACAAGTAAAAACGCGAATATTTCTGTTTTAAATTTACGAAAAAGTTGCAAGAACAGGAGCTACTAATTGCGAGCTTGGAATGAGAAATATAATCATTTTTCTCAGGATCCAATGATATGTGTTTAAGGAAAATTGAACGTATTTTAAAATTAAAATGAAACGCTAGAATATTTACAGTTGGCTGTGACGATACTTATACACCGTATATGGAACGTCGCCTTCCGGCTCGACGTAGAGTAAGGGGATAAAATGGGGCAATCATTTCGACCGTGAAAGTAGCTCCCGAACCGAAAATAAGTTCAACCGGTTGTAAACTTGAAGGCCGGGCTTGATGTTTCGCCTGACGGTGTGGCCGTTGATTCTTCTTCTTCCTTAAGTAGTTCATGAGATGTGAACGGAAGGTTTCAATCAATAATTCAATCATGAACCATATATCGCAACGATGGCATTTTTGTCTACCATCATTTTGGAGATTCGAATGCCACTAAATAATCCAAGAAATGTCATATTACGTACAATATGACATTCTTATATTCGTCAAAGTGTGTCGCATAAAGGCAATAAAAACCGAATATTTCACGTGTATTTGAAGAGGTCCCATTGAGTAGCCCATTCATAATTTTTGTGAAGTGAAATGTGATTCCCGCTAAAAGGACGTAACTGGAGGGTGAAAAGCGATAAGAGGAAAAATTCGTAACCAATGCAGGGGGATGGATTTCACGGAAATCCATGGTATTCCCGTCCGATTGTTAACATCCGCGAAACGAGCGCGGTCCCATCGTCGCTGATACCGGAATCCTCTTACCCGGGATTCTCTTTTCTCCCGCGGAGGCCACCTTTCTTTATCTGCGCTGTTACAATAATCCTAGCCCCGAACGGAAACTTCCCCAAGAGGCGTCTGAACGAAAGCCCAAAGAGTCTGCGTCCTTAACAAGCGGGAATTTCGACGCGAAAAAGGGAGGAAAAAGAGGAGGAATCAGACGTACGAAAAAAAGAAACCAGTTTCGCAAGGGAATGGCAGTTACAGAAAATTTTTATCACCCTCTTTTCGTCTTCGTGCGTTTCTTCTGGCACTTTCGTTTCTCGTGTTCCGCGCTTCACGCTCGTTTTCATCGCGCGCCACGAATTCCACGATGACAGCCCCCGTATTTCGCATCTTATCGCTAAAAGACTTCTGACCAGATGGCAGGCAGCGAGAAAAAAGCAGTGGCAGAAATTAACACGTTGCGTGCCATGCAGGTCTCTGCAGACTCATGTTTTTGATTTGAGATTCGTATAAGATAGAGAATAGGAAGAAGGGTACTGTGAAGAATTAAATGTAACTATTCCTTTTATATAATTGAATATTGTACTGCGAGTTTTCCATGACTTTTTCAAATTGCAGCATTGAACGCTTTAAGAGTGCACCACGAGTTACCTGCTTTAATGTCGTCGCATTTTAACCCCGTCGCGACGAGCGTATTTGGGATCCTCGTAAATTAAGGGATTATTAGCCGTGTCAGATTTAAGGTGATTATACTAAAAGGAGAATTCTAAAGGCATAAACATAAACCAAATTTGTAAGATAAGCCGAAAGTGACAAGATTCCTTTGTCTCACACTTGCTCTCATTCTCTGATTGAGCATATAGTAAAAACATATAATTGTACCTCAAGTTATTCAGTCTTATGCAGTTCTATTTGAAAAAATAACAAGTGGTATATCTCTAATATTGGGTCACACATTTCCCCTGGAATATAATTCACAGATACCAAATTTCCCAGGATAGTATCGATATCCTTTTGTGACTTGAATGGTACACGTTTTCAAACTCCCAATACTATCGAAATCAAAATCTAGTGGATTCAGCTGCTTTGCATAAGTGCCTGCAATTTATCAAGTACTCGGCGATCATTCCCGCAACGGGGTCACGAAACCAGCCCAAAATCGAGAGCACCGGCCAAACGATAGTTTCATAATTCCTATAATCCATCTTCCTAAACTTAATTTCCCTTCAGCCACGAAATTGAAGTCTCGTTCATTCGTGAAGGAGCGCGCATTTACAAATTGTTGGGTCGATCGTCGAGTTCTGCTCTCGATCACGCGATTTGGAGTACTAATCAAAAGAGAGGCCGGCCCACCTGAGGAGAGAATGGACCTACGTTCTTCACAAGCCCACCTGCTACCGCGTGTGTACACACTCGTTGAGTGTGAAGAGCACTTTCTCGAACGGGAACAGGATCAACGCTTCAATCTTAAGGTCTGTTTGACTGACGTCAGTGCTAGACACGTATTCTCGCGGCTGGGATCGTTCCACTGACATCCCGAATCCAACGGGTAGATCCTGTCTGAGGATGACGTAAAACAGAGAGAGCAATTCGTCTTTATCTGGCCGTTCGAAGATCCTGGCTGCATCTTGGTGGTTGAACAATTTGGATTCTTGAACCTGTCCGACGATTTTATGAGTCGCTTGTCTGAATTCAGAGGTTTTCACGGAAATAGAGATTGATTCGTGTATCGATCGAGGGATATGCAAACGTTTCTTTCGGTTTTGCAAGTGCATTTTATGGTAATTGAATAGTCTGCTTTCCTGCTCGATTCAGCTGCTCGTGTTTCGATAAGAGACTGCGCGCCTCCGTTCTGGGAGATAACTGGGCCACGTGTGAGAAACACCAGGAGACCACGCGCCATCTCCTTAGAATTGCGAATATTTCCTGGGGATTATTAAACCCGGCACCATCGCGAGCCCGTATACATTTTCCCAGTGGTTTCGTTCAGGTGTTGGTCATGTCCAGTAAACTGTCCCCAGGAAGTCCACTTTATCGTTGGACTATATTCATGGAAAAGTATTCTATATCTTTCTATATATATAAAAGAAGAAGACCTGACTGACTGATTCGTCAACGCCCAGCTCAAACCGTTTAACCTAGGAACGTGAAATTTGGAAGGTACATTGTTTTCATGACGTAGGCATCCACTAAGAAAGGATTTTTGGAAATTCGGTCCCTAGGGGGTGAAAGAGTCTCTGGTGAAAACTAGAAAACTATAATCAACAATTCAATATTATCCCCTTAGTGTATCCCCTCTGCCACTCAATTTCCAATTTAATATTAAATATAGTATATGTTTATCGTCATTCATTATCCATCGTGGCCCCTCCATAAGACAAAAGTCCATCTGCCACGCGTTGCCGCGAAGGAGAATTAAACGAGCGGTGAGAACGTGTCGCGTATAATTAGCGCGATTCGCATCCCGTTTATTAGCGGCAGATTTAAGAATACTCGACGACACTCGCGGTGTTTGGCCAGCGGCCAAAGCGCGATATACGGCTCACCTACGCTGCGCGCGAGAAACGAGAAACTCTCGCGCGGACAAAGCGGCCGTAGACGGGCAACGAGGTGAAAGATGCATCGCGATTTCACCCTCGTTTCGCGCACACCGACAAAGACGGGCAGAGAAACACGCTGCTGGGCAGCTGACGCGTTTTAATTTCACCGACAGTTCCCACGGCCGTGGAACTTTCTGTTTCCCCAGTTGAAAACGCTTTCCTCGTTTGCGGCCACATTTCATCGACGACGATAAAAAGGAATTACTCTTTTCCTCGCTCCTAAAGGAGGAATCATTTCTCAAGTGCGAGTGCAACTCGATTTCCATTCCAGCTGGATCATCGCAGAGTTGTGCCCCTTAACGATGATTAGGTCGCGTCTCCTGCACGCCGAATGCAGATTAAAATTCGAAGAAAAAAAAACTCTACTACGTTCGCCGCGCTCCATCGATCCGCTCGTTACGCAAACGCGTGGCTGATTAAATTCGACGACCACTGGTCGACAGAACGTGCACACAAATGGATACACGAAACGGTAGATTGGTGCATGTAGGTATATTAGTCTGCTCCAGAACAAACCATACCTATCGTTGTGTATCGTTTCGTGCTTGTATTGTACTGGGCCGTTCCACTTTTACCAGGGCTCGTCGTTACAGGCGTTCGATTAGTGAAGAGCTCTGTTTTGATCTTGTAACATAGACACCTATTCATCCGACTCTTGGAGCATCACCTTACAAACACCCCCCCATTACAGACCTCAGTGACAATGAACGATAAAGTACAATATCAACCATTCTAATCTCCCAAAATCTACCTCAGAAAGGATTACGCAAACATGGCCCAACTAACCTGACTCCAGATACGCGTGGGCGCCGAACACTCCAGCAATCTGCTGCAGAAGAACCCCGTTGGCACCGTGTATCCCGTGGGACAGCACCTGCACCAGCACGCCGACGACCACCACAACCCACCCCCAACCACCCTCCGGGTAGTAATGCTGCCTGAGCGTGTGCAGCTGCTTCAAATCGGCCACCAATTGCTTGGTGCTATGCGCCTGGCCCACCGCTGGTGTCTGTTCATTCCCGCTGCACGCGACACCGCTGTCGTGCACCGACAATCGCGGCAGGGACGCGCTGTGATAGAGCAGCGTGTTAACAGGGATCTCCTGTTTCGATTCTGACCTCCCCGGACCGCACGTGTCCCTCTGCCCGCCGGCGACACCGTCGCAATCCACGTCGCCGGGGCATTTTTCGGGATAGGGGTGAGTTTCGTGCGAGTGGTGCGCATCCCCGCAGTTCTCGCACTTTGCCTGCTTCATCTGCGTCCGCGGTCTGCGAATGGGCGCCGCGTCGTTGGAGGATCCCGGTCCCCCGACAAGGCCCGTCTCCTGATTCGTCGACGACCGCGGTACACTCTTCTCGGCGACGTCCTCGCGTCGCTTTACGGCCGACCTGGCCGCAGAGTCTTTAAGGGAATCGACGAGTTTACGAGGCACTTCTGTCTGAGAGGTTCCGAAGCCCCCGGCCGAGCCGTCAACCGTATCCAGGATCAGATTGACATGATTCCTCGGCTGTTGTGCGTGGACACAGAGTCGCGGCGAATCCTCGCGCTGATCCTTCTTCACGTACGTGTCCCCCGATCCGCGGCACTTACTCGAGCCGACTAATTTATAGATAACTCTGGCTGGGATCGAGGCCTCGCTGCTCCCCTGGTTCCTCCTCGCCTCCCTGGACTCCGACGTCTTATTTTGTATCGCGTTATCTGGACTAAAGACCACGCACCGACGCTGTCGATCTCGGGATCGGAACTCGCACGCGTCATCCACCGAGATGGCCAGATCGGCGGTATTCGTATCGAAAGTTTTCGGCTTGTCAGCAGCTTCAATCGCCCCTCTGTACTTGTCCGTCTTATCTTGTCCGACCAGTGACTTTATTTCGTTGAACAGATCTTGGGGTATTCTTTTCGCCCCGTGAACGAGCCAGTTTGTATCGCTGCTCGTTATTTCATGGTCCTCGATGATACCCAAGATTTCCATTCCGTCATCCTCGTTCTTCCCACTTCGTTGTTCGTGTAGGTCCTGTTTACCAGTCTTTCGTGAATCACCTATTGCCATCTTCTTGCCACTTAGATCCTTTGGGAAGCGGATCGATGGTTCTATGACTGTCGCCTGGTCACCGCCAATTTCCGAATCAACACGACAGGCAGCCATTATCCAGGTCTCTCAGGCCTCCAAACGTTCTTCAACTTCGCCTCCTCTTCTTCGTCTTCGCCGTCTACGTTTCTCCGCTTCCTCTGACTCTTCTGCCTCTTCCATTTCCTCTCCACCGGGGGGGATCCCTGTTTCCTTGCTGGCTGTTTCTTCAATGGCAAGTGGACACAACGGACCCAATCGCGTAGATTTGCTTACATGCTCGGCTGTAATTGGCAAATCATTGTACCGACAATTCTCTTATACACTTCTTCTTCAAAATACCGATGACTGATTTCTCAAAGGATACTCATTTCAAAGTCTTCGAAAAATAGAACAATCAGTTGCAACAATTGCTTCTTCACTCCACTATGGGTTAATTACTCACTGGTACCTTCTACATTCTTAATAAAATCTCTAGCATGATCAGACTGCTCTGACAAGTTACTCTAACCCTTCGAACACTATCGAAACAACATTACCAATGGGTTTGAATTATGTTCTTAAGTACCCGAACATTCGTGCATCACATGTGTAGCACTGTTGCGGCTCGTATGGAAGACAGTTTCGAATTGACAAGTTGATCGAGGGACGGTGTAATTATTCCGAGCGATTAATCGCTTCGTGATTTCGGTGGCAAGCGTCGTATAGGCGATGGTGTGATTCAGGTACAGGTATCGTGGTCTCGATCTAGGCCTGTCGAGGACACGAGTCGCAGAAGGAAGCGACCGAGCGCGGCACGCTCACCACGCAAACTGGCAGAGGGAACCGCGCTGGCCAAGAATCGTGCGGCTGTCTGCGACAGCTGCGCTTCTGGAGTCGGCCGGTTCAACCGATGCTGGAGGAATCCCTCTCTCTTTTTCCGAACCCCCTCCTGCATGTTCTGTCAGACACTTTTGCGTGTTCACGGGGTGTTCAGATATTCAGTATATTGTTGCAGGTGTTTGTTGTTACAACTACCTAATGCGATCGCTTTTAAGCGGCTAATTGACGCTTGAGACGAGGATTACGTAAACGGTGTACCAGTGGATACAGCTTCTGCTTTTATATCGATACGTTTTGTTTTTCCAGCGCAAAACGCACAATCTTCATCTTTTCATACAGACATGCCATACTAATTTTTTCACGACAAAAAATTTGTAAATATAGTTAATGGGACGATTAAGATTTTAGCAAAAACTTTGTGTACTACACTCACTTTGATTGTCTATAAAAATTCTGAAAAATGCTCATGAAACTCTCGCGCTAGACTATAATACACTCTTAAGTCGGAGCTGTTAAATGGCATTGCGATTTTCGGGCTCTTTTCCAGCAATTGCCACTTCTATTGTTGAAGGAACATGGTTACTACTTTTGTATCGAATAATTTGGGTGAATGTATTATAATTTAGTTTCGTGTCTGCTTCCTCTAGATATTTTATTAAACAGCTTGGAGGTAGAGTCTGTGCGGGGTCTGGGCGTATGAGGGTTATCTCTGAATGTGTAGTGGAACCATGAGCTGTAGCAGAGTCTAAGGTTTTGCTCCTTTCCTCAAGAAATTGTATATGGAGGCATGATTGAGGCACCCCCTGTGGAAGAATAAGTTACTTGGCTTGGTATGCTCATTGCACGTAATTTCTTTAATAATTTACATAATTCCCCACAGTCCTTGGAAGATCAGAATATGGTTCCCTCTTTGGAAATATATTTTGAGATAACCCAAAACAGAAGAATTTAGTTTCTTCCATTAAGGGTCTTTGTATCCAAGTATTGGTAAAAGAATGGTTAAGATACCTAGCGTGAAAAGATTACTTGTCAAACTTGGCAGATCCAACACAGACCTTTTTTATCAGATAAAACAAGATTAATTACACTTTATTCGACTAATAATCCTCATAATTTGTATAATGTTATACAACCATTTGGGGATTTCGATAAGAAAGTTTGCAGACAGATTTCAGACACATTATGCAAATGATTTTCTTCTCACTTTATCTTCTTTTTTATCATTAAATATTTCCCATTATCAATTACAGCTATTACCCACGAATAAAAAAAGCTAATCTGAAGTAGCAGAAAGTTTAATTTTCCTGCCATAATTCAGACATTTCGCCTGGAGCAGTTGGTCATTCAACTTGTTACTCGAGTCAACTGACAATTCCTCATTAATTCCGTAATTTCCTGCAATTCTTACGACAACGCAATAAACTCTGGAAAGGAACGTTACCCCCTCGACCGGAGCCGTTGCTCGAACTCCCGAAAGTATCCTCAATTTAATCCTCCCTTGTCGCGTCCCTTCTTCTACGCAGCCTTCTATCGCCGCCTTTATGGCATTATATAATTATACTCGGATTTCTTGGGGATCGCGGGCAATTTTATCAGCCTGAAGGTAAAAGGCTGAATCGCCGCGATGATCCTAACTTTTTCATTTGTGCCGGAAAGGCCTTTCGCCCGGCATCGCATTTGACGCGACCCTTATCCTAAATCCCTGCCCATTGTAGCCCTTCTCCTTCTGACGACGTTATATCCCCGTTCAGCCAAAATATATGGATTCGCGAGCGTGCATTTACTTCATACCGGTCCGTCGTCAGCTGAGCATTAAACGTACGCCTTTATAATGGCGGCATGGGCTATAAACACGGTGCAAATCCTGTATTCGCCTTCGTGAATCTACATTTACACGCTCGGGATAATTGGCGGCCCGACACTGTAATTTGGACACTTTTATTCGAGCTGATTAATTTGAAAGTTGGTGTACGTATAGATTTTACTTTACCGAATGTACAGGGTGTGCTGTTTTAATCGATTTACGTAGGTAACGTTGAAATTACTGAAATTAGTATAAGCAGACGGCGATGAAGTGCGAGAAATTAGAAGGATAGGAATGGAAACAATTTAGAAATGGAAAATAAATTTCTACCAGTATTGCGAGGCTGAATTGAAGTGCTCTTGTTAAATTGGATTTGGTGTTACGAAAGATCGAATTGCTTGAGATAAATGTGTACTGTTCTTTCTCGGCTGTATACAGCTAGGCATTGAACGTGATCCTCATTTTCACCGTGTGTTACATCGAACGGTATCTACGATTAAATATCGATATAATATCAGGGTCAGGGAGGACCGAATCGTTCGATCAACGTTGACCGATACCCTCGTAGTACGTTGAGAAAATAACTGGCTAGCAGCTATTACACGTCAAAATGACATGCCACAGTTTGGAAGACCGATAATCACAGTTAGAAGTCAATGTAGATCTCTCCTGCTGCTTTTTAGATCATTATACTGGCGATAGAATGGTACAGTCTGTGTCATTAGTATTCTGTGTTATTAAATTTTCTGGTTTACTGTAACGACATTCATGTTGTAAATATATTCGTTATTAAAAATTTGAAATCAATTTCTTAGTGTTTTAAGAACTTTTATGTGCTTCGTGTTTAATTTGAACAAATAAATAATTAATTAAATTTCAATAAAAAAATGTAATATCTCTTATACGATAAATATCAAATTAATTATGCTTAAAAATAAAGTGGAGGCACAGTAATTGGCTCCTCTACCCTATGCACATATTATACTATAAATCGCTCTTAATCATGATGGACTAATATTTTGCATTGATTAATAGAAGTTACTTCTACTCTTCTGTACCTATCTATTACGTCTGCTAATCCAATTCATAACATTTCTTATACATATCGTGGAGTATTCGACCAGAAGATCGATTTGTTGAAGAACTGTATCGAAAGCTGAAAGAAAAATAGAATTTCATTGCACCCCAAAATCAAATACGACGCGCCGAAACTTCCAACCTCTATGTCAATTCTGCGCCCCTATGTCTGACTAGTAATTGGCGAATCCCCTAATTTCCTATAGTGTTTGATCAATGGGTAAGAAGTTCCCAGACGGCAATTTGTCATATATCGACCGTTTCGTTTGGCACAACGTTTTGCTCGATTTAAACGTAGAGCGCGCTATGATATCCGCTCAGCCGCGTGTTTAGTCGGTAATTCAGCTTCAAAAACCTAAAATTTCCCTACATCTCCTATGATAATATGACGTCATGCTGTTGAATGATCGCTGTGTATGCACCACCGCGGGATGTGAAACTTTATATGAATACTCATGCGTTCCTTTTAGCTCCAACCGACATAATCTATTTAATAATAAATGCAATAGTAAAACAACCTATGTTACCGTGGTTCTGGTACTCAAAACAGCGTGTTATACCTTCTGACATGTATACTGATTGATACCAGTATGGTGGCTCTAATAAGACCGATCGAGTTAGAGAACTGTGATAAATGCGGTTCATATCTGTCGCTTCAAGTTTTCCCCATAAAAACTCTCGTCTCATATGTCCCCTTTAAGAACACCTCGAAAGAAAAACGCAAGAAAACGAAAGGAAGACAAATCGGTAAAGAAATATTGCGGAGAGATGTTAACGATTGGAAATGAAAGCAGATAGCCAGGAATAGGTTCGATGATTATCAATGGAGATTGTCCTCGTTATTTATTTTAAACAGCACCCAAAAGTTAAATTCATACAACAAAATCAAACTTCTGATAAAATTAATCCGCTGTTACAACTACCAGTACGTAACGTAACCACCGATTTTCTGTTTCGGTATTGTAGAAACTTGTGAATTGCAATTTTCGTAACTCTGCTGCAGACGTGTAGCGATCGTCTTACTTTGCCAATTAAAATGCAGTTCCGATCGGTAACGGCGTTCGAAACTTCGTCGAACATCGATACTCCGTTGCATAAGCAGCGGAACCATCTGCTTCTCGTAAATTTTCGATGAGACTATTAAACCGAGTGTAAACCACTACAAAGCAGCGTCGTTTCCTTTCATCTTTGGCCATCAAACGTTTGTCAGCAGTGAAACAGATCAGAGCGAATCTCTAATTAAACTTTTCATGCACGCGTTTACTATCGAGGTGAAACTAATATTCTTGTGAAAACAAATTTATTACAAGCCAGTGTCAGCTCGGTATTCCATGAAATGCCATGATGAATATTATACTTCAGATCCCCTACGATAAAAGTACCGAAATATTTCTTGATCTATGTTTAGAGATACCATACTTTACAGTGGACTGTATCATATCTTACAGTAATTAGAACTACACATTACTGATCAAAGCAAAAATTCCTCAAGCTGTAATTTCTGTGTCCACGGAGGAAGGAACACATTTGCGACTTTACTCATGCTTCTATGTCGGTTCTCCCGAAACTACGTGTACAAGAGAATATATGTGTACTATCTAACGTCAGCCAACCAGAAACCTGTTAACACTGAATCCCCTTAACGTACATTGCGATAACATTACGCCGTCACCGTATATCGCAATCTCAGCAACTGTCTCCATGGAGCTATATTCTATAAACTATATCCAACTAGGGCAATTTCCGGAAATTCATCAACTCTCAGAACCGCATCCAGATGCAACTGCAGACGACATTTACAGAGTATATACCTACCACAGTGGGTATTGTACATAATTATTCAAATAAGTTTGAGTACGTGGAAGGCTAATAATAATTTCCTAATTTTTATTCTTCCTACTTACAAAATTCTCACGAATAACAACTTCGATGCAAGAGTGATTAATTCAATTCTAATAAAATTCCGCACTTTAACTCAGCTGAACTCGACTCACCCTAGTAAACTGAAAAAAAAAAAACAATCCTACGATCGTAAAATCAAAGCACCCTTATCTCTGAATAATTGCAAATAGTACTGCATTCAGAAACTCACCGGCTGTGTGCAGGGGATGATGATAAAACTTGACAGTGGCTGGCAGAGCGAGGGTGGCCGGAATCGACAGTTGCAAGCCGGGTCCTAGTAGATGCACCAGCGTGCTAACGACCGTCACCACCCAGCCCCATCCACCCTCAGGGTAATAATGCCTGGATAAAAGTCGTCTAGCTTGCACCTGGGGGCTGCCGCTCTGTTGATGGCAATTCTTCTCGTCGTTCTCCGCCGTGCGTTCGCTCGCGTTCACCGGGAGCATGTCCTTCGTGGCTCCGCAATTCCGTTTCGCCCGCGACTCCAGAAGCGGCCAGGATCGCGCCCGCGATATCGACATCACGCGCGCCTTTCTGTTCACCTTTGGGCAGACTACGTGCCCGTGTCGTCCACGGTCGGTCTTCTCGTTGGCGGCATCCTTGGCGCGAGTGTCCGAGGCTCGCGCAGCCACGATTCGGCCGTGCTCGTCAGAAGCATCCTGTCTATCGTCCGCAAGGCACCGCACGTCCCTGTCTCGCGTCCCTTTCCGTTAACGAGAGCTCGATCTTCCCAGCTTCTCCACGTCCAGTGGATATTGCCGCGATTCCGCGTGCGTTCCTTCGCCGCGTGCCACGGATTCCGCTGCACCCGCCCCGTACCAGCTCGCAGCCACCCCCGCGCGGCAAAAATCTCAAGAACTCGACTGATTTATCTGCGAAGGTTTAGAGGTCTCTGAAACTGCTCTTCGCTGGGCTTTTAGCGCGCTCTTCCGTCACGACGATCCTTGTGATTATTGTGAGCTTGCTTGCAGAACGGGTTGCGATTATTCATCTTGTTATTGGAGATTGAAGGGTACTATTAAAAAGGGACAAGCGAATATTTCAATTTTAATGTTACAAGTCGGTGGTCGTCGAGAATCTTCTAACTTTCCCACGATTTATTAAAGCAAAGTTCGCTTTAATGGCTTCGTGATTCGCGACGCCGAATTCATTATCGTAAATCATCGTACTCGATAGGTTCGCCTGACCGCGCCTTTCAATGCATCATCAACGGGATGAATAAAATGACCTAAAAGAGGTCGGTAAGCGTAATTTATGTAATAGGTAGGTGGAGAGTTTGCGGGGAAAGTTGCGTGGATGAATTAACGGTGTACTCGGGCCCTTACGAAATGAGCTATTATAAATTACATCAAGCTGCGCCGAACCTTTTGTTATTACGACATCGATCCACCGTTGCGACCACGCAACGTTAATGCACGCGCCTCCGGGGGTGGAGCCGTGTGATGCTCGATTTTAATAAATATTCAGCTCATTGTGCACCCTGATGATTTATCACGACCGCGAGCGCGAACCTCGCTCCTCTGGTTTGCACACAAAATGCGGCTTATCGTCAATTATATTAACAGACACTCCGCGAGGAGGCCATGCAGCACGAAACGAATTTACGCGCGTGAAATTCAAACGAGTAGTTTCTTTTTCCCCGTGAATCGATATCTGCGTGTGAATAATACAAGAATTAGGTCAATTGGCTTTTGCTTTTTCTGTTTCTCTTTCGTGTGTTCGTTACACGCGAGGTGGAGGGCGCCACCGAATTTATGAGATCGACGTGTTTTTAATTGAATTTATGAAAAGGGATTTGAAGAGTAACTCTGAAAATTAAGTGGCAAAAAGTGGGCTTTGAGAAGAATTTTATGGGGTGCATCGATTGGGAATTCCTTGTCTTTTGTGACGTATGGTTTTTTAATTAACGGACAACTATGTAATTAAACATTTTGGTATCTGAATCTGGTAACAACTACGTGGATCGTGACTAGATTGATATCTCGTTCACGATCGAATTGAAATCCTAAATCCAAGAGTCCTTAAATTATCAGCTGGTAGCAGTCAGTCATCAGTCATCAAAACACCACTTCGATATCAAGTGGCAAGGCAGGAAACTTCAAAATGACGATACTATAGCACAATTACTTTCCGCCGAAGACCTGTTGCTGCAACCCTATAATTCAAATACCATCTATACACGCTCTGAATTTCGATTCCTCAACGAAAACTGCAATGAACACGATATTACTCCAACATCAACTCCAAAATCACAAGCAATCGTAGATTGACAACTTTCGAATTAGCATTTACGACTCATTACTTCGCCTTTGGAATTCGATTCGAGTTCGATTAAGATCTGTTTGAATTTTAAATTCTCCAAAAACTGCACCCAGTACGATATTATTCTGACGTCAAGCAAGGGATGCCACAAAGATTCGCAAGCCAGATTCACGAGTACCGATTCTCCCGATGTAAAGTCACAGTTTGGAAAAACCAGAGCGGAACTGTCAGGTCTGCAAAGCGTAGGGTATCGCGCGGTGCCGGCGACTGATGCTGCAGCGACGACAGCTAGCCTCTCTCCCTCTCTGTTACCACTTTGCCCCCTTCTTGTCCCGACTCTGCTCGGGAACCACCACCACCACCCGCTTCCGCCCGCCACAGATTGTATCCTTGCGTGGACGCAGGTATCGCTTACCAAGTTTGCACCTGTGCATATGCCTGAAGTTACCTAGCCAACTGTCAGCCCACTGCAGCTCTTGCTGTCAGTTAATCGCTCGCTCGCGCTTCTGCAGCGCTAAGAAATCGTGATTTTTGCGAGAGATAATGATTGTGGCAGAGGAGGTTCGCGCCCACGTCGCCATATACGTAAACAGACGACGTCGTTACGGTAGTTAGAAATTTTGCGACGAAAGTTGTGCGACTATATCAATATAAATTTAGGTAGGTCAAGCTTAAAGTAGGCGTCTAAAGAGAAATTGGAACAGTGATTTCGGTCCAGTAGCCAGGATTTAAGAGCCCGACAGTGAAAGGGTTGCTCCAGGCTTTCGTAACATTCCAAAGTACCCCGATTTCTATTCGTTCCTCTTTTCCATACAGTCCCAGTTACCCAGGATTCCCAGTTATTCGAAATTCTCGGCGGCAGGATCGCGCAGGATTTTCAAAATTGCATTCCGGATGTCCCAGTTTCCGACGTTTCCAACTCGCGAAAGGTTCGTTATTGCGGTTCTAGTATTGCGCCGGGTACGGAAGGTCCATTCATCGCGCGCGCGAATTCCAGGCAACCTCTTCGGCCGTAGAATTAATAGATGGCGACGAGGTGAACGCACAAGCGGCCTGATTCCACTTTTTTAATCGTGCTAGCCGCGCGTAACACGGAATCGAAAAATATCCTGGATGTAACACTATCGTGCCGACGAGAGTGCAGCGACCGACACACCGTATATTATATCTTTGGCGCCTTGTCGCGCGGGCGCCCATGAGGAATCGCGACGAAAAAATAGACGGGCAGAACGAAGGGAAAGTATGCAACACACTCGTAACTCGTGGCTCGTACGTTGACGATTTTAGGGGGACAGGCTGATGCGCGCGTCCGGCGGTTCATGACGGTCTTAGACTACTATCTTTACGGCGCACCGCCATTGGAAAACGGCGCGGTGACGCGAGCATGCGAGACCTTTGACTCGACGCTTCGAGAGGTATAGGAAGGGTAAAAGGAAAAGCTTATCTAGCGAACGAGACGATAACAATCTAACACTTCGACCGAGTGGTATAGGGTGAGTTGGCTGGACAGGAGAGTTGGTCGAGTCGCTATATTACAGACACTATACGTACAGAACAATAGCTTCTGTAGGAGCCAAATAGTTGAATGAATAACGTCATTTCGCTTCCTTCTTTGAACATCCTTTCAAAACTGTATTGCCAAAAAAATCATGACAACAGCACGCATTAACATTCCACGCAGCACAACTACAAAGAACACCGGATATTCTGGGGCATCTGTGTCGTTTCCAAAACACACCCCCTAATAAAAAGTGCTTGTTAATGTTTTCCACCGCGCGTATCACTCGGAAATTAAGCATAAATCGTTAACAGTAAAACTTAAATTAGCCACATCCCCGAAACGAGGTGTCTACGGAGCGCCATTTGTCAAGACATTCTTGTCAGTCCCGAGGTCCGAAATGTGCCCATAAATTTCCCAACACTGTGTTAGGAGCATCCTGTATAAATTATACGGTTTCGTTATATATCTCATCCTGTTGACGATTGCGAGGTAACGTGGCCAAGCTGTTTCCAACGTCTCACAGGGCGTCGCTCAATGGAAAAAAATCTAAAAATCAATATTTTTTGTGACGATCTGTAACATGTGCGTAATCCAGACTCTTTTCTCGAGAAAGGTAAAAGACTTATTGAGATTTATGTCGGAAACTATTTCTGCAACAGTTCCCACCATTATAATTCAAAATATTTCTGTACATGTCTGCCCCTTTTT
The DNA here is from genome assembly GCA_929108735.1 of Andrena dorsata. Classification (NCBI taxonomy): domain Eukaryota; kingdom Metazoa; phylum Arthropoda; class Insecta; order Hymenoptera; family Andrenidae; genus Andrena; species Andrena dorsata. Next base: position 25,669,126 of record OV815489.1, read on the forward strand.
TAGTTGTCGCCATTTTTTTGAGCCAAGGAGGAAGGAAGAAATTTTTGAAACGTGGTTTTGTTCTGCATGAAGAGTTTTGTTCTGCAGTATTCAGTTGGCAACAAATTGCAAAAGTAAATATTGATAAAAACTTTCTACGCAATTTACACTTTTTTTATACACCAATCGCGCTGCATCTTTACATTTTCATTGAAAAACTATTAGGGCACTTAGTTCGCAAAATAATTAGTTCAGAAGTTATCAGTTTTGTTGTGAACGCCCAAATAAGCGACGCACTGCGTGTCGCGGCAATCGTTACTCGGCAGAAACGTACCTCACGTCGGTGATTGCCTCTCATAAAGAATCGTGACCGCTCTTAAACTGCCACCGTTGCTCTGAATCATCGGTGACGAAATCGCACGTGCGGCCGCTGATACTCTCGATTAGGGTGGATCGACGCCGACTTAGGTATAACCTGCCTTAGGTGAGAAACGAATTGGGATCTCTGTTCCAGCGACAGCTTAAGTGACATCCCGCTGAGTAAGGCAATTAAACGCAATGCCTATTTAGGCGCACCGATAATTTAGTTATGATAACGCTTTTTGTAATGTAGCGTTTCAGAGAGAAAGAGTGTTCGCGCGTATCTGTGCGGGTGCTTCGATGTGATAACAAGCGATTTCGATGTGCTCTCATTCAGTCAGTTATAATAATATTGCAGTGAATATATATAAAATCACTGGGACGCTCACTGATTCATCAACGACGTCTAGCTCAAACCTAACGCTGAACCTAGGAACATGAAATTCGGAAATCTCGATAAGAAGGAATCATTTAAAATTCCCTCCCCAAGGGGGTGAAAAGGTGTAAAATGTGATTTCACAAACCCTTTAATATCTCTAATGCTCCTGATATCAGCAGTTACCGTAACAGGTCTTTTTGTGCCGCAAGAAAGAAATCGATTCGATCGAGTTTCTGATCAGAACACAAATCCTGAGACACGAAACTTTTTTTTAACCTGGTCGTAAGTGACTTAGACGTAGGCGCGTAGGAGAGCGAAAGGCAGCCGGTTGGAACGAAGTTTCTCTCCCCGAGGAATTCGTTGGACTTCATCTATAATCAAATGGGGGCCGAATTAAATGCGGCTCGACAAGACGGCGGTGTCGCGTGTACGCCTCGTTTCATGTTTCTTACGGCGATGTTTGCATTCCTCGTTCTCCAATCGCAGTGCAAGCCTCAATTAGAGCAAACGAGATGTTTTTGTCGACTGGGAACGGGATTATCCTGTATTTCTGGCCATCCATGATTGGAGCTCACTAGTCCTGCGATTCTATCCTGACTTGCTTGCGATTGCAAGTTCGGGGTTTTAATTAAGAGTTTCTGGGAGTGTCATCTGCATATACGCAAATTCATATAGAAAGCTCGTATATTCTAGAGTATCATGAAGTAAGTGTTGGATATTTCGTGTCTGCCGTGAGTGCATGCTAGAATGTAAAGGTCAAAATTGAATCAACACTCTTAAAGAAGGAAATATGTTCCTTTTCTGATTGAGCCGAGTGGGCTCCGATATTCTTTCTCTCGGCTCTCGTTGGAACCATTCGTTCTTTGCAACTTGTCTGTTACAGACGTATATTCCAACTTCTTTCGTAATTAAAATTTTAGATTGTAGTAACACAAAGACATGTTTTAATTAATCATCTACCCCAGAACCAACAGTAAGAATGTTAGGAAATGGAAATTTTAATTTGTATGATGTTATGTAGGAATGAACTACGAAAAAGAGTTTTGAGTACTCTGTATTTGAAGAGTGTTTAATTTGGAAAATAAGTTCAGTTAATTTTAAGTTGCAGCAGGGAGTCTGTTTGTTTGAATTTGGAAACAGATGGGATCTTTCCTGGGACGATTGTATACTTGCCCAAAAAGTCAATTGGAGATCTGTTGTGGGAGAGGAAGTTTATGAAAAGTTTAGTTAAACATATTGCGAGACTCCAAAATACTTCTCCAATTTTCTTCACGCTATATGCTCACAGTATAACACAACAAGGCCAACGTTCTTCATCGCGACCCAATCTTCCCTCGCCATTCAAACTTTCTACTTTGAAACACCTATATCCTACATCACCCCCATAAAGAATCCACGCGAGAAGGGCAACACGGCATGCCCAAGACTTTATGCCGCGGTACGTCTCCTGTACTTGATAAACAATCCATTTGACTCGTAGCGAAAAAAAAAGCAATTGTACTCTGGTGCAGTCTGCCCCGTCGTGAACCAATAAGGAAAAGAGGAGGGACGAGACTCGTCTGGAGGCAAAGAGTTCCCCCAGAACGAAGTACCCCGGTGGAAACGACTGTCGGGCCTGGAAGGGGTCGAATAAGAATAAGAAAAACGGCGCGTGCCTGATAAGCTCGCAGCGGCCAGGGAGAACCGGGGCCGGCACTTTCGCCCGAATGAAAGTAAAACTCGATTCAGCGTGCACACGACCGCTCCTCGCGTACGGACGCGGTCGGGTCCATCGCGGCGAAAACTCGGGCCGGGCTCAACGCGTGCCCCCGGAATGTCATTAACCGACCTCTCCTCCGCTTCCATTTCGTCCCCCGACCCCTTTGTCCCGATCGAGCCGCGTGCAATAAAGCTTGGCGCGCTCCAGAAGAGGCCAGCCTCTGTTCCTAATAAAGTTTTACGATCCACGGATCGGTAGCGAGAAACGTCTAAGCGATTCCACTGCATATCTACAGCGTGCCCTCTTCGAATCTGCACGGGGGTGAGTCACGGGGATTCGACACTGCTCTCTGTTATGGTCCACGGTGGAGGGATGTTGAACGGTTCGAGGATGTGTAGAGTCGGGACAGAAGCGAGTGGCAGATCTCTATACTTTTAATTGGGAGAGCAAGCGAATCTGCAAGTTGCTAGAATCCGAGGAATATCGAACGGGTGTAGGAGGGTAAGGTGTAGTAAGGGTGGATCTTCATTGCCTTTTAGTAGAATTTTTTCTCTGACGCAACGTCACGTGTGCAGAGTACAAATATCTACAGTAGCGGACAAAATAGTTACTACTTTTTCGATTTGTTTCATTTTTGTTATTTTTTAGCATCAACTAGGAAATGTGGTATGTGTTGAATATTCATATTCCGGTGGAGAATTTGAAAGTGTATTAAACCCAGTTAAGTTGAATTTATTTAATTAACAAACAAACTACCTATTGAATTTTTCATTACTTTTCACAAGTGGTAACTTTTTCGTGGGCTTTAAAAGTCTTGTTATTTTGTTTAATGTTATGTAGGGTTTTTGTGTGCTAATTTAATAAATTTAATTTTAACTGGATTTTATACAGCTTTTAATTTTCTATCAGAATAGATATATTGGGCGCATGTTACAGTTTTGAGTTGATGTTAAAAAGCAATAGAGGTGGAGTGGATTGAAAAAGCGGTAACTTTTTTGTCCGCTAGTGTACTGTAGTTCGAGGTTCAAGAACTGAACCAGTGGAATAAGCACACCGAACAGTGCATTTCCATATCTCAAGATAGTATCGAGTGTGTATGTTTTTATTGGGCGTACTGTACACTAACAAACACTGGATACACGTTCGTTTCTCAGGAATCCCGATTTACGAGGCCTAGCCAATCGGAAGTGGCCTCTTTGAATGCGACTCGATTATCTCCCAGACTTACTGTTACCTCCTAATACCACGCATAATAACGAGAATGAACCGTAAGTCACTATGTACGAATTTTTCTGAGCTCCACTGCACTCGTTGCGACGGAAGTTAGAAGTAGGTATAAGGGGTGAAGTTCTTTACGACGTTTCTATCGTCTCTCCTTTGTCGCTCACGGTGCAGTTACTATTATTCCCGGTTATTCCGACATGCATCCGTATAAACAAGGTTGTACGTTTTTATGAGCCCATAGTAAAGGTGGAGCGTATATTTTGAAACCTTGAACATGTGGTGCATTCGCCTGTCGATGTGTTAACGTTGCTACGCGCAGTAAGCTACTACACCTCGCGAACAAAACTCCCTTGCAAGATCTAGGCTATTCATACATCTGTATTTTTAAAATAGCTTCAAATGGAGGTTAATTTACGGGGAACTGCGCACACAGATGTAGAAAGCACAGTATTACAATACATTTACAGCTTTAGCATAGTTTTTCACTTTCATCCTCTCGATTAGCAGGTTGAAAATCTTCTGATTCTCGAGATTCCCAATACACGAATCCTCCCGTAGACAATGGTTAGCGTTTCCTTTCTACAGATTTCACGACGGTGTAAACTGTGCCCTTGGGTGCCGTGAATGCACATTGCCGGTCGTGCAACAACGTTGTCCGTCTCTTCCAACCACTTTCAGATTTTTCTCTCACTACCTGGCCGCTAGAGTAACGATAACGCGTCAAGTTGCAGCCGCCCGACTTGCCCCTACGAGGATGTCTCCCGATGTCTCGGATGTCCTCTGACGCACGGTCGCCCTAGGACCATAAACCCTATCTTTATGGTTTACGCCAAAGAGTAGGTCCCCTCTATTTGGTTTACACCTCGGATGAAGCACGGAAATGCTGGCGCCTCTGCTTACGCGGTATCAGTTGGTAGTTTCTGTGGTCTAGTTTTCAACAGCCTCGTACGCAGTTAGATATGCAGTTTCTGCATTTGATACAATGACGAGAAGCATAGAGGCGCTTCCACCCGCTATAAACATTAGATTATTCAGCTTGGCTACTTTGCATTCGCCACAGCTAAAACACATTTGTTACCCCCGTGATTCGGTACAGCCAAACGACTTATCGATCTGCTACACCGACGGACGTATCTCCTGCTGGGACATTAGTCACGTTTACAATAAGGTTCCATTGAATCCCGGATGCTCCGTGCGCGATGCAAACCTTGTCGTTAGACATGCATCGTTACGCGTGTCCGATCCAAATCAGCTTTCTTCCTTTTTCCTACGTATTTCTTTAATAGTCTTTAATCTTCACCCCTGCCCTTTCTAAAATATACCGCTCACCCTCTGCTCAATTTCTGACGCAGCACAAAATGTTTGAGACTTTATTTCTACCATAAAGTCACTCCTGGTGATGATCTTCCACGCGTTGCGAAGCACAGAACGATACCAAAAGTGCGAAGGTTGGAGAAACTAAAAATTATTCGTTCGACGTAAGTGGAGGGCAAGATCCCGCGGCACAATTGATTTCAAGGAGATTCGCGCTCAGTGTGCCGCAGCCAAAGAGTCTGTTCAACGTTCGTGGCGGGTAGAGACACGGCTTCGCGAATTTGAATGCATGAAAGTCAGCGTGTGCCAGGGAATTGCAGTTCGCCCTGGGTATCCAACGAGCACTGGCTACGACGTAACGGCCCGAAAAAAAAGATAGAACAGAAGCATCCGAGTGGCCGGAGGATTTCATTCCTACTTGGAATTATCCTTTCCTTTTGCCTGATAGCGGTCCCTTGCTCCTGCTCGCAATCACTTCTTACGGGGCTTCGCCGCGGCCGACGCTGGGACAATCTGTATTTTCCTATCGTTTTCCCTGCGACGAGACCCGCGGCGACGACGCTCGCGAGATAAAAGCTTCCGTTTTAATAATTTTTTTCCCTCCCCCATTCTGGCTTTTTGAGGGACGACTTTATTTTCGTCGCGAAACTTTCGTCACCGCCGCGGTATGCTGCTCGTCGTGTGAAATGGATTGGGAACTTTTGTGAAGGAATTAGGAGAAAGTGGTGTGTCTCCTTAGGGCTGATACGACCTAGGAGTTTTATAGCTAATGTTAAGTAGAATATTCAGGAAATTCTGGAATACAAGGGGATTCCTATGGATGTATGCTGTAACTTTATTATACTATGATTCGCTGTTAGTTCGTTAAAAGGATCCTGGAGGTTCGCGTGCGCAACTTTGTCACTATCTGATCATTAAAAATTTATTGATGAGAATAGAGAGAAATTATTGTTTACCTTAAGATTGCAAGGTATACAACACCTTAGCTTATGCTTCTTAAAGGATTCTAAAGTAGATACAAGTTTATGAGAATTTTTTTCTTTCTCTCCTCTGTCTTATCTAGGGAGTGCACTTTGGCAATCATTTCAGGCAACCGCGAAACACCCTGCATAATTAAATAGGGGGAAGCAAAAGAAAGGGATCTTCTTCCAGTATTCATCCTATTAACTGCTTTATTCCTTGAAGGAGGATTTCCTAAATTCTTCAGGATTGGAGAGAAGTGGGTTAATATCAATGCTGTAACGATTCAAGCATTCTCGAGGTGGTGGTAAAAGTGGCAGTTTTAAAGTAGAAAGTGTAAGGAATGCGAGAGGGTTGCAGTTGACACGACTTTTGATGGAGCTATATCAACGCTTGGAAACGGAATTATGAGTCGTAACGCTACTTGACGAGTGTGTTTTACGACGTTCTGTTTTGGTCTACCCCACGTCGACCGTAATTTCATTACAGAACGTAGCAATTTTTATTGCGGCAATAAATTTTATTAAGTTACCAGCTTTGTAGCTGTTTACGCGAAAGATTCTTTAATTAGTTTCATGATGCTTTATCTGGAAGCTTATAGCTTGCTGGCGAAGAGACTTCAACATGGTGCAAACTCTTCAGAGTTGTTTAATTAAAATGAAGTTTTCATTTACTTTTGCAAAATCCTTTAGTAATTGTTCTGTTTCCTAGAGACTCAAAGTATCACAGTTGCTTTCTGGCACGGATAAGGCATCGATGGTTGGTAAGGCAGAAGGTTACTGTCAGGAGAAATTCCAGAAATTCCAGAAATTTATAAGTAAATTAACGGCGAAGGTAAGATAACAAACGTCATAATTAAGCCAAATAGTGGAAATGAATGTTAGTGAACATTTCCTATGTTAGAAACAATTAGAATAATTTTTTCCTATCCTCTTTTCATGAATTACCTATTAATACAGGTCCCACGCGCAATAGTTTTAAATAGTCGAACATATCCAATATTTCGGGCTCCAAGTTTAATACTCTGATGCACTAATATAAGAAATTTGCTCCCCTTTCATCGGATGTTCTCATTTGCAAGGTAGAGTGCGCCATGCTACCGCCTGAATATTATTCATGTCGGTATTTCAGTCTGAATAAGGCTAATTCCCTAAAATTTTATGCAAATTTTCAAGGAAACTGTTTCAAACACCCGTAAAAAGTTCAATCCAAGAACCCTGCATAATATTCCTCGGAAATAATCAGAGATAATGAAAGGGGAGACAAAGGGAGCATGAATAGATCCGAGAATTATTTATTTCGACTGACGTGTTTCTTAAAATCCTCCAAAGAGAATGTAAGAGGACCAAATCGTAAAGTTTCACTTTTTACAGCCGCACATACAGCCGTCGTAAAATGTGCTCAATTTTCTTCAAGTTTTACGACGTCTGCGGTAATCTGTTTCCCAGAGATCCACACCTCCGTGCGGGATATTTCAAAAATTCCGAGACCGTTTATCCTGACTAACACGTAGGCTACTCCACGAACGGCAAAGAGAACGCAGGAGAACCAATCGAATTATCAACATCCACAGAAAATCCCGAAATGGGTATCCTCTCCTTGGAACCAATCAGTCATAGAGACAGTCCAATTTTCCACCGAAAGCAGCAATATCCAGAGGCCATAAATCCAGAAATAATTGAAAATTCAATAATCCCGTGGAAGATATCTCGAAAATCGATGAAACCTTTACCTCCACCGACTCGTCCTCAATTCTCCTCGAATCAACGCAATAGAACGCACAATATTCACAGGTGCCTTCGTGGAATTTAATTGTCAAGCGTTGCAATCAAATCCTGCCAGCACTTTCCACCTGCCCATTATTTACTAAGTTCTCCTCGATCACTGTTATACTCCATTCCTCGCGATCTCCCTAATGACATCTCGCCTGAGAATTCCGGTGAGCGCGCGACACGGCGCGGCGACTCGTAAATAAGCGGGTCTGATGTAAGCGGTTCAGCGGATGCCTTGTAATCTTTAACGAGGCCCCGTTTCGAATGGCAGACGGGGCAATAATTACAGGGGAGGGGGGTGGTTTCGTGTAGCAACGTTTTCTTGCGGTGCACCATCAGGGGGGAATCAATAGGACGATCCAACCGCGATTCGCTGCGCGATTGCACGTGTATCTTGCTGCAGACTCATGTAGGTTAAGAGTGCACGGTCGCGTGTAATATAGAACAGAACTCGTACGAGCCGCGAGTGCGAGTTACGGTAGGTAAGTACCGTTCGTTGGGACGACAGTTGCCGTGCAGGTGTATGGAATCGGTTGCACGTTGCCCGCGTATCTCGCCGCTAAGCTTCCTCGTTTCGCGAAAACTTGCCACCTCTTATCGGAGGCGGGTTCGAGCATTCCCATCCAGTGGATGTACGCATCGATCGTCCATTTCTTCTTGGACGATCCTCGCGTTTTATGCGTTCCCCTCCCGGAGACCGACTTGGAAGAATTCCGCGGGGCGTACCTTTATTGGTGGCAGCCACTTTGGTCCCGGAGTGGAGATGAATAGATAGCCGAGATGTTCGTATAAAGATTGTTTAATCGCGCGAATAAGAAGGAGTTAAAAAGATAGAGAAACCAGTATGAATCTGACGCGCGGCATTAAACATCGGGATTTAGCTGGTAATCCGAATATCGAGATCGTGCAAAGATCCCGGCGTAAAACATCTAAGCTCATTTGTAACGCTGCTTGGTACATCCCGAGTGATATCATCCAGCGCGATCCGAGGATCTCGACGATTAAAGAAGAAATTACCGACTACGGCGTGGAATATCGTGCACGCCTCGGAAACCGCAAGAACCTGCTTGCTGTAAGCTTATTAGACCCAAGTGATCACAACTCTGAGGACTAAAAAGGCATAATCCGATAGACCTATCCAGCAGATGCATCAACAGAGATCCTCCACTGTTAATACCTGCGAACATCTTGCAAGTTCCGAGCGTGGTGCGGAAAATATTCCTGTGACCGCAGCTGGGGGTTTACCACTTACGTCACCGTTGCTCTTCCTCGTATTTATCTATAATAGTCGAGTGTAATTGATAGGGGAACCTTTAATTTTCAACTACCTTAAGCAGACACGTGTAATTATAGATGAAGCACGATAGCACTTCTATAATCGTAGACCCCTGGTTTAAAAAATCACGCAGAGAGGAGGCGAACGTTGAGCTTCTCAAAGTTAAACTTCCGAGCCCTACCTGCGTGACCAACGTCCTCGTGGAACTTCTCCAATGAGGGAGCGAGCAGAACTCCCCAGCCAAGCTGCAGTCCATTGCAGATCACTTGGACGAGAATCGCGATCAGCACGATCACGTGTCCCCAGCCACCCTCGGGATAGTAATGTCTCTTCAGTGTGATTCTCTTCCTAGCGTTTATCGCGGTGAGACTCTCCTCTTCCGCCCCTTCTTCCACCAGATCCTCGTAATCCTGAACGCTTCCCAAGCCTCCTTCGAGAATCAGCTGCTCGGAGAATCGCCTCCTCATCATCTTGGGAGTGATAGTTACACTGCTTCGTCGACGCTCGCTGGCACCGTCCAGCTCCTTCCTCTCCCTTCTCGGTTGCTGCGAGGCGAAACGCTTGTCCACCAGTAGCTCCCTCGACGAATCTACCGCGTGACTCTCGTTATGCAAAGTCAGCCAGGATTCCTTGGCTCTGGCCGCGGTGATCTTCTCCTGGAAGTATCGCGGACTGGTTCTTGCGATGATTGGTTTCGTGGCACTCGCGTCCGCGACGCTGCTGCTTCTTCTAGTACACTCGTTCGCGTCTCTGGCCAGCGTTTGTTCGGAGAATCTGCGATTATCTGCGCGGCTGATCTTGGGGCCGCGTGGCGACGGCGTTTGATCCGAGTGCCGACGCTGGATCACCTCGACCATCGTCCCGTCCGCGTCCTCGCGATCCACCTTGATCTCGTGGAACAAACTGGCGACCGAGTTCCTGCCGGAAGAGGGCGGCAGGATGCTCTGACAGGTGGACACGGAGTAGCTAGAGTCCTTTCTCTTTAAACCACCGAGGAACGCGTGATCCTTGCTCGAGCAGCTGGAGATCTTCCGGCGATAGTATTGGCACTGACTGCAACGACACTGACAGCGACACTGGCACTGACAATCCGACGAGACGGAGAGTTTCGCTGTTAAAAAACAGCGACACTTGGCCAGCCTGGCCAGCAGCTCTGGATGGGACAGAAAGATCTCTGGTATCTCGATGCTCCCGTTCCAGGACCTGCTGGTGTCCGTCGACGAGGTCCTGGTCAGATCTCGTTTCAGAACAGAGCTCTCCATGGACCAGGTCTCCGACTCGAGGCTCGTATTGTCCGGCAGCTTTGGCTTCCTTTGGACGACCAGCTGCTGAGATTTTATTGGTCTCTCGGCGGGATTACAGCCCTCGGATGGCTCGCCCGCGATGGTGTCCGCGTTAATCATCGCCGCGCTGTAAGAGTCGCGACGTTTGCGATAGGCATCTCCGTTCGGAGGACTCGATAAACCAGCTCCGTCGTCCATTTCGCAGGCGTACTTTTAACGATCGTAATTATGATTAGATGGTGATCGATAAATCCCTGGGTACCGCATGCGGGTACTGCAAGTATTGCACCGTTGCGCAGGGGGACCACTCGAGGCGCGAGATAACTTGAGGCCCTTTGTTAAACAGTTTTTCGTGCCTCTTAAAGTAGCTGCTGGATAGCTTCAGTCGATAACAGATGAGTGAACATCTGTTTGCTGGTAGACTCCTTGGATTGCCGCGGGTGTTACGATGTCGACATCAACTGAAATATTAGACACTGATGGTGTAATAATTTGATGATCGAGATGAAGCTACTTTTTAGAGGAAGCTACGCAATGTTTCCTTCAAGTCACTAACTTAATATGCTTCATTTTGTAACACTTGTAGATTCGTGGATCGTTTGAAAGTAATCAGTATCTATGACGAATCAAGAAGAACTGCTTATCACGGAGAGGATTCCAGGAGGAAATCAAGCTCAGCAGTGTTCGTCACCTGTGCATGGTAAGTCGCATCTATCGTCCAACCAAGTCACTTTAAACCTCATTTTCCCTTCATGCTTCGTCTGCACCGTGCTCGAAGATCATTTCACGATATTCAATGTTCTCGTAACAAAACTCACATCTCCTTCGTCGACAAGAAGCACACCAATAAGTATTCACAGCACAGAACTCATCGATTTAACACTTGCTATTCAGTAGCAACTCGAACCCCTGCGTTAGAAGCAAGACTAACGAAGCTTCCCACCGCGAGTAGATCCTCCGTTCCGCTATCGTTTGCGTGGGTGATTTCGTGGTGGCCCGCGCGCATACAGCAGAAGTCGCGTTCTAACTGTCGAGAAGCAAACAAATTGATGCTCGTCCCTCGGAAGAAGGTCCTTCGCGAGTGCATCACGATGCCCTGCACGCGTCCAAGTCGTACGTGAGGGTCCCGCGACGCGTCCAGACTGCCGATACAATGTCCCGATTTTTCTTGCACGCGTGCTTCTCGCCGCCGCGGCTCCGAACCGGTGTCGCCGCGCACTTTCGTGCACACGCCAAATGAAATAAACGCACGATCGCGGGAACGTGAAATGTTTACCGCAATCGTGGCAGCCGCGATTACGACGACGGTTTTTTACGGCCGCGGGATCATTGAGCAACGGTTACGTTTGCAGAAGCCACCGCGGGCTCTCCTTTTTTCCATCAGCTGCGCGCAGGGCGAGAGCCGCGTAAATTGCGCCGTCTAAAATATTCCTCCCGCCGCTGTTAATGAAGTTAAACGTTTCATTTACCGTAGCACCCGCTTTCGCGAAACCTGTACTGCGAGCGTATTTTCTCGAAAGATACGAGGATCACCTTGAGCCTCTGCTTTGGGACTCTGTATCTTCGCTTTCGATGGAGCAACGCGAGAGATAAGGTGATTCGCCGCTTGGAAATATTGACCATTTGAGGTAATGCATTGCGCGGCTTGACGTTGCAATGAGCAATCACGTTGCAATGCACAGCTCGGTGACTCACAGGATTTATCGTTTTCGTGGTATTTGATATTTCGCAAGGCCGCGGCATAACGACATCGTTGAGAATTTTGGTTCGTGCTTCAGTCTCAATGGAATTCCACTTGAGTTCACACCGTACAATTCCATTCTAGCCCAAGCGGATCACTCGCCCCATTACGATCTTTATGCTCGTGCACATAACACCCTTCAACTTCCGCGAGCCACCCGCCCATTTCAAACTAATCAATAATCTATCCATCAAAGCACGTCCCAGGCCGCTGAAGCCCCCATCATTAAACACAGTTACCTAGCCGCCAAATATTTGCACGACCCGCCGTCAACTGCCGCGGGCGGCTCGTCGAAGCGACAGGGGCCGAAAAGGAACCGCGAGGAGCGTTTGATTTATGAAACCCAGCCGCTGGCTGGTATCTCCCAGCGAAGCTTTTCACTTACCGCGATCAGCCGATTGGGGGCATGCTTCGAAATTCGCGCGGATTGCTTAATAGCTACCGATTAAGATGAACGGCGTCTGAGTCAATTAAGTGACGGCCAATTAGCCGGGGGACGCGTCGAAACAGGGAGGGGAGCGTTCGGGATCGGGTATGGGCTTACCTGCACTGTGAAGTGGCGGCTGATGGAACTTGAGTTCGGCGGTTAGGTACCAGCTGCCCGGAGCCGCCAACTGCAAACCGATCCCGAGAAAATGGACCAACGCCGAACAAGTCACGATCACGTATCCCCAGCCTCCCTCTGGATAGTAGTGCCTCCTCAAGGTGGTCTCTTTCCTCGCTTCGGTCGTTCCGCGACGAGCCGCCTCTCCGTTCCTCGCCAGCCCGCACCTTACTCCGCCCTTATCCCTATTCCTGGCGCTTCCAATTAGACCTCTCCCGCCTATTCTCTGCCAGCTGTTCCTCATTTTCGCCTCCGCGGTGGAATATTTACGGAGCGCTTCCGGCTTCTCCGTGACCCGGCACCGACTATCCCTGACCACGTTACTCTTCTTGCCCGACACGGCGGGGCCGAACGGGTCCACGCGTTGCTGAAGCAGACTCTGCGAGGTGCACTTCGGACAAGCGTGCTGAGCTCTCGCCCACTCTGCTCGGGAAGATGTTAAATAATCGTAATCCAGGATGTGATTATGCGTAGCCGCGAATTGTTTCCCGGGAGTCGACTCTCGGGAGCTCGCTGCATCCTCCGGCGTGGCTTCGTTGCCCTTGGGTGTCTCGATCTGAACGATCGTTTCGACTAGGAGGGAATCTTCGTTTCCTGCTTTAATGCCTACTCTCGAATCTTCGTGTTCGTTCATAGACGCTATGTAGTCGTAAGTCAGGACTTGTATATGAGGGGTCGCGGCCTTCCTACGGGGGGTCGTACCTTGAGAGCTTGCAGCGTCTTCCGTCTTGTATTCAGGATGTTTGGATGCCTCCACTTGCACTGTGGTTTCAGGTGGCAGAGAATATTCATTTTCCACTTTTACGTCCACCTTTGAATCTTCGTATTTATTCAAACACCTTATGTCATCGTAATTTAATGCTTTAACCCCGGGGATCGTCTCCGGGAGTGTACCGGCCGCGAGTTCTAACGCGTTCCAACCACGTTCAGGCGTACCCGTTCGCGCCACGTTTTCGACCGGCAGAGAATCTTCATTTTTCACTTTAACCTCCGCCCTCGAGCCCTCGAGTACATTTAGCGTCTGTCTTATTAACAACTTTGAAAATTCTCCCGAACCGTCCAATTTAGCGTCACTAATCCTCTCCCCCAAGATTAATCGAGGTCCCTCATCAGCCACCAAGAATTCCGGTCCACTCCCCTCGGATGTCGCCCCGTTTCTCCCTCGACGATCTATCGCAGCTTCGCTGGACGAGACACCTCGGGGCAATTTGGTCTCGCCGATGTCCCTTCTGCAACTCCTATTCATAACGTCAGGCACAAAGGTGCGCAGCTCGAAAGTTTCCTCTAATTTACCGCGCTCGTTCGCTCGGACGATCCTGGCCTCGTCCACGAACCGCCGTTTCGTCTCCACGGACGTGCAGCCGCCATGATCGAGGAGAACGATCTCGTCGATCCACGGGGCGGATTTGGTCGCGGCCAAAAACGGATGGAAGCCCTCGCGGATCGTCGGGATGATCGTAAAAGCGCGCGAGAGCGGATCGAGGCGCACTTTCACCGTCTGCGGTGACCGATCCGGCCACGAGCTGCTGTGTCTCATGCTCGTTCGCTCTTCCTTTCGCACTGTCATCTCTCGATCGTCTCATCGGAGCAATCTATAAACCGTTTGGGAGATCTCCTCGAGCCAGGCACGCTGTCTTCGTGCACGGACAAGAAGATCCCGCTGTCTGAGCGGGGATAAATTCAGCTCCACCTCGAGCGTCGACGCGTGTAATCCAGGGGAAAGTGGATGAAGGGATCCCCTCGACGCGTGTAAATTTTCCCCGCGGGCCACTATTATCTCCAAGATTCCGGGCGAGCAGAGAACAGTGGTGATCGCCACGAAACGACTGCATCTTTCGCTACCCTCCTGTATCGCGTCACTCACTGAAACTATTACAGCACTATTACGTTAGCTCGTGGATCGTGGTTCGCGGTAGTTGCAGTTAGGACACTTGGGATTTTAATTTTTAAACCAGTCGTTGACACCGCGCCGCGATCGCGAAGAAGGCGCCCGAGAGGATTGTTAAAGGGACGGTGAAAGTTCGATGCAAAAAGATTGAAAATGAAGAAACGGTCCTGGCGAGTGCGCCAGGATGACTGCTACGCACGTGCTGCTCACTTGCGAGCAACCCTCTCCTCTCTCTCCCTCTTTCTCCCTCTGTTCTCCCTCTCCTTTTCTCGCTGTCTTCCTCTTCCCAATAGCGGGCGCATGCCTGCGATATTCGACGAATCGCGGAGCCCCGCGCGCCAAGGGTTCTTTCCCATGCATTTCGGACAATCGCGTGCTAATGAGAATCGGCGAAAATGAATTCGCGACACCTTCTTAAAACGATAAGCACTGCCTGGTTTCGCCGAAATTCACGGGGAAGAGGCGGGATATTCGGCCTGCCGGGGAGCGTATGGAGGATGTTCCCCCAAATCTGATTCGCGAAGTGGAATCGCGACGAGGATCGTAAAATGTCTGTCCATAAAATTCGTTTCTTCGCGAAGCTTGTTGCACGGCGGTGTTTGGCGGGCATTCAGTGATCGTTATCTGGGATCTTTATGCTCCTCTTCGGGGATCATTGTACAAGGGTCTTTCCTGCTTGAACAAAGTTTGGGAACGCGTAAACGTGCTCAGAAAGGAACGAATAAAATCCTGTAGATTTATGGGTGCCCTGAGGACCAAAAGTTTGCTCTGAAAGTGCTAACGCAGAGCATGAACATGAAAATAATCAATTTATCCGATAGGATTCTTCTACAGCACGGAAAGTATCTGCGATCGCAGTGGCAATTAGAAATAGCAGCTAGATTTCTATTGAAACCAGAATCCCACTGTGCATCTAACACACGAACCAAAACGAATACATGCAATGGGTCGTAAAGCTAAATCGTAAAGCAGGAAACATAAAGCTAAAGCCCCTGGATCAGTCGAATGAGCAATTGAAGTCGGATAGGAGCAGCGGGCATCGATCAGGTCGAAAGGATAAGACGCGATCAGAACAAACGCGAAATCCATCCCCCGAAATCAATCCAACAGGGGGGGGGGGCCGAGACGATCAATCTTCTTAGTTGTGGTCCAGAGCACTGACCTACCCTGAGGACGCGCAGCTTGTTCGAGGTGCCTACACGCGGCACCCACCGGGGACAATGAGTTATGAGTAGCGGGACGTCCGTTGTTAAATGAGGCGAAAGAGGGTGAAGGCGTCGGGAAGACGTACCGCGCCCTCGAACATCGAGCGACCTGGATTTTAAGGAAGGAAAAGGGTAGTCGTAAAAATGTGCTCGCCCGAGGAGATTGCCGGTGATGATGTTGTACGGTGCTGGTGTCAGCTGTACGGTCATTCGACTTCTCCCGACCTGATACGTGTCCCCTTGCGTTTTAATCCCGATAAAACGTCGAATCTCCCGCGGTTATCGTCGGCTCCTGCGAGGACGTGCGTTACGATTATTGAGCCACGTGGAGTGGTAGTCTCGTAACTCGTAACTGTAAACTTTGGCGAATAGCTGTTTGGCGCAGGCTCTGGGCTATTTTCCGTGCCCAATGTATGTCTGAAATTCAGGCTTCTTCGTATCTTTGCAACCACGATCCGATTGCTCCTTTATACGCCGCAATGTTACAGGATCTCTGAATCCAAAAGTGCCACCATAGCAAAGTGTCCAGCTCGTTCAGCGGCACCGCCGCCGTACTCTTAACTCTCGCTGTAAATTGAACGTCCACCGAGCAGCACGTCGCACCTAGCGACGAACGGTGGCCAGAGAGACATTTGCCAGGCATGATGCATACGAATTCCTCTCGCGATGGCGCGAAGGAACGAAGACGCGTGCACGAGGCGAAAGAACAGACGCATCTGTCCCCGGCGTCAGCCGTCATAAATTCGCGCGCCCCGCGCTGTCTAAATGCTCGTAACTAACCCGCCAGCGTATACTTTAACCGCTTCCTGCTTTACACGCGCGCGGTATGATTTATCAGCGTATTAATTCGAGGCGGGCAGGAGCGTGTGTCGCGTACCGGCTGGTAAGTGAACGCGACGAAACGCGTATTTCAAAGGGATTCCTGTTTAAATTGAAAATGATTCATGTACCGGCAGCGGCTTGTTCGCCGGGGCAGGTTGTACGGGCCCCGTTTGATCCGGCGCGATTCAAATTGGCTTAAGTGGAACTCGAGCGACCGGCCCCACTGGGAATTCACGCTTATCTGGAGGCGAGGAAAAATTAAGAACAGGATTTAAGGGAGCGGGCAGGAGCCTACGTCGCCAGCGCACGTAGGCACGGTCGCCGCGATACGTTGACGATACGTTATCCGCCCGATCCGTTCCACTTCCGCGACTTATTATTATCTGGAACTGGGTCGATCTAGATGCGTCCCGTTCGCGTAGACTCGGTTACTTCATTAACCCTTTCAGGCTCACTGATTACGCCGGCGACGGCCGGCTCTTCCCTGTGCGCGTCGCTTCGCAGGCGTGAAACTGGCGCGAGCTCGGCGCGGAGGCTGCAAGTAACTGGAATTCCACGCCGCTGATGAGATCCCAGTTTTGTAGGAGTTTCTAGGAACAAGAAGTTCAGTTATCAGCCTTTTAGCGGGTTAAGATGTTTCTGCCCCTTTCGATAAGTTCCACCTAATAGCAATGCAGTGCGAATTGGGTCAGCAAGCACTCCCAGTTACATTGACGTACAGGGTAGAATCGAGGAATTATAAGATCGCAGGAAGTTATCGATGAAAGCAGCACACTGCTGCGTTGCGATTAATTTCTCTCAATCTTCAATTTCAAATTCAATCTCAATCCGCTGAATCAACAACATCCATCGCGACCGTATCGCCAGAGGGCAGTTGATTTTCTCGGAGACAGTTAATCCCACCTGGAGATTCTTAAACGCGGTTACGATTGCGATTCCAGCAAATATCGATCCCCCATCGGGGGGTGGCGTCCTGGCGACCAAGTTCCCCTTCACCCCGAAACTCGATATTCTTTTCGCGCGTCTCGGATACTTGTTCACACAAGTTCCATTGGATTTCACGCCGTGGGGATTCAGCCGGGCCCTAGATCCTGGATCGTGAATATCGACGTTAAAGGCGTCCGCCGGCGAGCCAAGCAAAGTTCTGGCTCCTCGGCGGAAGTTACGTATCTTCTTCTCTAAATAGCATTCCGTCTTATCTTGGCGTGCTCTAACCACCGGGGGACATGCTTTACTTATGAGCTATTAAACCCTGTTATGACCTTGGCGGCAGTTTCTACGCAATTTTATGCTGGTCGTAAAGTTTATCTAAGGGCGTCACTAACGTGGATTCCGAATTGCCCTCTATCCATCCCTTGTTTACTTCTGTAAATGCTATCTGAACGTCGTGAAAACCACCTCGTTCCGCGGCCCGGGAATCAGGTTCGTTATTTTCGCTGTTGCAAGTTGGAGAAACTTCGCCCGGACGTTGTTGAACAGCGGAATCGTAAAGGGGAAACGGCCGGAGAGTTTACGTCCTGTTTCGATGAGGGTGGCCGCTGATAAGCGCTTACAATATTTCCGCGAGGCACACGTAGACGTCTCGCGATAGGACATGCGTCCTGTATCTGTCCCTCAGTTTGGTTTAGTAGTGTGGCGGTTTTCGGGCTTCTTATGATTCAGTGTAAACTCGGAGATCAAGCATGTGCCATTAGCTAGAGTCGATAAGGATTTTACCTGCTTAGTTTTCATTGAACTGGGCCATTGGCACTTCTCGTTCTAATCCGCAAAGACCATGGAAACTGTATTGTAACTCGCAGTAAGCATAGGAGAATCGTTAACGGAAAGAGGGAGCAAGAAATAACTATACACACTGCAGCGCCGTTACACCTACACATTCCTACCCGGGTATCGAAATTCATTTACATACACGGTTATACGTCACGCAGCTGTCGTGCATGGGGAATCAGAATGTAATCAACACAAGGAACTAGTGGTCGTAACAGAACGGATAATGTGTTTTGCGTGCAGTAAAGGAAAGGAAATTGGTAAATTACGGAATCGTAAATGGGGGGATACGATGCAATAAAGTGGGGCTAATGAAACAGTTCTGGTGAGTTATAGGCATCGTTGCCGACGTACAAGGTGTAGATCTTTGCGATTAAACCTGCGTTAGAGAAATTAAATAGTAAACTCGAAAGCAATTATAGTCTTCGTATACGATCTCTTTAGTCGTTACATCAACAAATACACTCGACGTTTATGTTGAAATATACCGAGGAAGAGTTCGATTGCTTTTGACGTTAATGAATTAAGGTTAAACTATTTCCTTCAGTGAGACTTTCCTTACGATACCAGAAACTCGAAACTATTTTCCATCCCGTAAACCAACCAGGACACACCGCCAAGAATAAGTGCACGAAACGACAATAAAACGCACCGTAATCATTTACGACGACTTTATTATGTACAAATTCATCATCCACGCTCCGCGAATGCTTTGAGATCGTCCAAGAAAACCCTCATTCTCGACCTGAGTTCGCCCGCGTACTTCAACGCGGACTCGTCGATCCTGACGTCTTCCATGAGCAGGTCACAGTCCAAATGTCTCCCGTCGCAGGCTCTGTGGTGATGCTTGAGGACATCCTCGGGATCGAAATGGTGGGCCCGCCTCGTGGACGGGTTCAGAGTCGTCAGGGCGTAATGATTGTGCACGGTCAACGCGCGTCTCGTCGACACGAAGCTCTTCACCGAGTCACCCTCGGGCGAGATCGAGGCGGTCCTAACAGTGTCCAGGTAATCGGGGTCACCGAGGGAATCGGCGGAGTCCGTGTCAGGTCCGGCACGCTCGCTCTGATTCCTTGCTTGTACCTCGGGGAAGAAGTAAGCGTTCCTGACAGCGTACGAGGCGAAGTCCTTGAAGCTTCTGCCGAGTTTAATCCTTTCATCGAGCAGCAGCTGGTGCCAGTTCCTCCGTCTGACCGGCACGATCGCCTCGTCGATGTCGATGGGCAACACGAACTCTGACCGATGAAGATTGTCGTAGAAGCAGTGATTGTAGGGTATCAGCTCCATCCGTCTCTTGATCCAGATGTCCTCGCTCAGTAAACGTCTCCTGGCGTTCTTCTCGTTGGGCAGATCGCCGGGCAACGTCAGATTGAACCATCTGATCACGTTCGAGCGCTCGTACAGCCTCAACACCCTCAGCACGTTCTCGTGCACGTTGAACACGTAAAAGTAGAAAAGCTCGGCGCCCAGGATGCGGTGCAGCTCGACGAACGCGACGATCTTCGAGGAGATGTCCTCGTCGAAGTCCAGCCCCTTGATGCACAGCGTGAACTGTCTGCGTCTGTGCTCCACCGCGTCCATCCCGTGCCCCGGGCTTATCGCTAAACTATGACTAGCATTCTTGTGGCAGGGTCGAGGGCCCACGTGCACCCTGGTCGGCTCGACCGCCGCGTCCGAGGATAATTGACAGCCGACGAGGATACCCGCGTAGCTGTCCACCGTCTCGCCCCACTCGTCCAGCCAAATCGTCGAAACCAGCGCCTCCACGCTGACGGCCCTGCCTCTGTCTTCCTCCTCGTACCTGCAGCAAACAGCGGAGAAGCAAAGATCGCTGGGTTAGTCTCCGAGGTGTCGTCGAACCGTGATACAAGGGGGGGTGGGTGGGCCAGGCTACCAGGGCGTTTCGACTAAATAAGCCTCGTTCTAGACTGGGATTTGCATAATCGTCCGAATTATGAACTAGCTGGGCCCCGCGCGACTATGGGGAAAGTTTACGGAGTCTACGGAAGAAGTTAGATTAGAACGACGTTCCACGGGCACGGAGCACGAGGGTCCTTTAGTTTTATTCGCGGAAGGGTGTAATTAGGGAAATGAAAAGGGAAAGCGCCTTGGCGTTCTTTACGCTAGAAGTTAGTTTATACGTAGGTAGTATCTAAACGCGATACCATCTATGCACGAAGGAACTTGACGCGAATAATCCAGGTATGTCGTATCCATATAAGTAACATATGCAGTCGTGTCAGGCACGGTCTCTCGCAGACATCGTTACTGATATCGTATCGCGAACTGCATCCCATCGATGACTATATCCTCGGGACGATTTGACGACGTTACGTCAGCACGACGCAGCGTTGCGTAAGCGGCGAAGGCTATGAAAGGGAGGGCCGGGATTTTGAAAGTATAATGGCGGGTCGGCGATGCGGACGTTAACGCGACGGGAACGCGTGAATCCCATCCGGGAAAATGTCTCACCAAACGGTGCAGAAAAGGCCGGAGGTCGGCAGAGGTCCACGTTTAACGCCAATCACCCTCAGGCTCGGATAGCCGGCCACTCTCAGGTCCAAGTGGGCGCTGTACAGGAAGAGCTGTCCAGGGATTGTCTCGAGCCACTTGGCGTCGGCTAACTTGAACGTATTTAACGTCGTTCCGTACGTTCCATTACCGTCGCACTCCTTGGAGGGTCTGTAATCGAGTGCCAATCTCCGCGCCCACGAGTAAGCCACGATGCTTCTTGTGCCCGGCGGTTCGCCACCTAGAAAATGTGTCATGGAAAAGGTAGTGAGCCTGCTAGGCGAGATTCAGATCGCGAATAGTCGCGTGACGCGTGCTATGTTTCACTCATTAACCCGGAAGCCGAGGCAACCGTTCTCGGAGGAATTAATACGAAACGCCCTCATCGCGGTGTACTGTTACGTAGGAGGTCGGGGACCTTTGTTTTCAATATCCGCGAGGACTCTGAATGCCGGGAAATGGAAGGTGTTTCTGTGTCCGTTTAGATGATAGCCAAGATGAATACCAATTTTCCTGATACCTCCAACCCTGTACACATTTTTCGATGACCTAACGCACTCATTGCTATTCCACTTTCACTTCTCCTGCCCCGACCAACGCCCACGCGAATCTAGTAGCCGATCCTAATTCTTATGTGCCTGGACGTGTTATCGAGTGCTAGGAATAGAAAGGTTGCCTAGAAGACACCGAAGCTCCCCGACCGGACGGAAGCGTTGCGTCATCATGCGAAGCCGGACGCGGTACACGTTGAATACGTTTGCGTGTCACTCCGCTATCGTGCCACGTGGAAATCATCCTTCCCCCATAGATCTTCAGCCGCAATTTCCTTAATTCTTGTCCGAAGCCACGTCGGCGCGCGTCACTGACCTCGGACGAGCCTCGATTAGTTACATATACAGAATTTCAATCGTTCCGTTCGTTAATTGGCCTCTAATAGCTAGAATGCGCTCGGCTCTGCGTACCGTAGGGAAAACTCGTTTCGCGCGCGGAGTCACGAACCCCCCCGAGAGTCACGACCACGCTTGGCCTGGTCATATTTTAATTTCTTTCCCCGCCGATCGAATCGCTTTAATGAATTCGCCCGTGAATTACACGATTTGCGCACGCACAGGCGCGAATGCTAATTCAGGGGGTTGACGATTCCGTGGGACCAGCTTCCAAGTCGCACATTCCCGCCGATATCTGCGTTCGCGCTGTGTCTGCCGATCTATGAAGCAAGTCAAGGATTCTTCTCGTGGCAACCGAAATTGATTCTCGCACGTCATGTTTCCTTGATAGATACCACCATCGACCAGCGAGGATCCTTTAGCACGCGGTACGAGACCGCTTGTACACGCTGCGTACATATATTTCCAAGCCACAAACAAGCAATTCCTCCGATCAATTAAACCCCCGGTGCCCCCGAGGATGCTCGCGAGAGGTTCCCGCGACCTAATCCCGCGTTCCCCCGTGGTAAAACAATTTGTTCCGTTCGAGCGAAACGCCGATCCCAGCCGGTTGCCGCCGGTGCGCGTATACCATCGTTAAAAGTGGTGTCTACGCTTGACCCAACGACCGCGTATTACGTGATGCGCGGCTGCGTGGTATCCGAGCGTGGTGGCTTGCTGCCCTTTACACACCGGCGCCGCTTCCTCCTTTCGCCTCCCCGACGCCACGGTTCGCCAGCTTTACGAGAAAGTAAACGCTGCTCTACGAGGCCCGGCCGGCGGCCGTGCGATAGAAATACGGGAATGAACGGGGCACGGCCAGAAAAACGACGACGACGTCGAAAAGCTCCGGGGGCAACCGCGTTTCCCGGCGGCGCATCTCTCGGAACTTCAGCGAAATCCTCTCCGCCAAGCTGGAGAACACGGGCGCGTTACGCGGGGGCCGACTCGCACGGCGATCACCCGACGGAATTGGCCTGTAAATTACCGCGCATCTAATGAAGTCGCTACCAAGGGACCGTGTAAAGATATGTGACCGCGATAGGCCCGCCTTTCAAAGTATCCCCCGCTGATCTACCACGTCGAGAGTCCTGCCTTTTGCAAGTGTATCGAAAGGATTCGGTGGGCGGCTCGAGGGCAGCTTAAAATTGTGATCGTAGGAACCACGCCGGTGGGTTAGAAAAATGTAGGGAATCTTCCTTTGTCGGCTAGACTGAATGCTGGGAAAGTGTTCACGGGTAGGAAATAGCGCGAACGGTGCGGCACAAATCTTCACCAGACTTGAAACAAAAGTATCACGGCACGTGGGAATCACCTCGTGCGACTGGATCCTCGTGTCGTAGATCAACCGGCCCGTCAGCGGAACGGTTTTACCTGCCTCGTCACTTTTACTTTTCATGTGTGTCTTCAGCGAGCTTTGCAATCGGGTAAATAGGAGATGGAATCACTTGGGCGTATCTAAATCAGGAGGGTTAAGCAATGTGTCTATCAGTTTCAGAGAATTCCTTGAACAGTCCAAACTGTTGACTCTCTTATCGCTCCCTCTGTTCAACTTCGTTCCCAGACTGTCATCTGTCTTGAATTTAAGAGTGTTTCTCTCTGTGAAACTACACGAAACAATGCCACACGTATCGGTCATCGATGTACACATACATTTCGCGAAACTTATAGCATCGTAAATCTACAAATTTCTATCTAAAATTTGGAAACTTCTCCGTGCGAGGAACCAGATTCGAATCGCCCAATTTTCCGCAATGTTTGCATCACGTTCGACCGATACCGCTCGATAAATATATTTTACCACGGGTCAGCATTAACAGGGTTATAAGCCGAGATAGGTTCCTCCCTGGAAAAGTCGATACCTCGTTTGTGGCAGGTTACCCTCGAAACCCTTAGAAGGTTGGAAAGGGGCAGCGAGCCAATCAGACTTGTCTAATCCCGAAGGTTGGACGGGCAGGAAAGAATCAGGCATTGTTAGGTGGCAAAGGCGCGTTAGTGGGCTTGGAGTTGTGCGAAGCGTCCAGCGATAACGAAAGGGCAAGGGTCGCGCGCTGTTGGAGGCGATGGTGCTTGGCCACGAAGAAAACTGCTTACCAGGCGTGGGAGGAGGATCTGCCGGCGGATCCGGGAGTTGTGGCGGCGAATCCAATAGAGTCAGCACGCACAGCGCGGTGACCAACACGGCTGCTAGGCCAACTCTGCACAGCCTCCTAGTCCCGGCGACCGACATATTCGTTCTCTCGTCCCTTTCGCCTTTACTACATTCACTCACGACGCCCGAGTTTCGTTCGACGCGCGACACGACGAACGCTCGCGGAGAAATCCACGTTCCCTCCGGATTTGCAATTCAAATACCGAGGATTCCGCAGCTAAGAATCCTCCACGCGATCGGAGCCGGCAGCGAGCGGCCGATTCATCCGAATAGAAGGTATCGCGCGATGATGGAGATCGACGAGGCCGAGTCTTTGCGAGCACCAAAGCCCACGCTTTTCACGGCAGATCCTCTCGCGGACGGGGGGGGCGGGATTTATGCGGGCCCCGAATCCCCGTTTCGCGGAGGATCTAGTCTACGATTACCGGAGATTCAGATAAGCGGCGCCGCGCAGAATCGGAGCCGAAAGCATCCGCGGAACCGGTCAGCCGTTGGCGCGAATCCGCTCATCCGGCGAAAGAGCGGCGCACACGAATTCGTAGCGAACCAGCGGCGGTTCGATCAGCTCGATCAGGCTTTTCTGGTTCCCCCCGTCGGTCTGCTTTGCATAACACGCTCCGCTACACTTTCATCGCTCTTAACGCTCCTCCTCGCGGATCTAATGACCTCCTAGAGGAGCCGCGCGACATATATACGCCTTTGGCGGGGACTGGTTCACTGGAATCGCGGAAATCTGGATTTATAGGGTGCGGCCGCGCCGACCAACGCGAACCTGGCGTGCGCGCCGCGCATTCGGCGGCGAAATTGAAAGTTCGCACGCGATTCCGCCACCGGCTCGTGACTGTTCGACGTGCTTGACCGGGAGGCTTCGATAAACGTCGGCGATCATCCAGGCGGCCCTCCTTCTCTGTGAAATCTAGCTTCACGAACGCTTGGCTGACACTGCCGTACGGTAAAACCGATTCTTTCGCTCGCCAGGCCACCTAGCACCATCGAGCACCGTGAAAATCGCCGCGGTGGACGATCACGATGCCCCGGCCTTCTCGGAATAGTCGTTCACGTGTATCGACAGACCGGTACGCGCGACAGGGTTGTTTAATAGTCGTGCTCGGCGTGTGGGTTCCAAGGTGAGCACACGAATCTGTCTTCTCGGGGTGCGTAAAAAGCCGTGTGGAAGCAGCTCGACCTCCCACGCGTCGCTCCCGCCCCGTAGACCGCTGGACCATGTATGGTCGTCCTGCCAGGCATGCGAGCAACTCCCGAGACCGTCGATAATCTAATTAACGTGGTATCTCCGTCGCTTTAGACGTTTTTTGCCCGCCACCGTTTCTTCTGCATCCCGTCAATCCAGCTCGGTCGCCCCTCCTTGTTTGCTTTGCCTCTTTTTTTTTCCGTGCAGCCGGCTCGACCGATTCTATTCGATCGACAGACCACGAATCGGGGAGGCCCGTCGAGGGGGGGGGGGGGGGGGTCGTCACGATCGGTGTCGGTGGATCGTGACCGCGTCACGCTCGCCTGGCCATTTCGAATTCATTCGACACCTCGCCTGGTCGCCGCTCGCCGAAAGTCGAACGCTCCGGATCGCCTTCCTTTTGTCGCGGGATCGGCAGATTTTTAATCCCGCTCGTGAGAACCCGTGGCCCCCTCTGCCTTCAGACGAACGGATGAAATGGAGCGAGAAGAGCGTTCACGTCCCTGGTGATGTAGTTCCCTCCAGTTGCTCGTATTTGGAGCAACTTGATACCAGTTGGCGGGGCACTAGCGTTTAAAGGACTCGTAACGTTCGCGTTTCTTCTTAGTCACGGAACGAGACGTTCCCCTCCTCGTTCTTATTAATCGCCTTCCCTCTTGGTCGCTTTGATGCGCGAACACGGATGTCGAGACGAATAATATCATCTCTTCCGTTTCTCATAGCCCCGACCGCCTGGAATAGCCGCGCGACGTGTATTTACATCCTCTTAGTGCTGGACTGGTGGATTATCTGGATTCATTCAGCTCCCTGGTCAGTTACACGCGATCCCGGGGAGAGATTACCTCTGCCTCTGTTCATAATCCAACGATCTTTCAGTGAACCCACCGTACATGTATATGAACATTGCCACTGAATTCTATTTCGAGTGAAACGAGTTCAGCAGAATCATGAAAACAGCACCTCGTACAGTTACAAGTCCTCCTCTGGATTATTCCATCGTGCGAGCACAACGTGGAGTCTACGCCCACCACCTCTGTCACTTATTCGAATCTAATCCTCTTTGCAAAGTACATCTATTCCCTCCGAGTGGTACATCGGTTCACCGAAATTCCTTGCAAACCTGAGTTCGTATATCTGCCCATCGTCCACATCGTTTCCCCCTACTTTTACCATTCTCCGTCACATCTGAACGTGCCAGTAGCTGGTCAGTTGGAAGGGTGTCATCTCCACCGATCTCTAGCTCCACTTTCACGCGATTCACTGTTCGACACCGTCCGTCTGGGTCCCCGGGTCCCCGGAAGTCACCGAAAACACGTGGTCGATCGCGTCATCAAAACACCGCCAGTTCCCTGTGGAAGGCGCACGTGGTCGCCGGATCGACCGAGCGCATTGGTGCAATCTCGCCTGCGCGAGAGTCCGGAGCGTACTGCGTACGAGCAGGAGGTGAACGCGCCACCAGAGCCTCGTCGAGTCTCGGCGACTTTGGACCCGTTGCCTCCACGGTGCCTGGCCAATGCGCCTTTCCTTGTCCCATCCCTACTCGGCCTCACCGTCGCCTCTTCACGACCTAGCTCTTCCCGGCCGTGCTACTACTCGCCTTTGCTTAGCTACTCTCCTCCGCTGCTCTCGCGGCTGGATAGTTAGTCGACTTTACCTTGTCGCAGCCTTGCCAGTCACGCGTTTCCATCGCTCCTGTTTCATTTTCATATTCGCTGCCGGACCGTCAGTCCCGCTCCCTGCGACGCTCCCTCCCGTGACCGAGTCCTGCTTTTCGCCCCAGTGCACGCTGCTGCGTCGGATCCGTTCGAGGGTTCCAGGCGTGTCGCAGCATCTCGTGGTGTAGAGTGCCGAGGGTGGTTCAGTTGACAGAGTAGGTGATTTGGAGCAACGAAGGCTTTGGAAGCTTTTTTGAGAGAAGAGTTAGGTGGTAGGTCTATCGACGGGGGTGGGACTGTCGGTTGAGTTGGGGGTTGGGAGTGATTGCTCGGTTAAATTGAGGGATTTTGTAGGGTATAGGTGGGAGGGGATGTATTTAGATTTAGTGTTTAAGCTGATGAAGGTGTAACTATCTCCTCTGACAGCGCTACTAATTGTATTTCCACAATCTGCACAGTACTTCTAGTCAATTCGTGGCGAGCCACTTAAGATTTTCAGGGCGCCCAACAGCGACGAGAAAACACACTTAATCGATCCAACTTTTTGCCACGATTTCTTCCCTTGCGCTCCATCCGATCAGGGATTCCCTTCAGCTCGAAACACGTTCTTCTTTCTTCCCGTCCATCCGATACCCTGACGTCTCTTTTTTCCCCGCCACGGCGACCACCATGAAGCATTCGCCACTTGTTGTACTTGTCAAAGCGTATTGCCCGTTGACCGATGGTGTCTGCGAGGACGAACGACCGAGGGGGTTCATTTAAACCATCCTGAAGCCATCCATCCAGGAGATAGCCGGCGCGAAACTTTCCTCTTCCGGAAATTGCTTTTAACTCGAATCCGCTGAAACTACATCTCTCGGCGAGATAGGCGGACAGATAGAACAGTTCATTATAGCTGGATGGCGTGGGAGGCGAGGACTGGGCTGGATAGGTCGGGAGTTGATGTAAACGTAAATGAAACTCGTGCTGTCTACACCGCGGGGACGACTAATCGCTGCAGGATCAATTTCAAATGTTGCCTTGTGCCGTACAAATGCTACTACTAAAGGATATAAATTACCTTCGCGAAACATCCGAGCACCGTGGCACTGGATTCTGGTCGGAGCGAGCATTGTACTAAATCAAATCCGATATAAACGAGAACAGCTGTTACAAATGTACAAGTTAACCAATCGACGTGGCATCACTAGGTTCCCCAATAAAAGGTAGCACGGCGGAGCCGATTTCCTGGATACCCATCGATCTCCCGAACACTGGCCAGTCGAGCTCTCGAGTAGAATGTCGGTGGGTCGAACGCACCTTGGCGCAAGCCAGGAATTACGCTCAGGGAACTCGTATCGGGAAATGACTGGCCTCTCCGCTCAGTCACGATGCATATCTGGCGAAACGGGACCAAGTAAAATCAATCAGAACCGTAGAATCGATTTCCCTCTCTGTAATTACACGCTGGCTAGTAGATAACGCCCGCAAAGGTCAGACAACGTCCGCAACCGTCCCTATAGAATTACTGCTAAGGATAATATTCTCGATAGATAATAGATAGACATCGATACTCTCCAGTACACCACACCCAAGACCCGCGATATCGATATTTATCGACAAAATTACAAGGAACTTGCAACGCTATTAATCAGTTTCAACATAGCGCTGCAACTTGTTTGCACTACTTAGTTCTGAAGTGTTTGGTTTTAATTAGCGTCAGAACAGCCAGTAACGGCTCGTAAGATTTCAAGCCTATCACGGTCGGTGACACTGATAACTCATCCACGATCGTCGGCGACGTTTCTCGATTGAATTTCGATCTAATCCGGCCCTCGTGTGATCTCGTTGCGCAATCGCTCCGCCGTGAAGCGACCACGAGGGAGAACGACGTGCGAAGAAGAATCGGCGACACTTCTTTCCCCCTGCATAATGCACCCTGGAAGGGACGCGTCGTGCATCATGGAGCTCGCCCATTCGCGGCGAGGAGTCGCGCTGCCAAAAAAACAGGAGCCCCGCGCGCGCTCACGGAATACAAACGGCAATCATTCCAAACTTATTATCGCGCGTAAGAAACTCATAAATGCTTATGACTTTCCTGCCGCTTTTTACCCGCAACCTTCGGACGATCCAGTTAAAGGACCGTTTGCCCGGATTGACTGCGACTGGAGGGGCGGGGGACAAGAAGCTCCAGGAATGGGAGGGTGGCCGAGATGCAGAAGGCGCGGTGGAAACGGGGGAACGAGCGAGTCGAAGAAAAATGTCGAACGGGAGATGGGGACGGGACGAAAAGAGAAAATGGAACAGGCGGAGAAAGGGAGATCTCGAAGGCGACGAACCGAATAGGCGACTGGGGGGGGGGGGGGAGGAGGCAGTGGCGGGTAAGAGTGAAGGGAGCGAAGAAAAGGAAGAGAGGGAGGGAGAGAGTAGGCTCCGCAGGGTCTTGGACTCATTTGTAATACCGAATGGCCTAATGATGCCGACTGGTCGTGACAGCACGAGGATAAAAGTGGAAGCGTGCGATTGCGAGGATTCGCCGTGGGTGCCTCCGTATGCGGAACGCCCGCGGAGCCCATGGGGGTCGCGTCTGGCTCGCGCAACTTTGCCTACTTGCTCTGAGCTTGCTCGATTGTTAAGGACCCAATCTCGCGGACTACTTTCCGGGCGCGTAATGGTGATTTGCTCGATCGCTGAAACGGAGCCACTCGCGCGACTTGGTCGAGCAATTTTTACACTTACAGCCGAGCGCCAGTTATTACGAGCTGCTGGAGTATCGCTCGAGGACGATCTCGTTGTAATGTCGCTCGTTCGCGGATCCTGCGGCGCTTCAGCTCCTGGGAACGTCATTTCGCTTTCGCGTTATTGCGGTCGCGTTCGTTCCAACGATTCTGTGACCATCTTTTTACCACAACTGATTTATTTGCTGCATTTATGAGCGGATTAACCATGTGATACAACACGTGTAATTCTGTGTTAGGATTCATGTATTCGAGTTTGATTAGTGCCTTGTCTTCTGCTGGGGAGGGCTCATCGGATTCGAGAAAAAGTGGAGGGTACAACTTGGCCTATTTGCTAGTTTTTAAATCTCGTAAATGGAATGGACAAGATTTATAGCGTGTGGGGGTGAAAAACTATCATAATTGGGCTGTAACTAGAGACACGTGAAGGGTTTGCTAAACGTTCTATACCTTTGACAATATTCAAACACGGTTCCCTCCGAAACAAAGGGTTGAATGAAAAATCACCGTTCGAATCGACAAATAAGTTCGTCCGTTCAAAGCACATTCGTCTCGCCTTGCCCTCGGCCCCATCAAACAATTACATTGAAAAAAAGTAGAAGCATTAACCAGCGTGTAAAGTCGTGGCTGTCCCCAAGTATCAAAACTCTCGTTACAGTTGCTTTGGAGGATGGCCATGAATCACGGCGGTGAGTACCGATTAAGAATTTCAATTCGCGCGACACCGCGGGAGATCTGTGTCGCGTAAATCTCGGGCGAACCACTACGGCAATGTAGAAAAAGGAAAAGACGGGAACGAGAGGGGGGACATTACTCACGTGTAATCTGGGCCCCGGCGCTCTAAAACGCACGATATATACGTACAAGAGTCCGCGTGTCAAAGCCAAGAAAAGAACTTGCCCGCACAGGTAGTATCGAAAGATACAGAGGATTGCGCGGAGTATGTTTTACTGTGTCGCAGCGTGAAATTATGCGATCGCAGCGATGGTATCGTTACTCCCAATCACTGTAGGATCCTTTCAGGAAAAAGTTTACCATCCCCAACGTCGAACAAATAGGTTGGAAGTGTCCCTTTGGGATTGTGAGCACAGTTTCTTGTGGAATTCTGCTGCTTAAGGAACCCCTATAACAAACTACTTGGATTCGTCCTGGGTTTAAATATCTGAAAATTGTGCTCTAATTCTGAGCGCGAAGTGCTTAAGCACTGGTTATGCTACACTTGGTAATATGTACTACAGTGCTGTTAGCACGTGTCGTAATCTTTAGACACTGAAAAAGAAGGCTAAATCAATTTATAACAGTTCTCACTATTTATAATCTAGACTTCCCATAAATCAGCAATAAACTATTCATTTATACTTGATCTGCCAAGCATGATTTACATTCATACCCATCCTCATAGCTCATAAACATCCGCCACCATCAATCTTCGGAGAACTAACCTAAAATCAGGAGATTGATTACGCGCCTAACCAGACTTAAGCTTCAGCAGCATTTAACTTCCCTTCTGTTACACCGATAGGCGAAGCTAGTAATAACGAAGACACTTCAAATCGATTATTGATCATACGTTTCCTCGATCGTTCTTCAGCAGCACATGCTTCTAAATGTCCTTCTTAACGAAGGGCCAGTTATGACATTCGCGGAAGTGAACACCGCACCCAATTTCCGTCGTCCCTTGCCGCTGCTACACGCCAGCAAAGAGGAAACAGGGATCCAACGGCGCAAGTAATGACTAACGATGACACGGGAACGCTTGGGCGTTAAGTAGTTCCCGGGACGTGCCGTAAATAACGCTAGAAGAATGATTTAAACGCGACCGCGACCGTCTAAGGGGCGTTCCATTAAATCACGTGTCCGGTCGTTTGGCCGGGCGTGCAGGGTGTCCACCGTCAGATCATCCCCCTTGGCCACCCGTTGATTTACTATTTCGTCGACTCGTCGATACACACTGGCAAGATCGATGCAAGCGGCAGGCTGTAGCAAGCCGCCGGAGCATATTACCGTCGTTAGAATCGCGGCTGGCTGCGTGCTCGCGACGGTGAATAATGCGTTCCATCCATTCCGCCGACGAAGCAGATCCTCAGGAGAGGCCCCGTCGCGATTTTCCTTCTCGTCCGTGATCGCTCGCGTGAACGCCTACGTGTCGATCCATCGCGCGAGCAAGCCGGCGCGGCGCGGCGCGGCGGGCCAGCGGACGGAGTCACGTTGATCAACGCGCGAACGATGAAATTGCACGGAGGAAGATCGATCGCGCATGGGACGCAGCCCTTCGTTTCTTCTCCCGAGCGAAATACGCCATGGTAATGGCCCTCGACACGATCCACGGACCCGATGGTAATTTACATTGTGTCCGATAAGGAATTTCGCTCGCGTTTCGCGCGCTCTCTCCGCGAGCGTCGTGCACCACTGGCGATTTATGCCCACCGTTTTTCGCGAAACCTGCCCGCTTCCGCTCGAACGGATCGAAAAAAGGGATGTACATTGGTCTATGGGGCGGAAAAGGAATGAAAGTGCAGGGGGAGGGGGCGAGATGTTGCTCGAGAAGCTACAGTGGCTGGGATGCGAGCTTTCAGCCATGGTGCTTCAATTCGATTCCTCGGGGAACGAGTGTTGCGATACGCTAGCTAGACTGTAGACTACTCTAGACTGAGATTGATTTGATTCTACTTAGTTAACGAAGTGGAGGGAGTATACGGTTTATTCGCTCGAATATGTAATTACACTAAGGTGTTACTATTAGATTAACTTGACACTGCAGTTGTGTCACTGCTTAAATTCTTACAGCCAGCTAACTGTTATAGCTTCATTCGTCGTCTACCTCCCGTAATGAATACATCAGCTTGCTCGTCTTATCGAGACACTCCGTGTCCATCCTTTTCGACTCCCCGACCGTTAATCCTCTCTGCTTCCCTGCCCGATACGTCAAGCACGATGTAAGTGCCTTATAAAGCATGTGCTCATTTTCGAGCCGGCCGATATCGCGAGTTTATGTTGCTAATTAAGTAATTGAGGGTTAAGGGGGATCGGCGGACGATAACTGGCCCGGACAGTTACATCGCGATAATCCCTGAAACGCTTCCTGGTTCACTGTCGGGCGCGGAAAAAGGACAGCGGGCAGAGAGACGAGGCAAGAACGATTCAGCGCACGGCGATGCGAAAGGCGAGACGTGACATCGGCTTACGGCTTTGGGAATTACGAGCAAAATCCTTGATGCGCGTTTCTTCGATGCCTCGCCGAGGGGTTTCCACTCGGCAGATTTATGCGCCGGTAATTACTTTCCTATCACGGCCAAGGCTAATAGGCGAACGCTGGGAAGAAGAACGGATCGTTTTGGTATCGAACTTATTGGGACGGCCGCGGCGGCAGCTGCTCAATGCCGATCCACCTCGACCAAAGGTAGCCGCCTTCGGACCGCCCGTAGTGATAGCCCATTCGCGTGGCGAGTGATAAAACCACCGGCTCACCTGATAATCTTGGTCCACGATTAATCGACCGAGATATCTGAAATTCTTACTTCGAGCTTTATCGCGCAACTATTTTGACCGAGGGGAGGCGGCGTTGATAAGAGCGGAGCAGCGATACCCTTGATGCGCGCTGGCTCTTGTAACGACGATAGCGAGATCTGTAAGACTGATGCTTCTGCTTGTCGGTATTAATTGAACAGACTATTTTCTGAATGTTGCAATTATTACGTGGGGCCCGTAACTGGTTTCAGGATTTAGTGTGCGCTGGACTGAGGCTTATGAACCAATTTTATTAGAGTGGAAAGTAATCTTCTGGCGGAGCAGTTTAAGCGATTAAACCTTTATCCAATCATCACTACACGTCGTCACCTATTCAACGCCACTTTTAATTAATAATTGTACTTAAGGGATTATACCTAGTCAGGCGGTCGAAAAGACGCGAGTGTTTGTGAATTTTTTTTTAAAAAGCGGACGCATATATTTTTACAGAACTTTTTGCAGTCAAAAGAGCAACATTTAAAGAACATTTGGTAATTTTTTCGTAGAAAAATATTTCCGTTTAAAATAAAGTAACAATCGACATCCAAGAAGCCTTTTTAAAAATATGGTTTTGCGGTTAGCGCTGCCATTCGGTACCAAATAATCCAAAATCAAAATACAAAAAAGATTTCGTTAACATATTAATGTATCCTCCGATTAGCGGACAGAATTTTCGAAATATTAATTTAAAGCAAAATGGCGGCCATTTAAAGTTGAAATCTTGTTTTTTTTTTCATGCAAAAATCACGCGAATAATCAGGACTATGATGGATTTCTTCCTGCTACTATTAACGATTTCATAGCATTAATTCTGTATTAATGGAGAACCTCCATTACAATTTACCATCCCCTTTGTATTGATCCCAAAAGTCAGGAGCTGAATTATAAATGTCCCTTTACTAAGTTTCTGCGAACAACATCTTCTCCGATAGAAAGATATACCGGCGTTAATATCGCGGTTGGATTTTTAACGCCAATGTCTGACACTCTGCAGCGTGCTGAAAAAGACAGCCGGGTAATTAAGAAGAGCACCGTTCAGACGCGGTTCGTTCTTGCACGGCTGTTTTCAATTAACCGGGCCCTCGTATGGCTCCAGTCCTCTATCAACAGTAGCGTGCGTACGCAAGAAACGACATGCATGCGGGATGAAAACGAGTAAAAAGGTTGGGGATCGGTCTGCACCTTCGGGGCGACGTAGATTTTCAAATGAAAAACCAAATGGAGTGTTGCGGTCACTTGACACAAATTTAACGCGATCAAAAGAAACGCTTTAACTGCGCCGTTGATCGACTCGAATCGCAAAGAAGCTGTTGCATTATCGTTTCATCCTGTGCTCGTTTCCTTCGGAGCAATTTGCATTTCTATTTAAGTCGCGTCGACGTTACATGGGGTTGAATGGTTCCACGGCACAGAAACTGGAAACTTTGATGCGTAGGCTGTCTGTTACCTATAGTAATTCATCACGCTATGCATAATCGTAGTCCATTATTATATTAAACAGCGAGGCTTTGCATTGGAAATATAAGTTGTTGCTATTTGGCAGTTCAATTGCCTTGGTGTATTTGCTAGTTGAGAGGATATCGATGGTAGGGATCGTTACTCGGCAGGCGTGGAATAAATAAAAGTCATTTAATAAACTTGTAAATAATTTATTTTTCGTTTTAAGTTAGCTTTGTACATTAATACTTTAAGTATGTTGTAAGAGTTCAGTTTTAACAATTTCATTCGCCCCGTGTATATCGGTCATAATCCTTGTGCTCGCGTAATCATAACATTGCTTCCGAACCCGTGCCAATGGTGTTGTTATTCCGAATTTCGAAGCCGTGGCAATACCCTCCCCGAGGTTACGCACAGCGTTCAGCGATCAGTATAATTTTGACCGTGACCGCGGGCAGACCTACTCGGAAAATAAATGTCGCGGTGTGACTATCGCTAAGTGAAGTGAACATAATTGCTTGCAATTCCTTCGCACACGAGTTTGAATCTTCGTATCAGCGGCTGCACTAAATGACTAAGCAAGTAGATTGTGATCATTTCACGTTCCAAGGCTCGTAAACTTCAGCTGTTTATATCTGGGACTGTGAGTGCAACAAGGTACAGAATTATTCTCCTTCCTTTGGCACGACAGATTTACATGTTCTGGGCTCGTTTTATAATTTTTGATTGCCATCTATTTTGAATGTTTTATTTGTTTTACTGGGTTTGATATTCTGCGTCTTATTTCGCATGCGAATATGCTTTGACTATGATACTAGAGCTTGTATACCTATTCTCATTGAAAGTGTTACATTTATGTTAAAATATACAGTGCATGAAGTGACTCGAGGCATGCTTTCTGGATCTCTGATCCACACGTGCCCCTTGTATCACTTCACGTCCGATGAAATATGAATTTCCCTCGCGTCACGCGTGGGAGAGGCCGCCACGCGGAAGAACAATGCATGAAACACTTACGTGACGCGAAGATTGAACTGCGAGGACGAGTAACGGTGCAGTTTGTACTTTTTCCAGAAATTCAATTCTTGACACTGTAACTGTACCTCTAGTCCTCACGTCTCTTCCGACAGTTTAACTGCTATAATAACTCTAACCCTTCAGCGTAGGTGCATGGGCAAATTAGTCACGGCTATTAAAACGTCAGAATTTCACGCGAAGTTCAATAAAACTTGCACTAAGTTCAATCTCTTGGTGTGCTTATATCAAGCTTTTAAGGATGTTTCATTAAACACAGACCGATACGAATGCATCTGATTTTGATAACTGTAATGGCAAATCTAGCACTAGTAGCAAATTGTAGGTTACAAAGAACAAAGAGTCTGAGAATAACGGAATCGAGATCTACTATGGCAGAGAACACAATCAGTAGCTCGAATCTCTCCAAGAAACATTTTCCGATGCGATATAATTGTAACACAGCCCCGTTACACGTCCCCCAGCATCAATGGCGACGCTAGATCGCGCGATATTGTGTATTTAAAGTACCATTATGTAGCTTTGATATCATGATCGCGCGACGAGCAAGCAGAACAAATTGAATGAACAGCGGAATGGAACAAAGTGCAAAGAGAACGACTCGAAACATCCACTTACCCCGTCCGAAATCTTTTAGTCTCTTTATAAACCTGCTGAACGAACGTTGAAATTAACTTCCGAGGACACTGTTCGCCTCTTCCCCCCTTCCATTTCAATTTCATGCTTCGCATCTCTGTACACAGAAGTGCAATTGTAAGCCTGTACCGATAAGCCGTGTGTCGTTTAACTATCACTTAGCATTCGCCGATAAGAGGCTTCGATAGCACACGTCCGATCCAATAAAGAGGCTGAACGAAGGCTATATGGAAATTAAAAAGTGCAGCCGATCTCCGTTTCTTCTCGTTGAATTAGTGCGCTGAAACTGGCTTTCATTACCTCGCGGTAGCGCGGTAATCGATTGCCGGTAGGCCAGAGGGTCGTTAGGAACGCGAAACGTCCGATTCGCGGCAATCTCGAGTTCCTAATCAACGACACCGGACGGAACATTCGCCGATCGGTCGATTCCGTTGAAGTTTAAAGCGTCGCTGATCGAGACGTGCATGCGTGGATTGAGTCCCACCGGCCTCTCGTTATTCGCGGTAACGTGGTAATCCAACGGTCCGGCGACTATCTCATACCGCGACGTCGCCGATAACGCGTCCGCGCGGTAATTACCGGAGAGCTGTGGAAATCAATTAGCCGGGCTCCTTAGGAATGGGCTGGCTCGACCGCTCGAACTTTGCAAACAGAACGCGATTGAATTACGAGGGTCCAGAGGGTCGAGTCTTTACGACCACGTTGGACGATGCGCTATTGCGCTCGTTAGCGTTGCTTTCGGTCCCGTTTTATGCGCGCTGTGTCCCTCGGGGTAAAGGAAGGAAAAAGGGCGAGGCGGTAGAAAATGAAAGGGGAGGGGTGCAGGGGAGCTGGGAACAAAGGGTGAGCGAAATCGATTCGAGGATACCGCGATTGGCCATGGTCGACGCGCGTTTCTTCGAGGAACCGTCGAACGTTACGAGCGCGCTTCGGGATGATTACCAGCTGACAAGGCCACTCGTGGCTATAAATTTTCAACTACAAAGGTTACGGCCAGTCGCCACCGCGACCTTGGCCAATTTCAGCCCGCGGATAAAAAGGTGCATCTGTCGGGCGATGCAAATGCGACGGTGCATGGCTGCAAACGGGAACGTCGTGGTAAATCAAACGGCCGATGGTTTTTTGGCTGCGAAGCTTGTCACCGGGCGACGTAAATAATGGGATATTTAGAAGAACCAGTGGTCGCCGCGATGGCGAATATTACGCCGCCAGAATATTCCGTGATTTATAACATTCAGATACAGAAAACGCTGCTGCGCAATAATTTTATTCCGCCCGAGTGGGAAATGCAAATTTGCTCGGGTGCATCATCGGCGGAGGGGCAACGTAATGTTAAGATTGAACGTGGAAAGATATAGAATAGATTAGTAGCTCCGATAAGAAAGTAAAACATATTCTTGCGGCAGGTACGAGATAGCAACTCTCGCTCTCGACGGGAACTAGATTAAACGAGCTAATCAGTTCAGTCTTCAGCAGGTGCATGCTAAAAACTGCACAGGTCTTGTTCGATTGCAGCATACAAATTTATGAAGGTGATACAATGTTTTTGTACCGTTTAGATTAGGTCCAGCATAAATTTTATTGCCGCCAGTGGGGATGAACGTGAAAAGTATGTTTCAATGGGGCAACAATTTCAATTCCATTCAGAACCATTCCTGTGGATAGATCCGCCGCCATTAAATTTGCTAGCGCTCAGCAATCTGTTAGTATCTCTATGCACTCCGATGCACTGTACCTACTCTGCGCAGAGTAGAGTCTTCTGAATTCTCAGTTTCTCAGGCAGTATGAAGCGTTTCCATCGCACGTTCCCGTACACGTTGTTTCGACCAGCATACTCGACGATCTAAAATCACGATAGCACGGCGCACCGTTTCGCGATTCACGATCCACGATTCACGGTCGCCCTCCTTTCTTTGACCGATCTCCCGATGCAACGGTATTCGCCTATGGCGCCCCATTCCCTGCCGACGATCCACCGATACTGAATTTCCGTTCCTCTTTTTCCGCCGTCAGTTGGCCTTTCGGATCTCCCTGGAAATCGGCGGGCTTTTGTTGCTTCATTTCGCTGTAAGATGATTCACCGGCCACGATAGTGTCCACTCAAGTTATTTATGACAATTGTTCATGAGTTTACATAGGATAATCGAAATCATGACTTTGCAAGGGCATCCTTTACGGCGAAAGACTTTTGATAACGTAGATTTTGCAGCCAAAGAATAACTCTTTAGCATTGGCGTAACTAGCTGGGGCCCGGGTGGGCCTGGACTCTCCTAAAACGTGGAATAGTCTCTCCCCAGAAATTACCTAAATAAGTAGAAAACATTCGTCAGTTCGTGAAATCTTATATTATAAAAAGCAAATATTTGAGTCGAAGTGCAATATGCAGCTGTTAGTCTTCCTGTATGCTGGGCCGGCTGTGAAAGTAGTTTTGCCACTATGCGTCGCGTTAAATCTTGATTAAGAACTATAATCCAGGAGAGTTTTTCGAATATGGCACTCGCAAACATCGAAAACGAAATGATTAAAACGAATGTAGTTCTTTCTGTTTTTAACAATTTTGTTTACATTTCCTGAAATTTAAAAGTAAAAAATTTTTATTCAGGTTACTCTTTGTTTTCATTTTAAATAAATGTGTGGATAAATGATTGTTATAAAATGCGTACATATATAAAGATTTCCTCTACGTATAAAGAGAGAGAAAGAGGATGGGAACTCCCACCCCAGGAAAAAATCCTAGTTACGCCAATGCTCTATAGGGATTCATATCTTGTATTCATTTTTTCCCGCAAACCCTTAGTTATTAATATCCTTTTTCTTTAGGGGAGAGTTAAAGTGCAGTTAGTGTAAAGTGATATGTACATTCAGTTTCAAAATAGCTTTCAGCTTGGCGAAGATCTTCTGCATTCTAATTATTTCGTATCCGTATAAAAGTTATTTTACTAGCTCGGCAAGTTTTACCAAGTTTTAGTAAGATGGTCCTTAATTACTACCAAATGAACAAAGTTTGGTAGTACCTGCTTCCAGAAGCAAAAAAGAATGCTCAACACTTTACTACATTAAACTGCGGGTGGCAACACTTTACAGAACTCCCTAAAGATATTCGATTGCGAATTTAAAGTAAACGCGGGTCTATCAAATTAATTCACAGTTCCATCATCGATCCGTGCTAAGAGCTCCGATCAAGTGCCCAACAGTCACACAAATCTCCCGGAACGATTAGAAACGCGAGATACCTTTTCAGAATATTCCCGTAGAGTCCGTTTTCTACGCAGCAAGACCTCCCACGGTACCCGCGCAGCAGCCAACAGATTTTCCCCCGCGAGGCGAAAAAGTCCCCGAGATATACGGATGCAGTAGAGAAAGGGCTAACTAATAATTAACCCGATCGTGCCGCGGCGGAGCAGCACTCTTCTTGCCGCCCTTCTTCGCCCGAGTTCTTCCTCCGGGTCTACGGATCGATCCTCGCGCTACCGATCCTCGAGGAAGCCCTCGGTTGCATACACGAGATCGCGCGGTCCCCTCGACGGCGTGGAGAACGGGAAAGGATCCCGTGCTTATACAAAGAAACACGCCTCTGGCGCGCGCGTAATCGTCGTTCTTTCGGCCGAACTCGTAAATCCCCGTTCGTTGAATACCGTTCGCGGCGGGGAAACGGCGGAATAATAAGCGCAGGCCGAAGGAAGCGTAGAAATCGAAACTGCGCTTCGGCGAAACTACTCCTCGTGCACAGCCACGGTGATTGTGCGGTGGCCGCGATCGCGGCGAAACAGGAACGGAATGATGGAAAACGAGAGGCTCGGTCACGGAGGGAGGGGGGGGGGAGGGGAGGGTGAGGGGGAGGCTGCGAGCACAGTGGCTTTGAGCATGTAAAACGAAACGATCGGTGAACGTAGCAGTACCCAAGAAGTAACAAAACCGCTAAATTATCGGCTTGTCCGGGTTACTTCAGCGTCCAAGCGGCTCGGCCGAGCAAGTTCGACGAGGGAGAGGAGGCTAGGTCGCTTAGAGAATCGGGATACAGGGCAAGACAAAGTCGCCCAGGCAGTGTCGGAGTTTCCACATATCCTGTAATTACGGAACGGGGCTGTCGGAGCCACCGGGATGCCAGGCTCGCGAGAGGAGAGATCGGTTCAATTGCTTTCAGCGAGTTTCTAACCCTTGTCCTTGCTACGAGCAACGTTTCTTCGCGCTCGAATTACAAGTTCCGGTGATATGGCGGAATGGGTTGTGTTTTAAAGCGATCTCGAGCAGCTGATTGCATTCGGTAGGTTGATCTGTTTGCTGAGGATCTAGCGTCGCGTTACCGTTGGTATTGTTTTTATATCGTAATTACTACTTAGAGGAGTTGTTCGCTAGTTGCTGTTTGACGATGATGCGAGAATGCTCTTGATTGTAGAGTGATATAGACTTTTTTCTCAAACAAAATTCTCACTTCTTGTTCCTACGGGGACTACTATGTACCTAACAGTGGATTAAATAATTTGTTGCAGGTGCCTGACCTAAAAAGTCTGCCTTTTATCGCGGTTGAAAAGCAAGGATTTCAGATAGAGCTTGAATATACCGCATCACAGGGTGGTAAGCCCTTCGATTACGAGAGAAATTGTAGAATTGATTTTGAAATCTGTACATTTAAAGGTTTATGAAATTCTGTTATCCACTTAGCCCCCGCTTTGGATTTTGCGCTTTGTTCTTATCTACATCCGTATTGTTCATTTATCTTCCCCCAATAACAATTTCGAGACTCGAAGCACAATCCCTTTGAAGGCTCTTGTTCCACGCAGCACGCAATCGCGACCTTCGTTTTATTGCGTAGGCCTTAACATCCACCATATTACCATCTATCTACCAAAGCATCGTCATTTATATCACGTGTAACTGCAACCTTTGATGTTTCCTCCTCCTCTGGCGCGAGTAATCGCGTCGTCGAACGTGTCTGACGATTTTCAGCCGCGGCTCCCTGTTGCGCTTCGCCGTTGTCAGTACTGTGCGACCCTGTGATCGTAGTAATTCTCAAGGGAGGGCTCAAACAGATACATTACGTGTATGACGGGACTCGTGAAGAGTCGTGACGATTATCGGCGTAAGCTTCATCGGATTCACGACATAATCGTTACTACAAACGTGACTACTGAGTCAAAGAAATGTCAAATCGAAAGGAACATTGGTTTAACATTAGCTTTCTCTGGTAATTTGAATTATGGTCAAGGAGACGAGAACTTGAAGATTTGTCTTTTTCTGAAGCATATTTCTACTAAGGAACATCTAGTTTTCAATTAGACTAGCAACAAAAGCATTTGAAAACAGAGCATCGAATTCTTGAAGAACATTTAAAGCTATTTATATTAGTTTGAAAGAAATATGAGTGGAAGCACACATCATGCCATTTTATTTACCGTCCAAATTCAAAAGAAATCGTTTCTAACGTTACACGTATACAAGTATTGTGATATACGATGGAGCGTCCCTCCACTCTCAGTTATCGATGTCACTTTGCGGTACGAAATGTGCATCTTCCACGAGTAAAATCGTCGAGGCAAATAACGTTTTATGTTCGCATAAACTTTACGTTGTATTATACCGAAGTAAAGCTATAAAGTGGATAGCGCGCATGCTTATGCGAAATTGGGGATGCATGCCAACTAAGATGTTCCTTTTCCTTCGTGACGTCTTAATAAAATATTCTGCAAGAATATGCTGGCTTTTCAAGAACGTAACATGTAATATAACCAGGAAATCGAAATACCCACAAACCATTCATAAATCACAGAATTCCCCACAA
The DNA here is from genome assembly GCA_929108735.1 of Andrena dorsata. Taxonomy (NCBI): domain Eukaryota; kingdom Metazoa; phylum Arthropoda; class Insecta; order Hymenoptera; family Andrenidae; genus Andrena; species Andrena dorsata. Next base: position 25,710,946 of record OV815489.1, read on the forward strand.
CTTATCATTACACATTACATTATCTACAGAAACTACTCATAAATTACTTTAAAATCTTCTTCCACACCACCAATAAAACCATACAGATCCATACATCTTGCACATATCCCCTAGCAAGTCAAACACCCTCGCCTTCCACGTGAACCTCGCGAGCCTAAAACAACCAACATCTATAAAAACGTTTTCACCCCGTACATCCTTCAAAGCCGCACAAAAAAAAAAAAAAATTCTCTTGCAAGCACTGCCTATCACACCTTCCCTTGCTGCTGAGAATACTTTTCGTGGATCCACGGGGACAGCGTGCAGCGTTCGCCGCGCGCAACGTGTCCGTCCACGCACGAGGCTTTTCCACTAGCAGCATACGGAGGCTGGCGCGCTACGGGCGAAGCGGAGAAAAACGCATCAGCCCGCAGGAAGCGTCCCGCATATCAGCCCCGCGATTTTTCCATCTACGAGGGCGATCGTTTGATCCCAAGGCTCCACGAAATGAATATAATTAGAGCAGGAAGGTCGACGGCGGCGCGCGTGTACACACGTTGCGCCGTATTCGCCGCTAATAACCGTGGACCGGGCTCTGGCCAGGGGGAATATCTCGCGCCTGGACGCGCATCGAAGGGCACAGACTGACGGGGTACACGGCGGCGCTCGATTAATTGGAGGATAACCTCCTTCCTTGGCGGTCAATGTCATTTGCATGAGAGCTGCGACTAGCAACGAGGCGCTCTCGGGTCGGCGGGCTTCTGCCCTGTCCGTGCAACGAGAGGCGATGGGCAAGGGGGTGGCCGTAGGGGCAGGTGGTCTGACATGAGCGTAGAAAGCACGCGAAAGAAAGGCCCCCGTGAAACCCAGGGGGAGGAAAAGGGGAGCTGGGACGAGAGGATAGGCTCGGACAGAGGGAGCCCATTAAAGCACAGAGTTCATGTACGCCTGGAGCAGCGGGACGTCGGGACGTCACCGTTGGACGCGTGTATACCCACTTCCCCCGAAGGGCTAATAATATATGTAAGCTTGCTCGCGGACTTTATAGCCAGCACTAAGATCGCTCGAGTTCCCGGGTGGCTCTACTGTTACCTACGTGGTTGGTACCTCGAAGCGTTGCTTGCTTTGAATGCTTCTTGGGTCACGTTTCTGTGGGCTTTTTGATTGAATTTGGGGGATGTTTTAGTGACAGATTGATGACTGAGAAGGATCTCGTGGTATCTTATTTTTAATGAGAACGTGGGTTACGATCAAAGACATTTAGCGTGCCAATGTTATTGACCCTGCTTTTATTATCTTTCGTAAGGATTCAGGTTTCAGTTCTATATCCTAGCAGATGAGAGCACGTTCAAGCATTTGTCTTCCTCCCGTAACCCCACGATAGTGCCGCGATGTAGAGTTCACACGTCTTCATTCATCTTCCTCCCTCGTGCTTGTTTCTTCCAGCGACTTGTTGGTAGCGGTAAATAAGTGATGCGAGAATGTACAGCCTGTACATTATTTCTGCTGAAAACTCGATGTTCTCCCTTCTGCTTCATTCGCCAATTCGCGCAGACCCCGTCATACGCATCATTACCATAATATCAGGTTCCAGAGCCATGTTCCCTAGCAAAACATCTCCGACAACTGTCACTTTGCATTCTAATTCCCCATGAATCGAACCCATTATATGAGAGCCCCTTACGCGCGGAAAAGCAACAGGAATGTTTTACGCGGCTGGGTACTAGGACATCCACGTCGTCCAACAGCGCCGAACTCGTCACTGGTGTCCATGGGGCATTTATGCAAAGACGAGCTTGTCATCTTTCAGCTGTTCATCGTCCAACACTGTCTCACCGACCTTGCAACGCTTGATGGCCGGTACACGACGTTTCCACCTCGTCACCGTTCGACGTGACTTCAATTGAAATAGCTCGGAGCGGCAGAGACGCTTCGCCCATTGTGAACGATGTGATATGCAAGTCTGTTATCAGGTCATCAACGATCGAGGACCTCGTTCGCGCCACGTTGTTCGGCTTTCCTCGGTCGAGCAGCTCTCGAATGGAGGGCCAATCGCCCCTGGGGCTACTCCTGTTTTTACTATTCCCTCGAATGACGGCCTTCTCCCCGCGACAGCGCCCTGTTGCGATGAAAGGACGAGCAAGAAGCAAGACGATGGCGTCCGCCGCGGAGAGCACACACAATCGACGTGCAACGAGACGCATCGTGCCACGATCGATCGGCTCCATCGATCGACAGGCTTTCAGCGGAGCATAACGCGTCCCGATGCGTCGCGACGCGCCAAACCACGAGGCTCCACGGTGCACGCCACCGGCCCGATGACATTGAATGACGTTGTACAATCGTTGGATCGAGCCTGTCGAGCGGTCGGTTTGCATACAAGGAGCGGCGTAATAACGACAAGATTAATTAAACTCGTTAGGGGAATATTGAGAGGGGCACTAGCGTGCAGATAGAATGATGGAGAGGGCACGCTCAACGGACGGGGGAAATAAAACTGGCGCGAGAGTCGGAACTCTTACAGGAATCGAGAAAGAAGCGAGGGTTTATGCGAGAGCTGCGAGGCTGGGGATTTAACTATGTTTCTCTTTAGCGATGCTAGTGTCTTCCGTTTGATAAGAAACTATCGCTTTTGCCATTCTTTAAAGGGTTATGCCTAGAAGACAGCTTTCGAAAAAGAACGCGATTTTCGGGAATTTTTTGTAGAATATCTACTGTACATTTTTTCACAACTATTAATTTATTTTAAAAGAATGGCTGTTATTCGTTCTTTTTTAAATGTTTTTCTATAACAAAATTACTGAGTTGCTGCACATATGTGCTTTTAAAATAAGCGAACAGTTGTAAAAAAATATACAGTTCATATTCCACAAAAAATTCTCGAAAGCGGGCTAGGGATAACCCCTTAATTCCTCAGTGTCCAGTGTTCCTGCGAACGGACACTAACGCCACAATATTTCAGTCCACATAACCAGCCCCATCAAATGATCTCGAGTTACAGACCGTTAAACTAATGAACTAGATGAAGTTAGAACCGGCTATGCATCTAATAGCTTGCTCAAATGTTTTTCCAATATCCTATTACTCCTCTACATTTCCTACCTCCCACACTTCCCTTCCCCATTCTTTTCACTCGATTGCTTCTTATCCCCATGCTGCTCCAACTACAACAGCAACTTTTCCTATCCCAAAACATCAGCGTCACGTTCCATTTATACGCAACTTTCCTCCTGGAGGAAGGTGGAAAAAAGAGGATCCGAAACTCGTTCCCGAAAGTTGCAGCGGCACAGCGAGCAAGACTTTGTACCTCGGAAAGCTGTCGCGCGCGCAGGAGCACCTCGGCCTCGAAAGACATACCTCTCAGATACATCTTCCACGGCATAACGCGGTCTGACGTTGAAATATCGATACGCGCGCGCACCAGGCCCCCCTTGGAACTTAAAATAACCTCGGGGACGAGACACAAAGGCGGCGCAAGAATTTCCACGGCGCCGCGCGGCCCAGACCGCCACCTTGAAATTACTCGCTCGCCCCGGCAAATTGATTTATCAAAACGGCTAATAGGTATAAATCGCGGCCTGATTAATGCAACCGCGCGGGAGGGGAACGCGGGGCCCGCGTACGGTAACTGTGCAAACTCGCGGCGGCGCACCGACGGGCCCCTTATGCCGTTGCGCCGGCCAGAAGGGGGGCATTTATTTATTCCCGTGGAAGATACGAATCTAATAGTGGGTACGACAAGACTGATCCTCATAATTGACGAACGCGCTCGCCTAATAGCGAGCCAACCTAGAAAACTCACTGCCCGATCGTAACATAAATCCCGACGATAATGAGATGGGTAAATATCGGTTGCCACGCACGTTTAACCGGAATACCTTGGAACTATCCTCGGGAACGAGCCCAAGCTCTCCATGGGAGAGTTATTGAATCCGTCCAGTCGCGCTTAAATCGATCCACCGTGCCCATTTTTTTCCCCATCCGCGGCCTACTCCTCTGCTCCGTTTTTCCTCCTCTTTGTTCCTTTCTGTTCCACTCGACTTCTGTCCCCTGTCTGGCGTTTTTCTTACTCGTCTTTCAATTTCCTCTGCCGCCTGATTTGATACCCTTCTGGTACTCCCTGCGCCTTGTATCATTTGTTTCGCCGTGGATAACTATCCCCTAGCTCCGTGCGTTATCACTTTATTCTGTTTCATCGTTTCGACCGCCTCTCCTTTCCCATGCCCTCCCCCCCCCTCCGCTGGTTAAATCTCGACGCGCCTGCATTCCACACCCCTGTATCGGGGTACCAGTGCCTCTACATCTGATTTTTCTTCCTCCCCGTGTACATCTTGTCTCGACTTTTTATCCTCCAAGCAAATTCTACTCTGTGACGTCCAACTGGCCCGCGCACAGTCACCACGCCATATACGAAGGCGTTTCATTACTCAATTAACGACCCACGCGCGTTCCCAGTCGTGTAGTATGCGGCACGTCGGCGCTGGAACGAACGGCCGTACCCTGGATGTCGTCCAGGCTGCTCAGGCAAATCGAACACGAGTGTCGGACACGGTACTTCGTAAATATGGACGATCCTGACCGGGGATCACAGCGCGCATAGCCAGCAATTGACGAGATACACGTGCATCGGTCCGTGTACGCGTCGAGGTCCCGATGACGAGCCAGAAAAAGGCTCTGGCCTCTCCTTGATCGCGAAGGGGGGCCGTTTTGTTGCTATTTGTATTCTTATTGTTCCCATTACGGCAGGTGATCGTCGATTATCTCGATTCCACGCCACTTTCCCAGTGGCACGCAGACAGATCCTGCGTTTCGATACCGCGGATTTTTGACAGAACCCGTATTATCGATGTTTGAGGATGGCCGTGGGCGCTTGGTCACCGCTAGATGGTATCCTTCAGCGATCCTCCGGCAGATACTGCCAGTTTGTACAGGATAGAACTGCTTGGACGGGAGTGATCTGGCGGAGGCCGTTGTTCGCATAAAAATTCCACTTAACCTGGTTCGTGTGTTCTTCCCTTTAATATCGCGAGCCTATTCTACGAGGGGCTGCGAGCCACCGTGGATGGAATTCAGTCGGTTCGAAACGGGGTTAAAGGCAGTTTTATATACCTGCGAGAGACAATTACTTTTCAAACGAGGTTGCTTTTAAGACTGGCCTGGGAGGATCCTTGATGAGAATCGGAGGAAAGAAGAGTCTCGATAAATTGCACTTAAAGGGCGCGAGGACAGAGGGAAATGCTGAAGTAGGGCGTTATCTGGACTGCAGCGTTTGCTTACGAGCGTTGGAAATATCTGGCTCCTTGGAGAATGAGATACGTAACCTCGGTGCGTGGCCATTCGAAGTAATGGATCCGATAATTACATTTCACTCGGGCGGAGTTAATTTTAGGACGTCCGACACGTCGTAATTCGGTTCAGTGAATATTCACCGCTCCTAAATTCTCCGGTATTTTTCCTTAAACCGCGCGCGCAACCTATAATAAACGCTTGTCCCGAGGAACTCGTTTTCGCGACACGTCCACGGTCCCCAGCCACTTGCCCCATTAGAACCGGATCGCATGTAAAATCACCGCCCATTACGTTCAATCACCTGTGTCGCGTCTGTGTCGAACATTCCGTGAGGACAAGCAGGACGACGGTAGGTGCACCCGTGTTTCCTCCTTCGTTCCATTTAATAACACGGCTGTCCGAAATAAAATCGGCCGCCGCGGCCGATAGACGTCCGCGGGGGAAATAATAATCGTGATTTACATGGGCCGAGTTAACGAGCTGCCTAACGAGCGCGGTGTCTATTTTGCAGAGTAATCGCCGCGAATTAAGTCGCCTGGGCCGCTCGCGACAGGCAACTGGATGCGTCGCGAAATTAAACAGGTGTATCACGCCGTGGAACAGTTCGGTAAGCACTGGCTTAGTTACGAGCCCCCTCTAGATACGTTAATTAAGGAGAAACAGGAAGTTGCCATGGTGGCGATTTCGCGAGGATGATAGTTGAAATTTATTTAGCCGTTCCGCTAGGATGACGCGGGCCGCTCGTGACACGATGGTCCCGCGGCTTCTTCTCGTGCACCAATCGATGCGTTAATTGCTCGAGATTCATGATACTAGTTGCAGCTATAAAGAAATGGGTTAGCACTTTGAAGTTTCTTACAAACGACTTTACTACTCGGCTTGTTCCAATATAGATCCCCCCGCCGTTTCTAATTACAGTGTAACACGATATCCCACTGTGGCAGGCCTTCTTCAGAAATTCCTTCACAGCATTCTCTATCTTCTTCTCCCCCAAATCATTAATCGCGGCGACGATCTCATATACAAACACTATAACCACAAACTTTCCCGTGAAACCTGCTCGACTTTCAGAAGGACTCCCCCAGGTCCATTATTGGTCTAAGGACGTCGCTAAGTGTTCCTACCATGCGCAATAAGGCGTCCAACAGATTCCCCTCGGAATAAAACGAGCAGACTCTGACGAGCACCGCCTCGATCCTTCCTGACGTCATAATTGCTTCGCATAATCCAGAAATAGCCGGTAATTTGCCCCAGCAGCCGAGCCACCGACGGGAATAATGATGACCGTTAACCCTGGCGGCGTGTCGCGGAGCGTCGTGGCGCGTCCTCGCTGAAGCTTCACGCTGCAACTCCTCTCGCCTATAAAACTCGTCCCGTGACCGCGACGATTTACTCCCCCTGGGCCTGCCCCCTTCGCGACGGGAAAGGCCTCCGCGCACGGCCGCAATCTAGCGACGTGACCGCTTCCGCTGCTTTCGAACGGCGGAACGGTTAATTGTCACTGGATCCAGCACGCCTAGACACCTCCGAGTGTCATCAACGGTGGACGAGTAATACATGGTGAGGAACGATTGCCGCTCGTCGCTTGAAAGGTAAATTAGCCACGCGGTGACGAAGGGAAGGGAATAGGAGACGTCTTGATTACTGGGCGACTTCGCTCGCTACGCGCCACGTCCGCTCGGGACTCTAGGCGTTTTAGGTAAGAAGTCCGACGTCTATCCTTCCGTTCGTGCCCTGTTGCGTGTCATGTAATTTCCAATTGGTTCCTCATCTTTTTGCGCGCCTCTGCTCTTCGACGAATTGATGGCGGAAAGCCTCTGCTCGCGGGGTGATCGATGACGGTGCGGATGTAGAGTCCTCTGGAATTTGATGGGAACATATTGTGCCGCGGGATGTAGGAATGTTGATGAATGGTCACTTTGTTTGGGAGCACAGGGATTGTGATCCTGTTGGCAGAATTAACAGGGTAGTCTTCGTTTTTAATTTCTCTTCAGATATTTAGGTTGAATTGTTGATCTCAAGCCTGCCAAATGGTAAAGATCTTCCTTGTTAGCACGAAGTGTTCACGATATCCTGGCACACCCTGTACATACCTACCGCATTCCGCGATCCATTCTAACATCACGGAACGGGGAGTAACGTGGACAAAAAGGGAAAGACCCGTCACGGAGAAGTTAAAGGTGCGGGGTTGACGCGACGGCCTGGGGCGTCCAGGAAACACTGGATCCAAGTACCGCCAATTTGCCTCGGGGACGGTTCAATTACCAGAGCCTTTGGACCAAGTCGGTTTCTTGCGCTGTTTAACGAATTTCGTGAGGCAGCGGAAACGCTGAACTATTATAAAAAGATGGCCGCCGGTACGAGGGAGCTGGCACGGTTCGCTGGGCATACGTTCGCCGACTGTCGTCGACGATTACGTCAGCCGGACCAAGACAGATCGTAATAGCTCGCGGCAAGAAGACAGCGACATGCCTAATGTCGTTTTCCATGCTCGGGAGACAACACGTAATGGCACCAACACAGCCGAACCGAACGCGCGCACGGCCCGTCTTGGCTGGAAACAGCTTTCGTCGACGACGCGCGCCAGTCAGGCGGAGTTATATTCTTGCTTGTGCTTTTTCATCGCGACCCTGATTTTAAATCTCCCGAAGAAATATGGCTTCGTTAACGCCGCGGAACGCTCCACGGTAAATTAGAGCTGCCCGAGGCATGAAGTTGTACACCATTTATAAATCGCGGGCGAAGCCTCTGAATGATTTGACGAATGTGTTTGACGATTGGATGGAGGTGATCGAGGGGGGACGCGGATTCTCGAGATTACACAGTGAAGGGAATGTGGAAGCGTTCTGTCGTTTATAATTGTAACGGAGAAGCAATGGTGTTGCGGAGTGGTAGCGTTTGATAGGACACCCTGTATCCTTTCGCACCGCAGAAAAGACACCGAAATTTACAATGCTGCGGTTTCAAGGAACCCGGAGGAACACGCCGAAGGGGGAATACCGAAAGAGCCTTGGCCGATGGCCGATCCACGTTAATGCGTTTCCGATGTACATCCGTTTTCTAATCGACAAGCGAGACTTCCATTCGGCCGAGATTCGTGGCGCAAAACTGATCGCCGTGCGCTCGGTTAGCGTAATCCTCTCGTGAGAGGGGGGCTTGATCTGGCTGGGGCAGTTTAACTTATCCTAACGGCACGGTCTTGGAAATGGAAGTAGAAGAGGGAATGTGGCGTAAGCTTGTGAAAAATCTGCGGCTATGTAACGAATCCTCATTCTTATCCACTTACGTATCTTGTTATCCCATCAAAAACTCTTCCGCCAAGAAGCTTGATTAGTCATCCGGCGTGGTACAGCGGAACAGAAGCGGAAACGGAATAATTAGATCGAGGAAACGGCATCTGGAGCAGCAACGTCGCTCCCAGTAGAGGCCAGTGGAAAAGTAGGAGGCGTGAGAACGGACGATAGAAGCGAACGAAAAGCTGCCACTGCCCAGGTGTATCGTGAAGCGTCGCGAAACGAGATGGTGAGAAAAATACGGAACACGGTATTCCACTTATTTGAGGCGTTATCGACTGCGGTTTCCTCGAGGAAATAATAAAGATAAGAGAAACCGACGCATGGATTTTACTTATATTCGGTAAACACCGCGTTGGTGGGTATCGAGAATTCGAAGCAAAAAAAACTTGAAGAGGATCGAGTAGGAAGAAACGGATGGGCGAAGGAAGGATTGAACGGGAGGAAACAAGGAGGAGGAGAATTCGTGAGGTGCGATCCTCGCGGAGGAATGACATTGTGGCGGTGGACAGTCAGAAGTGGGGACGAAAAATGAGGAACACGATATTCCACTTGGCAATGGCTATCTTTGGCGCGGCGACCTAAGAAATTGGAGTCGATTTAGTGGATCGCGAGGCTGATCGGTTGCCGCGGATGCTGGGGCGATTTGCCGCTAATTGAGATTAATGTCATCCGCGAATTCTCTGGGGTAAACGGAAAGTTTCGCGTAGACGGAATAATTACGCAGATAGGAATCTGGTACAACGGTCCACGTTGTAGCCAGGCCCCGTGTACTTAGCTACTCGCCGGGACGAGACGAGCGCTGATAACCGCCTTGAACTTGCCGTATTTGCCCGGCTCTGTATCTGCCTACTTGCATTTTCAACGCAGCCGTTGCGTTGTTGGAATCTTGTATCCCTGTTACCCCCTCGAGGAACGCTTCCCCTTCGTCGCCCGCCAGTCATCTCGCTGCTGCTATTTTCGTCTTCCTCTTCCAGTTAACGTTGGGACATCCAGGTCGCCCGGCCCCTGAGAGATTTGACGAACTACTTTAAAAAGGGTAGCTACCTGAGATTAGGAAAGGAAACTCGGTAGCTTATCCTTAAACTCGGATGATTTCATTTTAGATAAGATGCTGATTGTCCGCCGCTTGCCATTGGTTGGCAGATTTCAGAATGGGAATATCGAATTGAGATAAATGGCAGTAACGTCGTCTTCCTCTTACTTACTAGCCACTTCGTTTGAGAAAATTGATCAGTCTTGGAGAATCCACATAAAACTGAAGCTACCGTAAAACGTATCGAATCTTCCATCATCACGCATGGCTTCTCTAGCTCGCCCAACTATCCCCATTAACCCTGTTCACGAGTCTCCAGTCTCAGCACCTTAAGAGCACCTTCCCACCCTCGGCTCGTAACTAACCACCGTACCCACCCTCGACTGAACATGACCGATTGTCCGCGAAGAGTTTACCGTTGCGCTGGAACATCGTGTACCTACGCGACCTCTCCGTTCGTACGTTTGCCCAGGAAGATGCCGAGCGTGCGCGATTTAATCGGTAATCGTAGCCCGCCTAGGAAAGCAGGCCGTGGGTCACGATTCTACAACGAAGCGGTTCCAGAGCTCCTCCTTCTTCTGGCGGCGTCCCAGCCGCGGGCAACGTGCCCCGAGGGAAATAGTTTAATCGTCGTGATTAATAGTAATCGTCGCGACTTATCGTCCAGCTTTTTTGCCGCGCGACGACACGCTGCATCCAGGGTGAGCAAAAGGGAGACAGAGGAGCACGGTTTAACCGTGGTCACCCCGACGGCGTCTAATTAGTCGAGGCTCTTTTGCCCACAGTCGCGCCGCCAGCGACGGCCACGACGATGACGGCTCGGAACGTTTGCGCGCCGGTTGCTTCCCCTACGGTGATATGCAAAAGCAGCGCGACCGTCCCGACAAAAACTAGTTTATTAATATGGCTAGCACGTTCGCTGTAATCTTCGCGTCCTGCAGCCAGCCGCGATCGAGAGGCGCTGCGCGATTAGCTGGTAAGAGACGGAATCGGCGCTCAAAGAACCCACCCCTCGGACGCTGCGAATTTCTCGTCCGGGACGCCGATCGTCCCTCGATGAAGAATGATTTACAGCGCCGATCCACGCGTACCCGACCGCCCCTCGCATGCCTTAAAAAGTCGGACGCACGTCGGATCGCATTAACGAACCTGAACACGATCGCCGTGATGTCTGACTGCGCCGAGCGAATCCGTATCGAGGATAATTATTGGACAGCGTGGTGGGAAAACTGCTCCAATGGCTCGAGTTTATCGAGACACTCGCGTTCGCCTTCTTGGTGGATCTTCTCCACGGTGGTTTCCGATGATCGATAGGCTTGCCACCTCTTTGGCTTTCGGCTGAACATTCTGCTTTTATTTCTCCATCTTTAGTGCCCAGTTCAAGTTAATCAAGTTTCTCAACTGATTGCGAGTGAATTGTTCTTCTATTTGCACACCATTTCCTTCTGAAGCTATCATTTAGTTATACTCCCCCTACGGCTCGACAGATCAGAATCTACAATTTAGCTGATCGTTTACTGATATCTGAAAGAGGAACAAGAAACGAACCGGAGAGGTCGTTGAACTGCAATTGGAAGCAATCAAACGGTCAAGTTCGGCCATGAAATCTGCCTCCGTGATCTCGATATCGATATAGCTGCCACCCACACCGTATCGAATGGATTTGCTTGCGATATGGTAGCAAGGATATCTGCGGCGCGCGAAATGGTCGCGCGGTGCGCTCTAATTCGCAGCAATGTTGCAGGACTAATCGAATACAGCATCGCAATAAAATTTGTACAACTCGTGCCACGAAAGGCAATCGCCTGGTGGTTCGACAGGCGTGTAACCTGTGGCGCGCTGTAACTCACGTGCTTCGGCAATAAGTTTCTTGAGGCGCGTAAATCAGACGGAGATACTTCAGAGATTGTTATCCGATGTAGCTATTTTGTCAACGACGAGATCGTTCTGCGATGAGAAATAGCACTGGAATCCTGCTTGAAAGCAGAGACCCTCGTATATCTATATCTTCCCCTAGGTACTCGGCTAAACAATTAGCGTATCGTTTGATTAAGGACCCATTGAATTACTCGTATCTACATTTTTCTTGTGCAATTATTAATTGCAAATTCTTTCGCTTCAGATTTCCTTCTAACACTCGTTCCCGGTTTTCATATTTCTTTGTGCGATGCAAAGTGATTCATTTCGCGACGTCTTTCGCGTCGTTGCTTCGAACCGCGCCTCCTTTTTAACCCAACACCATCTGACTCACAATCAGACATGCAAACTGTTCGATCGAAACTTTCCCAATCGGTCGCAAAGCAATTTGTCCACACTTGAAAAAATATATGCCATGAAAGAAAAAGTTCGCCCTTCCTAAATTCTCATCTTTGCTTCCATGCTGGAAATTTCTGACTTTTTTCGTGGGAAATTCTTCCAGCAGCGAATATTGCCACCTGAAATTCAACCATAACGATATCCCTGCAATTTCTTCAGGGAAATGTGTGTTAAGCCGAATCCCCGTCTAGAAGTTCTCCTCGAGTACAGTAATAAAGGTCGAGAAAGTGCACGCGCGAGTCGAGCGTGTGCGTCGCGATGTCTTGGCTCTTCGAATGCATTTCAGTCGGTTGAACACGTATGAAATCGCTCGGCGCAGCTACCATCGTCGGCGTCCAATGCAACAAAGCTCGAAGGTAGGATGCTGATATTGCTTCGACTGTTACGTAACTCATAAATCATTCAGCGATGGTATTTTATCGGCCGAGATATTTATTAATCCGTGGCGGGCGGATTCAGCGCCCTGTATAGACAAGCTCGTAAGAATGATAAACAGCGTGGGGTAATCTGTCTGTTTTTTTTTTGCGTCGCCTGATAGTATTGCGATTTATGGGCGGAAGAGCGAAAAGTACCGTGCAAATTTCAGGGAGAATTGTGTAACTATTTTGCGAGAGTGCTGATGCATGCATGCATTTCCTTTAATTAGGTTTTATAACATCACTTCGACATCATTCGTGAATTCACCTAGTTAATTAAATCTCTAAATACCCCCAACTTTGAGATCCCCTGAATCCATAGGGACCCGAAACTTTAATTCGTTAAATACTCGACTGAGAATAACTCTGGAATGGAATGCATTCCGGCGAAGCGTGCCCAAGAGTCCAAAGGACTGATCGGGATGGTGCCAGATCGACAGCTGCACTTACGATATTGAAAACAAAGTAATCCCTGTGCGAACAGAGCCGAGGATCGATCCGTTTGCTCGTTAGAGCCTCTGTGGAAAGAAGTTCGTTTTTCATGTCAAGGAGAGCGTAGAACCGCTGATCCCATGCCGACCAGGAGGAAAGACGAGTGTAAGTACGATAACCGGGCATATTTCATCTCTCCTCTCGACATTCATTGCACGTAACTACGCTCTTTATTCGAGGGGCACGGTGAGCGCAACGATATCCACTCGTTGATATTATTCAGACCTGGACGCGTAACGACCACGATTCCGCAGCCAAGCGTAAAATCGTGAAATTCCATTCAAACGCGTAACGCTGCTGGCTGTCTTTCAGGAAGGTGGCGATCGATTTAGTGGATTCGTGGTCACCGTAGCAAAACAAGAGGCACTGTTTTACTCGGGCATGGATCTCCAGGGAATCTTCTTTGAGAAAAAGAAGCATACTGTCAGGAAGAATCGATCTGATGTTAAGATGAACAACAACGAGAATTCGAGAGGTTGTGTGGATCTAAATCGGAAAATTCCAAGTGTCCCTTTTTATAGTAGTTCAAATGAAAAATCGAAGACTATCTAACACGAAGAAAAGAAGAAACCTGTAGCTTTCAAACTTCATAGCCCTTCCTATCTACCATCTTTGGAACCGCCTAATAAGATTTTCGAAAATGTAACGCTTATTATTCTTTCTTCCCTTAAAAATCAACCCACCATGTTAGAAATCGAGAATATTGAGGGAGAGGACGTGACTGGGGTGAAGCACAAGTCGCGCAGGGCGGAATGGATGGGCGACGCGGAAGATGATGAAACGTAACACCGAGGAAGAGAATCGATTGCGCGGCGACGTTGATAACAACTTTGCACCGGACCTTCGACCCTTTCGCACGACGTTACGTTCCATGTAACACGTCTCGAACGTAGGCGATTTAAGTTAGGTGGTGGATAATGAGTTCCTGGACCGCGAGGATATTGTATGCGACTTATAAGGATGCGCCAATCAGCCACGAGGAGACTCGTACGTATACAAGATCGATGTATCCCCCGTGGATAGATGAACCCGTGCTCGGCTATTATTCGTGATTCGTGATCCTGGGTCAGCCGCGGCTATGGAAGGTTCTCTATTACTCGGATTCAATACGATAGAGAGATGGCAATAACGCATGGACGCTGGCTAGCTAGCATTCCCGGCGGCCCATTGGCCCATCCAATGATCCACCGTGTCATTTGCTCTAATAGCGTAACGATATCAGTTACCGTACTGTTTCTGGCATTCACGTTCCTTGCTTTCCTTTCGCAGATATATTATTGAGGGTGAAAAAGGACGGGGGAAATAGGGACCACGAGATCGTGTCTGCAAGATATTCTTCATGGAACTCGATCCTCGTGGAAGACAATTTGATTCAACCTTCACCGAATTCTGAATTGATCTACTATTGAATCGATCCATTGGCGAACCTTTTCAATTTATAAATATAGTTTTCATGATTTTCTTGTTTAGGAAGCGTTGCAAGATCTTCTAGAAAGTGTACGCTGTTTTTTATACGATACTCGCAATATAGAAAACCTATTTCAGACCTGCGCTGGTCGCTAGCCGTGGGACCTCCGAATCTTCGGTCAAGCATCTGAAACACGTTTCTCGATCGTTCCCGCGGTCGGGAATCTCCCGACGCGATTTCCGCGGCCAGAATCTGGCCAAGTGTACGCGAGCGCAATTTACGCCGTTCGCAAAGCACGACGGACGGGAGCGTGTAAATCATCCGAGGAAACTGCGTCGAGTGTTTTACGCACAACTTTAGCCGCGAGCTCGAATTTACGATTCTTCCACGGCAAAAGATAACCGAAGATAGAGTGCAGCGGTGAAGAGGCGAGCCAGAGACGTTCCAAGCACACTCGCGGCTAGTAACTTCTGCGGGAGTGTTTCTCTAATGTACACTTACCTATGCGTGCGTAGGAAGGTAGCCAGGAAACTTGTAGGTACATCAGAAGTCGTAGGTGCTGTGTTTGCAGGCTTGCTTGTGTGGGTATGGGTAACTAGCTGGGTCTCTAGGTAGGTGGGTTCAGGACCCTGGGATTACTTTGCAGCATCCTCTTGAATAGGAAGCTTGGCTGTCTCTTCTTTCAATGCTATTGAAAAACATTAATATACGCTTGGTCTCAAAGAGGCATCGCGTGATAAAGTTAAATATTTCCTATACAATTCTCCGTGAGTCATTTAAAGATTATTTCAAGTTTCAAGCAGTTGTGTTTGTAGACCATTCCTGGACGAGTAGAATAAAAATATATATAAAATAAAATTTTTGTTAAACGATTTTACTAAAAATGCACCAAAAACTATAAAATAATTATTTTCTCTTACTACAATTTCGCTGGTGATATGCGTCTTTAAATTAAATCGTACAAACTCTGTGATTATCCTTTAGAATTGTCCAAATCAATTGTAAAGAAAAAGGATAATCACAGAGTTTGTATGATTTCATTTAAAGTCGCATATCACCATCGAAATTGTAGTACAAGAAAAGAATTATATTTTAGTTTTTAGTGCATTTTTAGTGAAATCGTTTAACATAACTTTATTTTTATAAATCAAGTTTTTAGTGTTTGTGGATTTTTTTATTTATTCTTTGTTTTCCTTTTCAAGTTTTAACCTTTTTGTATAAAAAATTGTATTGTCATCACACCTACGCATGCCTACAAAGTTTCAAGACAATTGCATTGGTGGAAGTGGGTGAAAATTGAGTTGCCAGCTTTGAACAATCCACCAAACAAACAAACACAACACATACAGACGACCAAAGCTAAGTAAAATCATTTAATGACTGTACCTGCGGCGAGCTTTAGACGAAGCGGGCAAGTAGAAACGCCCCGTGCGCGATCAGACATATATCAGTGGTTCATATCGCGGACGTATCTAACGTCATGCTTCACCATTTCGACTTCAGAGTCTGTTATTGAATAAATTTTTTGGTTCCGTGTAGTGCTCTAAAATTAGAAGTCTCCGGAGTCCAAGATCAAAGTCGTCTCCAACATCATTAAGGAAAACGTTTTATATTTTTCCGATATTCCTTACCGAGATCCTACTCAGTCATCGCAATCATAATATTACCGCGATTCGAAGCTTCCAAGTGGAAGAATCATGTTCAAGCAGCCTTTCACCATCGCTGGAATCAGTTTGATCGGAGCCAGAAAAAGCACCGACGTGGCACTAAAGCCTATCGGTTTGTTGGAGCACTGAACGATATTCCAGTTGAATATCTGAGGATTATAACGGCGACGGACCACCCGCAGCTTACCGGTTTCGCTCGTCACTCTTCCGATTTTTCGCCCCACGGAGATTACAGTGTGGCGATATTATCAGGCGCGAGACGATCGCGAAACGCGTACGCGTACATTTAATTTCCGGTTTGCTCGGCGGAACGATGACGCCACACGCGGGATCCCGGAGGAAGAGGTTGGAGAATACGTGGACGCGGGGCGGACGGGGAATTGTTAAGTAGCTGATCGCTTAATTCGCAAAATCATCGAAGAGAAGGGAAGGAAAGGAAGAGGGAAAGAGAAGTGGTTAATCAGCGCGCATTGGATTAAGATCGGAGAAAAAGGGTAATTTAAAACTAGCTTCCTGCGAAACAGTAATCACCCAGCTCGTCGCGGTAGCAGTATAAAGAAAAATAATACAATTAAACGGGCCGATATTTCAAGTTCGAGTTAATCCTTTGCATTCCTGAACGAAGTACCATCGAGATGATTGTGACTGGTATCGCGCTGCGGGCTGTAATTTTCTAGCAAATTGGAATAACTGTTTCATTATGCAGTTGTTAAAAAGTAATATCGCGTACGCGGGTCAATCGTATATTTCGAGAGCTAATACGGCTGGGCGTTTAAGTTAATCTCGGAATTCCAGGGGAACAATTAAAAGCGCTTTAAGGGTATAAGGTAACGATCGTATTACACATCTATTACGAGATCTCTCCCTTTCCCTTCGTTCCGGCGATTATCAAAATAAACCACTGGCAAGCTTAAGCAAGCCCGTTGCGAATCAATTATTTTTTCCCGTCTGGCATCGAGTCAAGTGGAAGCAGATGAAGAGGATCGAAAGCAATCAATACCCGTCACCATTAATTAAAACGACGAGCCACTTACGATTCCAGAGATAGTAGATTAAGATTTAAATGAAGTGATCCGATTTCTCAAGGCACGATCCGCCTAAGGAAACGATCAAGCATCGATCAACCATCCACGGTAGGAAATCCACGGATAAGAACGCCTCGATTCGCATGACTCGAACGTGACCAGCAAGCGCCGAACGAAAAACGGAGTCCAGAGGGTCGCAGTTCGGTACGAGCATCGGCCTTTGCAAATATCGCGCACTGGCTTGTTTCGCGTAAAATGCAGCTCGCATCGAGCTTTTTCCACCTCGGCTGTCGCCCCCTTTCCTCGAAGAAGGGGTCCGAGAATGCGATCGCGCCGTGACAGATTCGCGCTAGCACCGTTTCAGCTGGCAAAAACGGGGAGTTGTTTGGTTGCTGAAGAACGCAGAGAGCGCCGGTTTAAGTGCAGCTGTTAAAACATTTATTGGCGTGAGAGCAGTCGCAAGTTGGCGTCTGTTCGCACGGATTTCTGCGTTTCTGGCCGGGCCGTCGCTTATCAAACGCGACAGGGAGGTTTTGCTACTTTCTTCAGCGCTTCCTCGACGTTCCGCGGACGCCCGTCGGTGAACGGCACGCTGATATCTCGTCACGCTGTCAGCCAGCTGATCGTCTCCTCCTTTTCCTTCCTTTAGTTTTCGGCGGTGATTAATTATTTCCTCCGCTGCACGCGGGGGGAGCCGAAGACAGGGTGTAATCGGTTCGGAGCTCGTTAATGCGATGTACAGGACGATTAGGGGAATAAGTTGTCCGTGGTAGGCCGTGGGCGAGTTTATTTGAAAAGAGTCCCGGTATCCGGCTGATAATATCTCTCCTTAAGCTGCTTAGGTCCGCAGGTGCGCTCGCTTTGCTCCCTTTTCCAGATGCTTATTAATATTTTATCGCGGACAGCTACACTTGTGCAATGGGAGGTCGAGAAAAGTGAGGATTATATTACAGAGAGCTGAAATGTGATCATTCTGTTTCATAATAACTTATGCAACACGCCACGTACTATACGAGCAATTTCATCGACCACGACCAGTAGCCTCTTTGACGCTAAGACGAGCTTTATCTGGGCCGTTGCGTAGGACGTACTCGAGCCTCTTTAACTGGCTGTAACTGTGACGCGTGTTTGACAATGATCAAGATACATAACTAAGCTGCAAAGGGAGAATCCTGCCCGTCGTTATTTGCAACCATCAATCAAGCATTTTGAAAGAAATCGTCATACCAAAACGCAAACCGCAGACCTACACGCACTACCTTCCCGTGTTTCTCAACGCTACACAGACAGTTAAGATTACAGAATTCTAAACTGGAAGCTTCTCAACAGGACGGAGCCAGCTCATCGTCCAAATAAGTTTACGACACTGCAAAAGTTCCGCTGTCCCGTAACGATCGATCGCCCGTCGGTTCTCCGCGGCAGCGCATCGATTACATACGTCGCCTTCATTAGTCCCGATTCCATCCGGTGGATCGATACGCGGGCTCGATAATTTCGTCCGTTCGCGGAGGAAATTTGCATCGCTAATACGCCCGGTCGGCGCGCAGTGTCAACGGTGAGAACTGGTGGCGAAAGGCACGCCCGGCTGGCGCGTAATTCGAGCCTAATTATACGTGCTCGGGGCTCGAATTAAAACGCGGAATCACTCAATCCGCGCGAGCAGCGCGTAGGTGCTTGGTAACCGGTGTCCTTGGATCATCCCGAGACCGTGGATTGCCTTTAAATAGCTTAATCGTCCTCTTTATTGCGCCTACGGTTACACTTAACCCGACTGTTTCGCCGTTGGATCCCCCGGATAATGACTTCGCGATCTTTCCCCGACGGATCCGCGTCTTTAGCGGCCGCGGTTATTAACTCTCTCTCTCGGATAGTTGGGGGGGAAAAACAGTGGGGTGGAGAGGAGAGATCTAGACGAATGGTCGCAAAAAATGTGCTAATGGTATAAGCGTGAATCACCGGGGTACAGGCTTGCAGGCTCGCAGGCTCGCGCACCTGTGTAACCAGTAGTTGCTGGTCTAATAACGTATTCAGGCGTCGACGAAGAAACGCGACTTCGTCTTCGACTGAGTATCAAGGGATTTTTCGCCGCCTGAAAGGAGACGACAAATAGGTTGACCAGCTCCCGTAGGTGGCCACCAGCAGGTACCAGTTCAGATGATTTAGAGAGCAACGGGGTGACACCGTCAACCTGTTCTCCTTGCGTTATCGTTGAATAGTGGCCCGACAGGCGGCTCCGCGCAATATCGCTGTCTCAAGGACACCGTGTACCTACGCGGGGAGGCGATCGTGTGGGTTCGTCAGGGTGGAATATCGCGCGAACGTTGCATTGAATTGAACGCTGAGGGCCTGACACCAAGTTATGCGCCTCTGCGGCTCGTTGGGCCATTGTCGTCGCGGAGTTACAGCGTGTATCGCTCGTGAAAGTTGCAGCGGGGGGACTTTACACACGTGATTGTTCACTTGGAGATTTTAGTAGTAGGGTAGTTCGCTTTTTGTTTGATCCGCTCTTCACTTGTTTAGCGTAAACAAATCAAATACCAATAAATCTGTAGTTGTAAATAATTTTGTTTCCTTCACTGTTAATTTTTCATGAATAATTATGTGGGTCATCTCTTCCCAAAAAGACGGACCATTTCTCCGGGCACCTTAAAGGGTTACGCCACCCTGAGGCCCTCGAAACAGTACTAAAATAGACGATTTTTCTTTACTGATACTACGAGGTTGAAAATTATTTCTTATTTCTTATGTGTACAGCATGTATTAGTGCATATATTGTATAAATACTGTACAAAAATATTAAAAAATGACCGAGTTATTTGTTCTCCCGCGAATCTCGTTCGCGGTTACACGCGTGACTGAACTAACAAATTAAAATGCCCAGGTTCGTTTGAAATCAAAAAACATAATGATTTTCGTGTTCCTTAATAAAATACCAACAATGTAGCATACGGATTTGAGAAAAAAAAAATTATTGCACAAATGAGAGCAAAGTGAAGAAAATTATACGTTTTTCACGTGAAAAAAAAACGAATTTAAACTATTAATTATATACGAATGGGTTATCGGATGGAAAAACTGATATGCTACATCATAGATAATACCATTAAGAATATGCGTACCAAGTTTGAAATCAATCAGACAAATAGTTTTGGAGATATTTGATAGGACACCCTTGAAAATGTAGTTTCGAGAAAAACGCAAAAGAAGAAAAGTAGAATGGTCGCTACCTGCTGCGGATTATCGACATGCGCGCCTCGTTTAAAGTCTATAACTCGGTTATTTTGTGTATCTTTGCGTCTACCATGCCTTAAATTATTTTCAAAACTTCACATAATAAGAAAATGCAAGAAAAAATCGATTTTTCAAAACATTCAGGGTGGCGTAACCCCTTAAAGATGTATGACCTATTTTCAAAATAGTTCCAAGTTGATGAAAATTTGTGAGATTGTTCTTTTTAATCTTACTGATGTGCTCCAAAATTTTTAAATGAATTCACTAAACGGTTACTGGGTTATAATGATTTTAATTTTCACTGATTTTACACGTACTCTTATGGAAAGAGACGATCTTGACGAATAAACCATCTGAAAAAATGTTGAAGAAATAGTACCAATGTTTTAAATTTTTTGTACATGCAGTATATGGGTACATGAAAATATTTTCCGAGTTTCAATTGTTTTCTCTACACCGTTTTAAAGAAATAAATTATAACTTGAGAAAATTGTGAATTCTGTGCATTTTCGCTGCCAAAAGTTTAGCAAATAATGCTTGAGAAAGCATTTGTAAAGTGAAAAATACCTTGCTAGGATTAAAAATAAGACTCCAACTGTCGTTCGAATTCCTTACATCTAGATTTACTATGCGCAAGACGTAGATATTCAAGTATTTCAAATTTCATATACTTTTGTCTGATATTGTACGTCCAATATGTACATTCTTAAAGCAAATATCGATCAGTTTGTCGGAATCGGCATAAAATTCTGAATCGTATTACCTTTATTCTGATAAAATAAATAATATCATCGTTAGTTTTAATAGCTATTTTGTGTCAGCTGTACCGAGAGCCCCGGACTTACCCCATCATCTTTATGCGATACTCCTTAGAGCCTCAACCAGGTGTTTTCTCAAACTTCCATTCCATAAATATCGTTACTCAACTTCCAGGCCAGCTTTACGCAGTTCCTTTAACCCTAACAAAGCTGACGTTTCGACAAGTACGAATACACTCCGCGGACCTAATTATTTCCATTGAATCAATTCGCCTTAACAAACACAGTAGGAAGGGGCTCGGCCCGTAGATCTTGCACAGCGTCCCAACACCATGGGTATCTAACGCACAGCACCCAATAGCCCCATAAACCAGCGCGATACAATGGCGCTATCGTTTGGCGTGGATCCGCGCCTGGAACACGTATGTACCTACTCGGAATAGGCGAGCGCATCGCCCGTAGTCCTCGTTGGTTTGCGCGATCGAAGAGGGATCGGCGTACTCGTTTGTACCATCCACATGTTGATACACCGCGCCACGATCCGCGTATCTCTCGCAACGGGGAAACAATAACGCAAATCCGTACATGGCGCATAGAGATCGTTCTCCGGTGTTCTCTCCCGGTGCATCGAGACATTCGGCGGTACGATACGCGCACTCGTCGAATACCATACCAATACCAACTGCATTCGTATTCCAGCCACGTTCTCGCGTCCTTCCATTCGAGGCCCCAGGTTGCGCTGATTGTTTCCGAAGCGTTCCCTTCCACACGCAAGCGAAATGGCCCGTGTACGTGCGCTCGCGAGCCCCGCTCGAATCTTGCGAAACAGTTTGCAGCGTGCACGTGTACCATACACTCGGAGTCGTGCTCATCTTTTTTCACGTTCGTTACGAAACTTCTGCTGGAACTTTGGAGAGATTAATGGGGAGAACTGGCGGCACAAAGGGCGATGGATTTCGACCAACGAATGGAGCCGCGAAAATGGAACTTTAAACTCGAAGTGTCTCTGAATGGTTTTGTATATTAATTAATGACTTTCAGTTTTCCTCCTCCCTCTCCGCACAATTTTACTCCACGCCGGAGAGTCGTGCGCGTATCCAGAATCGGATGGGTGATTTATTGGCCGCGGTTGGAAGAGGCATAAACCTTTGAGACCTCTTTGAACGTCGTCGTCCTATCCAAAGATGAATGGCCGAAAGGTGCATCCATCAAGAAAAATTCATGCCTCATTTCAGCCTCCGGTGTATAATCGCAGTGCCCGCGGAAGAAGTATTATGAAAATCTTGGGTGAAAGGGAGCACGGTCTCGGGGCTCTATTCCCAATCTATAAACTGAAAAATGCATCTACCCGGGTGGAATGAGATATAGACGCCTAATCGGATTAATAGTCGCCTCGGTGAAGAAATGAGCTCAACTATCCAGCAGATGAGCTGCAAATTACACGTTCCGCGGTGTTGTAAATCAGGCTAGAATAAGACTTCACGCGCTATAGAAGCCGCGTGCACGCGTGCGCTCTTGGACGACACAGTGTAAACTAAACTTCCCTCTGGAGATATCGTGGTGTGCAATCGTTGGACGCGCGAAAATTGATAGTTGCGCGGCGATATCGCGGAACAAATCTCTGGAATCAGGATCGAGGGCTATTGGCGGTCTCATAAATCGCCCGGCCTTTTCCTAGACGGCAATCGGAACAGCCTAGCGCGTGCACACGACGCGCATTTGCCTCTACGAACCGTTCCGCCGCCTCTTTCGCAGGAATTACAAGACGAGCCTGCATTTCACGCCAGGCGGACCGGCGCTCACCGAATTATATGTATCCGTTTACGAGCCACATTACGCTTGATGCCTGGGGCCTCAACGAGCAGACTCTATCGTTCACCCCGCGGATAGAGTGTGACGCGTTCTGCCGATTATCTCGAACGTCAATGCTATCGAGCGTGGAAAACGACTGAGTTATCGACGATCCCAGCAAATGGTGTCTGTCAGCGATCTTCCGCGTTCAGCTCCTCGCCGTTGGCTTGCAACCACGTGAAAATGTTCATTCCTTGAGTTACAGCAACTTCGCATAGTATTTCGTGGTAGTTGATAAGACTAATGGGATTTAAAGTTGATTTATATTCGAATTCGATTTGATTTGAAGCCAAGATAGACGTGACCTGGTCTATAACATTTTGTATGGGGTTTTAAAGGAATTTTCGAAGAAGAGTTCGGAAATTTGTAGTAGCAAGTGCTGCATGAACGACTCGATAGCACAACTACCTCAAACGCTTATAAAGCACGCAACGCTAAGAAGATCCTCTACAGGCTTTCGTGGCCGAAAATAGTTTTTCATAAGAAAATATTAGTGCCAGCACTGCTCTGAGAGATTATTTATGACGGTACAGCATCCCTGCCTGGTATTCAGTAACGGGCCACGTTTATTTCCACATCGTGCGTCTCATATTTCTTACTTTATTCAGATTTCATACTTTTTCTTCTGCCTGCAGATAAAGGGAGAGGTATGAATATCGTGCCGTCCCGTCTAAATTATTACGCAAATTACAAGCGTGCACTATATTACATTATCTCCTTGGGTCAGTGACTAACGACACTGTGACCAACATGATTGCCAAAAGTGCCGCGATAACAATGAATAATCCTTGTAGCGTACCCACGCTCGTGTATATGCATCACTTATAAATACTAGAACCTCTAATCATCGTGAAAACGAAACCTCCGAGGTTCCTCTTGATATCATTTTTACGATACAGAGAGTCGGTACGCGCCAGCGAAAGCGAAAAGCCGGGCCGCGGAACGTGCTACGAGCTTTTATTACTCTTGTCGCGGCCATTTTTCCCATCGCTCGCCACGCCGCGATACCATACAGACATTTATCTCCTCGCCTGGCGATATTATAATCCCCCCATAAATTTCTGCGATCCGTTAAACGCTTAAAAAGACGCGAACGGGGCGGCCGGCCAGCCAGCGGCTGAGTTCCCTTTTATTCGAAGCCGCGCGTCGCTCGCCGCCCAGTATATCCTTCGCGTTCCTTTAAACCGTACACAGTCTCGCAATTAACGCAATTAACGCGTGGACGCACGAGCGCGATTAACGTTATGACGTTATCTGTCGGGATACAGGCACAGGTGCCGGCTACCATGTACGCATAAGTAACTCTCTTGCTCTCCCGTTTTCTGCGGTTCGCTGGAACGCTCGGAACTGCTTCGGTCGGTCGCCGAGGGCTCGCTCGGTGTTCCGTAGATCCTTATCCATCCCGCCGTGTAAAAGTTTTTCGCGAGCGGTGGACAAGCCAAGGCGCAAGTATTAGTTACAATAGCGTACGACGCTATAAATTTTCATTATAATGCCGAGCTGGCTGGCGCGGATGACGACGATCTCTCATGGCTGTCAGAGTGACGTCGCGGCACAGAAACGCGTCTAGTTTACATCTATTCCTCGCACAATACCTCCCCCGCCCACTCGCCCCTCCTCTTTCTCATCGCTTCTTTTGTTATGATTTTCTAATGGCCCTGCGACTTACCTTTCTCATCGCGGAGAGTGTTCCACGGTGGCCCGAATATGTCTCCGGGGCAAGCTTTAATCTTCTCTGCGACGAAAAACTGCTGGAAGAAGAGACGCTTCTTCTTTTCTTGCGTAGTCGCTACTGTTGCAGTTGCTTCTTTAATTTATAATCCTGTCGTGGAGGCGTAAATCTTGTGCGAGGAAGTTTAGTTCGTTAGTCCTCCGGGCTTTCTATGTATAGATACTCGGTCAAGGATCTAGGTGATCTCGGCGGAGGGTGCTTCGAAACTTCTGGTACACTACGGATTTGTAATGAATGAAAGTGAACGTCCGAGACCTATTTGCTTCCTCTTTAGGCTCCATTGTGCAATTAAGTTTGCACCTCTTGGACGGAATAGATGATGGAGAACTTGTTTAAGATTACCACATGGCTGAAGAATACCTTCACTTGGAATTCTAACATGACACCTCTCCAGTCACTTCTCATTCTCAAACTATTAGCACACTCGTGTGCTACAATGCGCTAATGAAACTATCGTTAGTACTCCATTATACTGAATAAATCCTCGGCACAGTGACTATTATCGAAGCATGGTGCTCTAAAAGCACGCGAGGAATCCGCCTGCACCCCCTCCGTGCCCTTCGAACGCCCTCGAGCGGCCCATGGTCGATGACAATGCTGGTTCGCGCATAATTACTCGCCATTGTGAAATCGTTGCGAAGCATGTAACGACTAGTCGCGCCGGGAACAGCAACGTCAGCGTACCTTCCTCGTGGGATGACTGCTTAAAAAACACATTTCAAGAATTTAATACGCTCCGCGTGGCAGGAAGACCAGCTGTGATTAGTTTGCATTGTGTGCACAACAAAAGAAGAAACGTCAACGTACGCTCGTAGCGTGGCTAACCATTAGTGCGATAGTTGAACGATCTGGCAGTGCGTTTGTACCAGGGACACGCGACAGAATTGCGCCCAGCGTGTCCTGTGTTACGCTTCGAGTCCCAACAGTTAGTATCCTTTGTAACTGTAACATGTAGAACCTTAGGTAGATTCAAAAGGAGAATTAATCGTAGACACTCTTCCCGGTGTAGTCAAATCTGGAAAATCTAATTTCATAACTCTGAGAATGTGATTCGCATGGCCTCAGACTTGTACATGGTACATTAGGTGTTTGCCCAACTTGTGGAACTCTTTCTTGTGGTAGTTATTTCGTACAGCAGCTTCTAACTATATGTATAGTCCTGTTACACACTAAAATTGGAGTTAAAAGATAGAGCGAAGCAGCTGCCAAGAGGCGTTAATTAACCGCGGAGGCTACACGTGGAAGTGAAATGTTTTCGAAGATTGCCATGGTTAGACGAATTGATAGGTGTTGCGTGGTATTTGCCTCGCGACCGTATTTTTGAAAGACAGATAATTAAAGGTTCTTTAAAACTCTTCCAGGCCCGTTACGGTGTTTCGAAGCGATTCTTTGCTGGTATGATAATCAGTATATTTTGATATACACAAGAATTCCTTGCAGACACTCCTCTACGTGCGCACTCTTGAGGTTGAATTGCAAATTCGTCTGACCGGTAGAAACATGATCCTTCTGTTCGTCGTGTCACAATGATTAATGCAGGATGCAAGACACATGATAATAAAAATCTGGCAGAGTATAGGAGGATATAACGTATAATAACAAGGTACAGGATTTGTATACTGTTTCAAAGGTCCTTGGTTTTTCGCAAGAATGCTTACTAGTAATAATGCACATTCTAAGTGCAACATTGAATTATTAGCAAATGAAAAACTGTGCCTATAGCAACACTTATCGAAGTGCTTTAAAATATCAAGAATTCTCCTTCCTAATCAATTAAAAAAAAAGAGTTAAGACTTTTAACTGCCATCAGAGTTGGAATACTACTTCTCATTTTCAGTTACAACTAATCCAAGTCATTCGTGTTGGAATCTTGAATTTCCAATGGAATCTCCATAATCAGCACCAGATTAAAAAATCCCACACCACGGTTCGTCACCGGCGACTCATGTTTCCCGTTTAACATCGAGCGTACGAAGCGGAACGCTGTCCCTGGAACCTGTACTTTCATCGTCGCATGATCATTGACACCCACTTGGTTGCTTCGCGTCACGCTGGACACCTACCGCAGATAATGACACTCATCCTCGTGGCGGTGTCCCGCAGTCCGATTCCTTTCGCGCGTACACGCCTGTGTGCAGCGTAATCGTTAGAACGGTACCAGGACTTTTTCACCTGGGTCTCGCGTTACTAATGCCCGATTTCATCAGCAACGGGCACGGCCGTGTAGGTGAAGCTGCTGCACAACTGTAAATTAATGAAGCTAACGGACACTGGCTATTCCTGTATCGAGAGACATTATTGGGTCGAGCGGTGAGCGTAGGTGACAACCGACGAGAGGGAAGCTCTTCGACAACATCGATGATGTGATTCGTTGGAGCTGCTCCTTCCCATATACGATTTCGCTTCGAAGCGTGACGTAACCAATCCTCGGAGCTTAAGGATTTGCTCCGTGAGTGTTTTAAATCCCAGGAGCATATCCCGAGGACAGGACTTAGTTATCTTGGGGGACCTGAGCTGGCTGACCAGGATCGAGATCGTGCAAGAAACTGAACTGAAAGCGTTCTTATCGGGATTAGATAAGGGGTATTTCTTATTTGCTTGGTCCAAGGATTCTTAGACCGAGTGGAGTTAAGTGATCGTCTATGGCAGTTATCAGATACGTATCAGTGACTTGATTATCCTAACGAATGTGTGATAATTGGATATCAGGGGCTTTTCCCCTTTTATCACTAAAATAAATCTATCCTATTATGTTGAGAAATACTATAGCGAAAGATCCAAGTGCCTGCCACTTAGCTTTAGTAGTATTCTGCACAATCACTGTTCCTGTTATGAATAGACGCTTACAGATAATTACTATCGCATCAGCTTCCCATCCCGTGACCATAATCTTCCCCGAGGGGCAGGAAGTGGCAGGAATCAATAAGTACAGCGTCGAATGCATCAAACACTATAGGGCACAAAGGATGAAGCTGGTTGCCAAAGAACTTAGCATTATTAATAGAAAAAAAAAGATTACTTCGCAGAACCGTTATGAAAACCACGCGCTATCAGATAATTTATTTGCTCCCGTCGACGGGTCTGGTACGTGATTTACATTCATACCAATCGTAATACCCTCGCGAGGTTGTAATTAGTGGCGACTAGGCTGTTTTTGCTACACAGCCCAATTAGGCTTCCGTTCGGGCTTTGAAACGTCGAATTCGACGATCGGCTGTCAGCGTGAGTCGCCTATAATTTACGATCATCTCGTTCGCAGTGATACAAAGAACGTATCATGCGGACGCTACGCGTGTAATACTGGTGGACGGCGGCTAGAGAGGGACATGGATTAGAGGAGGTAGCGGTACATTTTAGATTGGCGACCGTGGACGTTCTAGGTAGCGCGATTATTGGCTAATAAAATTCAAGAAAGTCGTTAATTGTCCGCTAGAAGTCAATTAAGCGCGGGGCCGTTAATTATGATAATAACTCTCGGGGTTAGCGATATCTTGATTGTATCGTTAGTACGCGAACACCATGGAACCACCGTGAAAGTCACCGTGTCAACCAGCCGAGAGCAAGCCGCGGAGCCGAGTTTCTTGTTCGCGTTGCACGGCCCTGGTATTCTCAGCCGCGTAAGAAAAACGAACCGTCGAAGAAGCGGTCGTGGCCCTCGCGTGTACTCAATCAACGCCTATCGACCCTCCTCGCATTTTCCACGGGATCCACCACGAAAAGATAGCGTACTTGGCATTGTCGTACCTAATCGCGTTCTGTAATCTTGAGCTGCGCGTGGCTGCTTCTCCGCAGGGACACGCACAACTATTTAGCACGCCTGATGCATGGCTTTCTTCTTCCAGATACACGCTCGTTGCTTTTTGCAGTCAACTAGGGTTGGAGGGTACAGCGAGTTGCGCTGGCCATTACCGTCCACAACTTTCAGATCTGTACGCTTCAACTTTGCTTCGTTAATTCTCATGAACTGGCGGAAGAACAGTTTTACATTTATTTTGTACGAGTGTGTTTTATGAGTATGAAGTTTGTAGTAACGAGATCGTAGGTATACTTCTGGCTCGTAGATAGTATTTCCAGTGGTATTAAGAAAATGTTTCTTCGAAGGAACGATCTCACAGTTGACGGATCATTCTAAAGATTTCGTTTTCGAGATCACAGATCGTAAACACTATTAGCTGTGAAGCTCCTAAGTGTAACGGTCGAATGTTCTCCGTCGGGGACGGAGCTAAGGATGTTGGAATTTTATGTCCACCGTTATGTGTCACCGTTAGGTGATTAGACTATTTCTCTCTCTGTTGATTCTACAAGTTAACAGTATTATTCGGTTCGGTGGAATGCAACCGTGAGGCAACTTCCTCTTCCTATGTTACGTTTACCGTGGTCGAAACATCACGAAATGGTGGAGGAGCCATCAGTCTCTCGTGGAAACTTAACGGTTCCAATTACTCAGCTGATCAATGAGAGCCTCGGCACTTATCGCTGCGAAATTTCTGCTGCTTCACCGTTTTTAATCGATCCCCGATTTTTACGTCCCCGACCATGACATTGGAATTAATGTTCTGATAGGAAATGAAGCGTTGTCGAAGAAATTTCATTCCACGCCTTCGTAAAATATTATCCATTTTTTTGGTTCGAAACATATTCATCCAGAATAATTGCCACCCTCGCAACACACGCGATACAAAATTCAAATTCACATCTTCTATTATATCAAGGCTACTCTAAATCGATCTTGCTATATCGAATCTCTAACCACCCTCAATGAAGCGCACCAAACTTCACGTTGAAAAAAATATTATATCCAGACTTACAAGCATCCCTCGAGTATCCCCATAAAATCCGGAGGCTGGAAATTTCTTAATTAATCCTCGACCCTCGTACCCACATCAACACCTCGTTCAACTACTCGTATCGGCGCATCTACCAAGGGCTTAGAAACGATCGATGCACGACCGCATCGCAGAAACAACGACGAGGACTCCGGCGCGGCGCGCGGCCGTTGAAAAATCCCCAGGAACAGCCGGGGCGGGAGATGTCCCCTCTCGTTCCGGAAGTCGTTACTATCGCTGTTCTTGCGAGTAGGTCGATGGATTGCCGTTCCCTATCGCGCCGCTCGACCGTCGACAAATGAACAGTTACCATCGTCCGAGATCCTGGATAAGAAGTCACGGTGCCTCGTGACTTCCGAGCGAGCGGTGGTTACGCGCGTATATCCAGCATCAGCCAGGATTCTGCTCGGCCCCCGGTGACGTTTAACGGCACATAAGCACCTGTTTCTGCTATTCGCGGAGGCGCGAATCCTCGCCGTGTACGACTTACTGACCCGTGCAATGCTCGTCGTTCAACCACCAAGATGAGAGAAGATACGAGGCTCGCCGAGAAATTCCACGGAACGTTTGACGCTGTAAATCCAAAGGGGCGTCTGAACCTCGGAGTGGGTATTTTTGAAGACGCGACGTCGCTCACGGGCAACGTCCGCCATCATTCCCACGTCAAACACACCGCGCGCAAAAATCACCTCGCGGTATTAACTCGTACGATTTGCATAAGACTGTTGTTAATTGATTTTACTTGCGCGGATGGCGTAGGTATACTTGTTTCGCGATCGCTCGACATTTTCTTCTAGCTAATGTTCGTTCCCCGACATAGCTGGAAATTATAATGTAATGTCTTCCATTTGCGAAATGGAGTAAGAAAGTACCGCAAAGCTTTTAAGGTAAAGTAACGAGGAGCGTGTCTGAAGTGAAGAATGAGGAATATGCTGGAGATCGCGAACAGAACCTTTTACATCAGAATCGAAGGAGCCTCTTCGACCTTAACGGTGAAGGAGTGTTGAGGTATGAGGGATATCCTTCACTGGATGAGAAAGTAATGTAATTCTTGAGCGTGTTGGGTAATGTGGAGAAAAGGGAAGAATGTATCGTCACAGTGTTGAGTTTAGATTATTCAAACAATTTAATCCTCTTATCCGTAACGATTACTATTATGACATAAAATAATTTCTGATGTTCCCTGTTCCTTGTCGATTGACTATTTTTCACACCGATCGATCTGTCGCAACGTCTAATACCCTTCATAGATTTCGTTCTTAAACGCAGCTAATTATCCGGTCGGCTACTGTAAACCAATGGCAATGTTCAACCTCCAGTCACACGAGTAAAATTAATAGAAAATTACGATGCTTGTGCTTCAAACGCGTTCACCGTCTAATGAGACCCGAGTCGAATAGGCTCGTCACGAAGGTATCGCCATCACTGTGTCGTTTTACCATTTTAAAGCGGAGCAACGCGGCTGTCGCGGCCATCGACCAGCTACGGAATCGCAGGGTCGTAACGAGTACGCCTCTCTCCCTTTATCTACGTAAACTTCGCATAATTAGTGGCCGCGGGCAATGCTTGGACGCGCAGAAAAACGCGTAATTTAATATGTCGACACAGGGCATCGTTGAGCACCGCTCGCGGCCGTAACCCGCGCCCTAATTGGTTATTAATCCTCTGCGCCGCCCTGAATTGCCTTATTTTCCGATTGATTTACATTGTTGACCGCTAACGAGGATAAAACGAACGTCAATGGAGGTACCAGCCTCCCTTGGTGCCGCGCAAACGCCGATCTCAATACTCTGCGCATCGGAATCGGCCATTCAGGGCCATTATCATGAATGGCTTGCACGGATGATGATACTCGCGATGCGCAGAAGTATCTATTTAAGGTTCAATCCTCAGTGAAAACGGTTAATCGCGACTACAATACGGGGAATCATCGGGATACCTCTGCTGGTATGCTTTCGTCGGTCTCGCTTTCGAGAATCTTGCCCGAGCATACACTTTGAGCATTTCAAAACCTCTTTCCCGCCGCGCAAAGCTGTTATAAGATGAAATATGTTAAACGAAGACGAATACAGGTGAATTACATCGTTAGTGGTTTTACCAACGATGATGCTTGTCCGTACAGAGGCAGACGTGCAACTTGGGTTTAGCTTTTCAGTTTAGTAATATGTAAGTGTACATATGTTTGAAATTATCTTGGGTAAAGG
The DNA here is from genome assembly GCA_929108735.1 of Andrena dorsata. Classification (NCBI taxonomy): domain Eukaryota; kingdom Metazoa; phylum Arthropoda; class Insecta; order Hymenoptera; family Andrenidae; genus Andrena; species Andrena dorsata. The sequence goes on from OV815489.1 coordinate 25,742,469, forward strand.
TAGTTGAGGATAATAAACATTTCTTATTTGAGGATTGTAGTTGCCAGGGTACAGTAAGTACTGATAAAGTCGTGTGCAATACGAAGGAAAATTAATTATCGCCAGAGTCATTTAAAGCTTCACTTTAAAGCAGAATTAGTTAGCAAGACTAGTAGCAACGTACCCACATCATCTTTTACTGAAACATCCAACGTTTCATACTCTTTTTAAAATGCCCCAAAGGTCGCAGCCTCCTCTCCCATATTCCAATTTACATTAGCCGACCTCGGGCGAAGGTAATGAGCGCTGCGAAACGCAAATACAGTTCTCTTTAAACACCGCGCGGTTTTCATAGAAGAAAAAGGCGCGGCAGGAAATGTTTCACCTTCAACAAAAGCCCATTCTTCTTCAAACACGCTTGGTCGACTTTACCACGAATCGTGACACACTTGAAGCTACAACTTAAATACTTTTGACCATGAACCCCAGTCTAGCACCGGTGTCTCAGTGCAGTTCCACTACGAATTCCCGATTCGGTTCCCCTCTCAATCGGGTCCAAACTCAAATCGCTGGCCAACCGAATCCAGCATCCCCGATCTGCCTACACCAGCAAAAGAAAAGCCAGCGCGAACCATCCGCAGCGTTAACATTCGTGGAACACCCATCGATCCCCTCGATCTCACCCCGTCGCCGGCAAACGCTCGGCGTGCACGACCTATTTAAAGCGCGCGCTCGCGACAGCGGCTCGTGAGAAAACGCGGCGGGAAGCCGCGGATTGAGCAAAACATCGCATTTAATTTTCCAGGAAGGATTGCCGCCGCCGGCCGTGTACGACCGGCCCGCAGCCTAATATTTTATTGCCGTCCCGCAAACGTGTTCTTTCACGCGCGGACCGGCACGCCGGTTTCGAGAACCGGAACGATGTTATCGCGTGGAATCGCTCGACGACACGCTCCGACCTTCTTGCCGCTCTTCTTCCCTTCGCCGTCCTCGAGGAGATTCTTTCTGGTGTCTCTCCTCCGTGCGGGAGTAAGGGCGCGAGGAGGGAGGGGACGGGCAAGAGCGCGGAGAAGCAAGGACACCTTTTAATCCTCCTACCTCGTGGGTCACCCCCGGGGGGTCGCGGGGGAGCGGTCGGCCGTCCACGAGGGGGGGGGGGGGGCAATCAAGGCGGGTGGAACCGGACGCGAGAAATGCAATCCGCCTGGATGACGTCCAGAAAACTGTTGCTCCGTCTCGCGTGTTCCACGGTCCAGCCTATTCAACCGCCCCATTTGCATCCCGATCGTTGGTTAATTTATTCGATCGAGCTGGATCGACACGCTTTCGAACGCGTCCAAACATCCTGCCTCAGGAACGTTGCTGGACCACGGTGCGCGTTGCTGACGGCTTGCGTGCTGATGTTCGAAGTGCCTGGCGTTGGCTTAGGTGCTGTATTCACCTTAAGGTTGGGAAGGGAGGTGAAGAATTTTTTAGCAAGTTATTCGGAGATTGTGTACGGGATATGCCGACACAGCATGCGGGACTCGATTGAGTAACGCAATTCAGTATGTAGTGTAACGAAATGGATCAGTATATCGATTCACCCAGTGTGCCCGCGATTAATTGAGACATAGAAGAAACTCCGGAACGTAAGCAGAGCCTCGGGGCAGCAAACTTCTTCCCCCGGGGGAAGCCTCGCTCGAATTAGAAATTCGTGTGGCCAAAGATGCCGCCACGGTGTTCAGCCACCCTTATTCTTTTCTAGCGGCGCTGGCAAATGAAAAGGCGCGTGGTTATTGTAACGCGGTACCCAATTTCGGTTAATTGTATATTATTACTACGCAGAGGCTCCGCCATCCGCAGAAATTTGCGGCAGCCGAGATGGGGGCGAGTGATGCACCGCGGACGGAGCTTCATAAATACCCTCTTGCTGCTTTATTTCGCTGGATCGCGCGGCGATCGTTGCGCGCCGCGGTAATTGAAAAATAAACGCGGCACGCGGTATTAATGGTGCCGATATTTATCGTGCGAATTAACATGAATCAGAACCACCTAATAAATCGGCCGCGGCCACGTTACAATATAATATTTCCCTCGTTTTCGTTCCGCACGAAAGGCTCGTTTGCCGCGCGAGCGCGTTACCTTACGCGCCGATCGTTTTTCATTAATCTCGCCAGATACGATGCACATGCGCCTCCAGGCCGTAACTAATATTTGCCCCGGGGTTCACATTGTATTATGTTGTTACGTAATGAACGTTTCCTTTCCGATACGTCTCGATTCAACCGCGTTCAAGCTTAAAAGCTACAATAATTTCTGTGTCACCTACTAATCGATACTTATCCAAAAACCTGCGCAACATTTTTGCTCGTAAAACCTTGCCAACCTCAGATGACTGCTGAAAAATTCTTCAAGCACCTCGTCGCTCCTGAAACCCTCCATCCAGAACGAATCGGATCATATCCCATCGACAGAATTGTGCCGATTCAACATGTTTCCCATCTCAATTAAAATTCCTCGCTTCTATCTCGCGATCAAAGCTCACAGTGCGAACGTAACGTTTGTTATGCAACGACCCAATAAAATCGATCCGTTCCGCGATAAGAAGCTGCGAGCCATGCGGATGATCGCATTTCTCGCTTCTGCGCCGCGGCCGCAAAGAAACGTAATTACAAGCGGTCCGTTCGTGGAAACCTGTCGAACGCGGTGCAAGCCACCGTCCTAGGAATCAATTTAACATTTTTCCAGCCTTTCTCTCCAGCTCTATCTGTCCGACGGCCGCGGAGACGACTTGATAATCCGGCCGAGATAAGATCGGCCGTCGGGACTCGCGGCGATTACGGGGCCGGCGAATCGTTCGATCGAAGGTGAACGTTTCCCACGACCCCGCGAATTCAAAGGGTCCGCCGGATTCTACGGTACCGCGGAGAGACACACGGGGGAATCCGGAGAGCCACGGAGCCAGACGGAGCTGACAGCGCGGCGGACGCTCGCGCAGGCCGGCTCCGTCCGCTTCGCTTCGCTATGTAAATTCACTTTCCAACAGGGGAGACGCGGCCGCGTTTCGCAATTAGCGTGGAATGCGATGAGCAAAGGACACAACGGGCGCCCAGACGACGCGGGGAGGATCCTTCGAGCGTTGTAAAACCGCGAGACGAGCAGAGCAGACATGTAGCTCGGGGACGTTGCTGCCTCGTCGACACTCCTACGCGCGTACGATTCCCAATTTGGCCTCCTGATACTCCCTCGCTATCCCGTTAATCGCCCTCGCTATCGGCCGCTCGGCCATTAACCAGCACGATGCTGGAAGTTAATTGCTGCGTGGATGTACAGCACGGTTCAAGTGGATGCCACGGAACCGTTGGTGGTTGGGGATTGCGCGGAGATGGAATTTCTGTTTAGACATCTTCCGGGACTTTGGTCCGACGTTTTAAGGGGGAATTCCGCCTTGTTGGGCCGAAAAATAGGTAATTCTTTATGAATTTTTTGTTCAAAAACAGTTGGGGAATTTAATTTGACGTTTGGCAGGATGTTTTATTGTATCTTGAACTATTGTCCTGAGTTTTTGTGCGACAGTGGAAAAGAAGCCTGGTAAGATACAGGGAGAGTATTGAAAAATAATCGAGTGGCTTTCACGTTGGGCGAAAAGTACTGTAAGAGTTATTCGAAACACAAAAAGGAAAATAAATTCTTCCTTGAGAGAAGCTTGTAGCAAAAGTTATGACGTGTAATATACGTAAAAAAATCAACATCGTTTGGTGCACGTTTGATAACAAATGAGCGATTTATTGCTAATTTTCAACCTGCACCGATTAATTGAAAAGTTCGCCAAAAATGGAAATAAAAATTTATAAATTCAATAACTACTAGGGTAAACCAACAAGTAATTGACCGCATACCAGTGAATGACCATTAGGCAAAGAAACGTCAATTATAAATTTAAAAATTATTATATATTTATAAATGGAGTGTGGTTGCACTTTTAATATCCCATATTTTTAGTTACACGTATTAATCAAACATTTATAAGTACAATTCTTATTAAAAGTATGCGGTCATTTACTGGGCTTCTCATTTAACAATTCGGTCATTCACTGGTTGGTTTACCCTACTTATTGTGTGAAAAAATATATTTTTCAATTAGTCTTCTCTTTTTAATGTTAAGTCGAAGCAATAATTCTTTAAACAGTTTTTTCTAATTTACTCGAAGTTGGTAAAGACGGAGCTGTCACTCCTCTTGCTGCAAGGTCCTCAATTCAGGATCTTCGTGTGATCTTTAATGAGCTGTGTGTCTTCAATGCCTCCTTTCTGTAAGTAGTCGTATACACGCTTTTTGGAGCCCGTATCTAGAGAGAACCACGTCAAGGAAAATTGCGCCCCCAGAGTCTCATAATCTTATTGTAACTCAAAGTTGCCTGGACTAGGAGCTAATGATGCATATTTTAATCTTCCTGCACAGGAGGACGTTAGATAATTTCCGCTCGCAAAGACGCAGAGTTTGACTCGCCTTCAATTATCTTAATTGTGAATATAGATATCGAGGCAAAGAGGACTATAATCAATGGACAGAAATAATTAATTCACTGGACAGCTGTATTAGCTGGGCGTTACGCGTATTAGTCACTTCGTAATAACATGTATCACACAATCCTTTCAGGCTTGTCTGGTTCACTGGTCGAACGAACCTCCGTGTTCAATTTAGTTCTCTAAATAATCACTATTTTCTAATTTACGCTACATCACACATTATTCATCAATTTCTAAATTTACCTTGAGATTATTAAAGGAACTATTAAAATTTCTACCGACGAAGGTATTGAATAAAATGCAAACCTCGTAGATCCTCAAACTCAAATTATTCTCTGCAAATGTGTTGATATGAGTAGCTTCTTTTCAGTACACTGTTCTATTTTTATCACGCAACATTAATAGATACCGAATTATTCTGCGAACTAAAAAGCAAGGTACGGATATATCTTCAAATTTAAAACATACTTCTCAGAGAAGAACTGGTCTTGTTTGACGAATGACTGAAGCCTATCTACCACCCCATCGCTCCAAAAAATGAGCTTTTAAGCACCACGCTTAATACCAGCCGCTGCATTTCGTCAACGGAACCGGTTACACTTCTCCCGCGATCGACCCGGCCGATAAATCAATCTCGCTATGCCCAAGAAGCCACTTTGGCAGGACCCAGTTCGGGACGCTCGTCCGGGCGGATGTTTCAATTTGTAATCGGAAACATCTACATTTATTATGCGATCCCGGGTCGGGCATTACATCCGCTGGACGCGAGCCGCGGACAGCGGCGTCCAATGGTGAGATATTAATCATCCGCCGATTTAATTCAGGACCACTGGCGAACCAGTTCGGCGGGATCGCCGAAGGACGTGCGGCAAGATTAATTCTCGCGAGTTTCACGAAGCTCGCCCATTATGGTGCCCCGTATCGCGACGTTCCTGTCACGTATTAATCAATACCTCGCCGCGCCGCGCGATTTCGGGTCTGTAAAAATGAACACGCAAACGAGGGGATGCCCGCTCTAAGTGCACGATAAAGGTGGAACGTGAGTTATCGCGACATTAATTCCGTTCGATTTCACGCTCGAGCGTGTGACTTCATTGCTCGCGGGACGGGGTAATTATGCAAGCCGTCTGCTCGACTTTTCCTTAACTCCGTACATGAACTTCCTTTAAGAATCAAGTATAAAACCCGACGGACTTTTTGCTTTGCTCTTAGCTCGAGCGAACACTAATGAATCGAATTAATTAGTAATCTCTGGCGCAAAAGACGTATATAGAAAACCAACTTTCACTTGGCTATTTAAACACGGGGATTAAGAATTACGTTCCAGGCGACATGTTCCCAACCAGACATCGATCCAGTCAGAATGACAGATACAAATCTCCAAGACGGATCCCAGCGTCAACCGACATCGAAACAAGAATATCCCTCTCTCCCCAATTGCCCCTCATAATTAACTCGCAGCCATGCTCGCCGCTGCTCGACATGGGACTATTACCGCACCAATTCCCCCGTCGCCGTAAGTAACCATCCATTCCCGTTGAAAAAGAAAGAGAAACACCATAACTCTATCCACGAAAGTTGCCCCGGCGCACGATTCCGAGGCATTGTTCAGGGGCTGGATCCACGTTTGCTCGAAGGGAATCGTGATCGGTCGTGTACGGAGCGGTCGGCTGTTGAAGAGGTCCGTGGGACGTGAAGGAGAGATATCGCGAGCCGGAGAAGCGGATTCTGCAGCGACGTCGGCGCAACCGGGCCGAAGGTTAACTCGCCTAACGTTCAAGCCAAGACGGAATATAGATGTTCGGTACCGTTCGCCGCTTCATTTCCTTGAGTTATGGTCAATTACGGGTGCCTTATCTTGCTGGGCCCGGGTCCACGACTACCGTCTCTCGGCTGCCGCGGACAGGGATAATCTACTGGCGTGTATCTTCCAGGAAAACATTCCCCGCGGTCCCTTTTCCACCTTTCTCACGCATTCCAACTTTCCTCGTTACTCAACGGCCTGCCCCACCGGCGAGCTGCCGAACTTGGAGCGCCCGTTCCGCTGGATATTGCGCGTGGGTGACTTTGAATCAGGCGCCAAAATTCCAGCGATTGTCTAGCTCGTGTCATACATTCTTTGACACCTTCGTTAGTATTTGTATAAAATTGTTTGCCACGGGCTGAGAAGATCCGATGGTGTCCCGTTAAACGCGAGACTCGAGCGTGAACTATAGCACGGTTCAATTTCATTCGAGATGTTCGAGGACCCGTTCCGCCAGCGCTTTCGTGTCTGCTAGTCATTCGGACGCGCCTGCTCGTGACCGCTCTAGCCTAATGAACGGTCGTTCGCCAAGTTTTCCCCACCGACAAACTTTGTTTATTAGGAATTACATTATGGAAATGACGGGTTGCTGTTGTATTCGGGGGGAGATGTCGTTGGTCAATGAACTAGAAGATTGCTTCACTTGCATTTAGATTCAATGGTTGAGTGTTTGCCGTTAGAGGGATTAGGCGGGCCGTGGATTTCTGGACAGACAGATTTATGTATTCGAAGTGACACTTGCAACTCCGACAATATCGTTTCTAGAATACAGCGGGATCTACATATGTATTAAACCCAAGGTGCGAATAGCCTAAGCCTGTTAGGATCTCGCTGTTAAGTGCTCTGGAAACGATAACCAGCCGTTCATTGAATTAGCATCGGCGAGGGCTGAATGGTTCAGCGACAACCTTCCCGCTTTTGAATCTCGTCCCGGTAACGGTGCGAGCGCCCACGCGCGATTAACGCTCGCGATTTAGCGCGAGAACTCGCGGCGATGCGTCAGACGTCGCTGCATGACGGATCGCGTAAGCTGGCGTACGTGCGTTATTGCTAGCGAGGAACGCGAATGCAAATTCTGCCCGTCGGGGATCGAGCTGATCGCGGTCGATCCAACACCCTCGCTGGTAACAAGTCGTGAAAACTCGCGTTACTGCAGGCACCGTTTCCGCTCGGCTAGCGGGCATGCGTGCGTTCGATACTCCGAGCCACGCGATGAGCTACAATATTGTTGCGCTTCGCTCAAATTCCCACGGGTCGCTGCAACCGTGTCAGGGAAGATGCATTCCACGCCCAGATCTTCTCGAGGATTAGGACCCTGAGGCATGGAGATGGGAAAACTTGCTTTCGCCGGGCAAACTTTGTAGTGGTAGGGCTACGAAGGTCTTAGTGTCTAGAAATTTAGTGTATTACTGGGAATATTGCACGTTGGGGTTCTTGGGTCTGAAGCAGAGTTTCTTCATCCCTTAACCGAGGCGACTTGATTTTCAAAATTCTTCAGTCTTCCTTTTATGGATCTACGTTTTAAATAGTAGCAATTAGTGTTAAGGATTTGTCAGCATTTGACACAAAGATTATTAATATCATAAACATTAAAAAAAAACATGTTTTGTTTAGTAAAAAATATGGATGAATCATTAAAGAGGCTTTTTAAAAAAGTTTCTTTCGTTTTGCAGTGGTGCGTTTCGGCCTGAACCTAAATTAAAGTTAATAAAAACTGTTATTCTGTAGGAAAAAAACTAAAACCTTATCTTTGTCTAACAAGAAATGCGCTTTTTTGAAAAATCGACAATTTCGTAGATGTCATTTTCATAATTTTGCTCCTTTTATAGGTTCAGTGCGGAACCAGAGGTATTCTGAAATAGAATTTACAAACAGAAGAATTTTGTTTCGTTTCGTTAAAATGACTGAAAAACAAAAGAAACTTTTTTAAAAAGCCTCTTTAATGATCCATCTGTAGCGTCATCTATTATAATATTTTAGCCGAACAACCATACCTTTTGAAAGTTTATGATATTAATAAACATATTGTCAAACAACAAGCCTCAACTTCAATTTATTTCTCTATAATTAGGTACTTGAAAAAGAAATTCTTCATTTTCGACCAAAAACGACTGCCTAGTACCCTTAAATTTACGGGCGTCTCTCTGGATTGATTGTTCAAATGAATCTTGTAATTATTAACTCGAGGGGGAGGAATGACCAGTTAACAGCAACATCATTTCAAGTGAAACTGGAACATCCTCGGTGTATTATGTACTTTCAAGCTCGTATATACACGTTATTTTACGTAGTCAGAGCACACACGCGTATTCCCCGGGGCTCTATTCTTACCTCGACATTCAACGCTTCAGTCGCCCCTGCCTTGAAATACAACCTCCCCCAAGACGTGAATGAAACTTCCGTATGGCTTTACAGCACCCACGCACTGTACTCTAATTTTCAAGTGAAAAATTGGAATACTCGCCTAAATACTTCACAAGTCAGCAGCAACATACACCGACGCAATGAGATTAAAATTTCATCTGTATTCAGCCCCGTGACTTTCTAAGAGATTCATTCGTCAGGCGTTCCTCGATTCGTTTGGGCTTCCTTGCGAAATCCACCGCCGGCTGTGCGGAATAAGAGATTGTCAACAGCTAAATAAGCATCATTGAACGTGACAAGTTCCATTTGCTGGTAAAAAGAGGGCCGGGGAGTGAATAATCGTTTTTCTATACGATCGATGCGTCACGTCCGGAATGTAGAGTACGGACGGAACCGTCACACGAGAATTATAGATGGATCTCAGTGCAGTGACAGTACAGGGAGAGACCCTTTCGAACTTATTTTTCGCACGATCGATTTATACAGTTCAAAAGCGAGACGCGACATCCGTGACAACGTGACAAGCTACGCTCTCGACTATGCGACGTACGTCGTATTGTCCAGATCGGCTGGCACTTAATCTTGTTTCACCCTCCCAGATCTCTCTTGCCTCCCGTTCCTCTTTCTGTGCTCGACGCATGCGTCCTGCTTGCTCGAATTTGTTGTCCGTCATACCGTTTAATTCGTTTTCCAGCTGGAAAACGAGAGAACTCGAGGCGTGAATGGACAACGAGAGTTGTCAGTTGCCGGGAAGCTGGTCCCTTTTAATATTTTCCAGCGTTTCAGGTGGTTATAATGGGGGGTATGCGTTAGCTTTCTTGCCTTGTTGCAGTGTTTCGTTGTTGGTCGTCTGTAGTTCTGGTTACCTCGTTTCATAGTCCTTTGGTCCTCCGTTGGCCCTTTAGCCCTTCAGTTAACCCCAGCTTTCTAACGTTTCTCTCCCCAACTCTCTAATTTTCTAATTCTGTAGTCATCTGGTGATCCACTCCTCTAAATAGTTCTCCAATCCCCCTGAATCTGCATTTTAAAAATTCCCCCACGTAAAGAGTTCTCCTTTGACTGAAATACGACTATCACTTTACAAGTAATGCGTTACTTGCGATTAGACCTCCTAACACTGTGGCACAGTGCAACCGTCTCATCCTCCGTAATCATGCCAGTGAAGAATTGAGCCCGCGCTAATAACACAGCCCACAAAACATGCATAAAGAGGGAAATTGCTCGCTGCTAAATGAAGAAGCCATACTTTGGTATTCGCGTAATGCGATTCACGTTTTAATTCTGTCGAAGGTACACGTCGCGTGCACTTGTACCTCATTATAGTCAAAATGGCGCAGGGCGTGGTCCCTCGGTCCTTCATTACTATCAACTAAATAAATACACGTCCACCGTTGTAATAGCTGGCATTATTTAAATTGCATCGCTCCGTTGTGCACTTCGAAATCGTTGAATAAAGTAGCTCGCCGGAGATAATAATTACCGACGTCGTGTTTATAAAGGTGGACCATTAAAAGTGGGTTACGGAGGGGAACAAATTGTTGCCACATCCCGAGAGCAAACAACACGTGACCTCGGGCAATCTTAAAAGCTAGCCTTTGTCGTACACGGTCCCCCGTCCTCCCCTCCACAATTTAATAGCACGAACCATCCCGAGAAAGAGCCAGCAATAATTTCTTAATCGGATTCTGGTACCTTCCTATGCAAAGCAGCGCTCATTACGCAAAATATTCGCGAGACATCCTCCTCGGATGCCATCCGACAGCTTTGGTCAATTCGTTCCTCCCGGTTCCAACGCCAGAAACGTATCGAACCGGGGAAAGGGAAGGGGGCGATCACATGGGGGCTTGCACGCAATCTTGTTAACTCGGTGATATACAATGTGTATTAATTTTTATATCGCGCGTGGACACGTACGCGGACAGGAAAAGAAAAACTGGTTCTGCACGCGGGATTCCGCGCCGCGCCGATAAATTAGAGCTGCTGGATGGGAGATAAGGCTCGAGTTCATTAACGTCCGCTCCGCGTGAATGTAAATCAGTGGCGAATTGGGCTTTTCGAGGGGTTCGAGCGTATCTCAGCCGCCTCTGGTACAAGAATCACCGAACCTTCGTGACTTCGTTTTCTCGAAGGCAAGCCGGGTCCACGCGACCCGTTAAATTCGGGCGCTCAGCGCGGTGGGGTTTAGAGAAGCGATGATGCGCGCTTTCGAATCACCGCCATTACGTGGAAACACGGCGGAATGATCTAAAATAAGCGGACAATAAAGAACCGGATAATCTGGATATATCTGCGCCTCTGTCCTCGATGCAAACGAGAAGCCTGGTTACTAAAAGCAGACGCGCGCATTTCACGGATACCAGCGCGGGGACCAGAGTATTTGCACCTCGCGTGACGTTCCGTTTCGGCCTCGCATTCGCGCTGTGGCTGTGTGCGTGCGGACGCTCGGCGACGAAACGAGGCACGTAAATCTTTCCTAAATTTCCCGCGGTCCGCCGACTATCTCGCTAATTTCACTTGCAGCAACCTTGCCTCTGACAGGGGTGATGGATGAGCCGCGACTGCCTCGCTTAGGAATCCGTCAGAATCTCCGCGCGAGAGGTGGGTCTCGTTTAAATGGCGATACAGAGCGAAACGTGTTATTCGACAAGGTAGTCGTTGGCGTCCGTAAAATACTGTAACTCTCTGAGGATGGAGAGCTTTTGAATGCAATCAGGGGTTCGAGCGTAATGGTCTCGCTCGACTTATTTTGCAAATTATAACTTCATTCCATTTCGACGGACCGCGTGACGCGAACGGAAAAACCGCAATTTCTATTGGGTTTATTGTGCGAATCGTACTCTGTAATTACGTACAGTGCGGTGGATTGCCGGGCAATCGCACGGCGAGCATTAATCTTCCCGCTAATTGGGCAAAATAAAAAGTGGACGTGCTGTGGGATCGAAAGGGCTCCAAACTACTGGCTCAGTTATAGGGTATCGATTCATCAGTGCGCCCCGCGTTCGCTCCCGGAGCCATTAACCTGACTGCTCAACAAGTGTCCTGCAACCCATCAATGACGCAGGAGACAGTGTCTCTTTTTCCCTCTGATACGCTACGCGCTTCAAAGATATTGAATCCCGCAGGTGTACAATCTGATACAATAGAAGTCCAAAGGATTACAAATCAATAAGCGTTCATAGTCTGATTAAAATTTATTCAGTTCTTACGAGTTTCTCCATCGGGCTTTCTTTAAATTCTTCAGATTCGCAAATTTCATAACAAAACCAAAGTGGACGCTTACTAAATTAGATCCGTAAACGCAGTATCCAGTTTCTTTGTTTCCCTCTACCCGTCCCTTTCCCCAAGCTCCCACATCCTGCGAATCTGCGAATTTCCCAGCGCAGCCTCTCGCGAATATACAGCGAAGTTATGCAGGTGGGCAGTACGGAGGCCTACCAGATGCTTCCTCGGCGGTTCCGTCTGGTTTTATTGGGGCGCGCAGCGGCAAGTAGTAGGCAGGCGGGCAGTTTGGATCGCCGGCGTGCAGAATCGCCAAGGGTCGCGCGCATACGCACAAAGCCATATGTCATGTCGGGCCGTTTAATGGCCTTTTAATACTACCTCGCGAGCGGCACGTATCCCCCGCCGACGCAAGGTGGCTGGATGGTACCTTTGAATAGGCGCCTGGAAGGTGCGTCTATAAAGGTGGCCCGACGCGACGCGGCCGGGCATAGAGAGCCCGAGTCGCCGTGAGCCGACACGGGATTCCTGAGTGTCTGTGTCATCGGTTCGACTGCAACCTCGTAAACTCGGGGCATTAAATGCGGCTTTCGGCGACCGGGGAACGGGACGAAGAATGTAGAATGTAGAATGTAGACCGATCGGGCTACGAGCTGGCTACGCTCACCTTGGGGATCCGTCCCTTGCAAACTGGCCAAATTTTTACCATCCGCGCGCATCGGCTCACCATCTAATGCCTCTCGCGGGGAAAGGTCGCTGCAGTAGTTGCGCCAATTCCAATTAACTATTTCGCATTCCGGGGTATGGGTATCCAATTGTACAGGGTGCGTCAAAGAGGTTGGTCGGAGATTTCGATATGGAGCTCTGTGTGTTAGTGGAGGAAAAGGATTTTGGTGCCAGGAAAGAGCTTTGTAAAAAGAAAAGGAAACTGGATTTTATTCTCTGAATAACTTTTTATAATCGCCTAATGAATTTTATTGAATTTGCATTAAAAATATTTTTATCCGCTCCACTCGGCGCCTCCCAAGATTAAATCCTGAGTGCACCACCTGAGTGCAGTGATTGGTCCTACTAGGGAAGATACTGGGAATTCGAATCGGATGAATTAAATTTCTTCGAGTACCTTTCACTTGCCTTTTATTTAGTTTTTTGGTTACAGTTCCATACATGATGTGAATGTACCGCAAGTTATTAATTATATTATGGAATATGCTCATTCAGGAAGGCGTTACTTCCATGCAGAATTTTTAAGACAATATGCGACGGAGGGAAATTGCCACTTTCTTTTTAAGTTATGGGAGTCGTGACCTATAGGTAGGCGAAGCGGATTACCTGGAGGTTTCATCGTCGATCCACTATGGAATTCGATGTGTTCGAGAAGTCTTTTATATTCCCGCAAGGTGTATGGAGATGTGCATTTATACCGAACGTAAAACCTAACTTGTCATTTTACTGCTACCACTTTTATGCGTACGCGATAGTTTCAGTCAGACACGTGCGTATCTGGAGGAGCTTCACGCTGTTTTATGGATCACCGTCTAAACGAAGAATGTGATACGACGCGTAAAATCTTGGGATCTTATGACATAAAGTCATAGCTGTCTCTTTTTTTGTTTAGCTCTGAAACTCTGCCCAGAGTACCCCGAATGCTTTCATATTTTCCACGCGTCTGCTCTTTTTTACTGGAATGCAAGTAAATTCTTCTCTCGTATTTTTAAGTATCCATCTTTCCTCTCTCCTCGCCTTGTTTATCTTTATGTATATTCCTAGTACGCTGGGTGCTCGTCCATTTTGAAGAGCCACCTCATCGAGTTGTTGCACAAAGCGACAAGTCAGTCCCCCATGTACGTGCTGGCTACGATCAGACAAAAGAACTAGCAAGCGGTAGGCATTGCCCTCGTTGAAATTCCATTGAAAGCGAAATCTCGAGTGCCGGATATCTGCCTTGCGTGTTTCTAGCTGGTCAATTTACTTGTCGGCGAATCCGGTTGGCCACTTCAAAGTGCCTTTAACAACGAAGAAGAGAGCGACTTTCACAGAAAACAGTGTCCAGAGAATTTTACCACCATTTATACCTGTACAACAAAATATACATTATCGTACACTTTCAAGTATTGCTTTTACAGCGATACGTGTACAAAGATTTGTTACAGTAATTTATAACTCACTTTATATGTAGGTAACCAAAGAATTTCTTGTACTTTTATTAATCACAGGAACTCTCTTTTTCAGATATAAATGTCGATTTGAAAAAATCTAACACTTTCGACTATTTGCGTTATGAACATGTCTGTCTCCTTCAGGATGCCACCACTGGTAGCATATCGTATAGTGTTCTTTCTAGTATCTAAAGTTTCATTAATGTGGCAAAAGTTGTCAAAAATTTAGTATGTCACAGGATATAACTTTTCCTTAGTAGTATCTTGGAATGTTCATGCTACGGGACGCCTTGTAACAGGCTACCCACTGAACTTCCCCAGCTATCGAGCGCCTAGCAGCAGATGGCCCGCACAACTAGAGTCGCTAATGTATATACGGTCGGTAGCACCGTCTCTGTCGATAGTGTCGAGAACGCTAGTATTGCAGATATCGTTGTTATAAATCTGATTAAAATATTATTTAAAGCTCGGAGGAGGTATTGGAGAGAACTAACATCCAATATAAAGTTTTGTCACATACACAGGGGGCCTCTAGAGATCACTTTACAATTTCGTGTCGCATGCAACGTTATCGATGCAGAACAGAATACGATTATAACGCTGCAGCCGGCTATAATGAAACTTAAATATAGCGAGAATTTCAATGTCTCCTCGCTATAAGCTCGATTTACGGTCTGGTTATAAGTTCGTCGATATCCCCACCATTTCTTGTCATGATTTGACGTGAGCCAGTTCCACAATCAGTTATGTTTGATCGCAGACGAGAATTAAGAGGATTGAAAGTTACAGGGGAGCTGTATCAGGCTGTTCACAACACGGTTAATTCGATTGATATAAAAGAGTCGAAATATGTTCATAAGTTCTATATTTTTCCCCATACCGTTCCTTTATAACACCTATGCTATTGACACACTGTTACTTCATAAATTTCCAATTGCTCTTGTAGCTATTTCGGTTGGCGAAAAGCCCATAAGCTAGGGATTCGTTCATCAACATCCATCACGACTGTCAGCACCCTGTAATCGAAGGGGCGATCGCACCGCTTTGCAACTTTTTTGCGATTTTCTGGGATGCATTTCGGTTTATATTTGTGCCACAGTTTCGGGATGTGTTGTTGTATTTAGTAAGAAAATGGAAATGACAGGAATATGGGAAGACATTGAATGGGATTAAAATAAATTAGAGTGGAGTGTTTAAGTTAATTATAAACGTTTAGTTTTATTTGTACTTGTACATTCAATGTATCAATAATATTTCATGGTCATGCTTCCATTTCCTTCAATTTCTTTGGTATCCTCAGTTGTCGTCGGTGTTGGAGGTTTTAATTACTGGTATGAAGCCGTACGGAGGTGTGCAACCTCTAGTGCTCGCCTCCCCGCTTCTATTCGACGATCCCTTTCTTCTTCTGACTGGTTTAGGTGAACTGCTGCACTTCACAATGAACTTGAATTCGGCAGCCAGTTCTTCTCTGAATGAAACCTGGGAAACATTTACGTGTTTCAATATACAGATCATACCAGAACATTTTATAATATTATCAACAGCTTCGAGGATATTCCCGAGTATCTATTTAAATGGGGTACTATCTATAAATAAATTAAAATAGAGATCGCGTGTTGTACTTACATTTTCGCGTCTAGATTCCCAAACAGTTTCCCAAAATAGCTCCAACATTGTGTAGAAGAAGGAAATAGTAACGCCTACAGTCAATACTAAGAAAACACCCCCCACGTTATCAAGATCCAGTTCTTCTGCTGCACTTTGACCACCGTCCTCCTACGAAACATTCGTACATTCTTTTTACTACTTCATTGTTGAAATCACTTAACTATTTTCATGGCAATAGCAACTCTGTAGATACTTCATCGTATTGCTACATTTTAGTGTAATTAATTTTTCAACACGGATCGTTTATACTTTATTAGCTTTACTACTCGACTTCGCTCGATGTTTAGATTCTGGTTTTATATTAAAATTTCGGTAAAACATCCACCTATACATACCCGACACTTTCCTCCTCCTCGTTTCTGCGTCCACCACTTTGTCTTGAGTTCAGTGATCAACCCGCTTTGCTGCAGTTTCAGCACAGCAGTGTTCAACGCGTGGCGGTATGGCGAATCTAAAGCAATTATAATCGTTATCATTAGAGAACGTAAAGAAACCATTGATGCAAGAATATTCGGTGATTACTGTCATTATAACCAGTTAACAGTTACTATGATATGCGTGCATAGATATTTTTCTTAGACAAAAGTCCCAAAGGAATTCAGTTTTAGATAATAGACATTCCAATTTAGGCTTAGGAAGAATAAATCTATAGATAACTTGTTCAGTAACTGACTGATATTGAATCCCTCTCAAGCGAACTTTGGACTTTTGTACATTTACAACCACTCAATAGAATTACGTATCACTCGATGAACGCTTACATTTCTTCATGGCGATTCCGTAACCCTTTGCGTCGAGGAGTCCACCGATCTGCGTCACGTTGCAATACCTCTCGGTGATGTACTCTATCGAGCTGGATTCCATCAGGAACGCGTAGTCCTCCCTGAGCACTTTTTTCAGGCCCGAGTCATTGTCAGGTGGCAGAACTTCCTCGGCGTTCGCCTGCATGTAGTCGAACATCTCCTTGTACGTCGAGTAGTTGGAATCCTTGGAATGGGCATAATTCTTTGAAAAAACTGAATTAGAACGAACGATTCCAAGGTTCATTTGCCTGATACGCGACACTAATTGTCTACCGTTCTGTGCTACCTTTCAGTTAGTACAGGGTTTTATAAACATATATACTTCATGTTAAAAAATCGATTAATGAACAATTGTATTAAGTACTATTTATCTATTGGGGGAGCATTCCAATCTACACTATTCTCAATTTAGCATTAATACATATTATGTATTCGAGCGTTGTTTCAAACACATTAAATTATTGACGTTGTGATAACAGGGGTTCAAGGAATCGGATCTAATTCCGACGATTATCCATTAAACATTATTGGATTATGGTTCCCTTAAACCAAGAACGTATCGTTTAAGAAACCTTTAGGAAATTGTATTTAAAAATATCGCTAATTTACATTGAATTCTTCCGAATTCTTTTCCTTCTTTACAATAATGAATTCTTAAACAACTCGTTCATAGTGTCATCTCGCGAGGTGGTTAATCGTTGGGGATTAAATAAAGTGTCTATATTAATGTTCTCTGAATTTACTCGAACTCAGATTGCAGTGGTAAAACGGTAACTAATTAAAACTTATAAATATCTCTTACATTTGAAACAAGTACATCTGGTGCTGTAATGATCCTGTAGAATTCGGCGTTACTAACAGCTACGTTAATCATTCTGTACGTTCGATATTCACTAACATTCTTCTGACGAATATAATTCATCCGTTGGGACACTTACTTTGAAAAACATCAGCGTAGATCCACCGGTTTTGGCACCGTATTTGATTGTCTTCTTCTTTGCTAATTCCTCGACGCTGGAAAATGGAGACACTAACGTCTCGACGGTCAAAAATGCCGCCAGATTAGCTGTGTAGGATGAGACCATGATTAGACAGAAGAACCACCAGGATGTAGCCATCATTCGCGTGGAAAGTCCACTGTTAATCATAGAAAATTAATCAGCATTGCAACGAACTGGTATCGATTATGTAACTCGAGAAACTGGCACTTACATTGGCGCGATCTCAGACCCCTGCTGCATAATGCTTCCAATCGTGAACCAGAGGGAATTTTTGAAGGTGAATTGATTCTCCAGCTCTTCCGGCTCCTCTATACACGGATACGGATTGTTCCATTCAGCTGGACACAATCGTCCAATTACGAATAGCAACAACGACACGGATATGTATGCTCCTATCAAATACCACCAAACGCCTGCCGAAAATGGTGACAGGAAGGAGAACAAACTGGGCGGTGTTTTCGTTGGTTTTCGGTATAAAATGCTGATCCCTGCGGAAACAAACAGCTCTATCATGAGAATGTAAATGTGATCTGTCCAAGAAGCCTTATTATTTGATACCGTAAACTGGGGGAACTTTGGCACTATTGGCAGTACGGGGTAAATTGGCAGCTAATTAACATGCTTTAAAGAAGGAAAACGATATAAATTTTATGCATTTTGACTGCAACGAAATGTTTCTTTGTTTTGTTTCGTTTCAGTTCCGATAATAATAATTTCGTTTCGGTTAATATCTCTTCCGCCTGAAAAATATTTCGTTTTCATAGAAACGAATAACAAATTTTCTTCCGAACTGGTTATTTCATATTTATAAAAAAACTCATAAAAGTGTTGGTAGTTATTTTATGAAATATATTTTTTTTAACATAAAGTGTGCATCGAAAACAAAATAATCTTATTAACCGGAATTTTTATTTCGATTACGTCGTTTTCACTTCTGCAATAGGATTAAGTATTTCATTTCGTTTCTGTTTTTATTCTGTAAAAATATTTCGATCGTTTCGTTTATCGTTTTCGTTTCTGTTATATAAATTTTTTAATTTTTATATTATACCTATTGCAATATGTTGCAAAAACATGCCAATGTTCCTCTAGTTTACGGTATTACAAGATTATTCAAGTTACAGTTTTTTAGAAACAGAGATATCCGTTCTTCGAGGAAACCTAGAGCATGCTATTCAAACTGTTACTTTGTCGAGGGATACAAGGCTTCTTTTCACAACGATGTATCTCAGTTCTACGAAATCGTACCTAAGTTCATAAAAGGCATCGTAAAATCCACGCCAGCTTCCCGTTCCGACGTTATAGTTAGATCAGTAATAGCCAGATCAGCCGTCTGCAAAAGATTTCAAGCGGATGTTATACGTCAAGCCACTTTCTTCTATTAATTACAGCATGCCTCGATGTAGTTGTCAGCCTAACTAACACCAGCGATTATTTTCCCCAGCATCCCCGTATATTTTTTCGTCTTTTTCGAGTAGGATCCATAAACATTGTCAGCTTGCACTTCGAAGGTGTAATTGAAGCCCAGCATCTTGCTGAGCTCCTGAATGATGTCGATACCAAACCCCTCGTAACGATCGTTCCCTGTCATCATGTCCGCGGACTTCTTCAGCATGCCGTAAGGGTGGCTCTGGAAAAATGAGCAAAATGAATTCACTCGAACTTCCCGGCTAAATATAAATTAGCAACGTTGAAATATCGTTTCCCAACGTACGATGGCTATCAAAACTATGAACGTTTTGTTCTGCAGGCTGAACTCAATATCCGAATTAATGGGATGATTCTCTGGCAGCCATTCGATGGAGTTAGTGCTGTTCCATGTTCCTATCTTCTTCACGCCCTCCTCTGCCACGCGTACCACGTCCAATTGGAAATCGCTACGAAACCCAGCCGTGTCGAACTTAATCAAACCGGTCAAACCAACCGTCTCGCTCTGAAAACGATCAACGGGGATCTGAACGGAGGCTTCTCAACACCCGGTAGGCGTGAAATTTTTAATAATAGCGATTAAGCCAAACGGGAAATAACGCTTTACTTGGTATTTCACGAAATACGCGTGTATAATAAGCTTACCAGACGCATAAAATTGCTCAGACTGTAGCCATGCTCCCAGCTTAAGCTGCCATTACAGGGTAACTGTTTCACGTCACCCTTAATGGCGTCTTTCAAACGTTTGAAGGCCCTCGCGAAAAGTTGCACGGCATCGTACACGAGGGCAGGTTCAACTCGTAACTGAGAAGGATCGCTTAAACCCCATTCGTTCTTGTGCATCTCGACGATGCTCGTTACGATGGAATTCTCGGGATCGATTAAGCGTACCCCGGTGAAATTCACCCCCGAGAATTGATAGGGTTCTAGGTCGAGAGTTTGCAAGTCCTGGAGGGACGTGATTGTTGAGGAAAAGAAGAAATCTATCAAGCTGCCAAATGCCATGAAGTACGTAGCTAAATAGCTTAACGTAGAATATTAATTAGGATTAAATTACCAGAGACGTCACTATGATCTTGTTCTTGTCTGACATAATACCGACTTGCTGCGCCTGCTTCAGCACCTCAGCGAGCAGATCGATGGAACAATCGATGATAAAATTCTCGACTTCTTCGTCCTTCATCTCCCGCATCACGGCCCTGCGCATGGTTTGATGCCGTACAATTAACTCACTTCTCTTCCTTCAAAGAATGCAGATTAATTGAACTCTGGTGGATGCTAATTATGTGTACGGACCTGTAACTTGGACCACTTCCTAAGTGGTATAAGAAAACCGTATGACCTCGAGCATCCCAACGTTCCAGCAAACGATGAATACGGATCAGGCTGTCGATGCTTTCGTACAATATTCCGAAAGACTTCCACTCGAAGTCGGTGATCATTTGATCATATACCTGACGCAATAATGGAATATTCTTTTGGTAAGATCGAAATGCAGAATCACTGTGCACCTTACGAAAGGTTTAGATTCTTCAGTAGTTAAACTGTAGTACTTGATCAAACGATAGAGACCACAAGTATTATATTAATACTAATCTTCACCATTACTTTCATAGGTGAAATAAATTTGAAAATAAATTCATGTCGAACGCAGAAATCGTGTAAGCTCTCGGAATAGTCCCCCTTAGTGGCGCACTCAGGTTTTAATTTTGGGGGAGCAGAGTTGAACGGATAAAAATATTTGTCATCATTAGATGATTATAAAAGATTATTTAAAGAATAAAATCGAGATTTCTTTGCTTTTTACAAAGCTCTTAAATTACTTCAGTCGTGGTTACATTAATCTTTGGGGGATGCTAGCCCCCACCCCCGGGTGCGCCAGTGGTCCCTCTGGATTCAAGCACGAATTTCTATTTAAACGTATCACAGAATTTACATTAAAGTACGACTTCCGGTCGCGGTTAAATAATCGTAAGAGTCCGAATAAATTGTGAAATTTACCTTTGACGAATTGAAAGCGCTACTCGCGTTCTACGTACCACTGAGAGGGTCTCCGCGTGCGGGTACAAGTTTATCCCTTTACCGCGAACTTGCATGGGCTCCCATCTTGCATAAATATGCGGCATTTCCATGGTGTCGCACACGCTCTGCACGTGCTCCGCGGTGACTTTATTCTGGGGCCCGAAAATCGCTGCCACCCCCGTATCCAGCAGCTCGCATGCTGAACATTTCAAAGAAATCCATCAAATTGAAAACGCCAGGGTGAGAATGCACAGCAGTACGCGAAAGCCCTCAGGAGCTGGCTGCCGACAATACTACCCTGTACCTTTCACAGACACTTCATAGGGGTCCGTGTTAACCTCCTTGGACTCTGCCACGAGAAACACGTTGGCGAATTCCACGTTCTCATGCCGTTCTTTGTTCACCGCCTTCACGGACGTTTCGAAGGTTCGCTGGATGTCCCCGCCACTATCGAACAACCCTCCTAAAACGATTACACGTGTGTATAAATAATCTACGGGTTCGTGGCGATTCTGTAAGTAGTAAAAGTCAAGCATTCGAGCACGCGTCAGAACGAACTCGATAATTCGTTGTACACTCGAAGAGGAGGCGATCGTTTAATGGAGCTTGAAGTAAAGTGAGCTCTTTTGCTATGCGTACACCTCTTCTTCAAACTCGACCCTCGTTAATGTCTGATTAAACCCAAACTTTCTCACCTATGTGGACCTTCTTGGGAAACCCCAGAGCGCAGGACAGGAAGATCAACGGCAGACACTTGGTCAGCATCTTACAGTCATTCTGCATGTAAAAATGTACCATAAGCGCGTATTACAGAAGGCGTGAAAGGTGCAGAAAGCAATAATGAACGATGATTAAACGGCCCCCCGCGACTCCGTTGGAGGAGAGGCAATATTTTCAACAGCCTCGGCGCAAACCTCGATGTCAAACATTCTCGAGGGAACAGCGGGGTTTCATTTGATCGGTCAAGATTTACAAATCGGCTGGCGCCCGCATAATGCCTGCCACTGAGACGCGATTAGCTTCAAAGACAGCCGGCCAACCGGCTGGCGCAGATTTATTTGCAATAAGATCGCGTGCGCGCGCGATACCGCGCGAGAGCAGCTCAAACGGAGCTGCCGGGGAGTCGAACGAGCACTTAACTGTACGACGTACTGTAAACCGACCGGAAAGCATTTACGCGCTCAGATTCACGGCCCGCGTAAATATTTAGACCCGTCTAAAATCAGTCCTCCGATATTCAGTCCGGCTATTTATTTGAAACTATCGAAGGGGGCTTCGCATATGTCAAGATCGGCTTCTCCTCGCGCGTCCTCGTTTTCGGGAGGGAGATATCTTACCAACCCCAATTTTCGCCTAAATATTTCCCAGATAAGAAGACTCCTGTTTGGAATAGAGTTATAAAATTATTATTCGCAACTCGACGCACGAAAAATAACTTTAAACCGCTCCTGCCGGATCGGCGCTTTGACACGCAAGCTCGGACAAGTGACAAGATAATTTTGGAAGCGTGGGCTTTTGCCGTGGCACGATACACCGCGGGGCAGGCACGCGCCATCAGAATCCCTCGGATATGCGACTGTCACCTTGCCAAACGCGCGCAGTCTGGCGCGTTCTTTTTCGCTCATTCATCCGGCGCTCCCGCTCTCGACATTCGCGCGGGCATTTTCGCTGGGCTGCTGGCCGCGATAGAGTGACGCTCGAACGTGGACGAAAAATCGCGGCCTCGGAACGGGCGTTCGGTGCCAACGTGCCATATTCAGACGGCCGGTGCCGTCGAAAAACCGACGGAAAACCTTTGAGTGCGCGCTACGACGCCGTTATATTTAGACACGGGGCGTCGTCGCAGACTGCCGCCTGTCCCTTAAGCTCTGTGACATAGTTTTCGTTGAATCACGATTAACGACGCTTCCCTGCCGCGAATTCCCACGTTTAATTTCGCGTTTCCACGGACAGGCGCGTACCTCGAGCACTTCGCATTCCTTAAATTCAGTCGACGCTTTATTAACATCCCTGACTATCGTCTGACATCTGTCTTCGACGCATTAGAGTCTATTTAGAACGTTTCGATTTGAGAATATTCAGAGAGACGCTCCACTATCTTCGAGGTAACAAAATTTAGACTCGAAAAGCTACGGAAGCTAATTCTTTTCTGTTCTTGAACGAAAACGTAGAGACAACGTGGGGCTGGCAGTTTAAGTAGTTGCTGTTCAAGGCAAGTAGATAAATGACAATGTCAGTGTCTAACAAAAAAGATTTAAGCACAAACATTTAAATGGAAGACTCAAGTCGAATATGCTACTGTCGGGTGAAAAGATTCGTTCGTAGTTTCATGCTCGAATGAGACAATTAAGTGCGCAATTGGGGTAGTTAGAAGGGCGGAGGGCGAAGCGGGCAACCGTGCAAGGTGGAGGGACTTACCTAAAATTACAATCGCACACAGCTCGTTTACCTGGAACAGAAGTTCGATAAGCGTGCTTTTCAGAACGAACGTCGCGGCATGCACTCTAATTCCGAACGCCACATCTCGAGTGGCTTTTCACTGCGCACACGCGGCTCTCCCTTCCAGAAGCTCTCGGATTCATTTGTACACCGTGGCATGGCGGGCTGTTCGGCTCGAACTTGACTTATTGTTAGACCCGACGACGCCACTTTTTTCCAACGACACACCATTTCCATAGAAATTTCGCCGGCCGCACGCGTAGTATTCCTAGCTGACATTTCGCACATGCATCGAGCAGGCCGTCGCTAATGTCAAATGGCTGCTATTTTTAAACCAGCACCGAGGAAAAAAAGAACGGAGGTGAAAAATACGAAAAACATTTATACAGAAGATACTTGGTGCGTTTATCAACGAAAACAGGGCACGGAGGATATTTTTGTACAATGAATACAAATGTTTCGGAACATTTGGAGAATGCATGGTCCGCGCAATTTTTTATTAAAATACCTCTCTACTTCGCGCATTTGGAATTCCCCATTTCGTGCCGTTCCGGGGTAATTTTTTATCGGGTATCTGTAAAGCACCGGTGCGTATAATTCAGAAGCTTTTTGTGCGAAATAATTTGTTATCGTAGCTTCGATGTCTACGTTCTTTCTTAAACGCGCTAACTCGATTGCAACTTCCCGGTGGGAAGCAAAGCCTCAAACGAAGGGGGAGGGCTGGTGGGTAATTAAACGCGTAAAAGATCAAGATGTGTAGATTAGTGAGGATGGATAAGAAGGCGTAAGGGGGAAGGACGAGAGCGGAGCGCAGGAAGATCCCGGCGAAGTAAATTAAATGGCTACGTTAGCGTTCCGAGGGAGGCCAAAGAGAAGGCAAGAGCCACGGAACTTGGATGCATTAGTGAATTAGTTACGTTAGCGGTTTGGGATTTAGTTCTCTAATCAAGGGAACGAAGAGTGAAGGCTGCGGCAATTGATGTAAAAGTAGAACTTCCCGGGGACCAATTACGACGCGGTCGCTTTAAAGGTAGAAGTTTCTCTGTCCGTAATCAACGAGGGGATTATGGCGGCCGCGTTAAGTATATTACGCGTGGAATAATTTGCCGTTTGAACCGAAGGAGCCGGCAGTCTGTGGTTAATCACGCAGCGTACACCAACCGCACCCTCAACAACATGTTATTCTGGAACAATCATAAGGGATGCCTATCTCGATATAGGTACTTTGATGTGCGGGGGAGACTTGCATAAATAAATCCTATCCTACTTCCTACTAATATAATAAATGAGAAAGGGTATTTGGATGTTTGAATGTTTGTTACTCAACCACGTCACAACTACGCAACGGATCTTTCTGAAATTTTGTGTTACACAGCCTAGGAGCAGGAATAACGTATAGGGTACTTTTTATCCCGATTTTTAAACCGATCTGGACCAAATTTTGTATAATTACTGGACATCCCACTCCTTCCCCCTTATTTCACCCTCTTGACATTCCGTGACAATCAAAGTTTTACCGGGACAACCCCGAGTACATTTAACTAGTGATGGATAAAATTACAAGACTCGCGAATACCTCGCTTCAATAATTCATATTTGAACAGCTATAATCCTTATCTACCTACTGAAATACGAAATTTTTAATAAACTCCTCTGATTCTTCACGTACTTTGAACCGTTACAGAGTGACATAATATTACCTTACATAATCTTTATGCTATTACAACACAACTTACACATTTTTCTTACACTATTCACGCCAGACTCTGTTATTATAGGATGATTTACTATCCTTTCTGAGGTAGAAACATCAGAATGTCTCGTACGTATCAGATGTTAATTATACCTGGAATAGATTGACTTATGAAAGAAGTGGTGAAAAATCTTTTATTGAACCTTCTCCTTTCTCACCTTCCAACACTTCGTATAATACGCTCCATTGAATTAAAGAGAAACACACATCTAGTGAGAATTTACAGACGATGAGTTTATTCACGTTTAATACGATGCTCGGTAGTACACTTTACGTAAGAAGTATAATCAATAGGCTCGTTAACAAACTCGCTTACGACGCGAACGCAACGTACGCGATACAGACAATATTTACAGAGTACTTACGTGTAATATGCGGTGTTTTGTGTCGTTAACGTGGGTCTCCCGTGTTTGTACGTTTCTGTTCGGTATACAGACTTCGACGGATAGTAAAAAAAACGTCTGGAAGCCGGTAAAATGGAGGGCCTCAACGTCGTCGTCGATTGTACGTACGTGTACTCGAGATCACGCATACATCCTCGAATCGCGAGCATTCGAGCCGCTAATTCCATCGCGCCGATCTACCCGCGCGCGGAGAAATGCTCGCACTTGGAACCAGGCGGGCACCTGTGCACGTACAACATTCGCGTGTGTTTACGCCTTAAGAGGAGGAAGACGGAAATTAATACTGCTCAGTTCATGGCGTTCGTGAATAGCAACGTGCCGGTAGCAAGACAGGCTCATTCGTTCCTTCGTTAGCTGGCCTAATCCCTTGAACGTGCAACCCTTAACACGGGAAAATTGAAAAGTTAGCAGAGCGAACCAAGTGCCCCCTTATGTACAAGAAATTTGCATAATTTAATTGGAAAGTAGAGCCAGTTTAAACAGAATTCAAAGTTGATGTTCCATTAATATGGACTTATAAGAGAGTGGCACAGAGCCTGCGGATTCTTTGATAAGCAGGAACTCGGTGTAAAAGTAATTTCTTGCCGGAGAGATTTCCAGTTCCAGACCTCTTCCTTCAGGGGTGGAACTCGCGAAGTGCACTTAATTGTACAGGCAGGGGTGGAGTTTGTCGCGTAACTAAGAAGCAGGAGATAAATTAATGTAAGCTTCATTAAATAGAAACATAGAATATACAATAGTTTGTTGTTCAAAGGATTATTTCAGTACCACGTTTGAAGATTGAATCCATGGGATTCTAGAGTGGCGCGCGGATAGATCAGTGGGAATTCGATGGTACGCAACGGCGAGGTTGCAAAGGTTCGAACTCTGGCGGAAAGAGCGAGACTTGCAACTTCGATTGCGAAAAGGAAAGTATAAAATCACTCGTCCTATCTACACCCGGTTAAGTGTCGACGTGAAACGTTCGAATGGACACACTTCCGCGACACTCGCGCGCGTTATCGTTTTATCATACAGCACTGGAAAAGACGCTCGAATTAAGACCTTTACTAATCGACCGAACGCGTCCTCGCGGTCAGATGAATCTCCGACGAATGTTCTATAATACAATGCCATAGCACAGACGTGACCGTATAATTCGTAGTGTTAACGATTAGTACGATTATTTACACTAAATGTGTGCACCCGAACGCCAGCGAACAGACAGAGACACTTGTGCGGCACCTTTGCATTCGTATATTTTTTAATCTAATTACTAGCGACGTGCTTTCTTGATGAATTTAACGAGGTGGTCGTTGTCGGAACGATTTCGATTCAGTTTCTAGGCGGCACTCGCGTTCGCTGTTCAGTGGCGTTTCACATGCGATTCGATTGAGTCCACTCTTTCTCCTCGATAGCTCTCAACATGCATACAATCGTCGTGTGCTCGGGAAATATCGCGCGGAAGATATCGACGCGCGAGCAATCCTTTGCGTTCGTTTATCAAACAATAAATACCACAGGTGCGAGTACTAAGAAATGAACGGAAGGGTTGCGGAAACATTGAACACTGTATGCAGGAGAACCGACCCTCAGTCTCATTCTCTGTAACTGTGATATACTTTCTAAAGACGGGAGAAATAAAATCGAAAAGTTATGCGGAACATCGGGAATGGAAAGGTTTATTACAAGACTTCCAACGTTAAAGCGGTGTATTCCGAATTGATGTTAGAGTCCGTGATAATTGCCTGTCGAAAATAAATAATAAAATTGCAATTAATTGTAAGGGATAGCCGTGAGTAATGTCATTTCCAAATTAGTCAGTTAAAAATACATGTATCTGAAATCTCACAAAGTTAAAAAAGTGTGAAAAATAGGAGGTTGTTTTGCTGTACAAGAAGTGACACTCTGCGTTAAAACTTGACCTCGCCTTTTCTCTCATCATCGAAAGCAAACATAAATTGATCCTCCATACTTATAAAAAAATGACACTACTCCTGGTAT
Organism: Andrena dorsata; assembly: GCA_929108735.1. Lineage (NCBI taxonomy): Eukaryota > Metazoa > Arthropoda > Insecta > Hymenoptera > Andrenidae > Andrena > Andrena dorsata. Next base: position 25,770,004 of record OV815489.1, read on the forward strand.
CATCTACCCAGCAGACACAATGTTATATACCGCGAAAGGTCTTAATACTTACAAATACTCTCACTGCTTCGGTTACCAGTTTCACAATTTTCTACGAATATGCGGGAATTATTCTATTAAACCACCCCCTCAATTTCACAACGAAAAAGAAAAGAACATCTAATTTTACCACGAGCAGCACAACAAAAGGTGAAGCCTGTTTCCTCCTACCCATCGATCCTTGCGCCCGAACGGCGCGCATCGTTGTCACCCCACACGCTACAATAAATTTCATCGAGCCTCGATCAACGACCGAACGGTTGGTTCCTACAAACTGCTAGCCGATGATCTACTGTACTCGACGTCCGCGTCACTCGTAGAAAAAGAACGAAAAAGTATAGACAATATAAAACAGGGAACAGACGTATACATGCACAGTTCGGTGGCGAGTCCCGTTCTAGCCTGGGGAGCAGTCGTCTAGCTTGTGTCCCATTTGCTCCCCTTGAAGCGTCGTTTCGCGACCGATTGCGTCGCCGTGCAGCCGATCGCGAATCGAGATCAACCCCTGACCGTCGCCCCTCACGTCTAACGACCCTCCAGAGTTCAAGTCAGAGGGGCTTTCCCGACGAAGTCCCTGTACTTGTTGCACACCGGGTACCTGTCCTCCTCGGAGACGATCGAGACGTTCGATTGCTGTCTCTCGCGGCGGACCAGGGTCTTCTTCACCGGTTTTTTCGTGCCGTTGCCACAGTCCAGGGCGTAACGCAGCTCGCTCGCCATCTCGGAGCACACGGACTTCTGTAAGTTCGAGGAAACCACCGCTGAGGGGTCTTAATCGTACGGCCCACTCTCGCGGAGCCTCCGTCAGCCGAACGCGATGACGCGTGCACCCGTGACGCAGTCAAACTTCTGCGCTGGCATCCGGCCGGCAGCTTGCCCGAGTCAAGTTTTATCGACGCGATAACTTTATATGAGCAAATGAATGTAACGCCGGTAGCTGCATCCCGAAACGACAGCGAAGACGTGAAAAATTCCCGGGGATCACGAAGTTGCGTGAAATTTCGTACGCTCCGTGCACCGGTGCAATGAGAAAGAGTTTGTCGATGTTTGTTCTTTGAGTGTAATGAGAAAATCGGGCAGTTGGAGTGATGAAAAAATGTATGGAATTGTATTGCAGTATGAAGGTTGATAAGTGTCAATTTTGATAAATGAAATATCTTGGCAATGTTTCTGAATCTTCGGAGGCAACAAAGATATTCAAGTGTGGCACATTTAGACCAGTGTTTCCAAATCTTTTTTGAGTCGCGATCTCCCTTTATAATATTCAAATAACCTGCGACCCTACCCCTCCATCTAAGGTAAGGTAAATTTAATAGTATTTCAGAATATATATCTCCAAAAAAATTTCACGGCCCACAAGTTGGAAATCACTGATATAGTCGGTCTACTTTATATGAGTCTAAGGTTCGGTGTAAAAATTCAGGGATGTGTGTTTGCATTAAGACAGTGATATATTCCTCTATTGTTTTCATACGACGCGTCATGGCATCGAGCTGACTCCTCGACGATTAGGCAATTTGTTATGCACGTGCAATTAAATTATACTTTGCGCTACTTATGGACATCTGCAAGGAACAGGATGGATTTGACAGCGATGGAAGGCAAGCATTTTTGTAATATTTATTCATACAATACTCAATCGAAATCGTGTCAGTTTGTGAAGTTTCTTTTTACTAATTGTTACGGAGGAAGCATTTAAGTTGGAGTAGCATTCTTCAAAATTGGCAGTAGAATATTCAGTTCATATCACAGACACTTAAATTACGTTACGAACAGCAGCCATAAAGTAGAAGAGAAAATCATAATTGCGTGACTCAATGTACCAAGAATTATTGCATCCCTTTCCTCGACAATTCTTAGCTTATCATAACGGTGAACAATGGTGGAAATGGTGAATTATTTTTTCGTTCCGTCCCTTCCTTTTCCTCTTCTTTTACCCAAGAGAAAACCCCCCTCCCCCTTTCTCTACAAACCGAGGAATTGTATGCAAACGGAATGCTGTCTCCAGGATCACTTACTTTCATAAACACTCAGGCATTTGAAATTGCAAACAGTCGAATAAACTGAATACGTTTGCAAGATCTCGTATTTCTACAGTAATTCCACAACGATTCCATTTCCAACATTGCACGAGGACCGGCACGAAAAAGTCTCCCGAAAGCAAAAAATGAAAAGAAAGGCTCGCGGAAACAGGGAATTCTATCTAAGATACACATGCTCTACGATTTATCGATCGGCCAGTGCCGCGACACAACTTGTAGCGGGAACAGAGTACAAAAGTTTGCTCACCTCCTGTGTATCCGTGGCGAGAGAGAAAGAGAGGCAAGAAACATTGCGACACAACTAACAATGTCATACTAAACTGTCACACATCGTGCGCGTGTCCTTTCGAGAATCGTACGTGATTCACTTAACGCCTACGTTTTCAATGCAACCGCATTTAACCATCGGCTGGCGGTGCCTGGGTCCTTTCTGGCCCAGTATCGATTTTAATCCTTCGGTTAGCTTGGACACTTGTCGAAAACGATAAGAAGACGATCGTGTATCGAAGGAACGCATTTTCTAGCAGTAGTCTGTGTGTCGCGGGGAATCAAGGGACGAGTTCGCCTTAATCTAAAATAATATAAAATTCGTATGATGTTATTATTCGGCTTATACGAGGTCTGTTGGAAATATTTCATGTCGTAATTTCTGTAAGCTCGGCACATGATCAAACAGTAGAAAAAGGTGATATATATAGCGAGCCAAGTATATACTAACACTAGAAATTTACTGTAAACAAACGTATACATGTATCTAGAGAATATTCCAGGAATATTGGACAGGACGAGACATGCGAATTCGTCATAAGAAAGGGAATCGAAAAGTTCTTTACTGTTTCGCTGCACGTAGCTTCGTTGGCGAGATACAAGCGATCGAAGTTTCGGCACTCGACTTCCGGTGCATCCGCGGCAGCCTGGAATTTGTGCGGCGGACGTCGGAAGTCGAATCTCGAAAGTTTGATCGCCCATATCTTGGGAACCAAGCCTCGGATTGCGAGACAGTAAAGGACTTTCGGATCCCTTTTGTTATAAGGAGCTTGCATGCGTCGACTTGATCCGTGATGCTCAGACAACCTATACGAACACACATCATTACACAAAAGCAGTACCTATAAAGTGAAATGCACACATTTCATTTTATAAACGTGGTCGGTAAAATTCGCTAAAAGGAGAGACATTAACAATGGGTTAGAATTGACCGAGGCACCGCCATTGGGTTAATTCGTATGGTACAAGTTTACAAGCCGAAACATACGGAATCGTCTATCGAATAACACAGAGTTGTTTCGTTTCTCGCTAGGGAATCCGTGGGCTTCTCTTCCTGGACCTGAAATTTTCTCTTAATCCCTTCTTTTTCCCTTGGTTTTCTGGAGAAACATACGGACTCCGCCGAGGGGGTGGTGAACCGCCCCTCGAACTACACAATATTTACATACACAATAAAACGTTTGCAACCTGACGCTATACATTAATTATCTATCCGGTATAAAATCGTGATTGTTTCGTAAATATCTTGTTAAATTCACGTTAAATTCAGTCGCGATCGCGGCGCGTCCGAGCCGCGCCGCGCTCGATTTTGTATAAACAATTGCCCGGGAGACTGTTCACTTCTCGCCGCGAGGCTCGAAGTTGGTCGTCAATTAACCTAAGGTTTTGATATGAGCAAATAGCAAACGCGTTGACCTTTCCAATTTCGGTGGCTGCGCCGTTCAGCAGGCCCATGAATATGAGAGATCGTGGCGGAACGATGATCAATTTTGAAAAGTACCAAACTTCTTGCTTTGCTCTGATTAAGGGAGACACGAAGGTTGTCGTATTTTACTCGATCACGATTAGTTTCATTAGCAGATTATCTAAGCGAACTAATGATTTCTGAGGGGAAGAAAAACTGGAAAGGTCGAGGATCGTTGCTCTTTTTTTGATTATACGTTTCGTTTAAACTTTCTACAGTTCGTGTCTATCAGTGTTTCACACAGTTCTCGATCACTCGTGGTGGAGTTCCTCCTTAGGTCCATCGGGTCAGATACGCTTTTCTCGGGCTTAGGAATCTGTATTTTTTTTTTATGCTTTTTCAAAGGAGATCGCTATACCGTCCGTTAGTGTAGATCGGTAAAAGCTTCGCAGATCGGTTTCCCCGAGGATTTCTGCTTCTAGAACAGAACAGCAAAATGCTCGGGTAAGATTGCGTTAGGTGGATCAGATCGATGAATCGAATCGGCGCAGGTACAAAGTACGCGACGCTTATTACCACCCGATAAGGAACGAAACCTAAAAGACCGTCGCCATAACAATTCACCGAGCAGTCTATACGAAACGAGTGCTCCTAGATAGAGAGGAAAAGGCAAAGTGTAGCGAACGAAACGTGGGGAATACGACGTGCAATCTTCGCCGAGTCAAAGAACAAAGCCAAACCCTGGAAGTCAGCTGAACAAACCAGTGGTAACAGAAAGTATAGAAAACATTCCCTTTTCAATACACCCTTTCACGAAACCAAAGTTTAACGGTGTGCGCAAGATGAGCTTAAACCCGTAGTGGGGTAAAACTATACAGTACGCCCCACTTTTAAAGAAACATCTATGAAACCAATATTTTTTAATAATTCTTTAAATTTTTTGTGTGAACACATTAAGTGTTCATTACTCTTCCCAACTACGCCGAAATTGTGACAAAAACATAACTGGAAATAACTGTAAATAATCATTTTTCTGAACCTTATATGGGGCGTTTTGTAACACAGTCGTAAGGTAAAACGCCCCACCTCTGTGACAACACGCTCCGATATAAAAAGGTGATTACTTTTTATTATTTTTATTAAAATGTTATAGAATATATATTATACAAGATATTATTAACAAAAATAGAACAATCTTGATTAAAATTATTACATTATTTTTTTATTTACATTTTCTCTTTTGACATTTTTGTCGCAAGGATTACATGAAGTTATCCACGAAACGGAAAGAAATAGGTTACTCGTGAAAAATATGATTTTGAGGTTGGGCGTATTGTAAATTCATTGCTGGGGCATATTGTAAATTCTGGGGTACAAAACGCGCCGGTTTAAATTTAGCATCAACGTAGTGAAAAAAGGTTTGGGCAATAACAATTTAAAGAGGTTAATTTGTCTACTTCCGAAATATATAATTTATCGCAAAAACAATAGTGACTTAGAAAATTGAATTTCTCACACACTCACCGCAAATTATCTGAAGACCGAAAATATAAATTCTTGTATATTTTTTTAAAAGCCGTAATATTGGCTCGTATTTTTATTGCGGCAGTTGTGGCCGACTGAGGCAAGTTCGAATTTGACGATAGTGTCGATGCATCCTGGTTTGTGTGCGTAAAATAATGGTGGAGCGTTTTGTCAAATGGGGCGTATTGTGTAGTTTTACCCTAAACTAAAAACCCCCTGATTGAAGATTCCCCCTGTTCGAGTGAACGAAAGAATCGGAACAAAGGACTCTTCTATTTTCTACCAGTCTATCTCGCTCGAAGCATTAAAGGAGCTGCATTATCCTGAAATAAGCTGACTTTACAAAATTACAGAACACAGAATTACTTTGTTATAAAAGCCTTGCTCTCCCGTTCTCGGCGAGCTCCAATTTAACATGTTTGACCAAAGTATATCATTTATTTAGCATTTCCGCAGCGAGAACTAGTTTGCCCGTGGCAAGTTGACCATTCACCATCGAAAATGAATTGCGAGGCTGGAATCGTGAAAGATGAAGAGGGTCACTCGATTCTTCCATTTCTACCCAATTGTTCCCGGAAGAGGCACCTTGCTCTCGATTGTGGCGTGATTTTCGAGGGAAGCCAGTATAAAGCACGAACGATTAGCAGGTTCAGGTTCGAGGGAGTATCGCGGCTACTGTGTTGCGGTCTGGAGTAAGCGTGGTCCAAAGAGGAACAGCAATACCGGCCGTTTGTTGGCTCGTAGGATTGTTTGCTCTCGAGCACGCGGGGTCAGCAGCGCAAAGCTGCATATCCGTATTTGTGGACGAGCCCTTCTCAAATACTTGCCTGTTTGCTTGCCGCTCGAATGTACGCAAACGGTAGCTCGAATACATATTGTAGACACGCGAGAGCCATCGCGCACGCGAGTTTCCGCCGCGTTGCGTTTCGCCGCGCCTTAATTTCATTCCTGCCATGCGGCGCGGAATTTTCGTCCTCGAACGCCTCGAACGGGGCACCCCGCTTGCCCTCCTTCCGCGACGCGACGGATTCAGTTCTTCCATCGCCTTCTTACAGCCGGGAAGGAATGAAAAGTCGATGCCCCTACGACGGTTCCCGTTCATCCCCTGAGACACGCGATTTCCGAGCGCGTTCGAGCGCGAGGAATAGTCCCGAGAATTTTCCTCCGAACATGTTCGCGATCGATGTCGTATTAATATGAATTCTCATGACGAAAGAAGATTTCAGCGCGGGAGGGGAGGGTGCGATGCAAATTTTATGTTCGAAGGGGAGGGATGAAGCGTGAAACACTCTGCATGGACATTTCCTTCGCTACGCAATCACTGATCCCCCCTCGTGGCTTTTTTTCTTCCGTTTCTTTAAATTGCTTCGGAGAGAACGAATTGTTGCCCGCGCGGAACTAATCAAACGAACCGGATTCATTGCCCTTGCATTTTCATTCTGATGTAAATTACTCGCATAACCGAGGATCGACTGCGCGATATTGCAGCGACCCGTCAATGAATTTTTCTCTCGTAATAATTAAATCTCGCAATTTTACAATTTCCTGCACACATCCCCCGCACCAAGGCTCCTCGAACACAGTAAAAACCGGAGGAGGATAATAGAGCAGAACCGGTTGAAAATTAGCAACGTGGCGTCTGTAAACGATATCCAGCGAAGGATAAAGACGCTCCACGCTTCGATGTCTCCCCGCTTGTCTCCCGTTTCAAACCCGTTCGACTCGAATGGAGATGGACGAGGGGAGACCAGACAAAGATAATCAGAAGCTCGGAAATTGGCATCGCGGTGGTGATCAATGATGCCCCCTCTGAAGTTGCCGATGACCACCGCGAGTGTCCCCCAGAAACAAAGAGATCAATCTGCTACCCGGCGTGCTTCCTTTGTCGGGTGTATCCGTTTAGCGAGACGCGACTCATCGACGGGGACGGTAGAACGATCAGACCCGAGTGGTTTTGTATTTGCACCGTGACCATTAAAGAGTAACTCCACCATCGCGCGAACATCAACTGATGTATTCGCGCGGTATGTCGGGGTAAATCGCGTCGGGATCGAGGTGCGTGTTGGACAACGTTACTTCAGGCGGTATCACGCCTTCTTCGACGTGCTATCTGACCTCACTCACCCGTTCCTCGATGGCGACCTTCCTGCTCTTCCAGACGAACTCGCATACCGCTATCACGCAAGCGATCCCCATCCCGCCCATCAGAACCACGAACACGCCGCCGACGTTCGCCAGGCCCAGCTCGTTCGCCGTCGAGCTGCTCTTCGACGTTTCATCCTGGCAACAGACAAGCAATTTTCGCTCTAGAGTGCTTCCAACGTCGCTGGAGACGCGAGCCTACGCGGTCCTCAAACGTGTTTTCTATTCATCGATTTCGAGACGCATGGGAAGAACGTGGCAAAAGTTTCAGTGTAATGTTTTGACGCCGTCTGAGAAGGTTCGAATGTCTTCTATACAGGAATAGTTGTGGCCGTGATTTCACGAATTTATGAAACTGTCTTCTGGCAGCAAGATCTGCTCGTTCACCCCCCGCCCGCTGTCGCGGCGGGCGGGGCGTGATGGCCGCGAAAATGCAGCGAAGGTGGTGAGAATTTCGGTCGCGCGCTTATCGACTGCACCGTCGCCGCGGGAAACAAGGGGAACGCGTTTGCATGCTCACCCTGCAAGATCCTCCGCCGCGTTTCTCCTTCCACCAGCGTGTCTTCAGCAAGTGCAGCTTGCCCTCTTCCTGCAGCTTCAGGATGGCCCCGCTTATGGCCGTCCTGTACGGCGAATCTGAAGTTCCAAGGTCGTTTTAAGCGTGTCGCCCCCGTCCCCTCCCGTCGACGGGCGACTTTTATCGCGGCCGAAACTTTCCGAAAAGTGTCGTCGACGGGGGTTATCGTTTCTACGTGCCGTAGCTAGTTCCGTCGTGTCCTCGCGAGACCGATCGACGATGCGACGTCGGTTACGCGCGATCGCTTACAGTTCGCCGCGATTCCGGCGGAACGTGACGCGGGCAGGCACCGGCATAAAGGGAACGACGAGGACGACTTTTTCGCGGAACTTCGTCGATATTTGTCGAGGGAGGTTCGGAATGCTCCAGTTCCAGGCCCACGCCTCGACGCCGCGAGATTTATTGAAATTCAACTTTCGAGACGAAGGAAAGGGAAACTGGATGTTCTGTACATTTCTGAGAAACTTTACAGGGGACGGTATAGACGGAGACGTTTCCTTCAAGATTCCACGACTGCATTGTTCGAATTATTTGAAATTTGGGATTACTAGTTAATGGTAAAGAAATTTTTCAAGGTTCGCATTATGAAGGAATCTTTTCCTCTCGTGGAATGGAATTTTAGCTGCGAGGATCTCGGAGCGTGGGAAAGTTGAAGTTGGCTGTTGAATCGGTGCCCTCCTAATTCCTCTATAAATCCGCGGGTCGAACGTGAAAAATTATCTTTCCGATTCGACGGCGTCCGCTTAGGGGCCATAAATCAAGGATATACTCGTCGATCGGCCGAAATAGCGCGCGCGCCCGACTCTATCGCTGGAGAGAGCCATTCAGGCAGGTGTACTCGGTTAACGGTGCATCTAGGTGACGAGTTTATATTCCGACGGGTGTGTACATGCGCCTGTGGGGGTGGATTTCTGTCGGGGGTGCACTTACTTGGCGGCATGGCTATGCCATATCCCTTCGAGTCCAAGAGGCCGCCGACTTGAGTGAGGTCGCAGTTCCTCTCGATTACGTATTCGATAGAAGTGGATTCCATTAGGAATGCGTAGCTACCTTTACCCTTGATCACTCGCTCTACACCCTCCACGTTGCTCGTCGTAAATACCGTCGGCTTTGCCGAATCCATGAAGGACCACATGCGCTGGTACGTCGAGAAATTGGAATCCTGGATCACGCCAGGAATTTCATGGTCGAGCATGCCATTAAACGATGGAACGTTTGGTGGGAATTGGGTAATCTTCAAGGAGGCCTATTACCCAAAATCACGGACCCCCCTCCAGTGTCGATCGATAACCCCCGCTATCGATCATTATCAATGCTTACCAACGAAATTTTCATCCTTCCATTTTTTTTACCGAAAACGTATTCAACCCTTCGTGATATTAATCCTTGAAGATTAACCCTTTACACGTAGGATTTCCACTCGCCTTCTAAGCGCGAGGCATTATTAGCAGATTGTAAACATTTTGTAGAACACCGGGATTAAATCGAAATCTATGTTAACAGATACAACGCGCTCTGTATTTCACGGAAAATTGCGTTCCGTATCGCTTGCAGAGTATCCGATGTTTTACTTCCTCCATGATTGTATGTATATGTATATTTCATGAATTCGAGGATAGTGAACGAGGCTCGATAAAGCGATTACGCATGCGTTCGCGGAGAGTTCGTAAGATATTCATGCGATCTTACTCTGAAAAAGGCCGCGGTGCTGCCTCCTTTGAGAGCCCCGTATTTGATTTTCGTCTGCTTCGCCAGATCCTCGGCGCTCTCGATCGGGGAATCCATCCTCTCCACGGTGAGGAACGCGGCCAGGTTGGCAGTGTACGAAGAAATCATGATCAAAGTGAAGAACCACCACATCCCCGCCACGATGCGCGTTGACACCGCTCTGTGGGAAAAATCCAAAGGGTGCAGTTTGTGCTCCGCAACGCCCGCGAATAGAAAGTGCATTCTCCGCAAAACAATGTAGACTTGGCGCGCGTTGCACTTGTCGACAGACTGAATCGACTTTCTAAAAGTGCACGCTGTACACCGTGCCCTATTTAAGTGTGCACAGGCAATTATCTTCCGCGAGTCTCTCGCCTCCCCTGAATCTTCCGTGAAAGAGGCGTTACTGTTGTTTCAAACGAAACAACATTTATGGTTCAACATGGTGCGAGAAATAATCGCCTGCATACACCGAAACAGTACATACTGAAGAATTCGAAGCTTCGATTTGAAGCTGTCCCGAAGCAGAAACAAAGATTGCAAGTTACATCCGTAATCGCCACTGAAACTTGCGTTCTCGATACTCGCGAGAATTTCCGTTTCTGCTTCACGCTACACAGTCTCCGCGCAAGGTGAATGAAACATGAGAAATACCGCTAGATAAATGATGAACATTAACGTGTAAACTACATCGATACGTATCTACTTTCGTCTAAATACATCAGAGAGAAATCGACAGCCGTTCGTCTAGCAATACTCCAAGCGTCTACGTTGCCACTGTTTCATGCATTTCACACAGTCTACTGTAACACCAGATAAGAACAACTAAACGCCACTTCTAATAAAGGAGAAATGACGATAACGACTCGGGGATAGGGGCTGCTCCACGGAAAGTTTCGAAAGACAGAAGCTAGTTTCAGTCGTTTCAACTTCCATCCAACAAGTAGTGAAAGTACTTGGTGTCTCGTTTCGACCCGAGGAACTTGCTGCTGTCTCGCCGAGGTATCTGCGTCGAACAAATTGCTTTCTACGTCGAGATAGCGTCTTAATTAGATCTCGCCAACACCCAGACGATCAAAATGTACAATTTCACATTCTCCTGCACCGCCCGCGACACTCCCCCCCCCCCCTCCCCTTCCCCCTGCCTCAATCGCGATCGCGCGATTCTATTCGACGAGCGTTCACGATAGTTCTCGCGCGACGGTACGGCAAGCATTCCCCGCGATCCTGTTTTTCCCTGTTTCCGATTCGCACCCGGGGTCCCGTCAAATATCGCCGGCGACGAAAGTTATCAAAAGTTGCACGGTATCGTTCCGGTTACGGCGTCGTCTCGTATCAGCTTCTTACAGGGGGTCCCCGGCGAGAGCAGCAACAATTTCCATATAAACGAAACGTCGTCGCCGCGACTGGAGACGAGACATAGAACGGCAGCGTTAGCAAAGCACGTTGGCAAACAAGTTCTCGGTACGCGGACGTGATCGGTTGCAGCAAGCCTACGATATAGCATATCCAGGCTATCGTTACATGACACAGTAGCACCTACGGCCCCCGAATCTCTCGTCTTCCCTCCGCGATCCCCGCCCCTAAAAAGATCTCTCTAGACTTCTCTATCGACCTGTCCGCTCAGGCCAACGGTTCACGATCGATCGATTTATATTGAATCTCGAGATCTGCTCATAGCTTCCCGCGCAACTTGGACATCGACACGGAAAACATCGTACACACGGCTGTACAGAGACATGGGTCGCTGTGTTTTCTCTTCGGTGACTTACTTCGGCGCTATATCAGAGCCTTGCTGCATGAGCGAGCCTATGGTGAACCAGAGCGAGTTCATCAGGGTGAACTCGTTCTCGAGGACCTCGGACTGTCCGTTGCACGGATGGGGATTCTCCCACTCGTAGGGGCTGAACCTGCAGACACGTGAAAGGAGAAGGGGGAGGATTAGAGCCTCAGAGTCGCAACGTGCGTGATACTCGTGTGCCATTGAGCCCGCTGTGATCGATATTGTATCCTTGGTTGCTTTGCTTTCGATTCTCCTGATCGGTGCTGCCCGGCGATTCACTTAGATACCCTCATTGTGTCTGGTAGGGGTCCTCTGGTTTTAGAATTGTGCAAGATTTGTGAACGGCAGTCGACGTTGGAACAGGGAGTTTTGTTAATGATTTGTGCGAATTCGTTGATCAGTGTAATCGTGCAGAAGTTTCGATAGCTTGAATTTCTAGGGTTCATTCTTGTATTCTGAACAAATGTCTCTTGCAAAAGTTATCTGGTTATATGGGAATTCAGGTGGAAGCGTCCAACAGACATTAAGGCCATTCTTTTTAATGGAAGGTTGTATCTTGGTTATCGATGCATGATGACGGCTTTTAAGGCTGGTTCAACGACCTGAGTGCGAGGCACACCGAGATAGGCATCTCAGCAAGCGAGATGACGTTTAATGCTCTGAAAATGCTGATCTGATAGATCTGTAGTAATGTAATCAGGTATGTAATCTCTAAATGGCCAGGTCTCAGTGTAATTTTGGAAAATCGATGTGTTGATTCTCGGTCTGTACACTGTTTTTAAAAATTGCGCAACTTTTACAGAAAACATTTGCTTTTCATTCTGAAAGCAGAGGAATTCTTCAGGGTGTATCCAAGTGGAGACTCTATGTAGAATTCATAGGCAAGGTCTCCAGGCTTCCTTGCAAATCATTATTTGTCAAAATAATATTGCTCCGAAGTAGCTGGTTCGCGATAATACTAATATTGGGAGATAATATTGGCAGTGATTAGTCGAATGTGTTACTTCGGAACACAGAGTGTTATTAATGGAATAATATTGTCGAAGGAAAAGACCAAGTATAAATATACTCTTGATATAGACCTCCATGTATATGCTTCTTCAAGTCTCGGAATATACGTAACATATATCTGGCTACGACTCTGAGAATCGTTACCCGCTCGTTAATCGATATTCACTTAAGTTCTGTAAATACTAGACACGTTAAGGAGAGACTGCCAGGCAACCCCCAACCCTCCTTTCTCTGAAGCACATCATCCTTCCTACATTCCTTTTCCATGAAGTACATTTGTATGATCTTCAGAAAATCTTTTCTGTAACTTCCAACTGCAATACCTTTTCCCCTGATAGGATGTCTCAGCAAGAGATAACACGTCTCGAAGAGATCTATCCTCGCGCTACTACCAATTCGAATAACCCCATTAAATCAATTTCGATGTTTCATTACTTCCACTGTGAAACGCGAGGAGCTTTCCCAAAGCCGAACCCACAAGTTCCCCAAACTGGGCTTAGATTTGAAAGATGGCGAATGAATAATGGTAAGTTCCTTGACACGCCGGGCTGACTTGTCTCTCCTTAAGAGCACAGTTTCTCATTCCGGCGGAGCGTATCACGACGAATTTCTGAATCCTCCTTACGAGTGGCCTTCGATCGAGAGAGACAACACGGGGACACGGGATATTCGATGCCGATGGTATCGCTGAAGGCGGTTTCGCGAATTCCTTTCGCTGAATAATTCATCCATTCCTCGTTTCAGGCTCGTACCAGGCGGGCACGGTTATAGGGCTGTGCTGTTCGCGGGACGTGTACAAGTAAATCGTAACGAGAGTGGATCGTTAGTTAACGTCCCCGGTTTTACATGCGTTCGATCGACGGCACGGCGCTTTAAGGCGGGGCAACGTGTGGCGCGTGGGTATCAGTAACACAACAACGAAACGAGCTAGATGGGGGGCAGAAGATTAAAAGAGAACGAAAGAGCAGAGTGAAATGAAACAGGTAGAAAACGATCAAGCGTCCGTGATGCCAATCTAACGGCTTACTTGGGCAGAATGTCACAGCCCTGCCGCATTAAGGATCCGATGGTGAACCACATGCAGTTGAGCAGCTTGAAGCGATTCTCCAGATGGTCCGGGTTTTTGTTGCACGGATGAGGATTGTACCACTCGTACGGGGTGAATCTAAACTGATCAACTCTAGACAACAGTCTGATCCTTCCTATTTGTGGACGCGTCTGTCTTTTCCATGAGATCGATCGCCATTTACGCACGGGGATTGAACCGCGTGGACGCGGAGAAAAAGAAGCCGAAGGGAACGGAACAAGTGCGCTGCGCCCGTCAGCCCGTTCCACTCGCGGGCATCTTAAGAGTTGTTTTTATACGCGAAACTGGACACGTACGTCGCGACAAAACATGAAATTAGACGTGGCGCGGTTAACAGAGGTTCGAGGGGTGCTCGCGAGCCGCCGTGAATCGAATACCTATTAATTCGTAGGCTACTGAACAGTGCCAATACCATTCCAGCAAAGATATTATTCCAAGAATAAGTCTGCGCCAAGTTTCAGCGTCTAGCTGAATAGATAACTTGGCTGGGTAGATAACTCGGTGGACAAAGTAATTCTATTGTCATAGAAAGTTAGTGCTGGATATCTGTCCAGTTTCTAGCGCGGCGTAGGACGCGTCGAGTGTTAAAACATATTAGGTGGCGCAGGGATGCATTCCCCACGGATTGTTCGGATACGAAATTTCGCCGAGTGGTGTACGATACATCTTATCGCGAGCTTGGCAAAATAGATTCACTTGCCTGGCTAGTATGAAGAGCAGCACAGAGACGCCGAGATAAGCTGTCGCCATATAAATCCAAACGTCGAGGCTGAGGGGACTGAGGAACGAGAACAGATTCGGCGGCTGTTTTATAGGCTTACGGTACAGTATGCTGATCCCTGGAAATGAAAAAGTCTCGTTTTGTGGATTATTCGAATGTTACGAAAACCACTTACATTATTGTTTCTTTAATAACGAATTCTGATTGATTTGACAACGATATGAAAATTTCCTATTTTATATGATTAGTACAGCCAATTGGAATACATTATTTCTAGTAACTCAATTCCGTTAAAATCTGGGATAATCCGTTTTTGCTCTTAATGCCTCAATTAATATACGAATTTAATTTTATCGAAATAGTGCAACACTATCATTCATGCATGTAAATACGTTTATACAGACTTCTTTATATTCTAGACAAAAGATTAACGCGAAAATACTCATGTGGGAAAATTCAGTAGAACCGTGCACCGATGTCTGTCTAGTACATGCCGAATCCCCTTGCAAACCGAACGCGTCTGATATCTTCTAACGTCTTTTTAAATTTTTCAGGCAAGTCAGAAGAGAAACTCTGGTGCGAATGTTCCTCGAATACCATTCACCAATGATAGCTTCAACACCCGAAAGTCAATCCAAGGAACCTCAAGTGTACCAAGCTCAATTAAATCAACCCTCGGGGCCGAATGGCGCAATGCAAACGAGCTCGTACGGTTAAATACAATTAAAGTACGATCGCTCACCTAGATTCATGAACGGCATGGTGAAGTCGACCGCCTGTTCTCGATCGTACGTGATCGTGAGATCAGCGATCGCCAGGTCCGCCTTCTGATCGAGCAGTTCTTTCATCATACCGTCCCACTCTTTCGTCTGCCTGTTGAACGATCCGTACCGTCCGTCCGGCACCAATCGGAACGTATAATTGAAGCCGAGGATCCTCGATATCTCGTAAATCAAGTCGACGCTGTAGCCCTCGAACTGTGCATTTCCGGTGAGCTTCTCGCTCGAGTCCTTCCTCATGCAGTACGGCGCGCTCTGTGGAGATAATCAGCTGACATCACCAGTCGGATACGAGCCACCCTCTGCGTGGTGTGCGAAGGAAATATGGGGTGAGATCGTAAAGGCAGTAGGGGATGAAGGCGATAACCGAATGGGACTATAGAGACTTGGCAACTCAAGGGTGCATTCTTTATAGCTTTTCAACTCCAGTATATTAGAACGAGTGGATGGAAACAGGTGACTTGGATTGTATCCTCAGGGTATCTCTTTGCGCACTACTTGAGTGTGTTCTAAGTACCATGGTAGATTCCTTCACCTATATACATGTTTATGTAGTGCCGTGGTGCACTCAGGATTTAATTTTGGGGGGGGGGGGGGGCAGCCGAGTTGAACGGATAAAAATATTTTTCAGTTAAAGCAAATTCAAGAAAATTCATTAGGTGATTATACAAATTTATTTAAAGAATAAATTCCAGTCCTCTTTTTACAAAGCCATTACTTTGGGTGCACCGCTAATATAGTGGTTCAGTGGAAATAGGCCATGATTAATGCTTGGACCAGAGTGACGGAAGCACTACGAATATTAAGTATAGCACCTCTTTTTTAATATTGGGAATTCCAAATAGTATGACAAGATATGGGTACTTCAATTTTTCCAAATAGTACGTAAGCCCAAAGTTGAGAATAAATAGTAATAATCTGATTAGAAGAAATAGAGGCCTTTCCCTGGCCTCTTGGACCCAATTTCTGCTGATACATTTTTCCCAGCACCAAGCCAAGGGCTGGTACCAAAGTGGCTCATTTCTATCGCATCACCCTATATCCAAGTACGCGTACGTATGTACATACGTAGCACGTATGAAGCCCGTATAGTGAGAGCGGGTCTGAATACATGCGCATGAATGTGAACAGCTAGGTCACCGGCTGAACCAATAGAGCCGAGCGTAGGGCGCGCTCGCGCGCGCTTATGGAGCTGCGTATTCGCTGCAGGTACCGAGCCGTTTCGGCAAATATGAAAATTCAGGATTCGCGGCTCCTTTCGCGCTGCGAGGCTGCTTAATTAACGCAGCCGTGATTTGCGCCGAGCACAAGGGAGGAATGGAATATGCATCGAGGTACGTGCAAGCGATCAAAAGGCTCGGCACTAGTCTCGACGGACTTCCTTTCGCCGCCCCAGGGTGGGAAAACCGAGCGCGCGCTCATCGTGTGAGAATATGTGGCGTCGATGATATCCTTACCATCTCTGGAATATAGAAAAAAAAACCGCACAGTGAAGAACGCGCGCCTCGCGGCTTTGCAATTCCGCGGGTCGAGAGGATGCCGTTCGCGCGATACGCGATGCTTCAGATGCCGGGATCGACGTGGAATTTGCCGTAGAATACGCGGAATGCTGTATGACGGCCATGGGAGATCAAGTTTTCGGAAAGCATGCGCGGGAGTTTGCTGCACCGGAAGTCTCGTCGACGCGAAGTCAGTTTCGAATGAGTAGCGAAGTACTGTGTGTGCCAGTCGGGAGGGCTAATAGAGATAATGGATCGCGGGGAAGTCGAGTAGAACAAAGGAAGTGCACTCGATGAAATCTCGCGCCAGGCGTTCCAAGACGGTGTGTTAACTTCTTACCAAGAGCCAGCCTATTCTATCTTGCGCCAGGATTGCAATTCTACTTGGGGGATACCATGGCTCGCTTGGACCGTGAGATTTCGAGGCCATCTAATGCCAGGGTTAAGGGAGAAACTATAGCAGGCACAAAGTTGGCGACTTCCTAAGCGGCGAATTAACGTGCCTGTTATTCGAGCAGGTTCAAGGCGAAATCCAATTAATATCGTCGTAAATACAGAACGCTTAGACGTTTGAAGTGCCGGCATTAGATTGTTTAAGTTCCCGGCGTCGTCTCCTTGGGCACGACGAGGGCCCTTATCTCGTGGCTGTGCACCAGGGGAGGCTCGACGTTCCTCTCGCCGACACTTCGCTCTCCTCGTGAACTTTCGAGCCAGTTAATACATTCGCGAGTGCATTACTTGTCGCCGCAATTAGCGCGAGAATAAGTGACGCGCGCCGGGGCCCGCCGTGAAACCTTCAATTAAATCGCGTATCCCCGCGCCTTCCCCGAGCTTCCTTCGAGGAAAGGGAACGGGGAGAAAAGCTAACGAGCCGGCTGAGGGCGGCGAAAGAAAAAGGTAAAGAAAATCCCTCGCTCCCGCGGCGGGGTTCGTTCAACTCCGTTTCTGTTTCCTTTTCATTCCGGAAAAACAAACAGCCGGGGTATTAACGATACGCGAATGATTTACGTACCCGACGGGAGAGGGAGCGAAAATTTCTGAAATTCAGACGAACGTGGAGAGACGACGGAGAGCTAGGTAAATGTTTCGTGTGGTCGAAGTCGCTTTGGTCGATCGGAGCGAGTAGGAAATGTGGATGGCGGTTTGGTGTTTTCATGGCAGCCGAGAATACATAGTTGCGCTCGTGTATAAATCCTCGTACTGGTGTGTGGAATTTATGCAGCGTGTTTGGTAAACGTGCGTGTACGGAGAAGCGATTTAATAATTATACGAATGGTGTGATACAGGGTGTTTCCTACGACCCACTCACCAAGATAGTTGTCACGACGAAGGTCTTGTTCTGAAGGTTCTCCACGATCTGAATGTACTCCTCTTTGTAGCTCCTCGTGAAGTTTATACCCTTCGTGCTGTTCCACGTGCCTATCTTCTTCAAACCCTCTTTGTTATTCAGCTCGATGATATCCAGGATGAAGTCCGAGCGGAATCCTTGGTGGTCGAACTTGATAATCCCCGTCAATCCTTTCATCTCCACCTGAGAACAAATACCCGGCCTCGTTATTTCGCGAAACAACACAATGACATCTACTGAGACCTCTTAGGGAGTGTAATCAGGAAACGTATTCTCGTTAGATGCGCGCCGTATTAAGGGGGAATTATTAGTAATATTTATAAGTAACTAATATTTGCTACACCACCAATAGGAGTTACATCATCGACGAGGTTACGAAAATTCCAAAATAATTAATAAATAATAAGAAGCATCGACATAAAAAAAATATTTTCTGCAAGTTTAAAGATGCCTCCTTACATTCCAAAAGAGTTTAATCCAATATTAACAATAGTTTTTTTTTTAAAAATCGTAAATATCAGTTATGTACTTTTGGAGCTCTTACACGAGAACCCCCCTTAACCCTCGGTTGTCACACTGGGTCAAATGGACCCTGCGTTTTTTTAAGCAAAAAACATTTTTGTCGAAACTCTTATTGCTTCAAATTTGTTTTATGCATAATGACACTTAAAATGTCAACTTTCAACGATGGGCATATATTCTACAATGTTCAAACATTATCTCAGAATTTTTTAGACTTAATTTAACCAATAGTTTTTAAATAACAACTGATTGAAAATTGACAGGGTCAAATTGACTCAGTGTGACGACGTTCGAAAAAGTAGGTGTGACAACCGAGGGTTAAACAAGTATTTCCAAACATACATTCAAAGCGTCTCTGCTCCCCAAAAATTGCTGATAGACTTTCTCGCGCACCCAATGTACCGCAGTTCAGTGTCCTTTCCTATTGAATTCACTCTATGCGCGTTTCAATATTCGAGAGCAGTGGCGGTTCAGAGCGGTGAAGTATACGCGCCACTGGCCCCGTCCGAAACAACACGGGGAGACGCAATATGAACTGGATGTTTGCGTTCAGAACGGTTTCACCCGTACGTAATTACACAGGAAATTCTCGGTGACTAGTTCTAATCGATGAGTCGCGAGTATCAGCGGCCAATTAAACGGTGAATTCAGCGGGCGTAACGATCACCGTCGCGTGCAATTTTTTTTCACCGTCGTCGATTATTCGGCCGGGCGGGACTCGGGAGTGGAGAAATCCGCGATCGACCAGCGAAAAAATACTTCCTCGGTGGCGTGTCGCTGGAAATGGTCATGTAACCGGTCGGCAATCCGGCCGTGGACCGAGACCGCGACAAATTCGGACAACGCGTCAAGCAGGCGCAGGAAAATTGGCCAGCTCGACCATTAACGGGGCATAATTACTGGGTCAGCTTTGATACATCGACCAAATTCGCGGTGGAGGGGGGGGAAGGCAAATTACCACCCGCAGCCTCCACGCTCCCCGCTCAGAAACGCTTCTGTTCCCGGTTACGCGTCGTAATTAGCGAAATTGAAGGCAACGGATGGTCCACTGTCGCGGGTCACGATTCGGTCAGCCACGTTCGATGATGTTTTTACGTCAGGGGCAAACATTATTACCCCGTGGCCACCGCGAGCGGCAGAATCGCGAGCGTGACGCGTCCCGAAATCCCGCATCCGCGCTCCGCAACCGTGTTTGATCAATAATAACGCCTGGGACATCGTTAGCGGGAGCAAATATTTAAACAAAAAACAAAAAAAGAATGGAGAAAGAGAGGCGGTTTGGAAAAAGAGAGAAATAGTTATCGGAGCCATATCTCGTTATCGGGGCAGCTGATTTTTGACGTAACCGGATTTCCAACCGTTTCTGCCGCGCTGCGAGCATTTACGTTGTTATTTGTCGCGATATTGCACGCTTCATTTGTATTCTGCTGCCTGATACCTTTTGTTTTTTTAAATATCGGATCGTGTAAAAGTGACCATCCTGGGATGGCCGTCCAAATTCTGATATTCCGATTAGTTTTTTTATACAGATATTCGAACCGCCAATGGTTTTAACACTCCCTTTGCAAGAAAATAGCGAGGCTTTGTTAAGAAATAAGTAGATAAGTCTTAAGCCGTATCTGCATTCTTCCTCCTTTAAAACCATCGCTGCCCGTGAGACTGGTTACGTCCTAGACACCAATCGCCGGCCACCAAGCTTGCCCGAAATGGGCCTAACATTCGGGAGCGCTCGTGGCCCGCGTATTAATAGAAGTAGCCTCGATTCACTCTAGTTCCGCGGAACCGCACCCTCGATTTCGGGCTCATTCGGCTGCACGGGGCCGCGGGTGTCAGCGGGGATTCACGGTCGCAAAACCGCGAGCAATAATTTGTCAACGGGAGCGACGGGTTCGTTTAACCCGGGAGTAACTTTCCATTGTTTGGCAGAACAATCGAGGGGCATAGGAAGGACCTGTCCGCCTCCTGCTCCAGCATGAACGCCCAGTTTACTGCCAGTCGTACGTCTCCGTTTCTAGGGATGCGCGTTGCACATGGCAGCACTCGTGGCGTTTGTTAATAAGCATGAAACCAGAACGGGGCCGAGGAAGGGACAGTGGGATTAAGCATATCGTTATAATGGCTTATTACGTTGCCCGGACGGCCGATCGATGCCCATAATTCCGCGAAATTAATTCCCCGCCCCCACCTGCCTCCGCAATACGAATCCACCCACCCCCCCCCCGCTCGGTTCCCGCCGCGATACGTCCCCCTGATAAACCGTCGCGTTGCTTCCTGCCCGCGGTCATATGCGTGTGCACCGACGCTGCAACCCAGCTGGAAGATGGCACCCGATAACGGAACTGATTCAACATTGTCGCATCGGTTGCGCGACGGTTTCGCCATGGTACGCTCGCCTTCGCACCGTGGAGACGTCCAATTACCTTCCCATGCAATTAGGGTGGCCGCAAGACGCTCCAGCCGCGGCCTCTGCTTAGCCTGCTTTACATATTTCGCGTCGTAATCCGGGCATTTTTCCTCGCGTCCCAACCATCCCGTGCTTCTCCAGCGTCGTTTTCGTTCGGCTATCCATTACTCCCTTTTTCCCTTTTCCCTCCTAAATGGCCCCAGCGACGTGGATGCCGGCTTCCCCGAGATCGGGCGGGTGATAGGATACCTCGAGGAAACATCACTTACTGTGCCACCGCACCGGCGAGCATTAAGGACGAGCAGTAGAATAAAAGGTAAATGACTGGGGAACACTTCAATGGTCGCGTTAGAGACGGACAAAACGGGAAAAACGAAGCACGCTACCGGTCATACGGTGGCCGGGGCCCCTGGCATTATCGCTCATAAAAATCACCGATACTTTCGATGAAACCGCGACGTGTATCGACGCAGGTTGACATCGTTGGGCTCGATGGAGTGAATGCTGTAACTTGTAGTTGTATGTTTTACGAATCCCAAGTGAAGAAGATTCGAAAATCATCGAGAACTGACGCGGTTTAGTGTATAATTAAATAACGTTTCCTGGGAAGTTGCAAGCATGATTTCATTCGTCCTTTTCGTTTTTAATTTCCGTGTGTTGAAGATATAAATGTTCTCCGATGCAAGGAGGCGGCAGGATGGTTTAGAGAACGTTCGGGCAAGGCCCTGGAGGAACGAGAGGAAAAATTACCGCGGCTTCGAAAGCTCAAAGTTAACCTGTTAACTTAATTTCCACGTCCCGTTGCAGCGCCCCTTTCTTTTCCCCTGCCAATTACGCCATAGGCTGTCCTCCCATCGAAACTAGCGAGACTGCGATGTCATCGTGGCGAAAACATCGTTCCCTGATCGTCCGCCTCGTTTCAAATTGGAGCGTTTCCAACGATATCGCGATAGGATTAAGGTTTCAATGGAATTATCCTCTTTTGTCGTGACAAAAAACCCTCCTTCCCTCGAAAAAGCTATTTTTTAGAATTTCCAGTGCGTCGACGATTGACACAGAGACTGGGTCTGCGACACGCGACGCTGACTCCTTTGTTACATTTCCCGCAGAGTGATTCTACATGCATTTTCGACTGCACCATTAATTTAATCGTTCACAGCTGGGAAAAACTTGTAAGCGACTCGAAGAACGGTATAAATAGGTTTCGATCGAGGAACACTTATTCTTATACGACTATGATACTCACGATTTTCATGTAATTAATGAGGGAGTATCCATGGGGCCACGTGTCGGTGGACTCGCAGGACAGCGGCTTGATGTCGATCTGCTGGGACGTGTCCAAATCGTGCAGCGCTTTGGCGAACAGGTGCACGGCGTCGTACATCAGGGACGTTTCGGTCTGAAACGTTGAAAGCGAGGAAGCAAGCGGTTCCCAGTTTCGTGCACTGTCACGCGGGGGGGGGGCCCGGAACGTGCCGAACAAATTCGCGACAAATTCGTGCAACGACCGTCGACGACAGTGGGCGATGTAAATCGGATCGCGCGGGGGCGTTTAAGCGAATCGATTCCAACGGAACTCGCCTCTTGCCGCGCGAAATCGCCGTTTATGAGAATGGCCGAAACCGGGGCTCACGCTCGTAAAAGGGAATCGTATCGCGCTGGTTTGATCGAACGGTTTCTTCTTCGAGTAAACGAACTTGGGGCCCTTCGGAAGAGGCTACGAAAAGGCTACGCGCCCGTTCGCCGTTTCATAGCGAATTGACACCTCTGTTCCCGAGGCATTTATATTTCGCAGCGCGAACGTTCCTCTATTCGGGACAAGCCAATATCCTTATAGGATTTTACGAGCCACCGTTTAGGAGCCATTCACCGAGAGAGGAGTCGTGTTTCTGATTCCCGTCTACGTAGTGTCAGGAGATTGCTCGTTCAATCTTCGGCGCCGAATTAAAAGACTTAGTTAACGTGGACACTTTGCACCAGCCCCTTCCTTGAATCTGTTTGAACTCACGGAGTACAAGCATTCTCTCGAGAACACTTTTTAATTTGTTGGAGTTTGCAATGCTTCTGTTACGAAGTTAGAGAATTTCAAAGGTCTCTATTCATCGCGCGAACCTTGAGAGGCAATATAAAGTTTGAATTCTTCAGAATAAATGAGTGCTAATAGAGAATAACTTTGCCGTTCCTTTTTGGCCTTCTGTTTTAAATTCCTCTACAAGTTTGAATGGACAAAGAAATGGAGAAATTTTATATTATACCCCTCCTCCTGAATGTTCGTTTGTCGCTGTGTAATCATGCACCCCAGATGTTCTCATATTTTTGAAATTCAATATTTCACGGAGCTTGATTAATAGCGGATTCGCCGCGTTGGAAAAAGTTTTGCTCGAATAACTTTCGAAGCATTCACTTTGCAAATATTGAAATCTCCCCTGGAGATGGGCGCCGGATTCACGGTAGATTTCACTTCAAGGGACTTTTAAGCCGTGTTGAAATGTTCGCAGTGATTTGGTGTTATCCGATTAACTGAATCCGCAATGGGAACGCAATTCGGAAACATGACGCGGTCCTTGCATTGTCGCATTTCGGGCAAGCGTGACTTTTCGCGTTCGCGTGCATGCCTGCGAGTGATTTTCACAGATGAACTGTTTGACGTGTTTCATTGAACCACAGTGAATAATAATTCGCCCGTAATATACTCGTACAGAAAAGTCTCTTCGCGTTGCACGCGCCCGTCAATTAATCACGGGATTGCCTGTGGCGCCTGAATCATGGGGAGACTTTTCTGACACGTTGTAAAATAATCAGGTACGCATTGAATCCACTGTTCGTCGAATGAATAAATAAACGATCGTTATAAATGAAAACAGCCCGGGGTTAATGCTTAAACTGCTTTCCAGGGAAACACTATGCCTCGTGCAATTATCAACGGAAATTTGCAAGGTGCTCTTACCTTAATACAAGTGAGATTGTTCTGCTCCACGTGTGCATGAAACAAACATTATTAATTATATAAATACAATAGTAGTGAAATATGTTATGTGAAGAGAAAGGGGGAAAACAGGGAATGTCACAAAGCAGCTTTATCGAGAATATTAAGTTTTAATACTGTAGTGCATCAGCAAAGAAACAAGGTTCAGTGAATTTAATTTTCGTATACAAAATTCTTCCTAAATAATTTCTGGTTTTATCTTGATGACAGAAGCTTATGTTTTGGCAATGAGTGGGTACATTCCGTATTTTATTCCAGTGCAGAGTGAACATTTCTGTTTTTAAAGTAGATTAGTATATCTTTAACGTTATCTTACGAGGGTATTTGGACTTTATAACCCTTTGTGATTCGACAGTTTTGTAGTCCCAATTGCCACCAACAAAATATGCTATAAATCGCAAAATCACGAAAAATGGACATTCCCAGTTTTTTCTCTTTACCCTTCATGTATGTTTTTGCAATTGTGTTAAAATTGCTAAATCTGGAATACTAATATGCAGCATAATATACTGTACCTATATTATAATAATATAGAGATAATAATTGATTCATTTTCAATTAACTCCCTTTCAAATGAGCACTTCAAAATAATATATACAACATTTCATTCCCTTATTACGAATACAGTTACAAACAGCTTGCCACTTCCATACGTGCCTACAGGGATGTTTTTATCATTTAACGTTTGCGTGCCATGTTGCAAAATGGCTATTAATCGATGCTTAAGCCAGCTTAATGCCCAACAACAGGCAATCTGCCTATACTTAGAGTTGTCAATAACAACGAACGTGCACCAATTTATCTGTAATTCAATGGAGACATTGATCATTTGTCACGTGCATGCGATCAAGTTAATTAGCGCGATTTCGTTAAGTTCACCGCGGTGCTGTTGGCAGTCCGATAAATACAAAAACTGAAAGCTATGGGAGTGATATCTTTATCGTGGTTGTTTAATATTGATCGATGGGAACGACTCGCAGTAACGTTTCAACTTGTGACAGAAAAATGTGGAAATTCGTCAGAACGAATTGCATGAATACGATAGGTACTTCCAAAGCACGCACAATTGAAGAGTCCTTGAAGAAAACATTGTATGTGAGACCCCTTAATTGTAGAGAAAACTAAATGTGCCATTCATATAAATTTGCAAGCACTATAAGTGCCAATCCTGTTTGTCTCTAGCTAATTGGCTGTTACAATGTTTTCTACAAAAGTGGCGTTGGACGTACCAGCAGTACCATCTTTTAGCACTATTCGAAACTTATTTACAAAGAGAAATTGCATTAAAATTCTATGCTATAGTATTGCCATTGACACGCAAAACGTTTCCCGATAAAAAACAATTAATTTTGGCACATGGAGTGTTTTCTACAAGGACTCTTCAATTACATTTGACTTATACACTTTTATGTAATTGCCTCCTAACAAACAGTACCTGATTCCTTTACCCCTGGCATCAAAGTGAACATTTCATTTGACAATATCTAATCCTGCAAACTTTCTGATCCAGGGAATACCGAAAGAAACTTGTAACGGTACCTTCAGATGTCCATTTGACCGAAAACTAGGATGGACTAAAATAGAACGTAAGTATAAAACTGTATAATCCCTACAAGCAGGATGTACTTCACGAGCTCAGTACGACAATCCCATGTGATTTCTCCCTCTAACAACAGCATCGACACGACCCAAGAGCCGCGTCGAAAAAGAAATTCACGCAACTCCCTTCGCCGGCGAATTCAATTTCGCCAGGCAGGAACTACCGGACGCCCTACGTTGAATCGCAGAACGGTGCGCAAAATCCCCGAAACTTCTGCCCGAATCGCCTCGTAAAAGGGCACGACGGAATTAACTTGTTCGAGTTTATCTGTCTTCCTCGACGGTGGCCCCACGCGGCGATAAAAGCCGCGCCGTTATTATCAAATTCCATCGTAGCAAATTTCTCGAATTACGCGTGACCGCGTAACAACGGCAACACGCTGAAAACTCGGCTTTCATTTTGACTCTATCGGCAAAGCGCCAGGAATTCGCTGTTCCATCCCCCACCGGCAAGCTTCTCCCTGATAAATTTCCAATGAATACGGCGCCTATCTCGGAAGCATGGCCCTCCATCGATTGCAAGGTCTTAAAGGGATCCTTCTCCTTCCGAGACGTCCCTCTCGTCGGCGGGCGATCCGTTTGCGCGCGTTGAAAATAGCCTTCCTCTCCGTTCAACTGGCGCGGGCTCCGTGCTCGGTTGCTAAGCAGGGCGTCTCTTCCACTCGCGCTGCAACATCCCTCCCCTTCCGATCGTCTAAGATCGGTCACGTACCATCATTTACTCGCATCCGCTCAATTTTCCCCGTATCCATGTGTACACGTATTTACATACTCGTCGCCGCTCGCCTAGCCGAGGACTCGCGCGGAATCGCTAATGCGAGCGGCAGCCTCTCCACGGGCTAGCCGCTTCCATCGCCGATACCTACTCTGGCTAACGACCCTCCGCTACGTGTAATTGCCCTGAGTTACGGGCAACAATAAACACGCTTTCGTATTCGTTCAATTCGTCCGATTCGTCCGCCGTTTTCTCTCGCGCGATGGCTCCCGACCCGCTCGGCGGAATTAGAACGCTGCTTTGCATCCTCCAATTCGTTTTCCTGGTCGCGCCGCGGCAATCGAGGGCTTGCGTGCTCCGGGGCAGCAAAGAAGGCTAATCGGTGGAGAATACGAGTTTTCCATTGGCTTTCCTCGCGTGCGCAGCTCACTCGAATGTCTTTGTTCCGCCTTTCAGCCCGGCGAAGTGCAGCCTGTCCTGGGGAATTTCTTTTCAGACGCAGTCACGAATGGGGGGAGCCTTTTGAAAAGCTCCGAGGCGGTAACTCGCACGGATTTCTGGTCGTTTTAACGTTAGATCTAATTGGACAGATTTTCCTTATAATTCACTCTGCAAACTGAACTTGATCCTGTGCAAAAAGATTCCTTTCACTCTCCCCAGTCGTGTCTGCCTTATAACATTCCGCGAATAAGTGAATTCAGTTATCAAGGAGCAAGAGGTCCCCCGCCTTGAATTTCCATTTCTCGGAAGGCGATGCAAATTTGTAAATTGCAATAATAGATGAACTGTCGGTCCCGGTAGATCGCTGAGTCTTCTTTTCTGCGACGTATCGGTCGTTAATGTCCCAATTAATTTTCATTGTTCTCCCCCGTCGAACGGACTTGAGCGCTTCTTGCTCCCAGTTTCCAGGCACGGTGCGGAGTGAATTGCCTCGAACAAGGAAAGGACAAATTCACTCTTCGACCCTTCCTTTCCATTTTCGCCAGTGGCACCGAATGCACGCTGAAAGCGTCAGGGAGTCACCGCGACGAGGAACTTTTTATCGTCGCTTCCTGTGCGTGCCTGGAATCGATTGTGCTCCACGAACAGCAGACGGCAGCGTCTGTCGCCGCCCGAGAAGAAGAGGAGTGAACGTCGACGAGCTGGAACTGTTGATCCCCGCGAAATGACGATGCTAAAACCGAATTTAACGAAGCCCCGGCGAAGAGTGCATCTTCGAGCGCGAGCGTCGCGCGGGGAGGGTAGTTCTCGCGGGGTCGTTTCCTTCGCGTTATGAACGGGTCAGGGATCAAACAAGCGGGCCTCCTCGGGGGAAAGAAATGAATGGAAGGGTATAGGAAAGCCAGGAAGGCCGAAGGTAAAAAGATATAAAGCTCGGCAACCTTAGGATGCCCCGGGGTGCCTTCCCAGCAGGCATTATTTAACCCCTCACTGGCTGATCTCGTTCAATTGTTTGCGTTTCCACAGGTGAACCTGATCTTATTTTCTGCGTTTCTATCGGCCCCTCGCGGGGCCTGAGGTTATCTAAAGGCAGCCACCAGACGAGATACTTTCAGAGAATTCACAACGTAGCCCCGTGATGTGGACCAGCTATATCCCTCGCTGTGTGTTTACTGTACCTACTCGGTGCACTCGTTCCTGCCACTTTCATGCTTTTCGCGAATGTCGAACGGCACACTGGGGAATTTTCATAAACTTATGGAAGACTACTATTGGGAATTTTCTGATATTTGTAATTTAAAGCGTACAGCTTTTGGTTTCCCCGCGATGTCCATGCACGAGGTAATTTGTCTGTGTACGGGGACGAGGAAAAATTCATGGAAAGATTAAGCACACTTTAACTCATAATGAACATCTGTCGCAGCATACAAGTTTCATGAGCGTGCGCCCTACTTTCTTCGCTGCAACTTGTCTCGCGTGTTCGAGCTCGCAGAATCATTGTCAGAAACTCTAACTAGCTAAGTTTACGACACATCCGTCAATTACCTTATACTTTTATGTTTCGGTTTCATACCTATATGCAGCAGAAATCGGGGCACCTTGTTGGGAGAGATAAAGTTTCCTGTTCGGAGTTTTACAATCGTTGCTCTCAACGTGAGAGAAGAGGTGGCTTCAGGAGTTCATTAATCAGTACGAAAATAAAAAGTTTATTAAACCCTCCACCTATATTATCTCTGAAACCAAGGCAGTTTGGATTTATTAAAGGCATATGATGTTACGAACTGCGATGAGTTCAGAATTTAGCAGAGGCACTGCAGAATATAACATGAAATATTAATTTTCGCCGATGAACTTTATGAGAAAGCTATCGAATTCGTCGATAATGTAACGTAACACGTTTAAGGGAGGCATCCTATTGTTTGGAATAGGATCATGTATTTATACTCCTATATTTATTATTAAAAAGGAATAAAAAAGAAACTTCTTCAAAGATGGGTAAAAACATGGTCCAAATTTCAGATTATTCGAATCGATAGTTTCTTAACAAAAGATCTAGAATTTCGCTATGTTTTTAGCCCAAAAAATGGAATTCCCCCGTTAAGCGAAGAATTGCGAGGAAGTTCGCGCGATGCTCCGGAGCTGTCGAAGCGATTCAGGCTTTTTAAGGGTCGAAAGCTGCGGCAGATGTTGCTTCCCACGAGACGACTGAACGTCCAAATTCGCTGCTCAACTTTTCCGCGGTTGATGCTGTGCCAGATGTGCTCAATGATATAATTTGCTTTTGTGATGCCAGTTCACGAGGCATTCGAAGAACTACCAATTAGACGACACGTTCTACTCGAGCGTAACTTCCGTTACAAACTTCTCCGAATTGCGAGGGTGTGTCGACGTTCGTCGAATAACTGAGGAAGGAAAATTTCGTCCACAAAGATGAAATAGAGGAAAGACCCAGACAGTGAAAGAATAGGTAGATAATTGAATAGAAATTTTTGATCGAGGACAGTATTGCTTACAACTCGGTTAGGAATTTATAATATAGTTTATTAAGTACTACAATGTTAATTATCAGAAAATGATATTTAGCCTTCCACCACTAACATGGATTAAGAGTGATACTGGTAGAACAGTGTTCCCTGATCTAATTGGATCTTTGCTGCTGCAGGGAGAGGAAGTTAAGACAGAAGAAATTTCTGTCTTGGTGTAATCTAATATCTGTTCCTTCCCCAGACATGCACGAATCTAATAAAACTAATTTCAGAAAGATAAATTACTTTCGCTATTACTTCTACTCTGGAAACTTGCTTGATGGATTTCATCCTCCCTTCACCATCCCTGCGATCTCCACGAAATTTAGGAAATTTCATTGACGTTTAACCAAGGGTTCCTTCGACAAAGTGAATAAAATTTGCCAAAAGTGCCGAGTTCTTTGTTCAGCGAATTGTTGATATTTGCATTAACCTAAATTAAGTATCCCCAGCACCATTTCTCTACCCGAAATCGCTTTATGGGCCATTCCAGTAATTTCCATCGTCGCATTTCACAATTCAAAGCAAACAGAGAATGTACGGTTATCTAATGGAACTGCCAGTGCGTGTGCAACCACGCATACTGCAAACGTATGCACGTATACGCGTACGTATTGCGTAACCCGATGTCATTTCGTTGGCGGGTTTAATGCTGCGAAATGAGGAACACGCAAAGGACGTAGGTAAATTGCACGGGGGAACTTGCGTGACGAAGTACGTGTCATCAATCGAAATTCGCTGCGAATTTTACAAGCCTGTGGATGTAGCAAGAATAAGTGGAAATGTGCCAGGTTCTTCTAGGGAGAATTGTAGAATACTGCGTGACTCGATCTGTACGTGAAAAATGGTTTTCATCTGTAAGTATCAAAACTACAATTCTACCAAACTTGACATTAAACCGATGAAATTGTTTATTGCTCTACATCATTAAGGGGAGGTTCCGGTTAAAAATCGATTTTTTTTCATTTTTCGAATCTTCAACCTTTTAAGAAAAGCAACGATCCTGGGTCCTATGTACCTATTAATAAATCACAAATCTCCACTAAAACTGCCTATTGTCCACGCGAAGAGCACGCGCCTCTGCCATCGAAGCAGTCTCTCGCAACGAATCCGGAGGGATCGCCGACGTTTCAGCATTAAGTTTTCACAAACAGGGCGATCCTTTACGAACCAGAGCTACCCCTGGTCCCTCCAATAGCGCAACCAGCCTAAACAACGTCGCCGTTTCGTCTTCTCAGTATTTGCATTCTTATGAGACTCGGCGCGTGCTACCGTAGAAATTGAATTTCCCGCGGCACTGTTCAAGTTTTGAATAAGCAATACCCAATTATTACGTTCGTCGGCTTATTCTC
The DNA here is from genome assembly GCA_929108735.1 of Andrena dorsata. NCBI lineage: Eukaryota > Metazoa > Arthropoda > Insecta > Hymenoptera > Andrenidae > Andrena > Andrena dorsata. The sequence goes on from OV815489.1 coordinate 25,800,479, forward strand.
GACGGGGTCCCGATCATCGTGCCGGTAGCTCCTGCCCTCGCGGAAATACACCGTGGAAGATCGATGTAGCTGTCAAGCGGGCTTGCGCGAAGAATGTAAAATTAGAATGTTATTACACCGAGGCGAGGCGCCTTAAACCGAGCGTATTTCGCCTTGTACGTCGCGGCACGGAACAATCTTCGCATTTGCATGCATACGGGCCGGCCTGATGAGTTCGTACTCGCTCGTTCACCAAGAAAATTACATCGACACACCGCGATCCTTTAACTGTTAAAATCCTACGTAGCTGTTCCCTGCCCTCCTACACCGCTAATTAAGTTCGCACGCGTGCACCGTGGAAATTCCCTTCGTTACTAGCGCGACGCCCCCCCCTTCCGCGGCGCTGGGGGAAAACAATCGTGGTTGGAAACGGGAGACGCGAGGGAACAACGAGGTCTCGATGGTGCTTTAAATGGACTGGTAAATACGCGCTCGATAATGCAACGGGAAACCGTAGGGAAAGAAACCGAAGGAGGAGTAAATTTACATTTTCTTAGATATACATATAAGATAGTGGGGCGCTGATTAAGTCTCTCTTACATATGCTAACAATCTTTCTCAAGCTGTGGCATTTATAATTTTCTACCGCATTAAGCTAATGTAGACTTTGCTCTACCTTGTTTGTGCTCTGTCCCATATCCAGCTCGCGATTATAACGCTTCTCGCCGTAGATCCAATCCTGCACGGCCTTCTGAATTTCTGGCTTCTCCGGGTCCACTAATCGGAAGGCTGTGATATTGGTCCCGCCGTGCTTGAATTCCTCCAGGTCGACGCTGTGCAGGTCCTGCAAGGAATTCGGATCACTTTATGAATCTCCCGTGAACGAATGGCGGCTGGCTTTTTGCATGCTGTCCAGCAAGCAATTTTATTGCTTCCTCGCTATGAACGTTTAATATCGGCCACCCTGGGCGCTCGTCCTGAATCGTGAGGTTCGTGAAACGTACGACTTTGTGGCTAGGGGAATTGTCACGCTCCTGGTACACTGGTACATCGAGTCTTTGCGATGCAAAATAAAAGGCAGCGAGTCTCACGAACTATTGCAAAGGGTAATGGAAAATACATGTTATAAAAGGAAGGGTATTTCTCTCATGTCCATTCGCAGTCTACATAGAGCGATAACCAGTATTCTAAATGTGGAAGATATTTCCATACTTTACGTCGCACGAGTTGAAAAGAATTGACTGAAGTTTAGGGTCATTAAACAATATAACGTCTAACATTACTCATTGTGAACCCACGTTCTTAGTGCCTACTATCCCCAAGTTGTTAAGTATAGACACAGCTTTTGAACAAGCATAATTCCAACAACATCGCAGGATCTTATCAACAAAACTCCGCAGTGCACGATTTCTGAAAGGGCGATCAGTACCCCGAGGCAGCCAAGGTGAACTCAATCGCCTTACTCGCATAGTTTAATCCGTAAAAGTCGATCATGTCTCTGTTCACGCTTCCTAGGACAAATATCACTTGGGGTCGTGGTAGCTATCAGCAGAAATAGAGATATCTGAGGGAGTAGAATGGAGTAGCCTCTCCGGCTAGCTATCTACATCGTCGTGGCAGCTGGCGTGATTTAAAGTTACCCCAGCCTCCGAGCACAGCTCCGTCCACCTTTTCGAATGCTCAAGCAGCCTGACAACACGGCCATTTATTATCCTTTGTCCTGCACCCCGGCCACGATAGATAAGTTTGCTATTCCCAAGATCTCGCTGTCCCCGAGAGTCGTCCGATCGACGGCCAGGGACGATACACACAGCCACCACGATCGATGCGGCCGGTGATCGATCATCGCCTCGCCTTAGGTCGCCCTTTCATTCTTCACAGCACGTCGCGATATCGCTTCGAAGGACTCTCGCATCCCCCCACATCGAATCGATAATATTACGAATTTTGAATAATCCGTAGAAGTCGCGGTAAACCCAACCAAGTGCAAGCGAGGACATTTGTTACAGGGTAGGTATTATATGTCTTGCAGGAAACGAAGAAAAGTTCCCAGCCACTTCAGATTTGCCCGCACGAACTGTATTTGAGAGGTAAATTAAATATGTAAGAATTTGTAACTTTTTATTCACGAGTGGGACAATTTTATAATGGAAACAGTGTTCCTCGATGTACTCGAGAATTTTATTGCAAACAGTGTCGGTTTGGTGGTGGACCAAGCAATGAAGTTTTTAAAAGTATTTGTAAAAAATAACAGTTTAAAAGGCTGGTCTCACTATTGTCGATTTTCATCGAACAGATGACGATCGTGTTACCGTGAACCCTGCACGCCCGAGCTGAAAAAAAAACGATATTTTTTTTATTTAATACATGGCAATCGATGCCACGCCACCGCAAGCCCCAATTGTCACGTTCGATGTCAATATTATTAAGATACGTTTCCCTCCACAAATGTTACTAATCGTATAAAAACAACTGTCGGAGTTACAGTTTACCGAGCCGTAAGTGCAGGAAATTTTTCTGTTCATTTTGTCGATTGGCAGACCGCAATAAACACAGCGGCTCTGTCTGCAGGCTGCAATCTTTTGAGCGTTAAAGCTTTACAGTTCAATTTGCCCGCAATATCTTTCCAGTCAGCTGAACTGTGTGTCGGGTGTTTCAGTGTTATCCTCTGACGCGAACGAATTCTTTCTTTACAGGAAAGAAGCGAGGGAAGGCGAGAGAAGAAATGGAATAAATGCGGTGGTGAATCTAGTAAAGGTAAGGGAATGAATGCATATCTAAATAGACACTTTTAAAATTAAAAATATCATCCAAACAGACAACTCGTGATTGCGTGCAAGCACACGATGGGTAGGGGAGAGGTGCTACAGAAGTTACTTTTCTCTTTGAAGCAACACTGCTTAGTGTCTAGTCATTTGAAGTAAACTTCACCGCGGCCTCACTCGCAACAGATCAGTAATCTGCGGTTGATGTTCTTCTGATATGAAAGGAAAAGTTTCCTTAGTTTTCTGGAGTGGTTCTTAGGATGACTGTTCTGACTTGAGCATGGGCTTACGATAACGAGCGAGATTATTAACTGGTAATTCTAAAAATAACGAGTGCTGCGATTGTAAAGAAAACTTTTCTGTTATTATTATTAATGAGTTTGCTATTAATCTTCCTATTAATGGACTTGTGTTTTAAATACCTATCATGATATTATCAGAAATAGATTCTAAATAAAATTGTCCCTTTTGTAGCACCTCTCCCCTACTACATACATATACAACTAGGCGGTCAATTTTTTTTGCACCCTCTGCTATCGCAAATATTAACAGAGAACTTGACCCAAAACTTGGACTACCAAAGTCACAAAACAAATTCCTTCTCCCAGAACTATACATCTACCCAGTATCCCCATTCGTCAAGCGATGAACTTTCCACCCCCTATTATCCCCGAATCTCAGAACTCCGTGTCGAACGACGCGATCATAAAAATTAACGCGTCGGGACCATCCAATGCCTCGTCGCTCGTAATGCTCGCAGTACTTCGCCGACGAATTCAATTTTCTCGGTAAGGGGGCAAGATCGAGACTCTCGCAACTCTTTCGCGCCAAGTATCAACGGAAGTCGTGCTTGACCAACTTGGTGCCTTCGACGAATTAGCTTTTATCGGATTAACCTCGCTCCATGAAGCACTGATTCAGGGACGCGGAATTATGGCCGTGGCCGCAGACGCCGCCCCGCATTTCGATGCTACAAATTCCGCCGTGTCCCCCGAATTCAGCGACGCCGACGTATTATCGCGTCCCGCTGGTCATTACGGTTATTATGCCTGTTACGGTTATGATGATTGTTATCGTCGTTATAGCCCGCCGTTGCCATTAAGCTTCTTATTACGAGCGTTTAGTAGGCATAGCGCCGTGATACGACCGCCGTCTCCTTATTACGAGCGAGTTATTTACCCGGCTTGTTCGCCCCTCGCCGTCATTTCCCTTGGCCTTCGCTGCTTCTCGAAGCCCGTGGATCGTGCCCGTTTTAATTATCCCGCGAGGTGCGTTTATCGTTATCGGTAATAAGATCGTTTTTCGGGCAGCCTGCCGTGTCGACGTAACTCAATAATCTGGAGACGCGAGCGGGGGGATTACCCCCATGGATTATCCGTGTTTGTTTTAATCCGGCACACGAAGGAATGCTGAATACAGTTCTTCCGCGGCGAACATGGCGTTTCGATGATCGTTATGTCCGCGCAATTGATTCTCGTCGATGGTATCGGTAATAATATACGCGCGTTTAACGGGCAAAACATCAAAGCGAGATTACAGCTCGTTACACAGAAATTATTTACTTGCATGGACGCGGACCTTCCTATTATTAATCCATTACACCTTTTATCGTATCATTTTACCGTTGCCGGGCGTTACTCGCCGGCCAGCCTGATATTTTCCATATTTTTCAACGCGGCTTTGATCGGGCTGCGAGAAGAACCCGCCGTGTTTTCCAGGAAAAAGCTAGCAACTAACGTGTCAGTTACACGGAGAGAGGGGAGCAGAATACGGTGGATATCGTGCATGGAATTCTCCCTCGGGTTTATGCTGTATTTCTCGTCCGAGGAAATAAATTCTATTTCGTTCAATGTTCAATAACAATTCGGGGAACGAAGGTACCTATACTTGCATCGAGTATTCAGTTGGCAACTGTGTATACTTTGTTAGCAGACACTGCAGCAGGTTTCCAGCGAAAAATATTTATAGAGACACAATTACATTCATTTTGCGAATAACAATTAAGTAATATATTGCTGTTTACGAAGCCGCGTATTTATCGCAAACAAAGATTGCATTAAATAGCCATGTTTGTTCATTCGATTAAAACAGTGAATTATTGTTGAGCGTTGGCGTATAACCTGGCCACAAGTGACGCACAAGGGCGCCTTGTATTTTTCCGAACCTCATCTGGCAGACACTTGGTCTGTCAGTCCGCACCTCGTAGGCCTGGGACCGTAGTAAACTCGTAAATTCATTGCGTTGGAAACGTAGGCGGTTAGCTCAAGTCAGGGCCAAGGGTCCCAGGATCGCCGTGACAATAAACAGACGGCCTCGCGACAACCAGTTCACAGACACACCAATACTTCCGTTATGATTTCTCTTTCGTATCATGCGTAACCACCTATAACCAGATCGTTTCTGCCAATAGGCAGCGTTTCTTACGACTTCGTTTCTAAAACTCCACCCCTAAAGGGAATCTTCGACTCTACCTTGTAACCAGCGAAAGAGTCCCAAACCAGTCCAAATTTACACCTCGCAAGAGTAACTTGGAGGGACTCATACACCATATTGTAAACTCATTGTTAATTGCCATATTCAACCTTGTTCAAGTTTAGTCATTTTAATAGTTTCATTGTTACTGTTAATGTGCGGTGCCTCAGTTTATTCAACATACATCCTTCAATCACATCCTCGTTAGTGGTCTCCTGTGGTCTTAAAACACCACAGAGAGTGTGACGTTTGCGCCGTCGGAGATTTACGACCTCCAAAAACAGGCGACGCAATAGCTCACAACAATTATATTGACAAATACATTGCGATAATACCGTTGAAATTAATTTGAAAATGTGAATGGCATTCTCGCGATTAACAAATACAGGCTTAAGATTCGATAATCGTCAAGCTCGATTAAAACTGACTCTGAGCGATAGCGTCTCGGGAATAAAATTCTAAAACCTTGACAGACGAAACGGCGGGTGGTTCCTTTCGGAGAATTTTTACGCGTCGCGTATGAAAAGTACCGCCAACGAGATGTGACTGTTGAGTCAACCATCGATCGATAGCTATCATTCTCCGTGATTTACGTTCTTCGACGCGTTCCACATACGTAATCTCCACTTGTCTTACCGCGGGGGACATTCTCACGAATCTAATAAAAATGCCGCGTACACGGTCTGAATGCGAATCGCAAGTGCTTGCGTAACTCTCGTGAAAACTTTTGGAATATTCTCCCATGCCCGTGTTGTTGAAGGGTCTGGCTGGGTCGTTTAGAAAGGAGGTATTGAAAGACTTTTGAATCCAACTACCCGTGTGGATTATGTATCTGATCAGAAATATCGCATTCCGGTCAGTGGTACGATTCCAGAAACTCGTTAACCTCTACCGGAGTTGAATTTCGTGTGTCTCATCCTTTACTGTTCACCCTATTAATCAACGAGCTTTCGCAGATATCATATCACAGCCAATTTTTGGCACACCTTGATGGCTCGAAGGAGTTCCGGACCATTAAGCATCTTTACGATGGCTTGCTCCAAGAGGATCGTGAGACCTGCGGGCAGGTGCTTGAGGACCAAATCCATCTTTCATTATCTTGCAACACACGTACCAAAGAGCTTTCCTCATTGGCAGATTAAATAAGAAAAAAATTCTAGGAGTTTTATAAACACTATCCCCTTTTATAGACACCTTTCCCCTTCTTCCGACCCGCCGTGAAAGAGCTAATGGCACTTAATTGCATCGTTCCTCGTAATTGCACAGTGTCTCGTCTCCGTGCAGTGTTTTGTCAATTAAATTTCCTTAATAATTACGATTCCATTAACTCCGCTTGTCGTTAAGCCGGCTACGCGTCGGTAGATCCGTTCAGATCGTTTCTTAACGCGATCAGCTTGATGGATGAAGCAGGATTCCCCGTAGCTGGAGGGCCGGTTAAGCGATATAAATGAAAATAAATCGCGCCCAGACGCGTCGCCGTCCCTGCGCAGACAATATTCTATTCATGGTCTGTTAAAACGCTCTAGAAATTACACGATATTCGTAGTAATTAACTTCTTTGACCGTCCACTCTCCCGCAGGAGGTGGAGTGCCATGCCTCTGAATATCGTCAAGATTTTTCATAAGCTCCAAATTAACTGTCTCGCTCGTCCACCGTCCCCCCTCCCCTCTTCCACCATTCTAGTACAACGCAATACGCTTTCGTAGTAATTAGCAGATTATTCATTTGATGCCCCTCGTTCGAAACCATTCACCATAATCACACGAGCGTCGAGCGAATTGTTTGAATATCGCTCGTTGCGTACGACGTCGCACAATATTGTCAACATTACGAACGCTGAACAATATTGCCCGGCGAACGGCGCTAACCAACAAGCGGCCGTTCGTACGCTACGGCCGTTATTCGCGGACAAATGTTTGGCGATTTCGTTGTTTATTAAGGCGATCCAGTTTTAATAAAGGAGCGCCGTCCGCGTTCGGCGAAAAATCGCGCGGGAATATTGTTGGATGTGTTTACAGACGAGATTTAATCGAACGCGACGTAACCATGGATTTTCCTTCGCGCGGTCCCATGTACTGTTTGCCGAACATATATTTAAATAATAAGAACACCAACCGCGCTCGGCTACCCTCCAGAAATCTTATTAGGCGCGTCCGCTCCTCGCCAAACGTTTCACGGAAAGTGTACTATCAGCAGCTTTAGATCGACCCGCTTCGTTTCGATCGTGCGATAAACACCGTGACCACGTAGTAACCGGTTAACAAGCGACGCTGATAAACACGACGATTAAAAATCAATGGCCGGAAGGGTGGTTGCTCGTCGGTTCGCCGACGCGACAAATCTTCCTCCCCCGGTTCAGGAGGCAACCAGCCCCGAGGGTACAGTCGACAGAAGCAGCCAGGAAGAATGCACACCCCGGATCTCGCGTCTGAACAAATACCGCCTCTAATTTACATTTTAATGGATCTAAATTGAAATCTGGTGGACGCAGGCCGAGATAAATTGTGCAAACCGCCGGGCAAGCTTACACGGGCTATTTACTTTTTATCAGTTATTGCTGTCGCCGGATGAAACCGGAGTTCGATGGACGGTGAGCGTCATAGTTGGACCAACTGTAAATTGCTAATTATCCTGGGACCGTTTCGAGCACAGTCTACCGAAAGCTAGGTGTTAGGTACTGTTTGCTTTGGTTAAATGAGTCTGGATATCTTCGAAAAGCCCTGCGCTTCGGCACTGTTCCCCGGTGTGCAGCGCTCGGTGATGGTTAAGTCGATTATTTCCATGCCTCGGTGTTGGACCGTGGACTGTAACTATAGTTCTAACTTACGTGCTATTATCCCTTCGCGGCTCGATCGTATCTTATCGCACATGGCCATGGTAATTGAATTGTGTTTGTTAAGTACACAGGCTTGTAGTGCGGATGCTTTACGTTCGAATAAACTATGCTTTCGTTGTTAAATACAGGTAAACAATTCCCTCGTGATCCACGCTACATTCACACACAAGAGACTCCTGGGATTTCTACATAGACCTACGCGGAATCCGAAGCGTTCCTCAACAATAAATGGGCGAATACGCAACTCTAAAGCACACAGGTAAATATAATCCGTACCAGTTTGGATTATGAATTCAATCTACGTCACTGTAATTAACAGTAATTGCGTTCCGATCATCGTTAGCCAGGAGTATCCCGCGAAGGCAGCGCTTGCGTCCGCCTTTGCGAGATTGGCTTAGGAAGCAGCACGCCGTTTCGTTCGTCCGTGAAATCGAAGCGGCGCGGCCGTGCAATTAGTGCTTCTTAAAATTACCGGCGACCAGGTGATGGTGGGAGGGGGACGGGAATTAAACGAGGAGGGATATTTGCCCGGCATTAATTGCAATTAAAGCCGTAAAACTGGTGACAGGAGCAGGTAAACATAACTTCCCAATTATTATTCCCCCGCCTCTGCGCAGCGCCGCCCCGACTTACATCACGATTACCCTCTTCTCGGGTCAGCGATGCCTCGAAGGAGCCGGCTACCCGTGGACAACGATAAATTGCTAATTACCCCGGGGCGGCTTGCGCTCTGAACCGAATCAGGGGTAGTATAGAAAACTCCCTCTCGCCAGGCTACACATTTTCGCGGGAGCTAGGCGGGAATCGGTAGAAAAGTAAGTCGATGTTTGGATGGGGATCCTCTGTTGTCTTTGGAATGAGAACTCATCAGAGGTTGGCCACAGTAAATTGTTACTGTGGAGGAATCAAAGTGGGAGCGAAACGTTGCTCGCTAAATCTAGATGGAACGACATTATTCATGGGCCGAGTTGATAAATGGGTGTCACGATGAAGACTACGCCTGTAGGCGAACGAATTGTCCAATTACATCGAGCAGCTTCAGGGTAAAAGTCACTGGCCTGAGGGCTTCGAACGGATACCGTGGAATAATTCCTGCGGAAACGATTTGACACTTTTATCCCACGTAGACGTATCGATCGCGCCAGTGAATTACTTTCTAGATATATCCACCGAATGATTGAGGGGTACTCTGTGGATTGCCCCCCTCCCCCCCAATTATGAGTAATTTATAATTATAAGTCAGGGGAACAATCTGACCGGATGTTTTATGCGTTGCAACCTGTTATTTCGTGCTCAACTAAAAACTCCGCGGATGTTGCGTAACAGGATATATCAGTGAGTTCATCCTGCCCTCGCTTCTCCAGGAAATGCCTGTAACGCATATATTTGGATTCGATCGTTGCGTATTTAATCGGGTCTCATTTGGCTCAATGGCGTTTAATGCTGATCACGGACTGTGTAATTAAGGGAAGATGAGACAATTAGATAACCAAGACGAGTTAAACATTATCCGCGCTGTTTAGTTGCAGTAATGGTCGCAGATACGATACTAATGGCCGACGATAGCCTCGCGGTTTTAACGTAATTATGCGAAGACGAGAAGAAGGGTGACGATATTGAATGTATCCTGGTGTTCTTGACAGACTATATTAAAATACATTAAGGAGTCTCCGTACCTTGGCGGCCTGAAAACGAGCGCGGTATTTGGGATTTTTTTAAGAGAAAGCCTCAAATTATATTTAATAAACAATCAAGTGGTTTCGGCGCACTGGTTCGGTCAGTTAACAATTTTAAAGCTAATTTGCAATTTTAAATTTTATCATTTTCCGACGTTTCGGTCTGCGGTTTAGACCTTTTTCAAGGAAAGATTTAAAAAGTATTGAGTTCGCTTTAAAGTCACACGTTTGGTAGGACGCGTAACCCGCGAGTCGGTTGGAACGTGACTGGTTACGCGTCCTACCAAACGTGTGACTTTAAAGCGAACGCAATACTTTTTAAATCTTTCCTTGAAAAAGGTCTAAACCGCAGACCGAAACGTCGGAAAATTATAAAATTTAAAATTGCAAATTAGCTTTAAAATTGTTAACTGACCGAACCAGTACGCCGAAACCACTTTATTGTTTATTCTAAAAATACGGTCGATATCTGAATTATTTTATTCCAAATTATATTTATTGAAAACTATATGCCTAACATATATTTGTACATATTTGTAAGGCGCTCTATTTGAAGCAGTATAACTCCAAATATAACCACTATTTTTGCATACAATTTTTTCTCCATATTCTCTAAAGATTGACAAATGAGACCACAAAGCTGTATGTAAATATATGTGATGGTTTTGTTTTAAAAAATTCGACAAGTTCGAATCATTTTTCGTCCAACAAGGTAGGGAGATCCCTAAAATGAATGCATGACCATTTTACCATTCATCACACATGTCAGATCGTATTGCTAGTCTGTCTATACTTATGTAGTATCTATCCTTATACTACTTAAAGATCATTCTCCTCAAATCAGTAGTATAGGTCCGCCATAAGTAACTACAGAAAATAGAGTCGTTTAGTAAACTCGCCGGTGCTATTCGCGTCCTTTATGAGCATCCAAATAATAATTGCGTAAACTCATAAGGGCAATGTGGACAAAATTACGTTATTAATCTCAGAATTACTGCATGAGAGCCTCGCTAATTCGCTTATCGTTAGATCGGACCCTCCAAAAATAGTGTTAGAAAGTCGCGCTTCAATTTCTGTACATTAAAGAAGGCTCCAAAGAAATACGTCGCAATATAACTCTAGAAAGGGAAAAGAAATAGCAAGAGTTTCGCGTGGACCAATGTCATGCACAGTTTCTCCGTAACAAACTAAAAAATACGAATCGTACACGGTACGTCGATTCGGAGCATCCATCACTCCCGGAACTTTATTCTTGTGTCCCTGGCGCTTTTACGTGCCGCGAGGAGAAAAGTTGAAGGAGAAAGGATATCGAGGGACGATCGGCGATATTGCAGCGATCGCGCCCCCCAGCAATTCTGGAACAACACGTACGACGATTCCGCCCCGACACCACCACCCTCCCTCCCTTCCAAGCCCTCGGAATTCGAATCACAGAAATCCGTGCAGACTGTTCGAACCTCGAGGATATTCTCTTTGCGCCAACGACTACAAAGGAGACCGGTCTCTTACGTGCATTAATGCAGAAACGTGATCGAGGAAATCGATAGGGAAGCCGGGGACTTTGTTGCACGTAAACACTGACACGCGCCACACGGACACAAAGGGCACCGGTTCTCGTTTAAGCCTCGAATTTGCATCGTTGTGAAAGCGATTTCAGCGTTACACGATCTTCCCCTTTGGTGGATTAGCGCGCAGCCGATAGAGTATCTTTTACTACAAGACGAAAGCGTAAGGTGTTATCTTCATAGCCTACTTGCAGGTGGTTTTCACCGATAGACGTATCAAATTGCAGGACACTTGACAAAACGATGGAACGGTACAAGTCTATTTTCATCCACGACCCAGGTGAAGGTAAGAAGATAACGAAACTGTGTACCGTTCGGTGGAAGTAAGAGATCTATAATTATTTTAACGATCCGCGAAGACGGCATCTATTAAAGTTGAGAGAATGAATTTTTATTAATCACCGTTGGTGCCAGGAAATCAAGCACCACCACTGTTGCAGTAATGGTAAACATTACGATGGTAATGATTAAGCTCCAGTATATAGTCAAAAATGGAATGCGATCTTACTAGAAGAAGTTGGAAAAAGTTTCTAATTATTATCCTCGTGGCGTCTGAATTCTCTCATAAAAAATTAAAGACCTACAATGAGGGAAAACTGTTAAAAGCTCATTCCCGGTTCTGGGAAAACACTCGCGCAGGAGAAGCGTATTCAATAAGGTACGAAAAATATTTTCCCTCTGCTATCCGGTATTCCATCCGCGGCAGCCGTGAGCGAACAAGCCGCGTAATTCAAGTCTAATAAAACGCGGGGGCGTTCATCGCGTTACACGAGTACCGCTGTCGACGCGAGTGCTCGCTAAAAGTTCCATTAAAGTCGAGGCCAGGCAACGTGGATCTCCGCGTTTCCCCCCCTCCCCGTTAACGTTGATTCGAGCAACGGAACGGCTCCCAACGAGCGACAGCGGAAGCCAATCTTCGACAGGCCGGCTCTCTGTCCGCCCGGCTATCGATTCCTTCTCGCGTTCTTATCGGCAATTCACCGTGGCCGCTCGCCGTGGAACTTATCGATTCCGATCAGGGACACGACGTGCTCTATGGGCGCGGAAAAGCGCAGGAAAGGCCGGACGGTGATAAACGAGGCGGCTCCCCCCCCCCCCCCCGCGAAAATTAGTTTATGTGCGGGGCCCCACGTGTCGGACATGACAGCTCTAATTTGCAGGTAGTTCCGAGGGATATAGCGGCCCCCCGCGGTATGCAGCGAAGAAGGGACGCGAGGGGCCGGCTACGAGAAGTCGACTGTTAATTGCATTCCCATTTAATTAAAAGACTCACCAGTGAGGTGATGAGGTAACTGTGATAGTCGCTCATCATCCCTATTTGCTGCGCCTGCTTCAACACGTCGTAAATCCTCTCGGTGGAGCAATCCAGCACAATGTGCGACTCGGCCGAGTTCTTTATCTGCTTCAGCAACGGTCTGGAACAGAAAGAGACGCAGTCGTAACAAGCGATACACTCTGTAGAGCGCTCCCCGTGGCGGAGTCGCCGCGACGGGAAACGGAGGTGTGCGTGGGACATGATTTCCGGTATTAAAAGCATCGCCAATCCTTTGACCGTAATATTATCCCTGTGCAGGTTGGAAAACCGGTGAGACGAGTAAAAACGATGCTGTGCCGCAGGAACGTTTAGCAAAAGGTATGATGATACCTCGCGATCATGGAGAGAGGATGATTGGTAACGCGATCTAATCCGCTAAAACTAACTATTTAATTGTCAGATTTGAGCGAGCTAAACCGAGCGCGAAGCGCGGCTATTCGATATCCTACGGTTCAGATATTTTCAACATTGTCCGTATAGACGACGGCAGCATCGATCCTACGCGGCTCATTCGTATTCACCGCTATCAAAATCCGATTACCGGAACGCGTGGGTGAATCGCGGAAGCGTCGCATCGGAACTCGCGTTAGAGCACTCACGGCGGCTGACAGCGCGAAATAATTTATTTAAATTATCCAGGCTCTTTCGACCGGCAGCGGGAATGAAATCAGATCAGATGTTTGATTACGAATCAAACGTCGGGGGTGGGTTGACCTCTCCGCGAGGCTGGCTCCCGCGCGTTCACTCGCGGCGCCCTCGGGGGACCAGGAACTTCCGATTCCGGAGATACTCCCGCGCCGAGTGTACTTCTCTGATCAAAATTTCATATCTCAAGCAACCTCTACCTGCGGCGCCAGACCTCGCCCCCTCGCCGCCTCCCCCACGAACGCTCCCTACCCCTCATCCAACATGCACGATAATGCGAATCTCCTTATGCGCCCGCTGGAACTTGGACCGCCGCTCATTGCCGGAATTTTTCATGCGGCCTGCATAATTCACCGGAAACTCTCTTTTACGCGCCTCGTTCCGCCGCGGCCCCCGGCTCGTCTTAGCGCGCTTTTACCCCATTTCGACGAAATTCGCCCGCGGAACAATGAAACGCGTACGTGCGACAGCCAGAAACACCCGAGTTATACCGGAGGGCCTCGGCCGACAAGGGACCGGTCCGCGCGACGCATATAAAACCGCCACCCTTCGGCTTTTATAGCGTGGAAAGTGTCCGTTGGAGAATTCCTCATGATTGGCTGGATTTATGGGGGCGCATCGCGAACGCCCGCCAACCGGCAAGGGAGATTTATCGTCGCGGGACGCAGCGGCTACGCGGCGAGTTTCACGAGTTCACTCTGGACTATAGACTCTGGAGCCTGTCTTATGGTAAATTTTCTATTAAGTACTTGGAGTATCGTGCAAATGGAATTCGATAGATACTCCTCGAACCGACTAAGCACCTTAATTAAGCACCACTCTGTGGAAATCTGACGTTTTGCCGTCTGTTATTAACATCACCAGCAGGTCGACCCTGTTACTTTTCCAACCTCGAAGCCCAGTGATGTACCAGAACAGCTTCGGCAGAATTCTCTTTAAGCCCCCTGTCGCGGAACTGCTAGCGTTCACAGCATGGTGTACCTTTAAAAATGTACGTGCACTTTGTGACGCGGTTTCCGTTTAAGCGCCGCGTGCCGTGCACACGTGCAGAGGCCAGCAGCACGGTCGACGAGACGCTTCTTTATTCAGCAGCGGTATTGCGCGACTTCCGCTGCGTCAAATACTCGCGCGCGTGGCCAACGGCGCCCAAGAGTCGCGCGACGGACCCAGAAATCCTTCAACGGCAGTTTTACGACGGCGTGGATCGAGCGATCCGCGGGGTTACCAAATAGTCAACCGAACTAAACAATATACAAGGAATCATTTCGCTTTACGGTGGCTCGTAAAACGGCGCGGGGTTTCCAGGTGCGCGAGAGGAGGAGTATCGGTGCCTGGGGTTCCGGGGTGGGGTGGGGTAGCCGTGGATTTCTTCGTGCCTGCGAACTTTTTACGGACTCGTCAGACACGGGGGAAGGGTAATCGAACATCGTGGGCGCTGACAGCCGAGCTTATTTCGCGCGATACCCGGGAACAAGGGGCATAAAGTTTGCATTGGGAATGATAAGGAATCGATACGACTTCACGGGAGAACGAACCAGTTCCGCTGTGGCCCCGTGCGTGTTCCTTCCTCCTTTACCTTTTGCCGTCCTCTCTCCTTTCAGCCTGGATCTCGGTCCTTCTCGTCCCGTTCTTCCTTAACTAAATGCCATCATCGAAGCTCTATTCTCAAAAGGCTCGAACGGTCCAGCGTAAGCCGAGCAACGTCTCTCGTTTCTTTTCCCTCTCTGCGCTCTCTTTGCCTCCCGTCCCGACTCCCGTGCCACTTTACTTGGCTCGTCACCGTTCTAGATGGCTTTCGAGATACCTCCCGAGATAGTCGTCCTCCTGGGAGGATAGGCTGCTTGTGACCGAGAGATACTGCCGCGGAATCGTTGGCGACAAGCCCAGTCTCACGGAATTTTTTAATCCTGTGGGACGAGGGGCACAGCGTGAGAGAGAGGGAGAGAGAGAGAGAGAGAGAGAGAGAGAGAGAGAGAGAGAGAGAGAGAAAGAGAGAGCGAGAGGGGAAAGGAGGGAAGCAGTGAGAAACGGGAGATGAACTCTACGTCGGGCGTTGGTCGCTGAACGAACCAGATAAAAGATGGATGGTGCCCGGAGCAATGGTTACACCGGTAATCAACGCGTCCGTTACAATGTGACTAATGAGATCCGCGGTTATGTATTGAGATTGATGATCATCCGTGGGAGAATAATGTCGCTCTGTGCGGTAGGGGTTTATTTTTGCATAGTGGCTGACGCGTTACTCAAATATTTCCGTATCAGCTCGGCAGGAAATGATTTACTTCGTTGTTTAATTTCACCATATATATGAGGGAAGCGCGGTATACTGTGTAGTATAATGGCAGTCGAAAGAAAGCTTAAGAATAATGTTCTACGTAATTAAATCGGTATTGTTTGCCCATTCCGAAATAGCTTGTACCTACATATGAATTTCGTACAATCGAATGCCTACAATTCCACAGCCATTAAATTCTATGCTGGGGATGTCAGAGTCGCATTACTCGGAATTATTAAACAACGGTTACGCTCCGGAATTATTAGATCGCCCAAGCATCGTTCACCCCGAATAAATGATTCGCGATGCAACCGAAATCAACCGCGTTTCAATGTGAAAGGAGGAATGTTAACATAGGCAAAACTAGACAGACTACAGTGCTATATACCCTGACCGAGGAAACTCGGCCAGACAACTCGTCCGGCAATTTGAAATTCATTTTGTTCACCCCCCCCCCTCCCTCCCCCCGGTAAAGTTACGTCGTTAGAGGGAGAAAGTTAAATTCGACGCAGGACTGTGCCAGAAATTTCTCTCGCCCCAAAAACAATCGCCCGCTGGAACGTAGCGATTCCAATTTTCTTCGTATTGGACGCAAGAGGGACATCTTTACGATGGTGGGACGTCTTAATCATTTGTTACACTTGCCCGAGCGCGAGGACCCGAATCGGTGTACATTAATAAAATGCAAAATTTTCCGGGAATATCGCGTCCCCTAGGAAATGGATAGAGCAATTTTACTTAATGGAAGACGCTGGAGCCAGAACAACGTGTAATCGCCATCGACCGTCGACTATTCGCGAAATATTACCATTGCGGTGATATTTAAGGTCTCTTTATCCTTTTTTAATGCTTCCAACGACGCTGGAATTCGGCCACCAGTGTGTACCGCGAGCATGTACGGGCACATTAAATGGTACCAACGTCCATAGAAATTGCTGAAGTGGAAGTGTCCTTTCAAATTAAGGAGGTACACGGGTATTAGATGGCTAAAATGAACGGTTTCATTTGGGTTGGATTGAAGGACGATTAATAATTCATACCATTTGCACGTTTTACAATACTTTATTGTGGATATAACACGTATTTTAAGCCCAGGAAACTGGAAAAATGTTAAAAATGAAAGGAATTACGAAGTATCAAAGTGGGCGCTGCACAATGCACCCGTTAAAACGTTGAACTACATAACTCGAGAACGGATTAATATTTTTAGTGGAAATTTTAACTGAACCTACAAAACACTCTTCTCTGGAATATGGAAATCGATCGAAAAATTTTAATTAAAATTCATAGAGTGATACAACAAATATTAACTTTGAAGGATATTACTGAAGTAATTCTGTGATAAATGTTGTCTTAAATGTTTTTTAAGTATGCGATCTTGTTGAACGCGTTCCACATTGTGGAGAAAAGTGTTTTGCAGGTTCGGTTAAAATTTCAACAAAATATATCGATCCGTTCTCGAGTTAGGATGTTTACCGTCTTTAGAAACATAGTCTTGAGAAAAACGGCCTTAAAGCCCGTTACTTTTTACGCTGTAATTCTCGCAATTTTTCGATTTTTTCAATGGAATCTTTTTTAAAATACATCCAAGACTTGTGGCTATCATAAACAATCGAAAAAAAAATCGATTCTTTGACCCCGAAATACCCGTGTACCCCCTTAAATGGAAACACGTTTCTAGCTTTTACAAACATAGAGGACCAACAAAATCATCCCCACCACGTGAATAATAGTCATCTGTTTTTACAGAAACAAATTGTCACATCCTGCGATTCAATATTTGGAATAAACGTCAATAAATGCCAAACAATTTCCAGGGTGATATTTCTACGTGCAAGTATCAGATGTATATCTCCCCCCCCCCCTCCCCCTCCTCCAATACGAACACAGTTATCGCGAGTCGAATAATTGCTTCTACAATGGAACTATCGAGCACTTTTTTCGAGCGACCTTTTAAAACGCAAGTTGTATTTCGACGCAGTGTACCGTATTAAATTGTCAACGCGTCAGCAACAATAGGACCTCCTACGGCGAGGTATTTTTCGAATTAATACGAAACGATCGCGGAGCAAATAAAACGCGACGCGAGTAATGGCGTAGCATCGAGTTTTTTCCCTTCGTCCCTTTCGGTGAATGCGTTTAATTCCAAGCGATCGAGCGTCCAACAGTATCGATACGAGTTTTGATGGCCTCTCGAGACGTGACTTAACGGCGAGGATTGAGTGTCCGCGTGAAATAACCAGGCTTAATTATCGAGGGGGAGGGAAACTCGTGGAAAAGCGCTCTTACATTTAGAGGAAGTTTACCCGAGGAGCTTGAGCCGTCTTCAAACGATGCAGGACCTAGAATCGAGTTAAAACTCTAGGCAGGCGGCACCAGACATTATAGAAATTAATTCGTTTTTTTTCGACTTTCTTTCAGAAGAACTTCCTTTCCAATTTAGAGGAGCGACGACGCGAACTGTCTTCTTGACATATGTATTTTAATCGCTGTTTTTAGATATCACAGATTTTCATACGTCTTTCACTTCTGAATCATCTTTCGAATCTCAATGAACGTATTCTATCAATTACAGCGCAGTTTGTTTATTTCAACGGTCGCTAGCAATTAATTTCCGTTAAATGGGAGGAAATTATTGGAGCGTCGAAATTCCTGGAAATATGGTGGATCGCGTCTCTCCAGGGATAATTAATTAAAAGGGAATATCGAGGGGTCGCGCGTCGCGGAAGCAATTTAACGGGCTTCGAGATCGAAGCATCCTTATTTCGTTCGATTAATTTCCGCGATAGCTTTCGCGCGCGGCGTCGTTTCCGGTCGACGCCAGTGGGCGTGCAATCGGCTCGCGAAGATCACTGCGACCGTGCGCCTCCAGCTCATCCGATTACAAATTTACTTTGCATCCCCGATCTTAAATGCGAGATTCAATCGACCATGCGTTAGTCCGCGGACAGTCTTTTGCGAATCGTTTGCGCGCACGGACACATGCAGAGGAACGGTGGTCATATTTAGCGAACGTCCGAGGCCGGAAATTAAGTTCCCACCGACATGCACGCGAGACGCTGGACGGTATTAGAGACACACTCCTTTGGTCAGCGTTCCTCGACAGTCGATAATCTTACATCGTACGGCTCATTTAGCCAGTATGGAATTTTGCATAAATTTGCGTGAACGATAGCCGTGGAAGAGGTGGAAAGTAACATCGGCTGGGACGTCGTGTATCGTTAATGGCTCGTGACGATAATCCCCGGCAAACAAGTTAATTGAAAATAAACGAACGGCGCGCGTACGTCTGGCACGTTGAACAAACTTCCTTTCGCGACGGTTGCGTGCTGACGCTTTAAACGCTGCCGAGGAATGCTGTTGAAAATTATAAAGGCACTGTGTGCTCTGACAGTCATCGACTATCCGAGCCATTTCGAACGTTCAACTAGCCGAACCGATTCCTCCTTAAGAATCGAATAAAGTATTGCCTTCTAATTCCAAAAACAACTCCTCAAAGAAACTGTAACAATCCGTGGAGCCTCCCACGGGTCTATCAAACTCCCATCTACATCGATTCCAAAACAACATCACCACGATATCAATATAATATTCCCCTGTGAAAAACAAAGTGTCCTCGGCAATTGCAAAGGGCCACTCTCCCATCCCAGGAAGCAATCCTTTCCATCAGTTAATACTGATGTTGCTACATCCGCGCTGGGCTAATCCGATCAGTCATCGAGGGAGAAATACACTGTTCGACAGGGAGTCGAGGAATTTCCTGGGTCCGTGACAGGCAAGGAAACGCTGTCCGCGTTATTTCGACGGGATGGACGTGCGCGTTTGCCCGTTGGCATTAATTGTCCGCTGGCTGGTTTCACTGGCCTCGCCTTGTTTCACCTTTCGTTGTTGTGTCCGCTCGATGGACAACACCGGACAGGGCGGCAACTGGAAAAGGGAAACCGTGGAAACAGCACGAGGAGCGTACAGTAACCAGGGGACTTTGTTCCCCGCGTTAGTCACCCTCTGCTCGCCCCCCCCCCCCCAGGGGAGAATCACTGCGTCAGTTACTGTAAAGTCGCGGTACTCTGTGCCTTTCCTCCCGCAACATCCCCCCCAGGAGCTGTACGACGGTAAATCGGTGGAATTTTTCTAAACTCGGGCTGAAAAGGATTGTATATTCTGCCGAAGCTGCTCCGCGCGGAGAAAGAAACGCGCATACACGCTGGTATTGTCAACGACGCCAGTGGAATAAAAGTTGCCGAGCTGAAGGAACTGCCATTATTCGTTGGCAGAAGGCTCAGCCTGGCTGGATGGTTTCCAGTCGACGCGTTATTTTAAACATTCCGCTGCAAGAAAATGTTCGGTCCTTGGGAATTTGAAAAACGCAGAGTCTCTGAGCTTGGCGAGATCATATTTCCGTTTAGGTATATGATCGGGTGCAGGTTCTTACAACAGTGGATTGACTGGTGGATTCCTTAACACTAGGAACAAGAATGTTGAAAGCACCAAACTTCAAGTTCCAACTCGCGAAGCTCTTCTTGATATCACAGGGGATCGTTGGAATTGTTTTACGACCGAATCACGCTCAGACAGGATGCTGTCGATATTCGGGATTTCTAAGGAATAATAGCAGTAATCTGCGCATTCCTACGATTAAAGCCAGGACATTTGCCTCCATCCGTCTAAGGAGATTAATTCCTGGAATTCTTAAGGAATCCCTTGTTCCGTTTCTTTGGTACCTATTACTCCCGCTACGCTTACCGAATAATAGACAGGATTCTGCGATGAAGCAGTGCTGAAAAATCACACCCGTAAAAAGTTACATGAGAAATGCGTGCCGTGAGGGAACTCTGCATTCGACCGTGTTACTCTGGTGGACGCGCTGATACCGTAACCTCGATACCCGCCTTGTCGATGCAGGCCGGCTGAAAAAGTGACTCCCCGATTGGAACATCGTCGCGAAAATACCGCTACGTGATCGCGTGCAAAATTCAAGGCTCACGGGTTACGATGATACCAGCGATCCCCCGTCGAGAGATCCACGATTACTGTGCGCTGTAATAATAAATCGAGCAAAGCGCTGCGCCGCAACTTCGCGAGGCTCTCGCGTGCGGCCTGAAGAATGCTTGGCGCCAGCCGCGAAATTAAGACGGGAAGAGGAGACGAGAGGCGCGATAAGAGAGAAGGAGTCGAAGCCAGGGCGAGAAGGGAGAGGAACGACCGTGCGTGGGCAGTAATAAAAGGAACCGTATTCCGGGCTCTCAAAGTTTCCCCAGCTGGAATAACGTACAGATGCGCGGGGAACAAATTTCCACGCGTTGCCTATAATTTCAAGGGAGAGGCCACGCGAAACCAAGATAAATATCCCGCTTTCCACCGCGAGAACGCCCGTTTGGGGATTTTATTTGCTCGAGTCGCGGAGTTTTATTCGCGGCGGGAACTTCGAGTTACCCTGGGAAAGCTCGGGGAACGGGCGAGTATTAAGCGAAAGCAAGACAAGTGCTTGTCCCCTTGATCACTGCCTACGTAAAACTCGCGGTTTTTCCGGATGCTGAGTAGGGGAACAGTGTAGGGAAAGCAGCCATGGTTGCAGGATAATACTTTTTTACTTTGGTCGACTGTGGATTAGACTGATTAGAGTAACGATCAATAGTTACTCCAACTTCGTACCTATGCGCAGAATTGTCTATTTTATTCAGAATTAATACAAGTGTAGCGAAATGCTTCGATAGCCTAAGTAGGCGTGAAATCGAATTTCTGTTAAAATCAATACCAGTGATTGTACAAGGACGACGCGAGACGAGGCAGTGATTCGAGGTCGCCGAAAAATCGCGGGAAGACAGCGATTTGAAAGTTAAATCCTAGTAATGGCATTCAAAGGGTACCGCTAGAATTAAATCCAGCTCCGAACGCGAGGAAGCTGTTTTCCTAAGACCCGCGCCGAGTTTGAAATTACAATCGCTCGCGGCGCTCGGAGTCCTCCGAGCGTCTCGCGAAAGCGGATTACCATTCGTAATCGCTGAAGAAAAATATGAACTACGCGGCCGTTCGGAGGCACGAGTCATTTGCACGAAACTAATGTTATTATTTGCCACTAGTTATCTCGAAATTCCTGGCACGGAGTTAAGAAGAACGAAGTTGCGGCGCTTCCGCGGGCCAACGGATGAAACTGTACCTCTTGCCGCATATTCTATGGCCACGCTGCACCTTGATCGTTTGTTTTCTTCGTATACACCGCGACGCGACAATGCTCCACCATCTTGCTAACTGATCTAATCATTGCCCGTGTAATTCTCTTAGTTGTCTTGCTTTTGCCAATTTCTAAAGCAGCAACATTGACGTGCAATTTTTCATCAGTGGGTTCCTTTGTGTAACGTGTAAATCCTCTTCTATCTTAGACTTCCTCCTAACTCGTCCTCCTAATATTCCCAACTCGGTACGTTCAGACGTTTACGGTAAACCGAACGGACGGCATACGTTCATAAATTGCTGGAAAGTTTGACTCGCGGTTGTTGGTGGCAACAATTCCCCAGCAATTGATTTTACTCGCGTCAGTGTGCCACGGCAATGCGGCATTTGATATTTGCCGGGAGTTCCTTCTGTCCTTGCATCCCGTGATAAACGGTAGGACCTGGTCTCTCCGTCGTCTTTATGCGCGTGCACGTGCCTCCGCTTAACTATGGCATAACTACTGGCCTGGCGAGCCGGTGACAAAGTGCATCGTATAAATACACCGTGTGAATGCGTGCGGTTATTTTTTAGAGGATAAGGTCTTTGAATACGGAATCCACGTTGCACGGCGAGATTAACGAGTACGACTGGACCACGTACCACGTTTTATTACGAATAAATTATTCCCAAGCTTTCTTCGTTCGTATATTTTCACGTGCTAGAGCAATTATATGTTTCATCCTAAACAGTGCAATCTTCTTCGCTGTTCCCTCCTCAGTATGAGTTACGCTACGTAGATATAAATGCAAGAAAAATTCGCTCAACCAAAATTAAAGTGCGCCAATGGTCAGACAACTGTTCCTCTATAAACTTGCTTTATTATTATTTAAATTCTAAGCGTTTTCGTCACACCTTGCTCTCAAATTGAGGGAGCTTAAGGCGTCAGTTTCTAGATTCCTGGATTCAGAATTGTGATTTTTAGTACCTAGAATTTCGCGTATGAAGGGTCCAGTGGCGTGTCTACGAGGATTCATCCCTCTTCATGGCCTAAGAGTAAACTAGCAGTAGATATTCAACACGAGCGAACAATGACGTCCAACGGAGGAATAACTCGTTGAAGCTCCTGTTACCAATTACGCCCCGGTGAAGCTGACGTTGTCGGTTGCTTGTCGTTAGAACAAATTTTTCGCCAAGAAGATGTATCTCAAATATGGTACGCGCTCCCGGCAAGCGAAGGAAAAGTTGCTGGAATTACAGCGGAAACCACGTTTCAGAACCGGTGGAAAGTAATTTACTCTACTTGTCTACCTTTGCCAACCAGTTGGAAGGGCGCACGTTTCATTCTAACACTCTAAGTGGTTATCTTTGTGTGGGAGTTTCGACCATAGTTAGCGCGGGTAAAAAGAAAACACAACTACTTAGACCAACTTCCGCACCGTACGCTTGCTCATTGTTCGCGTTACACATATATCTCGATATTCCCCGTTCCCGTTCGTCTGTGATTCACGTTCCCGCTAAGGCTGCGTTATTCCCGCGAATAATTCCCAAGACTTGGGACTCGGAATTTGGCAACTTGGATCCCTGGATACGCGGTGGAACAGGGATACTCGTGGTTGTCCTCTTAACACACCGAAAATATTTTACAGAACTGTATAGTTTATGCGAGCTGTTGTTGCGAATACTGGTTTCAGCAACACAGTTAGCCTGCGTAGTCACACGTGGTGTATCACACCGCAGGCAATTTTCGAGTTCAAATGTCGCGCCTATTAACATTTATAAAGTTAGTGAATTCTAAAAAAAAAAAGAAACGCTTTTTCACTCATCTAGTTTTTTATTCACAAATTTCATTATATCAAAATTTACATTTTTAGAAAAAGGTTATTACACCGTGATTGAAAAGTTAAAAGATTAAAAAATACGATAATGGTAACTCAAAAATGAGGCTGGGGTGCAGTGAACCCCAGTCATCAATTTTTGATTATATAAAGTGTGACAGGGTTAAGGGGTTAAAAAAGTTGGTAGACGACCCACAGTGTTGTCAGACAGCACCCGTAACTTGGCTGTTCCTCGTTGTGATCCGATGGTTTGGAAGGATTCAATACTAGCCACGAGACATTATTCTCGTGGCATACACGCCGCAGGAGCGAGCGTCTGGATTGGAATAAGCGAAGAGCTCCCAATGGGGCATGAGTATCGAAGCAACCGGATAGGATAACTGGTTGCAGTCTGGTGAACGTTTCGCCTGATATATCATGTATGCATGCGCGTGGTGGAGCGTAGGTGTGCCAGCTATTTCACAATAAATATCGGCCCTCTCGATGAAAATGGTAAAAAATTGATGCAACTGGCGCGTCGACGCGGTTTCTGATGTTAACGACTTTCCGATAACGCGCGTTCCGATCGTACCTACTAGCAGATTTAATGAACCGAAAGCTCGCCGATGGAAATATTGGTACGATCTGAGATTTAGCGAAGGTCAAGTAAAACAGAGGAAGGAAATATGGAAATTTATAGTGCCGGCGGAGTCGCGCTCCAACTTTGTCTGGATATCAATTTGCGTGTCTGAAAAGTTACGAAGGACGTTTCTCGGAAAATCTCGGTGCTGACAGTTCGATCAGACCAGCGCGCTGGTTACTATATTAAATGTATTATAGAGTGGCGTTAAAACAGTATAAGTAGAATAATTTCTGTGCCTTCGCTTAATATTTTTTGTGGAATTCATGTTCTCTGTGCTCTTTCAAGACACACCACTGCAAAAATGTGTTGACGCATTCTTATTTTGAAATTAGTTACATCTCGGTTGAAATTCAGTAGTTGAAGATGAAGCTGCCAGAGCGCAAAGATCAAAAATTCGAGATGCAAACACCGGGAAGCGAGGTGATACCACTTTTCTTCCTTCTTTTACGGTACTTACATAAAACAGTTAGCAGAATTACCAGCTGCTGTTATTAAAACAGCACGCTGGTAATTCCATATATTCATCATTTTGCAGCAGCCGCGCGCGTACGTAAAATAATATCGGTATTTCACCCACTCGTACCGTTCCACTTCGTTTCGTTCCGCAAGAGTGCCAATTTTACAATACAAAGTCCATTAACGAATCCACCTGTTTAATCAGCGCCCAGCTAGCGAAAGATAATGAAACCGATATTACGCTGATGGCACGGAAACAAGTATTTGTCAGAAATTCCTATATGCTTCTCTCGTATTACGCGCGGTGGCTTCCGTATGGAGCTTTCTGGCTGTTTACAAATCGTAATTTTTCAAGGGATCTCGTTTCTACGCAATCCTTTGTTAGGCACGGGAATCTTGGGCTCCGTCAACATAGGGCACAGGTTTTATTTGCGTTTCTCTGTGACTAGACGAAAACGGTGTAGAAAAATGTATGGAGATCGGTGGGGACGCGAAAGAGAAGCCTATTGTGGATTGAATAATAAAATTACCTAGTGGTTGCACGACTCGCGATAATAACGAGCAGGTAAGCTCTGGAACTTCTGATAGCTGAACTTTTCGCAATGTCGATCGAAATCATCCGCCGACGACACTACTAGTTTCGAGAAAACAAATTAACTTCCAACCGTCCGTTCACCCGATTCTTCGTGTTCTCCGCTCGTTTCAGGTCCAGTTCACGGTATCGTAGCACCTGCACGAACAACGTTTCGACGGAAACGCCAGGTTGAAGATGGCCCGCTCGAAATGAGGTTTCCATCAGTTAGTTTGCAAATTTCCAAAAGTTACTTCCGCTCGAGTTTCGCCCCGGCCGGATGGCATGGCCGCCGCGTGCTCAAACTCGCATTAGTAGTACGATCAGGCCAGAGCAGGGCAAACTTTTCCGACGGAGTTGCTCTCATCTTCGAACTGGCACGGCAAAGACATTCACTTCGAAGGAACGGCTGAAAGGCATTCTTCCTCAGTTGCCACGTTGTGAAACGGGCACGAGCCTACGCCGTCATCGCAGTGCACGGGAGCTGCGTACGTTCTTGGGTGCGTCTTCGCCAAGTGTCCTGATTAGCGACACGTTTCCAGGGGGAAAGTCCTGGGAAAGGCAGGGACAACTTACTCTCATCCCCTTTGTACAACGAGCCAGTGTTTTCACAGAATTTGTAGCTTGTCACTTCCTTCTCAGAGGTCGAACATACTTAATTCGTTGGAGTACGCTCATTTAAGGGGTCACGTCCAGTTGGCAGGCAAAAAAAACGTGATTTTCGGGAATTTTTTGTAGAAAATAGTTGTAAAAAATTCCCGAAAATGACGTTCTCTTTCGCCTGCCAATTACTTGGGGGCCGAAAAAGGGTGGTCTTTGGAAATTTTGTTACTCAAAAACTATAACACATTTCTCAAAACATCTTTTTTCCTTTTAAGGATTGCATCTAGTACCGTTCATCGTAATTTTTTTATTTACAAATATTTATCAATAACTAAGTTATTGCCCATCACTCGAAGGTTCTCTCAAATAAAAGGCTCCTGCGGTGACCAAAATATTTAAAAAACCCTTCAACCGATTTACTTCAAATTTTACAAGCTTACTATAGGAACAATAAACTAGTGTTTGAACGAAGGATTTTTTTATCCGATGCTTAGTTTTCTTTTAATTGACGAAAACCAAGCACGGTTACTTTAAACATCAGCCATTTTTTCCCAAATCAATGTTTCGAAAAATCCTTCGTTCAAATACTAGTTTATTGTTCCTATAGTAAGCATGTAAAATTTGAAGTAAATCGGTGGAATGGTTTTTTAAATATTTTGGTCACCGCAAAAGCCTTTTATTTGAGAGAACCTTCGAGTGATGGGCAATAACTCAGTTATTGATAAATATTTTTGAATAAAAAAATTACGATGCACGCTACTAGATGCAATCCTTAAAAGGAAAAAAGATTTTTTGAGAAACGTGTTATAGTTTTTGAGTAACAAAATTTCCAAAGACCTCCCTTTTATCGGCCACCTGACTGAGCATGACCCCTTAAAGGCGCAGTGTGAGACTGACTCGATTGCAGCGTTAAATGTTCCTCGTTAATGTAATTATCTCGCCCTACGCGAAAAGCCTGCCTACCCCCACCACCCATTCCCGCAGTAATCTGTCACTTACCGCGTCCTCTCTGCGTAAGGTTGTTCAGCGCGCGATTCACTCACGTCGAGCAGATTCTCAAATCATCAAAGAGGATGAGAGACAATACTTCAAAAACGTCGTCGGTGTCATCGCGAAGAGAGTCGACCCCGTTTCCAAGGCTTCAAAGTACCTACGTTCTGATGCATTGGAAACGAAAACTTCAAAGATGCCTTTCCCGTTTCCAGCCCTTCGTTATCTCGCGCCTGACTAACGGTGCCTGCGTCCCATGGGATCTCTGGAAAAGGTGCGCCCTAGATATTGCATTCGCGCGTAAGCTTATTTTCGCGATTGTGGGCGGAGGGGGAGGGGGAGGGGAGGGAGGGGTGTAACAAGGCGCGGGCAGCGCGTCCCAGGATGCACCATTGCGTTTAATCCCGTGTGGACAGATCAGAGGGAACGGCGCGGCGCTTTCATTCGTCCGACGGTCGGGGAGAGCACGTCACGTCCGACGAGTACTTAATCGATTGTAAAAGGGAAGCGATGATGCATTGTCGTAGGACGGGAATCACTGGGAGAAATTCTCCAGGCCGGTGATGGATGTTAGCAATATCCAGGTGGTAAATTGAACGTGGCCGTGGAATTTTTCGGGTCCGCGCGAACGTGAGGATATCCTGTCCACGGTATTTCATTCCGAGCGCGGCGTCCGACGCAGATGTCACGTAGAAAGCTTTTTCCGATAAGTCATGCAGTCGACGTGTTTCGATGGCCGTTAATGCGCGAACAAATCCCGCTTTTCGCGCGGATCAAGAACGCATTATTCTTCCCCAATCTAATGGGACAACGTGTACAATTACCAGCGCGCGGACTGGCGTCGGTCAAGTCGAGACGTGTTATGGGGCTACCGGCCCAGGGAAGAAGAAATTCCAGCTAATTCTTCGGAATATTCGCAAGGGACATTGGAAAACTTGAAAAAATCTAATTAAAATCTTTTCTAAATGTACGAATTCAAACTTCAAAATCCTTGCAACTTCTGCAGCAGAAATGTCTACCAGGCATTACAGCTCAAGCGCGACGAGTCGATATCTAAACTACATACAAATTATTACCAGGCTGTTGACTGCGTAAACGCGCTCAATGTCTACTCAATAAACCAGTGAACTCTACCTTTTGCGCGACAAACGCGTCACGATAGCTGCTCGCAGGATGACTCGACGCTAGTATTGTTTATCTCTGGCTTTTTCCACCGCGACGCTTTCGTCGTTCGACTTCAGCGCAAACTGAGGCACCGTGAAATCTCGCCATTTGCAAGGAATCGTCTTCTCGGCTCCCATTTCGTTTGGAAATTCAACAAAGGTGCGAGCACGCGGCGCTGAGAACCGCTCGCGTATTTAGACTGCCTAATACTTTGCGGTGAGACCGCGCATGGTTCGCGAGTGTAGAAATTACGAACCGGCAAGGAGACCGTTGCGAGCCCGTTCTCGCGTCGTCAACGTCTTTGGGGACGGTCTCCATGGAGCGTGTAAGCGCCGGGCGCCGTTTCAACGAGGGACTGTACGGGCAACGTGAAATGGGTCGCCGCGACATTTTTACCACGGCCGGGCAGAAATTCCCGTCGACGCGAAGACAAACGGCCACTTCGACGCTGCGACTGGGTTCCTCAGGTATTCGCTGCTTGACGTATAGCGCGTGCACGCGGTGCAATGGTGATGCATTGCGGTGCAACGCGTCGCCCTACTCGGTTTACAGCGTCTCGCGGGCCGATATTCCGCACGGTGTTCCCGTTGCTTCCCGTTGTAACGACGATTTATCGCCGCTGGCGACGGCTCCTCGCGGGGGTTGAACGACGCTTCGACGGGGAGCCTGTGCAGTTGGTGTTTCAAAGGCAGAGTCAGCGAGCTTTTGGGGCAGTCCATTCTCCGAGGGTGGGCGCGAATGTGTGTCAAAGAATCAGTTGTGCGGAGCGATGTCGGTGAAAAGAGTGTGGTGATGTGAAAGTAGTAGGATGCGGAGTAGTTGAACGTCGAAAGTGAGGGTTGCATTCATTATAGTCTTTCGACAATAGCGCATTATCAACCCGAGTGCACTAATGTGGATTACCTACATCGTTTCTTCCATCTCGATGGAAATATTAGCTGCCTGTAGCGATTTTTGGCCAGAGATTCGGTTTGTTTTTCGTGCGCTAAACAGGCAATAGATCAAACTTCTTGAATGTCTGTGCAGCTATATATTTAGAGATCATGGAGATCGAGCTCGGTCCCTCCAGCTATATTTCACGAAAAGTGTTGCTTAGGAGCTGCCTGACAATATGAAGAAATAGTGGAGGGCCGCTATGAATAAACCATGCGCACGGTCGTTAAGGCCGTATCTCCTAAAAATGACGGGAAATCGTTAAAAGCTACAAAGTGACAGCAAGCCGTACGTGGTACGCTATTGAATAAAATAACCGTTCTAAAAACATGTTCTATGATTACATTAAATCATATCCCAGCTAGTTCTCAAGAACCCGCAATCGCTCACTACTCCTTCTTCCCTTTTATCCTACACCGAATGCAACCCCCATTCCAAAATAAATGCTTCGTAAACGCGTATCTGCGAAATTAGTTGCTCTTCGTCAGCAGTACCACTGTCGACGGTAATTTAAAGTTGCCTGGATAAAAAAAGTCCCGGCGGATCGGCGAGGAGAAGTTTTCTAATTAATCGAACGAACTGCTGGATAACCGAGGAGATCCTTGGATGAAAAATTCTGTCGCAACGCCGCTGGTTCCGGCGAAAACCCGAAGATGTTGATCGAGATTGCCATTCGATGGGAGATTACAGGCTATTTGGCCAGACAGGGGCCAGGTGGGATCGTTTCTCTTTAAATCGTACGGTCTTCGCGTTAAATCAACCCCAACCTCACCCACCCACCACGGTGGCACCCTTTCGAGAAGCTATCGGGAGCTCGTTAAAAAGAAATTGCCCCGTAATCGATACCAGCCAGATTCGTGGAAGTTCGCGACCGTTAGAGAGAAGGGGACGCCACCATAGAAAGCAACGGAAGACCCATATAAATTAAGACGGTTATAGGCGAGCGGACCAGGAAGGAAACTGAATCCTTCGCCCCGTCCTAGGACAAGGAGAAATGGGAATTAGATGAAGAGTGAGGTCAGGAGGAAGGAAAGAGAGAGTCTATCTGTCGGCGACAGCTGCTTCATCGGGATCTTCGTCGAGCAATTTGATCTATGTAAAGTACCTATCGCGACCAAGATCATCGTTCACATACTGAAAATTCCTGGAAGTATTTGCTGTGTTACTTACTATTTGCCCGAATACGTGGCACAGAAATTTATAGCAGGGTAACAGCATCAACTTTTTCCGTGTGGATGCTGCTCGGAATTTTAGCAGAATAGTTAAGAGAGTGAGCATTGAAATAGAATATCACTGAGAGTACCAGCGAATTCGCGATATCAGAAACTCTCGTCCCCAGGTCCCCGACACTTCATTGCCAAGTATTCTTCAATTTCCCTCGGCGTCAGCATGCGCATCATCGAGCATCACGAACCCCCAGCGACCTACGCAAGGATAAAGACTTCTCGGCCTGGCTGTGCAGTACTTGGAGCAGAAAGAATCTCATTTCCTCTCCAACACAGACAACAGCCGAAAACAGAGCCAACGTACCGCGACGTCATTTATTTCCTGCTTATTTCCATGCCCATCCCCTTACCGGGCCCTAACGCTTCTTCGCCGCCCCGCCGTGATATAAGAAACTTACCCTCCGACCTTCCCCCTCTCTCATGGGAAAGGAGGCCGTTAAAATTCAATCCGGCGGGGTTCGACGAGGCGGAGAACGGCGAACGATCGAGTCTGCCGGAACGGAGACTAGGTAAATAAGGTGTGAACGATGAGTTATCGCCGCGCAAACTTTCTCGCCTCATCCGTTACCTACGTCGAATGAATTCTTCTGGGTGCTGGTTCCCCTGGTGTCCCGACATCGCGTGCCACGATTCCACCCTCCCCCACTTCCGGCCGTGCAGCCGTTAGGCCGTCAGAGTGAGAAATGGCGTTCGAGGGGTTGGCGTGCGAGCTACAAGCGGGTAGAGTTGGTCAGGGCGAGCTTGGCGAACGTAAGCCAGCATGCATGATTCAATGGTCACTGTGAACCAAGAAGGGAGCGCGGATCCTGAAGATGACGCGTCACTTGATACGACGGTGATTCTGTATATATGTACAGGCAAAAGTCGAAGACACCAGTCGCGCATCGAACGAGACTCTCTCTGTTTATCAATTTCGAAACTTTCTTTTGGTTACCACTACTGCTTTAATTATATAAAATTAGAAGCACTACCGAAAATTACCAGACTCGTGTGTCGCCCGCTGTCGACACTGTCGAGAATAATTTGGAAACGGTAACTCGAACAGATGAGCTGAAATTAGCTACGCTTCGTCGAAGGGGACACGGTCAATATTATTCTTAATCGCTCATCTACTTGATTGCAGTCGACGAAAACCGAGCTCCGCCTTGCCACTGCTATTCAACTCTCGCGAAGAAACTAAGTACATTCAGCGGTTTGTTTGCCGTAAGATAATTAGCTCGAAACTTCCACGTCGCAGATTGAAAATTCATCCAGACACGTTGCTATCGTTCCCATAGTCAACGAAGGGTGGAAGACGCTCGTTCCTCGAGGGTTAATACGCCCAAATCAAATTTAATTATCGAAATGGCGCACTTCCATTCTCAAATCTGCTCCTGCTAATTTCCATCTCGCGACTAGACTTGATTAAAGTCGGCGCGTTCCACGGTCACATTGTTCCACGATTGACGATTCCACCGTGCAAAGTTACAGGCGTGTGGGTGCCGTGGATATAACGAGGCAAGCACCGTCATCGATACGCGTGCACCTCGTCGAGGAATCAGTTACTCGATAAAAACGTCCGTCGACGGTACAGCTTCCAGGGCATTTCCCTCTTAATTCTACGCTCGCCTCGACCGTGCAGCGTTTTCCAACGCGCCGCGCCGGTGAAAAAAGGAAAAACCCAAGTCGGAGGCCGATGGCCTGTAAGCTTGTCGACGCGTGAAATTGAAGGAAAGACACTCGATATTAATTTCGTTTGGATTTCGTGACGAACGAATGATTTTAAACGGCAGATTGAGCACAGGATTCACACGGTAGAAATGCAATTTTAATTTTAAATCCTTAAGGGGAGGTTTCGGTCTAGAGCCCCAAAAAATAGGTGATTTTTAGGAATTAATTAACGAAAAGCTACTATATCTAATTTATTAAATTATAGAAATATATTTTTTGTTTTATAATTAATCATTGCAGACGGCACTGGGGAGTCGTTAAAGTCAAGGCGTCAAAAAATTCATCCAAATCGGTGGGACCTGTACCTCCAAAAGTTATTATCCGATTCGACTGAAACTTTTTTTATTTTGAAGTATATACTTCTGGCTAGGGGGGGGGGACCAGACAAAATTACAAACATGACATTTTTTAAGAAAATAACGACACTTGAAGTTTGAAGTCACCTTTTCCCTATACCGTTCGTCCTTTCCACGCCTTTAAAAATTATAAATTTTCACTATTTTGTAATTTTGTCTGGATCCCTCCATAGCCAGAATTATACTCTTCAAAATAAAAAAGTTTCAGTCGAATCGGATAATAACTTTTGGAGATACAGGTCCCACCGTTTTAAAAACACTGTTTCGAGAAAAACGCGTTTAAAGTTTTACCTGAACGCCGCGTGGCCGGTGTTGCGCCCATGCATTTGCCGCTACTCAAATGCCTATAACTTCGGGAATTTTACGAATTTCAACAAATCCTTTTAAACACGTATTCCTGAAAGGTTGAACAATCGAAAAATGTAATATAAAAAAAATCGACTTTTAGACCGGAACCTCCCCTTAACTTGTTGGGATCAATAATTTTGCTGCCGCAAATTTGATCAACACACGGCTCGCGAGTCCCCGAACACCAATTTAAGATCGCGTATCTCAAAACGATATTAACCACACACAGCCATCTTAATCTGATCCTTCATCCAAATTCAATGCACGGAGCAACCATCCCCCTTACTGCCGACGTAATTGCATTCCAGGAAAGCCGAAGTGGATTCCAGCTGTGCATTTTCTTCCATAAACACGATCACACGTGTCCGTATATCGTACCTAACCCCCGAAGAACAGTACTGCGCCTCGCTGCTTACCGACCCGGGATTCTAAGTAAATCTCACCCCGGCGGGGAACGACTACCAGGAAGACGGCTCGCCCGCGCGACGAAATTGCTCGCCGTGAGAGGACTTTCGGGCTGTCCCGCGGCTCTAGCGCCGAAAGATGGGGAGACTAATACAAATAAAGAAAGGGTTGCGCCGAGAGAGGTTGCCGGTACCCCCTGACGGATTCGCCGTTCCGTTTAATCGCCCCTTTTGTTTTGTCGCCGGCAGAGTAGACGGCGACTCCCCTCGGCGGCGAAGAAACTGCGACGGAGCAAAGGGGGTTGGAGCGGAACGGGAGACAGGGAGACAGTTATATTGCCAGGAGAACTCGGTCAGGTGAGACTGTATGGAGAGTAAACCGTGGCGGTGTAATGAAAACTCACCAAAGCGATCGAAATCTCGTTTTTCCGCGAGTCTTTTTCGTTCACGATCCTCTCTGCCCTCTGCACCCTCCGAGGAAGGGATACATTCATCTTGAAATCGAAACCGCCCGGCTGACGCGTTCCTACGTACGCCGAGGCCGAGCTTTTTTTTATTGCAGCGCCGAAAGGACCGCCGTTTCGTGCATTTGCATGTTATGAATAATTATGAAGCCCCGAGTGGTGCGGCCGGCGCGACGGGTCTCATCTAAATCTTTTTTATGGAAATCGCGACTTAGATATAAAGGATATTCGAGCGTGAAAAAATCCCGACCGCCCCTGGTACACTGGTACGAGCAGCGTGTTACGCGCGTGAAAAAAAATGGCACAGGAGAAAAGGGGAAAAGGTCGGAGACCGTGAGCAACGATAAAATGGAAGATTAATCGGCCTCATCGTCACGCTCGAGTTAACGAGTTTATTCCAAGGCACTTCCTTTGCATCTCGGCCGCCGTACGTCATCGCGAGTTATTCGAAGCTGCGTAATTCAATACTCGACGGGATTATTCTCGATAACGTTGGCGACACTTGATTCGCGTATCGCGTTAGCCAAAGTAGCCCTCTCGATACTTTGTTCGCCTTTATAATTTGGCGAAGAGCAGACATCGCGGCTCCTCCATCATGTGTGTTTGATCAAAGTTTCGTTTGTGGAGCATGAGTAAGTCGGTTGAAGTAGTGTGAAGCGATAATATTTATCGAGCCTACGAAAACATGGGGGCTGGTCGCTTTTAAGTGGGCAAACAGAGTGATTTTCCTACCACTTTAACGAGGCCTGGGATGGGGCATACATTAACAAAATTCCATTCATCCCCCATCTCCCCGCTATTTTCGCGAATATTGAATGAGATGCTAAGTGTTCACGATAATTAGTTTGGGATTGTTACTCTAATTTCTTTTGCTACTTTAGCGTTTCTTATGTAATCTCCACGCAACTACTTCAACATTATCTTTCTTCCTCATAATTTTACTTTTAAATTGTTATCGAGTAGGATAACATCACCTCACCCATACAGTCGTTAACTGTATTTTGATAAGAAAGCGAATCAGACTTTCTTCGGAATATATACTTCGAAATTTCCACAGTGGTTCAAAGGTTAATCGTGACTCCCCTATCGGCATTTTATTCCTTCGCCCCACAGCTCTGGATTCCGATAAGCCACAATATTAGCGAGTCTTCCTCTTCGATACTTTCCCTGAGGTTTGGCAAAAAGATATATTGCCAAAGTTTGCGAGGGGCCGAGAGGAACATTCAACTCTCCCAGGTTCCCCCGTGCTCAGGGAATCTCAGCACGCGTCCGAATCGCTCCGTAGAGATACTTCCACACACGGGCGTAACTACTTTTGCTGTCTTCGATGCGACTTTTATTACCGCTGGGAGGAATTACCAAGGAACCTATCGCGGGATCGTAAAATCCCGCGAACAACCGTCATTTGCGAGTTGGTGGGATCGCGTGACCGATACCGCAATCGAAATCTAGAGTGCCTGCAGCGTGGGCCGTGAGTTTTCCTCCCTCGATCTTGCATCGATCTCGCGCTGCGATACGACTGCTTCCCCTGCACCCAGAGACTGCACATTTGCCGAAGCTTTTATGGAAAGCGAGAACGATCCATCGTTTCGCAGTTGCTTACTAAAATAAGGATCGTTAGCACACGCGGGGGATAGATTGTAGAATATCGCTCCCAGTGGAGTAATGAAGATAGACGACTGGACTCCGAACAGCTATGCGACTGCTGGAAGCACAGGAAGAACGATTTCTGATCACCGATTACTTTTAAATCTACCCAATGGAAGATTCCACAGCGAAGCAACCAGGTTTCCGTTTCGTCCCCGATTTTCAGAGAACGATTGTCCCCCGGATTGTCCCGCAGCTACCATGTTTCGCGCAGAATGGGCCGAGAATAAAAGTTCGGAAGCAGAGAATCCAATTTGTTGGTCACCTTTTGCGCCCGAAGGAAGCACGGACGCGCATTTCTCAAAGAAAAAACTTCACCGAGCGGTGCCTTCATTTCGGTCGGCCGATGCGCGTAATTGACGTTGGAAAACGGGAAGGTCGGAGGGTAAAAAGGTGGGTATCCCGGGCTGGATACTCATTGGGAGAGTTCCCTTTGATCAATCAGACCGCCGTTTCACGAACGTGACGTAACATCTGCGGTGGACCGTAGCTACCACTGGCCATTGCTCGTTTCGAAGTTCACGGCGTCGAAGTTGCCTGGATACGTTTGAAGTCTTTGCCTTCGGCTTCTTATCATGCCCGCCGCATACCTATCTCGGTTTGAACGAGCAGAACCGAACGCCTCCGCTGGCTTCGAAACATTTCAATTACTTATGCCGCGCTCGAACCCCTCCCAGCGTCTTCCTTCCGTTTCTCTCCATTAGCGACCGACATCCTGCCCCCTCTTTGCCGCCGCTGTACCGTGAAATCTCGGCGTTGATTTTGTTTTCCCCTTTACCCCACTGGCGCCGGCGAATTATTGAAAAATCGCCCGGGGAACCGCAGTCTATCCGCCCGGGACGCGCTCCTTCACAGGCGAATGTTGAATATTAAATGAGCGAACGAGCGAGTGTCGTCAGTGGAATGATTACGCCCCTTCAAATCAACGTTATGAATGCGTCGATAAATTAATTTCGTGTCTCCCCGCGCATTCGTGTCCTGTACATTGCGACGTGGATGCAGAACGAGACTTGAGATGCAGTCGTTTCGCTATTATCCCTTGGACTTATTTAATTTCAGACTGTAACTCGATGCATTGCATTATAAACTCCGAGTACCTACTTTCCTATTTTGCTGCTCATCAAATACGGTTGCGATTTGGAAGGCTGACAGTAATGCCTGCTAATCCCAAAAACATCAGAATTTATATCATAACGATGCCTCTATAAAGATCCTTGTGAATATATCCACTTGCTGCTCCCCGTGGTCGTCCATTTTAGTGGAGGCTACCATCGAGGTATAGTACAATCGAGAGAAACAGCATCGCGCGTAAGAAGCTCCGTTCAGCGGCATTGAAAACCCTTTTCGTCGCCCGTGAGCAATCGATTTCGAGCTGCTCCCATAGGACCCATTTTCGGAATGAAGCCTCGCACGGCAGCGTTGCTTGTTGTCGCTTGCGCTTGGCGGGTCGCTGCTATCGGTTTACGGTAAAACCCAGCTTCACCGCAAGCCACTCGTCAGGGGCGCTCGTGTCTCGACTACGGTCTAACCAGGGTGCCTGGATTTGATGAACGACGCTGCCGATGCGACGGCAGCAATTGCACCCCCGAATGCACGCCGCTGCAGGACTTTCGATTGTCTATTCACCTTGAAACCGCAAACCATTCCCGAGAATTACCGTTTGCACGCGATGCGGGGGCGTGCTGTGCCGTCGCGCGAAGAGCAACCGCGAATTCGTGTGTCGACACCATAGTCAACTGACATGGTCGCGGGCTCCCGCGGGAGGACTGGATTTTCGTCCATCATACACTCTCGCCTTTGCCTGCTCCTCCGTGGGAGACATAAAGAATTCTATTTCCCTGCCGCTGGTTACCGCTTTCCATGGAAACGTCATGTATTTTCAATTCACCGCGTTACGCCGGCGGCTGACGAATTTATATTTCGCAGGGAGGAGGACGGTTTGAATAACTGCTTCTGTGCAATGCATTTCGAGGGGACGTTAAAATATTTCAGGCCCACTGGGTTTCGTGGATGCATAAATAACTATGAGTGCGCCAACAGTCAGTTTTATAACATTCTGTAATTATGTTTTGCTAAATCATCACGCCTTAGTTGTGTAAAATGATTATAAATTCAATTCCCTTAATTCGTTAACTACAAAATTATTATCTCAATATCGAAATGTGATATGTACAAGGGCCCAGAAAATACATTAAGCCTCGAATTTTCGTAGCAACCTTCCCATAAAATATAACACGGCCAGAAAAAAAAAATGTTACTCGCCCCTGAGGAGGTGAATGCCAGCCAAGAGGATCGTACCGTCCGAAACACGCCATCCTGAAACGGGAGAACCGAGCATCGAGATCGCCGGAGGGCTAGGGGGCCTTCGGTCAAGGGTCGGCCCGAGGAACGTCGGAATTTGAATAGAGGGAGACGCGCATAAACAATTTCCTCACAATGCATCCGATATTAGCAAGACCGGCGCGGGATACACGGGGAGCAATGAATTTTAAGGCGGAACGGATACGGTCGCGCGACACCGGCCAGAAAATCTAACAGAATTTATTCAAATCCCTATCGTTCTGCCCTTCGTTCTGCCACAGGGCAGCCGCAATAAGTCACTGTCGCGGTTTGCCCTTATGAATAATGCAGGACGCGCACGGCAGAGAAACTTATTTTCGCGGGGATACGGGCAAGATAGCGGGCGGAGGCGGGCGTAGGTGTGTTCCCTTAAGTAGGGGCCAGACTCGTATCGGCGGCAGAATAGAAAGGAAGTCGAAGGCTCGGCCCTCGTTCGCGTCGCGTGAAACGCAGTTGACACACTTTCCGCCGCGATCGATATGTCACCCACACCATGGACGCGTAAGAAGATCATTGTGGCTCGGGATGCTGACGACAGAGCGACGTTTAATTCGCGATGGTGTATTCTCTAAGCGAGTATCGATCGGTGCGGGACCGTTGTTGCGCAACCCTGATTGATGCAGCGACAACGTCGATCAACGCAGCCCTGAATTTTGGGGAAGGCGCGTGCTAAATACTTGTCGATAGGGTAAACCGGGGCGGGGGGGAGGGGGGCGATTGTAACACGTTAAATATGTCAAGATATACGATGGATATTAACACAAATTTTGGATATATAATGAAGAATGACATTTGGAATACACATAATCATGTCGTAGCAGTATACATATATATATACAATAGACATGTATAGCGAAGAAAATAACTTTTCGATACCCTAAAGTAACTTTTTCTTATTGAGAAACTGTTGTGTCTCAATAATGATAGATGAGGAAGTAACATTTTCATATAAAAACTTTTGTTCCAACTGTGATAGTTCTCGTGTAATCGTATTCCAAAGTCAAAGTGTTACTACCGCCCCCGGTCTACCCTACTCGAAAAGACATTATCTAGAATCTAGAGTGATCGGATGTTACAGGCTTATTATCTATGCCCACGAAGCGGGAACTACTATGAATTCGTACTTTAAAATATTAACGTGTAATTAAGAACTACCGCGTGTCAATGTTCGGCATGTATCTTGAATTGCGCTCGAACCGTATTTCAGGTTACTGATGTGCCCTGACATCGATGAACGATTGTGTATAGAATTGAACCATTGGGTTTATTGCAATAAAATGAAGAAAAGGGCAAGCGTGATTCAGTTAAGAGTTATCATGGACGAAGCGTGAAACGTGGTGCGATCGCGCTCGTTAGAATCCGTATTCGTCGAGGCAGTTATGCTGCCTGACGTATGATAGATTGACTGCATTTTGCGAGTGATCTTGATGGATCGTCTCTAGGTGCTACCCGTTTTATGGCCCGATTTCCCACCGCGAGGCGCCGACTAAAATTCTTCGCCCAAGTAATTCGGAGCGAAGATGTTTCGCGGCTTAGAATACCAGTTTTAAAGTTAATAGCGCTCTTAGGCGGATACGGCTAAGTTAATAGGACTTCTTGGAACTTTCCCGCGTGAATAATAGATAAAGTCAAATTTACGGGGGCATAGTCTCTCACGCTGGCGTGCAGATGACAGGAATGTGCGTCATTTAAACGGTTGAGAAACGCCTGCGTATTTCCTCTGACATGTATTCGTTAAGAATGCGAGATTCGTAATTTCTAACGGGAAGAGGGTTTCGCGTAATAAATTGTTAAATTCTCTGAAAAGAGTTGCGGAAATATAGAAAGGAATTTGATGGTAACTCTTTATGATATTACGGCTAAACTAAGCGTGGTGCTTCGCAGAAAATAGAGAACACCTTGAAGCGAGAGTTCAAACGAATATAGTACATCATTTGTCCTCTTCAAAGAACGGAGTACCATATGATGGACGTTTGAGCTTTAAACTGTACTTAATTATATCCTACAGTTCAAACTCAAAGACTTTAATTTTCATAAAATTTCTGCAATAACTTCTAGACGTCGCGTTCAGAATTCTTTGAACGATGCTTGACCGTCATATTTTGCGTGTCATCGTGTGCTTCGCATATGATATACGATGAATATTAATATCGACTAAGGTAGCCGTGGACAAAAATCAAAGCACCACAAAGAAGCACGGCGCAAGCCACAAGGACTCCTCTCCATCGTATGCAGATTCACACTCCAAGCACACTGAAGTGGGTCTCGGTACCTCAAAAGAACGAGAGCAGATCGGCGAAAGTCAAAGGTGCCACGACACCCCGGTACTTGCATTCCGATCAAACGGCGGCCAAGCGAAATTGAAGCGGACCGGCGGTTCGACGCGGCGAATAGGGTGCAATCGAGACCGAATGGTGATTCGATTAAATTCACGAGAACAGGAACGACGCTCGGATCGCTATCGTTTATCACAGGCGATGGGGGTTCCCAAAGTGGCCAAAGTAATCGGCAATAATGGATCCACCGCGGAGCATAAAGAATCCCCAGGACGATGATGTGGCTAGGCCAGAGGGAAAACAAACAGCCCTGTCTTCGGCACCACTCGACGGGGAAAACTTTATTAACGCGCCGCCGCGTAATAAGATTTAGCTCGGGGCTTACCATCCGCCGCAAGTGGTCGTGAAATCTTTTTATGCTTAAATAGCCCGCCTCCGATCTCTCAATTCGCCTCCCGGCGCCTGGCCCGATGGTTACTTAATCGCCAATGCGAGCGATTTAAACCTCATTACGCCGCCGGGTCACCGGGCGAATCTTTCCTTACCACGCCAAACACACTTCGAATAGGTTTACTGCTTACTTAAGAGGATCGGCAGCAGCGGAAGGAGCGAAGAATTCGCTCGTCATTCGCCCGATTAAAGAGTACCTAGGATTTGCACGGTTTACCTTGCACTCTCGGCGAAGCAAATGTCCCGCTCGCTATGTTGCGCTAATTACAAAAGTAGCTTTACGGGATTTAAGGCGACGGGGTTTGAACCTGAGGCATCTTGTCGCATAATAACAGACTGGGAGCTTGGGACAGCTTCGTGCGCGAGATACTTTGCTGTAGTATACTTGGTGTCGTTAAGTTGGTGTACGAACAAGAATTTCCACGCATACGAGTATCAGCAGACTAGGTACCGAGCTGAATTTGAATAAAGATTGTGGAAGCAAAAGTGATGAGGCTATGTAGCACAGCAACGTTGAATCTTTGTCGTACTATATACGAACCATGAGAGTTCGTTATTTGATACGTGTCATAATCGAATGAATTAATTCTAAAATAGGTCACGCCGCGTCGCTGTCCATTTCACCGAATCGTTTCCATTTAAGACAGTTGGAGAAAACTCACCGGTATTCGGATCCCTCGCTAAGTTGCCTGACCGTAATGGGGAATTCGCTGGGTCCGTGTGCCTTCAGGAGCTCCTGCAACCGCACCAACCCTTCGTTGTTCTCGTATATGATGGTAAAGCTCTTCCAGCCCCAGGCTTTCACCAAATCAACGTACGCCTGAAACATAGGTAGTCACTCATTTGCTGTGATCGTTGCTCGAATAATCCCTCGCCACTTTACGGGGGATATTTTACTTCGCGCCAGTAATACCAGCTTCCCTTGGACTAATTTGCATGCAGGATCATTCGAATTTCAATGGCAAAGAGATGGTAGAAGTGAAACGACATTGATAGTCACCGTGGTCGATAAGTTGGAAGGTAATTAAAGGAATTGTTTTTTAAAAGAGCCTAGACAATTTCAAAATTCATTCAAAATGACAACTGGAATATGAGATGTTACTCATTGCTAATATGAAAAAGTAGTGAATTGTTTTGAAAGTTGTCTGAAGCCTCTGTGTTTAAACCTTTCCCAATTATTTCTGTACCTACACAAATCCGCCCCTGACCCTTTGCCTCGTCCTCTGACGAACTTAAATAAATCGCAAGAATTAATCTCGATGCCGCGGAACACTCCGAAAGAGGCTGCGCCCTGTTTACAATTTCCCCCTCGAATTCCATTAAAATGTTAGATTGCAATCTGTCCCAACGAAATATATCGGCGACGTTGCCCGGAACTCGAACGCATCTCGTAACTTCTGTAAGCGCCATTATCGCCCCTTGAAATATCGCGGTCGTACGTTCTGCCGTTCGGGTTACTGATATTTTTCGTCATATTTCCGCGTGCCTTTCGTTTTCTCCGTTACGGAGGCGTTGATAACCACGATCGCGGTCATCCATTCCGCTTGGCTCTTTCGCGATCGCTCGGGGACGGAGCCAGCGGTCCCTTTCGCCAACGTTCCTCATCAATCCGTTTAACTGGTAGCGGGGTTAAGTTTCATCACAAATGTTCAGACGAACATTTCGCCGACCCCCGTCGAAGGAGAGCAACAAATTGAAACGGCGAATCGCTGCTATCCGCGAAGCGGTGCGGCTGAAATTCGAAACTTGCCAGCGAGTTGCCAAGGGCACGGGGTGCTGCGCCGCGGGTATAGCTTCCCCACGGGCCAGGCTTTTACGTGGAAAACGACTATTACGGCCGCCCGCTCTCCAATGGCCGAATCGACCCGAGAAGCAACTTCGCGGCTGAGTTTTCACGAGGATCCGCCTTGGCAGTAACTCGCATTTCGAAGCCGCTTTCCCGATAATCCGAACTTCCTAAAAGCGCCGCTGTATATTTTCCGGCGAGTAACTTTCGCCATACTCCGTCCTCCACCCCGTTCCCTCTGCCGCCCCCCCCCCTGCCCCACTTCCCGCCCCTTGCCCTGCTCGCCCCCCCTCCGCCGAGGTTATGCTTCCCAGGTTTTATACCAGCGCGGGAGTTCATTTTCCGATTCCACTGCAGCGTCTTAAACGGGCGAAAAACCGCCGACGAGCAATGTAAACCGCTGTTCGTCGGCGGTATCTCGAGGAGAGGGCAGTTTATTAACGTATCGATTGCTGGCTCTTCGCTTAAGGCTGTATCAATCTTTTCCCACGTTCTCCACTTTGTTTGGCGGTGAAATAGGATTCCCGGGCAATCTGGTTGGTCGTGGAAGGGTTTCTAAAACGTGTGGACGATTTTTAAAAGTTCGATGGGGTCTTTTGCGCTTCGGGGGATTCTGGCGTCTCTTACAGTGTGTGTGTGTAGGAAACAGGTGACGAGGGTAGATAAGATTTTAGGAGATAATTGATGAGATTTTTGTAATCGGAGGTTTAATCATAGTTTTGATCAAAGCGATACTCGATGAATTAGGTGTTTGATGAAGGAAAACAGACAAAGTAGAATCAGTTTTCCACATAAAATGAAAGTTTGCATTTACTTCGCTGAAGGGATAGAATTTTTACTGGATCAAGCGAACGTACACCTGTAATATATGCCAATAATTCTCACGCGCTATTAATTAAATTGCTAATATACTCGATTTGGGATGCGATATTCATAATGCAAATTTACGTAATGATAGTACAGATCGAGGCAGGTATAATTTCGGAAATAGAACGGAAATTCGACTATTCTACGTTCCCGTAGAAAAGTGCCCATCAATTAACGCATGGCAAGCGGGACACATAATAAATTGCACCACGTAATGAACGAAACTTCGTGTAGTTGAAATATCACCGTTTCGAGGCCAATAACTGGGCATTGGATTAATGTGGTGCTGCCTAAATTATATCATAATCTCCCTGACTAGCATTTATTGAATTAACGAGGAACGGATATCGGTATCAGTAGCTGTTATCAGGCAGTTACGCTGCCCAAGCTACTGTGAACCGAAGTTATCAATATTCGAAAGAGGTTGAAAGATTCAACACTGCGAATTTCACCACTGACTTTCGTACGCATCTCTATAGAACAATATCTATTTATTTCATCGAATACCGTGGCTTCTAAACCCCCGTATACTTGATCCAATACTCCTATATACCGATAACCAACCCTCCCTGACTCGTTTAACCGCCTCGATTACCGATTCAAGAAAGCCGCAAGCTCTTTCCGATCGCGCTTCTTCGATAACCACCCTCGACCCAACATTCCTGGAACTTTGCAATTTACAAGCGCCAACAACGAGCTTCATCACGTGGCATCTTGCAGCCCGCGTGCATCGAATTTTCACGCAACGCTGCGAAGTGAACAGGCAACCGGGGCTCGTAAAAGCGCATCGCGTCAACCGAGACGCTTACCCGCGTTTTCCCCGCGAGTTCGCGGGGATTAATATCGGATACAGCATGGAAATCGCGCATGGCCGCGGCGCGCAGTGGCGATACGGAATGACAAACGCGACCATGCACCCTTCATATGCAAATACGCGCGCCAACGGGTCCGCGGCATGTAGTGAATCTCGTCTAGCTCGGCGTGGGGGAGGAAAAAAGGGAACAACAAATCGAGGGGGAGGGAGGAAATAAATCTGCGAACATCGCGATTGTTCGAGGGCGGGCATACCGTACCTCGTCTCCCATAATCGTAGAAAATACGTTGTAAATCTGACCGTGACAACAACTATTCCCGGCATTTCTGCTCGCGCGCTTTGTAGTCGCACGCCCGCGATACGCGCGATTCGCGAATGGGGAATCGCTCGAGTCACGTTCCCGCGGACGCACTTCCGCGGGTCTCCCTCTCGCGACGCTGGATTTCCGCTTCGGTAACTTGGTAGACCAACACGTTTCGCGTACACCCCGATGCTTTGAACAGCATCGTTCGGGATAGATTACACACGATGGATGCTCGCAATTATTTGAACAGGGTTAATTAATGATACCGTGCATCCATTCGCTGCTGCATTGCACTGCCGCACTGCCAAGTGCACTTCAGCTTGCAACGGGGATTACAATTTTTTTTTAGATGGTTTATCAAGCCTGGATGATTCTGATCTTTTAATAGAATCTAGAGTGAGTTCCATGGTTTGTGGGATGGCCAATTTCGGCTCGACGATTTTCGGTGATGGGGGTGGCTGGAGGGTATATCCCGAATTTCCTTATAAGCTTGAGAAATTTGAGAATGGTGTGTTGAAAGGTAATTGGATATTTCCAGATTAAAGCCGCGCTTTTTGATAGACGCTTTCAGAGTTTAAATAGATTTAATTTGATAACTCTTGTAACACCAACCGGGAGTTTAAATGCCTTTCGAAGATCTCAATAATATTGTGAAAGAATAATACTAGTGGATTCGATGGAGGTCCGATA
The DNA here is from genome assembly GCA_929108735.1 of Andrena dorsata. Lineage (NCBI taxonomy): Eukaryota > Metazoa > Arthropoda > Insecta > Hymenoptera > Andrenidae > Andrena > Andrena dorsata. The sequence goes on from OV815489.1 coordinate 25,845,017, forward strand.
CCATTTAAAGATCGGAACAATACCGCGCCAGTGTGTGCCCTTTAATTGCGTAATTCCTTTCCTCCCGATGAAATGCCTCTCTCGGGGATTTATTCCACCTTAAAACGGGTTTCGTTGTTACGGCTAACCATGTATTTCAGCGCGATTGTAACCGTGCCAAGCTCTGGAAGATTAGCGGTTAGCGCGGCAACGATACGCGCCCGAATGCCGTCTCAATTTTCAAAATCGATAGTCTCTTAAACTGGAATCGTTCTCACAACGATAATTTACGGCCGGAATTAAACGGAATGCCCGCCAGTGCACGGAGAGTAGACGGTTGAATATTTTTGAAAGGTCGGCCGAAGAGGAAATACGGAAACGGGGTGAGAATGGGTGTTACAGGGATTACCGACATTGCGCGGCGAAAGGATTATTCAAATTACGCGAAGAAATATTCAGAACGAAAGATTTGCTACTCGACAACAACTCTGATTTAAGCACCAACCAGGTAACTTTTCTTTTGCGTACACTTCTGATGTGCGAAAGAAATTTCCAACATGCCTCAAGGATCGCAACTATCATTACGAAAACAGAATGAGGTTATTTCTGACGAATTTACGAACGAGATTTCTCTGGGTAGGGACTATTAATTTTTAAACGAAACTGTCGATTGAATGGTGAAAGGCGTTGAAATCTTTAGAAATGAGGGAAATATGTAAATGAACTTTTATACAAATATAAATTTCCCTATTGTTACGAGGTGAAACGCGCCCCGTTGGTGCAAGCCAATTTCAGGCGCGTCGACTTGGAAAGCAAAAGTCCCCTGTTCTCGAGTTCTGTGATACGATCGGTGGGTAATTTGTGAAATAGAGGGCCGAAACGCGGAACCGCACGGACATTACGTATTCTCTGGCTGCCTCGTGGGCAAGAGACCCGGGGACTTCACGGACGATGTAAATTGCGTGGAAATATTTCCGTGCCGCGGCAGGTATCTTTATCACGGTATCGGTGAAATTCAAGTCCACGGCCGTGGCGAGGGAGGAACGAAATTTATCATCGCTATTACGTTACCATTTCAAGCACGTTTGTGTCCGAGCATCATATACTCTCGAAGTACTGTGTCTGGGTATCTTCTTGGATACAGGGTGTCTCAACATTTTAGGACAAGCAGAGATATACAAATTCCTCACATAAAATAAAACTCGAAAGTCCCCTTACCATATTGCAGTCTCAACAATATGTATTTGTTCAACTTTTTCGTGTATAAAAATTGAATTGCAATTCACTATCACATCGCTTAAACTGCCGTTCAAACTTCAATTATTTACGTGTACTCGAAATTAAAGCCTCAGTTTGGAAAAAAAAGGGCAACAGTTTCTCAATTTCTGTTGGCATATAAAATTTGCACAGACTGTTCCATAAATCTGAAACATCTCGTACGTGCATCAGCGGTTCTCGCGAAAATGCATACGCTTTTATCTTTCACCGCGGAGCAGCATGACTTTCCATAATGAAAATAGCGTCGATCTTCCGCAACCGTCGCACATTAACGGATTCGTACTGGGGAGTGGAGAATGCATCTTGAATAATACGAAAGAAGTCCGAAATTTATGAAAAAGCACGACGCCCGTTCGCGCGGGTATATATGTAGATAGATGCTGTATTGAAAAGGATGAACAATGCGCGGAGCACATTCTACGAAGATAAAGATAAAATGGTAAAACAATTCTACGTGGTTAATGATAATCCTTTGTTTTCGCACGGCGCGCGATGAAAAGCAGCACATCCCAGTGCCGGAGCAAAACATCGCGTTTCGTTTGAGCCGAATTAGTGTTTGGATTTCTGTTCATGTGACAATTTCTTTGCCGATTCCACCGAGTACTGTGTAGTCTTCTGAATTCTTGAATACTTTTTCTTTACCATGTCAATCATATTGAGAGATTCAGGGAAAAAATGACTCGGATAGTGAATTTTATTCAACCTGGCAATTAAAGAAGTTGTAGAAGAGAAAGGGTTCCGATTTCTGCAGTTACGTTAAATTTGATCGTATTTTCAGTGGGAAATATGAGACGGGAGCGCAACGAGGAGTAATTGCATTTTATTCGACGCAAGTTTTCACGTGAATCGCCATGGAGAATTGAAATTATCGGACGCGTTCGATTCTGCTGTTTTAGTTCCCGACTTATGAACTCAGTTTAAATTCACCACGATGAAACGCGAAAATGTTCGACGGGAAAGTGTGTCAACTCGTTAAAAAGGATTGAAAAAGATTTCTCATTACACGAGAGCTTTTATACACTCCTCTCTTTGCTCTTTTCCCGGGCTGGTAAAGTACGTTTTGTCTTAAAAATACAAACTGGAATTTGTTGAGAAGCCAGGTGAGAGCTTCCTTTCGACGAATTAACCTATTTTCTCAAATTTCAGGTCAACGACTGCAACTTTCGGATTATTCCTCCACGCGATTTTCTGCAACGCACTCGAGTCCTTTGTAAACTTTTTTCCCCCCAACAGTTTACCGTGTTCTGGATGAGACAATTTTAAATGAACCTCTTTAACCTCGTAGCATGTATTTACACAACGCCGCCAGCTTATTTAGCCTGTCAAGAAAGAAAGCGAGCGCAGTGAACAGTAGGGTAAGACGCGGTTTTAAAAATCATCGCGCGTGAACGAACAAAGACTGTGGGCATTTTTCAAATGTATCCACTGCCGTGTGAACCAGGCGGGGGTTACATTTTCGGGACAAACATTATTGAGTTTTCGCCGTAAATGGCTCAAGAGCTCGGTTAAAAACGATTTCTTGGCCGCTCGTTGTCCCGGCGTTCTTTTCAAAACGGACCCGTTACCTCCAGTTGCATAATGCCCTTACGCTCGTGCATAAAACGTACGTAACGGTGCACGGTGCATCATCGTGTCTCGCTGCTAACGAACCCCTTGGCAACGTGCTCGTGACGAGGGGTCACAAAAAGAAAGCGCTCGTTTGCTCGCAGCTCGTACGATTCTCCTTGTCTGCACGCGCCGGCCCGTATTCGCGACCCTTTTATTTGTCTCATAATTTTTCAACGCACGCGGGTTATCGTTGCGTCTTGAATACCAGCTGTTATCCCGCTGGCAGAGAATTCGACAGAGTAACGTCGATCCAGGCCCATGAATCCGCCAGTCCAGTGCCTGTCTGTTGCACGGCTGACAAGCTGCAGAGCTTGCCCGAGGCGGAAGCCCGCGAAATTTCTTCATCGCGCCAACGTTTAAACGTTAGTTTAATTAGATCGTGATCTGAAGGAGCGCTTTTTAAATGGAGCTTGCTTAGAATGTGGAAGATCATGAGTGTTAATGAGTTGGATAGATAGGATTTTCATCAGCGGTTTCGCTAGGGAACGAGAAATGCGTGAATCAATATGACAGACGCCCCGTGGCCACGCGAAACACATTTTACGAGGTGAAATTGTATACGACAGGGTAATGAACGGAACATGATGTACCTACTCGGGAGCCATCTGCTGTCGCGCTAACTTCGCATTAAGATACATGCACTTTCTGTGACGACGACGACGACGATGTCGACGCTCCTTCGCTCCGTCAAGTGTATTACATTATTCGCCGGGCGACGCACATCCCCGTTCCCGACATCCAGCTTTCATTCAGCACGTAACACCGCCAACCGGTAGTCTCGAATCCGTCTCCGCTGTCGCGCCGCGTCCCGCGACAATTCTGGCTTATGCGGAAACGACGCGTTTAGTCTGACTAACCGTTCATGAGATTAGTTGTTTGGGTGGCTAATTTGGCTGGATGAATGCAAGGGGGTTCATTGGCTTTACCGACGCCCGTCGGGAGCACGCGCTCGGTTTGCTAAGGCGACGCGGAGCGATTAACGATTCAGTGGGTGCGCTTATTTACGCGTAGAATGCGTATCGAAAGGAGCAAACTGCTGCAGGAAAGGGGAAAGTTCTGCATGCGCTCGCGAAGCACGTTTTCTCCACTTCTTCCAGCTCTTTCGATATTTTGCCCCTTTGCTTGTTTCACGATCTTTGAATTTTAACGAGACCCGCGCGTGCTTCGCTCTTTCACGTCCACATATAGGTATATGGGTACGTACACGCGTGTAACGCAAGGCGAAACGTCGCGGAATGGAAATTTCAATGCATTGCGCGGCTGTGTATCGCGAGAGCCAAGTCGATCGCTGTACGACCCTTCTTTCTTTCGGTTTTAATGTGGATTTTGTAGATCTGAATTCTCGAGTGAAGTTTAGGTAGTGAAGTTTAACGTGGCATTAAATTGCTGCTACTACCGTCAAAGCCACACCCCACCAAGATAGATTCCAACTTTGATGGGGTAGTTTTCCAACCAACGTTCGCTATGCATCTTTTTATTCGGAATACAGAGTCTGGGATCCTTTTAAGGGGGTACTCGACTATTGGATTGACCGATGGTGCACTCAATTACGTTCGCTGCTGTAACTTTTACAATTATTTGAATTTCTTCATGAAATTTAATTTAAAGTGTTCATAAAGGATTAGGACTTTCAGAATCAGTAAACAAAAAAAATCGATTATTTAAAGCTGAAAGAGTCCACTACCCTCTTAACGCGCACCCTGTATAATCAAGTTTTCGAAATCGACTTGGCACACCTACAGGGGAAAGTAACCGTGAGTAACGGTGCTTCCAGGAATCGGAGGTTCTGAAGATGAGACTGGTTACGTATACCATCGTATACTCACCTACTCTTGCCCCCGGAAGATAATTACGAAATTAAGACCCTCCGCCACGTTTCACCGCGTTCAAAGCGAAATTCGTCGGCTATTGTGTGCTTAAATCAAAGTTTCACGAGCAAACAAAGTTGCGCGCCCTGGCTGAAGTTGTTAGACAGGGCGGCGGCGAAAGTTCAAGGCCTTTATCGCCTCTTCCCGTGCGGGCACACGTGCTCGAGTGCTAGAGTTCCCCGAGTCCGACGTTTCCGGAAATAACAAGTTACCGTCATTAGAACTTGTCGATTATAATATCGCCGGTTCCTCGTGGAGCCAGCTAATCATTGTCTGTGCCAGTCAGTTGCGACAAGTTTCTTCTCAAGTTCTTAATATTAACGCACCCCTCTTTCCACGAAGAAAGGGAAAACTGATATAACGGCGTGCATTGTGTACCACACGCCTCGATCGGACCATAAAGGATACCATTAATTTCTTTTATCTTTATCCTCGGGAAGAAGGGTGGACGCACAAGGGGCGTAAATTTATATCGCGTTACGCGGCCAATTTATTTTTCAAGAAAAAGGAATTTCCGTTCGCGCCGGCTTTACGGCTCGCGGAGTTTATCGCGTTAATTTAAATTTATTGGGAAAGTGCGGCCGGTGGCTGAGTCCCGACAGTTCGGGAGTTATTCGGCGTAAATCAAATCCTTTACGGCCGTCAGATGCAAAAGTCGTATTCTGAAACAATGCTCTACGAGCAATGTCCTTGCCACTTTCCGTTCGGCGCTGAAGCACTTTTCGCGACTCTCTCACTCTCGTTCCGACGATCTCGTCACGACGCTGCTCTTCAAGTTTGCTAGATGCATTCACGATCGTGGCGTATGAAATCGACGGAGAAACGTCCGATTTTAATTCCGCTCCCAACACGATCCCTCGCCGTCCCGACGCAGTCGTAAATAATGCATCATCCCCAGAGCGTTGCGAGCAGAAGCCCGTTTCAGGGGACCCATAACCCTCTTCGTAGAAATTACGTAGCTTGACAATTACGTTCCCTAGTTAATGCATTTGTGGGTACTCAAAAGCACATAGAAACGAGGAAATACGAAAAGTCGTTGTAGCGATTGAGCTCGATTCGAAGAATTCACTGAAAGGGACACTCTTTTCGTGAGTGAAAAAGTTTACTGTCCTCTAAATAAGAGAATCCAGAATAAATTCTCCCAGAAGGAAATTTTTCTCCAACGTTCTGGCCGCCCCCCGCGCGTGACCCACGGAGTTTCGCGAAAATCGTTAGTGGAAATCGGAAATCAAACATTGATGACGAGAAATGAAACCAGTGAAATGGCTACAATCGCGCTTTATCGTGCACAAGGGATTATCCTCCGACGCGTCGCTGCTTCAATTCTGTTTTGATTGTAGTCTTGCCTCTATCTCCCCCATTCGCCCCTATTGCGTTCCGGGTGCTTCCTCCAGGAAAACTATACGACATAAACCGTCAGGACCGCTTTATGATAAAGTTATTCACTTTGAAGGAAGTAAAATCGCTTTACGGTATCGCTCGATCTTCCATCGTGCTCGCTACCACGCAGGATACATGCCGCTTATATATCCGGACGGTTTCTATTCGGAATATTTTAGTGATAATAGAATTCAGCCAGCTCGATCTCGTTTATAAAGGGATTCGTTGCGCTCCGCCGATGTCTGCAGGGATTTCTTAGAGCGTGTTAATTAATTCCTGTCGCCGCCTGGCGCTCCAAGTTTATGTCTGACCACTAACCATCCGATTCCATTGCTGCACTTCTTCCACTGCTCGTTAATTGGAGCTCCTTAAACCGTTTGATCTTCTATGTGGTATAATTGAATGGCCGGCTATCTCACATTCATAAAAGCGAAAAAATCCTGCTTTTATATAAATGATAAAGGTAAATGTAATTGTCAATAGCAGATGCCATCCGTACTTGGGAATGCGTGGAGAAAGATTTCCTTCAATAAGAAACGGGAGTTTGATCGTGGGATGGATAAAACGATAGATTCCGAGTATCGAATTTTTCTCGAATTTCGCCGTTGAAATGAAACGCAGCCGTTCGACCGAGAAGAAGCTACAACGTCGTCTTAATCTTCTACGTGCGAAAGTGCTGTTTCTTTCAACCACTTTGTACGCGAGCCGTTTATTCGCCAAACACGATTACCTGCCCGAAGCCAAGTCGCTTCTCGTCTTACTTCCAGCTAATCCTATTTGTTAGGATACGCTTATTTCTGGACGGTGGTATGAAAATAAACGATGTACGCTCGGGGAACAGTAATTCGACGTGGAACCGTTTGCTGTTTATTAGTGAGAAAATGGTATCGCCTCGCAACGAGATGCGTCCTCCTTATTTCTCGTCGAGAAACCGCCAGCCATCTCGTCAATCCCGAGTGCAACAAATTCTCTGCGTACTACCCAGCCTCCGAATTACATCACCGTCAAAAAATATTCCCCGCTCGCCAGTATCGGCGCGGTAACGAATTAAGCGGGGCCTCGAGGGATGTATCGACAACAACAGCCACCATCTCGCGGACCGATCGCAACGAGGCGCAGTCATTCTCACGGACGCACGAGCAACAATTATTGCGTCCGGACTGAACGAACCCACTAGTGCTATAGACGCGAAATGGCCGGCGGGCGGGCGAGTAGCAGCAAATAACCAGGTCTAACAAACATTCCCGAAGGGTAGCCGGGGCAATCGGCTTTCAATCGAGCCGCGGCTACGTGGTTCGTGCTCGCCTGCGCGTTCCTTCAATGGCGTTGATTAGTAACTACTTTCGGAAATAAACGAGAGCGTAGCCGTCGGCGTGTAACGCGCGCCGACCGGAGGCAGAAGAAACGGGCAACTGTAGTAGCTGGAGATGGCTGGGTGGGTGGAGGTTGAAGAAAAGGGGTTGAAAGGAGGAAAGGATAGTGGAAGACGCGATGCACTCCGTGGATGCGCCTCGACCGACCCTCCGCCCAGTACAAGAAGTAACTGGATCGACCTGAAAGTGCTTATCGGTGGACCAACGTAACGTCTACACGTGTACGTGAGGGTGCCGCTGGTAGCGTAGGCGTGCACGGGGGAGAAACCGTAACGAGCAGAGGCTCAACTACGAAACGGTACAAATTGAATTTCAACGCCAATGTACCGGCTGATTCGAGTGATCGCCAGCGACTGGGATATCCGGGGAGGCGAGGAGACGGCCCATTATCGGTCAAACGGAGGATCGTTAAATCATCGGCACGGGGGCAACAGCAATTCCGAGTCTCGCGAATCATTAGAGCCGCGCGGATATATCGCGCGATCTACGCAGCGGCGATCCGCTGTCAGCAGGGTCACGCGACAATCAGATTATCGTTAACGACCAGGTGTAAGAAGATTTTCTACTTACAACGGCGCCCGGCTAATTCGCCGCCGCTTTTCTTTTCGCTTGCGAAACGGTGGCAATTTAATTAACTCGCATCCTGCGCGGGCTGTTCCGTCGAAATACACTTTACGGTAATTCCGTGGGATTTCCTTGCGTTCGAAGAATACGAATGTTAATGCGGCGTGAGATGTTCCCCTCGATTCTTCTCTTATATGTACATTATTAACTACTTAAAGATTAACGCGCACTTTAACAAATGAAATACAAAAAACTGCCCCAGGGACAGGTCTGAATAAGGGCACGGGAACGTTACTGCAATCTAAAGCGAAGATCAGATTGAGCTGATGCAGCCAGAATCACGCTCGGCGTAACCCCGAGCACAGGGAGGCCACGCGACCGTGCAAAATTTCGTCGTTGAACGGGTCAAAAGCGGTCCCGGGCAATCTCGAGAAATTCCTCCGTAGATGAAATTTCGGCAGAGAATTTAAAACGGTTCGTTAGTATACCATCTCTGGCTGGATCTGCATGAATCGCCCGTACCTAACGCACGCGGCTATCGTCAGTAAACACGGTGCATGCGACCGTGTAATACCCGAGGATACGACGAGGGTAGCCACAGATGTATAGGCCAGCCGGCCGTATCAAAGGAATTTTCCTCATCGAAAGTCTTTTGTAAGAAGCCGCCCTTTCCACCGATCGAGGCTGCAAAACTGATTGCAAACCGCAGACGGGGTTCATAGAAGACGGCTCCCACCGACGCGGTATTACGCCGGCGGCAAAGCGGAAGCCTAATAATCCGCATGTCCGAAACGCAAATAGCTTTGCCGGAGGCAAACAAGTCCTGTGGAGGTTTTAAGACGGGGAGTCCTTGCTAGCGTGTACCCGCCTCGATAGGCAGAGCGGTATTTTAATAACGACGTGGATGCACGGTTTCACGTTTCGAATGGATTCGAAATGAATATTTGCACCGATAAACTTTGGTATTTGGAAACAGGGATGAAATGTTTTCGACGATGGATGTATTATAACATGCCAGAATCCAGCTTCCAGCCGTGGGCTGGTAGATGGGATATATTTTTCGCGCATGTTGTTTTTCACCGAACAAAGTCCTCCTATGTTTGGCTTCATAATATGTATGTAGATACTATTCCTGTTTGCTTGCAGCAAAACTTTTTGTGATGCGAACACGTTCGCGTGGGGGAATCGCGCAGCAAGTTGTAACAGACTGCTGCTTCTCTGTTTCTTATCTGGTATCAGCGTACAACAAAAGTAAAAGTTATTTGCACTGTCTAAGCCCTAGCTTTAGAGCTCGGGTAGGGAACTGTTCCCTTTGCTTTCCACACGGTTGTTTGTCGTCACATTTTCAGATGTGCTCGGGTCCTTTAAACATCGCGATACTCTGCGACCACGTTTCCCGTGACGATATTATTTACACTTTTTACTCCTCCTTAGGGGAGAGTTGCTTTGTAGGGAAACTTTGACTTGTTCCCGAGTAGGGAATACAACCCTGGTCGTTATTTACTATCCCAGAATTGGGTAATAGAAAATTTCAATAATTAAAATGATTTATTGTGTGTTAAAATTCTAAATCTTTATTTAAAGTAAAGAAACATACTTTCTATCATTAGTCTCAAGCACAAAATAAAATCATTTTCAACAATACAAACAGTAGAACAATGAAGAATAATAAAGTCCGACTAAGTGGGTAATCTCAGTAAACCATTATGAAGATTTTTGGAAATGCGAACGAAGAAATAGCAAAGCATCTAAATTATCATCTCCTAGCCGCCTTTTATTTTATTTCCAATATAACCGGCTGCTGAACAAGCGCGGTCTGCTTCAACGCGTGTAGGCGAAATTGACAATAAATATTCATATGCCAGTTATAGCGGATGTCTACGAATTCCACCATCCTCAAAGAAACTCGTCTCTTTTTTATGCTTGGCAATAAATAAATACAGTTCAGTTAGTTATATGCGTCTTAATATTATTATTTAAATAAATCATCATTATTATTATTATTATAAAATGACTATGTTTAATTATTCTGCTTATATTTTTATTTTTCAGTTGTTCAATTTACGTGTTCAAAAAAAATAAAGTTCTCGGGATTTTTGGAACCCCAAAAACAGCGGGGATCGCGAGATCGCGGAATTGTATTCCTTACTCCTGACCAAGCTAGTTCTTTGCTCTCTGCTCGCGAATAATGTTCCATCCATTACAGAACCCGTCAGAAGATCTTTAATTTGCGAAATACTCATTTAGTCAATTCCTTGTGAAGTAGTGTAAATAGTTCGCAGTGGCCCCACACTGCCTCTGATCAAGTTCGTTTTTATTACAGATGCGTCGGCAGCTGGCAGCAGGGCTGCTCGTTCTACAAACGAATACCGTCGCGCTACCCTCGATCATCTTGATCCTGGAATACGTCGAGGGAAAATATTTCCGTCGCGGTGACTGAACGAGACCGATGTTCTCCAGACAGATATCGACGCTTCGCTTCTCTCCAGCGTAATCACGGAGTCACTTCCCCCCCACTGAATTTTGTATTTCCGCTGCAAACAGCGCAGCAGTGGGGTCGGGCGCGGGATGGAAGAAAACATCGTCTGAGAAAATTCAGTCAAAGGAATCACCTCTGCTCGAGCCGTTGAAAAGACCGACGTCCTACCAGCCACTTCTCTTTTCGCCGTAGTAAACTTACGAGCCGCCAACCAAAAGCGCGAAAAATCTGGCCCCCGCGCGAACACGGGCCACAAATAAACTCTTGCATTCGGTTTTCCTTCCTTTTACGGCAGATGTTCCTTCCCCTGTCGAGGAAACCTATTTCACAGACCCCTCAGAGCCGGGCGCCTTCAACGCTGCGAATCTTCATGAATTCATAAAACACGAACAAGACTCTGCCGAAGGAATTAAGTATTGAAGTCCTCCTCGGAGTTCCCTTGTAAGATTTTACGTAAACTTCTATCATAGGCCTGATCGCTTGAACTGGAGCGGTGCCCAACTCCGCTCGACTAACATAAGTACGCGGCTGTTGTTGGAAAACTTGTAGATTTGCTAAATCAAGAACTGGAGAATTGTAGTTGCGACGGAACTCGTTGCCGCGAGGTTGAAGGACACTTGATTTTTGGCAGAGAAAGAACAGTGAAGAATATCGTCGAGTGGAGAATACTCGTGGAAAGTTTGTGCAGTGCTTGACACGCGTGTTTCAAGAAAACGCAATTGAAGTCGCTATAGCCTGGCGTTCCTCTAGAGACCACGCTGTGGGCTTTCGTGAGCGGAAAAACCGACAAAGGAATCGTTATTTTTAGCCGATCGCAATATGTTCCTTTATCGGGGAAAGCGCGCGCGACTTGAAGCATTTCCACACGGCATTCGAGGAATTCCCGCTATCGTTGCCGTGATATGGAGGCTCGCGACGTCTAACGCATCGCTAGAGTTCAATTTCCTCGTGTACGGTTTAGGGTATAATTGAAATTCTTACTCTGACGCAGTAATTTTGTGTGCTCTTTGTGCCGTGACGTTGCTCGTTTCTCTTTGATCGACGGTTCTTCAAAGTTGGCCCACGCGGCTGGAAATTATCATTTACTGGTTCGCGACGGCCTAGGTAAAGCTCGCCGCGAGGAATTGGCAATTTTTCTCTTTTCCCGAACCGGCGAATGCTTCGCAAACTAATCTCCGAGAGAAACTTTGACTGATCATGCAATAACAACGCGATTAAAACTTTATATTCTCATTTTCAACGCTAAAGCTCCAACTTGAAAAACACGAGAGCAAGTTTACTGACCGTGATTTCAATTTTCTTGAGTTTCTTATGGCATCGCAAAGAACAAGCGATTAATGGCTCGATTTTGGATTCCTTCGCTTCTCTTTCGACACATCCATGATATATGGTCACGCGGCCGGTCGTCAGTCGCCTATCAAACTTTTATCGCACTATCAAGATCGCCTTCTTGCGCGGGAAGCTTCAGACCCTGAAGTTTTAATCGAGTCAGCTTGAAGATCAAGGAAGATGAACGATCTTAAACCGCAATCGAGCGGAATAATATTCAAGAGCATCTGGGATAGTGGCCTGCATGCTCCTTTTTCTTTCTTACTATTTAATGTGTACTTATTTTCTGAAATTCATCGTGCAACAGCTATCCTACGAATATCAGATAAAAATAAATGTGTTTTATAATTATTCATTGAACCAGTTAGGATCTTACAACTCTCTCTCCGTTCAGCCGCGCTTGAAATTTAAAACATCCCGTTTCAGTTTCACCGGCCACGCTGAAACAACGTCACTGTTCGATGTCCCAGTTAGCTGATCCTCGTTTCCCCCGTGTGATTTATTTCGACGATCGATGGCGTTTCTTGCCTCCCTTCAACGGGAAAAAAAACATTGGCTGAAAAACAGTTACAGCCATCGTTCCGCTTGTATCAACGGGTGGAACGAGTTTAAATAGTTGTATTAATTTCGTTCGCGTCGTTCTAGTCTCTTGTTTTCATGGAAACGCGACACCCCCGCCAGCTTCCACCTGCACGCGCGCCACCCAAAATGTCCCTCGGATATCCCCAACGATTTGTTACAAGGTTCCAAACCAGGAGACACCTAGACGTATATACGCGCTTTAGCCGCGTCTCGAATTCCGTGGATCCCCGAGGACACGGCGAGTGTCTTTCGAGTGAAATAAGTGTTTCCCGGCAAGCAAATAGTAATAGAGAAGTCGACGACGAAAACGTCACGGTACACGGGTATTCGCGAGCGGCAAATATTAGGCGGCGGGCTGCGAGATTTCGTGCGACGACGACGAGACAGAACTCTCGTTAAGCACGAGAGCGCGGTCGCTTTCAGAAACTTTACAGCCGAAACTTTCCGTTTATTAAGAGAGATTCGGAAACTTCCCAGTTCTTTTGTTGCAGCTCCTGGCTCACAGCGACTGGCATTCACTACCGGTATCGCTGGAAGACGGAAAGTCTGTTTGGCAAGAGTACATTTGTCCCGTTTAGAGGCAGAAACTTGCGAGCCCTCGCACCCCTTACTCGATTTCCCTACATTCTTCCACCCTTCCGCGCATTCCACACAAATGACATGTGTAAACTCGCAGAACGAGCTCGAAACAATGCAGACCTCAAGTTATCGAGAAAATGATTATTCCAATCAGCCAAAATCGTCTGAAGTGTGTCTCACTTAAAGAAACTACCCTCAACGGTTCTCCAACATTCTGCATCACCCTGGATTCATCGAAAAGTGCATACCAAGCCAGATGGTATGCGTGCAAGTGGTTTGTTGCACCGTTCAACAGACCCCAGACAACAGAGTTGACGAGCTTTAGAAGACAGGCCCAGAAGACTCGTCTGAATTCACCTATTTTCCGGCACTCTTCGCGGAAGAAGCGCGCGAGGATTATGGAAACAGACTCGGGGAAAGGAAACCGTGGAACGCGAGAGTCGATTTTCGGTAGCCAGCGTCGCGTTGATGAAGATATTATTCTGCAGGTTTGCACGTACCTTGGAGAGGGTGGTGGGGTGTGGATAAAGGTTGACGAGGCAGCTCTGCCGCCTGAGCCTGTAGTCCCAGCGAGTCTCCAAATGCGGAATTTCCATGGTGTCGCAAATGCTCTGCACGTGGGAGGCGGTGTGCGCGCTCTGCGGTCCAAAAATCGCCGCGACCCCGCCGCGCAGCAAGTGGCACACTGAAATCAAACACACTGCGTTACGTACACCGGCTCGTAGACTGTTTATCATCCCAGTTTGCTGGGTGCAGTTTGGCTGCGGGTAAACTGACCGTTGCGGAATGACTTACTTTGCTAAAGATTCACACGGGCGGAACGGAGCGCGTGAGAATATTCCAACGTTTGCTTTAACATTTCCGTAATTGTACGAGTAATAATGGTGGAAGGGAAAAATGGAATTTTTAATCCAGTCTGTTGGAATTACGCGGGCGTAAACGAGCCGCCTTATGAACATAATAATTCAATTGTTTGACTTGAATTACCATTTTGCACACAAGTTTTTATGGATTTCAAAGTCTCTGCTGGCACTTTTCTCGGGTTGTGAGTACTTACGCTTGGAAATGAAGCCAAGTAGGCAATCTCGGGAGATTATATTCGTTAGTTTCAAAGAGTTTACTTCAATAAGTCGCCAATGGATCATTTTTCACCGCGGCTTTCCCGTGTCGAATAGCGATGCACGTAATAAAATGAGGAAGACCCATTCGCGAACGTATCTCGTGATCATGTTCCAAAGAGCTCAAACTTCTCGAACGTACAACGTAACTGTCACTCGTTCGCCATTATCGATTAATCACCCCAACTCCCGCGGAACTTCCGCCGCGCTAACTTTCCACTATATCCCGTTTCCCATCTCTCGTGGACTTCTCGGTTCACTATATGGCGTATGACAGGCGCACCGTGCTCCTCAGAACCTCTGCTATTCGACCCAACCTGCCCGATCGATCTCCTCGAGCTATTAATTCTTCTATTTAATTAAAGGGCGACTCTCCTCCCGCATGCAAAAGTTTTCAATAGCCCTAACCAACGACACAGAGCAGAGGGCAGCATTTCAATTTCACTTCTGCCAGCTTAATTTTATTTCCAGACTCCTGCAAAGAATATCCAGCTAGCCAGGGAAACAGGAAGCCGTTAATTAGCCAGATATTAATGTAATCACATTAATGCGCGGCGCATTTAATGCGTTCCATAACGTGGTTGTATAATGCCGGTAACAAGATAGTGGATTATTGAATCCAGTAATCACTCGCGACAGATAGTATTTTGTAATTGGATTTGTTTTTCATTAAAACGTCCGGGCAAAGTCCGCGGCTGCTTTCCTCTTTATTCGCGCGCGATCGAAGCAACCGTAACGAGGCTAGGCGCTTCCGCCAGGTGGCATTAATTTTTCCCAAGTCACCGAGTTCGATTAATTATTAGAACGCACGGTGCATTCATCCATCTTGCAGCTTCATCTTGCATCTAAGGGAAACTCTTTCACCTGCTGAAGACGATGGAGGGAAAGCTAGTAGAGACATCGTCATCTCCGATTAATGATTGAGGAGTTTGTATTCATTCCTTTTGCGACTCGATGAAAAGATAATAAAATAATTGGGTGGATGAGCTGGCGATGCAACAAAGATACAGTTTCTAGTATTAACATTATAAATCCCTTGTTACACGCAAAGGAATATTGAACGTCTGAGAGAAGAATGAGCAGACATACGCTTTTGCTTGGCGAACTGAATACACGCCATTGTCCTCTTAAAGAAGAAAATCTTTTGAAAAGAGGTCCTCGAAGATGTCGTTAAAAATTGTTCGTACGTGTGCTACAGTAAGTACTTCCGAGCAAGTCCCGCTACTACACTTTGGAAACGCAAAAGAACAGTGGAGCATGGAGATATGGCTTGTCACCAGTAGAAAGGGCTTCGTTCGGCCGCTGCCTTTTGATCGTCTATTCCACGGAAACCCATCTAATGCACCCTACAGGCTAAATTTTATGCCACAAAAGGATCGACCCAAGGGTCGTGGCCATCCCCGCGGTACTTGCGTACATCCTCTGAATTGGAATCTCTATAATCGGGCCGCAAAGTCAGCTTTCGGGAGGGAGCCAGAGCCCAAACCACAAAGTAATACCGGACAACGCTGGCGGCGTTTTAAGTTTGAGGTATGATATGCGCTATATTGAAATTCCAGATGCAATTTCATTCGATCGCCTCGGGCAGCCCAAGTCGTCCACGGAAACGTATCGAAACCCCGTCTGTTTTTTTCCGCCGGGAAAGGAGAAAAACGAACGGGGTGCTCGCGCACCCAAGCTTGTGCGTTCCCGGGGCGGGGGAGTGCCCAGCGCGAGGTTAATGGAAAGCCACACGCACGAACGATCCCACTGATTAAATCGAATTACGAAAAATGTTATCTCGCCCACGTGGGGCGGTGCGAAGCTGTACAAATTTCTGACTCGAAGACAGAAAGGCGACCTCCATCTGCGAATCCTCTTTTTCGTCGACAATAAAAAATTCAACGTCCCCCTGCGAAGTAACAAAAAGAGCGAGCCTCGAAGAAACTTTTCCCCTCGCTGCTGGAATATCCCTCTTCGTAACACCGCGGTGGATTCGACGGCGGTGAAAATATTCGAATGATAAAAGGGAGGAAAATGTGCTTCAGCATTTCCGAGATCACCTCCCTCCTCGCCGCGGGCTGCAGAAACAAACGCGATGCTTCGAGATATTCTGCAACGTATCTGCGGAGAAGGGCGACGATATCGCGTAGCGGCAGCCGGGCGCATATTTCGCGGGCTGCCTGGTTGCTTGTACCCGGTGGGTATCGTCCTGGATTTGCAAGCGGATAGGATTATCGCTTGCTAATGTATCAAAGCCAGTCGGCGAGCTGCATGCAGCTAGAGAAACAGCCACCGTCCCTTCGGTCGCTCGCAAAGTGAAGTTGAACTGCGCCTAATTCCTCGGTTTCCCTTTACACCCTGCGTATGCGGCGTGACAGTTAACAGCGATTTCGGGAGACAGGGTTGTTACGTTATTTACATAATTTATGCTGCCGCACTCGAGCACCGTAATTAGTAGATACGTCGGGCAATTTCTATGTAAAACTATTCGATTCCATCCAATATCATAAGTTGTAATTGCGAGCGTACGTGTCTGTAGACGAATTGCAAAGTCCGCAAACGCGACTATATACCCAGGAAATTATCATTCGTTGGTATCAGTTGAGTGCAGGAGCAACGAGAGGAAACGCAGTTCTTCTACTGGCCAGCGATATGTCTTTATCCTCGAGAGGATTCCCCTCGTCGGAATCACTCGAGTGTTTCACTATGTCTGCCGGTCGACGCGGCAGTTCCTCCTGTTTCCTGGCGCAGAGCAGACCACTCTTTCTCTCCGTGCTCCTTCCTTATTCAAGATTAGGGCGCGCAGCCTCTGTATACCTACGTCCTCGAGCTCCCGAGCTTTCTCCTTTATCCTCTGGATTTTTGCCCCCGCTATGGATCTTCCGCTCCCCCCCCCCCCCGCCCCTCCCCGTTCTTCCTTTCGGTTTTAAGTGCATATCCCCTTAATTCTTATTCCCCGCGTGACGGGCATGGTTTGTAAATGTCTCCTCCCTTCATTCCACGGAATATCCTCGCGCCATCCCAGCCGTTGCCGAGCCGATAGCCCGACCGTGATACGCCACGGCTCCTTTCCCGATTTCGCACGAGCCCCGCCATATCCGTGGATCGATACTTGGCGGCTACTACCTTCCATAAAATCACCTAAATATCCTTAACGTAACAGTAAATGGCACCGTGGTCACGAAAACACTATCGCTTCCGACCATTGGCTGCCGGTGCGGTTAATAGGCTACCGCGGGTGCAAGGAGCACGTGATGTTCACTGAAACGAGGTACAACGACGAAGAAGTGAATCCTCGGGAGGCGCGAGCAGCGGGAAGCATGGAATAAGCTTCGTATAACTCGTAGCATAAAACACAATCGCGGATCCACTAATGGCTTTTCTCAAAAGCAGCATTGTCCCCTTTTGACCGTGCTGCGAACCCAGCCGCGTACCCTCCCTCCACCCTCGCTGCGCTCTATTTTACTGGCAACCGGGGCGAGCCAGCGGCGGAAAAAGAGCTATGGGTTTAGTTAGACATTCATAGTTTTGCCGCCCTATTGAGCCCCGATCACTTGGTTCGAATGGGACAAACGCGTATCGCGCTACGCGACTCGCTGTTGATTCGGAACAATGTGCATCGCCGTCAAAAAGCCGATCAACCGTGCCGGTTTCGGTGGGAAATACTAGGCGCGAAACCCCGTTGTTTACCGTCTGTTTCTGTTTCCCCTTTTCCCCGTGGCACGGCAGAACTTTCCTGGCGCGTTTCCACGCGCCCTCCCGTCGGGCGCGGGCGCGCCTATCCACCGTGGAAAATCCGTGGCAAAGCTGGCGATCGCGGCTCAAGTTCCGTGACGCAGGTGGAGCTCCGTATTGCCGCAACACCACGCCACCGCGATAGGTATACGCGCGATGCGGTTTATGTAAATTTACACGTAAAACCGCGATAATTCTGTGGCGCGAGGGCGCCGCGGTGTCGTCGCGCGAGAGCCTCCTCGTCCGCCGCGCGCCGTCGTCGTCGTAAAGTTTCGGCCAGCCGGGCCATTTACGCGGGACGAGTAAATTCTGATTAAATAATAGCAATTTGCCGCGGCTGCCTGGCGATTAGATCGCCTCAGATTTAATACAGCGCATAATTAATCGCGGCGTAATGCCGCGGGTGAATATTGAATTACGAGTAATAATTCCGCGCTACGCGGCGAGCGCGGCGTTGCTAGCCGAGTACGAGATACTGGGAGATAGTCGTTTCAATGCGATCTCGGCTCATTGTTCGTTTCTGCTGCTTTTTGTTGAAGGAAGCTTTCTTCTGGGATACAGTGAATTCCAGTGTCGTAAGGTGTTGGGGGATAAGGTTAGTCCTTCGAAAATTGAGAGATCGTATCGTTTACTCCATTCCCCCCCCCCCCCCCCCGAATGCGAAGCTGTCGAAACGTAGAGGTACTCAACCATCAATGTCTTATCGAGGCTTAGCGTTGGATAAATTACACCTGAAACAGGAACGGTTGTGTTCGGTGCTGCGAGGACGATATCTTTCCGCACGCTCGAATAAATACGGTAACCAGAATAAATTCAATTCTGTTTCGTTTTGCCGTTCGCTGTAACTGGGTCCATCCAATTCCCTGCGTCTCTGTATCTAAGACCTATTTACGTTGAAAAACCCACCGTTTCCCTATCCCTTTCGTCGACCCAGGATCGATCACCCAGGGACGGTTACCCAGCCGTGGAGCCGCGTCCGTTTATCCGCGTACGCGGGATTATGCTAATTCTGGCAGCACAATGAACGGCAGTCATGATGATATTCACGCGTACGAGAAGATGCCGGAAGATAGAATGAGGGGAGCGGAAGCAGTAAAGGCTGCCGGATGCTAAGCAGCCTAGAGAGTGATTTTAATCCCTGCGCGATGAGGACCGAATTGTCCTTTAATCTTCCTTATGCCATGCTCTTCCAGCGACTGACTGCTATATCCCTGGCAGAGGCTGCCTCTGCTTTCTTACGCGGACGGGCTTATGTCGGCATTAACGTTTCTTTGACAACAAGAATTCGAGTTCCTAAGCTTGCTTCTAATTCCTTAAAACCAGGCAGTTATTTCGATGGGGCTGGAAAATGGAATTAGCGATGTAACAATGTATTCCGAGAGGAATCATTAGACTGTTCAGACTGTGCAGAGTTCTTACTGGATATAACAAGTGAAGGGTAAGAGGAAGAACAGAAATAAATGAGAAACAAGAAATTATTTAAGAAGAAAATTATATAAGAAAATTAAATTGTTTGAACCTTGTTTCTTTACTGATGGACTGAAGTATTAAAACTTCATTTTCTCGATAAAGCTGTTTTGTGGCATTCCCTCTTTTCTCTTACCTTTGAAGGGGGACAGCTGTCGCGAACGTGAACATTAAAAGTAATGGTTTTTGTGGAACTTTTGCCCATCGGTGGAATTTTTTCGTCAGATATTTTGTTCTGCCGTGGGAATATTTTATGGGGTCTTGTTCAATGGTAATTCAAAGCCTTTGGCGAACTAATAACTTTATTAATCAGGATTTACATCCATCGTTGATTCATCGAACGTCGCGGCGTGAGACGACTCGGTCCTTTGCCACAAGCAACGGGATCGATACTCGCGCGAGTAGTCTTTTCTTAAATGAAGCCGGCATTGTCGCGCCAAGACGTGCTTTATCTACTGTCGCCCGATTCCCTGCGATAAGGTGGCACCGTCGATGAAAAATTGAATGCTCCGCGGAGCCCTGCAGATGAAACTAATTCCCTCACGGGCGTTGCAACTATTCGAAGCTTCGTAAAGCGTTGCATTTCATAAGATATTGCGTTTTCCACGAGCCACGGCATAGCAATCTGAAAAATGCAAGTAGTAAATCGGAAATTTTCATTTGCTCTCCTCTGAAAAATGATGAGTTCTGGTTGCAGGTTCATTAAAAAATTGTTTTCATATTGATATTTGTTTACAAACAGTTGCACAAAATTTTGGACGCACCATCGTGTACAGAAGGGGAGTGAATGTTTGTAAAAGATGTAACATGGAGGAGCTAATAAAACATAAAAACATCGCTACAGAAACGATCCTACATATTCGATCTATGAAAGATACCTCTGTGGATGTCAATATGTACTTTCAGTCTGATTTGAAGTATGCAGCGCGATGTTATTCCCCTTTGATTACAAATTTGCAACATCCAAAGGTTTCCCTATTTCTCTTTCGAAGGATTTTCGTTGGAATTCGTGGAACTGGAAATCGCGAAGCTGGAATTTCTATCTCTTCATGAAAAATTTTGCTGTCTCTCACCGAGCTAGAGTGAACAACATATTCAACGAGGATTTCCTTACAATTGAGGGTTCAGGTGGAAAACAGACACATGCCACATGTGCATAAATTTGTGTTTTTGTTTTGTACCATTAATTAAGTCCTGCAATGTAGTTTAATTCTACCACCTCCTAATATAATAGCATGTACGTTGCTCCAAGCAAAATCATATTCAATTTTTCGTCGCGCTGTGAAAAAACAAATGTGTAGTGGAAGAGCCCATGCCACACAATTCTTACATTGTTTTCAAAATGGATATAACCGCTAGAGAGTTTAATTATTATAATACACAAAACATATTTAGCAATATAATTTTTTAATTTGTTAAAAGATATTCAAATTATAGGAGCTAATAACCAACGATTTATTCCAAGTAAAATGTACTAAATACTGACCTGATAAAAGTAATATTTCAACAAAAAATTGATAATGGTAGTCGCTTACCATCTAGTTCAAGTACCGCTTAAAATAATTACAATATCGTACCGCATTTCTTATGAAAATAATTTTTCCTACAATTTGCCTTCCTCTAAAATTAGAATACGACGGCATGTGCTTGATTTCCGCTGAGCCCCTCAATTAGATATTTCGAACTGGAATCGGAGAGACATCTTTATAAGCAGAAGCAGAACTGTAACTTCAAAAGAGAACGCATTTTACAATGCAAATATGAATATACAAGCCGCAACTCTCTTTTAGCGTGCTCATTAGGACCTTAACGTACACGTGGATTCAATGGCCAGAACTTTGTAAGAATTATAGAAACTAAGTGATCCCCTGTAACGTAGCAATGTGGAAATGTTCAGCAAAGAATGGCCCCGGATGCCATTTCAGAGTAAAGCACAGATGCCGCCGTCGGTTCGCGTTCAAATTCGACAACGCGAACAGGAAACGCGGTGAGCACAAAGAAAAACGCGCCGGGGCTAAGTAATGTCGCGACGGTTAAACTTAATTTCATTTCCATATCGCTTACCACGTCAAAATTGCCTGGCGGACAAGTTCCAACCGTTTTCTCGCTGCGTTATCGCGGAAACAATTTAATTCTTATCTGCTGTTATATTACAAAGGCTGGAAGTTACTCTCCGTGGGCGTTGCCAGCGCAGTCGATGTCTCCTCGCCTCGGCCTTCACCGGATGCACCCAGAATCAGTTTTCCCGACTTTAGATAACCCGATATTAACCTTCGGGCTACGTCGCTGCCGTCGACATTCTGGCGTTCCCGTAATTCTGTTTAGCCTTTAACGAGCCACTTTCCGCGGTTACTTTAAATCCGCAAGGTTCACGAGCTACTGCTCTTGTTTTGCGTCGGATTATGCGATCGCGCTCAGTTGACGTTAAATGAAGGGTGGGTGGAAGGGGTGGCTTTGTAATCGCGGCAAAAATGGGTTCTTTAGTTGAAAACACATGGTATTTACAGTCTTCTGAAGCTACCTTCATTGATGGCGACAGATATCAGAATTACAAAATTTCCTCGTTTGAATTTTCATCACTATTTGCACTCATCTCCTTGCAATTAATCAAAAAAATATTTGGTCTTCGAGAGCTTTGGCTGCTTACACAGTCCCCTTAAATTATAAAACAAACAGCCTCCTTATCCAGAAGTAGGTACTCGAGTACATCGTGAAAATATCATTTACAACAAAGGCTACTTTAATCCGAGCTGACGTCGAATGTACTCGCGAACTGTCATCTCTCAAGCCAGCCACGACGACATCGCAGCGAGAATATTACCCACCGCTGCAAGAGATCGTTGAATATAATAGGGAGCAACATAAAGGGCCAGCTCGAAGCTTATGGCTCGAGATTATGCTGCCAGTTCACAACTTGGTCGCGCAGAGAATGGGCTACTCTTCGGCTGGCAATCTCTACAATTACGTGTCTACCTTCTAATCAACGCACATTTCATCAAGGATATCGTCGACGAAGGAAAACACGCATTACCAGCCGAATTAGCCGATAAAATATGTCCATCCGAGAGCCATGAAGCGTCGCCACTTCGTGTTTACGCTTTAACACTGCAATTCGCTGGGAAAAAAAAACGTACGAATACAGTGATTTACGGGTATCATTCGAGGTCCACTTTAGAATCACTCGGCCAGTAAGAACGTACCATTTTCTCCGGCTCTGGCGAGGTAAAGCCGACGGGGTAAAGCGCGCGCTGGCTGCAATGAAAGGAGAATAGCGTTTCAGAAGAGCGTACGTATATCAGCTCGACCCACATATGAGAGTACATAATTCAGCGAAAGGGCCAGCCACTCGCTGCAGCCACTTCTGCTCGATCGACTCGTATCGAATTTCCACGTTCGCTCGCTCCAATAGTTCGCGGCCCCTCTCGCCCCCTTTCTTTTCATCCCCGCTTAAGCCATTCAACTCCCCCCCTTCGTAGGCCGGCCACAGAGTTTTCGCCGGGAAACTTGGAAAATTAGCTCAGAGTATTAACGTGAAATGTCTCGTATTCTAACACACCGGTCGGACCGTTGCCCACCACGACAGCCGAGCCTATCGCAAGATCGCGTTACCAGTTTCATTTTAACGGAAGGTTAACTTCTCCACGGCGAATGTCCATCGTTCTATCGTCTAATTGCGCCCAGCACCCCAGGTATCGCTCGAGCGCACTTTACTTCGCGCGTCGCCGTTGAAACTTCACCGTGAACGTAAAAATAACGATCACGGAGGCAAATTTGCCCCGGGGAAACTTCGAACCGCCCCCGGTCACCCCTGTTACCGATAAAGTCACGACTTTTAATTTCACCGCTACGAACTGGGAGCAAGTTTCACGGGTCACAAGCTACGGAGGTTCCGGTGAAGTAACTGCAACCCCCGTTCGCTGCTCGCACACCCGAGTCGGTCCCTCCGCCTTTTTCCCGCCCCCCCCCCCCCCCAAGAAAGTATTACAGTTTCTGGGATGACAATGGGCGATGCGGGAAATACAAAAGAAAAGCAGAATACCAGCGAATGGTAATGAACGCGCTTGAGTTTCTTCAAAATTGGGTGAGAGACGACATTTATTTCGTCGCTGGGTTTAATGATTCGGAACGCGACGAGATTCCCGTGAAATGAGTTTCTTTTTATCGACGCACTTGGAAAGGACGTTCAGCCTTTGGTAGAATGTGCCTGCAAGTAAATAAATCAGCGTTCCCAATACTTTTGATCTTGAAACAATTCCTCAGAGCCGTTGGCGGTGCAGGGGATGCAACGCTCAAAGCGCTAGAAGCAACAATCTCGCTATCACGGGTCGTAGACATACGCTGTTACCCGCAAACTTCAGCCCACGACTGCTAGCCCGTTGGCAAACAACCCCCAGCTCGGGCGACATGGGTTCGGGGCGGCTCCTAAAATAAAGACGGGGTCACAGGATCCGGTACTGGCGCACGTGCCCCGTAACTTTGATCGGGACCACAATGGCCGGAATGATAAGGTTTTATTGGCAGAAGGAGCGGTGAACCGACCCGTCCAACGACTTCCTCGCGCTCATAACACATCGAACGTATCCACGGGCCATCTTGGGCATCAACGATGGCGTATCGTCTTCCGCGGGAGGGTGCACGATCCCCGGTGTAATTAGAATAAAATCCCCGTTAAAGCCCGGCAGGGCGGGCGGATTCAATGAACGCGATTCCCAATACGATCGGAGCGATACCATCGCCGGCGGGGATCCGAGCGCGATGCGGCGGTTGCGAAAGAGGGTGCTTCCCGCGAGCACGGCCATCTAACTCTCGGAAGAACGCGGTCCCATTACGTCGAACCGTTTTTCCCGCGGTGAAAATCGCAGGTGGCTGGCGTTCAGGAAAGTGGCATGGCCCTCGTGGACCGCAGGCCGCGCGGCGCGGTGAACAGTAAAGCCGTGGAACCGTGGCCCAAGCGACCCCCAGCCGGTGGAAACAGAGAGTCGTCCGAAGGTTGGCGCAGCTCGTAGAAAGCGGGAGTAACGAGCACTCCTGCCACGCCGCTATTCTTGGGATAAAGTTCGCCTCCGACCCGCCTCTTTATTTCCACTCGGCTGCTGGCTGTCTCGGATGGGGTTTATTATCGCTTCGCCGCGCCGCGCAGAGTTCTTCGCGAATAGACGCCTAAACGCGCGTACCGCTGTCGTAAACAGTTTTGCCTCGAGGATGTTCCCGCGGTGATATTCTGCCGTTGAAACGGTGCGATAGTCGCGGGCTTGATTGTTCGTTCCTGCATTTATCAGCTCGAATCCATCCGGCAGAGATGGAGGCACCGGAATAAGGATGAATACAAGTTTTCGGGATCTGTCGTGTATGATAATGGATCGAATGGTGCCTTTTAACGACTCTGTGCTCCGGCGAGTGATGAGGCAGGAGGATTGAAAAACGCCACGACGGCGATATGGAAGCGATGCATGAAACACCACAGTGGGAATAATCGTAAATTGAAGATTACGGTTATGCGGGGACACTGGAGCGAGGAGCACACTAATGTATTGCGCCGGGCTCTTTGCCGATGGACGATTAAATGCGCATACGACTTGTCGTAAACAGTTTTGGTTCGAGATGCTTCTTCGGGTGTCATTGCAGTGTTACAATTCAGCGATGTTTGGATAGTCGAGTCTTGAATTGCGCGATGATCCGTGCTTCGTGTTACAGATGCACGAAGTATGGAAGAACGGCGACGGTACGCCGGAGACGACGTAGGAAGCATCAAAGTGGAAGTGACAGTAACTTTAACGTTACGTCTCGCGGAGACACTGGGGATAAGGAGTTTACGCGGGAAACGCATTACGCCGACGAATATTCTGAATTAAGTTTCGGGCAGAGCGAAGAAATTCTATCCGCGGAACGCGTCCCCCCTGCTCACGTTACATCCTTGAATTTCAATTTCCACGCGAGCTGTACGGCGGTTTAATCCTTTCGCTTGCCGCCGCCATGTCCCGCCAGAGAAATAAAATGTACGTGCCAAGGAAATGGCCTAAAATCATCGATTAAATATACGACACTATCATCCTGAAAGGTTTGGCAGTCGATGAGAATAAAAATTCGGAGCAGGGTGATCGTATCACTTTTTTCATTACCTACTCCCAGCCTCGCAATAAAACCTCGAACGTTGCGGCCCACATTCAGAGCTCGTCAACGGTTAATAACGTGCCGTTCATCTTGCGGTTAAGCGTTCGATAAATCAAGGGACCCTGGCTCTGCCGAAATAGAGTTCTCGATGGCAATGGGCTGTACAGAATGACGAAAGGAATTGCTGCGACCGAGGCTTATTTTCAGAATATCCATTCTGCTTTATATTTAAAAAGTGGAATGTCTATCTGAAATTCTATTGACGTCGAACTAAACAAATTTCAATGCACCAAATAAATATACCAGCATTTCTGTACGACAGTCCCTGTATTGTGATTCAAGCTAAACGTGCCGAATGCACGCTCGCGTTTGCACAAGTATCAGTTCAGGACGAGTGTCCGCTCAAATATTTATCCGCAAGTCAAAACTGAAGCCCGCGCGTACGTGGCATTTGTTTAATATCCCTGCGCATTGCTGAACAGCTGGGATATTTGGAAACCAATGTGCAGGCAGAGTAAATGAACAAGCATCTAGATCAGCAATATCGAATGTCCAGTAAATCAGGAATTTGTGTCAACCGTTCACAATCTAGGACACACTAAGTTTAACCTGTTTCGAGCCACTCACTGGACCGCCAAAAGGCTATATGCCGAAGTTTCGGTTCACTGCAGAGTGTAGGTCAAACATGCACACGACAACGCCCGGTGTCCAAACTTGTAGGTCTGTGAAAATATAATAGAATCATGCACAAGTTCAGAAGAAACTTTAGCCAGTAGCTAATATTCTCTTCTTAACAAGTTTGATTCTTTTGAAACAACAAACATCTATCCTCACCACATCCCATCGCCCCACACGTCTACTGAACGTCTCAACAAAGAACCTCGTCACACAGAAAATCATTCAGTTCCTTAGATCCTCCTCCAGTAACCAAACAACTCGATAAAAACCGAATCCAACGAACTACTCGTTTACAAATTCGTTGCAATACGAAGCCATCAAACATTGTCCCAACGTTTCCTTCAATATACCCACGATGTTACCCTATTATGCGTTAGTGTACACGCTGTACGCGCATCGGTGTACATACGTGCTATATGTATACATGAAGCCCCGAGGCTAAAAAAGATCACTGTGTATTCACGGCGCACAAAAATACAAGGGTCGCGTACACGTGTATCATATGCGGAAGAGGGGTTGGGCGGGGAAGAGGTTTTTCTCGCTCACGGAATTTTCACGGTTGCGGCTGCCGCGCTGGGCATGGTATATGGATTTTATGGGCCGAGACGCATAACACTAGTCCCGCGCATCGTAAGCAAAGCGCTTATTTACTCCACGGCTCGTTAATCCTCGTTCAAGTAAAATAGAGGCGGCCACCGCGCATACGTCTATGGCTTGCTGTCTGCGGGATTCCATGGTGGCCGGGAATTACGGTGTTTACGCGTGTACCGATAATTTTATGCGACATTACGCGCGTCTCCGATACACGGCCACGACGAAGACGGATTCAAGTTTAACGCGAAACGGCGGCGGTTTTAAGGGGACGACCGTAAAACGCTACGCGGCGCCTTGGTGCTTTACGACTTTCCATCACAATCGAATTCATTAGTATTTGCTACCTCGGGTCGATTTAACGGTGAAGTCACTACCCTTGACCAGGTCTGGGGAAAGTGGATTTTTGAAATGGGTAATGAAATGGAAATTGAAATGGAAATATGATTATTCCATCGAGTGATATAGAATTTGAGGAATAAACTTTTCAAATATATATTTTAATACCAACTCGTACAAATACTACCTACTTATTATGAAATGAGTATTTCATTGAAATATAAGAAAATAGTATTTCAAACAATACCAACTGACTGACAACACACAAAATGTGTGTAAAAATACCCGCGTTCAGACTTGCAAGATATATTTAGCGGAATTTATGTATTCGTAAGAAGGTAGCGGGCAATGTGATCTGTTTGCTCTTGGAATTTGCAGGTATCTCCTATTTTCAATCCCCTATTAATTCCTATATTCGGATCCGAGTGTAAATAGTAAATAGTATTTGCCCATGATTTAAGCATTAAATAAAATAGTATTTGCAAACAGTATTTGGTTATGGAAATATTTCCAGTGTTTAGTAACCCACAAAATTACCTTCTTTAAAAAGAAAGGTACAAAAAAGGCGCCAAGTATATAATCCCATCAAAAAGAATCCCATTTAAAAACATTGTCGTAAATTAATAGCTTTACAAAACTATTGATATACACAAATTGCGCCAATTATCACAATGGCTATTTATACAAAGAAAAAAAATGTATTAAATAATATTAAGCAGATATATTTTTATACAAATAAATATTTTAATACGAATAAATATTTTATTCAAAATACTTGGCGCTGCTCTCCGAATTGGTGTTGCTAAACTGAATAAATATGTATAAATTGCATTAAAACCTTTTTCTTTCTGTCTTGCCTCAGTGGCGCCTTGTCTTGTTTTACTTATTAATCAAGGCAATTAACATTTTTTTCGGAGAGCAGCGCCAAGTATTTTGAATGAAATATTTATTCGTATTATATATATGTGTAAAATAAAGATCATTTTATATACTTAATGGCAACGTCAAAAAAAAAGGTTTATTTTTATACCTACTTTTCCGAACGCCAAGGTGATGTAACCCCTTAATACTACGCTGATTTGAAAATTTTTATCCATATACCTTATTTGACAAATTTCCAGAAACTTGTGCGAAACAAGATGCTTCTCTGTCAATCTAACCTTCTCCGTACAACCTCCAAGCCTGTGCATCCTCTTCATTTCTATTCAAGCTTGTGCGTTCTCTTCATTTCTATCCAAGCCTGTGCGTCCCCTTCATTCCTATCCAACACCATGCATCCCCTTCAATTCTATAAGCTTTACATAAAAACTCTAATGTAAAAATAGTTTGGTGGTATAAAAACAATATATTATTTTGTAGCAACTTGTGCGAAAGAAGATGCTTCCCTGTCAGACCTTCTCCGGACAACTTTCAAGTCTATGCGTCCCCTCTGTTTCTATTAGCTCTACATAAATAATCTATTAAAAAAAATTGGCGACTTACCTTGTTAATTGAGACAATAATTCAGTGTCCTATATGGTGTAAAAACTCGTGACATTTAAAAAATATGGACAAGTTTCCTTATCTGACACTTCGCAGGTTATCATTGTTTGACACTAGCGAGATTACGTTTATCAGATGTGCTCTCTACTGGCTGTCACGTGACTACAATTTGTTACGCGATTGGCCGAAAGAGCCGAAACCTCCATCCAATGAACGACCTGCATATTGGAGACATTTCCTCTCCCTTTTATGTTCTCCTCTTGCCTACACTTGACGACAACGATGCTTAATTTTTCAGAACATAAAATTCAGCAAATTGCAACTTTACATCGAAATATCTCAGCTCATAAGGCACGTAGGAACAAAACGAAGACACTTTTCTCATGTAAATCAAACCCAAGCTATCCATTAAGACCATTCAAAATCTAATCGGATCAGCCGTTATTGAGATTCGATAATCTGAGGGTTCTTGATAGCGAGTCGTGTCGTAATAGATACACTCTGTCTCGCGCTGCACATATACCTATATATACTTGGCGCGAGACACTACCGTATCTCTTGATTGTCTCAGAATATTTCAAATTTTCCCCAGCTCTGCCCCTGACAGTAACATAGTAATCCGTTCATATAATCACTTTGAAGGAAGCCGAATGGTAGCAAATCATTTGAATCCCTCTAAAGGTAAAGAGAACCCGATCAATTTTCCAATCGATCGCCAGAATCCCTTCATATGTACATCGCGCGACGAGAAACAGATATGGAATAAGAAAGGAAAGCCGCTCTCCACGAATGGCAATTAAGCGATCGTTGGGCCGTGTTTAATTCGCCGCGAGGAAAGATAAGCTCGTTGCTTCCGAGTCGATTGTTCATACTCGACGATGCTGAGTACCGATCGGAGGCCGGGGCTAGCAGTGGTTTTTGCAGTCCATCGAAATTTATTCATTTAGACCGCGGCGGGCGCAGACACTGCGGGCATCTGAAACTCGAGGCAAACGCGATACACTCTGGCAGCGAGGCGAGCGCGATTTATCGCGTTTGCTTGGAGTTTCCGTTACGAGACCCCGAGCCCGCTCTCCCGTGCGATCCAAATCCGTCAGCCGCGAAAGCGCTTTATCCGCATTAGCCCGCCCCTCGATTATTGATGCCAGACCTCAAGCGACATCGCCGCCCGTATAACCGAGAATTAAAACGGATCGCGCGAAACCAATTTACTCGTCGGATTTCAATTCCGCGGCCGCCGTGGCCGTGGCCGCCGCGCGATAACATTTGGAAAACGAATTATTCTCTCTTTTTTTCCGGCAAACGATGACGCGCCGAAAGCGTGGAAAAAGCGAAAATAGTCACACTCACGGCTGGTGATTCGCGGCCGTTTCGTCTGATCGGGCGAAAATTCCCGGCGAAAATGGGGATGATATATGGGATGGGGTGTTAGAAGCAGTTTATTGGAATCGCGAGTGTGAAAGTTCCTCAAATATATGGGGCTCGGTAGTGAGTTATGTATCAACAGTTTTAAGTAGGATTTCGGACACGGTTTCGGACTCTATAGTTATAAATAAACATAGATGTACGAAGAGGATCCGAGCAGGTTCTACGTGACACGACAATCGCGTACTTTTAACAAAGTTGTAAAGTCATTCGTGTCATCTGACAACGTATAACGCCATCGTCGCAAAGCATAAGTTTTACTTTGTCCATCACAGTTACATTAATGCACATCTACATGTGTATTTGGTTCATACGTAAAGAATTTATAATTTCGACCGTATTTTCAGAATATTAAAAAACCAAAAAGTGATATCAGCGCATAGGTTCGGTCATATAAAATTTATTTGAAATGACCGAACCTATGCGCTGATATCACTTTTTGGTTTTTTAATATTTGGTTCATAGGTAAAACGATGGGCCATTGTCAGGACATTTATGTTTCATAAATCAATCTCGTCGATCACTCCCCATCCGCTAAGATAAAATGTACCGTAGCTGTTAAAATAAAAAAATCTGTACAGGGGAAAATCGCCATCGTGACATTTAATATTTGTTGATTACAGAGATAGAGTTTCGAAGAGAGAGGAAAAACGGGACAGCGAATCGTATGTCGCTCGTCCGCGCGATTGTAAAAGATTTACCGGGAATTACATATTCAAAATGCCCCGGCGATTTTTGATCGGGCGACCGATCGAGGTTTTCCAGCGGAGTCCGCGGTATGCAAATAGAGCGGCGCGGTTATATTTGCATACGCTGAAAGGTATGTTCGGGTGAGTCCTCGCTCGGGTACATGGGCGTCCCCAGATGAATGTATGTATGTACGTATTTTCTCATCAGATTCCGCGATCACTGCGGCAAACATGCATTGCTGGTGAAAAAAATTCTGTAATGCTACTCCCGGTCGCATGGAATGGCGTTTCAGCACATAATTGGGAAAAAAACAACAAATACGTGATTAAACGTTGGAATAATCGAAAGTGAGCTGATCAATGCAGACATGCAGACTCTGATAAACAATGCATACCTTGTAGGACGCCTCTCGTTACGTATTTTTTATCAAAATTTCGTATTAATTCAACATAAGCTTGAATTAACGAAAGCCGCGATTGATTTTACTTTCATTAAATATTTATGCATTTCCTCGTTCCATAAATATTTATACGTATTATAACGGACGCGATTGGAACAGTAAAAGACTATGATCGCGCATACATTGTTTGCCTAAAGGAATATTCAACTTGATAATACAAAAGGTAAAAATAGTTTCAATATACCGATAACACGTGGAGATATTCGTACAGCGTTTCTTCAAATTAATATGCAACGAGGCGCTTTCGCTGCCGAGTAGTTCAATCTTTAAACTATTCAGCCGGTCGATATACCTACTGACAAAAACATAATTGACCAAGCGGTTACGAAACTACTTGGCTCCAGTTAGCTTTCTAACAGACGATTGGTTAGTGCACTAATCGCTTGAACCTGGTGCACGCACGTTGCACCCACGCAAGCAGAGCCACTAGTTTATGTTTTACCACGTGGCAGTTTGTAAAATTGTTTTATACTACGTTCTGAAGCAAACGCTAGGACAAAAGGACAACACTAACACTCGAAACGCCGCGTTCATAATTTTGACCATAAACGACCTTTACTACTTGCACACAGTTCCCTTTGACCGACGCAGACAGAGCCAGGCGGCAGGAACTTTCGTCACGATTGTACCTCCGTAACGATATTTCATGTATGTAATTGCTGGCTGGTCGATCGTGGGCGATCGAGAAATCGCCGGTATGAAGTTAGCTGAAGAGCAAACAAACCAACAGCCGTGGTACTATGGAGCTCAAAGCTGTTGCGAACTCGCATTAAAGCTCTGTCCGCGCAATCGAGAGTCGCGTCATAAGACGGCTCTAAATGGCCAGCCGTGGCCGTTCTTTTATGCGAACAAATTACGTTCCAGCCGACAGTGCGTCAAAGAATGGCCGAGCTAAATTGATCACGAGCAGTTTCGCCGTTTTAATTACACTG
The DNA here is from genome assembly GCA_929108735.1 of Andrena dorsata. Classification (NCBI taxonomy): domain Eukaryota; kingdom Metazoa; phylum Arthropoda; class Insecta; order Hymenoptera; family Andrenidae; genus Andrena; species Andrena dorsata. The sequence goes on from OV815489.1 coordinate 25,877,046, forward strand.
CCTTTTATAAAGGCGAACACGTTTCTACTTTAGCACGAGGACCCTGGCTACCATTTCCCGTTTATTAACTTCCCGGCGCTGTCATCCCCTGAAACGAGTAGGGGAAAGGCCACTTTGCCGCCGTTGCTCGGGCAAGAAACGGCAATCGAACGTTCTCATCGCGGAAAATGGGCGCCATGGACGATCCATTTTCTTGCACCCCAAGTGTAAACGCCGACTACCTACGCGTTAGTTCGACGCCTTTTGTTCTGACCGTTGCGATACAATCCGCTGGTGTACCGACGATAACAGCCACTCGATGGAAATCAATTGTGCTGCTTGGGTCACGATGAACCCTCGTGTTCGTGATGTAAGTCCTTTCATTGGAACGCCGCGAGGTTACGCGGCACGGAAGAGTGAATCCGTGATCAGAAAACCAACTGACGATTCTAGTCGCGTGTATGTCGTTTGCTGGCAATAAACGTCGACGACGGCTGAATATCGAATACCGAACACGCTGTCTGCGTGCGTGTAGAGTGTGGAGAGGCTGAGGAACTACAATCGCAATTGCGAAGGCGATTTTCGGTGTTAATGAACGTTTGAAAATAAATCGGCAAGCATCTCCGAGTTTAAGAATTTTTGTAGTTCTGCGAAGATGAGTGGTAAGTTGGAGCTCCAGTGTACCTACTCATTAATAAATCTTGATTGAGGTGGTGCTCCACTGAAAATCCCGCGGAACTAAGTATCATATTCGGAATGCTCCTTGAGATTGATCGGGCACTGAAGGAACATCGCCGGTTATGAGTAAATAATGAGGCACAAATCATCCACGATGCGACTATTTGGTGGGCGGCATTAAATCGAACGCAACACCAACTGCGTTACACAATAAATTATGGGTTAATATGAGCCGGCGTTAATCCGGCGCTAAGCCACCTGGTCTCGCTGAGATTCTCGGTGAATCTCGGGGTGAAACTGCACCGAAACTAGAATCAATGCAGGCACCTTAAAGCATTAATTGGCTTTGACTTGATCAACTGTTCCTGATCGTAGCTCGGCGAGAATATTCCTAGATTATTGAAGTTTCTCCGCGAGATCAAAAAGGGCGATCCCTTCATTACGAGGGAAATTCATGTACCACAAAATTAAAAGCATACATTCTCTTTCTAAATACCGAGGAGCGCGGTGGTCCCTAAAGGTCTATAAGATTTACTCTAACGAACCTTGTTTCATTTCCATCTTATTAAGGCTCGTTTATTCATCGTCCCCTACCTTGGGGAGGGGAACAAGCGAAGGGTTAACGTGTAATGGCAGAAACGGTAACCTCGCTTAAGCAAATGGAAAGTTACAATGTTTAAGGTGACGACGGGTACACCTTACTACGTGAAACCTGTACTTGGGGACTTTGCCAGCGTTTAACAACCGTGTCAGGGTCCATACATAACGGAGGATATTGAAATCTATGACGTACAGAGACCTTTTGTTAATGAAATGAAACAACAACACATCTTAAACAAAGAAGTACGAAAGAACGACTTGGATCCTACTATTTTTCCGAGCTAAGAATTTAATGTAATAAGACGCTTAAGGTATCTGTTTTTTTGTTAGCAAAAGTTCTCCGGAGACTTTTTTCCGTACTTCCCGATGACCTAAAAGGTTCGGTATAAAGTTTCCTGGGCACCCAAAGATGACGTAAAAATTCGAAAATGGGTGGTACTAAACAGGTATTGTGTTAATCTTATCGTCCCCGAGGGTTTTAAGCGCTGCTGAACACTAACTTTTGGTAAATTTCATTTCCTTTCTTCGGAAATAACACGACATGCCCCAAGACGAGAGAGGTGCCTACTGTAGGTCCTTCAGATGACCAATTAAACAGGTACCCACCAGTTGTACAATTTTATACTTCACAAGGAAAATTGTTTCTAGGCAGATTTCCAACAAAAATTGTGCGCACTTGTTTCATTGTACAGGATAATAATGCCTGGCAAAGATAGGCTAAAAAACTATTTAGCAGTAGAAATTGTGGCCGAAATTTCAGGCTTCGAACCGTTTCGTGCTTGCTGCTTAACAACCAAATGAAGAGGTCACGAGTTATCGACAATTTTGGAGGGCCTGAAGCACTGGCCTATGTACTCGTTAACCTCCCCGTTGTAATTAAACTGAAGTCTATAAGCTGAGTGTAGGTGCAGCGTGGCTCAAGTGGCTTGCCAGTAAACACGGTCCACTGCAGACACCATGGGTTATTATATACCGTCCACATAGCGGTTCCAGGACCATTCTAGGCACATTGTAAGACAACCTCCGTGCTATCTACATCCCACGCGAGTCTCGGTTCAGCACACTTCTCGCGTGGTTATCGTAAAACGATATCCTATAATACGTGGTGATAACAGTGGCGCGACAATTTTCAGTGTGGGAACAGGCTACTCTGGACAGCATCAAAAAAAGGAGAAATTCGAAACTGACTCGATGAGGTGGATGCCTCTTGAATCGCATCACTGAGAACTGTAATAACCACGATCGCGATTCCCATCTGCAACGAAGAGTTGAACAGAGAACGAAGGAAACAATGATTAAGACGCAGGTCCGAGAAACACCGTAAAACCATTTATTACAAATTCACAAATTAAACCGATCAGTTATTTCCAAACAACTTGGAACTGAACGAGTTCACGCACTTTTCACGTACCTATTCCGATGCTCAGGAGTTAACGCGGTGCTCCGCCGTCGGAAGAAAATAAAATAAAATACGTCAAGTTAGCTGCTGCCGGTGAAAAAGCTTTAAAATTCTTGTTTCCAATGAAAGCATATTCTGCACGAGATATGCACGTGCGTGCGCGCGTATGTCGGGAGAGAACTCAGCGACCCTGCGGCCGAAACGATAAAAACATTTTTAATAAACCGTTTCGCGCATTTCCGCGTTCCTGATTGCTGAATAACATCGGTCCAGCTTCGCCGGCGTGCACCGGCGCGGTCTGAAAATTATTGGCGCGCCAGCGGCTCGGTCCTAAAACTCAGCGAATACAAATATCCCGAAGCATTCGAGGGAGTAAGTTGAAAAATATGGTAGGTCCCGGGACCTCCATACCTATTCGTTCTCGGTCTAGCTCAAGTATTCATATTAAATCCGCGGCCTTCTCCCTCCCGCGGCCCAATGTCTCAGTTATATTACGTTCCCGAAGGAGATGGTCCTTGCGCGACATTATCCGAGTATCAAGAGCCACCCGCCTCCGTGCGCCCCCGCCCTAGCCGGGGACGGGAGAGGGAGGGCGCAGGAATGCGTGTATTCGAGAGCTGGGGAGGGCGAAGAGAACGACGGTCTCATCGTCTTGATGTAGAATCGCATTACAGCCAGCCACCGCATCTCGTGGCACGTATAAAATGCTGCCGCGCGGAAATACAGATATTCGGTATCCAGGATGGGAATCGATGGTCGAAACTAACCGCCTGTGCCCGATTATGGCACCTACATTGACCGCGTCGCCGGTGTCCATTCCGGCTGCTAGGTCAGTCGCATATCTACAGGCAATTCGATGCAAAGTGTTCCTGATATTTTTACGCGCTCAGTTTCAAAATCGCTGGGAACCCCGCCCTGCTTAGAACGATATCTCCTCTGGACAAATTAGAAACAGAAGGCCCGTGCAAAATTACGATATAAAAGGTCACCATTCTCAGATTTCTAATTCCCCACGATTCTCTGCACGTTGCTGCATATATATATATAGCAACGTACAATAAAACAGCAGAATCCCTACAGGGAACGAAGTGGTAGAATTATACGTTTCGGGCGGATGTAACGCGGAGAATGGTCCTGTAAAGTCTGAGAGGTCTAACGACCCTTATAGTCTGGTGAACTTGAATACGGAATAACGTGCAAAAGGAGGAGCGCCTTATCCGTGCACGGTGCAACGAAGAATTATGGGCGGAAACAGTGAAGTCGACGAAGTTTATAATACCGAAGCCGCGCGGATAATGTCGATTCGTTGTTTCTAGGTAACTTGGACCCAGCGGGTGGAAATTTTCAGCGAGTACATACGCCGCAGCTGGCTGTGAGGCGGATAGCGCTGTCATCTTGAAGATCGAAGGGAGGTTAAGGACAGGGGCAAATTGGATCCGAGAGATATTTCTGAACGAGAAAGGAAAAACCGTTGGGTAGATCGCGAACGAAGATAAAACGGTTAGACGGTTACGTTTGTCGAAAGGCGGGGCGGCAAGGTAAATTGTATTAATTATATCGAACCTCCCCACTGGGGAGCGCACGCAACACGGCAACGTCACTTCGTTACCAAGTAACGTTTTAATTATCGTATCGTCGCTACACCTTCTTTCCCTCCTTTCCCCGTGGTTTCGCGTCTCGTCTTCGACTTCCCGAACCTGCCACCTGAAAGGCAGCTCGATTAACATTCGAGGATCGGCCGGCCGTCGGAAGTTCCAACGGAATTAATTCGAGCAACCGTTGCTCCTAACAATGGCCACCGTCCTCGACCAGCGAAACGCTGATCGAGGTGCCACAAAATCAACCGCCATGCAACTGGGAACCGTTCGTTAGACACGTTCATTATAAAATTTATTCGTTTGGCAACGTCTGGTGTCAGCGAGCGTGCACCGGTGATGTTCGTCCAGCGTAATTAAATTATTGACGATCACAGCTCGTACCCTCTGGCCAATTCTGGTCCGTGTTAATTAACGTTTATCGTCGGCAGCAAACCCCTTCGATCTTCTGTGACAGCTTGTACCGCGCAACTGTTGCTTTTATACCGACTCGCGTATTTGACGCGCCCTGTGCTTCGGGGATAGGAACCATCGTTGCTGACACGTACAGCTCGCATTAACCCTGACCCTGTCTCCAAACTTGGTTGCCTGCACGCCAGCCTCCAAGCCTTGGCGTTTATCAAACGCGCAACACCGTTCCCCATGCAAATTAATTACCATACGAGACGCTCGCTGGGGAGATACACGCCTGAGTTTCCAGTATCGATAAGAGCCGACGGTGGAGAGGTACACGAGTATCAATTTCCCCGCGTCGAAGCTCTTCATTTCGCGAATGCTTCCCCCAGAAATTCAGTTCCACGAGACGTTTAGATCGTTTATCCAGATATAACGCATCCTTGCACGCATCTTGTCCAACACTGCGGAGCGAGCATTTTGGAAAATTTGCTATTAAGGACGAATTCGTCGCGTGATTTTCACCCGGCGACAACGGCCCCTCGACGCGAATTAGCGTCCGCGGCATTCACGTTCCGAGGCGACGACCGAGCCCATTCCGTCGACAACCGGGAAATAGGGCATCACCCTCTCGAATACCGGATGCCGCCCCGTGCACAACGTACGTACCCACTTACATATGCGTCTTACTTTCAGCGGCGCTCAGGCGAACAACGCCGGCGACAATCTACGACGTCTCGTGTATCTGAAGTGTCGTCGGCGCAATTGAGACGACGTTGCAGGAACCCGACTGCGATTTTGCAGGCGCAAGTACTATTATATCGCGGGGCGTGTCCCGGGGATCCGCGTCTCTAGGCGTATCGCGTGCTCAAAGCATCTTAACTAAACCCCACGAGGGAAACCTCGTCAAGAATTCCGTGCTCTTTGCGCGCGACACATGGCACGAGGTGAACGCGAGATCCCTTTACCGTTGCTACATTTCATCGATCACGCCACTGGTATCCGAAGAATTTCTTGTCACACCGTTCTAACGTTTGCGAAGGAAATTCGTTTGCGGGGCAACCCCTAAGATTTCAGATAGCGACTTTTGCTATTTTGCAATTTCGTTCCACCGTTTTTGAAAGGGTGCAGCGATCGAGGCGCGTAAGAAAATTGGCGGGCAGAATGATCTGCTCGAAATTGATAGACACAGAGAATCGATAATCTCCTCTGTCTACAACCATATCATTATATCCAAGTGGCTGGAATCGCGCGGGTTCTTGGTACACGCGTCCGATAACGGAAGCAATCTGGCCCACATACGTGTTCCTCGCCTTCCCCAGGAGCCAAGCCATCGTCGCAATTCCGAGATCCGAGCCCGCACACCCATCTGTAACTTCGCGACTAGGTTACCATCACGGACCACGTACCGAAGATGGTTGCGCGGTGTCACGGGGACAAGTCGCGCGATCGAGGGCAGCCCTCGTGCAACTGAATGCCGGGAAATTGCGTAGAAACTTGCCGAGGAATTTCAATAGAACGAATTGGATTGAAATTATTAATGCCAACAGCGTCTTTGTCTTGGTCGGCCACAGGAGGGAAATCGCTGGGAAACCGAGTCTCCCGTCTCCTTCGTTCGGCATGCAAACACCACGGTAAAACTTCCTCGGGGAAACGTTTCATTCGCCGCGCGGAACATTGTTTGAAACGATGCCATTGTTTCCTCGCAAATTAAACGCGAAGCTTAATTTCATTTATAAAGCAGATTGCACGTGCGGATACTAGGATAATAACATACATGGGGATTCTGGGAGCTGAAACGGCGCGAGGTCCTTACGACGTTGCCTCCCGTCGACCATCACAATCATCGGAAACAGTAGGACTCAAATATTACAATCTGAATTAAAAATCAGGGTATCTTCGATCCAGGGAAAACAGAATGTCATAAAATCATTAATTAAACAGAGCTGGCTACCGTATCTTGCGGATCTTTGTAACATCGCGAAAGAGAGGACTTTACGTTTTTGCCTAACCCTCTCAAAGCCAGGAATCAGGTTTTTTCGTGAGTCCGCATCCGATCATTATCGAGAACCCTTCCTTCCCTTCTGACGGAAACGATATCGCCGATAGTTTCCCGCGTGACGGATGCAGCCTGTGTATCAGCGTGCCGGCTGTTTATATTTCGTGCTTCACGGGAACACGTTCCAGCGGTGCAGTTTTTATCATATCGTCGTGGAGAAGTTGGAAAGCCCCTGGACCAGTTGTACCGCAGCGGTCGACGGTGGTATTAAACTCGCGGGAAAGGGGAAAGTTTTTACAACTTGCCGCCGGTGCTCGTTACGATCCGTCCGCCGGCAGACTCACGAGCGACTTTTCGACGCGCCGCGCCGCGTCGCGACGGACCGCAGATCGAGCCGAGATCTGGAAATTCTGCGGCGACGGCGCGCGCGGCCCGCAGCCGTAATGGAATTTCTTCTCTCGTGAAATTCCCGCGATCCCCTGGCCCCCGATCCTCCACCCACACCCGCGGATCCTTTGAGGATAACGGGGTACGTGCCGTCCGATACCAGTCTCTCGATACTCGTCCCGCCTCGTCGTAAATTTCCGGGGAAATTCCAAAGTTTCCGCGGCATCGCGCTAGATAAAGGAAACATTAAAACGTTCCCGGCAACGGGGGCGCCGGAAAAGTGAGCAGCCACGTCTTCCGCGTGCTTTACGAGCCTTCGCCTCGCGCTGGAGTGTCGGGGGCTGGATTATAGTTTCACAGGGGTTGCGAAGTCTCGTTCCGGGCGGAGACAATTAGGCGAAACGACACGGTGAACGGCTGAATTATGGAAGGCGCGGCACGCTGTGTTGCGAGGTGCAAGACAATAGGATGGAGGGTGAAAGATTTTTGTATCGAAGTGAAAAAGATTTCAGGTGCAATTCTTCGGATTAGGTATTTATGTAGATACCCGCGTAAAGCGTAGGATATAACTGGGAGACCTTTTTTCCTTCGCCGCGTACCGTCGTGCTCACCCAAGGAGACTCTACACTTCATCTTAATTGCACGACTCACCCCTCGCCACCCCACCATGTTCGTTAATAATTTCGCTGCCCCGTCCTCGCAGCTCCCGTATTCCGCGTTCCTATTTATGCAACCTCGTTCCTGGCTCTCTTTAATCCACTCTGGCGGCTTGCAAGTGCGTGACACTTGCACAGAAAGACGCGAGACTGTGCGCAGAGGGAGGGAAACGAACGAAAGAGAATGGAGGCGAAACGAAGGGCGAGGCTTCAGCTGCAGAGACGGCGCCGGCTCTGTTAATCTTCCGCGGGATTTCAACGCTGCGGAATTTGCATAGCCGCGGGATTTTTATCGCGGAAAAGGCCATCCACCTCCCCGCGCTTTGGTGCCGCTCTGGCCTCCTATCCTTTCGACCCTGTTCCTGCCGGGCGTCCGCAGTCACCAACACTTGCGACCGGCACACCCACCGAATCTCTCCACCTCGCCCTTGCTCGACTCCCACGCAGACAGCGGCCACAACCATGGAGCATCGATTTTTCATTAAGCTTCGCCCTCCCCCCCCCCCCCCGGACCCGTCGCCTGCTTTGCATACATGCTTATTCGTGGATGCTCGTCCGTTCCTGCGTCGCGGATTCCGCTTCTCGTTCCGTTCTTCCGCCCTTGGAGCTCGTGCTCCTCCACCCTTTTGCGTATCGAGCAAGGGGGATGCGCGTCTGTGTCCATCTTCGGGTTTGGTCGCTCCATCGGGGTCCTCTATTCTGTCAGGCAACCAAAGTTTCGCCGACTCCTTTCTACCGCAAAGATATTTATGCGAACTGAATTCGTAATACCAGTGAGAGCGTTTCGGGACCTCCGACGATACCAAGCTCGGCATCATTGAAGAAGTTTGCTTCTACTGCTGAGCACCGTCTAAGGCAGTTTGATTTTCTTTAACTGGAATTCGAAGATACTCGGAAGACTGTTCAAGGGAGAAAGTTTATCCGAGAATTCTAAAGTTTTTAGATTCTTCGTACCTATTCCCTTCGGATTCGCCACCCTCCCAGAAGAAATGCTCGAGAATTGGAAGCTCTCGTTTGAAATATTAATCCCGCTCACCGAATATACCACGGTATTTAAGCCTACAGGTGCTATAAAAAAAACTCGCAGACTTACGCCTCGCTGTACAGCGAACGGTCTACACCACGCGTGCATACGAAATTACCCGAAGAGTTTAATTAGTCAAATGTTTCTTCGCGTTTCACTGATAAAAACAACGGCCGCGCTGAAACGAGGCTTTGACGTCGAAACCCCAAAGGATTAAACGTTCCACGTACAACGTCCCCATTTAATTCCTGCCCGTTCGGTTTTGCTCGCCTTCGCCCCGTTTCGTGTCTTTATATGCCCGCGTGCGTGGCGCATTCGCAGGGCCGCGGCGACATTGATTTATACGAAAACGCTGGAAAACGCCGCCTCTATTCTTCCCGGCATCTCTCGCGGGAAAACGCCCGGGGGTTATACCTGTGCCGGCTAACATTTGCATCGGAAAATTGCGGATTAACGTTGCGTACGCTGCAAACGCCCCCGTTCTCGGGGCTCGCGGCCACCTCGCCGACCGAACGAGATGACGAACTAGTTTCCTTTTGTTCCCTTCCGTTCGCGGCAACGAATCGATGAATCGTTTTTCAACTCTGTTTAGCCACAATTCTGGTAGCTTTTTGTTAAACGTGTTATCCGAGCGATGAACGCATCTACCTGTTTACTTTGAGAAGATTTGGAGCTGCACGAGAACAAAGAGCGCTGGACGAAGAGACTTCTTTATGTGCTATAGGAATTTGTGGTGGGATGAATGTCGTTGTCCACATCATTTTGATTGCAGTATTAAGTGGACAGAGGCAGAAACGTGTTGGTTTCATCTTTCTGTTGTCTCTGGCGTTTATTCTTAAGTTACATTGCCTCGCAGTTGCCAAATACTGCGTATGGTCTGACTGATGGTTGATATATACTACTTGAGAACGATCTAGCTCACAGATTTATATAGTCTTGTATTAAACAGTGGAGGCGAGGGGTGACGAATTATTAATGTATATTTGAGAGTGTATGTAATAAATGTAACGTACCCAGTGTTGTGATACATGTTTGGGAAGTATATGCTCTGGATTATAGTCCATAAAATTTTGAGCAAGGAACGACGCCGAACGGTAGAACCGAATTTCAATCTTTTAAATTCATAACTTGCCCATTACCGGTTGATATTCATGAAACCCATCGATTTGCACACAGCGCTGTCCACATTTATATCGAGAAGCAGCAAATCATTGGTGTGAAATTAGCATGATCGTGTTTATCAGTCAGCGATAACCTGACACTCCCTCAACGAATTCTCGGCACATTTGCCCGAGGAATCTCATTGCTAAACTCTGCTGTGCTCGACACTAACAATCCAATTAGCGTCCATCCCTCTTTGCCTCGGACTCCCGTTCTTTATCTCTCTTCTTGTTTCTTTCTTGCCCCCTCATCGTCAGCGTTGCAATTGTAATTTATTATTCTCCTTACGAAAGCAGCCGGAGGCCGACCGCGGGAAAAGTTTCTCTCGACCGTTTTAAGAACAAAAGTCCTCGTCCCTGGAAAATACCGGGGGGAGGGAGTCGCGGGCGGGTTATAACCATTGTGTATTGTCCCAAGAGCAATTAATCATTTCCTTTTCACCGCGAGGTAAACAGAGTGTACTTTGTTCCCTGTAAACATTTCCCTTTGATAATAGGATTGAGATAATTAGGCGTGCCGATGACAGAGGCGGCAATAAAAATAACTCTCGTCCAAGACAAAGACCCCCTGACGCCTTCACTTGGCGACGACATTAATTTCTAGGCTAGCTTTAGGCGACAGCCGTGTCGAAACGAATCTTTCAACGGTCCTAACAAACTCCTTCGAAACGCTGCTATTCGAACCGACCGAGTCGTTTTAAACGAACCGAAAAATAACATTTCCCCATGCGAATTGGATAATTACAATTGGTTTGCGTCGGAGAAAAAATGCGCCACGCTTTTCTGGAATTACCAAGTTGAATTGAATTCTCATGGTCGTAACAGAAATTCTAGAATTTCCCAGTGCTTTATCTCACGGTTTCGTCGATTCGTTTTAGTAGAGCAACGTGCAACGATAAAGTAATACTTGGTTGTAAATCTTCACGGATTCTGGCGTGTGCGTGATCCTTCTTTCTTCCTCACGCGTCTGTCTGAAAGGTTCTTTGACGTAACTACTACGTAAGCACGAAGAATTATGCGATCGTTTACCCTGTAACGTTATTAACTTCATGTACAAGGCACAACAACTTGTCAGTGGCTGTAAATCTCGACCGGTCTTGCGGAAGACTGGCACGTGATTTTTTCTCAGGCAGAAAATATTGAACCTCATCCTTTCTGTTCAGGGTAATAAAATACTCCCCGATGTACACGCACCACACGAGGAGAACTATTAATTTATCGTCGGTGATAAACTCTACTTCAAACTAGAAATATCAGGTTCAATCTTTCGGAAGACCACTATAGGTTACCAAGAGTATTTTGCATATTCTACCTGAGACACATCGTTGCGTCATATTTTGAAGCGACTGTAAGAAAGAATTTATCGAAGGAAACAACTAAACACTTACAAATAAATACAAAACGAACTTTTCATGTGGACAATCTCGTATCAATGCTTGGACAACCTCTGTTTAATATTCGATCTGCACACAGAAAGGGGATTCGTGGGTGTAACGAATGGAGATCATGCGAAGCAAACAACATGTATAAAAAAAAATCTTTCAACTTGTTGGAGATTTTTCTATGTTCAATAAACACAAAACAGTTCCTATAAAAGTAATCGATGGCTAGCAGAGCTGACTTTTAAAAGCAAACAAGCCTTAAATAACGGCGTAATTGCTTATACGCGATTGAAACGAATATTTCCCTGGTTACATTTCATTCGTTTCTCTGTCCATAGGTATTAAAAAAGAATATTTAATAACTCGACGTATGAAAACCACAGCTGTGGAGCGTACCTTTCCGCTTGTGATTGGCACAAAACTTTGTTTCCCTTGCTTTTATGATGGAAAAGAAATAAATTCCACAATCCGGATGAAGAAAATTCAGGCGACCGCAAGTTCTCCTTGATTTATTCCATCCATAGAACGAAGTGATCGGATTCATTAGATGGCCAGTCACGCGCTATTAGGGCACCATTTAGATATTCCGATTCGTTATTGCTCTGCTCGAGCGAGACCCCATCTCTTCCCTCCAAATCGGACTGGGGCTCGGGCAGCGGAATAAATTATCAGAATAATTTATTTCCGCATTTATTTATATAGTTCCTTACGTGACTTCCTTCTATATTTAAAGCACCGAATTTCTTCTACCTCGAATTAAATTCCAATTAGTATAACCGAGTGGAATATTGGCCCCCGAATTGTCACGCGATCTGATTTCCACGCCTAAATGAATTAACAGAATCGTGCGCCGCGTACAACTTGCATAATTTCCCCTGTAAATCGGGAATAAATAGTTGCAGGTCGCAAAATACGGAGCGCGGGGGCAATGAATCGCGGCATAACGCGTTAGTTAATTGTGGCCGCCACGGTGATTTGCGCACGACTGGCTGAATCTCGTCGACCACAGGGTTCCATTCATCGATTACGCTCTCGCGATGTGGATACACGGCCGCGAGCACGCGAGAAATTACGAAAACGCTGGCCGCAACGCGGAGAAATTAGCTTTCCTCGATCGAGAATTCGCGTAACACATAGGGAAGCCATACGGGGAGGGCGAGAAATGTTTGCGGGCCGCTTAGGAAGTTTCTAATCTGGAACTCCGGCCACCGAAGATCGCTCGTTCCACCCATAATCGCGACTCCAACTTCTCTATCGGACTTTGAGGGAACTTCATCGATAACCGTCCAAGCTGAAAATTACGTAAATGCCGAGGATTGCGGCGTCAACTGGATTTGTGGTATGGACGTGATTCACTCGCCGGGGAGCAGATTCAAAAGCGTCAAACTCCGTTAATTCTGGATTTTTCGGATCGTTTATGTAAGCATCCCCGTCCCTGTCGCTGCGTCGTTTCGCTCGCGGCGGGATAGTCGGGTTCCCAGAAGTCGAAAGAAGGGAAGCGAAGAAGAAGAGGGTGCGGGAAGGTGGAGGAGGGATCACGTCTGGTGAAACTTGGCCATCCGTTTAAATTAATACAAAAGAGTGAGAAAGTAAGTCCAGCAAAGTCGCTGAAACTCGCCGAAAGCTGTAAAGCATCCCTGCATATTTCACTGTTCTGTTAATTAACGGACAGCTTTTCTGGGACACAGAATTTACAAGGAGGATCCACTTGGACTGCACTCGGGCGAAGCATTATGGAATCTTTTATTCACCGGACACTTTCCGCCCCGGTGGCGATGCCCGGCGGTTGGAAAGAGAGTAGTCGGCCAGAGTATTGGTTTATCTTGTTAAAATTTATGTACTCAACTTATCCTTGAGCGTTTGCGTTGCAACGACGCTGTTGTGTACGATCGCACCGGGGGGAAAGCGTTAAACGGCTGCCTAAGCGCGACATAATGCGATACGATCGCGTGGAGTGCAACCCCTTGGGTGGCATGGCACGATGCTACCCTTTAGATCATAACAGGGCGTGTTCCGTCTTTGGTGGATTCCCGGAAGCGGCTTTGTAACGACTCTCCCACGAAACTTGCGGGCAAACTTTGTTCTCTCCGCGTGGTTCGGCGATCAATTTTTCGTCTGCCGTTAAACGCCCCCCCCCCCCCCCGCATTCACGAGGCAACGAGGAAGGATAATTTCGATCGATAAGAGAACATTATCGCCTCCCTTCTAATTAGAAAGTTGGCGAACCGGCAATTTGCCCGGGACACGGTTCTTTAACCACGGAATTTATCTTTCGGCAACTCGAGCATTCTCCCAGAAATTTACTCGCAACAAGCGTCGTTTGGGGGACTTTTTGTTTTAAATGTTTGGTATTCGTTTCAATCTCGAAAAGAGATTGCTACGAGCAGCTATCGAACAGTAATAAATAGAACCACGGATAATACTCATCTGAATCTCAAAATCGCGTAGGGTTATGGTTTCCAGCGTGATTGTTGACAAATCATATTAAATGCGTTTAAGTATGTATATGGATATGGGCTTCTTCTCGCGGTTTGTATATGCACATCCAACAATATGAAGGAACGATCGAGTGCCCTTAAAAGTTGTGGTAAAACTGCCCCTCGGAGTGTATTAATCAGCGAAATTGGACAAGCCTCGCAGCAGCCATATCTGGAAAAATGTAAAGGAAACGTTCGCGTCCCCCTCGTCCCATGAATCTGATGAACAACATCCGCATAGAGGTTTACATATTCCACGGCGGCCGCATAAATAGTAAATACGCGCCGTTCGGTGGGACGCGCATTTTGCGCGGCCGTTAAAGTTGTTAATTACCAAACTACAACTGCGTTTACCCTGTTATTTCCATTACAAAGCGATACGCCTTCATAATGCACGATCAGACGGGCTCATTTTGCACCGCAAATGGCCCAACTACCCCATCTCGCCTGGTCCACCGCCCGCCTGCGAGGAGCCGCATCCAAGAATTTCAAGTAGATTTACTAAATAACGAGGATCCGCCGCTGGCCAGCAGCGAACTTTCCGCGGTCGTAAATTTATTTTAATTTCTTAGGGTAGCGCGAGAGAGTCGCGGGAGAGCACGCTTTGTGCGAGGGATGAAAATAAAAAAATGTCAGATTTCAAGGAAAGAAGAGTACAAGTGGGGTGGACAAACGACTCGGAATTCCAGGGTTAATGAAACGTCGTGCATTGCTCAAAGGCCAGGCTATTCTTCAAATATTGACTCTTTTTCTCCTTTCGCCCCTCTCTCTCTCTTAAGTACTATCCACAAATCCATAGAAACGCCCTCAAAGCGTTATCCTTTCGGGGAGACACTCGGCTAAACTTGACGCTTTGAAAGCTCAGCGAAGGTGGAGAATAAACTGTCGCGAAGAAAGTTGAAACGCCAGAAAAGCGTCACAGAATACCATTAATACATGCTTCGTTGATCGATCGGAATAGACTTGGAGATCTCTGGCCCTGTCAATTAAAGGAATAAACGGTTCTCTCTTCCCCTGTCGGCTTTATCCAAGCACAAATCGAGTTCGTTGCATTGGCTTAACGGAAAAGTGTTCCCCGAGAAAGAAGATACAGCGCTAAGCTATATGTCCATTTACTTCGCTAGCAACGCTCAGACAATTGTCCTTCCCGTTCGGATTTCAGGGGATATCCCTTCTTTTCTCATCTTCTTCCACGAGTTCTGGGCACGTGTTGCCGTACACACGGGTCCTGAGAAAACTCCATCCGAATTTATTCCAGCGCGAAATCGCCCGCACCCACGGACCAACGGTGCACCTGCAAACCGTTTCCTGCGACAGCGTTAAACGTTCACGTACCGGCGCCGGCGCCGCGCTGCATACGACACATTTTGTAAATCATACAGAACGCGTCGGAAGGAAGTGCGAGCCCCTGAATCGCGGATATGAGGGCTGAGCAAATATTTAAATGTCCGAAGATCCAACCCAGCAACGGCACCGCGACATTTCCATCGCCATACTATCGGTCGTTTGAAAAATTCCGACGTGTTTCACGGGAGAGATATATTGGAAATGTTTGGGAGAGGAAAAAGTAGCAGAAATCAGAAGAACCGTGACATTCCGTGAATAATTGGAAACACGGTGTGTTATCCGTTGCAGGAACTATGGGAGCGAGGAAACGTTTACCACAATTGTGGAACGCTGAAGGTTATTTTGATTGGCCGTTCGTGGAGTGTACGCGCTTCCAATGAAAATGATTGTGTGGCAGAAAGCCACGCAATAAATCGAGAAAGGAAATAGAGCGCGGAGTGTATCGCGAGCTCGCAGATAAGAATTCGGACAATCACGGGATTCCGAGCTCTTGAGAATGTCGAGCGGAAGAACGATCTCCGGATTACAAGAAAAGAAGCTGTTTTAATTATTTCTTGAATTTACACACAGCGCGACGGCTTTTTCACGTAGGTCGCGTCGACGCCCGTAATTGAAAAGCTGAAAACCGTAATTACCGCGGCGCATAAATGTAACTCGCTTTCACACGTCACATAATCGCATGAAAGACGGGCTATACCGGGGTTAAGGACTTAACTCACGCGGTGCGGTCTAAACTGAAAGTCGCTCGGCATTCATGGTGACACTTTAACAAGGACCCGTATGCGTTACGATTAAATCGAATAATTTATTCTTCCTGTTTTAGAGTCGCTTAATTCATCGCGATATTCACGCGTGGTAGCGGTTCGCTGTTTCAAATATGCAACTAGACTTGCTAAAAATACTAACAAAACAAAAAAATTGATGATATTTTCTCAACGGAACAAAATTATTTTGCTCAATAGAATATTGATTAAGCGACGATACAGAGAGGGCAATCTTTAAGCACATTAAAAACTAGAAATACACGAAGAGAAAATAATTGTTCATGAAGAACAATCGTCCAAATCCAAAGAATGATTATTTTCACGAGTGTAATAGAAAACAGGACAACGTTCGTGAACATTATTGCACCATTTCAAGTTCCTTCGCGATTCATGACAAGTTTCAATTACTTTCACCGTAACATTTTGGCGAACATTTTTAACAGCGTTCCGCATATTTCGACCGGCAACTTGGTGAAACGACGTTCAGTAACTTCTTCGCGAGTACATGCTAAGCAGCCTGTCGAAACTTCGCTTATTAACCGTAGTCAGAATCACCTAACACGATCGCAGATTCAGGAGCAGCCAGTTCCATCGCCAGGCTCTGCGAGAAAATCGAATATCCGCCGGAAGCTCGGTTATCTTGTGTCGTCGCGACTGAAAGCGTCCCAGACAATTTCCGGCAAGCTTAAAGTTCCTGTTACAGGCATTCCTTGACTCCTTGCACTTTACTTTCCATATTTTCTCAACAGACATATCGAGGAAAAAGTGTTTCGATACCTAGACAAGTCAAACGTCGAATCGCTACTTTATCATCCCCACTTTTCCCAGCCCCTCGGATGACTATAGGAACAGCTTGGACAGTTTGCAAGTTATCTCTGTCTGAAATTGATGAATTGAAACAGAACTGACGCGGAATATTAACGATGATTAAATGGAAGTGGGTCCGGGGAATCAGAAATGGAACCCCTCGCCTATTTTCTATCCCTCGATACCCAACATCTTCCTCAATTACGGCCCCTCTACTCGCCGAATAAATCGAAAAGGCGGATGAAAACAAATCGCCGCGTTTAAACCGCACTCGTCGCCGGTGTTGGAGCTGTTTGCGCGGCTGTTAATGAGTACGACGTGTGCCACCTGGCCTGCGTGTAATTAGTCACGGGATTGGTCGTGGCCGCGTTTAATCGCCGCCCACGAATCGACGAGCTGTTAATGGAGAATAGTATAAACGACGGAGTAAATGTTGGACGATATTTCCCGTGAGCCAGAATTACAACCGGGGCTAGCTCGTGTGCCAGCCGCGTGGAACACGCTCGAAACATCGGGATTATCGTTTGTCGACGACACGATAATTCTTTCCCGGCGACCGATTTCGCGATTTACCGTTCTCGCCTGATTACGAGGATCGTGATTAATTTTCGCCAACGGTTGCGCGAACGCTCTCGATTATTACGGGCCCGAACCCGTTAATCGTGTTGCCTTTTCGATTTCGCCCAACACCCAGTTCACCCCGCCCCACCGCTTTCTACTCCTTTTTTGCTTTTTAATAACGCCGTTCATTTCTTCTTTCACCTGCGAGCCACCGCAACGTAATTTCCCGCACTCCCCCGATGAGCCGACACTGTAAACTCTGATTTGCGAGCGGGGGGGGGGGGGGGGGGATATTGTTTGAGGGCTGTTATGTTTTAATTAAACTACGCCGAAAACTCGGCTAATTCCGCGATGGCTTCGATAAAGCTGATCAGCGAAATTGCATTTGCGCGGCCGCGTTAACCTGGTGTTTGCTGAATGGCGACCTATTGCAACGGACCGAACGGTTTTTATCATCGGGTCTCCTTCGTTCGCCTTGGTTTCCCAGGGACGCGATGCATTACGGGGTCTATCGCGAATAAGCGGTTTTAACGGAGAACTTTTGATACGAACGTGACAGCTCGCAATCAGAATTCTGAACCCGTACGCCTAATATCTCGCTGCATTCCTTCCGACCGCTATATCAGAATCATCGCGCCATCCCGCAACAGACATTCTTCTCTAGACTTTGCGCCGTAACGGCTGAACCCGATACGAAAGCCCCGGGATTTATAAGTGTTTCGAATTTCCACGCACGACACGACGCGCGACGGAATCGTTCTGCGGAATATCAACGAGATCCTGTTAGCCGGAAGGGTGAAAAAATAGTGTGTCTCGCCGGTGTAGAGTTAACGGGACGGACACCATTTTGCGTAACGGCGGTGCGCGGGAGTCGGAAGATTCGCGTTATCGTCCTCGCGGCTTTCTGCGTTATGGGACATGAGATCGTAGACGAGAACGATGTTTTTCTTCCATTATGCTTAATTGGACGGTACACCGCTCCAGCGGAAAAGAGCAACTAGCGGGTCCGCTAACCGAAATCGCCGCGGGCGACCCGAACTTCTCAACGGCCCGCGATAGGTTGGACAAAGTTCGCCAACTATGCCGGGGAAGAAACCGTAAAAGTTACGGTGAAATTAGAGCCACGGGTTCTATCTGCGGCACGCTACCGTCGGTCGCACAGCTCGTTGTTCCCACGGCCCCCCTGGCTCCGAACTTTACGCCTCTGTGTGGTTTTGGAAAATTGGCTTAGCGAAAGTGAAACGACCAGTGTCGGCGGGATAGCTTCCCTTCGAACTGGCAACAATCAAGCTCTAACGAATCAATCTTTGTCGACGGTAATTTCCAAATATACGAGGCTGATGAAAGTGGCAAGTTTCTTTTAGTGAGTCTCCGGACAAGTACTGAATGGGATTTCTCTAGTCTCTTTGAATTTTCATCGGTTCAGTCCATTGAATTGGAGGTTTATGAAGACTGAAAGGAAAGTGCAGATGTTTTTCTATCGTTCTTGATATCTCCACATGGATGACGTAAGTGTAGTATCGGAACGATAGAGTGTTTAGTTTGAAGATATAAATGTACGTTGAGAAGCCCCCGCGATGCAGGCCCGTCGGAAAAAAACCCAATAAGATGAATGTCCCAGTTTTTCTGCTCGTTTAACCCTTTCGCTGCGGCGTTGCTTTTGAATGAGAAGCATGAATTCTTGTAAATACAATTATTAATCCCACATGATATCTCCATTCTAAAGATTCCTTTTAAAATATCATGTCAAACTTTCTTCGAATTTATGGTATGTTTTTAAGCAAGTTTATTACGAAGTTCAAGCTTGAGGTGTTCTCATACGAATTTCTACGAACGAAAGGGATTAAAAGGCGCCCAAGCCGTTCAGCTCAACATCAGCGACTTCTTTCCACCGAGTTCATATCAAAGCCCGCACTTTGCCCGCGTTCGCGAGTTACTGCATTATGTATCATGATCAAACACACGTATACACGTCTGGTAGGGAGTAATCGAATCATGGGTGCCCTGTTACGTCTCCCCCCCCCCCCCCTCGTCCGACTTGTCTCCCTTTTCCGATAGCAAAAGCAACGAGCGTCTCCAAGAAATTCCCTGATAGAAGCAGCCGAGGCCGTAAAACCGTATTACGTGGATCCGCGAAAGAAGGGTACCGGGTTGAACAAAGGCGCCCAACACTCGGTCATGTTTCCCCGTCATATCGTAAAAACACAGTAAAGAGAGAATATCGGAACGGCCTTGCAAGCTTGCCGCCTGCCCAGACGAAAAACAGTTCGTCGCTCGGTGCCGAATGAAACGGAGTCGAACAGGAACAACCCGGTGACGAGTTCCTGCCGTTTCATTCGCATCCCCGTCCATCGTCTGGCCCGATCTATGGGGAGTTCATTCGCGTTTAACCGACAAAAGGAATTACCGTCTCGTTCCAGTCGACACGAATCACCGTCGTCTTTTTGCCGTCGCGACGGGCTTCCCGAGAACTAGGTCAATGGGACGTGGCGGATCCTCGGAGGATAACGAAGCGGATAAAGAAGAGACTGGCTACTTAAATTGAGCGATTAAGGAATGGCGTTATGAAACGTTGGCAACCCTACTGTGTGAGAATAAAACAAAGACCACGCAAAGGTCAATCCTAAGATATTGATGACCACCACTAAAGCGAACCCTTCATCAATTTTTACTTTTATCACTTTCTCCTGTTGCATATTCAACCTGGCCTCAAATTTCCATGAAGCTATGGCTGCAGAATACAAGACAGCATTACTGAAGAGTCGATTAGCAAATGTAGGACGAAACGTAGACGTTCTGCCTTCTTCCATTTCATACATGTACCGCCCTTTTTTCCCACCATTAGGTGTCTAATTGGTTGCCAAGCCTACGTAATGGGTGTTTTAATTATGTTTCTTGCAAGATCGATCCAAACCTCCATCTACCATCTACTCTACGTGTATTAAATCAAATGGACTGAAATCGAGGGCAAACATATCCGTTTACGGTATCTGCGAAAAGATTTAGTGATGTTGTGGATATTAAGCTAAATGGGCATATATTACGAATTAATAATTTAATCCTTGATTCCATAATTGGTTCGTTGCTGCCTACACTACGCGAACATAATCATCATCTCCCCCGGCGATAGTATAATCGATTAATCGCTCGATGCTTCGCGTCTCGCGCGTACCAATTATTCCAATTATTCTTCGGTAACAATTATTTTGAAGCCGTTTAATCGCGCGATGCCTTTCATTTCGTGACGATAACGGTGCTTTGATCCGTCATCCTCGGTGTCTTTTGCTTGGCAGACTGTCAAAGGTGATCGACAGATCGTCCCCGTCAGTGGTAAATGACAAAGGAAGGAAGAGACATTTCCTTGACAAGGATTCTCCAGTTTCCCTACAGCATGTAGCTAAGGAGCAAGGAAGGGTGGCAGACCCGCGCCCCTTGTAGCGACCGGCGAAAACAACGGGCGCGAAGTAACAGCGTTACGAAACTTTGCTCCGTTGCAGCGAGTACGCGACATTGACGAAAGTAAGATGCCGTGCAAACTGACGCGGGAAATCTGCATCACGGAAACACAGGTCTATTTTCCATGTCAGAGGGGGGCAGGAACTTTGAAAATAGCTGCGACAAGATGCAGAGCCGGGCACACCTGAGAGCACCGACGAATCCTGCACGGGCAACAAAGGATTCTATGGAAGTTGAATTACCTTTCCCTTCATGGCGTTTCCTGTTGGGAAAACGTCCCTTCGGAGGTACCCGCGTGATAAACAATTTCCACTAATCTGCATGATCATTCGCGTGCACTGTGACACTCCAACGACAAAGTTTACGCGCAGAATTTACATGTATCAAACAACAAGCGTGCGTGTGGTCTAAAGAAACACAACAGATGTGAATTTTACTCTGAGTCTACCAAGAAGACGGAGAAATTTAATTATTCTTCGATGGATAAGTGGAATTATAATATCCACAGAAGGAGAACCCATCGAGGAAGCAATTACCGCGTTATACGATTAAACTTTAATTGGTGTTTAAGGATCAAAGTAACTCTAAAACTATCTTCCGTCTAACCTCCGCGCATACATTCATCGGTCAATGATAATTAAACCCATTACTCGAGGAGCTCCCAATTTCTAAAGTTACTTTTCAGGAAATAACTAATAAACACCGAATATTACATAAATGTCGTGAAATATTATCAACGTTTTGGCTGGGGGGAATGGAAACAGTAGTTCATCGGTCACAGAAGTATGTTTTAACATTTTCCACCATAATTTGAGAGAGACTCTTTGGAACGTGGCAGTTAATTTAACATTCGAGCTATTACTGTCCTAAAGTATAAGTAGCGCGATGGTGGAACTGGAGCGACGCGGTTGCAGCAAGTAGAATACAGCCGCAATGATCAGACGACCCTGCAGTATCCGTTTTATAAGCGGCGCGATAATTGGAAACACTTTTGCTGCTTGGAACGAGATCATCCCGCGCGAAATGTACAGGAGCTCCGGTCCCATGCAGAACGTTTAATTGCAAAATGAAAGGGGAACATGAATAGAGCCCCCCCACTCACCCCTCTTGGAAGCGTGAAAACTGTCCTGCGGTTTTATCTGCTCAATCTGGGCGCTGAGACGAAACTTGAGCAGGATGTCCCGGTTGGCGTTGATCTTTTCCACGGCATAACGAAAGGCCACTTCCTGTTTGTCGTCCGACGGATGAAACAGCCCACCTGGGAAATCACACATCCATATTAAAGCGCTACTTTGACGCGAACCGCCGCGTCGCGCGCGTACTGTTTCTTATTTTCCCTCGTCCAACCACTTGCCTCCTTCCTTTTACTTGCCTATCTACGCCGTGTCTAGATGCCCCAGCTTTCGGGAAACCAAGAAGTCTGGGACAGTCCTTCACGGACTTGTGTATCCCGAATATTAAATATTTCATATCAAAAATCCTTTTCTACCTTCCCCCGGACGAAGACGTAACACTGTGTAATCCCCGACATTTTTCTTTCTCTGTTTTTCAATGGAATAAAGTGATGCTTGACCCGAATACTCCGTCCAAGATATGCAAGATCGTATATACTGAATATTTTACGCGCCCAGACTAGAGGAGCCGCGTGCTCGTTTAAAACGTTGAAAAAATTTTCTTCCCCTTAATCGAGGTCGCCATAACCATAGCACAGGAGACAGATAAAAGGTCCCCTCTCGACTGGACAGTAAGGGATTCCGGTAAATTAACCCCCGTGAACTAGATTCTTGCTTGGAACTTTTCGTGTATGCTTTAATATCTAAATCTTTCAACAACGGCAAAACTACCTTTCTGGAATAAAACAGCGCTTCGTTTCGCGAAAAGCGTTGTAAATTCAAGTCGCCGGCAGAAGAACGGATAAACAGTTCTCTCGCGGCATTAATATGCAATGAACGTAAGAAGGACAGAGTAAAAGTGGGTCTTTTGAAAAAGTTGAAACTTGGACGGTGTTGGTATTATGTAGTCCAAGATGAAACCTCGAGAAAAGTTGGGAATTTAAGAATGCATCGGTGCTGCTTTAAAATTATGATCCGTCTCGAACCGAACTTGAGGCATTCGGATGGACAGGCAATCGTGATACGTGTGCAATTTGTGACATTTCAATGAGAACAATGATAGCAAAACGATGGTGATGCGGTCGGAGAAGTTCGATCCTCCCGAAGAATGTATCGATTCGCGAGTTCAATGGCGCTTCTCGAATTCGACGCCGCGGAAGGAATTTGCGCCATAAATTGGTTTTAATCTCGTGCACGTCATAAAGTAACCGGCCGAACAGCTGCGCCAGCTTGACTCCACAATTTATAGAATTTACGCGATAGATTTACGTCTCTCGTTAAGGGCGGGCATCGATTAACTTTGAGGAGCAACGCGGACCCATAGTAAAGCATCGGACGACAACGGAAACAGAAATTACGCGTCCGAATCTGCATTTTGGGGAATGGCGAAACGAGTGAAACAATACAGAAACAGCTAATCGTTACTGTAATAAATCGCGGGGAAACGGAACTCACCCTAAATTTCTTCCCCGTGTTTGAAAATCAAGATGGATTTGGTCTGCATACTCTGCATGCATATACACCCCCACAAAAGTTATATATAGTATCACAAAGTCTCCCATTGGACCAACTAATCGTCAAGACTCACGTTGGCTCCTGGCTCTTTTAATTTTACGCTCTTTGTATCTGCTCGACTCACCGTCTTGACACTATAACACTCTGTCCGTAACTTGATTTCGTCGGTCGATCAACTGAAACTCGCGCAAGCGCTCGCTCCCTCCTCTTTTATTGCACATCCCCTCGCCGGTCGGCAAATTAATAGGGCTTGAATATTCATTGATTGTTAATGAATTATTTCGCGGCGTCCACTCTCGCCCGACGCGCCCCGAAACAAAAAGGGCGAATTGATACCCGTTTCGATACGTCGGCCGTATATCCGGCTAACGTCGTGCGCAGAACGCCGCTTTAATTACCAGCGCGAGAAATTTCCGACGGATTGTAGTGAATAGCAGTGGAACAAGGCTGGCCACTGAACGACGCCGACGCCACGCTTTAATTTCGACGGTGCCACGAGTAAAACCATCGCGAAATTGTTGACAATTGATGCAGACCCGCTGCTCCACTTCCGATATTGCCGATTCATCGTTGCAGCAAATGCATTGAACGTCATGGCGGCGAATAAATACGAAAAACTTTAGAATGAACTTTACGCAGACGGATTAACGTGCATTTTAGACGCTTCTCTGAATACTGACGTATACTCGTTGAGAATAACAATGACAATTTTTATTGAGGCGTGCGGTCATTGACGAGAGTCAGTATAGTGGAATACTGTTGCTTAACTATGATGGTAACTGCGAATAGGAGCTATTGTCTACTCGCAAAGCGGACACGACATATCACTTTGACACGAAGTTTACGCGCACAGCGTTACCTACATTCGTGGCATTCCAAGGGCATACGTTCTGCTCCGTGATTCTACTTGTCCGACTATGTACGACTGTTACCACTTGCGCGGAGTCTATGCAATTACACGTGACAGTCTGAAGAGCGTTAGTGCTGGAGATAATTACAAAATTCGTTGGTTCTTTAGCTCGACTATAACATTGTTTGTAGTTCAACTATGTGGCGAATACATTCGCTAGATATTTTCAATATAATGCAAAGAGAGAGAGAATAATTTTCAACGGGCTATTTGTGGTGTATATAAATTATTAAATCGGAACAATGAAAACTTGATTTATGTTTATAATATTTCCCCCGCGGGAAATATTCAATCAGCAAAGGAGATCATTCCGTTCCCCAACGCTGCATTTGGCTTCAACAATATTTAATAAACTCGACTTAACTGCGTTGAAAATCATATCCACCATCCCATTGTTTTGCTTATCAAACCACACTCGTATCGCGGGATAATCGCGATTACCTCTTTCAAGCTCCACCTCCCACCGATTCGCCAGGAAAATCATTATCCTAAATAGTGGACCGGTTCGGCGAGCAAAGTTCCTACGATTTCGGGCCGCCTTGCGGAAGGCGTGTATCGATTACAATTTCATCGCTACGGTCGTCATTTGCCGCGACCAGGGGGCGAGAAACGGCCGGGCCGCGGGAATGCACGGGGCAAGAAAGGAGAGGGCGAGAGGTGGATAGATAAAGGGGGAGGAAGAGAAAGCCTTTTAACTGTAGAGGGTAGACTGGAAAGATACTCACCTATCCTAATGACATCAGGAAGAGCCGCGGCGTGGGCGGCGAGGAGCGCCAGCAGGAGCCACCTCGCAGCCATTTCCGGTTCCGGTCCGCCCCACCGTCTCTCCCCTCTTCGCCACCGACGCCACCGCCGCCCCTCCGCGCCCACCGGGGCAGCCTGTGCAGCCTCCCTTCTGCCGTGGGGACTCACACCGCTGGAACACAAGATAGGAGAGGGTGAGTTCATTAAAATGCAACGCGCAAACCTCTGTGTCCGGTTCTGAATATATCCTCCGTCTAAAGCGACAGAGCGGAATCTGCTGGTGGGGGAGGGCTCGCGCTTCTGACGTTGACGCCGTAACGACCGGCTTCTGACGGATCAGAAGTCGTCGACGAGGACGACGTACGTCGTCGCGTCATCGGACGGAAAGCAGGACAGGGGATAATGAGGTAACGGAATGACTCTTGGCAGGGGAGAGGGCTTTCCTGTGGGGATTCGCCCTCATCCATTTAGGGCTCGTTTTCATTCCCTTGGCGTCACTCTTTGATCACTACACTCGCAAGTGGCTGTTGTGCTGAAATTGGTCCGGAAACATTGTCCGCCGACGGGTTTCTTTTTAATAAATTGCGTGAGAAAGAGACCAAAAGAATATTACCACTGCACGGTGACATGTTAATAGTAATTGTACTATCCTGTATATTTCTCGCTAGTGGATATAAGGTACTTCTCCCATTTCATATCACCGTCTGTAAACTCTATACGAAATTGAACCCGTTGATACGCGGTGGTTTCAACGATTAAACCTCGCGGCGATGGAACGGTAACGTTTGCAAAAAGCTTTAGGGCGAAAAAGCATGTTTCCATCTGGTTAAAAAAAAACGTGTGGAGAGTGCAACGCGCTAGACAGACGCGACGATACCGAAGAATAAGTAAGACAGCGCGAAATGAAACTGACAGAAATAAAGGCAACGCCACGCGTTTTTTTTTCTCAGCTGCAGGCTCGAGGGCGTTTTTAGCGTGCAGACGCACGGTTTACAATGTCGGTGCGTGTATAATCCTCGACGGGTGGCAGCGAGAAAACTGCAGACAGTGTCGGTAACTTGTCAGGAACGGCATGAGCAGGGGTGAATGAAACCCGCGAACACAACCGGAAGTGACTGTCCAGGAATTTCATATGGGCAGGTATGTCGGTGGAAAAAATTTTCATTAATTCGACCTGCAGACGAACTTGCCGTTTTATTCGTCGGATTCTTCGTGGCCCTTTTTTTTTTGTTTGCCCGCACAACCTACAATTTCCTGTCCGCCTCTGGTTCGGGTTTTCAAAAAATGATGTTTAATCTCCATTTGACGCGTGCCCGCGAAAATTCCAATGCACAGAACGCGGCTGAAATCGTGGTACAGACCAGAACGGACTGATTGATTGTAGAAAAAAGCAATAGATCAAAGCTGAAGATTAATTCTTTTCGCGCGAAGCTCCGTTTTCGAGGGGAGTAGTTTCGTGTATAGGCGAAAAATTAAAATGAAGAAGTAGTGAATTATTTTTGCAAGTCCTGTTGCGGCGTAGTTTTCAAATTATATCAGATTTGAAATTCATTAATAGTAAGTGGCAAATTGGAAGAACGGAAAAGGGCAACGAAATATAAATGGCATTCCAGAGCGATGCATAGCGAGTCATTGATCAATGTTGTACATTCCAGACACGAATAAGACAGGCAGAATTAAGGAATGAAACTTTAATATCGAACATTTATGCAGATTCGCTTGTGCAAAATCAAGTATTCAACCGTGAGGACCCCAAGACACTTATCGCTCAACAATTTTCCCGTCTCGACAGCCAATTCTTTTTCTGCATAATTTATCATTCGCCTCTCTGATTTTTTCGCGTCTGGAACTGCGTTCCCGTGAATGGCGTGGCTCGTTCACCGAAACACACTCGTAAATTTTCAATGCATAGGCGAGCATGGAGCCGTCAATGATATACGCGTGGACACCGATCATGTATTGAGAGATGCGATGGATCGTTATCATAAATTTCAACATTACAATTCACTAAATTTCCCCACGCCGTTTCGTGAAATATCACGTAAACACGGTACAAAGAGTCATTGGAACGAAGTACTCGGAAATTTACTCTGAAACGTCGAGCCTAATCCCCTTCCCTTGAAGCTATACAGAGAAGTATATACCTACTCTACATTTCACGAGGAGATATCGCGAATAAATCTCAGTTCCACATATTCCATTACCCCCAACTCATCAGTTATCCTATCCGAACGTAAAAAATACAATTTTCAAATAGATTGCATTCGCAAACTCGCATTTCTCTCTCACTATCCTCGAAAGTACCAGAAATCTTTCCGAAGATGTCGATCGGCATCCAGATGAGCGTTCAAATGAAACCGCGATCATTCAAGTCGCACTTTGAATAATTTTCACCAGTAAAATCACGGCTACTGCAATCCGAGCGTGAATCGTCCCGAACGAGACTAGACTTTAATCCACGCGTAACGAATGGGCCAATTATCAGGCAGCTTCCCTCGCGCCTCGTGACCCATTCTCTTTCCGCATAATTTATCGATTCTCTCCGGCAAGCTCGTGGTTCTTCGCGGGCAGACGATACCCGAGTTCATAGCCCGCGTCGCTGTGCATCCGTGAAATTTCCGATATACATCCAAGCATCCAAGATCACCGTGATATCGTCCTCTTACGAGGAGCAGGGGCAACCGGAACCGTGACCCCCCTGACACGCATTCCCCATTGATTTTCGTCGTTCCGTCGAGCTTCCACACACAGGCTAGTTACTCGCTGTATGCAGGCTTGATTGTGTGTTTTGCACTCGCGCCAACGCATCCCGGCCGCAGACTATGCGTCTACAGAGTTGGTGGGGGTCTTTGTGCGGTAAAAGAAAAGGCTTAGATAGGCGGTTGGGCGGGGTGGCTGAGTCGTTTGGTTACGTGGTCTGAATTTTAATGAATCCCCTCCGCCTTTGTGCGCTAAGCTCCTCGTGGATCCGATCCCGCGTGGCGTGGCAGTATGAAATTTTTATGAAAACACGGATCATTCGTCTCGCGCTACTCCCTTCCACCCTCTCGCGATGCACGACCGCCATCTCGCCCGACCCGCGCGTCGAGATGTCGTTTCGTTGTCGCGTAACAAGCTTTACGTTCCGACGCCTTCTTCTCGATCACCGTGAGCGCGGCCCGCTGCTTTATCGAGGGAGCCCGGATTTTGCAAGGCTCCTCTCACCGGGAAGCAGATATCGACGCGTCAGTCTCGCGCCCCTGCGACGATAGGATCCGATGAAGCCCGGCATCATCTGCCCTTAAGTACCCGGTTGATTAAAACGAACCTGAAATTACGGTCGAAAAAGGAAAGTACGGCGGGGAAGTTGCCCGAAGCGCTAATCGGAATTCGATTACAAAGTTTCGCGGATGATTAGCCGCGGCAGTTACTGCCAGTTAAATGGAACGTAGGTATACACCGAGGTACAGGAATTTAATTTCAACCTCGCGACGATATTGTTAAACTTTCGTCTCCATTCTCAGTTCCTCGGTTTCTTCATTCGTCTTTTTGTAGCCCGGCGGCTTCCTTTGTCGCTTGCGATAAAATCGACTTTACGCCGGGCACAAAGGTGTTTTCCTTGCGTAAGTACTTCCTTGGGAGGGAAGACATTCGTGCCCGGGTCGTAGACTTTCCTCCCTGGGAGAACGTACCGCCCCTCGTGCGAGTTCCCTCGCTGCTTCCTCTATCTTTTCCATTCCCCTTTGCATCCCGCACGCCTGGCGATGACGCGGAAATCGCTTTTCACGATTTCCCTCCACCCCCCGTCGCAATGAGTTATTCGTCGAAAGGAGAGGAATGAAAATCAACGTATTTATACCCCTCGTGCCGGCATCGGGAGATTCTACAGTGAAGTATCTATACCGTCAAGATGTGAAACGCAACGATCGCGATCGCAGAAAATTATAAAATTATTCTACGCCGCTTTCATATCATCCTAATAGTCATCAAAATTGTTCCAGAAGCCAACAGACACGTTAAAGTAATACTCGAGGAATCATAAATGTGGAAACTTTGATCTCATGATCACCTGATGGCAGTTGGATTGAAAGTAAAGGAATGAAAGTCTCTTGCAGCGATCAAGACTCGACCAAAATTAGCTCGTTTTCCACCGGAAAAGGGATACAGTTCTGCCATCCATATGTACCCGCTGTTCCTAGAGCTGCAATCCTTCAATTTTCATGCATTCATTCACCTGACTCGTTCGTGAGAAACAATTACGTGGATCAACGAATCTGCTGGCCACTCGTGCCGCGGAGAGATTTCCAGTTTCCGCATCAGCCGCAAATAGCCCAAGGATTTGCAGGATTCGCAGCCGTGCATTTGCGTAATCCTTACCACGCCCGCTAGTCTATCTCCTTCCCAATGGATGAGTAGAAAAGCGCATGAAACACGTCGGGGATCTACATTCGAATCAGATCAAAATTATCCAAATGGAGCACGCGGGTAATTGCTTCGATGATTTGATAAGCTAGCCGATCAGAGAACACTCTGCGTCGGGGACAAGGTCATTAATTGTTAACGTATTAACAAACCTACTTGGGTAAATTGCTTGTTACATTCCAGATGATAAATCTCCTTGGAAGAATGTAGAATCTGCTTTAGACTTGAGTAACTCGTAGTCTCTTATTCAAATTTGCTTCTCACTATTATCCAAAGTGTCCACTTTCAATGCATAACGAGAACTCGGACGAATCCGTGATTGCACGAATTTCACTCAGTTTTCGCGTGTACCCCCGGTTATTCAAATTCGCCGCTTACGCGAAGCGAATAAGATTATTCGCAGCAAGACGGAGGCGCGTCGCCACAATTTACGTAATAGTCGCGCCAGTCCACAGCAATAATGCGCAGGGTGGGATAAACACTAAATCGCGGTGGGGAAAATTCACGACCGTCTGCATATACACGAGATCAAAAATCACTTGAAGAAACAACCCGACATACAAGTCGAATAAATCACAAAGCTATCTGGACACCAGCTATCTACTGAAATTTTCGAAAGATACATCGAATGAAATGTCTTCCAAGTAGTATTGTATTACTTAATAATCGCGCTAATGGATCGACGAGCACTGCGTCGAATCGAGTAGAAAAGAAACAAGCATCGCGTTAATCGAACACGTAATGTCTTTCAGGAATGATGCACGAGGAAAAGCTCGTGGAATTTTTACGCCGTGAACACCTCGACGGCAAGGCGCCGTGGCATCTCGGACGTCGAGTCCGCGGGAAACGCGAGCCAGCCTTGTAAAGTTGAACGAACGTCGCACGTCTGCGACGGCTCGTAAAAGCTCAGTAGATGTACAGTTTACGTGCGGGTACGGGTGCCTCCACTTACACGTGAAAGCACGGTGCCAAGGCGGCACGTACTCTTTCCCAAGTTTATCCCGAAAAAAAAGTGAAGACCACCGCGGGGATCGAGGTCTTTGACGGCGTCTTTTAGCGCGACGTCAAAGCGCCAACGGAAAGGTAATCCCCTTTTGCTCCTATCTTGGGCGTAATTGGGTATAGAGAAGCTTCTCCGTGGCGTCTACGTATTTGCGCCAGGGATTCGAAGTGTCGTCGCGCGTTCTTGCGGAAACAATAAAACACTGCATAGGTGGCGGACAGAAGCTGGCTGCGCCGACGATGGGTGAAGCTGAGGGAAATGAGGCCGCGGCAGGCTGGAACGCGGTACGCTCGAATCTTTTCAATATAAATTTCTGGCAACGCGACGCGACGGCCTATGGAATTCCACCAAAGATCCACGAATCTCCTCAAGGCTTCACCGGCAAATCACAGCGAGAAGGAATTCAATTTTCCTATGATTTGTTCCACGAGGCCCCCGCACAAACCCTTCAACACACGTGTCCCGTCTATTTCCTGCGTGTACGAAATCGTTTCCGCCTGGTGCCCGAGTGTCCTTTGTGCACGAATGTTTGCTCGAGCACCAACCGTCAAGAGCCGTCGCGAGCGCGCAAAGTGCAGAGGCGAATCGATCAGCGGCCTCTCGAGTACGTTCGAGCGTCTGCGTTCGTACCGTGCCAGGCACGGATAAAAAGGGCATCGAAAAATTAAACAAATTCGTGAGGGGTTAATTAACGGTAATAGCGTCGGCCGTCTGGTTGAGTTCGTTCCCCCCCGACTTTAATCTCGCATCAAGATAATACAGACTGCAGAATATTTCGCTTAATTCACGATACGTTTCAGCATCATACCAGATAGCTTTCCATCAAACATCATATTTGATGTTTAATAATAATACGGCTTGGTAAATTGAAAACCCAGAATCGTTGTAATCGTCTGTTTGTATTAAAATCTCCCAACGAGGTTCGCGAATGGCGAACGTTTGATTAAAACTCGCACCGGTCGAAAATAACTTGACGAAATAGAAATTTGTCATATGAAATGCCGCGCGTAAGTACGCGCTCCTCCGTCATTAGCTGGGAAATTTATTGTACCAATAACGATAGCAATGTTACGTAAGTTATCGATAAAAAGATTTGCACGTCTGCATTTATCATGGAATAATAAAACGCCAGCGACATTCGAGTGATTAAACACTAGAAAAACCTTATAAATTGTTCGAATTAAATTCTGCTTACGTCGCTGGCAGTATTTTCCAAATAACTGGAACTTATTTCCAAAGAAATGGAGCAGAAGTCTCTCTTACACTCTTGCTATTAAGCTTACCGTGCAACGCCGGATTACAATCGTCGTCGGAGAAGCTGCCAATTGATTTGTAATTATTCGGAAAAGTATATAATTCAACAAAAGCGACGTATACTCGTTTCACTTGGAACTTTAACGGCAACCAAAGATATATACAGTAGTGGATTCTTCTCCGTCCGAATAAAATGGCAGTTGCTGGTTCTCTGTATTCAATGCCACAGAATTGCAAGGCATTATGCAACAGCCGACAATACCGAACAATTGGTGTAATTCAATAGAATTGCAACAGAAATGGCGGAAAGTTGTGCCGCGCGCGCGTTCCAGCGATACATTTTCGGGGGCAAATAGTGATTTCGGTCGCCGCCATCTCGGCAACGGTGATTTTATTGAATCATAGTAACCGTTCGATATTACGAGATAACTCCTTGTTACGTAACACCGTCCAATTATTGTGCAGTAGCTCCGCTGTAAGGGTGCTCCGAAAAACGTCACGCGTATTAAACGAGAATTCTACTCCGCTCCTAATGCGCGCCACTCTCGCCGTGACACTTTCACGGCAGAAATTTTGCGAAATTCACAGTGCAGAGCAGTTGGCGTCTTGTCACAGGATACATGCTGAATTCTGCGAGTTCTACGTGTCTGCCTGTAGAATATTTATAAGATATTTATATATTTCCCCTGATGGGTCCATGTAGCGCATTTTACTTTGCTAGATGCTAGTATTATGATGTCCCTCGGGCAATAAATAACATTTATCGGTATTTACATTAATTTGCATGAAGTTGTACTGCAACAGCACTTGCTACTTTCCAATATTAATCTACATCCTTGGATCGAATTTCATTTTCATGCTACTGGCTAATGTACCTACTCAGTATTGGCCTGGTTTTCCCTCGAAGACCAACGTATCGGTTCTCTAATAACGAATTATGACGCGAGAATATTCCACAGACAGACGTAATGTCTACGATGACAAGCACGCGCGCAATGCACGTAGGACATACATCCGCAAAGTTTCTGTCGCCGCGACAGCCCACTTTATTGGTCCCGTGCTCACGTAACGTGCATTAAATTCCACAGTTTTATATTTCGCCGCCGAATTTTCTGCCGCGCGCATACCAAGAAGTTCAACGGGTGAGTTCCAATTAATTATCTCTCATGTTCTTTTCTCCATCTGATCTTACACGTCGTTCCATCTCTGCCAGAATATTCCATAAACATTCACCATTCTCTCTTCTACGTTTGCTCTGATGTTTTCTCTTTAGTATAAAAGAAGATTAACGCATGATTTAATAGAGTAAAGACAGTTATCCCTGTCATCGTGGACACACATTTTGTTTTTCACATTTTTAGTTCACTATTTCATAATGTTTCGTTTCCACGTATGCAAAGAATGACTATCACAGTCGCCAGTGTTTCAGCCTGAAAAGGAAAGCCCGCCAGTGGAATAGAATGGTTGGTGACCAGACACTGTGCGGCTTTGTCTGAACCTGAATGAGCGTTGCGTGCGAGAAGGCATTTGCACATGTGCATCTCTATGCAAATTCGAGCAACATGTCTGGTATACGTATCATACGGAAAGGAGAGTAACAGCATATTCAACAAATCTTCCACCAGGTCTGTCTAGATCAAGAGTGAAACAGGGAGAGAAGACAGATGGGGCGAGAAGATGGTTTCGAAATGATAGTGGAGGGTCTTGTGGCGAGGCTAACTCATCATATAAGATGGGTTCTTGTAGAGAATATGAGTCTCGTCTCGAACGGTGAGTGCGTGTCACCTATGCCTTTGCTGACCCACATCATGAACGATCTGCACTCGTAACAAACCAGCCCATCCATGGCCCCTTGGCGATTTCCCCTGAAATTGCATTTCCCTCTCGAACCGCTGTGCTGGCGTGCATACACCCCCGTCGTCCGTAAAATAGTAAAATTGGGCTACTACACTAAAATGGAATACAATAAGGGGATGAGACACGGTCGTTAAATACCCGCTCCCTCAGCCGTTGCGGCTTGTATAGTGTTCTAATTGCAGGCTTTTCGGGAATAGAATACACGACCTTTTCTTCTTTTTCTTTCTCTCAACCTTTCTTCTTTCTTTTTTATTAAATATCGTGGTCATTTTATAGAGAGCCTTCGTTGCCCCGCAATGCTCGTTAATGTTCAGAGCGCGAGCAAGCGCTCACGTGGAAAAATAAAGGAATATAATTATTTTTAGTAACTCTCTAGCTTCACTGTGCGGGCAGCAAATGTGTCTGTCGGTCTGAAACTCCTTTTTCAAACTACGTAGATAGTTTAACTACTTTGAGCTGGGTGTACCCGAGTTGATGTAACTATATTGGAAATAAAATTTACCAGACATTCAAGATTTCAAAATATCGCGGGTTCTATATATACCCAGGCTACCATTCACGAATAAACGAAGAGCGAGTCGATCGGATCAGATAAAATAAACAGCTTCGGGGGTAAAGGGTTTACCAGCGAACCGAAGGAATAATACATTGCCTACTTTCGCGCAAACAGGTGTAGACGAGAGCTTTAAACGATTCCAGAGCGGAGCATTTTATTAGAAAACTTTGATACGTTCAAAATTAAATTCCTTCCCTCCACGTCCCTTAACTTTCCCGCCTTACTCACTTTCTTAATTGCAGTTAATCACGAGCGTTACTTGGTTCCGGCCGTTGCCTCCGTTTGTACGTTTATAATTCGTGTTTCGTTTCGCGAGCAGTGAAAATTGCTGGTGCTTTGAAACTTGGCGTGAATGTATGTCGATAGTGGACGGAAATATCGTGCGCAAAGGGAAAGGTTGCCCGAAAAGTAACGTACTAATTTTGGAAAAGTTTTCCGAATTCTCTTTTACATTTCTAGCATTCGTGTGCTGTAGTTTAGAGAGCATGAATCCTAAATCGAATTGCCCAAACAGTTGCACCTTAAAGGTACGAATACACGACACTTTTGTGTCTAGATCAAGTGTCTAGATCAAGACACTTAGCGTCTACACCAGTCTAGGACACTGTCCCCACGCCGACACTTGATGTATACACTTGATCTAGACACAAAAGTGTCGTCGTGTATTCGTACCTTTAGACGCGACATTCTCCAAACATCTGCGAACGAAGTTCTCTCCCCGAGGCACGTAATTAACAAATCCTACCACTTGCGGACAGTGCTTCACTCGGTACAAAGTGCCTGAGCACTTGGATTTATGAACTGGTGGTCTTTGAAGGGCTCGAGTCACAGTTTTGGCTATCTTACGAATTCTTCCCGAGTAGGATTCTTATCAACGTTCTCAAGACGGTGGATGCGAAAGTGTACCAGATTCAAAGCAACGGCAAAGTGTATCTGGTTATCTACACAAAGTACGCACAAATGCCTCTTTAAATCAAAAGGACTCACTCCATGTACTTGATTAATGAAATTATAATCATTTGCAATTTAGTCGTTGGGCTGGCGTAGAAATATTAGATATTTTCAAAGAGAAGCTAAAGACAGAAACCCCATTAAACCACGAAACCCTGCGAAAAAGGTCCAACTGTCGAGCGATATGTATTCAACTGACGAGAAGAAGAACGACGAGGAAAGATTGCGCGAATAATTGCCCTCTGTGCCACAGTCGATTACAGTCCGCTAACCCGACCTGTCCGAGAATTAGCTGAAACCGGATACACGGGCGTGAAATTGTTCTCGCATAACGAATACGTGTCCAACCATTAAAAGTTTCACATTCGTTAACTACAATTGACGAGGTATAAAACTCCTCGAATATTCTGCGGAAGCAGTTTTATATTTCAGGGGAGAATATACATGGAAAATTTCAATTCAACGTCAGATAATTCAAGGTTCGTACATGTAGGCAATTAACTTTGATATGCATTCGAGGCCGCATGAATTCATTGCCGTAACTTGAGAAATTAACAATTATTATACGTAGATGAAAAATATTCAACTGAAAATTCAGAATACCTACATGCCTCCATAGCAAAGGGACTACGGGAAACAAATATCGCGCGCCCCTACAATTTGAAATTGTGCGACCATCGACAATACAGTAGATCCCATTTACGACGATCGTCCAACGAGAGTATGCCGCCTGCACCGTTCGACCGAACCAATTACCGCCAGCTGTAGCGAGGCAAAAATTGTCCATCCGCCCTGTTGCTAGGTATCTCCAAATTCAGCTAATTAAACTCTCCTAAATTGAACCTTGTATCCCCTTTGCGCGCTTTGATACCCAGCAACGTTACCCAGTTAATGAAAAGGAAACCCCTTTCGTAATTCCCTCCGTAAATGAGACTAAAAAAGGACTTTGCCACATTCGTTTATCTGTCGCTTCTCGCGGGTCAATAAAAGCAACTGACCAATAAAGTAACCATGGTCACCGAAGAGCGCAAACACCTTACACCAATGTGTTCGAACCATTTGTGAGTCGCGACCCCCTTTTATATTATTCAAATACTTGCGACCCTTCCTCCCCCAGATAAGGTAAGGCAATTAAAACACATTAAAAATAGATATGTTAGAATAGAATTTTAACTTGATAATATTTAATTATCTCAATACATATATTAAATAACTTAAAGATATTTAATATATTTAGTCATCTTATTCAGTGCGATGGTTGTGCTTGCATCTGGATAACCAGAATTTCCTTTTCTCCATTTATGAAAAATCAGTCTTTCATCATTAATAGAATATGGCAATGGATATTGCAAGTAAAATAAAAAAGTTCCAAGAATCGCCAACTAAAAATAACCGCGATGACCCCCAGAAACTCCCCCCTCTCTTGGGGGTTGCGATCCCGCAAAACTACCGCCTTGCACGATACAAAACACAAATTTCTTTCCAGAGGAATGAATAGAACCGTGATACCTACAGTTGTCGCACGAAATTCACAAATTTATACTCTTTCGGGGCGACACTGTTTCGCAGACACTGTTGCAACCCGTGCACCACCCAGGTCTTTCAGAAACCCAAGCCGCGGCGCAGCCGGGATGCACAACGCTACACGGTGTATCTACACGCGAGGACGCCGTTGTTTTCGGAGCGTCTCGTATTAGCTACGTTCCGCGCCAGTTTTCCCAGTAACATTAATAACGGACCCATCCGCCTAACACTCCGCGAGACTGTTCCATCACCTTTTCCAGCCGCGAGTTTCAAAATGATGGAGCGTCGTAATTGCGCCCGGTAACAGGAGCGGATCCCTCTGTAATCCTGTTGTTCCGTTTCGCATCCATCACGGCCGGTTAAAAGTACGGTTCCAATAGAAACGCGACGGCGGATCCGTCGAAACTCCGTGGAAACACGCCAGGAACCGGCGCGTGTTTTCGAAAGAGCGTTAGACAGTGATCCGTCGACGCGAAAAATAAACTCGCGACGGTGTTGCAGAAGTACGGGATGTTGACTGATTCGCCGTCGAATTTCCGTGACAGTAAATAATCCCTCGATGGTAGGCAAACGAATCTCGATATAACGATCATTGTCGTCAGAGCCAACGACGCGACAACCCTCGCAGATATTTGCGGCCCCCGCGATACGTGACTCTAACGCGAAACATCGCGTTGAGGCGACTGGTCGCGGATCGTCGCTGTTAGTTTGATCGGTTTCGCGTGGTCGATAGCTATCCGCTCTATGATAAATGAGCAGCCAGGGGCGAGTAAACGTACCTATCATTGCACAAACAGCGATTATGCGAAACAGGTGTGGAGGCGGAAGCGTGATAATACAGCAGGTTTCGTGGTCAGAAGAGGCTGTTGTATCGCGAATTTGATTATAACTATGGTGTTCCTCGAAAGATAAACTTGAGAGGAGTGGCTTCCAATTGAAACGAACCGAAGTGGAATTTTGGATTGATACACGAAAAATTCGCGGGTGGATTTCGCAAGGTTGAAGCTCGAATTGTATGGACGGTTTAATTGAATACCGCTGGTGGATACCTTCCATACATGCATCGTCTATGTAATCAAAGTTTGTTAATAAATACACAACGTGCAACAAATATTTAGGAAGATCGAACGCGCATACAGCAAGCCTTTACATATTCGCATGGAAGACATGTGAACACACAATGTTCGTGGTTCGATAAAATGTTACTTTCAACGAAAAATAAAACAAAGCTGAAGCTGGTAACATTAAAAAGCACTAATTATGCTCATATCGGGTTCAATATTCTCTGCGCACCTATTAGGGGCACGAGATTTTCAAAGAACAGACCAGCCAAGCATGGAAGCAATGACCCTTGTTTGTTCTATGGACGGTGGGTGTCAAACGAATTGATTGACGTGCAGACGGACAGGCGTGCATCGGCGCAGAGAGGCGACGGGGGAAAAAATGTTGACGAGGTGTCGCGCAAAAACGGCCCGCATCCTCCGTGAAACTTTGCATTTCAAACAAGAGAACGACGCGAACGAGAGCCACGGTCGAAATTAGAATTTTAAAGCCCCGAGAACGCCGTATGAAACCAGATTTTTTAATTTACCAGAAAAAAGAGACTTTTCAACGCGAGCTGCTTCCACGGTGCCGTGAAAAATGTCAAGCTGCCCGGCTAATAAAAACAAGAACGCTAACGGCGTTTAATGTCCCAGTAAAGAAATGATTCGATGCTCAAACTTTAGCAATGAATTATTACTTGCCCGGCACATTCATTATCGCGCGAACAAATTTCTGCCTGAAATAAGGTCGTGCCATGAAATAATAGTGTCTGTTGAATATTTGAAGCATCCAATACTCGTATCAACACCCACGCATTATCGTAGAAAAAATACGTGTGCAACAAGTAGATAAAAAAAAATACAGAATGCTCTTTTACTTCAGATGTGGGTATAGAAACATTGGCTGATGTTTTTAGAGTTGCTGGAACAGCTCGAGGTGAATTCCGTGGCGACGAGTAAAGTCGATTAAATTTAATCCAAGCTAAACAAGACCGATTCCGCGGAGCCAAGGCAAACAACGTTCCGTCGATCGCGGAGTCGAATAAAAACTGAATGTCCCGTTTCTGTTTATCTGAATTCCCGATAGGAAGCCGTAGACGGGTAAGTGGCTTCGCGTAGGACAACAGGACACCAGGGAAGGAGGAAAAACTCTGACGAACTAACGCCCATAACCGCGAGGTCGCTCCCAAGGGAATTGGCTTAACCATAGCGAGCAATACCGATATGGGAGCAAACACCGTACGAAAAGTCGTGGTGTAGTCGGTAGAGGGTTGCGCCAGCGCTGGCTCGGTAGACTTTGCACAGGCGAGACTGGGATTCCGCGGTAGTTTATAAATAAAACCGGGTAGGAAATACCGAGGATGTCGGAGAAATATGGCTAGCCGTGTATCTTTCATGAAGGTAAAGGAACGCGCGAGTCGCGGATCACGGGTAGAAACGTAGAAGCACGCTAAATTTCTACGTAACATCGATTCCATGTCACCTCTAAAGTATCAGGCTACATCACTGCACGTGCGCGTCTGAAGAAGCGTTGTGTGGATATTGAAAGGACGAACGACATCACGCAGTTCTTCTCACAGGAGAGGTCGTTCACTTCACGAACGGCCGTCGTTGTAAATCTGTGCGATGAAAAATGACGGGTATCGCCGAAACGCCGTGAAGTTGTTGAAGAATTTGATGGATCGATCGCGAACAATTACCACGTCGGGGGAGGGATCGATTTCGCGAAGAATGACCGAAGGCAGCACTGTGTTAAGGGAACGATTTGTACGAAAACCCTAGGAGGGAAGTTTAATTGCCGGGAAACGAATAGATCTCGCGAGCCACGGAGCATCCTGGATGTTCCTCACGCACGGGGGAATGAGAAACGGGCAGCAATTCACGGCTGAAATATTAGCGATTCAATTACAGATAACATTTTGTCACGGGCCATGAAAGTTGCGGTAATAAAAGCGCAGGGGGGTGATGGGCCAACAGCACGTTCTTTCTCGCTGCTTCAACGTCCCGAACACGTGCGACATGGAACACTGAAACGAACACGCTTGACTTTCAGAGTCCCCCGTAGAATGCACCCCGCGTCTTCGGGCCCGCGCCAGTCGATATCGATATTCGATACGTTCGTGCGCACAAATTGCCCCACGATCGAGTAAATACATAATTCCCGGCGATATTTATTCCGCCGGTGAAAAATCGTCTGACGCTCCGCGGCGTTATTTCGCCATGTTTATTCGATTCCATCGACGTCGGTTTGATACGTGACTTTCCCCCTTGCTACCGCGCTACACCCACCTCGACTTTACGTCGCGCGACTATTAACAAACCTCGTGGATATTGCGATCGAACGGTGGAACGTCGAGCTTTTAACTGCAGCGATCTGTGTGAAGTACGAAACAAAGTTGAGGAAATCGAATACGTTTGCCTTAGTTTTCCAGATAACTCTCTAGTATGGAGAAAAAGTATCCCAATACGAACATTGAATTCTCAGTATCAGTGGGGATTAGCGTATTGCTTATTAGAGGTCCTCGTAGCGTCGATACTCGCCACAACTTTCTACGCCTTGAGCAAACGCCCTCATCTCTACGATAACGAGCCGTGCCACGATTGGATTCAACGTATCGTACGAAAAGTAATAATTCTCCCCGTTTCTATATCGCCTCGACGGAAACATTCTTTAATACAGACAGCGTGGACGGCCAGAAAAGTTTCGTATTCAACTTTAAATTTCATTGAACTGTCAAAGGGAGCTTAATAGAAAAGGTAATCCGGAGTCGGACGGGGGTGGTATGGAGACAGAAAAAAAATGGAAAGCCGTGGATTTTGTACATGGTGTGCGGGCATAGCCATGAAGGGAAGAGATTGCACGGCAGCAAGTGGTGACTCCTTATTCGAGCAAATTCATTAAAAGTTTGATTCGGTTCCCGCTTCGGATGTGCCTTGCGTCTCCCCTCGCACCCCCTCAGTTCTCCGCCTTCTTTTATTCCGTTTATACGGCTAACGACGTCGAAGCCCATTCCTGATCCTTTCGTCATTATTCGGTAAACTTTTAATTGCCCGCGTATACAGCGAATGAATAGATCTCCCGGAAGTAAATACAGACGGGGAGACGGTTGGAATTATGGCGGACGTTTATCGACGTGCCCGTCCACTTGAACCTCTTCACTGTAGGCACGAATGCCACTCGAGATCCTATTGTACAGGTAACATTAAATCCCGTCTGACTTGACAGCATTGCATTTTGGCTGATTAATAATCCACACAAATGTCATTGGTGAACTTTTGCAGAAGCTGCTGCAGTCATCCCTGTGCCTGCCCATTAGCACGGCCGTCGCATTCGCGAAGATATGATTCTGCGAATGTAGGTTAAAAATATTCTACCGAAACCTCCCCATGTTTGTCAAACGCGTGTTACGAGGTCGTAAACGCCAGTGGGTCACTCTCGGCGGAAGATACGAAGCAGCGAAGTATTCAATTTATAATGTAGTAACAAATCACGAGCAGACGAGTTTTTATACGGCGCAATTTTACCTAAACCTTGCCCCGAGCCAAGTTTATTGCCCGGCATTGTCTGCCGTTCTCTTCTCCGCCGTTCGTATAAATGTCTTCCTGCATTCCACTCCGCCGCGATCCCATTAATATCATCGGAGCCCTTTTTCGCGCCACTTTTGCGTGGAAGTCACGAGCGAACGATCCGCGGCGACCTACATCGACGAAAGGTCGAATCGTTTCGTGCCCAAAGTCATGGCAAACAGCCCACCCTGGTTCGATCGGAAACGGTGAGGGTAAAAAAAAAAGTGGGGCCAATCTTGGGGCGAAGCTTTTCTCCTGCAATCTTTATATCCTCCCGGTTAGATTCTCCTCGGTCACCCTTCTAAAGAGCCTCTTTCCACTTCAAAGAAATATCTCATCCCCCTGTCCCCTTTAGCTACTCAATTTCCAATTTCTTTTACTCCCTCCAACAATTCACTGGATTTTCTTGCGCGCATCCTCGCGCGATTTCCGAGGCGTCAGGAAATTCTATCGACATCATAACACGACGGCGAGAACGTGTTTCCAATGGGGTTGCTGGAGCAGCCCGGGGAAGGAAAATTGTCGAGTGCCAGGGCTTCTACGGTGAGCACGCGACGGCGAGGCTACCGGGGAAGAAATTAAACACAGATCGTAACGAAAACGTGCACAGAGGTCCAAGGAATTGGACAGCTCGAAGAATGGACTCGAATTACGTCGCGAGTTCCATCTCGCGAGGGCTCAGAAATACCCGTGGCTATTCTCTTCCTTTCGGTCTTTTTTCTCCCGACCTGATTCCTTTCCATTCCTGCGCGACGTCTCGCCAGACAGCGCCCCACGGCGGAAGAATTACCGTTACACCGACGAAGAAGGATTGCGCATCATACGTGAGGATTCTTTAACTCGCGCCCCCAACGGAGGCGAGGACGCGAGGAACGTCTAAGCACCGCTCCGGGTATCCGTGACAGCTTCAAAGATATTGTGTCGGCGAAGTAAGTCCCCGTGGTTTGTTGGGCGCGTTTAGAAAACGAGAATCACTCGATCAATGTCCCGACGAGTTTTTAACGTAGTAAACTTTGTTTCCAACAATTCTGCCCTATCGATCATAAACCGAGGATGGAGATTTAGCACGACCGAAGATTAATCTGACGAAATGGATCTGTATATAGGTACAGGGGGTAATTCTTAATTCCTTGTCAGTGCTACAGGGGGTGAGAGATCATGTCAGAAGAAAGGGATGTTATACGAATGTGTCCACGTTGTTCAGGCTGCATGCTCTAACTACGAATGAAACGAAGAAAATGGGCAATGATGCACTTACGCATCTCTGTGATTCGACCACTACCATGCTCAGTTATTTTAAAGTCACCCTCAAACACCACAATGCTCCCTCTACTTCGTGTATATTTACGACGGCTTTGCCCATCGACCATAATTGCCTTCATTCCGAGCTCCATGCGCTAATAATTCATCGCACTAACGGCCAAGTACTTTTGGAAAGCCAGCCGTTAGTGGAAATGCGCCTGAAACACCCGTAAATCATGAATTTACGGCCAGCTGCCTATAAATATTGAAGTGGAATCGAATCAAGATGTGCAGTGAACCGTACAAGC
Organism: Andrena dorsata; assembly: GCA_929108735.1. Taxonomy (NCBI): domain Eukaryota; kingdom Metazoa; phylum Arthropoda; class Insecta; order Hymenoptera; family Andrenidae; genus Andrena; species Andrena dorsata. The sequence goes on from OV815489.1 coordinate 25,919,697, forward strand.
ACGGGATCTCTATCTCCGTAAAGCTTGCACTCTTTCCGTTTCATCCCGAACGAATGCCAATGGATGATACGATGCTCGTATTTTCTGGACGACTAAATTTCCCATTTTTGCGTGCTTCTGCTGCCCGTAATTGTCCCTTTATGCGTTCCACGATTCTTTGATGCACGCTGAATCGTACCGTACCATAATCCACTGGTGGAGATCCATTGTGCGCAACGGCCCAGTGAAATACACATATTGCAGTCGCTTAGATATATATATATATACAGTAATAACGTAGGTATCATCGATTCGGGGATATTACATTTCCATTCGTTCGCAGCGCTGCAAGACGTTTTTTTTTCACTAAAAAGTTAGTATACCTCAATTGTTCATTACAATACGCGTTTCCCTCCAACGGCAGCGTTGTTAATAGCACGCTACGAGTACGGTTCTTCCGTCCAACACAGGATTATCTTACTGAAACGGAAGAAACATTCGCCGACAGGGTAGCGGGAAATATGGCGTGCGCATGTACCCTGCGTAATTAATAACACCCTGTGACCTGTTCCGCCAAACGATTAATGGGTGGTCTTGATGGGCATAACAGTGGGCAACTCGGTGGCAATTATCGCCGCAGAAAACGAAGCAGAGCCGTTCGTGTCACAGTGATTTGTCCGGCGTCGATCTCGCGTAACTTGACTCGGGGTTAACTGATAAACTTCCTTGAAAGTTAATCCACGGGGCGGGCGTATTCCGTGCTCATACCCCTGGCTGGATAATCCCATTGAGTCTCGATCAGGAATACGGATCGCGCACCGCCGCGATGGATTTCAATTAAAAGTTAAACAGCTGCAATCAGGATCGAATTAACATCCGCGTAGGTAATCAATCGATGCATTAACCAGGGCCAATTACTCCTTCAAGGATTCCAATGGGCCACATTTATTTTTCAATCGGTGCTTCGTTAATTGGAGAAATGCCACAGGCCGATATGGAGGTTCAATACAGAGCGCTGGATTTCCTTTCGTTCTCGCGAGAATCCATCTGGCTGCGTATTGGATATTACCAGCCACGCTGCTTAAATTTCCCGTATCTGGTCGGGCTGTTACCATCGTTTCCTGACATTATCGTGCGTAAACGCGAATCACTGGCATTAATTTTAGGCGGACCCGAGTGGTCGGTTCGATCGGGCCTCCCTAATCAAAGCACAAGCAATTAACGTAAACAGTGGAGATTGAGGGCACTAAATCAGATCAGATGTTGGGTAATGCATCATTTAACATAGGCCGGCCGGGACGGTTCTCTATGATTGCTCATTGTGATTTTGCGCTTGGGATAAACCTAACCCAGCATATGAAGTCTCGTCTTGTTCTGTGTCCGTGACGAGAAGCTCTCGTCGATATTTTCAAATAGTGAAACTTGCCAATTTAAGGGTGTACGTATAAATATGTCATGAATATTTTTAAAGAGCTCAAGAAATATTTGGAGAGTATCGAAAAATATAAAGGTCTCTAGATTAAATTCCTTTCTTCATCGTCTTCACGAAACTGTCTCCTATCTTTCCCCAAAAACGCTTCATCCTGTTATTACCATTACAAAACCTCCAGAAAATGCAAAGTTTAAGGCTCAGGTGCTCCTGTAGAAGCTCAATTTGTCGCAGCTCGAAATGCAGACGACTCCTCTTTCCAACTTTATGTCCCTTCCCATCTTGGCAAAAAAATGCTTGTAAATAGCACCGCGCTATTTATCACGGGGCAATTAAAATGGCCTTAATGAACGACCGTATCCTACAAAATATATCAAGCTCGAAGGGAAACTGACTTCCTGGAACTTGCAGGAGAGCGACGAAGTTATCGCCAGGATAAAAACTTAATTCTTCTTCCTGTCGGATGGAATACCATTTTCTTTAAGCGGCGAAGGGAATGAAACATTGTCGGTGTCCCGTGTTTTCCAGGATGTGGAAGAAATATGATAATTACCGGTGCGTTGGATCGTACTTTATACCCCGTCCAAACTCGCCGGCCGCTTGAGGGAAAAATTCAGACGGGAATATCGCGCACTCGAGAAACAATTTAGACACTGAACACGAACAGCCGGGGACCCCGTAGTAAAAACAATAGGAGGGCCATAACACGGCGTTTAAAGAAAGCACGCGCGCAAAGATACCATCGGTTCGTGCGTCGTCCTTTTTATCGTGTTTCAACGGTGGCTGAGAATCGCCAACATATTGCAGCGACTCGGCTTCTCTTTGTTCCAACCCGTGGAATTTCCTTCCAATAAAGATTGGACGGTACGCCTCCCCGTTTCAACTAGAAATTCCCCGTGGATGAAAAAACTTGCAGACAGGTTACCGCGCAGAGGATTCAGTAAAATGAACCGGGTCGTATTTCACCCAGAATATTGAACGCAGTGCGAAATCATCACGCACGCTGCGTCAGGTGCAACATCTATTTCACCACAAACTGTAATCAACCGACAGTGTATTCCCAATTATTTCACGTTCCTTTCACTGCTGCACCTCATCGATCTCGCAACCTCACGATTCCCCGGTAAAAATTGATTGATTCCCCTGATGCTTCTACAGGACCAAGGAAAAACAGTAGTGATTTAAGACGCGGTAACGAAAGAGCCACTTTGCTTTTTACCTACTTCGGACCAGCCAGAAGAAAGTCGGAAATAAAGTGGCGTTGCGGAGAAATTGCAACGACTTTGAAGCAGCGAAACGAGAAAGAGGGGCGCAGGGGTGGTGTCAGTTTATTAAGAGAACGAATGAGGTGGAGGAATGCGTGGCGGGGAAAAAGGAAGAGGGTTCGAGTGCAAAGCACCCTGCCTCGTCAGCTTCACTATCTCGCGACCCGGTTCGAAATTGCATTTACCTTTCCGACAATAATTATTCGCGCTGTTTATCTGGCGGCAGGGCGCGCCTTTGCCACCAGGCAATCAAATGATTGGCCCATTGCGGTAACCATCGCGTCGCATTAGTTGTGCGTGTCTCGTGATCGTGACCGAACCCACCGTTCGTTGGCCACAGTTCCATCGACAAACAGGAGAATAGTCGGCAATATCTCCTTTGGCATGGTCGGCAATTAAATGTAAGTGGGTACGTCAAAATCGAAAAGCTTAAGAACTATCGACGGCCCGCAGATATTTGAAACTCTAAACCATTCCTCTCGGGCACACAAATTGTTTCGAACCGATTGTTTCCCGAATGGTGGCCAACAACCCTTTATTCGGTTAGCAATACCTACGTAGGTATACACATGTGTACGTGGATAGTAAGAATGCGACACTACCCACTCGTTTAAATTGCGACTCGAGTATGAGAGTAAGTTTGAGAGGTGGTCGACCATCAACAGTAACCGTTCATCTCTGTGCAGGTTTAACATTTTTCTAGTAAAGCTGGCGTTTGCATTTTACGCTGTATTATCTTCGAACCCGTTAACCGAAACGACGCCGACGCGTTGTTCCATGTCGTTGCGCTTTTTCCAACATCCAATATCCAAGAAAACGATTTACAGTATCGTTTAATGAAACGAGGATGCCCCGAACGCTCCGGCAGAATGCTTATCTCTCCCACAGAGGTATCTCCAAGTTTCCGCGAAAATGGAATACTAAATTCGTCAAGTTTCCCGGAAGATAACGTTCCACAATTCATTTCCCCACCGCCCAGACAGTACTTATGATAATATACGCCCGGGACTACCAATTGGCCGAGTTGCCACCGTCAAAATACGTGATATCTTTCCGGCGACACTTCATTGACCTCGAACAATAATTCTGCCCGGCGAACCAGCCGCGCTCACCTTTGCGGTGAACTGTTTTATCGTGCTCCGGAGCTCGCCCACCCTCGCGCATACGTATACGTGGCCCGGTAGCACGGCCTACTGCGGAAACGGTCTTCTATCTGTTCTTTTCCACAATGGCGCCGCGAAAGTAGGGGGCGGGCGTCACAATTCGAAGAAATTTATTACCCGACCTTCCGCCCCTACGACCTACCATTCTCGCAAAGCTCTACGGCCCGTTTCCTGCACCGACTCGCCGCGAAGTAGGAGACGCCGAGGCCGGAGAGACGGGACCGCACCCGATACTACGGCCAGCCGTGTTATCTACCGTGGCGAGAGGAATTTGCCAATGGATCGGGTCTACTCGTCGATCGAATCCCGACGACGGCGATATATTCGCCCCGAGGCGTTTTGCATCAGACCTCTGACCATCCGGCGCGGGCGAGCTGCACCCGGGCAAGACAAGGGGGGATGCGGAGTCACGACTGCGTAACGCCCGCTACGACTGTCATAAGTTGCAGAACAATCTTCTGTCAGCCTTTGACCGTTTCTTTTGTGACGACTGGAGACGGCAGAGATGGAGAACGGGTGCCAGAAAAACGAATAGACTGGAGAAATGTAGTCGGAGCGTGCAAGAGAAATAAGCAACAGAGTAAGAGAGTGGAAAAACGAAAGAGAATAATGCATGATAGGAGAAGCAGTCACGAGGCGTGAGAAAAGTGTCTGTGCCTCCTGATGGCCCTCCAGGATGCCGTATCTGCTGTGCTACTATGTGTAGGAAGTATTATTGGGCTCGCTAGTCTTGGTCAAAGAGCAAAACATCGTTCCGCGAAGATTTATCAAGGCTCTGTGGCAGAGTAATCATGGCCTTGCGATAATACAGCAGACTTTTACTCTAGAATCTAGAACAACGATACATTTACATGCCGCTCGATTATTTAAATCCTCGCGACAGAAACTTTCCGAAGCTATCTTTCATCTTTATGCGGCGCGCTGACAAATGTGCAGGGTTTGAGAAAAGGATCAAGTCTCTGCCACATTTTCCCTGCAGGGTAGAACTTTCCTGGTAACCTACTAAACGACTTATGATCTGGGGAATATCTTTTCTAATTATTGCCTGGACCTTACTTGGGGACGTTTCAGCTACTAAATAAACGAAGGTGACACTCGCGAATAAGGAAGCCGTTTCAATTCTGCAGAATTTTAGCTCTCTTCGGTAAACTTCAATTTCCTTGCAGCAGCGTTACGTTTGCTCGGATAACAAAACAGATAACATCCACGTGCGAAGATGCTCCCCGCCTCCTTGTGAAACGGAGGACACTTTCCACATCCTGCACGCGGTTATCCGGCACGATTGGATAAGCGACGAAGCAGGACAATAACAACGAAGGGAACAGCAACCGGCTGGAAAAGCAAACGAGAACGCCAGGGTAAACCTGAGAGGAATCTGAACTGTGAAATAGCCGGAGGGACGCTGACGAATAGCAATCTGTTCCCAGCGTTAAATTCCTCTGTGAAAAACCATCCTGGAACTCTTCACATTCCTATCATCGAACGTGTCGAATATTCGACGACTTACAAGTGAACAGATCACACCTCGGCATTCCCATTTTGTCATACCGACCGGTGAAAACGCTACGATGAACATTCAGGGTCGTTCGTCGATGAAGTTACTCGACCGACGCGACGCGTGGACGAGGGCTCCGAAGAACCCGGAACGCCATACTTCACCAATTAATCGAGTTCCAGAAATATCGTGATAAATATTTCACGGCGAGTTAAATATGATCGCAGTAAGTTATCGGAGGATACTTAATTCTGGACAGTGGGACGTGGCAAAGCGTATATCCCAGATAAATCAAACGGAACGGTCGTAAGCAGCTTCCTGGAAGAATCTCGCCGCGCCAGGTATATCGTGTTGACCTTTTTGCCAGCGAGATATATTTTCCAATTTCCGAATGACGTCGCCCTTGGAGTAGGAAGGGGGAGGCTAAAGGATCCCGTCGCGACCGGATAATAGACACCGCGTTTCTATATCCGCAGCTTGCTAAGAGCCCCCCATTAAAGTCGCGAGATCAAGGACCACCGATCCGTCTTGGTTTTACTCGGGGCTGCAGCCACCGTGCGAAAAACCGAAGTAAGACACGATGTGTAAGACGTTCTCGGGATAAACTAACCACCTGTCATGCGCAGACATCCTTGCTTTCCCAGTTCAGAATCCCCTTTCTTCCTTTTTCTTTTCTCCTCCGCCCCACCCAACTGCAATTCGGCGCGATGCGCTCGGCGAATTCACTTTCCGCTGAAAAGCAACTTCGCCGAACGAAAATTCGCGGAACCCACCGCCGAGCCAACCGCGCGCGACTTTGCGAAAAGTTTAATTACCAACTTTCATGACGATCGAAAACCAGATACGTTTCGCTCTTGAATTTTTCCGCGACATTCGGTGGCAAAGTGACCCTGGGAACTCCAGCGGTGGGATTTTTGGCGCGCCGAACGAAATTCGGGAAATTTTAGACCCCGCACTTGCGTACCTCCGGGCGCTTCAATTAGAACGGTTCATTCCTGCTCAGTTATCGTGAACTTTTAATGAATGCGGTCCGCAGCGGCCGCCCCATTGTGGCTAGGGTCTTGTGCTTTGTTAAATTTCTGACACGTGTATCTCGAAATTGGCGCATGCTTGTCACAAAGCAATTATTTTCCGTAGAAACAGGGCAAACTCATTTTTAATTGATGCAACGCGCAAGAGAGCCAAGCCACACAGTTTCGTCCCCACTTAGACTTCTGTACTTATTATCTGTTTGAAGGGTCGCAAAACAACGACAGTTCCAAGTTTCACGATTTTCTCATTTCCCTTTTTAACACGATATTGCCCGGCGAGAGTTGTATCGAAACGAAGCGACGGTTTACCCAAATTATAGTATTCGACTTTTACCCGCGCAGCGGTGTGCAATTTATTCCAATAGCGCAGCGGACGTGTTGCTTTTAATATAAACCACGCGAATTTATACACGCCAATGTTGGGACGGTCGGAAATTGAAATTAGTAAATCGCAGGGCCGCTTTGCCGAGGCGTCCCGGTTAATTTCAACGTTGTCAGGTAATTCGCCAAGCTGACAAAAACCGACCGACTCGAATAACAAAAGGAAAATTGGCCATCTCTATTCGCGATAGTTAACGTCCCGCGTTTACCCGCGTAAAATTCTCTGGCCCAGCCCTGAACCGGGCGTTCCACAGCCACGTACCATTTTCGTGGCGTTCTCATTCTCCGCAATTAAAACCCCGACCATGTAGGATCTGATAGAAATTCAAATAGATCTTTCGTGACGACAGAACGGAATAATATCGTTACTCGTTGGCACGGGCGAGCTTCTTTGCTGTTGAACCGAGAGGCTGAGTTAAACGCTTGAAACAATGAAACGAAAAGGCCTGAAATTAATCCGCGGGAGGCCTACTGCGATAGGTATCAATTCATCGCTCTCATTCCCAATTAGTTGCAATTTCGTAACTCCTGAAGTACACAAATTAAACAATCGCAGAACTGAAACTCGATAGACGTTGAAGGAATGAGCGGTTAAACAGTCTCGAACAAGTCTGATTGCACGTTTCATATCGAAGAGAAGATTTGGAGTTTCGAACATCGGTGCGTGGCAGGGTTATCCGCCATAATTAATTTACGAATAACAAAGTTAGAAATTCCGAAACTCTGTCTGAAACGAGTATCCGCGTTCGACGTGTAACTAGTAATTACGAGGTACTAGCATGCTGGCGCAATTCAAGTGCGGATTACACGGCACGGCAGCACGCAGAAACATAACGGAATCAAAGCAGACAGTGATACGGGGCAAGAAGTAGGTAAAGTGTCTCCTGATTAATTAAAAGTACCGGCGTAAATGACAGGAAGCCCAGCCAGACGGGGGAATGAAAAGAGGCACCCCCGATGCCGGTGACACCATTTCAAAGTTGATGAAAGCCAAAGAGGGAGAGCGACCGAGAAGGCGATGGAACGCCATGAGTAAAGCTGTTGATGCGAGGTATCGGGATGCAGCCTTTTGAAATTATCGCGAGCGTGTCTTTCGTTGCACTTGAAACGTCATTGGACATCTTACTAGGTTTTTACTTGCCTATATATTTCATCCGCTTGTCGCGTTACCGATTCAGTGCAATCTAGGAAACGTGCACACCCACTCTCTATAACCAGAGGCTTCCAATAACGTGATGTATAGGTACGTCACGTATCGCGTTGCTTAATTAGCAGTGCGCAAGTAAGTTTGTACGCAAAACTATAATAATAGAATATATAATGTTACATATGTCCTCCGACATGAGACAACTCATTCCCCCGTTAACGTTATCATATCTACTCAAATTACGCGCCGCTGCAAGTATCCGTCCCTGAAATTCTATAGCTCCTGTATGTATGTAAAGTAATGATAATCAAATTTGGAGGAGGGCGTCAAGGTAGGACCTCGAAGATGGTCTAAAAACCACTTTCAGTTAGTACTGTTTACGCGATATTTATGATGCCTCGTTACATTTGCAATCTACCCCCGAATAACTACACAATACCCCGTGATGCACAATCTTTCCGCGAAATCGCGGCCCATTAATTTAACAATGTTCTCTACTTATTAGCGTGACGTAATGTATGAACACATTAAGTGCTCCAATTATGAATTCGCAGGCGGTTACGCGATGCCAATTTATCGTACGGTTTGTACACGCTCTCGCGTCAATAAGTCCTCTTTTATGAGCTTGCTCTCTCCAGCGGCCGTTTATCGAGCCCCGAAATATATCGCTTCGGACAATTAATGGGGCCGGCTGTATTCGTTGAAAATTTAATTTAAGGTAAATAGGGAACTTTGTGCCCGCGGAACTTGGATGTACGGTTAATTTATTTACATATCGGAGGCCAACTGCCTCTGAATATGTAAATTGACAATTACGTTCCGTGGCATCGCCGGTGCAAAATTCTACCCACTTCTCTTTCCCGTTTTCTTCTCCTTCAAACGGACACGCGCTGGGGGATACAGACGTGCCAGGGGGCAAGCACAGGCATAATCTACTGCCGCGCAGAGAACCTGGCGAGTATCGGCGCGCGTTACCTACCACACGCTCCCTCTGTAAGCATCACCGTCGTCCGCGGAAAAGTTTGCTATAGAATTCGAAGATGTTCCCTCTGTTTCCCTGGGAATACTCGGAAGGATTACAGGAGCTCGATAAACATGTCTGTTGTAGTTACATCGAGTCTAGAACGGAATCTGCGCAACGGTTGAAATGGCTACTTTGTGCTGGTAATTTCGAATAAAACGTCACAAGGAACGACAGAGAACCAGTGTTACTACTGGGCCACTAAATTCTATATACGGTTCGTTACGCTCACATTCGACAATCAGCGGCGGTCCTACGTTTTCCTTAAGGGGTTATTGGACGAAGCACGGTTATAGTCATTCTCGGCAATTTCTTTAGGGACGTATTGAAATAAATGGAAAATTCTATATGAACCTGTTAATGTACAACTCTCGACGGAATAGTCGTTTTTTTTTCGTATAAACTGGCGGCGGTAGAGCCATGATACGCAAGAGTATGAACATGATCACATATCAATCCACCTAATTAAGTAGACGGAATAATATTTATTTATTTATTTATTTATTTCATACGGGATAAGCCCATTTTGATCAAACAGTACATTCAATAGTGTACAGACTATGTGTCCTTTAAACAAACAAAGCAAAACCAAAACAAAAACCGCAACCAGGACATCCTGGCTTCAATTCGGCATACCAAACGAAAATATCACGGAGCGCTTGAAAGCTTCAATAGAAGTGCCAAAAGAGGCTAATATTGTCCGCTACATTGTTCCCGCTCAAACATACTCTAGCCATTGGGTAGGTGAGGTGTAGATTGGTTCTGTAGAATTTAGTCTGGAAAAGGGGACAATTACGCAGCAGCCTGGGCGATGTACTAAAGCTAATTAACCCCAATAGGTGTGTACAGTTTATGTGTCCGTTGAGAATCTTAAACAAAAAAGTAAGATCAGCTAACAGTAGGCGCTGTCGCATGGACACGAAGTTAAATAAGTGCATTGCTGGTCTATAATCGTGATCGAATCTGTGCATAGGGTGCCCGAGGCGATACGCCGCAAACAGCAGAAATCTATGCTGAACTATTATATAAATATTAATACAAATATTAAATTTAACTGATCGCGATGCAGCGTGGCGTCACAGTGAACGTTGCGCAGAGCCTGTGCTACAAGTCAACGCCACTGCATCACCATTTGCATCCCCTCATAAAGTTCTTTCGCGTCGATATTGGCACGTGTATTACGCTGCTCGCGAACACACCAATAAAGGACCAGCTCGTGAACGCAAACGACCAGGAGCTGAACACGTAGGGCGGGTGTACACGGGAAATCCGTGTGGAACAACTTCCACGTAACTCACTTCAGCCAGCCAGGAGTCCCATCAGACACGCTGAAAAAAGATTTCCGCGAGGAAATGTTTTATCTCTTTCGAGTTCCTGCACAATATTCCCCGGATTTGTCCCTGGCCGATTGAAATATTCCCGGAGCAGCCATTCGTCACTCCCCCGCGCAACGATAGATGGAGTCATTGTTTCGATGTAACGAAGTGTAAAAGTATCCCGGATAGTTTACTACCAGGTTTAATGGCTGACGAAATGGATGGGTATCCTCTTTGGAAACATAAAATCGATAGCGAGAAATGTCACGAGAACTTGTCTAAACGATTTTTAATGGATTTAGGTGGCCGTGCTAGCTCTCACTGGGTTCTGCCCCACTTTAAAGTGTTCCAGGATCCAGAGATCACAGGGAACGTGTAACATGCGAATAGAACTTTTGTCACGTACCGATCGGGTGTTTAAGAGACTGTCTATGAAGGGGTTACACTGCTTCTAAAGGAGCAAGTTCACTCGGGCAATCTTGGGGCTGCAGGAAACACGTCTGAGACCTCAAAAGAGAAATGTTCAAGTGCGCCCCACACCCACACCTTTTTAAATCGACAATCTAAATTTGTGTCCGCGTCGAATCGTGTCTTCAACTCGTCAAGATTGATTCAAGCAAGAAAATTGGCACGAGTCGGCCAGTTTCCGTAAATAAACCGCGACTACGTCAACCTCAGCTGTTTCGCGTGGCCCCGTTCATCTCGACAATCTTCCCGCGGAACGTATTTTCTCTCTTTATTACTGGAAAAGTGTTCCTACGGCGGGCTTAAGCGTATGCGCGCATGTGAGGGGACACGCTTTGTTCGCACGAGCGACGAAATCACAGCAGAGGGTAACAAAAGGGATGAAAATAAAAAAAGTATTCAGAGATAGAGTTGCTGAAAGTTTCGAACGCACAATGGTTACAAACTCCTCCGAAAATCGGCGCAGTCGTTGCTCGCGGACTGGCGATTAACGAACAATGGCTTTGTTGTTTTGGCACTCGCCGCGAGGAATCTGCGCGCCGATTTAGCTCCCCTTTAGAGCGTCAACCACCTACCCTCACGTACAGACCCCTCTCCTAGAGTCACTCTTCTTTCTCCACCCTCTCTCTCTGGCAACCGCGTTTCACGGACCAGCCGTACAGCTTCTTTCAAACGGTTATAGCTTTCGCTACCAGTTCCATGTAAACAATGGAATCAAATTCACAGGCTTACGTAATCCAAAGGGGTTCCCTTTCCTAGTTACAATCAAAAGATAGAGTTTACGCTGCAATTGATCGCCCACTCTAGAAACTTTAGCAACTCTGCCGCAGCGCTACCCGGAGTGCCTGTTGCGTGGTCGCTGAAATCATTGACTCGAACCCCTTGTATCTTTACTTCCAGAGAACTTTACATTACAAGGTCTCGGACGTCTGTTTGTATAGATTCAGGAAACATCGAGTGCTACTGTAGATCCGATGTCCAGTGTTTTTCATAATGATTCTGAAACAGCCCCCATGTACTTGTATCTTTCTCCACCTTTTTGTTTAGGTGAAAAGCATCGCCAGCCAAGTAAGTCCACCCCGATGAAGCACTCAGGCGTAACGGGTCCGCCAAGATTAATCTTGCCGGACCGCCACCTTGTTGGCATTCTCGGTAGGCATGTAATCAGCAACGCTGAAAAGAAAGAAGTAACTGCGAGCCAGTAGTCGACAGAGTCTGCGAGACAAAGCTCGCCGTTTTCGCCGGCTGTTTGTCCTTTCGAGCAATTCGAGCGAGTTCTTTCTACGCTGCGTGAACCTCTTGCACCCGCCTTTGTTCTGGTTTATGTAGTTGGGAAAGCTGCCGCGGGTGCGCGTGTCCCTCGAGAAAATAGCGCGCAGCAGAGAGTGTTTGAAGAAAAACTCGAAAACAGAAGGTAAATAATTCAGTCTGAACTGCGCGGACGACGCTCTTCTTATCCGAGAAACGATCTGAATTCATTATGCTGGGATCGAATTCTATCCACGCGACAATGTCATTGAGTCATCACCAGGTACCGTGACTTTTGAAATCAATTTCCTCGAAAACGAAGCTCCCTATAAAATAATATTATTTCCCGTTCATTTTTCTGCCAAAGATCACACCCCTTTCAGTTTCGCCACGAATTACCCCGAACTCTGTATATTCGCGGGCAATTTTTCAAATTGAATCAGCCCGAATGGAGAATAGCCGCGATGAGCGTGAAAACCGCGGCATTTTATTTATAACCGCTTTTCAGCAGTTAATTCACGGACGTGCAACGTGCTTGTCCGTCTGCCCTACTCTTTATTTCCATTCAGCTCACCCCTCTGCCAGGCTCTCATTGAATCTAGCCAGCGCTTTATTTCGGCGGGATAGGCCGTTATGCGCGCTTACGCCGCCCCTACCCAGTTGTGCGTACACACGCGCGCGCACATTAGCGAGAAAAACGAGGACCACTACCCCCCACCCCGGGATAATTTATGTCGTACTCTGCAATCGTTATCGTCCCACGGGTACCCGCGGTCTCTTTGTCTTTCGCCCGCGCCACTGAGGCACGGCTGGTTTAGGCTGGGAGCGGGTGTCAACAACGGAACACCGAAGGAAAGTGTTCCTAAACGTTAATTACGGAAATTAATGATATTCCTGCAAAGCAACCGCGTTGTGCTCGGCACAGATATGGCAACGGATGAATTTCTACGACAAAGGGGGACCAAAACGGCGGAGCTCGAACAACAGACCCGTGAAAGCAATTTAACGCAGGCGTTTACGAAAATTCGTTATTCGTTGGGAAGGGGCGGGTGGGAGGGAAATTAATGTCGCGTTCTCGTTAAAGTTTTATATCCGAGAGTGTATCTTTGGGATGAATAATCGCGGACCACTGAAAACGAGGGACGAACACGAGACGGAACAGACTGAACGTGAAAACATTTCAAATATTCCAACAATTCCAACAGCGATCACGGTCTAGATGTAAATTACGAGTTGGTCACATTGTTTACGTTAATCGCGCGCGTGCGAGTGGAACCGGTGCAACGGTTAGGTAAATTGCTCCATCTCCGAGCAAAAAAGAAATGAGAGTCGGAACGGAAATATCGCGCTGGTCGTGGGACATTATAAACGAAAACGCACGCGGTCGTATGAAAATTATCATCGGGGGGGGGGGGGGGGGGGGGGGAATTATGAATTCGCATTCTGCCGTTCGATTTATCATACGATTTGCAATTTTATCCTGATTTTCCATCGCGCGAGAATTCGTTACAATATTTGTCGATGGTATTTATCGTTATTTGCCGGGGATAAGAGTCGTTTCTTCCATTTTCCGCGCCGTGGCGGATGTTTCAACATTTATTTGGTATATCGCGAAAACCGGGAGCGTTCGGGGGCATTCTGGGAAAATAAATCTTTTGAAAGTTCGCCCGACAACGATTGCGCGTCCCCACATAAATTATCATCAGCGACCACACTCGTTCGCTGGAAACGTATGTGCGCCGAACGCTTGTGTGCACGGAAACGAGCCACGTTGGCTGTATATCCGCCGTATCTTGAAATAAAGCTACGAGTGGCGTCGATAAATGTATGGTCAGACAAAGCGAAGTAGAAGCGAGCGTAGTGAACCAGACTCGAATCAGTGCGCACAAAGTACTTTCGGAAATAAATTGCGTTTCTTTACACTGGCACTTTTATATTTTCTACGTTTTCCTCCGCGCTATAAACCAGCTCTACATTTAGCAAACACAGCGGGAAATTACTGTGACGATCGAACGGAACTAAATTTCAAACTCCCCAAACTCGCATTAATACAGTTCCAATCGTTTAGAACGATTCCCACTGCATTCAACAAAGGAGCGTCGAAAGCTTTAGCTATCTTGCACATACACGCTCCTCGCCGATCTCACAAAACGTACTCACGTCTGCACAGTGACACATATACCGAGAAGACGTTTGACTAAAGCCTCGAAGAGCCACGGTATTGTAAAGTCGTTTTCTATACGTCCCGGATGGCAAACAGGATCTCGGCAAAGACTGGATGCCGTAAATATTCGTCGCTTGTCGCAAACGATCTCATAGACGAATTCCCGTGGTTCTAGGGCGGTTGGTGGAAAATGAACAACGATTACGTATGAATATTACATGAGAAGGTGTGAGCACTGCTTCTTTCGTACACAATGGTCGTTTTAACGGATGACTGGAATAAAGTCTTTTAGTATTCAATGAAGATGTTTCCCAATTACTGTTACGTTTGAAAAGTTCCTGGAGAGCAAAATAATGGCATTCTATAAATAATCGATGCAATATTAATTTCATCGAATTCATGCTGTCCTAATGGAGCTTCTTACCAAGGACAAGACAAATGGAAAATAGAAACGAGACCTCTGAGAAATTTAAAAACGGGGATAAAGTGGGACAACCTGCTCCTTCGATCAAAGCATAGATCCATCCGTCGTAATCTAATTTCTGTCCGGTACCAAGGCAAAAGGAAATGTAAGAGGGACGAATGAAAGCCAGCTGTATTATAAATCCTTTCATCTATTAGTAAGGTGATTTGATCTCCATGACTCGATGGCTAAGAATGTCCAGCTCAGCGAGAATGGCGACAGAAGGAAGTGAAAAATTATTTTATGGAAAGAAAAGGGGATGGATCCCCTTTGACAGAAACGTCTTTCTAAACGGTAACAATGCAACAAAGAGAGGCTACATCAATTATTTACCGAGTGACAGACCAAATGACCGCTAGTTACTTTCGCTGTAGGGGATTCTTGACACCCTGCGCACCCATAAATATCAATCTTTTCCCGGGGGCTGTTTCTGTAGTTGATACGAGACGAATTACAAAAACTATTATTATCCCAGTCTATGAATTATTGTTCTTTCTATGTGCCAAGTAATAAAGACGAATAATAATAATAATAATAATTAACGCGCAAGCCTTTCAGCATTGTGAGTTTTTCGAGGAAGAGTAAAAGATTACAAGCTTTGGCGTGCGGTGTAAATAAATGGGGACGTATGCTCCATTTTGAACTATTGAAATCAGCGTTTAACTTGCTTGTTATTAACTTGCTTCCAGTTATTTTACTACACGTACCCAGAAGAGTATTGGCTGATAAGTCAAAGACTGCGTGTACTTCCTACTATAAATTCAACATCCCCGAACTTTCATTTCCGCATTTCGCGCGAGCAAGTTCGGATTTTACGAGCACCGCCATCCGCAAGCTGCTTTCACTGTATAATCGATGTAGAGCCCAGCCCACGATGTTGTATTTGTCAGCACCATAGTTTAGGAAAGTATATAGCGCAGAATTTATACATATTTATAGGTAGGGAATATGGAAATGCGTGTCCTTTCCCCACCACTCTTTCTATTTTTATTTCGCCTTGTTTTAATACAAAGACCTAACCTACCTTCGTTCAATCATCAAACTTCATTGAAAATCTACAAAGAACTGCACTTACGGGAAAGGTTTCAATAACGCGAGCAAGTTTCCAGGAGAGTAAATTGAGAAACCAGAAGAGCGGAGCCTCGACGAGAAGAGAAAGAATTGCTCTTCAGATATTTCTTTCTAAAGTGTTGTCGTCAATTTGGCCCTTTATTAAAAAGTTTTCCAACGCCGAAGAGGAGCAGCCGGCTGGCAAATAGTGGGAAACTAACAGCTGCTTCATCATAGATGAAATTCCCGCCATGTGTCACTTTCAATTTGGGAATTTTGATGGGCAAAAATATTTGCCAATTGACAATTTGACGAGCCAATAAATTTCGAAGTTGCATCGACTCGTTTTTCGTAAATTTTACGACTAAGAAAGGAACAAAAGTATACACGGTTCTAAAGGTCGATCTGGTAAACCTTGGTCCTATGAATATTGAAATCAATGCGACAGACGTTAAATTCGATTGAATTCGACTTTCCCTATTCATGTTATTCGGAACTTTACGACGCTGTCCGAAGTCGATAAGCGAGAACTGTTATCTGCAACATCTATTCGTTTATCCGCTTCGGGACACTAAACCGTAAACGATAACTCAAACAGTGAGGAACGGCCGTCGTTTCGACGACGAAATGTCCCGCTCCGCTTCACGGAGACTCCGTGAAGAGGAACGGTGAAGGAATCTTCTGACGTGTAAGAAAGATCGGCTCTCGAACAGAATGATGGCGATACCATAGCTGGCTCTTTGCACCAGATACGCGAATCGTAGGCCCTTCTCGAGCCCCTCCGCTGAATAATTCACCGTCGGTTAATGAACATTCCGGGAAACGAGATGCCCCCTCGTCTCGTTCTTTGTCCAGGTGAAGCCATTCTTTCGGCAAGTACCGTGAAAAGACCAGATTCGTTATCGTACCCTCGGCACCATCTTCACTTCGTTCCATCATTCCTCCGTTTCTTCGTTTTCTAAGATGCTTTCATTGTTTACTCGGGTCCCAACGATCGCTTTTAATCTCCAGCAACGATCCCAGTTTATCTCCGACAGTAATTTTATTCACCTTCGTTACTATAAACTGCTCATCTGCCAGCCAAAACACACTCTACTCTCTTTTCGCACGAACGTATCCGCCTGCCTCTATCGCCTTTCTACCTTACTTTCGTATTAATCAAAGGCTCCGAGGAAAAAAACCCATTTAAATACAAGCAACGTTTCAATACTGGGAATCGTTAATAACGCCAACGTCAAAAGATTCGCGTTCCCGCCCATTCCCCGGTCATTTTTCCCACTTACCCCGTAACGACCGCCTCGCTCGCGAGGCAAAGCTAAAAGCGGGCATAAAACACGAATTTCCCGCTCTTTGCCTCTTCCGTTCGCTTTTTACCTTTTCTCGAATAAAAAAATATATACACCCACGCGCGCAGAAGGGCCGAAATTATGGTCAACGGACATGACGCGCCTATTTATGATTCATATAAATCGCGTTCCGCGTAGCAGGCAGCGTATAGGTGGTTATACGCTGCCGGTCCATTATCTTGCATGTAACGCGAATACAGCTTCCGCGGTGCGTTATAACCGTCGCTGCCGCGGGGATAAACCGTGCCGTGAATATTTATCTACGACTATTGCGAAATAAACTGCGCTCCTCGAAGCCCTATTCTCGCTGGGGGGGAAAAAAAAAACGGGACGCGAGACACGTAACGCGCTCGAGCAGTATCGTAAATTCTGCTCACTCCGAAGCCGCCACGTATATGACATCGAACACCGACCCAGCAAATTTTGACGGCCATTATCGGGGCTGGCCCACGCACCGTTTTGCCTTTCAACAATTTCCTGCTTCACCGGGTAACATTCTTCTATTAACCTGTGTTTCTGTGTAATCAGCATCGGGAATACAGATCGGCAGTCGAACCGATCAAATTTCGCCAGCAAACACTTCCGTCAACTGATACAGCCGGCGATATCATGCCAGGCTTAGGGTAACGTCAATACCCAGAATCTCGAAATTCATCGCCCGGAGCATTATGTTGAAACGTTAGGCTCCCCGAAACGCGCAGGCACTAATGCGGCCGGTAGTCTAGTTTCTCTCCCTTTACATGGGAATGCAACAGCAGTTTGCAGCGTTTGACGCCCGCAAAATTATAACTCGGCTCTGGGCGTAACTGCGAGTTTCCTGGATTATAACAGGAAACCCCTAATCGCCTAGAAAGCGAAACCCGGGGACGAGGTATGATCGCACAGCGAGGAAGGGAAGGGTCGGTATCTAATATCCAGGCTCATAAAGTTGGTTTTTTTTTTTATAAAACAAGGAGCACCGAAAGTTACGGCCGGGGAGGGTGCAGGCGGGAGAAGGAGGAAAGCTTTTCCACCGGGGATGATATATGATCGTTGCGAGTTAAGCTTTCGACGGGTCGGGATCTCGCCTGTAACGCAAATAAACCATTTTCGGCTCCCCACGGTCCTAAAATAAATCGGCCAAGCGTGGAGGTAACATTCTATATTACACCCCCGCGTTTCACCCCTGCATCCCCCGTTGATGTTATTCGTGATTGAAGGAATCTCCCTAAACCAGTAACGAGATCGAGATTCGTCAGTGTTGTGGTTACGCACAAACTTGTTTATTATCCAGTCGCATAAAAATTGTGGGATCCACCTGGGAATCACGTGAAAAGTAACTTATTCGTGAATACGATGAAAGCTACTGCGTGTATCGTGCAACGGTGTATAAGAATTTTCTCGTAAATCGCAACTCGAATAATACCGCCTAAGCGAAACGGATTACGTCAGGCCCTTCGACCCACCCGAATGGTCCTGCGATGATAAATAGCTCGTGGACTGGGGCTGAAGATAAATCACGCGCTAAAGACAATGTCGAGCGAGGCTTTAATCATTGACAAGTGCGCGACAACTGCCGAACTGGATGCTCCCAAGTTCCTCCAGCAAACTTTCACGGTAAACACTCGACGGGGGAAAGCTTGGGGGTATTGTTCCTACGGACGGCGGCTGGAATTTGCCGAACAACCGCCTAGGAACGTACGAATTTCGTGGTTGACAGATGGCTCACCACCGGTGAAGTCGAATTAATAGCGAAAGCATGCACGTGTACTTGAATAGATATTCAGTCGCTTTGTGCTGCCAGTTAAACAGGGTCTCACCTCAGACACAGCCAGACCCGGCCGAATTTCCGGCCAGCCGAGCAGATAGGTACCATTGTGCCCGTTACGAGAATCGATGACAAAGATCAATGTTATCGATGACAGTGATTTACGGACCGCGAGCCTTGCACGCCCCCCGATCAACTACTGTCCATCTTTCAACCCGACCAATTATTCCCAATTTTCGGCGGCGGCGTCGATTTGTCCAGCTGTATACCGAAGAGGAGGTAGAAACCTATTCGCGGCAAGTGACTGATGCTTTTTTTTTTCTTGTTTCGCCAAACAGAACGGGACGAAATGGGTCGTTCCGTTGGGTTAAAGCCATTCTGCTCAATCAAACGATTCATCCAAGTGGCGCAGGGCTCTTGCCAAGAACGAATGTAGCCGATATTGCGAGGACAAATAGAGCCGTGCACGGTTTCTGAAGGATATATATGTACGTGGGTAGGAAGCCGTGGATGGCTAGCGAAATGATGATATACTTTCCAAAAAAGACCGCAACATATTTGTCGCCGACACAGGATACGAATATGACTTGATGTTTGCTGGAGCTGGAGCTCTTGTACGTTCGTACACGTCATAGAAACTACAACGGTAAGATCGCAAGAAAATATTACTGTGCCGAACTCGTTGCAACCTCCAAGTAGCTGATCTCAAACTAGGTTAACGAAGAATTTCGATAGACTTTACTTGGGAAGACAGGATTTGTTGCCACCTTTTCTACAAACCCTGCTTTTAACTTGCTCTGTAGACTCCTCCTTTCCTTCCATGTTGCTACTCTCAACTCTCACGCTAAACTGCTCTCACCCCAACCTGAATGACTTTAAGGGCCCTTGCGTCTGCACATGTACAAACGCCTAGGCAACCCCTATTCAGCTACATGTTTCTTAAATCTTTGTTTCCTAAATATTTCCCCGCGCACACCTGACCCCGTCATTGTTTGATAAAATTAGATATTGTTAGAGAAGCATCTACTTGCTGGTATATTAAATTACCTTTACTTTGTACAAGAGTTTTGGAGAAACGCGATTTAGGTATTGCGTAAACGGCGAAGGGATTCATTCTGAAACGGAAAAGCAAGGAATAAACATGTGAACGACCCACCGAAAGAGGCTGTGAATCGTACTGCACCCAAATTGTCGCGTGTCTTTCAGTTCTGTTCAGAAACACGTGGTGCAAAGAGTACGCAAAAGGACAAGGACGAAGCTTGGCAATGATATGCCGGCAGAATTTTTCGAGATAGGTGGAACAACACGAGGCGAGAAAGAGTTGATTTAAGGAAGATGAAAGGGTAAGAAATGGAGGAGATGAGACGCCTCGACACGTCCGGGCCGCGCCTGGAATACGCTCCAGCTTCATAATTTCATCACGTCCGGGAGGTTTTGCGACATACTTTCGTTTCGAGTTGGTGAACTCGAGTTAAAAAAAAGTTGAGACTGTATTACTTACGGTATTCTACTACCCTACTATAACTTTTTTCCAACGCCACTATTAGAGGGTCAACTAAACAGTTGATATTATTGTAAATTTAAACATAGGTATATTGTACGCCAATTATGAGAAACATTTTAATCAAACTATATCGCATCTAGCGGACAAATCAGATGGCTATCGTTATGCTTCGTTTCACCAACTTTTCCGGCAACTCTGTCCATCTTCCGAAGCCAGAATTCCCAGCAAGTACTTGTGCGGTTCAACTACTTTTAATAAAGAGGTATTAAGACCATGGCTAAGCATTTCATGGGTTTCCACGTCGCTATGATCGATCTGCAAATACCAAAGCCAAACTGATCCCATCTGCTTGTTCATGATGGCCTACGTCCGAATAAAAACTTTCCACCACGATGGATTAAGGTGGTTAATGGCTATTGATCGAGTCATCGATCAGGCAGCTATCAGCGGCAAAAGTTCGAGAATGCGTCTATCGTATGCAGAACGTATCTATGACCGATATGGGACGCGTCAAAACCCAATAGTATTATTCTCACATCCATACGGTACGCGAGATGATACTATCAGACAGTCCCATTCGTTGTGCTCAACCGTGAGATTGACAGTGACAGATGACGGTTCACTAGGATTAGGTAATGCTGGCAGTTGTCGGCGAGAACCGGAGAGACAAGATGTTGTCGGAAAACACTGTATGGATGCAACTATCGCGCGTGAACATACAGCTTCTCTGCTCTACTTTGGATCACTAATTTATGCGACTGAACGTTAAAAGTAAAGAAATATTGGCTGGGGTAATTGGAATCAGAAAAAGAATAATCAATGTAGGATGTGGTGGGTCGTGATAGAGGGAATAATTGGTGTATTTGCATAAAAGAGGTTTAATAAGAAAAGAAAAGATATAAAGTAAGTAAAGATGTGTAAATCTTAACTTTCGCACGGCGTGGCTTATGACAACTGACTGTTGTCCCCTCTCGCACTTCTCCCCACGCTCCCACGCTTCGCGCTATCTCCCTTCCACTCGCCTCGCATACTCCCGGCACTACGCACGTTACCGGCGGCACGCATTCCTTCCATCATCAATGTGGACGATAATCCACGCACTAGGGATTATAGAGAAGAAATACTAGGAATAAGAACAATTTCCAGCCTTGTATTAATTAATTTAATTACCCATCGTCACGTGTACGATTATCTCGACTATCCAGAAAGAAAAACTACGATGTTTAAAAACGTCAGAATGAAATGAATTCGTATAAACGTCATAAAAACAGATATTTATATTAAGTATAACGTGCGCATATTCGCACGAATTTGATTGACGTATACGGAAACAAAATCGCTAGCAATTTAACGCTGCCTATCGACTTACGCTAGCACATGAATATTACTGGATTTTATTATGGTTATTCGAACGCGTTTTAGATATTTTATAGAATTTTATAGAAGCGAAATACAATTGATAATAAATGTTGGCAAGGGTGCTTTATATTTCCTTCTAATTAAAAGTGTGCGTCAATCGAATGAATTTCAAATATATCCCGGAATATTTCCGACACGGTCATCACCATTTTAAACATTTTGCTCTTTTTAAATTAATAAAATACGCGAATAACTGTGGCAGAGGAACGTTAAAACGAGCGTTCTTTAACGTCGTATATTAAAATGGGAATAAAACATCAATTTGATTAAAAAATAAAATTATATCGAGACTACTATCAAACAGAATGGTGATGAAAAAATCTAAATGGTCAGCATATGATAGATACTATAGTAGTCTTCAAAAGAAATTTAGGTTTTACTGGTCACATTGATATCAGTTTTGAAAACCCCTTGACCCTAAATTGGAGTATTTTTATTATTCGTCATCTTTCCAACTCTGTTTCGGCCCGTCAGCCAAAAGTCGGGTGGTTATTCTATAGAATTTATCGTCACAAATAACGAATATACTCCAGCATATTTAGTACCACCAGAGTCGAATGCGTGGCACGCGATATATCATGGTTCTTCCACGACTACAAGTGCATAGACCCATAGAAATAACATAATGTACAGTATTCAGTTTGTCTAATAGGTAGGTTCCAGCCGCGAGTTCGACAATGGTTCACCCTGCGCGTATGTGCACAGTTCCGTATCGTGTTTCTATTGTTCAGCTGTTCCCAATCAAATTATATGCGAGCCCATCGTGGCGAACCGAGCACATAACATACCTAGAGTCATTCCATCCGGGGCAATCGAATTCGCCGTAACAAGGCAGAAATTTTGCTACGCACAACGGTGCCCCATGTTTCTGGTAAAATCAATTCGCTCGGAGCAAGCATGATTCAAGATTTACAAAGATATTGCTACGTCTCCTCTATCGTTCAGACTCTCAGCAATCTTATAAATCAATATGCATTGTTTCCGGACACAACGAAAGAATGCACCGTGATTTTTCATCCGAGGGAAATAAAAAAATGTAGGGCACTTTTCGCTTTTATAAATTCAGAATTCCTGCCCGAGTAAATCGGGTAACAACCCGATGGACTGGGCTTTAGCAAAAAAAAATGATTCGCTATAAAACGAGGGCCAACAAGTGTGACAATTTTTCCACCAAGAGCGTGAAACTTTTCTCGCGAGGAATCTTACCAAGTGGTTGGAAACGGGCACTACATCAAGGAAAGATAAGCCGCTTAATTTCGAACAAGATTAGCCGGGACGTTCAATCTCCTATATCGCCGTCTCTTTGGCACGTAACGGCGCCAGTATTCCTGGGCCGGGGTTAATCTCCGGGATTAATCCAGAAACGAACTTCCGTACCATGTACCATTTTTCCGCGGCCTTTCATATTTCTGGTTTATGTCAACGATTACACGGGCCTCCCCCTCCATACACGAAATTCTTGTTGCACTCTTTCTTTTGGTTGATAGAAGAGGAAACGCGCATGCGAAGACGACAGTGCATGCGAAGGCATTCCAAGAACGGAATATTAAAAGAACGGAATGTAAATTAAATTTTTACGCCACGATGAATCCTCGTTAGTGCTCGCGCACAAGGCTAAGGCGAAAGCTTACGCTCGTGTATACGGGACGACGTGAAACGTTGACGCGCCTGAAAGCTGTAATAAAGGAATCCCGCAACACCGAAATGCCCGTATATAATAACGGTTTCGCGTTTACACGCCGCAATTTGATCCTTCGCGCTTGAATAATTTCCCTGGACTGTTCCTGTGCTCCTTCGATAAGCCGATATCTGCATGGTTTGTCGAGTCCATAAATTAACCGCAGAGTTCGATTCGTAGTCTTTGGTAATCCCCTCATCGCCATACGGGAGACTCGGTCATTATAACTTTGCAGTGCGTCGCATCGAGCACAAACAATGTACAATGGTGGCAGAGGAATATGATGTTTTTATGATGAATTGTTTCCCGTTCCACTCGATGAAATGTGTACTCAAGCAAGTGACTAAAGTAGGTAGAACGAATTTGTTGGATCCAGATATTTTTCGGTGGAAATCGCCAAATTAATGTGATCGAGAAACTTTGCCACGGAATAACAATGTATTCTTCGGGAAAAAGAACCAAGCTTTTTCCATTGGAATAAGTACCCTCCAACTCTTTTTCACGGCAAAGAAGTTACAGAATGACAAATGCTTTCTCGGGCGCAGTCGAGCCGTCAATTTAACCCCGTTCTTTTGTCAGCAACGGTGAATAAAGTCCAACCACCGAAAGCGGAGAACAAGTTGACGAGCGCTGTGATTCCGCACGTTTTTCCTTTTCGAAAAGCAATTGAGCCGGTCAGTGGTTCTTCACACCGCGCCATTTAGAACCTAATAAACTTTTTACATTGGATTCAACTTTCGACTGTAACCGATCGAAAAATGCGGCGTAAATCTTTCAAGACCGCTATAAATTCTGAAATGGGATGATCACCAAAATTCACGATTCAGGAAACTACTTTCAGTCGGATCTGATTAACTTGCATGAATAAATTGGCGAGAGTTTAGAGTACCATCGACACAGATATTTCCGCAAAATTTAAATTTTCAAACGGACGGAGGGACGCTTGCCGAGCTTGTGGAGCTTCTTGCGTTCAATTATAGTGCGACATCAAACCAGGAAATTCAATTTCAGCGAGCATATTTTCAACTCATCTATTTTATAAACAGAACACGCGTAAATTTATTTTCTTCCAATTACTCGGCTGCGACTCGTCTATTCCATGCGCCGAATTCTATTTAAAAAGTGTAAATTTTCCGAGCCACATGTGTATTTTCAAGCAAGTATTTTTCTACGAGTACCATTCACGTTGAATAATGAGAGTTGCGACCGTTTATATTTTGTTCGTGAATGCGGCAAATGCTAAATATTAACGACGCCGCTTGAGAAACTACCGCGTATTTCCCTTGCGAGATTTTTAACGGACGTTCCCCACCAGGTTTTTAACCCACCGTTTTCATTGAAATACGCGATTCAAAAGGGCATGACAAACGAGCCTTTTTACAATGTTCACCCGTTGCATGTTATTTAACAACGCGCGGTTATAGTTCCCCTTTTAGAATTCATGGGGGCCCACGGCCGACGTCACATATTCGTGCTTGCATATTGTGCTTCGAAAGGACAGTCTCTACGTAAACGTAACCATAATACATCGTCACGGGCATAGGAAAATTACATTTCCCCTCGGAAAACAATCAGGGAACGCTGTTCTCGTCGGCAAACGTCGGTTCAACGGGGGAGGGAAAGAATATAAAACCCTGAACGCGCAGGATGAAGGGCTGGAAGGTATTTCGATAAATTCACAAGTATACCCCTCCACCGCAACGTAATTTCTGGAAACTGTCGGTAGTATTCCCGAGGATATTCTTATTCTTTTTAGAGGAATTGCACAGCAGACGTAAAAACGTCGCCGACGGGTTATGGCTTAATAGGAGGGCGGCTTTGTACTTGTCGCGAGGGGAGAGAGAAGAGGAAAAACGATGCTGCTCAGCTTGGGGTGAAACCGGTGACGAAAATGAATCGTTGGGGTTGATAACTTGTTATCGTATCACGAAAAGGTAGCATTCTTTGCGGAAATTTTATTGCTCGGATGAATTGATGACCTTTACTGATAATTGCGAATAACCTTATCTGCAAAGATGTATGAGACTGTTATACAAGCTTAAAGGGAGAGTACGGGAATTGCGAACGTGGGGTAAACCAGAATACCGCGATTTCGCGTGTCCCGTCCTCCCGCGGTATTGTTACACGATGTAATTTAGCTATGTTTAGTACTAAGAGAATTGTCACGACGGATGGCTGCACGCAACCGCGAAGATAAGGGTCGTGAAATGTTTTCGTAGCTTTTCTTATAATTTTACGCTGGATTTTCATGAAACTATACTCTTCAACAAAGTATAATTGTTTTGTAGTTTGGTTACTGGATTCTAAATAAAATCACCGGACCATTTCTATATTCTTTCATCAAGAAAGCATGCAATTTACACACATTTACCAACCTCCTATGCAAGCGTCTGTGTTCGCAAGAGGGAAAGCCAATCGATGATAGCAAGACTCGTCGCCAATCAAGTTTCGCTGGACAGGAGTCCGGGTTACTGGGGCATGGCGTAACAGTACGACGACAGAGAAGCCAAAAAACTTGCGTTTGCTATCACGAAGCATGCAAACGGTCGCAAAACGACTTTCTCTGGTCGATCCGAGGAGCTTCCTCAGCGTGTATCCTCGATACACTTACGAAACGGAGTCGCTACGAGGCCAGGTTAAAATAATTATGCTTCCGTTTCGCCAACGAAACGTTTCTTTGACTGATTTCCAGCGCCAACGTTCAAATTTACGGTGGCATTTGTTGATTGTTAAAGAACCGCCCAAGAGTTTTCCGTTGTACAGTTATCATTGATTGAAATGGGATGTTTTAGTGATAAATGATATAGGTGTTTCCTTTATAATATATAAAAGACATTTCTTTTTCAAAAACATGTTTTTCTTTATAGAATGGGAGAATCCTTTACAAATTATAATGCACGCAGCAAACTTTTAATTTTAGAATAAATGTCGAATCAAAAGTGTGAAAATAATCCTCCATGAGCGAGAAATTAGAATTTTCGAAAATGCAGAAAATACCGATAAACTTTGCCCATTTTCCTTGAACGCCACTTGCTCGCATGGGAAACCCTGGGGCAACAGTAACGCGAGCACCCTGTATACGCGGCACTTGACGGCGCAAATGGGTCAACGACCCTCGTAAACCAGAGGCATACAGGCGGTCCCGCGTTAAACAAAGTAACAATCTTACCGTTTGTCGCCGGGAAATTCGTGGGAAGAGCTCGCACGGCCACGTCTCCGCGTCTCCTCTCTAGCTCCGTTTCGTCGACCGACAGGAACAGGCGGGCGCGAAATGGCGGCACCGGGCTTGACGCGAGAATGATAATGTCGCCAGCAGGGAACGCGAAACCAGTCGCGGGCATTACGCGCGGCGGTTCAGACGGCGGGATTTCACGAACGCAGTTCGCGGCGCACGGCGACATATTGACCGTGGTAAGGCGAGACGAGCGACCACCGAAGGCGAAAGTGAATATCGCGAACGACCTGGTTCGACGCGCCAGGCACCCCTGTTTTCACGACCTCGCTGTTGCTATTGCCCCTCAGTGTGAACCGACACCGGCTGCTACACCCTACACGCACGCTCTTCAATCACACACCGAGGTAGACTTCCAGCCACCTAGTCGCCAACCACAAACCAGAGCTTCCAAATAGTAACCCATCGAAGCTCTCGAACGCGTAATAGCAACCCGCGAAACGTGGTAGATCGCCGCGCGCGACTGCACTCGTTCCCCTTTGAAATTCGCACTGCCGGCTCGTAAGCGCCGCCTAGCGGGGATTCACGCCGGCAAGGGCTTTGCGATTCTCGAACGCAATCGATATCTGTGTCGCGATGGAGGAGCGCGACGGGGCGGCGCGCCGCTGCGTATCGCCTTAGATTTGCACTGCGAGTTAATCCTTGCCTCGGGCGAGTTCAGTTCGAAACGTGGAAGTAATAACTTCTTCCCGCGCCGGTAGGATGTCCGCGGGGTGACGGTCCCGCTACGAGCACGTGAAAACAAAACTGCGATCCTCGTAAATCGTCGCTCGACCGCATTCGCCCCCTCTTTGAATTTCGCACTGGTGGCTCGTGCGCGCCGCGTAGTGAGGACTGACGGCAGCGAATGCTTTCGATTCTCCAAGGCTATCGATAGCTTTGCCGCGGTCATGGGGCGTCACGGGACGCCGGTGGAATTCGTTTCCGGGTATTTTTGAGATAGTTAATCGTAGCCTCGACCGTGTTTTTGTTCGGTACGTGACAGGTTTAACGAGAGTGTCGCGCGGGGCAGTGCTCGCGAGTTGGTTGTGTGATTCAATTCGCTCCTGGCTTCGGACATCGAATGTTTACTTGCGGTGGTCGCCAAGGTCGAGGGTGAGTATTGGAGAATGGAAGGATGTCGTTTGCCCGCCTGCTTCGTCCGTCTTCTGTTGAGGTAACACTCTATCTATTATGCAATAAATATTTACGGTAATTTTATGGAGCTCCCTTTTATGGGCGCGATAACACGCTTCGAGTCGCTGTTTGCCCCTTGCTGCTTGGTGTATTATACACGGTGCATAGCGGTTTTCCTTGTTTCATTTTTAAATTCTCTTTATATCTACAGTCTTGTAATGGACAAGTTTTATAAAAGTATAGCGTGTTAGTTGTAGTATTTTTCTTGCAAGTCCCGAGTCATTTTCTTCTTAATAGATTATGTGCATCCTTAAGGGCACTAGGCCTAAGTAATGGAAATGCGATAAAGAAACGAATACACTTTGGGATACAAAAGTTAAACACGGGAATATATTAATTGCAATGTAGAAAATTAGAAACATGCGTAAGATTGATTCAAATATAACGAAAATGGGGTTTCTATATTCAAATCTTATTCCAATTGGTAGAGTTTCCAATTTGATCGTAACATACAAGGCTAGAGGACGCATCCAGAATCTACATTGCTTCCCGAAAATTCAATAGAATTTCGTAAGAAAATATTGTCGTAGAAGGGCAAATATTGGGATTGGTAATTTCTGTAGATGAAACTCCCCGTCGAACTTTAAATGTATTTTATGATTACCTTTAAACTTGTGCTCCGAAGGAAGTTTATATCGCGAGAAAGAAAAAGAAAGAAATTTATATCCCTTGCAAAACATTTTAATTTACATAATTGACGAGGCATTGCGTTTAAAAAATGCATTGAACCCTTGAGCGTACGCATACATATGCATAAGTGTACCTTGGTTTGAGCATATCAGAACACGTCGGCTGTCATAGATATACAGGTATATACATAACCATAGATATGCATTCCCATGCAGAGCGTTTACACGGCGCATTCATGTCGGTGGTAACAGTATTAGAGATGCTAGAATTATTAAAACAAACAATATTGCACCAAAGCCAAGACGACTGATATGAAGAAGACTAAAGCTCAAGCAAATGATTGCACTGGCCTCCCTCGATTATTTACAATGATCTTTGTACAATCCGTCCATCGAACCTTATCCCCCGACACGTCCATGGAATCCTAATACAGAAATTGGTTGTCCCTGGAAGATGTCTCTATCCGCGCTGTGTAATATACGCATATTTCTCTCCAAACGTGCACACAACTTGTGTGCATATTGGAGAGGGTGAAACGGTGCGAATACTAGGGAAACTGGAACTGTATACGCGTGTACGCAATGTCGTAATACATCCAATCAATATCCACGTATTAAGAACTACATACAAAGTAATACATTAGTTGCGATTTAGTGAATGGTATAAAAACGAAAGAAATGAAATTGCCATGTTGCTTCAAGCTTCTGCAAAAATTCCACATGAGTCGAGTTTTCAGTCATCTGCAGGCTGCAGGTAGTTTTTTCAATGAGGAACTTGTGTTTTATTCCGTAAACAAAACATGGGAGAAAAAGCGCTACAACAAAGCACAGCGTTTTAAAGAATCAGACTAGAAGGTTCATCAATTGTTTCTCCAAAGTTTCCACGAAAAAATACATATTGTACCCACTTGGCTTTAGGTACTCTAATCTATTGCGGTGTACATTATAGATGGCCGTAGGGAAAAGATTATAAACTTGTGAAATAGTTTTCTGAAGCCCAGCAGCTTTGGCGGTGTTTAGATATTGTAAATTTGTCTTTATTAATTGCGAGGGTGCACGATCTTCCTTAAAGGGCTTCGTTATAGCCTTCTGAATTCTCCAGGCGTTGGCATTTCGCCTCTAGTATCTTGTGTTTTCCCTCACAAAGACATCGCAATTTCTTATTGTTACATCGTTACTTCAAAGAACAATAGATTTCTCAGATGAAACAATTTCTCTTTCCAGCTGTGAATCAAATATCGCATGTTCTGCTACTGAGAGTGTACACGAAACACGGGGGAAAACGCAAAGAGAAGCAGAAACGATTCTGAAACAACAAGCGCCAATAAAACGTCCACGAAGCAAATAATAATGCAAAAGCAATATAAGGTCTGCTTTCCTGCAGCCATCGGAGGTACGCGATGCTCGTGCAGGTCCGAAGGCTGTACAGCTTAAAGGAAACAATCAAGGGGCGCGTATAATAGACACTTCCCGCCGCCTCGTTCAAACGATCCTGAAACAGCTCAAACACAACTAGTGCATCAATGCCAGGGAGAGAGTCGGACGAGGACGTAGGACGACGACGTACATGCACCGCGCGATGCACTTTGCTGTGTGTCAAGCCCTCCTTCCTGATCGGCAACAACGACGATAGCTGGCGCAGAGCTATCCAGCTACTTGGGAGCTAGTCGATGAAACGTACACAAGGATGCGCTTCCGGATACATATGCGGATACACACAGGGTAAACCGAGCGAATACACTGCACAGGTGGCGAACAGTAAGTGCACGCGCTACGTTGCACGCCTATAAACATGGGAGCCCGATCTGCCGATCCGTTTCGGTTACGCGGGGAACACCGGCGGGATTCTGTGTGCACGGCGTCGATGCGAATCCTCGTGGGAACGCTTAAATGCGCTTAACGATTGCCCGTGACTCTCTTCTCCCGAGATCACCGGGAATCGCACCCCGACAGTCGGAAAATCGAGGTCCCGTCGACTCTTCCGACCCCGACTATCGCCGCGACCTGACTTATAAATACCCCAGGTCCCTATCAGGGCGAATCTGCGGACAACTTTAGGAAGGTGTTTGGTGGAATCGAGGTACTCTGCAGGGTGGAGTTCCAGCATTACCAATTTTAAGTAAATTAGAAGAAACTGTTCCGAAAATTATTGCTTCGACATTAAAAACAGAACACTGATTGAAAAATATATATTTTCACAGAATAAGTAGTAGATGGTTATCAAGTTGTCATGTTTTTATTTGTATTTTTGGCGAAAAAGTATTCTATAATAATATTTCTATTTTTGTTTATTTGTAACAAATCTCATTTGTTATCCGAGTTGCATGAAACGTGCACCAAACGATGCAGAATTTTTATGACGTATAGTAGGTATACGTTGTAACTCAAAAACTGTCAAAAGTGGAGCACCCCTCTTGCTGCAAACTTCTCAATTATCGTGCAACTTCTCCTGCAAGCTTCTTAATACTTTCGTAGTCCGCCTTTGTGCAGTTCATTTGGTTCTACTCGGAATTTTGTCGGTATCAGTGATAAACCTCCCGCTGAAACATTCCCGAGACGCGTCAGAGATTCAGTGTCAATTTTAGAACAGGGTGTCGATGAATATTTAAAGCCCAGCGGTTAATCTGTGTCCTCTGTCATCGCCGGAAACTAGAAGCCCGACTTGCAGATACAGATAGGTGCAGGAGAACGATGAACACCTCCGCGGAAATCCTCTTTCTATGCCTAGCACGTTCGTTCACTTGTTTGCAGCTTTACCGCTCTCTCTCGGAACGAGCAGCCGATGCGATACGGTTTCGAGTTTTCCTGACTTTCCATTCGAACACAGAGCCAAGGGACCGGGGAGGTCGAGCTGGATGGAGGAAGGATTTGAATAAATTATTTGCCGACGTAAATCCAAGTCCTTGGTGACCTCTTTCCGAGCGCTTCCCGATACTGAACTCCGGGAGCAATGGCCCACTCGATAGGTGGGAAACCGTTCAGCGACTTTTATCAGCAGCCCATTTTTGATTGTGAACGATGCGTTTTACACGGCAGATTTATCATTCCCGATTGGCGAGAAAATCAAATCGACGTCGCAAAAACGACGCACGAGCGTGAACCGTGACGCATGGCGGTTGAAAAACGCGTAAATGCAATGTGGATACTCCCGACAAATAGGAGGCTGTCTCGGCAATTTAACAAGAATAAAAAAATATATACCGCACTTTTCTACGTTTACGTAAAGATCGATGGACACAACGTTGCACGGAAACGTCGCAAGGTGAAAGAATTTTATTAAACAGCACACAGTATCCTCGGTTAAATATTACAAACGGATAGAGAACGGTTGTAAAAGTTCCGAAGCGGAAACAAGAAAATCTTGAAGATCAACTTGCCGAAAAATAAACGTTCCTCCTAAAGTAAATCGCAGCGGGACTTGGCCGGGGCAATCGAAATACGTATAGATAGTGGCTGGAGAGCTCGTCGATTCATCGATTCCTCGGTGGCCCGAGAGCACCTGCAGCTTCCTCCGTCAGGGCATACAGGAAAGCTTCCAACATAGACGCGAAGATCGGGTGGAGCGAGTTCCTTCCTAGAATCGTCCCGTTCTTAACCCACCCCCCAAGCCCTTCTATCCGACCACTTTCATCGCTATAAACAACGTAACCTCTGACCTCGCCCCGGGGAGGATCCTTGGCCAGCGGTGCAGGATTAATCGTCCAGCAGCGATGTACCCTAGGAAGGCCGGTGTAATCCACCCGGCGAAATGTCTAAGCGTGTTAAATTTAATTTTGTGCCCTCGAGGCGGAGAGGATTAAACGATACACGGCGGAGTGGAGGGCGTGCAGGGTGAATGGGTGGAAGGGCCAAACGAAAGACGAGACGTGATTTCGGCTCGATTGGTCAAATGATGGTGGCGGTGCGCGATGCTGCTGGCAGACCAATTTCATAGCGACGCTAGCCGTGAATCACTGCCCGTTGGGGACACTTAAACGGCTATACCGAGGTGCATAGAGGTATGTAGGTCGCGTTCAGGCGCGGACCACAGCATGCACACCGCCTAGCCGACTGTATACATATACACCACGTGCCCAGGCAATCCGCTGAATAATTGCTCAATTCAATACGTAATCACGCTACTTCCTGCTCGGCACCCTCCGTCCATACCTGTCTTCCCTTTCACGATCGCCTGCTCGCCTCCCAATAGGGACATAATCCTATTTAAGCCGGTCATAAGCATATCCTACCGTGAGGTTGAGTACATTATGCTCATAGTCCTCCGCCTCCGAAGACTGCGTCCCACCCTTAAACTACCGAAGCCCGCCTTCCGGAATTTCCGACTAATGAGTGTTTCATTAATCAAGCTGCCTAATATCGGTGTACACATTCTCATGAATTAATGTTCGATACGAATATTATAGGACTTCGCGTGCCTCTTATCTGGTAATTATTTTGCACGTGGGTATCATGTTATACTTTGTTATCTGACATTTCTTGTGATTCGTTAGTTAACGTTAATAGTCGAAAGTTGTTATTGAATTATGTTCCGTGTAGATTACATCTCCATTGTTATCGAACTTTGACCGCAGGTAGAGTACGTACTCGGGATAGAATTGAGGACCTTGCAGCAAAAGGGGTGCAGCCCCATCTTTACCAACTTTGAGAAAATTAGAAACAACTGTTTACAAAACACTTTACACAATAAATATTTCACACAATAAGTAGCGCATAGTTATTGAGTTGTTGAGTTTTTATTTCTACTTTTGGTGGAAAAATGTTACTAATATTAATAGTAGTATTCTTATTTTTATTTATTTCCAATAAATCATTCAATTTGTTATCAGAGTTGCATTAAACGTGCACCAAACGATGTAGATTTGTGTTTACGTAAACTACGCGTCATAACTCAGAAACAGTAAAAAACGGAGTTACACCGCTCTTGCTGCAAGGTCCTGAATTCTAGATATTGCGCGACAAGTAAAATTTGATCGATGATTTTGTTAATCTCTGCCAGTGTATTATGATACACAGTAACCTCCGCCTCCTTGATCAAAGGAAGGGTACTCTACAGAGCGGCTTACTCAGTTCAATTATATCGATCTCGCCACTTTATCACATGTCGAATAATGTGAACGGTTAAGCACCCTGACCACGACTCGCGGCATTAACCACTTTATCACCTCTACTCCGCGAGGCCTCACACAAATCGCGTTAACGATTAATTGAGCCAGCTTCTGCGAATCAAAGGTCAACGATTAACCCCCGGCGTTACGAGACAGAGTGGAACCATGTATTACGGAGTGATAGAAATTCCGAAGCCTCCTTCAAC
Organism: Andrena dorsata; assembly: GCA_929108735.1. Lineage (NCBI taxonomy): Eukaryota > Metazoa > Arthropoda > Insecta > Hymenoptera > Andrenidae > Andrena > Andrena dorsata. The sequence goes on from OV815489.1 coordinate 25,953,356, forward strand.
AAGATGATCGAAGCTGCAATCGTCTGCAACTGGATGGAACGATTCGTTCCGGCTGAAAAAGAAGCGAAGCCCGTGTTGCAAGCGACTATAGGTATTTGCAGTTTCTGCCGGGAAATATGTAACCTGTGCGGTGCACGGTGTGGCGACGTTGGAAAATAACGATATCGTTTTATTACGAAGGAGGAAAGCGTTGTCAACAGTTGCATTTCGTTTCGATTTATTGGCCCCGCGACCGCCAATAGTCGCATCGACTCGACCATAAGTCGAAACGGAATTATACAATGCACCGGGCAGAGCCGGTGAAAGAGGCGAACGGGGCACGTCGAAAGTTTGCGCCGGCTGAAAATTTGTAACCGCCGCTCGCCATGTTTCACGCTCGTTCCAGTTTTGCAACGTTACCTCGCAAAGTTTCGCGCCGAATTTCGGGCTTACATTTACATGGAAACGAAGATTTAATAAAACGGCGGGGACGGAAAATTGTAGGGGATGGGCGTCTTGGAGCACCTCGCACGTGTCGCGCGAATCGATAACACACGACCGGTCGGAAACATGCAAATACCGGGACAACTAAGCTCGAACTAGTTCGGCTCGGGCCTGGGAATTCGATTACTGGGATATTTCACGGAATCTGCCCCGGATGGGCCAAAAACTTTGGCTGGGAATAGAGCCGCGTTGAATGATTACTATTTCTTGCGTTCTTATTGCAAACGTTAACACCGCGCTCCGTTATCAAAACGTGGAAGAAACGTGGCATAGGTCTGCGAAAATACAATCGAAAGTTAGTTTCAGTTCGGCGCGGTGAGATTTCCATTCAAAACCGTGGGTTCTTGGTTCTTGCGTACAACGCTGCGCTTAGCCTTGCACCGGCAACTTTCTACATCGCCATAGCAAATACGAAGCGGATTGCCTTTTAATTATTATCCGTTGTCGGGTATTCGTCGGTGATTCCGTTAAGCTTTATCAGCATACTTTATTGACCTTTGAAATTCTGGAAGGTTTCCTCGCGCGAGTCAAGTATCAGGGCTAAGGGAATACTTGGTCGTAGGGCGCGAGTGGTACACAAACAGAAGTTACGGGATTCGCTTTTACGGTCTTGGTCGGGTAACTTAGCACGCCATCAACGCTCGTGCCTCTCTCTGACGTCCCTTCAGGCGGTTACGGCTGACAACCGATGCATTCGATTTACAAACAGGCACAACCGTACCGTGTTATTGGACACGTTCCTATCTGTACCCATTATTCGTCACGCGTGCACGCGGTGTCCACGCTGTAAATTATGCCAGCCGTATAATGTCAGCTTGAATCCCTAAATCGAATCAAAATCTCACGTTCCGACGATTGCTGGATCCCCTCTACAAATATTTGTCTATGCCAACACAGACGGATGCTATCCAACCCGATGCAACGCTTGCTCTGTCGATAGGGTGGCTCGTGTACTAGAAAAGTTTCTGGTAAACAATGCAGGATAATCTCTTGGAATAGTATCTAGATGGTGGATGAAATGGATTAAATATTGTAGGAGACTGGTTAGGTAGATTTTCATTTACGTACAATGCAGTGAAAGCAGCTGTACTATAGAAAACACTCTGGTTTAGTATTACATATTAGATTGTTGCAGAGAGAGTTACTCTATTTTATATCTTTTTTCACCTTTCCACAAGGATTCACTGATTGGTAGCACTCTTATCTTAATAATTTTCAAATTACCAAACTATTATCTTACGAAAAGGCTATTATCCAATAATCTTCAGTCACTAAACGAGCGTACATGAAAAGTGACTCCTTACTCCGGCACCCCAATTACTCCTTTCCGTTCGATAAACGAATATATCGGACAAAACCACTGCGGCCACGCAGCATCCGAACCTCCTGTCGATACTGTAACTCTTCGGTTAATGGTGGACATTTATTACTCGGTTCATTTAAAAACACTTTTGCGATACTCCTTGACGTAATTAATTTCATGTCCAGGCAGGGCAGTGAGCGATTTCACTGTACTCCGACGGACGACTGATGCGTTATATTTTTCATTTCACCATTAACGTTTGATCCCGGGCAATTTCCGCTCAAAGCTGATGCCCGACAATAAGCGAGGAGCAAGACTTCATCCTGGGGGCCGGCAGGAAATCGTGTGCCCTTTTCTTACCGAGCACTCCCAGTCCATTAGCCAATAGTTGACTTAATGCTCGATCATTCGATTACAGGGCGTCGAGACTTTTCCGCCGTTTTCGCCGTAAAAGTTTCGAGTTCCGCTTCGCGATTAAGTTAAAATGCAATTTTCCTTTCCGAGCTTCGTGACCCTCGCTCCCGCGCTCCACCTACCGCCCGTTGCACAGGTGTTTCTATCTTTTATTTCGCCGTCGAGTCTTCATCTTTCTCCGGAGTTCCGATTCGCGTTCGCGAAAAAGACGGGCAAGAAATAAGACGGCAGGAACTTTCGTTGTGGCCGGTAATCCGCGCCGATGCGACGCTTATTATTCTTTTATTTGACGGAACGAGGGCACGAGGGGACTTGGTGGCAGCCCAGCAGATGAGGACAATCAGGCCGCGTCGAATGAAAAAGTTGCGTCAATGACGGGGGGAACGGCGGCACCGAGGCGAACATGGCTGGCCATGAATTTACAAATTAAATTCTCTCCCTTCGTTCGTTCCCGACTTCTTCGGCACGATCGAACAAGTTGCACGCACGGAGCGTAACGGTGTGCATTCGATATCTGAGAAATGAAGCGGCGCGTGCGGGAGTTCTGGTAATTTGTTTAATTTAAAAGATATCTCGGATGGGAGATCAACGCCGAGGTGTTTGATTCCCTGAACTCGACAGAAGAGGAGAGTGCGACGAGGGAACCGAGGGGGGAGAAGGCACCCCCGATGTTAGAGAGACGAAATCATCTCCAAAAGGCGGGAGAGATGGGGGCGAGACAAGAATTTGTGGCGGAGGCATTAATATAGACGCCTGGGTGTTGTCCACGAGGGGGTGAAAATGTAATAGAGACGCAAGAAGCTCGCCCGTGAAGGGGGAATGAAAGAAAAGGAACGGCCAGAGCGAAGAATGGCCGCGGAAGGATTGGGGGAGGTGGGTTTTATACGATGCAGTCACTTGAAATAAAATAATGAGGAGCTGGAGAAAATGAAAGCTCCACGAGAAGAATGATGCGTTTCCCATTGAGTCCTGGCCGCGCCTTGGGACGCATCATTTTCTTATTACCCTAAGATAACAGCCTAGTGGAGTCGGCATTGTTGTTATTTTCCGGACCACTGGAATGCCCGGGGTCGCGGCTAAATACACGCTAAAAGAGATATTTCGGATCCTTCGACGGTGGTTAGCCAGACGTGAAAGCGGTAAATAATGTACCGCGCGAGAAGAAAGCCTGTCCTCGCGTAATTATTTGCACTCGCTCGCCGTCGCGGAACAATGAATACGCAGCGTAGCTGGGGCGGGAATTAGCGAAGCTTTCGATACGTAACGGTAATGAAGGCACGTACTAGACGCGGAACACGGTGCTGGGGAAAAAAGGACGAGACCGTCGAGACGCCGAATTGTACGGGCATGCCCCAACTGACGAGTAGCTACCGCGCACGGTTCGTTGGAACACGAACCTCTCTCGGTAAGCAATGTTCGACAAAATTTCCCGAGTAATGGGAGAGTAATGGGAGACGAGAGAAAATAGAGTCTCCCTTGTGATTGCTCAAGACTTCAATTGGCTACTGCACTCGGTAGGCTTTCCTTTCCGCCACGCTTAATTTCAATTCTCGATTTAATCCCGCGGCAGGTATAGCGAAGGAGATTAATATTATAGTATCACGATCTCTTCAACCTCATTAATTCGTGGGGAAAAGCTTTCTGCAATCCGCAGAGATCGATCAATCTCCATTTATCTCCAAACACTAACAAACTAATGCAAAATTGCAGCTGGTTAAGTCAGTATTACCAAGCTGTTGTTTCATCGCGATTGCCGTTGTACTAATAAAGCCGCGAAAGTCGACATATATCTGTTGCAGCGGATCGCAATAATGCGCCCGTGTTTGATCGATCAAACGTTTCGACGCTTTCGAGCGTGCTGTCGTTGCTTATTAACCGCGCCTGGCTAACATCTGTAACGGTTGCATCCATTTTTTCCGCTGATCAACCGACGCGCTTTCCATCGGAAACAAGCCTCGCCTCGTCAATGGCCGAAAGACCCCGGTGGTCGTGGTCCAAGTGGAAATTCAATATATCGAGTGCTTCGCTCCTGTTCAATACCTCTCCTCCCTACCATCTCCCCTCCGCACCATCGCTCGCTCTTTCACCCCCTTTTTTTCCCCCTCGGTCCACTTCTATCGGGATGAGTGCCTTATGTACGGCTGTGTACAGTATCTACGCACCGGCATTGTGCACAAGTCACGCTTCGCTTTATTGAAAAGCCGCCTTCTCTCTCGCGAATGGGCCGTGCCACAACGGAAATTGCAGGTGAATTCTTTGTGAACAGTTCACCGGGACGAATATAGCGCGGCATTCGGGCGAGAACTTTTTTGAGAGACACGCGAAAGGGATAAATGAATGGGGGCCGCTCGGGGCGTGCACGCTGATTGAAACAGGCGTGTGTGCTCTGTTGCGCCCTCCGAGGGCTCTGTGCCCGGGGCGCAACTTGTATGGACGTAAAAGAAATTTCAAAATAAGGAAATAGTGACGGGAAGCGGGACGCGATAGAAGATTTGGTAGTGTAATGCAATCCGGTTGATCGGCGTACGGTTCTGCTCGAGCAACCGAGCAGAGGAGTGGGCCAATTACGTAGAAAACACTATGAAATATTAAGTTAAACGCTGAACACAGGGTACGGGCGGACGGAAGTGAAATGCTTTTAAATGTAAAGAGCGAGAAAAAAATCTGCGGAAGGCGGAATGGAATGATATGAAACGGGGGAAGGTAAGGATAGCAGAATGGTAAGTCAGAGGAGGAAGACAGTTGTGAATAGTGGTGGACGATACCGATGTAAAAACAGAGGAAATTTAAATAAAACGCTGCCCTTTTAGAGCGGTGCGTTTGCCTTTATCGGGGCCCTCTAGATAAAAAGCACAATGTGTTTGCCCGTTCCACCTCATTTTACATGCAAAACACTTTTTAATTAATCCGCGAAATATGCAGTTTAGAGGGTAAATGGCCGTATCGTGCCGCCGTGGCGCCGCCGCTTTACCGGGGAACTAACCTAATGGAAATGGAATTTCAATTAGAGTTTTGCATCTTTTTATTGCTATGTACCGGAATGAATGAGACGGTATTCCGTGCCAGTCGAAATACAACGGTTTTTAATTAATGTCGTTCGGTTTGAGAATCATATGAGAAATGTTATCGATTCATTCAATGCTCAGTTGCGTATGAAAGCAGAATGGGATTTTAATTCGGAACGACGGCGATACTTTAAAATCTCTCGTGTTCGAAATGAAGTGTGTAAGCTCCAATTAAGAGGGTTTAGATTAATTGTCGTTGTGAAAGAGGGATTATGACAATTAATTATTTTAACAAATATTTCCAGATCAAAAAGATTCTGAAAGTCGCAATATATTGTGTACTGCAATAGATTGCCAGGTTATCAAATTTGTACAAAACTCGTTTACTGTTTAATAAACTACGCTCAATTTGCGTAGAAAACGGTGTTGGTGGAGTTATATTGTTAGACCATCATAATCATTTGTTCCCAACTATTACGTACAGTCGTGTTTGATGCTCAATTTATTTGGCATAACTCGCTCTTTGAATTTACATGCATGTATATGGTACATAGAGTAAAAGCAATATCGGTCCATGAATAACCACCACCGTGAAATTCTATGCAGTTATACGATTAAATACCGCGAAGTTTGCTCCGTAATTCTCGTTATTCGTGCCAGGCGCCATTGTCTTCCCCTCTCCTCTCCGCAAAAATTCGAAACTTGACAAAAATACGTAGATACCTATATGAAAGGGGATTTAGAATGATTGATAGTTGTATAGAAAATAAATGAAAATCTGCGAATAAATGTGCAAGTTTCTCACATTCAACAATTTACCTGCATAGGGAACTGAATAACAAGTACCGTGAAGCGCGTAAACGCACGATTTAGAACATAACGATCGCGCAATCTGCAAACTGATAAAATTCGCTGAAAAACCGCCTCATTAAAACGCCCGCGTGCGGATCATCATTTCAATAATATCGATTGGCGCGCGGTTGAACGTTCAGTGGCGAAACGTTTTTTCTTCCATCACGAAAACGCAAATATCAGCCGGAAATACGCGACTACGGCATAATTATCGAGGATAACAATCAGCTGTAACATTCGTAAACATTTGGCCCCGCAGAATGCAAACGTCGCGATAGTTACGTGCGCGTGCTATCAAAATTTCGTCAAAATCCAATAATCGAGCGATAATTCGATGCCAATATCAATGCACCGAATCACGCGATTAATTACCAGCCAGACGTACGAATTATATAGCCGCGCGGCGAACAATTGCCACGATCGACCTTTCATTAACCGAAGGCACCGATGTCACATGTCTAATTGCGATGCTGGCTTAAAAAGCATCGAAACTCGGGGGATTATTTAATCTTGTCTTTTGTAATCGTTCAAACATGAACAATTCTTGTACACGTGGTACGAACAAGCAATTTCACACTTCGGAAAATTTCATACCCTTCATTGAAACGTTTCTACACTGTTATAGAATTCTCCGCGCATCCCGGCGTGATAAATATGTAGGAGGAACATGCTTTATCACTGACAGCAGTATGATACCGAATGTCATACATTTGGTGGATTAGCTTATGAAAAATTTGGCCGCCGCGGCGCGGCGCCAGGAAGACGTCGATGACAGTGAATGACAAATTGAAATTGCAACCTGCAAGAGCGTGCTTTCGGATGCGGACGTTTATCCTCCCTAGTCAGTTGCTTACGAATTCCATATCCATTCGTTACCACGAATACATGCATTTTTTAATGCATCCCGTATGCAGTAGTGCATAAACGTCCCCCCGTATTAAACGTGACACCGAGCTTTGAATTAGCAATAGGTAACGCAGTAATGGAATTGTGTATTTATCAAGCTCACTTAATTCTCAGCTGACAAACGCAGCTACGCTCCATCAACCGAATTCCGGTCTATTTAATAAAAACATCGGCAAACATGGACGCAGTTGTCAAGTGAGGAAAAAATCTCGTTTCACCGTTGCACAATCAAGTGACACGAAGCAGAAAAACCATCTCGAAATAAACTGCCTTTCTGTACAATCGCGTCGATGCTATCGCCGAAAAAATATATATTCGACCACCGACTCTTTCGGAGCATTTGAAACGAACAATCAAAATAAATCCCGAGCGGCAAAAAACGGGGGTGAAAGGCCCGGGGTAGGACTAAACGTTTGATCGTTTCGCGTTTGCCCAATTAAAACGACTGCCTGATTTATTTCGCGCGCCTACCTACTACTTTGTGTGTTCGGAAAAATTCGACGACTCGAATCGGCGCCGAGGTTTTTTTCGAGGTTAGGGGAGGGGTGGTGTGAACGGGTAAAAGGGGGTAGGAAGCTCACTCCTAATTAGTCGACGTGCTCGGTGCGCCGCGTGTGCACCGGTCAGACAGAGTCTGCGGGCCTTTGTGCGATTCAGACAATCAAACGAACCCATTTGTTTGCCGCTGATTATTTTCGAGGCGGCGCGAAAACGCGTTTAACAACGCTTTTACGGTCGGGCGACGCGTTGATTGCCCACCCTGTTTATATCAATGTCGCCTACACTTGGCCCAACGCGCCCCACTTTCGTCAATACTCCTAGTACGTACCGAACAGCGACACTGCCCGCGTCTAACAACGCTAATTTGCCGCGGAAATATCACTTGAACGCCCTGTTGCGGCGCGCAATTATAAGTGACACGGCGAAAATTGTGAGTGGTGCTCGAACCGATGTCGAAAATTATCGGGCGATTGGACCGCGTGCACGCCGGAAATCGCTGGCGATAGGTTTTTTTAATGGTAGTTTCGTTGATCGACGAGCTTTATTGACGTAAATGAAAAGGAGATCCCGAACAATGGGAGGACGTTATCCATAACCTCGACGCTCGGTTTTTGCGTTGCCCCCCCCCCCCCTCCCCGTTGAATTCGTGTTCCGCCGCAATTGCGTCACTGATGACTACGGCATCGATTAGCTGACCTTATCAGTAGTTTTTCCCTGGCTCAGCTTGCACCCTTTCAATGCTCTTCAGACAGTGATCTGCATCGCCGCGGCGAGGAACGGTAACTAAGAAAAATGGAGCTGCTCGGAAAAAGTGGCTCGTGTTGCTCCTTGTTCGACGGGTTCCACGCCACAGATTTTCATCGTTTTTCCTGTAATTTACGTGACAGACATCGGTTCTTTCTCGCTAGTTGGTGCGGGGTGCTCCATTGGCGGGTATTTTCACTTAACGGGGTAACGATCCAATCCTGCTACTTGGTTCACATTGTTTCTTTTGTTCTCAATGGTCCTGATAGAAATTGATTTAAAGTACAAGCTGGTACAGCAGTACCACCGTTACGAATTCCACCAGCTAACTTTTGTCCAACCAATACATATTCGAGCAGAGTAGATTCAGCCTTAGGATCGGACGGCATAGGAATTATGCTTATTCTACTTAAATAGTCGGACAGGTCTGCTTCTTCGCAACGTTGCGCGACTAGTGATGCAACTCGACCATTCTAGAAACTTCAACCGGCATTTAGCAAGCAGCCAGCATGTGTGGCGTACACAACTGTTCCAGCAGAGTTTCCAGAAATAGGCAAAGCCACCCAGCGAGAATAGTTTCGCATTTTTTTCATTCCAGTTACGCGCTGCACAATTCCTGCGGTCCCATAAATCTCGCGCTCCCCCGCCCGACTATACAGTGCTCGGTGTAATCGTCCATTTCGTACTAGACTCTCGTCGAACCGATGGTTCCTCCATTCGTTCTCTCGTGAAAGTATATAGAGGATATAGCGTGCAGCTCGACATTTCTTCCTTTCGGGTTTCATTCGCGAAATATACGATCCAACTTTTTCCCCTGCGTGCCAGTGACTGGGTGTCGGTGATAAAGCTGTTTACACATCGAGACGTACTTCATTTTCTTGCCACAGCTTCTCATCGAATAAAAGATCCAGTCATTAATTACCAGACTGACTCTCCGAGTTCTCGAATCTTTCCCGCTTTTTCCGTTTCCACGCTGCCTTAAGTAATTAAGCAATCATGTCTCTGGACAGCTCAGAGAAATCGATCAAACACCAGGGGCCAAAATATTATTGAACGTTTCGTATAATTTGGGGGAGTTTATCGTAGGGAGTGAAAATTAACAGTTTATTAAACTGAAATATTTAGCGATTCGAGTTTCAGATTGAAGCACTGTCTGAAAATCTACCATTTTCCACTCTCGCATTTCCAGTTACAAATCCCCTTGTTTCTGTACAATTGCACCGACATTGTCAAAGATATCACCAGAATCTCGAGTCTCATAGTGAATAAAATACGCCCAAGTGTACGCTTGGAGTACTCGAAAGTTGTAGAAAGACCATAAAGCCGATGCCACGCGACTGGAGAATCGGAGCTTTCTGCAAAGCGAGGGCAGTCGTCCTCGAACGTTTCGTCAAAAATTTAATCTGCTTGGCGAGCGGCTAGGTCCGTAGGACACCGGGACTACATTAATTAGACCCACAATTACGGTAATGGGAGAGTTCGTGCGTTGCAATTATCGTAGCTCCGCGAAGGCAGTTAATTAAGAGAAATTCAATTAAGCTCTTTCGGCGCGCGCCCCGCTCCACGGCCGTAAAGGGTAGCTAAAGTCGTATGCCGCACGCACCGTAGGCGATTTCGTAATCGACAAAACTCGCATCCCCCTCAGTCCTTCTATTCGCGAGATCGCGCGGTCTCGGTCGCTGTGCCCAGCTTCGTTCCGGCGAATACAACGGGCAGAAGCTAACGATCGAAAATCCTGACTTGGATTCGTCCGGCGCAGGTTCGTTACCGGTGCTTAGCGTCGAAATACTTTCCCGGGGCAAAGCCGGAAACCGGCGAGGCTTTGCGTAATTGAAACTGTTTGCTCGCAGACCACGTAACGACGCGTCGCGAGATAATTTACAGCAACTCGAATAGAAAGGATCGTGGATCGTTCGGTACGAGGGTCGGGCAAATCGATATCTACCGCGGAGTTATGGGATCGGCCCTCGGTTAAACCACTCGTTCTACGGCTGAACGTTTAATTATCGAAGGATTTACCTCTAAGATATTCGTATCGGTCGATCGATATAAACGCCGACGTGATGCGGGCCTCGGGGGATGGTAACTGGCTTTAAAACTGCAACGTTGCAGCCACTTTCGAATACGCCCTGATTTCGATCCCTTCATTGGGAGCGCGGCAATTTGTCATAGAAGCGAGTTTCCAGATGGTTTCCGGTTACATTTCCAATTATATCGGTGCGAAATCGCGCGGCTGGTTGATGGAAAAGCGTCCCCTCAAAAATGAGACGGTAAGAAAGGCCAGGGGTGTCTACGTTGTCTGCGTAGAAAAACAATTTCCGGTGTCGATATCGATTGAATGGGGGGGGGGGGGGCGGCAGGGAATAGAGACGTCAGCTTGCCAGAAATGGCCGGGAAGGGGGATGAAATCGAGGAGACCCGCAAATGGCTTGTTAATATCGCGGGTGACGCGGAATAAAAAGGCCGCGTGGAGATGGGCGTCGTGCCTCTTCCGCAGTCACGCCATTCAAGGGGGTGGCCTCGCCTACGGGGGATACTGAATTAAACACAGCAATGGAATACTAATTTCAGCGACGCGCACGCTGTAATTTCCGGGGATTGAGCGAGGTCCCCGCCCCTGCCTCCTACGCTTGTACGGAGGTCACTCACTCTCGAGAGCCACCATTGACACTTTTTCACCCCCGGCGAACGTGGCAATTTCAATTTCAACGCGACGTTACTGTGGCCGGATTCTCGCGGCTCGCAGACACTACCAAACCCAACGACGGCGCGTGAAATTCATTAGCGCAGTCAGGCCTGCGTTTGATCCACGCTGTTCTATGTCGTCGAAATTGTTGCGGTTCTCTTTCGAAATTGATGGCCGAGGGCCGTTTGATTCGGGAAATAACACATCCGCTAGTCGATTGGCTGATCCAGGTGTCAAACGGTATCTCTTGTGGTGGTTTAATCGCCAGACGAAAGTAATTAGAACCCCCGTAGGAAACACGAGTCGTTTAATCGAAACCCTACTTTCGATATAGAGCGTGGAAATTTATGCAAAGAGAGTAGTATTAACCATGGTTTACAGATTATGTTCACCCGTGATATCGATTAATTAATCTGATCGCGTGTTTAATGCCTCGCTCTGCTGGTGACTGCGTTCAAATCTTCGGGAGTTTATGAGTTGCTGGCTTCCGACTGTCGCTTGGATAGAAGTTGGTAGGTGCCAATAACCGAACGTTATTTTAAAAAAAATATTAAGTAAAGCCCAGAGTGGAAACTGATGTTTTATAAATTGCGAATAGACCCTGATACTTTTAAGTAATTTAATAGACTTTGCCTCCGTATTATCGACAGGGACGTGGATGTAATTATGACCAACTTCTCTGATAAACTTTCAAAATTAGAGCCATTTAGTACTTGCCAACAGAGTAGGTACTAGCACAATGAAAATTTTCTATATAAGAGCGAGTCCTAAAATAAAAGTCAACTTTCCTGACAAAGACCTGATCCAAGTCTGCGGTTACATTACCGTTGAAATTCAAGTTTTATAAGTTTCCAAATTTCCAACCATAAATTATCGGCTGTCATTTATTATGTACCAACCAACTCCAAAAGAAAGCCTGAAGGGCCCTTCGAACCCATTTCGCGAATCAGCTTCAAATTTTCCACGAATAAAGAGCACAATCGAGAGCAGTGCGGAGGGGTTCAAACCTCCCTTGACTTTCCGTCGATGTAAACGAAAGTTTCGCTGTAAAGAATCTCGCGAGTGCATGCTCGGCGAAGTAGCTGTGCTATGCGATCTAGAAAATACCCGATGAGGCCTACGGAGGGCCTCCAGAAGTACTTTCGAAAGCACACTGTCGAATATCCAAAGCGAGTTTGTGCACAGAAGTGTGTGTATACGAATGGGAAGAGAGAGTGAGAGAGAGGGAGGCTCAGCAGTCTGGCAATTCCGTGAAAGCTACGAGCGGAGAAGCCGCGGGACGCCGAAACGGCAGTTGTTTGAGTTCCAATTTGCGTTTAATAATTGCATTCGATTAATATTCATTGGAATGCAAAGCGGTCCTGTAAAACGGTAAATCCAGCTTCGTCGAGTGGCCCGCGAGTATATCTATAGATCCACGCGGAATTCCGCCTCGAAACCGCAGTTTTTACCGTCCAGCCGGAATCGTTCGCTCCAGAGTGGATAATATATCCCGATTCTTCCGGCTTCTGCTACTTTTTACGCGAAGACTAATGGGTTTCGACCATCGAGGGGGCTGCGCCACGTGATTTATTCATAGCGGCGCATCGGGGAACAACCGCGGAAGACGTCGATTTCCGGCGCAACACGGTAGCACGGGGGTTTTCTGATTTCCTCGCGGCAATTAAAACGAGCCACGCGCGGACAACGCGGCGAACAGTTTGGATTGGCCGGCGATATCGGGTCGGTGTATCAACGTTCGATTAATAGGGCCGTGTCATCCATCATTTTACCCGCGCCGGGTTTACTTTGGGGGGGGGGGGGGGGGGCATAAATGTTTGCCGCTGACAGGTTTCTTTGGTACACACGGGGACACGAAAGGCTTTCAGTAGAATGTGACGGGAGATTATGTGAACCGAATGTTTGTCTGGCTTCCGTAACAGATGAGAGAGGAAAAACGTAATAATACGGGACAGTGTGCTTGTATCTCGGCGAACGTTTTAACATCCCTTGTTATTCCTGCCGGTCTTTGGAAACAATCGATTGATCACACTTTGGCGATGACAATTGAAGTCGAGCAATAGCATCCAAGATGCAACACAGCACTGCGACAGCACGGATAACATTGAACGTTCGTCCAAGCTTTAGCTCGACCCGCTCACGCTTTGCCGCGAAACCGAGGGAAATGTGGCGCAAGCTACCATCCGGAACAATAACGATTCAGAATCACTGAATCAGTCAGCGAATTCTACAGATTCGCGACCTCGATGCGTGTAAAAGGGATTTGATCCCTTAATGCATTTCCGCGACAATTTCTACGCGTAGCCCGTGTACAGCTCCAACGCTTGCTGCAAATCAACAGCGCCGAGACAATAAGGAAAGAGGGGGGGGGGGGGGCATTTCCGGAGCATAGAGGAGGACATCACCACAGAACGATAGACAGCTTCTGGACAGAATCACGGCACATCGAAAAGTAAGGCGACGTTTGGTACTTTTAAGACTACGTCCTGTACCTTTCTGGATCGCGTTGACCAGGAACCACTGACGTACGAATCTCACGGAGTCGGCAGACGAGGAGGGGGGGACGGGGGGAACAACCCAGTGCTCTCACCGGTGCTGTCGCCGATGATGCTGGTCCCTTGAAAGCTCCTTGGAAAACAGTGGCGACTGTGTCAGCCCGGGGGATGAGAATTCTCTTTCACACGATTATCCACCAGCGCGAGATTGTCCGCCGGACGTGGCACTTTTGTGCAAAGTATCCATCTGTCTGGTTTGACGGGAAACGGTAACGAGACGACACGGGTGTTACGGTATCACGTCGTCGGCGAGGAGCATGGAACGCGACGCCCCGTCGCCGTACTATGCCAAACGGGAGCGGAAGGCAAACTGGACCGAGCGGCGGAGTCTGCCTTTGGCAGCTGCGTGTTGGCTCTGGTGCCGCTTTCGCCGGCAACGAGGACGCCGACGACGCCGACGCCGACGCCGACGTCGACGCCGACGCCGCTCGTAGCAACGATGGCGCGACGTAGAAACCGCCACGGCCGGGGCGCCCTCATCTCGCCCGATTCTGCACCAATATTCCCTCACGACCTGATCCTCTTTTCCTCCCGTTTCACACCGCTCCCTCTCCCGGTCCCTCTCGATCGCTCTCTCCCTCTATCAACCCCTCTTTCAGCCCTCTTTCACCACCGTTCACCAACCTCTCGCTCCGTTCCACCCTCGCGCCACCCAATCCCCCTCGTCCCCCGCCGTCTCGCTCGCCCTCTATCCCTCTATCCCTCTCGCGCCTCTTGCTGACTCCCCACTACCATATCGATCCTACGGGAAAGGCCCTCTGGTGCGTTCCATTTGCTTCGGTCGAGCGGAGGCTACGAATCGCTCTCGTACCGCTCGACTATTTGTTGGTGAAAAGAGTCGACCTGTCGGCATCCGATGCCCGTTTCAATGGCTCCTCGTTCCCCAGTGACCACCGGAGATGTTTCCCGATGGATCGGGCGCGGAATTTTAATCGCTGCTCGATTCAGCTGCCTCTCCCGCGACGACGCGCCCGGGCCTCTTCGCAGGTGACGCTGGGCCAAAGCTGCCCCTCGCCGGCGATTGTTCCCGCGATGATGATACGGAACGATGGGGCAGAGCGATTTGGGTGATCGATGCGCACTCGAGGGGATTGATGACGCGCACGGTGAACAATCTCGAGGATTTCTTTTGGGGCCGTGCGTCAGACGCGCTGATCATAAGTTCGGGATTCAAACGAGATGGGATTGAAACGGGGTAAACTAGAATCATCCCACCGGAAGATCGCCGCCGAAGAGGGATAAGAAAGAGCAGGATTACATTAATTCCGAGTAGGATCTAGTTTCGGTAGTTCTCAGCTCCCCAGTTGGCCACCAAACTACCGCCCCGTAGATCGACATCTGAATCTTAATCGAAGTTTCCGCCGAGATACGTCCTCGCGACGACTGACGGAACCGTTTCCCTGCCATCGTCCCTGGAATATTGTCTCCGCGAATGTGTCGGGAACTTTTGTTGGCAGAGAGATACCGCGGGAACGACACTAGAATCCAGAAGTGAAGTTTTAACATCCTCAATACAAGTATTTGCTCTCACGTAGCCTACAAACGCGAAAGCTGCGCGCCTTTCACCCGGAACTCGGAGATGAGAGACGGCTGTTGAGAATGATTCGAATCAAAAAAACCTTTCTCGAGGACCATACGCGGGACGGAAAAAAGGGCGGGCCGCCGGATTAACAGTTATCGTAACAGATTACGTATTCAGTTCGTAGCGTGCTGTGAGATTATTAGCATAAATTCTGCAGGTCACTCTTGCGAGGAACGCTGGTTCGTAACGTGATTAGAGGATGATACTTTTCTCAGCGGTGAAGTGCCGTTGCTCGCGATGATCTCCCGGCTACAGTCGGATGAAAGAGTTTCAAGCAGAAATTTGAGCGCACCGAATGAATCTGTTCTTTCGAGTGCTGGGCTCGTCAGAGGGCGAAAATGCTCGAAAGATTTGAAGCATTCCACTTGCCGCGTGAAAATGGGGAAAAATAATCCACACGGACGGACAGAGGCTGCGAATTGCTTTGGTGCCTCTGCACAAAGCCGAAAGGAGTAGCCGAGGCCGAAACGCAATGCACTTTGTGCGCTTCTATTCTCTTGAGTGCCACGCATCATCGCGCGAAAGGAAAGGAGGAACGTTGTTTCAGAGGGAAGCTAGCGTTCAGTTTGTACCGGATACATTGAAATCGAAATTGCTTCCTCGCTCCGGGGCTACGTGGTACAATTAATTGCCACTATACTTAACACTGTTAAAAGCCGCTGCTGAAAGCTTATCTCTGACCACTGAATTGTGACCTTTTACGAAGCAATTTTAATTATCGCAGTTGCCCCAACTCGAGACCAAAAGCAGACGCAATCTGGATTTGATACAGATATAAGCCTGGCTTATCGCGGACACCGGGTCTATAAGAACTTCAGAGATCCTGGCTATATGAACTTCAAGGATCGTAGCGGAGGGAAGTGAAAAAAGCTTTGCAAAACTTCGCGTTGTCGGGGCAAAGTATTAAGAACGCGAGAGCGATTCGTCAGATAAGGGAGCTGGTTGACTGAATGGAACTGTTTGCGAGGTTTCGGAACGAACGACCGACTGCCACTAAACCCGGGAAAAAATCGCAGGAAACTCAAAGAAGAATTGTTCGAAGCTCCCAGGGATCGCGCGTCATAAAGTGAAAAGGGGGAGTGAGGCGATGCATCGAAGGAAGAGGATCTTCGAGAAAAGTCGAGGATCTGTTTCC
Source organism: Andrena dorsata (assembly GCA_929108735.1). NCBI lineage: Eukaryota > Metazoa > Arthropoda > Insecta > Hymenoptera > Andrenidae > Andrena > Andrena dorsata. Next base: position 25,969,522 of record OV815489.1, read on the forward strand.
TCTGAAACGGGATCGGATGCTTCGGTAAGCTACGATCCCAATGAAATTCAGCTGTTTCGCAGAATTTCGGGATGAAGGGACCCCGATCGGGAGCGTTCGAGGGGAGCCATGGAAATTTAGCAACGTTGGTAGAAGCTGGGAAATTCGCGTTTCTAAACAAACTATACCACATTCGCTAACAAGAATCTGTCATCGCTGGGCGATTTCGGATCACCAATTCGAGACCTACGGCGAAAAAGTGCTTTTGATGGATCGTTTAATGCTAAAGGGTGTCTTCGGCTTGCTCTATCTACGCGTACAAAACATCCGAAATTTCTTGCCCCACGCTGCACCATTAATCAACGTGGATGCACGCTCTAATTATTGCCCTTATATTAACTGGCTCATCCTATCAATCGGTTTTTTTTCGAAGCACCGTGACGTGTACGAAAAACGCGTAGCTCGAGGAGAAGGTGAACGATAGCTGAAAGGGAAAAAGGATGTCGTATCGAGAGCGCCCTCGACCTTTGTCCCCGAAGGAGGCTAAAATTGCCGCGTGTATTCCTCCTCCGAGTTCTTTTTCCAACTAAATTCCAATATACATTATAATTTTCCCGTCTTATACACGCTAACGCCGATGAAGAATCGATGCGTGAATCATACTCGCGCGAGAAACGATGCTGCCCGTTGGAAAATTCGATGCAGTCCTATCCACCTTGGGCGAACGCGACACAATGGGTAAACCAAAAGTTCGCCGTGGGAATCCCCGAATTTCTGATGGCCCGCCCGCAATGTTCCCCGGCGAAACCGATTTCGTGGCGATTCAATTCTGCAGAAAGAAACTTCGAAAGATACGACGCACCGCCGCCGTGGCAGAATGGCCGTAGAGGAGAGGTGGAAGGCGGGACCCCTGCGGTGAGAGGGTTGACGAGCGAGACGCGAAGGGAGAAACGAGGGCTCGTGGAGGGGTCCAAGTTCCGCGAGAGTGGAAAGTTCGATGATCGTGGCTCGGGAACTACCGTAAGATCGTCAAGAGCTTCGGCCTATTCTCGACAATTTGATTCCGGAAGAGACACTTCTCCGTGGAGTACTCCGATGTCGGGGTGATTGCACCGCGACGCCCTGGGAATCCGATGTCGATGCCTGGCGACTATTTAATGTTGAAAATTGATCGGATATGCTAGAAACTTGGTGAGAGCCCCGAAGCACGGGACCGCTCCTCCTCGTGTCTGAAATGACTCTGATAATATTCCAGCAGCATTGCCGCGCTGTATGAAAAATTTACAATAGTTCGATTCGATCAGAACCGCGGGGGCTCTGCGGCAAAATTCAGTTCGAAGATTCCCTTGATTCTAATTACACACTCTTATTTTAATTGGAACCTTGGAAAAACTTGGGCGCGTTAAACCCCAACGCTCGTTATCCTTACTTTACTCGGGAGAACGTAATTTTAATCGAATTCAAGGGGATCCCAGGCATCTGCTCGAGCAGCGATCTCAACCTTATTTGTCTTGGGGCACGTAATGATGAGACGAGTACGAGTGCAGTGGAACTCAAAACTTTCGGGGCTAGCATCGGAAGAAGTCACGCTTTTTAAAGTCACGGTAAACACCGATGTTATCGCGCGCGTCGAAAATACCAGAGGAAAATTGTGTTGCGACAAAGTCCACGAGCTGGTAACAGGCTGACCCGGAGGACACTCCGGTAACTCCTCCGGAGTTTCGGCGGATCGAAGAACTTCGGTGGCCCTTTGGAAGTTGCCCCAGCCCTGAGAATACGACCACTTGCTGCTCCACTCTGGTTCCCCTAGCTGTGAACTTTTGCTTTTCCACCAACGGCGTTGCCTTATCATCCATCCGCTGCCTCCCATTCATCTATCATTCTCCTTCTACGTAGGTGTACGCGCATTGCTGCTGATATTTGATAAATAAAAAAGAAAGAACGGGAACTCCACTTTCAAACAGAATGTTTTCTATCTGAACGGGGAGGAAGCAACGTGATTGGAGAAAGATGGGTATTACGTTACGTTAATGACTAATTTCCGCCGGTTTGCCGGCGGTGTTGCGTTTGATTAGAAAATCCCTGCAGTCAATTAACGGGCTTGTCTGCTGCAGCCTCATTAATAGTTAAAGCGAAGCGATTGGACCTCGAGCACAGACATCAAACGGAGTTTGAATTCCAGTTACTTGTAACGGACTAGCTGAGCAGTTGGTCTGCTGACTGATCAACTCCAGTCTGGAATCCTTGATTTTGTAATACATATACATGTCGAGTTGAACCAACCCGTCGAACTGCCGGTTCCCTCTGCATCATCCATTTTGGAATTGATGGTAACGCGTATAGGTAGTGACTGTGATATTCATCGTTAAGGCCGTTTTATCAGAAACAACAGAAAAACACAAACTGAATGAACGATGGGTAATAGTTCAACCGGGGAAAGAGCGATAACACTCTATGAGGCTGCCCCATTAAAATCTAAATTTTCGATCACAGTGGTAGCCTGGGTTACAGGCATTGCGCGCTTAATCATAGCTTCAGGCAATTCGTTTTCTCTATTTACATGGAACTTTTAACGATATTTCCCGGGGAAATGATTTGCGTTAACACGCGTGAAACACTGCATCGTGGAAAGGTGTATCTTCCAGAAATATCCACAAAATACTCCTCTCGCGATGCGCACTCTGTAGAGCTTCGGCGATATACATATATACCGATAAAAAGAGGGAGGGGGATGAGAAGAATAATACGCCGAACGACGTTTCTACGGTTGGCGGAGTCGCGAATCTCCTCGAGCGATGGTCAGAAGAATATATCGTTAGAATCGTGAAACGCCCTAGACAGGAATTCCCATCCGCCATCGAGAAATCGATCCGTGCATCATTATCAAGTAGACCAAACGCTTTCGCGTATCTCGAGGCGACCACCCCCCCCCCCCCCCCCCCCGCAGCAATTTCTCTGGAAACTTTTCAACGTCGTCCGCACTAAATACGCCTCGGCTTAGCTCAATCACGCTAATTGAAGACTCCTCCGGGGCGTCCTTCGCGCAAAACCGCCCTGACGATCCTCCCTTTCTCCACTTTTCACGCGTCAAATTGTCAAGGCTGATTGCAAGGACGAGAGGGGGGTGGGGGGCACAGAGCCGCCAACGTGCATCGAGCTAAACGAAAATTAAAACTTTGTCAGACTGTCGATTAAGTATCGGGCACTGGCATTGCAAAACAAAATAAGACAGCTCTGCCCTAAAGCGGGATAATTAACGCTCCGCTTGGATAAACCCCCGACAAGATTAATCATTTTAATTAAGACGGTGATAAATCGATCCCAATAACTGTTTCCCCTTTATACGCGTGGATGATGTAATTGGAGATTTCATCGAATCGAAGTTGAAAGTTCACGAATAGAATCGCTTCGCCAAGGGACTTCTCCGACGTGTTTGAATTGCGAATGAATTTTTCAGATGAGTGAGGATTTTATCATTTCCCGGATTGTACCTTTTTATATCCGTCCCTTTCGCTTTAAGATCTTAACTTATCTCTACCATTCTTATAGTTTCCAAGACTTGGAGGAGTCTCAGGACCATCGAAAGTTCCAACGCTCGAAGAACTCCCGGACTTTCAAGGTTTCGAGGGACGCTCCACCCATCCGAAATTCCTCGCTGTAAGTACGGTATATTTGTGGAGTATAAAAGGACATCGCTTCGGAGGGACTTTAGATTTTTCAATAAAACGGATTACTTTAAGCAGAATTTTTTAATTCTCAATTTGATAGATTAAGATATTTAATCGTCCACTTTGAGGAAGCTAACTGGGAAGTTGGGTACTTATATCTCCGTCAGTCTTTTCATCTTATCTCGTCGTTTGACAAACTTGAAGGAGCAAAGAAAGGAGTAGACTTCTAGGTCCTGATAAAGGAGCCTCGATTCTCCTCATCGCCGAGAAAAAAGAATCTCTTCCATTCAAGATCACGCGTCTCGATGCTCTTTTCTTCAGCGGGGTTCTCGAAAATCTCTCCAACTCCTTACTCCGGGATTTAAGACGGAAGAAGGGAATTGTAGCTCACTAGCCTCCGAATCTACTCCACCGATTCCTTCGAACTGAGGAACAAACGATCCTGTAATTACGTTCCTTGTCCAGCTCCTTGGAACAGTGGTCACTTTTTTGCCACCGAGCCACTCTAAATAGCCACTTTTCCTCTACTCGCTTGAAATGTTTAAAAACTTCTGCCTTTCGTGGCAGATAAAGCATCCGAAATCAAAAGAAAGGATCTCTCGCGTCTGCGCCAAACGCGCGGAGCTTTCGCCGGAGAAAACTTAATGTACATTCCTACCGTGTAAACTGTTTACGAACAAAGTATTCCGCCGTGTGCAGACGTAATCAACGCAACGTAATTTTCAAAATAATTAGCAAGCCAGACATCTGCAGACTACTGAAAATCGTCCTTTCCCAGGGAATTAAATTCTGAATGCTATTACACCACGCAGGATTTTGCTGAGGGCTTCTAAAGTCCCTCCGCTGGCCCATTTTATTACAAAGTTGGTCCTCGCCTCGAGGCGACGTTCAAGCTCGCTGGCTCTTTATCTGTGCTTTCACTTGGACGGCCACGAAGAGGGCAAAACGTTTTAACAGTTTGAAGACATCCGACTTTCTGTCGATACCGTGTCGCTTAACAGGCGAGATGGAGTCGCGCGCGACGTGGGATTCGGCTAGTCGATAAGAGTGCTCTTTGTCGACAGATGAGTCTCGTATAAACGTTATAAAAATCACATCTGTCGCGTAATCAAACTGACAGCGCCGAGTGAAGTCTCTGGAACCGAGCACGTACTTTAAGGACCGTCTTTTCGCACGTCCGAAACATTTCTGGTCCCCACAAATATTATTAGGATCCGCGAGACAACCGCTCCCTTTCTTGCTCGAGAAACTTGTGAGATGCAATTTGCGGTTACAATTGCGAACGGGACAGAATTGGACGAAAATACTGCGACAGTGAATGGATGATGTTTAATTACATTACCTGGTAGCATGCTCGAGAAAGATTTCCATTCGCGTACCACGAAAATAAGGTGCGACGATCTACGTATATTTCGCGATATTGTTCCGCGGTTGTATTCACCGGATACAATCGGGCGCATTGATCGGGGAATATATGTTGTGTGCCGTTGAAAAATATTCCCGATGCTTTTCACCGGTCGGATTTATGGTCAATACCCTGCCACCCATTTCGCTTATGCGGAACGCAGACCGTCGAGTCGATAAGTATATTAAATTTCGCGTTATGGCCTTATTTGCGCGCTCCCGGAGGAACGTATTCATCAATGGAGTACCGTAATGAAACTAAAAGACCTGGTTAATAATTACGACGAGTGGGGCTCCATGCAAACACTTTCGAATTTGGAACACTGAACGAAAGGAAAAAGAAGGAATCTTATACGCGTCTAACATTCATTTTTTCCAAGTGGAACAACGTCAAGTTTTTCCAGTAGAAGAAGACCAATACCGCAATATCGGAAGGAATTTTGAGGAAATAGGATGGAAGGAGGGTGCACCGTTACAAGTGCTCAGCGTGTACACTCGTACGAACAGTGGCGTCGCAGTTTCGAACGTAAGAAAATGCTTTCGCGAAAGGAACGGGGACGGTCGACTGTTCGACAGTTGACGAAGAGCGCCGTATCCCGGGGAAGAGACGGCAAAAGGATTCTATTGCGCGAATCCAGTGTCTCAGGTCTCGGGGCTTTCCCTCCGCCGCACCCCGTTGGATGCCGTCCGGGTTATCACGCTTCATAAATCTTCTCGAGGCGTGGAACCGATGTGAGGTTGGGAGTGCTCGAGACTGCTCCGCGTAACTCCGTCGCTCGGTATGCCCTCCAAGTTCAGCTGATTCCCAACGAACTCACCGGTGTGACACGAATAACTTCCGGGACGGGGGGAAGCCACCCTGGCCAGTTATCTCCAGCTGTAAATCCGCGTCGTTACGGTGATATCGAGCCGCGCGGGCCGACGAGATTGCGAAAATATAAAGAGGAAAATAGGAGGACGAGAAGAGGGATGTGTGGCTGCCAGCGGTACAGATGGGTTCCACGCAATTTGCAGGGGCCACGGATATATGTATTGCCGGCGAGCATTATCGGTAACGAGGCCGGCGAACGAACGTTGAACGCGGTACAGTCGGATCGTAGACGCGGCTTCCGCGCGAAATTTCCATCCTCGTGGTAATGATGTATGCACGCGCGAAGAAATAAGCGCGTACTTCTGAATCGCGAGGTCTGCAGCGCATCAGATGCAATTTGCAGGGTGGTAGAAAATACAATCGCAGTGTAGCGCGTCGATAACGAGACCCGTCAGACTGTTCCGGCGATGCTTGTATCAAAAAATCGTAATATTCTTGCGTAGAGATCCTTCAGAATATAATTGGTATGTACAATGGCTTTGCCATTTGAAGAGCGTAGGATTAAAGAACGTACAGCATGTTGGAATTGAATGAAGTAAAGGGATCAATTGAAATTCTGTAAAGAATACCTGGAAGTCGTTCAATCATGAAATTTTTTCGAGAAGCTACAGGTATAGGTACCTAAATAATGTCTACAATTGAACGGAAACGTCAGCACGCCAGTGCGCTTTACGAGTAACGGTACAACGTTTTGTTAGAACGTAAGTCACCACTTAGAAGCATATAGGCTTTCCATGTTTTGGTGGCAGCGCAACATTTATAACTTTCATAAATCGCGGCACGGGCAATCGTGCGAGGCCAGGGTTTGACCAGCTGTTTCACGTGGCGATAAAATTTTTACCCCGCCGTTAAGATTGGCGCTCGCTACGGGGGCGAACTTTCCACGATATAACCTGGAAGCGAACGTTAATTCCGCGCCGTGTAAAAAATCGCGGCGCATGCGACAATCTTTCTACACGGCGTCAGCGTTAACCTATGCGCAGTATCGCGGATATGAGACTCTTTAAAAGTGAGAATAATCTACTCTGCGTGTGCACTGGCAACTATTACATCCAGCGATTAGTAGAACGACCGCAATGTTCTCTCGAAGTTGAAGAAGTTCGGGCGGAGCGATCGGTCATTTACTTTCTCTAGAAACGTATTTTTAACTCATGTCGTTGCGAATGCGCTGAGGCATTGTACGAAAGATGTATACGGCTCGTCACGGTGCAAGTACTTCGTAAACAGTCTAAAAACGAAGCGTATCGCTTTTCTCCCCGAGAAACACCGAAAGGTACTTTCGCGTTAAAGACAGGGCGTTCTTTAAAATGTCCTGCACATTGCGCATACATCCTGTTTTCCTGGTTCGTTCCACTGGCGTAAAGAGCTGAACGACTCGCGAAAGCAGCGGGTGACAATGACTAATAGGAATGAATAAAGAGTATGCGAGGAAGAAGCTTCCCTCGCTGAAAGCTCCAAACAGCGGAGCGGAATATTTGTCGTTCGAACCAAGTGAAAATGTAATGAGAGGAAATGCCGCCTCCTCGGGGAGCAATTATACGGATTGGAGGAGCACGCTGAGAATTTGCAGGAAAAACGGATTAAAGATTACAAATTACAGATATATATATATATATATAGAACGACTGTGAACACGCGTGGAATTGAAGATTAAATCAATACAATAATTGGTTAACTACGTGATGAATTTTTCATTAAACTCGATGGGTGCATGTTTCACCAATGCCGATGGGAATCGTTACTATTTATTCGTATCCCAGTTTTCAGCATTAAATTTTAATAACTGTAATAAATATTAACGCACGGTATAGTTAGATTTCGACGTTTCATTACAGAGTCGAATTAACTTGTCCGATTTGAACATTATACTTATGGTAAATTAATTACTGCGGACGTATTAGTAATATCAGATTATTTTGTTGACGACCGACGCACAGGCGTACAGATTTAATTAAACCTTTGATCCCAAGTTTCACGGCCTGATCCGACGAGTATCTGCTGCACTGCTAATTCCAGCACGAAATACCCAGATTCTCTAATACGGTACCTTTCTAAAATACCAAGATTGAAATCGCCTAAAGAACTCGGCAACAGTTTATAGCATTCGACGTCGCACTTTATTACATTCCTCGCCTCCTAGAAACGGAGAGAACCTCCGGGACAGTCCTCTGTCTCTATAACGTCTGCAGGAATTCCCTCGCCCCAGTACGTCTGTTCAAAACATCAGATTTCATTGCGCAGGAAACATACTGAATGTTTCGTTTCGATGTGAATATGACTACATCGCTCTGTGGTTTAAAAGTCGAGAGTATGTGCCTGCATTCAGTAAGAAATACTCAAAAGCTCCTAACTCCACGTTTTAAGCTACCGCAGGTCCCGCGACAAAAGGGATTTCTCTTCGACTTTTTTCGCGACCCGGTGACGTTACGGTGTTTCCCATGTTTATTCATCCTTCGTCGCCTCCACCGAGTTTTTCATTCGAGCCGCTTGCCCCTTGGCCCTCGAAAATAATTTATCTCGGTGACGTAATGAAATCACTCTTGCTATCTTTGTGCCCGATTCGCGACGCTTCCGAGGACGTGTTTCATGGCTGGCAGAAGGGACGCGCCGGAACGGAAGTCGTATTTTTGATCGCTTTCGCGCGCTACTATCAGAGAACGTATTGCACTTTCCGTTGATATAGCAACCTAGCCCAACGTTATCGAGATTGCACAAAGCTTCCTTTTGCTCCTCGTTATAGGTGCCCCATGACGCGCAAGTTTATCGTCGACACTATCAAGCTTCCATTGAAAATTCCATTTTCATATTCAGGCGGGCGAGCAGCGAATAATTCGTGTCCCGCCTTAATATATTTCGTCAAAAACCTACATGTTCCTCGACATTGCAATGGCCAAATGTGAGAACAGGATCAATGGTGCAAGTAGAAACATTTATCAACCTTTTATATCAAGAGTTGCCACGTATTTTTACTCTGCCATTCACTTTCCCCATTTCATATTTCCAGACGTTTTCAAGAGAATTCTTCAACTGCACAGGTTGCGAGCACTATTAATCATGGTGCTACCCGGTTCCATAAATTCTATAAGAAAAACTATACTTTCTCAATTCCCTTTTACCCGGTCGCTATGTTCTCATCGCGTGCGCCACGTGTAGCCACCATTCTCGAACTCGAGTCCGAAAACGTCCGTTGCGAGTCATTCTGTAATGCACGTTACGTATTCAGCGCGTACCAGTGATGGCCAGGTTCGCCCCCGAAAAATCCCAGAAACCATCATATCCATTACCGCCGGCTAGACGCCCGTAACTCACAGGATTTACTGAAACTCACGCGAGCGTCGCCGACGAGGAATGTGCATCACGTGTGCGGGTCGTTGCGTCTCTGAGGTGCAGACAGCTGCACAAGGGACTGGTTGGCAGGCAACGAAAGAGAGATAGTTGGGGCTGCCGGTTTTAATATTCGAGTCCTCGCCCCGAGGTAGTTGCAGCAAATTCGGCTGGCTTAGCTTCTGAACGGAGGAATTTATCGCTCGTACGTAAGAGGGTCGAACAGTCAGCAAAGACCGGCAGAACCAGCCACGATGGTATCGCCGTGCCTTCGCGGATAGGATCATCGATTATTACATTTCACATCCGGCCAGCGACTTGCCACTTGCCATAGATATTGGCCCCCGATCCGCGGGCCGCGAAATCCGCGGAGGAGCGCATTCCTCGACTTCCTGGCAAGTGGAATAGGCCGGAATTCACGATGGAACGCGAGCGGGTATTTTAAAGACAGAACGCGGACCTACGGGCTCGAATAGACGCTCGGGATAGTTACGTGGCCGAGATTAATTGAACCAGCCAGCCCCTTACGGGTATTTTAAATCTCGTCCGTTGATACAGCGAATTCCTTTCCGGTGATCTTGGTTTTATTACCCACCGCCTTGGCTGCGCGGAAAATTTTTATCCGACGAGTGCGTGGTGTCGACGTTAACCGTTACCGGGATTTATGACACGCTTAAATGCTTCAGTCTTTAGTCATCGTAGGTATGTACTTTTCTAAACATTACTGGGAGCCGTTACGTAGCATTGATTAATGATCGAGAATTAATCAGCGTTACTGACTATTAGCTATAAAATGACGTTTGCACTGCATCCCTTAAGAGTGGCTAGTCATTGTTCAAGACGGATACTTTTTTGCAAATGTTAAACACAAGTGTTCCACTTAATATTCCTCTCGTCTTCTTGTCCTCTATCCTCAGAACATGGCGCGGACCAGCGTCGGATTTGTTATAAACCATGTCGCGCTGCTTGTTCATATGCGCCCAAGAGTTTTGTTGAAAGCTTCGAAGCGTATCGACATTAGTTGACAACGCTCTAGCGGGTTACGCGAGCAGAGCTGAGTGCAACATTAATATTCCCGGCAAAAGAAACTTTGCCAGAGTGTTTCAACGATTTCACTCGAAACTGAATGGGCAGGGCAAGCTTTTATTCTGGGCCGGCGGCGCGGCCGTGCAATAACTCAGCGCACGGCCACTCGAAGGTTAAAAACGTTGAAAAATAATGGCAGTTCTCGGTGTGCTCGAGGGTAGCCGGGCATCATGAAGAAAACTGTGAACAAGACGAGGGAGAACGATGTACGTTACCAACGAAAGGCTGCTCCCAGACCTCGAAAGCTATCGTTGCTCGCGCTTCCATTCAATTTTCAACCAACCACGGCCGATCGATGACGCGCATAGTCGCAGTCCTCCTTTTCCTCGCCCGGCAGAGCTCCGCGCGAACGTCGTGTTACTTTTCACCCGCGACCGACTGTGCGTGCTAATCTGACGATATTACCCTAGCGAAGGGACCGCGGAACAGGAGATTCCGATACAGTTCCCAGAATTTTTACTTCCGCCAAGGGAACGGGATTACCGGCGACTTGGAATTTAATCTGCATAGGTATCAAACTTTCCGCGAACTTTCCGATCCAACTTGGTTTTACGGCGTCCGTTGTCTTGAGAGACCGGTTCGTCGGTTCTCCGATAAAGAGCAAGCTGTGTATGCTTTACTCGAAAGTTTGTAACAATTTTAAAATGGCAATTAGTCTTCTGCTTCTCTCGTGTCCCGTCAGCGTGACTGATTGCAATTTTCCAATTGAATGTACCTAATGTACTTACCGGAATGATGGTTTCGTGGTAAAAGTTTAAGTCAGGGCTTGAAAACTGTTATAATATCGATGTCGGTTCTCCAAACAATTATGAAGGATAAGGATTTGTTAAAAAAATCTGCCCATATACAGTAATCTGCAACTACAATAATTAATGATATTAATTGGAGAATAGTCGATACAAGAATTGATTCTAGAACCGTTTCGGAACCGATATAAAACCGAAAAAATAACGGTTATGGAATCGATATAAGGAAGGAAATGTAGTTAGTAAATGGACGTTGTAGTTTGAGTAAGTTTGAACTGTCCATCATAGAAATTAACAAAGAAGCCAAAGAATGCGCCGATAAAAATAATGGTTGGATTATATCGTTTGCAAAACTCACCTTCCCAAAGTTATTTCATGTTACAATTTTAATTTTCTTAATTAGGGAAAGATGAATTGTAAATGTATCCCCTGGAAGGGATACAATCATCAATCTTTAATTCGATATTTATACAAAGACGAACTGTAGAAAGCTACAGGGACCGAAGATAAATCGCCAAGGCTGGTCCGTAAGGAGCACATATTTCACGCCCTGCAATTTACTCGCACCTGTAATCTTTCAGCTCGTAACACTTTATTCAGAAAACGAAAATCGAGCAAAACTGCACGGGAATACAGGAGCGGGTTTGATCTTCAGTTGTTTGCCAGTATTTAAGAAACAGGTAGCTGTAAAGATATATTATTCCCCTTCGAGGTTTCGCCTCTCTCGCCAGCCAATTTTTCTCTCGCCCAACCGTGAGGTAAATTCGAGAGGGTGCCATTAATCATTAACGCTACTCAATATGTATTACCAAAAACGACACTTTCAAGCTCTCCTCGTTTCATTTAACGGCTTGCATAACGCGTCGTCGAATCATCTATCAGGTACATATTTGCACGAATACATATGTTACATACGTACCCACTGGAAAACGTCTATTGAATTTAAAAAACCACCCACAGAAATTTAAAGTGCCCCATGAAATATCGGAGTACGGTTTTATGCGCGTCGGTGGGCCCGTAACGCGGAAGAACGACGCGGTTTTAATTTGAAAATGGCTAGGAGCAATTTTATTCCTTGCTACTTTCGTCCGTTGTGAAACGCATAAAATCCACGGTCACGTACAATCGTTTCGACTATTACAATCTCTTGTGGCGAGATATTTCACCGCCGATTTTCAATTTCCGTAATCCGAAATGTTAACGCGTGGCTGCAACTGCCTTGGCTGGAATTATGCTGAAAAGTTTCCCCAAAAATTGCGCCAGATGTTCAAAAAGAAACTTGTCAACGTTCTACTCGAAGGTGGCGCGGATTAAAATAATTAAAATAATATCTGAGGATTTACAACTATTTTGTACAACGAGTTTTTCAAAAAGCTCTTCAATCAAGTTTCATTTCACGTCTCTTGGAATTTCACTGTGTGCCAGGATGCGATTATCCAACCCCGCGCAGGAGTAACATTATTCCAGGGGAAAGGAACCCTTTCGGAGCGAATCATTGAACGGAAAAATAAACCCAATCGTCTTCTGATGAACCGTGGTCCAATACCTACGCCCGACACAATCGACGCCTATAAATCCACCGTATTCGTTTGGTGCACGAAGTTGAAAACGGAACGATTTTCCATTTCTCCTTGAAGCCACGGTAAATTCGTTTCAGTCGGCACAAATATAACGACAAAAGAAATGCTTCTGGCGAGAGATCATACTTCTTTGTAAGTGACAAGCAAGTAATTTACAACAGAGAAAAAGGAAGAAATTGGAGAAGCAACGAGAACATGTAAGAAGGGAAAGATAATCAAGGTTGGAAGGCAAGGAGAAAGAGAACGATTGAGTAATACATATAAAATAATGAATATGAATGCCTCCACCTTTTCCTCCTTCCTGTGAATTCTCGGTACATCTACCTTGCTCTCGATTCTACCTAAAATCTTCAGGCCATCTAAAATAATCCGCGGTTAGTGGATTTTCACGGATTTAAATGGAAAACTTTGCGCCGTCGATGTCCTTTTTCTCCTGGCATTATTTTCTTCTGGCCAGGTTTTGTTTATCTTCCAATCATTGAATTGCAAAATACAGTTGAACGTGGGCAGTTGCTCGCCGTTTTTATTCGCGAAGGCGGGTGAGGGGAATTCTCTGGGAACTAAATATGTGCGAATTTGAGGAACGCAAACTTTAAATGAACGAAGCGTGTTATAATTATGTTCTAAATCTAATTGGACCCCTTCAGAGTTGAATTCCCTTCTCGAAATTCTCGAAAAGGTGGAATTAATAGTAGTAGAAAATATGCAACTAATAGCATTCACCCTAAAAATTTAACGTTAAACCGATAATGGAGGGAAACTGAAATTGCTGTCAAAGTGGATACAACTCTGTCGAATACTGCGAAAAGGATTCCGTGAATTTTTTAATTAGACGACAATGAATCGGGTGGACGGGCAATGGAACTCGATGAGCGCTATATCTCTGTAATTAACTAATAAATTTACGTACCCGCGAGTACAGATATGCTATTCGTAGTACATACAAGAGACGTTTGTTGCAACTGCAAACGCGTGCAATAATTGCTTCACGGTTTAGTTCGCTTTACATAATTATTCCAGTGCTAAAATATCGGCGCAATTGTTACCACGGAAATAATACGATTCCCATTGAGCGATCGTTAACGAACTGCGCAACACTCACGGTCCGAGGTGTTTATTGTCTCCTATAAATTTCGGGCGACAAAGACACTATTAATTGGCACGTTGGAATTTTAGGAATGCTGGTGGAAACGGTTTCCCTAACGAGTGCCTCTGAATTATCCAGTAAGGATTTCCAACGACCATGCTTAACGCCTTTTCGTTGCAGCAGTTCTAATAACTCTTATTCTGTTCACAAGCACGAGGCACAGATACTTGTACGCGATGTTAGTATTAGCATCACCATTAAACGCATTAAGCTTTTCGCGAACTGCGGGGCTAGAAAGTACTTGCGAAATAAAATTAATTCAAGAATTCCTTGGAACTTTATTCGACGAAGTGGCGCTCTGAATACGGCGGTCCTGTTATAAATTTCTGCTTCGCGTGCCTCATGCGGGGGCGCATACATTATTCCGCGAGAAACAAAACTATCGCGAAATACGAAGCGGCCCCCGAATGCCAAGGGAATTTAATTAAAGGGAAAAGAGATTTTTTTTCGTTCGTCGCCCATCCGAGAATCGCCGGCCGACTTGTACGCTCCGTAAACACCTGCGCTACGCTCTTTCCTCTTTGTATCTTGCGCATCCTTTCGAAAGTTTAACCATTCGGTTCGTCCCGTGCGCGGCTGCCGCTGCTTTCTCGCGCAATAATTTCGCTCCACCGCGACCGCACGATTTATCCCGAAAAACAACGAAAACACGTATTTCCATGCAATTGATTATTCGATTTGCGCGCGGCAATATTTGATACGGGTATAAATGCATAAATAGCGGTAATCCACAGCGAGAGTAGGCTGAAAATGTTAATACGGAACATATTTTTCATAATCCATAATTAAATGGTCATGAACATTGGGTGCTGGTGGGATAAAATGGATATACCGTGAAAGCTATGTTAGATAATACTTTGTCGAGTAGTTTAACGCGTTCTGAAAGCATGCTGAAACCTCTAGGACGGTTACAAGACTCGTAATCTTCAGCCCCCCTTGCTGAAAGAATATTTAAATACGTAGAAACCCTAGAGGGTTTGATACCATGCACCCCTTAATCACCATCCTCGAAAAAGATCCCCTCGCTTGCACAGTAGGTACTACCAACGTTCCGTTCATAAAATCCACGAATAAACGTTGCCGTCTAAATTGTACGCATTGAAACTTGAAGCCCGGCGAAATTCACGGCTGGGTGTCTAGCACTCCGGACGGACGCTGAAATTTTCAACGCTGCCCAACAAATGCGCCGCCAGTTCAAGTCGAATCTCTCGTTAATTCACCGCCGGCGCTCGTTGTCTTCTTCGCAGGCCGCGGAAAATTGAGATCCATACGGTGAGGCGCGCCTCTTCGCGGACCCCTATCCCTCGAGAAATTACGCCATTATCGCGCAATTTTTCCGGCAAGACATTCTGCGAGACACTTTAAGACACTTTGCTATCGCGGCGCGAGAGAAATTTGTTTGACAGTGTGGAGCAACGTCCCCGCCCGACGGAATAATCTTGAGCGCGAAGGTGCGCGTCGCGAGCGATTAAAAGGGGGTAGTAAACGTTATTAAAAGCCGCGGAAGCGTCAAGTCCGAGTGAATCTGTCCCGCGGAGGCAGCACGAGGTGGAATTTTCGCGGCTCTTGCGCCCCGCGTCGCGGCGACCGCGTACATCAGAAGCTACGACTATTAAGGAACAAAAGGGGGAGGATAGAACGCGAGCGGAGTACACTCAGGAATATGGAATACGGGGCGGAGAGTAGCAGGGACGGGGAGCGAGCAGATATACGCGGAAAATGAAAGAACACGGGGAAGAAACTCATTGTTAGAGCGAAGAAAATGAGAAAAACACGGGGACAAATGGGGGGGGGGGGGAGAGAGGGCGTAAGAATAAATATTAAATGGAACCGTAAAGGGGCGGGTGGGGATGACCAGCGAAAAGTTGATAGACACGGAGAAAGAATAACGCGTCGGTCGGCAATATAAAATGTAGCCAAACGAAATCGTCGCGCGTGTAAAAGGGGGAAGAAGAAAGGAAAAGGGGAGTAGAAGAGAGTCCGTGGTTAGGTAGTAGGATATAACGTATACACGTGTGGTGAGGGGGAATAGGACGAAAAACATTGGCGTAGGGAAAACAGAGACGAAGGTAGAATAAAAAGTACGAGTGAGACATGACGAGGGAGAAGAAGCCCGTAAAGTCTTGCCCCGGGAATTTCATATTCCCCTTCTGGAACGGGTTTCTCCATGCCGGAGGGAAGGTCGAGGCGAGAGTAAGGATCTTAAACTCGAAAGTTTACCCGCTGAAGTGGTTAGCTCGGCCGCGATCTATGCCCTTGCCCAGAATTTACAAGTCCTTAAATCGCGCCCCGTCGGAGAGGTTTGTTCGAGGGTGTTAAATTCTTCGCGCGCCGACCCGCCGGTGGCTGCTCCCCGAGTATAATTGCGACAACTTCGTTACGCGCGGCGACAAATCTTTGGACGGTAAAAAGTCCGTGAGCAGCGCGTTATCCAGCGGTACCCGCGCGTGAGTTATAATAGGGAGACCTAACCTCTGATCGATCAAAACGTACGAAGGGTTCGATCGAACCGGTTGGCGGACGACTTCGAAGAAAAGCGCGCGACGATGATTGATAGTCAAAAATGCGGACGTGCTCGCACGTGCTGGAACCATTAGGGCGAAGCACTTTAACGGGGCCTGGCTGTTCTACAGAGAAGAAACAAAAAGGACTCGGCAGCTTCGGCCATCAATAAGACGTTACGTCCAATATGCGAGCGTTTTTCGCCAGACGTTCGAAATTATTTCGCCGCTCGACGGCCCCGTGAAAAAGGGGATGAAACCGAGGGGGCGGGGCCGGCCGGTGAATAAAGTGAATCCCCAGCCGGGAAAGTTTTCCATTCCCTCTTTCGACCTTTAATTAACCGTCGCGGGGAAGTCGCGAAAAAGTCATCGACGGGGCGTAACGGTTCCCTATCGGGAACCAATCCCTTTGTACGCTCGATACGGATTCAACGGCCGCGAATTATTAACGACCAATCTGCAGCGAAATTTCTCGTTCAACCGTGCATAAGTTTATCGACACGGGTAATCGATGAATCAGTACCTACTTCTGTAGATGTGGCTGAATGAGCGATTGAATCGGTAGATTACCCATGTAGCTTACTAGCGTTACTTTGACATTATCGCGGCCCAACCACTTGAGCGTTAATTCCCGAATACTTGTAGTATTCATACATATTGGCAATGAATATGTAATTCTTGTTCGTCAATTAAATGCGACGAGGACGATCGCGACGCGCGCGATTGGCTACGGGAAAAAATTGACGCTAAAATTGGCCTCACGGGCGCCAACAGCTTTTTATCCCGCTCGACGCGAAGCCACTAAACACGAAACAGTTAATTGGCAATTGGATTAACGCGGCGCGGAATTCAATATTCGCACACGAGCGCGACTTCGTTCGGCTTCCTGGCGATGGTTATTAACCAATTAGTTCTTTCGGTTGTACGGACCTCCGTGTCGTATTTAATTGTCTCCCCCTCGGTCGACGTGCGCGTTTAATTGGGCCCCGTTTCTTTTTTTTCCCTTCTTTCCGCCGCTTGTCCCACGGCCGTACGGAATTATGGGACGCCCGTTGAAACTTCCCCTCGCGGCTTTACGCAATCTCCCGAGACGGCCGCAAAAACTTTCCGTCCAAGAATTCCGGTGTTGCCCCCGGTGATATAGTACAACGGGCTTTAATTTTCCGGCGGCGGTGTTCAAAATTTCTATCCAAGTTTTACAATTCAACGGGGCCAACCTTAGGGCGGTAACCAATGTGAATCACGTTGAAACAATCGGGAAGTTAGCGGCGGGGTAACTGCCCAGTTCGAGAAAGTTACGTTCGAAGAAAGTAACTTTCCCGTCGGCGGGGTGGGATAGGTAAGGAAAAAACCCGGCTCCTGCCGCGAATTGGACGGCGTCGCCGCGTAGAGCGTGGCGTAGATCAAGCGTGGCTACGTTTAATCGATTCATGAGGGCCTCGACCCTTTCGGCCAAGTGGGAAATTTAACGGGCAACAAGGAATTATGGTCCCCGGGTAACCTCCGCGTTGTGCATACGTACAGCGCGCAAGACGAGATTAATTTACATCGTCGCGGTAGAAGAACGGCTTTGAAAACATTTCCCGCCTTGCCCAACCCGTTTCCGGGGCGACGTTAAAGTTTCCACTTAAAAACCAAGGTGCGCGCGCGCGCGCGCGCAGGGCAGAGCTTTGTCACGAGCAATTCCGTGGATTCTTTTCCCACTTGGAACGGCTTAAACTTTTCGACGCGACGTCGCGGGGCCGCAGCTTTTAAAAACGTAATCCTCATTAAATTGCATCCTGCATTGCTTCGCCCAGCCCCACTGAAGCGTCAAAGTTACTTTTACTTTGACAGGGACGCAGTAACGGAGCCAGCTAGCTGGAGCAATTATAGGATAGCCGACGTTGCAATTAACTTGAAGCTGCATCGGTTAAGGGAAACGCGGTCCACTACCATATGAGCATGCTTGTTTTTAGATACTGTTATGTAGCAAATTAACGTGTGTCGAGTACCCAGCGGGATAACAATGAAATTGCAATTAACAGGCACGTGAATGAGTAATTCGAGATTCTCTTTTGATTCCACAGAAAATGCGCAATTAATTAATTGAACCAAGTGCTCCGCGTGCTGGAATTGTTTCATGAGCGCGGAATCTCGTTACAGCGATATCTGCTCGACCAAACAATTAATCTATTTACCTTCCAATCCAAAGCTCTCTTGCCCCTTCATCAAAAGAAACCGTTCAATCTTCGTACTTCTGCAAGTCCTTGCAAAGAAAAATCTCACTAAATGTAGGTATAAGTGGAAGTAATTCTAAATTGCATTTGATCCCTTTTGATTCCTCAATGTTCTTCATTTTAATTGAATGATTATCCTTTCGTCTTCTACCAGCCAATCATTTTCAGGGGCGGTATTTTACTTTTCATGTCGCGCTGCTATATTTTGTCACGTTATGGCTATAACCAATCTAACAAGGGTAAACACGCCCGATCCAAGACTTGCGTAGCGAACGACCGCTCAATTAATCCCCCCCCCCCCCGCGCCCCCGCCTCTGTTTCTTCCGTTTCGGCAGTTCGCCGCTCGCAAAAAGGACAGCGCAGTCAACTGGCAATTTATAATTCAATGACTTCATAATTTTGCATTTCCAACAACTAAAAGCACTTCGACCGCATAATAGTTTCGTAATTGAAGCCCCGGCTGCGCGGGAATTTTTAATCGAGTTTCACAATTCGCTCCTTGTAATTCGGACCTCGTTGTTAATTCAATCGGAACGTCCTATCCGTCGGATTGCCGTGCGTCGTGTGTAAACTCGATAATAACCGAAACGCGCCTGCCGCGCGCGCGGAGAACGCTCCGTGGGTCTGACTGTACGGGATATATTCTACTGGCGGAGTCTTCGAGGTGGGCAACGTCGCGCCGCGTGTATTTAGGCTGGTCCAAGCTAAATTTAAATCAGTCCGTGGCAGGGCCACCGAACGCGAAACTTCGCTAGACGTTCCTATCGATTCCGACGCTTTCGCCGGCGTCTCGGCTTTCCAGAAGATTCTCAGAGACCGAAAGTTCTAACGTGTTCAATTTCCCGGTTTGTTTTCTTCTTGTTGGCCGAAGGCAAGACGGTTTAAGAGTAATGGAATGAAGAGTGCCCCGCGACTGGCGCTCGACGAATCGTTATCAGATAAGAAGGTGAGCACTTGAATTTATTATTGTCGGGATATTGGACGAAACGTCACGGAGGGTGCTCTCTATTTTCAGTATCCTTATTAGGGGTTTGTCGTTTAGTTCACTGTTTTGGCAACAAAAGAAGTACACATGCCCTTACAATAACACACCTGCATTTCGATTTTCACAATGATGCGCTTAAGCATTTACGGTGAAAAAATTCTTAAAGTAAACCTGTTTGCACGAGGTCGCCTCAGACCACTAGCTAAATAGGTTTACGATACCACAGTATCAACATAAAATGGCATGGTATTTGTAGAATGTTGTGGTCGAGGGACATAAAGACAACGGGGATACGAAACGCTGCTCTCTTACCATACTTTCTAACAGAGTGAACGTTATTTCCCAGCGCTGTAAATTCTCAATTGTTATTTCGTGAAAGTTCCACCCGTGTAATGAAACGACTGGTTTAACGCACAACTTAAACTTGGAGTGATACGAATGTCGGCTAAGCCCGAGGTGCCATTTTATTAATCCAGGATATTTTATTTCTCACACTTTATGATCTGGAAAATCCGTGTTTGGAGTTTGCACGCATTAAAAGCACAGATGGCTCGGAGCGATTTTACTCTCATATCGATACGATCGACGGAATTTAGCCGGGAAAGTACGACATTCTGTGTGAAAAATTGAAAAAGCCAAACACACCGCGGCGCGAGCAAGATATATAGCGGTATGATATTAAAAAATAAACGTCGTTTAATAATAAAAAAAAAATAGAAATAATAAAAAATAATAAACATTCAAAGACATGCCTGTTATTTTAAACTGGTGATTATTTGCGGTTACATAAAAATTTCCGAGGGAAAAATGATCTGAAAACAGGCAAGACCATGGTGAAAAGTTGTCGAGACTTATCGAGAGGCGCAAGCACAGCGCAGCAAGACGCAAAGGCTTGAAGTTCTTTGCGCTCGTGTCGCGATATCGAAACGAGGTCGCCGCTAGGTTTTCCACAACACCGACACTCGGCTTCTGCTTTTTAACGATCGTGATATCGACGGTAATTCCGGGGAATAAGTCGGCCTGTTCCCTATACTTGTTAAACCGAGCTTCTCCCCCGCCATTCCTTTGACTCGGCAATTATGTCGGGTTCAGCTTGCAATTAAGCTCTGGTTCGGTCCGTGAGTGGCGGACCTAGAGCTACTATTACCAATAAATTTATAGCCTTATCGATATCTTACACGGAGAGGGCTTGTTAGGGATCAAGCAAATGTAAATTACCGGTGAAAGGAATTATTAGTGTTCCCATTTACTAAAGTACCGAGGGTCCAATAATACGGTATACTTAATGTACGGGCAAAGTAGATCGGGACATTCGATGTACGAATTCAAGTGATCATCGTTAAGCGAATAATAGGTACTCCTTATCTATGTAGGAAGTACTTCCGAGTGGTGCTTGTATTTTTCCGGGCGATCCGAGTATTCGAAAGCCACGGGCTCCGCCGTGGCCGTTAATTATTTTCAATCCCGTAGTCGTTGAAAACTAGTTCCGTGCATGGTGTGCGCGCACATTGCGCCGGCTAATTGGGCAAACATTCCAGTTTCCGTTCTCTTGTTCTCGTCCGCGCTGACATCGCTAATTCCAATTTCCGCGGGCGCAACAATTTACCCCGCCATAACGGCGATAACCGTAAGAAACGCCGGCAGAAATTCTCCGCGGAAACTTCCGCCTCGCAACGGCCGCCGTCGGAAGAACATCTTCCGCTATTTCACCCTTTCGATTCGAGCGGAGCTCTTTCAATGGCGCCCTCCACATACGTTCCAGCATTCTACGGCCGCTATTTTTTCCCAATTTTGCAGCCACGTGAAATCATGATATTCATAATCTCGACCGCGCCGCGCGTTGCCTTGAAATTCCATAGAGGCCGGCCGGCATTGGCGCGATGGACCCGCACCGATATTCAATTCCTGTACGAGCCACGAGTGGTTCGAGGGCTGTTTCCACGAATCGAGACCAATATCCAAGCGGCAGGCGAACCTTGTCGCTTCTGTTTGAATCGTGTCCAAATCAACGTAGATACCCCGCGATAGAGGTACAACCTCTAGAAGCATGAACAGAGTTTGTAGTCTGGCGCGTAGTGGTCACTATTTTTTAATTCCAACGGCTCGAGATGGTACTATAGGTAGCAAGAGCTCGTATGTTTCCTGTAGAGAACGGCGTGAAAGAGTGTATCGTTATCAATAGAGTTCCTCTCGCAATTAGTTTCATAAATAGAAATGGAACCTCAACTTCCGACCATCCCTTATAAAACGGACAAAGATGTTCGCGATATAACGATAATCATTGGGGCCAAGTTGCTTTACGACATTCGATATCGTAAATTTTCATCCCCGCGGCCGGCTGAGCATTGTGCACACGAGTCGCTCGGTTGGAAAACAATGAACAAGATCGAGTATTGTGTCGCCCGGCGAATAGCTGCGAGGAAGCAGCAACCCAGCGAGCCAACAACTTCTGGATCGGACTTTGCACAGGCCGCAGGAAAAATTTCGCGGGCGTCGAATGTCAAAGAATTCCAACGGATAGCAGAGGAATTTCAACGTTCGCGTTATACAAGGACGAAGTACCTAGGGTTGCCACCTTTTTTACAGAAAAATAACGTACATTTACTTTCGTGGGGTATACAAAAAAGTACGCTCAACAAATTAAAAGTACATTTTAATCTTATTAGTTTTTATTTCTTGCAAACATATTTTCTATTGCTTTTAGCATTACAGAGTAAATTTTTATTATTTTGAAATATCTCAATGACATCATTGCACTCAATATTTATATTGAAATGTATAAATAATTTGTTAGAGAGAATACTCTCTCAGTAAATGCTGAAGTGGAAGGAACAGATACAAGATAATAATATTCCGTTACGTTTCACGTAATATCATTAATTGTGAAATAAAGTATTTTCGCGTACTTTATTGTTATTCAAAACTATAGAGTACATTTACCTATAATAACGTAAGATACTTTATTTTTAAGTACGGGTGGCAACCCTAGAAGTACCGTATGTTAAAAATTAACTGGCATTTATGGGGATTTCGTATAAAGCTCGAAACGCAGCTGGGCGCTCGTTGGCATTGTCATCGATGATGAAAGCTTCGTTGCGTATTTTTGGCCCAACGATAAAAATATCTGTAATATCCGATGTGGGTGTATCGATTCTCTCAAAGCCAGCTGCAACGTTCCCACTGTACCTTTTTCCTAAAAAATCGTTGCAACGATCCTATGTGAAATTCTGATACAATCTTGCTCTAAATCATTTGCGGTTACACAATACGTATATTGCAGTTGGGGGAAAACGATTGTCTCGGTTCTAATTTAATTGTGAAATAAAAACAGTCGACTGGAAGCAACATTCCTGGAATTTTTTCCTCGGTCTTTTTCGTTTCATTGACTAAAAGTTGTTACGATGTTTAATAAATAAAATAGAGAGGGTGCTGACTGTTGGATACATTAAACGGACCGTCGAAGGTGAGAAAATGAGCACAAAGCGGCTCGCCGGACCGACGGCCCGATACGAAGCGTCACTTTTCAAAACTTCTCAGTCATCTGTGCGCCATTCCTCGGTGATTGTCACGCGGCAAAGTACATAGCTGGGAAAGAGTGTGAAAATAGTCCTTTGACGTCAACCACAGTCACCATAACCGCGTTTGCTGTGCTTCGCACCCTTAAAACGGGCTCGCCAGGTTCGGCTTTTCGGATTTATTTACAATGCTCTTTTTTTGAGTCGCCGTTGGACGTGGAAGTTTGGCTCGCGCGAAATAAACACAGCTCCGCAAACTTAGCATTTAGTCAAACACGGCGCCGCGGCTATCCGTGGAATTTCCATTAATTAATGTATCAGAAACTAATCAATTAATACCGATAATCATGTGCAGCTTCCGAAACAGGGGTTTTACAAAGCCGCCGTGCAAGTTGCTCTCTGTTCCGCATGAATGCGTGCCTCCTGTGCTCATTACCCTCGTCGTTACTGTACCTATACCATTATTATCGGTATCATTACCGCAACCGTTACCATTGTCAGTCCTCTAATCTTCGTGACGGCAAGACGAGGCCCCAGACAATGACAGCCACGCTTTTGCCAGCCGATCGATGAACATCTACGCTGTCACGTGTACGCTGGACCCTGTGCTCCATAGTCGCACACGGGCAGACAAAAGCCGCATGCAAAATGGTCAGGAAATTTGGCCGCTTTCCATGCAAACGTAAAAGCTCGATCGCTAATTTATTAAATCCCGGAACCGAGCAGGGAGCGGGAAGCAAATGCTGGAGGTCCGCGGGTGTCCGCGCTGGGAAAGCGCAGATTTTTCGACCGAGCTTCCACTGCGAACGATTTTTTTTCAAATAGCTGGGTACTAACAGTGTCGCAGTTTCTCTCCCTTCTACGAAGTTTCGCGTCGTTAAACTAACACGAAGCCTGTATTCCCGGGATATTTCCATCGGAAATTCGGAAATCATACCACGTAACGTATGTCCTGTCGAAACTTTCCCCCGTATCTTTTTCATTCTTTGCGCGAGTTTAAGTAAACTGCTTGCTTGTTCATCCGTTTGTTCCCGTGATGTACGATCGAAATCGTCGTTTAAACAGCGGGAAAACTTTTGGTACGTTTACGGAACCTCGGCGCATTCGTTTCCGTGTTTGAATGGTCTTTTATGTCGCGATAAGGACAACGAGACTACGTTTACTCCGAGCACTCGATCCATCATATCCACTAAAAATATAAGCTTCGAAAATGAACAAGTAGCGTTAAGAACGACGATTATGGTGTCTACCCCCGACGAAGAAAAAATTCATTACTGCTAAGAATGGAGCCGCGGTCGAGTGCTCGACATGGAATTAAAAGCCCTATAAACGTCCGAACTTTAACAAGGAAAGAGAGTTGAACTCTGAACGGTACAGACGTTCCCGCACATAACATCGCAATTAAATTCAGCCTCTCAAACATGTCGGTGAAGTATGAAGAACGTGTTAAGCACGAAGCAGGGGCAATCGTTAACCGCCAATTTAAACTTTCAAGGGTTCGTTGGATTGCTTCAAAACGAACTTTGAATTCGAGAAAGAGAAAAATCCAGGCACGCGGATTTCGAAGCGCGTTTCCGCTTGGGAACTCGAAATTTGCAAATCGAGGTGGAATAAAATATAGGAAACGAACCTAGACGTGATAAAGTAACATATAAAATTATGTGAAATGATAACTGCAATTGTTCGCGAGTATTCAGCCCTTTAACAATTACAAGTGGATATTGAAAATTTTCGTACGTTAATTGTTCGTGATAAGCGTGGAAATTATTACACGCGTACATTGGATCGCGGAACCGTGGAGCTGTGAAACGAACGCCACTAATTTATTCCACCTGCAAAGATTTTTCATCGTTATTTCGATATTTCTGCTAAATTATTATCTTCCACTTGTATGGATCGCAGTTAAATTAATACTGCTCTGGCCGTACTAATTGAAGCGTGTCTAAAAGTGAACGAAAGAATATTCATATGAAGAATATGAACGATAGTTCAGAGAGGACCATTATTAGGTACGGCCGAGCATATTCCTTCTATATCCCAATGAAATTCGTAATTATTATTACATTTTTCGGAGATACTCTGTTCCTCTTCTCACACTCTTTGAACTTATTTAATCGTTAATTCTCTCCAACTATTCGATTCCTCGATTCTAATTACTCGATCTACCGATTCCGATTCTGATCTTTGGAAGCATCGTCTCTGAATGCCTCCGACTTTAAATCTTCAACCTGCGTCTACGATAATTGGGATAAAGTATGGAAAATCTCTCGTACGTTCATTGACGTACTTAATATGGCCCGCGGCATCGCGATGACCCAGAGGAAGGAAGAAACTCGAAGGAGGGTGGAAGAGTCAATTGAATGAATTTCGACGGTCGCAGATCATTACGGTTTCCGGTCTCTCTCCCGGAGAACACCGCCTTTAATGAAGGTTGACACAGATTTTCAACGAGCCGAAGGGTAGCCGAGGGTGTTTCTGTATCCGATAAAAATCGCGCGCCGTTGAAACGCCCGTCGGACTTTCTTCATCTTGACCTTCTTTCTCGAGCCCCGAATCAATCCGCCCCGTATTTTCTTCGGCGCTATAGGAAGCTCACAGACGGCCAACTTTTCTGTTAAATAAACGGCCGGCCGTTCTTTCCGATGAAAACAGAAAAGTTCGTTCTCTGGTATCCGTTCTCGTTGGACAAATACAATACTTCGCCGCGAACTTCGCCATTAACTTCTGTTTGGAATTCGTTGTCGGCTTTCGCGTTGATTCGCGAATAGTAAAGGGACCCCGCTCTCGGGACGCGTGCTCTCGGTGTATGTATCTCGAAGAGAAATATTACTTGATTTCCAGGAAACGAAATTTCGATTACACGAAGAAAAACGATTCTTTGATGCGTTCTGAAGGGGGCACTGTTCCTTTGGAAACGCTTCCCTGCACGTTACCGCGCTGTAATTTTTTATCAGCGCGTAAAACTCGGGGTTCCGACTGGGAAATAAAATTTTCACTGGGCTGGTTCATTTCACTTTTGGCGAGAACCGGCAAGTTGTTTCCTGCGGACCTCCGATAATCGACAGGGCAAACTTCTGCATCGCCTTCGTGCCGTAATTTCTCGTTTTGCTTCACGCAGGGTGGCGTTGCACTTTCGATATAGAGGCAGAGACGTTCAAGCACAACTCTCCTATTTTCGAAGGAGCTCGAGAATTTCTTCGGTTTCTCGGGATTTTCGAAAAACTTTCAGCTGTTTCGAGTGCGCGATAACCTTCAGCATGTCGCGGCTTATTGTGTTCGTTAAAATCCAGGTCCCGAAACGATCGAACTTCCGCATTGCCCCCTTCTATCCCTACCGGTTCATTTAAGTTAGGAGAAGCGGAATTTTTCTTAGCGTTCGCTTCTTGTTTACAACATATTTAAAATTTATAGCCACCTACAGTTTATGCGATTTATTTAATTCCAGTTTCGAAAGAAGTATCCCCGAGAATCGTTCTCCCCGGCGATCTAGAATTTCGGAGCAATCGAATTGCGAAGAATTCAGTACCTCGTCCCCTGGACGGGCTTCCCAGTTTCTCGTTTCCGTCGAAATGCACCACGGAAATCTGGTTCACCGATCAACCGATTTAATGATCGTCTCCGTTTTATTAACCCGTTTTATGGCTTTGTTTACATTCGAATTCTTTGTCATCGAGAGCGTTTATACCAGGCAGAAGTAAAGCCGTTAAATGCCCCGGAGAAGCCCATTGGAAGCTTTTACTCCTTATCACCTCCAATAGGTATTATTGCGACTTAGCCTGTGAGCAGAAGTCTACTCGTTTCCATTTTCGTTGCGAAAAATCGATCACGGTTTATGAATATTCCTACTAAACGTTCCCATCAGCTCTCATCCAACGTTCATTTTGATACCTTAGATACTGGTGATTAACAGTGGTACTGGGGATTAAGAGCTTAAAGTTTAAGAGGTGGTGACGAAGAAAATCAGGGTGAAGGCGGTAGAACGACAGGCAAAGGTCGGACAAACGAGGGCAACGTGCGGTCACGTATTTGCCCGAAATACTTTTCGCTCATTCTCGGTGGTCAAAGAGTTTTCGTGCATCGCGATTGATGTCCGTGAAATCGCCGTGAACACCGATTTCACTCAGGCTCGATGGCAAAGCGAACGTGACAAATGATCCAAGCCCCCTAAAATTCAGAGATCAGAAAAATCTTCGAGCCGAGAAATCACGTCTCGCCTGACCACTAAGTTCTGCGTTCCTTTGCCTCTGTGGGGGTGCATTGGAGCGAATCGACGGGTCGATGTTAAAGTAACACCCAACTGATCATCCAACGGGATCTGGAGGGAAAAGAAATTTAAAAGATAAAAACTTTGATTAGGCATTAACGAAACAGTTGGAAGTCTCCCTGTTAATTCAAACATCTGTTGTTTAAACTTCTGTATCTTCAAAACACCAATCTATATGGAGCTAATAGATTTTAACCACAAACAGATCAAAGTGGGAAGAGAGTCATAGATATAGAAACCTAGAAATCGTAAAACAAAAATTAAGAGAATGTGTAAACAACATTTTCATCCCCCGCTGAAAAACAATTCCCACCGCAGAAATTAATCAACGAGGGGAATAGAAGCAAAGGCTGGCGAAAAGTTTTCCGAATTCCATTGTCGCCGTTGTAAAAACGTTTGCGGTTTTCAGTTTTATCTTTAAAATCCAGCGCGCTGTGGAGACACCGTAGACAGTTAAAACAAGAATCGCTATTGATTCGGTGCTCGTTGCACTCCGGGGATTGCGAGCTGGAAAGCATTAACCACCGAAACGTTGTAAGAGTGGATGGCGGATATCAATTCCCATCGCGATATTTCGATTGTTCGCGGCACGGTATTTCTGCGCGGATCCTTTTCGCCGGGGGATGGCAAAAACCATTCTGCCGTTGATACGTGACGGGGGCGACTTTACGCCAAACGAACCGTAACTTTCATGACGACTGTCGTCAGTTGTCCGCGAAACACGCGTGCCTCGCTGTTAAGCGCACTGTAAAATGTTTAGCATTGCCGAATCCGGTACAATTGCCTAATAAACGTTTCTTCGCGAAAGGTTCGCCAGTGATTTTATTGTCAAGCATTTACCGCTTTACGACGCCGCCAAATTCTGGGCGAAGAATACAGATGAGATTAATAAACGCAAGTACTAATCAGATATCTAATATTAACCGATTGGCACTTTTTCTGCTTCCAGATTACTCGTGGGCTCTTAATATGGATGGAAGATTGCTCGTCATTTCTGTCGTCGTCGGCTTATCGATAGTCGTGCCTGGAAATAATGGAGCGTCGCGACCGATCAAGATTGGTGAGTAACGATCGCGTTTTACCTAAAGCATTTACTATAAAAACTCTGCGCACTGAATTATATATATGGCCAGTGGAGAAAGATGGACGAGCTAGCATTGCGAACCCCCGCTTATAATGTGACGTTTCATGGGGTAGGGGAGACCGGGGCTAAAAGTTCCGGGGGTAAGTTGTTCCGATAGTTCTATCTTCAATATGAAAGTAGCTTTGTACTTTAAATTATTTTTTCCGTGTGAGTTGATCACGCCACTCTGTCAGCCATTTTAATAGAGCCCGCAACAGCGAGTTGTGTGGTAGTAAGCGAGGACCTATTAGTCGCGTACCAGATAAGTAAATATTTTCCTACTATTATTTTTTGGCCTATTTCGATTATTTAACGTCGCTATTATTGATTGATTAGTTCTTATGTATCAAATAACATTTAAGAACATGATGTAATCGTGTGGATCGTTTCAATATATGTGTAAGTAAAGTAATCTCTTAAATTGCTACATGTGTCCATAGGGGCTAGGTGTTCCCGTGATTTGGGGCACGTTGTTACCGTAACAACTTGTTACATTTGCGGTAACCCACCGCAAATGTATTAATTGTTCCAGTTGTGTTTTAAGATGCGAACATATGAATGAAAGGTGAAATGTGGCATCATTTCCATCGAAGTTGTGCATAAAGATAAAAATTGTCGCTAGAGAATTCAATATCTGCCACTTGACTCTATCGAGAATTATTAAAAAACTACAATCTGGACAAGAAGCCACTGTAGGCTACAAGTAGGTACAAATCTCAATAAGTAGGTACCCACAAACAGTTGAATGTAAGACTGATTTGTAGATTTTAATTTTTATACCAAAGATAGTGTTTATGAGTATTAGGGTAACGCATACAGTTGTCGATCCCTATACAATAATTGATCCTCTTCCCCAAAAAGTAGGAAATATAATATAATGCTTTTTTCCTATGATAAAATATAATTATATTCGGAACAAAAATATCTGGGCCACTGAAATATAGATATATATTATTATATAAAAGAAGCATTATATTATATTTTCTACTTTTTGGAGAAGAGGGTCAATCATTTTATAAGGGTCAACAACTGTATGCGTTACCCTATATCGTTTTGGTTTTCTACATTTGCATACTGGTTTTAATGCATTTTTGTTGGCCCGAACCTTCATAAATAACCATTATTATTAGTAAAATTCTGTTTTATTTCATTAGAAAATGAAGTATTTCATTAAAATGCAACTTTTATATCTTAGTAACAACTTACCCCAATGCGATAACAACTTGCCCCATAAAGGGGTAAGAAGTTCCGGTTCGACCAGCGCCAAAAAAATTACTTTTTATGAAAAACCTATTGCAATATATTAAATACAAGCTTAAAATCATAAAATATACTAAATTTAACAAGAAATTAGTCAATAGTGAAGAGAATAAATACATTATTTTGCGGTCATTTTTTATGTTTTATCGAAATCGGAACTTTTACCTCCGGTCTCCCCTAAACAAAATAGGCATACAATGCGCGACCAAATAGAATTTCACCCCGCTCTTGTGCACGGGCATACATAAAACACGACTACCATAGAAGGGAAGCACTGGGTCAGCCTTCACGGTTGATGAAATAACAGTGTGACTTAGTTTTCGCGGCAACTCGACGGGATACGGGAAATACCTTTACAATATCTATTCCCAGCGACGGGTACGCGTATCCGCGACAGGTACAGAGAGGAAAAAAGAAGTGGGCGTCCCGTTGTGTATTTTCAATGGTAGGCGGAATATTTTTTTCCCCCTCTCGTTGAAACGTGGTAATTCATCAGAGGAAATACATACGTCCGATAGCGGTGCCGCGTAAATTGCATGGATCTCGACGTGGCAGCACGCCGGGGCCGGAAGGAGCGAGCAGTGTTTACACTTTATAGGCGTATTACACGGCTGCTCTCACCAAGTCACGTACGTAGCCCGCGGGTTACCGAAGAACTGCGCGTTTGTCATAGTCCCGGCTTAGTAGAAACTCTCCCCCTTATGAAAATGCCCAAATATTTAGAGAAGAACGGATGGGTTTCATAAGAGGTCTGTTCTAGCGTATGCACTACCTGCATTTACCATGATATGTACACGCCGGCTGCACACATCCATACACGTTCGGCCGCGCCGTGAATGCGACGCGGACTGGATATTTCGTTTACCAGCCTCGTTGAAAATCCCTCGAAATACAGGGCGTTCCTGAAATGTTTCTTCGCCAGCCCATTCTCCCAAGTCTCGCCGACTAGGAAATCTCACGCGGATGCATGCTCTTCGTATTGCAGACATTGAGAGCTTTACGTTAGGGGAAGATTCAAACTTTCCAGGGAACTTGGATACTGGTAGAGGCTTTCCATATATTCGTTTAGAATCTGTAGGCATCTCGTGGTCCTTATTAACGCAGTAAGCAATAGAGAGAGATACGGCTCGATATATCAGCGAAATCTTCTTGTGTGGGTACCTATTTCAGATAGAGTTTTTTCATTTCCTTTCAGAAGCGTATTGACGTGATCAAGTGTACGCTTTAAATATTCGATACTTCTCCCATACCTCCAATATTCCTGCACGTAACACGGTAAAGTCTGCCCTCGTCGGGGTATTCGTTGAAATTTAATCAGAATTTTCGTAATCCATCCATCCCCGAATTTATACAGGAGGTTATTATTTATCGCTACTGACATTCATCTTCTAATACTGAGTATATACATTTAGGGTGCCATAGCTTCTCGCGCAATGGCGTGCGAAATTGATAGTCTTCAGATTTCACCCTTTCGGGGGCTGCGTTCCTAGATTGTAATGAGCGTGTCAAACATAATTACACCGTGAAAGATGCTACGGGACAGAAGATAATGAAAAGTTGTCCAGCCATTTATCACTGTCTACTTAAAATTACGACAGCGTCTCGAATGTGTTTGACGCGGAGCCCCCCTGAATTATCATTCGTGTCGCGATACACGGGTAATTAATTTGAACATTTTTCGACTACTTGGCCGTAACACGACGCCAAGATAAATAGATTGTGCCCGGGGCACAGATTCAAGCAACCGTTTCGGCTTCTTGCTCTAGTGAGCGAGCATTCCGTATGGCTGACTACGAATGGGACATTCTACTGCTCGGAGTCGAGGCCCCTGTTCATCAATACATTGTGCCCTCCAACGACTCGGTTACAAATAATGAAATATTCTCTGGCGATAGTATAACACAGCACCGGCAATAATTCGTATTGCAATTTCAATCCCTGAAAACTTCTACGAGCGCAAATTAATTATAATCCCAAATTATATGCCACTGTGTACGATGAGGAGAAATACCGCTGTTATTCGGATTTAATAACGCTACTGCTGAAAATGTACACCAAATTAATCGATAACGAAACATACTCGTTGGATTAAACCGTCCAAGCATCAGTGGGTATGCGTAATCGTGCAAAATACAATTGACATACCGTTTAGAAAACTGAATATCGCAAATTTACAGATCCATGGACATTAAAACTTGTTAGTTTTCGCACGTTCTGTGAACCGATTAAATTGGAAGCCACAATTCTGGGAAGACCTACATTATTGTTGGCAAATACTATGATGCTCCCTTGTGCGCCCTGTATCTCGCGTAACTTTAATGGTGGTCAATTACCGAACAGCATCGAAATAATCCAGAAATTTAAACGATACAGCGCATAAACGAGGTTAAATTTCACGTGAATGAGACACGTAAACGGCCATACAGGGCCTGTTTTCGCGATTTTATGAGCTCCAGCCGTGGGGTAGCGCGCGACTCGCCCTCTTCCGCTAAAGCCGTTGTTGTTGACGAGAATTCCTGGTCATTCGAAGGGTTTAAGGGACCCTCGTAGGCGATCCGCTAAAATTTCCAACATACCAGCACGGCGCGACAGTAAATAAGGATCACATTCACGTGCAGCGTGTCGCGTGTGTAAAATTATACGCCGTGTCCGCCGTTCGATCGGACAGCTTTACTGCCCGAGCCACAATTTCCGTTCAACCTAACGAATAAACAGCATTCAGAGCCTATCAATATCGTCTAAGGAGCTTAATCAGTTTATTCTTGGAAAATCCAGCGAATAACAATGCTCTTCGAGCACTTTAAACAGTGATGAAAATTTGTCACGCAAAAGGTGCACAGTTAAATATTTCAAAACAAAAAGAGAGGCTGCTGGCTTTCGTGGAAATGTATTTTTCATCCTTCCAGCCGTGTCTGAATACGAATTTTTCCACTGTTTTTGAGTCAAAATAAATTTAATTAATCCCCGTGAATTTTGACGAAGCACTACTTTTTTTTAATATCGAGAAAGTTCTGGGTTACAAAAATTGTCAATGCCTGCCGGCTATTTCGCTTTAATCAAAAGGGAATACCAAATACGTGTAATGGAGGTAACTTGTCTGGTAGAGATGAACTGATCTCTACACGATCACTTCATAAATTCATTAATCCCCGGGGAAACCAGGCGAGGAGAGTCTGCTTGCTTTCAATTAAGTTTCCTATGGTAAAATTCTATTTTAATAAAAGATAGTAAACGAGATGTACGTTTAGTTTTCGCCTGTTATTCGTTCGTGTTTAACGAGCAAATTTTCACTGGAATAACAATTTATTCCCTCGGGCAATTGTATTTTTAAAGTAATGAAAGTAGGACTGCGATAGTATTTAAAGAGACATATTTGATTTCCATTTTATTTTTACACCCTCGTTTGTGTACAAATAATACGTTTTTTGGCGAGCCAGAATTATACAAGGGCACAGAATTTACAAGCGTTTCTTGTTATTTGTCCCCGCGATAGATGACGGTAATATCTCGGTTGTTATTATTCAAGTAAAATATTATCGTAAATGAAAAACTGCAGCTGCTCGATCGAATGATTTATCGTGCAAATAAAAATACATTCGAGGCTCACAAGTAAGTGATTATTCGCCCTTTTCAATCGTTATTTGTTATTGCGAATAAACCATCTCTCGCAGTTGTCTCTTGTATAATCAATCCCCGGATCTACACGCGTAACGAATGAATTCCATATATTCCGACAGCGATGAATACTCAACGAAACTTTCATTCGAATGCCGACGTAGATAAACCAATTTATTCAAGCATCGCCCGAATCCGATCCACAGACTCGTCTGCACAGCTAAGCCTGCAACCGTATGCACCACTAGAGAACCGCCGATGCCGTTCGAGTCGGCGCTCGGTCTCGCGCAACGTTCCTTCGAACTTGACGTCGGGCTCCGAGGCGTGGGGGGGGGGTTACTAGTTCATTGTGCGGCGCAGTCGATGTTTATTGATACAGAAGCAAACACCGTCGTGCATAGCAAAGAGGCAGCGAAGGAGAATCGTCCCGAAAGGACTCTCTTCTCTCGGAGCGAATGGGAAGCGCGCACAGCCGGGGCGTTTGAAAGATCGTCGATTTGCTGCGCTCGAGCAGCTTTGCAACTCCCTTCGGCCGGAAGAGGGTAGCATCGGGACAGGTAGCTACTTCCTTTGCCCTCCGACGAAGCCAGGCCACTCTTTTCAAGCGCGCCATGCCATCGCGAAAATGCCCTTCCTCCGAGTAAGTGATTACTTCCCTTTCAGACGCGTAACCGGATCGGGTATGCGTGCGCTTCCATTCACGAGAACCGGGACCCGGGAGACGCCTTTTCATTGGCGTTTCCCCTAGGAAACTGCCTTCCCCTCTCGCCCCCCTCCCCCACGGAACCATCGATAACGTTATTAGAAGTTGTCCGCCGATGGGGCGGACCCACGCCTACCCCGTCCCTCTTCCCCGATTTTTGAGGTGTTTCGCTCCGGGAAATACAGTTATCCGTGTCTGACGGGACACGGAGAAGTGGCTGGGTAGACGGTGGGAGAAAAGGAAGAGAGCGTTCGATCGATATTCAGTGGTAGATAAAGGTGTGATGTATCGTTGCGGTGAATGTGGGAACAGCGGGTATGTTGCTGGCATCGTTGACGGATGCTGCTGTTGCTGGGAATGATCTGTGGTCCAAGGTGAAGAAAATACTGGCTCCGGGGAGGCATATGGCAGACGGACTTGTTCTCCACACATTGTTGCTTAAAATTCCACGCGGAAAACAATTTAGTTTCCCGCGCACGGTGTAATCCCCGCTTGACTTCGTAAAGCATCGCCGGTGCGGATTGAAAAATTCAGGGGAAAGTAGAATTTCCCTCCGCGTTACTTGAATCCACTGTTTGCCGAACGCGTACGGGCGGTCTAATGAAGAATTATTGAAATCCACGCGTTTTCTTCTCTGCCGGGAAAACCGCGGCTAGTAATTAAATCATTCATAACTCCGGAAGGGATTTTAATTATCTGTGATCTCGCGATGATAGTATTGAAATGACGGCAGAAATTCCACGGATGCTTGTAAAAAGGTACTTCGTGAGGTCGGATTCGTCCAAGTATTCCCGAGGGGGTATTCAGTTTTTAAGGTCAAAATTTTTAATGGAGATCTCTTTTCATCCTCCCAGCGAACTCTCCCCGGAATGTTTCGTGATTCGATGTTGGAACTTTTACTCTGTAAAAGATCGGTTTTATAGAGGTTTTTGTTATAACGCCACTGGTGATGGTACAATTGATTGAAAGCGATACGCTTGGGGTAGTAAGATTCGCTGGAAAATATCGAATTGTAAAGCCAGCTAACGTGTGGAGTCCAAAGTTCCTAATAACAGTTTGCGCCGCGTCTGCCCTCCTTGGAAGTTGTAATTGCTCGGTGGAATAATTTACGGGAACTATAGACATACCCCGGAGACAACAGTTGACCATAGGGCTCCTAATGAAGGATAATGATTAGCCCAATCACCGACCTATTCACACCGTTCTAGTGACAAAGAGAGTATTTTCCCGTGCAATCCTACAATCGTATCAAAGCAGTTCCCCTCCTACAGCCCGGTTCTTTAATAAAGCTTTAGTAGAAATTAATTTCGTATCACGGGAACGCTATGTACTTACTCTGCGAGAAAAAATGCACGGAGCGCTTCTTTGTTAAATATCTTTTCATCCGAACCAACGTTCCATAAGCGAAAAAATCTGCGAGAAAAATCTATTTTTATAACTCGTTAATTATGTATGTATAAATATTTAAACTGTATGTACCTACCTAATAACCGTGGAAAATCTTGTTAAAGCGATCTGGATACTTTTAATATCCCAGCTCACCGGGAAATAAATTATATGTATATAATGTATATAATGAAAAAAGAGTCCAGGTGGGCGGAAAAGCTTCCGCAATGTCGGGAGTAATATTATTACACGATCTCATATTTTCTTTCCCCGGGTTTCCCCGCAGTAACTCTTTCGGTGATCTTATCGCAGGGGATACGGAAGTTCCTGTCTCGTCTTATATTCTTGAGGCTCTTTGCTCCCTTTGCGTCACTCTATCGCGAGACCCGATAATAGCACGGCTAAGCCCGACTTTGTGGATAATAGTTATAAGTTTAATTAAACCAGTTCTTCGTACCGCAAGCCTCCATTCTTCCTCTGGGATATCGTGCTACCCGAAGCGCAGATGATTCCCGTATCAAAGAAGAAAAATTGCAATACGCCCAGCGTCCTTCCCCCCGCTTCGCAGCGCGGTTCCTCTGAAAAATTCACTGAACCCTAAAACGAATTCTGAAAGGAACTATTTCTCCATGATAATATTATTCTCTAAAATCACCGAATACAATAGCGAATGAAAAGCGTGTATCGAATAAAGCCCACGCGGACGACTGTCTCGTTCGTACGCGAGTTTCTTGCATACCTGCTGGCCGTTGATCCTTCCATGCAGGCGGCGATCTCGTAATCGTCCGCGGGCAAACTCACCCGCGGGAAACGGGTGAAACGTCGCGAGGCGCACGGTTAACGCTCGTTACATATTCATGGAAGTCAAAGTGCAATTCAGGTTTTTTGTTCGTCCATACATACGTAAATCGCGGGCAAGGACCTCGGGGCCAGAAAACACAGCCGATGGGCTAGGCGGGTGAAAAAAATCATTCCGCGTGAAAGCATTAATGAGGCTCGACTGTCGGGGCGCGGGGGAGAAGGGGCGGATGGCAGTCTGGGAGCCGGGAGTCTGTGCTCCGATTTTTCAGCGCGGTGGCGTCGAAGTTTGAACGAGTGGACGTCGAAAGGAAATATTTCTCCTGGCCCGGACCACCGCGGGCTTTTCTAGCCGCGCCGGTCAAAGGAGTCGCTAAGAGGGACGGGGGTGTAGAGAAAGAAGAATCCAAAGCGGGCGGAAGTTGAGTTTTTTCCCGAGGAATGAAATTAAATGAGTCCCGCGAAAAGCTCGTTTAAAAACGTATTCCCTCTGCCATTTTCGAGCCGAACAAAAATGCCTCGAGTGCCGGCCAGGATATTTCGCGGAAACATTAAAAGCCGCCGTAGACACGCGGGGGAACTCCGCCACCCCAACTGGACGGAATGAAGTTTCTCTCCTCAGAGTTGTAGTAACCAGTCGGCCAACCGTTGAAACGTGACTCGTCGCTTTGGAAAATTTCTTTGCGACGGGGGCTCCTTTTGATTAGGTCGTCGAGAGACGGAACACTCAAAGAATGCTTAAGTCTTAATTTAAAAGCTTACTCTCACAACGCTCTGATCCAACCGACACAAAGTTCAGAGCATTGGAAATACGTGCACTGTTCGTGAACCTTGTTTCCTTGCGTAGGGAGACGCCCTGCACCTTGCAAACAGAGATACATATTCAGTAATACTGTGACAGCGCGTGATACATTATTTGTGAAACTTGAACGTGAATCTGAAACAGCGAGAATGTTAATGAGAAACAATTATAGCAATCAGACGATTATCTAATTATCCTTCACCATTGTGCTGTATCGTGTAACCGAAGGGAATCGATCATAAAAATATCTTAATAACCCACGATCGAGTTATTGCTCGTTTAATTCACCAACGGAGAATATTATCGTGACCGTTCCTGCGCTCAGCAATGTACCTGTGCAACGAAATGTTTAATAAGAAAATCGCTCTGCCGGAATTTTTACATTTCCCGTGAACGAAAATCGCTTAATGAAAGCCCTTCTACCGACACCAAGTCTCGAATCAGGAAGCGAAAGAGAAATACTTGCGAGTGTTCCTCTGGATATTAAGTTTAACTCCTTGACACGAAAAGAGCGATTACCCGAAGGCTTCCTTTGATCCGCCATGAAGAAGGCAGTCCGTGCACACAATAAATCAGCGAAATTAATTGGACTCCCGGAGAAAAACGGCAAGGATCGTCTCTTTAAATCCGCGCTGTTGAATGTAGCGCTCTGCGATGTAAAAGAAGCAACTGGTGTACGTGCATACAAACAGAATGAATCGGGAAACGTGATTTAGTTCGCAGCAAGTAGCAGGCGTGCCTCGAGAAAATAAAAATTAGATCTCTGGACGCGGACCTTCATCACGGACTTTTAATTCTCCGACGTAAAACAAAGCTGATTTTTTGCTGCATTGTCCTCCTTCCTTTTACCCTCTATTCCTCCGTGCCACTTATCGATCTGATCGTCCCAAATTTGTGGCGTTTAGAAATAATCGGGAATTGTGGCGCGTTTACATGCGCGACGCTTCCAAACTTCAGTTCGATTCGGGGATAAAAAATTTATTCCCAATTGTACCGAGAAGAAAGGATCAGCTGATTGGATTGCTGGGTCAGGATTCGAGGTTGGATTTTTCGTTCGTGGGATGACTGTTGTACTAATTGAACAGTCCAGACTAACAGCAAATACGCGTTTTCAGCGTATTCGTTCAGTCCGTTTGATGTTTGCAGCGAACAAAACGGGAACAAAGTTGTCTTCTCCCCCTGGGCGCGTAACGGCTGGTTCGACGGCGATTCCAGGAGTCCGACGGCCGAAACTACTTTGCAAACGCAATAATAATCGAGATTACGACCGCTTTAAAAGTTCATGTGTAATGTAACGTCAGCCCATTCCACCCTCTTTTTTTTCTCATGGACATCGCGACTTTACGGTTTTCACGTTCCCCCCCGTTACGACATTTTGCTAATGAGATGCCAGGGAAGGCTACGAGATCGCCCCGATTTTTCTTCATTTAGCCAGGGAAATATTTAAACACGACTGTTTCGTTCGGTACACTTCGAAGTTCCATCCTGGTACTGTTGTTACGCTAAAGCCCCCATTGCTCGGAAAATGGGTGCTCTCTTTAAGGAGTCGTCATAAAAATTCACGAGGAATTTTCGCAAACGGACGCTCCGGCTTCTTTTCCTCCTTCTTCCTCCGCTACCATTAAAGATTCAAGACGGACACGGTCACCGCGTATGAGATTACGAGGTCGCGGGTCAGAATCGTTCTATTTCTATTAACTTTTAACGAATCTATAAATAAATTCGGCATCAGCCACGATCGCCGCAGGAAGCCGCGAACAGACTATTTCGACTAGCAACTGCTTAGCCATATTTTCTCATTTGTGCCATTGTAATATCGTTTTAATTAACGAAACGTTAGCCTGAACAATGCACTAATGCGAAATTGCGTTATTCGCGGCTCTCGATGCAACATGGTTTTACCACAGGAATATTTCGTGCCCCTCTGTCCAGTTGTTCATCAAACCGCTTCACGTGGAGATCATTTAAAACGTACCGTGGCATTAAAATCCGTAATGCTATTTTCAGCGTGCCCAAGCTGCATCATCAATTGACAATTTTAACAATCTGCATACGCCGGCGTCACCTGCACTCCACTACTTGGTAGTGGTATTAATTAAACGCTTTCATTTGCTTCACCTGACATCCAATTTTATTATCCATCGGTTCCCCTTGTCTCTAAAAATCATCCCTTCTAGTTTTATATTTCATCTTTGGGTGCGTAATGGGAATACTCAGTAGTTGTTCGATCTTGCTTCGAATCAAGCAGAAAGACCTATCATTTTAGATTGAACCTGATATTCGCGCCTGTTGAAATACTCTTGTGTAATTCAACCGCATCTCCATTGCACTGTAGCAATTTTGCAATTGAGTTACTGGCAACTAATCTAGAACTCCGACCCTAAGGTCCAGTCCCCTGGACCATCATCCTGGACGCAACTTCTATTTGATGCGAATCGTATCAGATAACAAACTTGTCGCAACTCGCAGATGTAAATAAATAATCGATAAGATAGGCATCGTTGAACGAGGGGGCAGAAAAATCAAGCACGAAGTGAAACCAAACCTTCTGTACAGGTGTCCCAATGATCGCGAGGTACGCAAGGGACATTCCAATGCTAAATGAAGACATTTTTACATTTAATCCGCGCGCGAACCCGAGCGGATTCAATCTACGAAATGACTGTACAGTATCTACCGAGTTATACAAGCCAGTGCTCTCGGATACCTTCTTTTCATTCATGAACGCCAGCGAAAGGTTCCAGTCGATTGCGCGCTATCGATTCAACGATCGGAACGCCGCGCGGGCCGGAGCGAGGAGGCTTTATTTTGTTTTTCATCTGCGGCCCCCAGGAATCCCGTGCGAGGCGACTTTAACGCTGGTAAGACCTTAAAGTGGCCCTTTAGTGACGCAGCCTCGGCTTAATGCGCGCCAAACACTTTGGGGTAGTTTCGCCCCGCTGGCCCGGTTCAACCCTTTCAGCCATCGCGGCCCATTATCCCGGGCTATTAACAGTCTTATGCAGATTTTGTTTAGCACCGACCGACAATACCGGCGAAAAGGAAGGGGTGGGCCGGTCATTGTTTCATAAACGCTTCTAATACCATCGAAACACCGTCGCGACCCCGACATTTTTGGCGAGCTCTCCGGCCGTCGGTGGTCTGCCTTTGCGCGCGAACGAACATTCACGACGGACGACGTGTGTAATTTTCAAGTTAAATCACCGTTACAATAAAGTAATTTTCGTGCAGCGAGCTGAGTGACACGAGCTTCGTGTAACGTTATCCAAATTCTGTTATTATTTACTTAGAGTGGTCATTGACGTTATTGCGCGGCTCGTTTGGTGACCCGTTCGGTCTGTTTACCGAAAAACAAGGAAACAAGGGTAGATTCAATGAAACAAATTTCAATTCCATCGATTTCGAGGGGCAAATTAGCAATTACCGTGCTCGATGGCAGACGCTCGAATACACGCCTCTCTATTGCGCTCGATGTACCCTTAATTGAAGGAAATTTGCCTCCGTGACTATAATGTTGGGCAAATTTTTATTAAGTGCCTTTCGCACGCAACAAGTGCCGAGCTGTCTATTATCGGCAATTCGTTCGCCTGTTTATACACGTGAAACAATTCACTGCCCGCTGGATCGTTTTCAATGAAATTCATACTCGACGTTTCCGTCAATATTTATTGAACAATTTGAACACGTGATGAGAAACTTATAAAGACGGACGTAACCAACCATGCACGTTACAGAGAGTCGTGCACTTCATAACTGTTTCACTATTAAGACTGAAAAACCTTCGGTATATCATATTCGAATTCCTCGTATAAGAAAATAGTCTTAAAATAAGATAGGAGAGACCGGGGCTAGTTGTCTTAAGGGGTAGGTTGACTAATTGTTAATAACTTTGTACCGACATATGCTCTACTGCGAAAACATTCACTGTAGAAAGAAGTCACTTCTACTATGCCATGCATTTATGTCCGACTTTTTAACAGTTATTAGCGTTTGTCGAAAAATTGATTACGTAAGTAAATATATTTTCTTAAAGATTTTATTTTTTCACGCTCTATATATGTAGTTACAACAGAATAAATGTTAAGGGACTATTTTAAAGTTTGTTTATTCGACGATCTATTGGCATAGTATTTTTGTTTCTACATTAATAGTTGAAGGTTATATAGATTATTGAAGTCAAAATGATCGGTCGGGGCTGGTTGACGAATAAGGTTTAAATTGTTATTTTGTTATTCATAAAGAGATTTTTATTTTTTGTTTAAAGAGTCTAGCCGAGTAAGCATAGGGAAAACGGCCCCAGTACCAATTTTAGTATTTATGTGTACCAAATAATGCTCTTTGCCGAAAAAAGCACTGAGAGAAATTTCAGATCTCTACCTCCTTTCGTTAGAGTTATATGGGGACAAAAACCCTAAACTTTACACCATCTTATAACTACATTATAATTAATGTTTAAGTTGAAAAATTTTCAGCTTATTATTAAAATATGAAAGAATGAAATTAATATTTTATAATGAAACAAGTCTTGTGACATTGTGTTATTTTATTACCACTGAGATAAGTTACTAATAACATTTTCTTAACTGATTGTACCTACATATAGTCAACCTACCCCGATCGTGGGGCTGGTTGCCCAGCATGGAAGGTGTTAGAAAAACATTAAAATACCTTAACTTTTGTCACATTGAGTCAACATTAATAATTTAATAAAATGCCAAATGTATGCCCTATCAGATATACTAACCGGTTTAATGATATTTCGGCCACATAATTTATTAAAAATCAAAAACTTAAAAAGTAGCCTACCAGCCCCGGTCTCCCCTACACTCCTTCAAATATATTTAAACTTTACTAAACATTAGCTTTACAGGTGATACAATTACATAGAGCACAACTCGTTTACTCTCGCAGTTATTCCAACACTTCTCTAATCGCAATAAAAAGTCTTAATCAAAGTGCACCAATATTTGTTGATCTCTTAGCTCGCGTTTGGCGAATCGAAACGAACGGTACTAAAACTCGCTTCGCGTGAATAAGAGAACAGTAATTTGCCAGAGTAAAGGGAAGTAACCGAACGCAACTCGTTCTTCTTTAATTCGCCTGCCCGTTGAGTTTCCCCGGCCACGGGCGAGGGTGATTAAACACGCGACTCTGTTTATTTCACAAGCAACCGGAATAATGGCTCGCGTAATTGGATCCGTGGCGTATAATTGTTGCTTTGTCACGGTAGTCGTACACAGACGAGCTGGTTCCTTACGCGATCGGATAAGCGACGTGCCGACCGCGCTCCTTCTTCCATCCCCCTTTGAACTCTCATCCTCTGTTTCGCTAAGTCCGTATCCGGGCGCAGATTACCAAGTTCCCAAGTCGACGTACCCACCAGCCGAGAACGAACCTAATCGAAACTAAGGCAACTTGCCACGGGAAGAAAGGGGTCGATCGTGCCGGCGGTGGTCTGACGAAGATCGACCTGACGCTCGTCTCGCTGCGAAACGCGAGCGACGAGGCGCAGACAAGGGGTAGAATAGATAAGACAGAACGGGGCAAAGAGTGGCTGGGACTGGCAGAGTATGCCCGTTTGTCTTGTTACATGGGGAGAAGAAATTATCTGCCCAGAGGGCGTACAGTGATTTGCAGATTTTTCAAAGAATAATGGGCGATTGTTGGGGTTGATTATCTTTGGATTATAACTGTGAATGATACGTCTACCGACTTCAAATTCGACGGAATAGGTACTTTTGGTATTATTAGAATTCTGTAACATGTTACTTTTGTCTACTTCGTACAGTTGGGTTTGATGAGAAGCTAAGATCAAAGAATCCTCTTTGAATTCCCGTGGAACATCGGTATTTTCCTTCGCAAGTAATATAGCTTCGATATTTCTCGGTCAGATCCATAATGACCCCGTCAGACAATGGCACCGAATCCGGTAATTTCTACTGCCAAATAATCGCGCGACAGTTATGAAGTGCGCAGCAACAGTGGAAGTACAAGAGTCATATGTGGAACAATAATGTTCACCGTCGAGGCTTTGTTGTTTGTATGATTTTCCATCTCACGGAAAGTACAATTGGCTACGTATGAACGAATGGGAGTTGAACCAGTGTCCCGTGGAAACTAACTTTCCAGCAATTTAATCGAGTTAAGCTAAGCAAACCCCGCGACCATGACCGATTAGAATTATATCGCGGCTGTTAGATTTAAGCATGAAACGCTTCAGCCTTCTCTCAATATCTGTTCACGGGTGAAACAAATCGTTGAACGTTAGAGAATACTCGGCTGAGAGACTCTATCATTCCTGTGTATGGAAAAGCATCGAAACTTCTACTGCAACAACGCAAACTGAAATAAGATTCCACGTGTTCAATATTTACATTAATATGAAATAACAATTTCCGTTCATCTGGTAAAAGAGAGCTCGTAACGGTGTCTCGCCGAGGTCATTGAGGCGTCCTAAATCAACCCCAATAGTGCCGATAAAACGTCCCGCTTATTTTCAATTTCTTCGACCACCCCTGTCGCGAACGAAGAACGGGCAGGTCGTACAGGAACGTGAGACAATTTTCTTAGAAACTTCCGCTTAGTTCGTGCTGTCACCAGGGGGCTGTACGTACAGTTCAAAGAAAGAGCTGGATGTCGTAAAAGGTGCCTTTAACTCTTTCTGCACAGGAGGCGATGTAGTTTCAATTTAATGCCGCCGTAAACTCCGCAAGGTCGCAAATTATTAAGTAAAGGTGTAGATTATTTATCGCGGGCACAGCAACCCTCGCCTTTGTGCCCTGCTCTGTACTCTGCGATCGCTCTCTGTACCTCAACGGTTACACAAACATTCGCTCTAATATCAGGCTCGTTTTATCGTCGAAATATTTTAGTACAGGGCACGAATGCTTTTGTGAAGCTACAGGGATTACAGAGACTGTTAGTCGTGGACGTTAAAGTTCATCCGCGACGCATTAATTTGATAATGAATGTTGTTGGTACAATTTATCTTTCTCCCAAGGGAACGCGATTTCTGTAATTGAATCTCGGCAACTTTTGTCACGTATTAATACGAAATAATTGGACGAAGTCAGTTTACCGCGGACCACAGGCATGTATTGTCCGGACCACAAATATTTTCATCGTCGGTGCAAGCGATTTAACGAGGCCCGTATTCACCCCCGGGGGA
This sequence comes from Andrena dorsata, assembly GCA_929108735.1. Classification (NCBI taxonomy): domain Eukaryota; kingdom Metazoa; phylum Arthropoda; class Insecta; order Hymenoptera; family Andrenidae; genus Andrena; species Andrena dorsata. The sequence goes on from OV815489.1 coordinate 26,013,666, forward strand.
AGGGAGATTTTTCCCTGCCCGCAGAAATATACATATAGGATATCGAATGTGGCCCATTTCCATAAAAGAGGCGGCGAATCACGTTGTAGATATTGATTATTCGATTTTGCGGGACGCGAATGCTTCATTCGGGATGAAGTAATATTGCCCCGCGGATAAAGAAACAGCCAAACCTGTGTCAACTGTGACAGCAAGAATTGCCTCGGAAACCGCGTTTACACAGCGTATCAACGAGGATACAGCGGGACCTAGAAAAAGTGCGAGATTCAATTTTATGGTGCAATGTCCCCCGATACGGCTTCGTGCTATTTATTTATTATACGTCCGCGGAGTTTTTGCTATTCCGAACGAATATTTCGCGTAATTAACGCGTCGAACGTGACTCGGCGGGACCAGGAGGGAAGAGGAAAGGAACGTAAATGAAAAATATGGTCGGAATGTTTAATTACTCGACAACATTTTAATGGAGACTCGCTCTGCGTGGGCCGTTTATGCGCCGCGACAATAGAATTTTCATAATTCCCCCCAACGAAGCGGGGGATCAGGAAAAATGCATACCCGTGTCTCTTTCAATCATACATTTACCTACTCTCGTGCTTTTCGCGAGCTCAAAATATGTATTGTAAACCTGGGAAAAATGGATGCTGCAGCAGATGAGTGAAATTTCATAACAAAATTAACAGAAGAAGTCTATGTACAAGGAAATTATGTTCAAGACATTCTCGCAGTTCTCTGAAATAATTGTGAGTCGTGCCAATTTTGAAAAAAGACGCGACTCGTGCCAATTTTATGGATCACTGCTGTTTAAACAATAAAATTTGTCGAAGATCGCGGACACCTTGGCCAACGCTTGCATCCAGAAAGGAAGAGAATTAAAATGAAACTGGTATCGTTGCAACTCTCACAAGACCTGTTGAACACGATGCACCGCCTCGACAGGTGCATCCGTCGGAGGTTCCTCGCCGATTTCCCAGCCGAATACGCGTCACGTTCGCAGCATCGATTTCCCATATCGCTCGCCGCTGGCTTGAACTTTTATCACGCGATGGGAAATGAAAGTTTTCGCCGGCAAAAGTGAAGCGAAGACAAAGGGGGCAGATCGATCAGCCGTTCGCTCGGTTTTCGATTACGCCGCCACCTCCTTAAACGTTGCCCCGCCGAATGGGAAAGTTTCGAGGAACCGTCTCCCGTTCTGCGAGCGGACAAGTTGGATTAGAACCGGATTCGAAAACGAAATCCACGGACGACGGCACGAGGACGTATTTAACACTTTTAGCGTCTGACCAAACACTGGCGCTGCAGCTTGACAAACACAGGCCAACCCGAAACTCTGAAACTTCTTTAACGTATGCGACGAGAAAGTGAGGCTTGGGAATGAAAGTTGTCGCACGTTTACAAAACTTTTCCGAAGCTAAATTCAACGTCCGTGCGAGGTTTGCGTTACATTTGCTGAATGTGCGCGATAACATGCTTTCGAGTGGCTTCAAGTGCGAACAAAGCCATGTAAAAATGTTTCTCTAAATGCATAGAAGCCCGGCAGTGCCCGACACTTGATGCTTCGCTTCAAATATTTTTCAAATCCTCGGCGATGAATAAAACCTCGATGCACTGTGCAGCATCAGATCACACTCAAAACTGTTTCCGTTTAAATATTCTATCGAGGCAATGGACGTGTATTTATCGAATTTTAAATGAAACCAATCCTGTTTATTCAATCATGTCTTTTATTTATGTAATGAAATCACCGGCGAGATAAATTATGTAATTTTAGGGAAATTCAATATTTTGTATGCCCCCCAATGTTTATTATTCAATTTCAATTATTCGTCACGTGATACGAGAATTTTTCGGCGAATGAAACTACCTTTACAGTGCGCGATTGACCGCAAAGTTTCCTAAAATTGGCCATTTCAATATTTTCAATTGATTGGAAGCTTTTTTCGTTATGAACGTGCCTGTATATTTCATTGGAATATATCTCGTTAGTTGATCCGTAGTTGATGTTAATCCACGTCGACCCGATTCGCAATTCTAATCTATCCGTAATGGATTTAATGTGAGCCAGAAGAGCTGGAAGAATAAAGGAAAAAGGAGGGGAATGATCGATCACTGGACGGTACGTTCCTCGTTCAAAGCGATGTTCTGAGCATCGAGCACGCGTAGAATTTAATGCGATTCCGTAAAAAATGGTCCCTCGTGAAAGTACCATTTTTCTAGTAGGATAGACTCCTTAGGAAATTCAATTTACTATCAAACGGCAGGCATCGTAAATCATTTAAAATTATTTTCCGAAGGGTTTTATCAAAGGAGCGTGGAATCGACGCAACCATTCGTCGGACGATAAAATGAAGTATATACTCTGGTATCTGATTACGACTGATTATACTTAATGGCAAACCGCTTTTTTATTTATTTTTTCCATGTCAAGGATAATTAATTTATTGATTATCAAATACAGTCGAAGAGATTGAAGTCTTTTTCCATCTGTAAATTACAGTTATAAATGAATCGTGAGATGCAAATGCATAATGGAACACAATAGTGCTATTCAACGCTTTTTACTATCTATATTTGGTAATAAACGGATTAAGCATTTCCACGTAGTATAACCACGCTGAGTCACACTGCAATATGTAACATCCTCTTAAGAAGTGTGAATCTATTCATAGAAACCCTCTTCACTTTTTAGTTTTGTACTCTTTCAATTTGTTAGGAAAGAAACATACTAAAATTTTTCGAGAATCAGAAGAATCAAATATCATATGAATTTACCCCATCAAAAGATTCCTGTGCTTTATTTCCCCAAGAACAAAATACTGTACCATTTGTGCTTCGTTATTTCTTAAAAAAAAAAGACGCTCGATGACGATTATTTTTACCAGCATAAGCCAATTCAGTAAGTTTAAGAAAGCATCTTCTACTGTGGACAACTTTGAAGTTACGGAAATGGAGATTTATCAACAGGCATAGATATCCTTCTCTTCGTGCAACATCGCATTTAGTCAGTCAATCCTGGTTGCGAGAACAAGTCAGATATCATGATGAAGTAGGACTGTCTGATTTCGTGTGGAAGTTCTCCCGTTGTCTAGTCAGCTGACCATGTTCACACATTTCGCTGACACCACATCATTCCCTCCCCCTTTGCAACCAAACAAATTAAGACTGATTATACATCAGAGTCTTTGGTTCGTCATGCCTTGAACAACTTAAATCTTCATGAACAGCGAGCTGCATATCATACTGTCCCTAAAAACAGCTACGGTTCCCTGCTTTGAATATCAGTATTCATCGGGGAAAATTCCTATGCATGTTAAGTACACGTAAGAAGCACGATACTCGAAGGAGGCAAGTTGATGTCTGTTGGTGGAAACACGCAAAATTGCTTCGAGACACTCTCGTTCGCCCTCCGTGATAATATTTAATGAAACACGAAACAATTAATTGCAGGAAATTTCCAGAAAATTGCAAATCCATTACACATTCCTATAGCATAGAATCCATCTTCAAAACATGAGGAATGTCTTCGCCTCGGTCTAAATACAAAAATTACCCTGACCCTTGCTCTACAAGCTCTAACTGAGAGGATCTTGATGAAGCCATAGTTGGGATGGTGTCATCCACAACCCCTTATTGATTTCACGACAGTCAGAAGCAATTATTGTCACCGTAATCCCATCGCAGGCGTCGAATCACGCCAGCTGACGTAGGATTATAGGGCAACGTCTAAGTATCGATATGAAACACGACGGGCAGCGCGCTCTCTCTCAGTCAGTCAAGTTTGACCACTGGTTGATGGGTTCACCGCCTAATCCCATGACTGCTGCCTCAACGATCGAAATTATCTTCATGATTGACGTCGTAATCATGTTTGCCGGCTGGCGTTGTGCAAGCTCGCCGAGGTGTGCACGCGTGTGCTTACACACACGGCCCTATGTCAAACGCATAATTAGTATGTCAAAATATATATTGAACATGGTGATAATTATTAACGTTGTATGGTTTTAGCGAGTACCCATAGAAAGCTCGGACAGCTTCGATTGATGTAGCCGATGCACATTGTTATTGATGCCCTTTAATATTTTGTAACAATGTCAGATTTATAGGTACGAAATCTGGTGAACAAGATTGAAAATACCATGGCAACAAACAAAATACTTAGGGGGAAATATTCAGAATATGTTGAATGTGGCAGATTTTCAATTGAAATTTCCACTGGGAAAATTCTCTGCATATTACGCATACATTGCTTTTTTTAATCGGAAAATACTCCATGACAAACAAATATACTTTTCAATATTTTTAACGAAACGTTGCTGCTTGCTGCAACAGAAATCTGCCACCAAATGTTTGATTACTGCAAGCAGTGATGTTATTCCTGTTGTGGAAAATTGAATGGAATTCATGCTGGCTGCAGTGGACACGAACAAAATGGAATAAATAATGCAGCAAGGTGCAAGTTAAATTATTCCGTTACCAGTGAGAATATATTACAGATTAAAATTTATCAATCTTTGCGTTCAAGTTTGTTCGTATTGGTATAAAGATGGAAACAATTCGGTGCAATACACTGCTTTTGAAACAAAAATCGTACACGTGACATTTTCACTACGATCATGTCATTGTTAAAATCGAAGCAACCCCCATGTTGCCTTCTATCCTCTACTTCCTGTACGTTCTCGTCGGCTGTAAGTAAATTCCAAAATCGACCGACAAGGAATCGCTTTTCCCAGTTACATTCGATCGCGCGTCGCAACCACACCGGGAGTTTCATGAAAAAGCACTCGGCGTTGACCGAGTTGAGCCGACGTTTCTAATTAAATTCCAGAAGCGTCAAACGCAAAATCACTTCGCCTCTGGCAGAAACAGGAATTCTCGTTCGTCGAAACGCCACTGAACGCACGGCGACGATTACCTTAGCCAAGTATCTTCACGATGTCGAGCTGCTAACTTTCAAATTTCTCCAAGCGCGTGACCGAAAGATAGGACGGAATCGTGACTGGACAAAGAAGCTTCGCGGAAATTGGACGATATCCTCGCTGGTGAAATCATTTTCCACCGGTGGAAATTTGACGATGCAGGTATTAATGGCTCGTGGGATCGGCAATACCGTAGAGCTTTGAATTCATCCCTGCTAGTCCCTCTAGAGCTGTGGGCAGGAGCGCGGGCTAGTTCTTTTTAGATCGTTCCCCGCCGTTCCGTTCGTCCCGGTGGCTATAGTCGCATCTCAACTTCCTTTCTGCCGCCGCGACAACCGTATCGGACGGCAAAGTGCCTCCGCCACGTGTTTTGTTAGCGGAAATGGAAACTTTACGCCAATAATATCCGCCGCTTTAAGATCGTTCCCGTAGATAGAAAAGGTGGCGAGTATAATGGAATGATATCTCCGGATTCTCGGTGTCTCAGCTTTGTAATAAGGGGTGAAAAGCGTTATTGAACCCGCCACGAAGTGCCAGCAGAACTTCCGCTGATAATTTCCCCATTTTCGGTGTCTTAATATTTTCTGTGCATTTAAGAAAAAGACGGGAAGAATTGGAAAGCGATTTAAAGCACTGTTATTAGTTCGCTAGTCAAACGCGTGCCCATTGCTCCAGCTTTGACAGAACTGTGACTGTTGACTTCGAAACACCTTAATTTACAGTTCCACAACTTGGAACGCTAGATATGTATTAGTACAGTCCCAGAATACGGTTTCTGTTCGACCAAATTACACTAGGAACTACAGAAATTACGGAGTAGTAGGATCAAAGGAGGCGGTGATTGGAAACGCCTTGCGTGTAATGAGTAGCACAACTATCGAACTTGAGGCATAGTTTTGCTTTGGAATTAATGCCCGATGCGTTGTTTTATTGAGTGACAGCATACGTTTGAATGACTCAAGTTCGTGGCCCACTTCTTGACGAATCAAACGAGTATACATAATGGAGAAATAATTAGATGAATAGCTGTAGAATGATTTCTTTATTGGCTCGCTTCGAAATCGGAAAGGCGAGCAAGTAGAACTGATCAGCGCATGGCCAGACACGAATCACTAATTCGTACCACGTAGTCGCAAATATATACCCAATAGATTGTTTTAATATCGGATATAATGTTGCTTCCTTTTGCAACAATAATCCAAAAGTTTCCCGCTTTATACCCACTATTTATCCCGTACAATCACAACCGCGTCAGAGTCATCTGAAAGTAGCGTCAATAGGATGGTAGACTAATACATCACGTTTCTCGTTGTTTTCAGGAGCAATCTTCCACGCGGGCGATGACGAGCACAAGGCTGCGTTTCTAAAGGCGGTGTACGAGGCGAGATTCGAGCACGTCGCGCCCGCATTCGAATTCCAGCCCATCATAAAGCAGGTAGAGGTTAATACCGACAGCTTCAAGACCGCCACCGCCGGTTTGTATGAATTCTCAATACAGCTCATAAGTAGTTTTAGCACGGGCAGGCGAGCAGAAGGGAAATCAGCCAAGCCTCGGGATTAAAAGAATTAATGAACCAATTAAAGAGCTAAGAGACGTCGGGGTGCGCGGTCGCCCCCGATCAACAAACTCTTTTGATTAATTGTTGCGAGTGTCGTGGAAGGGAACGCGAGTGTCAATTACCAGCGAACAGCATCGGAGGGGAAAATAACTATGTCGCTCCCGTTTCGTCTTCTTGCCGGTGGCCGGCGCCGTCGACTTCGATCTCGCAATAAATTTCGCATTAAGTCTGGCCTGCGGCAAGACGGACGTGATAATAAAGCTTAATTGAACGGTCTCTGCAGCCTTCGCCTCGCAATAGAGTTTGATATTCCAGAAGTGCGTCCTTTCTTGTACCTCCTCAGAGAGTCATAAGATCGCTTTTTCTCCTCTGTGCAAGTTCGCCTCGCGTACCATTGCTTTTACACCGATAAGCCGATTACAGGCGGCTCGGCGCTGTTCGGCAAGAAACGCTCGGGTGGCAGAGGCTAACGCGAAACTTGCAAAAGAGTGACCCAAAAATGATGCCTTTTTTCGCCCCTTTTTGATCCCACGATTTGGAACTGAATTTTGTGCCAAACGATACCTTATGATAGGACATCAATCACGTAAAGTTTTCAAATTCAGTTCCAAAATCGTGGGACCAAAAAGAGGCGTTTTGTCGGGTCACTATTTACCTCGGATTCTAATACATCAGTATTTTTAAATAGTCGAGGTGGTTTCGCGATGGGATAAACAGGCTGACTTCCTTTCGTGGAACACGAAGCACAATTTATCGGAAGATTTTCAACGGTCAATTTTGACTTCCGCCGTAACAGTTCGGTCGGGTCGCGCGATAACACCTTACGTGGCCGCCCCTATCCGCAGCCAGTTTCGAATACGCTTCATTTGCGCGCCTAGTGCGATGCAAGTTGCCCAGCCGGCATTGTGGAAGAGAACACTTTTAACGTTGCAGCTTGCGAGCTGGTCGAGGAAGGTGTGGCAGCGATCTTCGGCCCCTCGAGCACCTACACATACGGAATCACAGCGAGCATTGCGGCGAGGCTCGACATTCCGCACATTGACTATTTCTGGCGACAGAATGAGGAGCTGCAGGTTGACCAGGAGCCGAAGAATCCGACGCCGATGACCATCAACGTGTTCCCCGATAGCGACGTGGTCGGCAAGGTATGTGAAAGTTTGAATGGTGATCAATTTATTGCATGCCCTTGATACTAGTTCAACTATCCCCATGCGAGGCCTGCTCCCTTTCAATTTGCATTCCTACAGCCGAACACAATGAACCCCTTCAATTCCAAAAGAACACAGCTTCCACCCGGAAGCTTCGAACACCATCACCCGTTAGAACATTGACCATGAAAGTGTAAAATATCAAATGCTTCGCTGTTACGCGCGGCGGTGAAGGAAAATTGCATTCCCAGCTCGGTGGATTATTGTTCCAACTGAGGCGTCTAACCCGTTGAAGGGACGATACTTGACACCCACAAGTGAAAGCAATCTGCAATGTGGCGCTGCAACAAATTTAAGTTACGCGTCGGGACGTGCAGACATTAATATACGTCAGGAAATATTTAATCGCCCGCGAGAGCTGCCATCCCCGTGTTGCTCGGTGAAACCTTAGGTTTAAGTAATTGATCTCGGTACGGTTAGAATTTCGGTTAGGCCATCGAGCCGACGCGAGTGCGCGATTCCGCGCGACGATACTTGGCGCGTAATATTTCCGAGCTCGTCGAAATGTGACGGATGGGAGGTGAAATACAGGCGACAGGGAGGGAGCGTTTACGATGCATTTTAAATTACGCGTCTAACGAGGCAAATCGACCGAGTTTGAAGTAGCTCGCGCGCATTAAACCGGTAAGCCGAACCTAATGAGCATGATCAAAGACTGAACTTGAGTTAACGACTCTGGATCAGTTTCTGTTCCTTCGCTTTTAGTATAGAAGAAAAAAAAAACAGATGGAATCGTTGATACAAATTAAGCGACTACCGATTAAGTCTAATTAAAATCATTCGCTGGCGATGGAACCTGGCGCAAATTACAAGGCGTATTAATATTATCCCGTAATTAACGCGGAAGGTAGTTTCGCTCATTCTTCGTCCGTGGTAAATAGAATTGGCCGTTGAATCTTCTGTGTAAATCGTGAATTAATGTTGAGGATTTCCCATCCACGAAACGTCACAGCCATACTGGGAAGTTCTTTCGTCGTGTTGCGCGAATGTATTTCAAGATTCTTTCTCATATCAGCTGTTCTCTCCTCGCTTCGGAATCGCTTGTCTTTTTTTCAGCTTTTTACATCACGGTTGAATAGAGAAAAGTCCTCGCGATCTCTGCTCAGCGAAACAGCTTATTTTCAAATGTTCAGCTCAGCCCTGTTAATTCGTCGCGTTCAATGCGCCGCGTTGTAATAAATTCCATGCAATTTCCCTTGCTCAGATACATATCCAACGTGAAAATACTGCATTCGTTTCTCGCCGAAAGGTACTTCCAGCTACTTCGGTTGTAAATATCGCGCGAGATCTGCCAGTTATTTCATGCGAACGTATAAATGGTTTACTTGTTAATGAATCGTTGGTATGTATATTTCCATTTTATATGAGAAAATTAATGAGCATGGTATTCGAACATACGTTCGATGGTTCTTCAATTTCGTGCTCTATGAAATACTTCTAGGTACCGCTCTGCAATCTTAGGTTTCTTGATATTTAAAAAAACTGTCGAAAAGTTTTTACAGAAATTATAAAAAATTAGAGCTAGAAGAATTATCGTACATCTACATTAAATGCTTCCGAACGATATACATACGGATATATTAGCAAAGTTTTTTAATTTCATGCGATTGAAACGCTCACGCGGAAACTACGTCAAGAGTAAAGTTTTACTGGTCCAAATGCAATTTGACAGACATCTCAAATATAATTTCATGGCAGAAACTAGGACAAAATATTAAATTACTGTATCGCAATGCGCTGAAAGCTATTCTCCAAAACATTTGAATGTTTCCTCTGCGCAAAACACTCAATTATTGCAAACTGTTCCCCTATATCACATTTCGCACACGAATATGCAGCATAATTATGTATAAATTTCTGTATAATTATCAGAGACATTAATCAAAACGATATGCTGGAATTCTTGTCTGTGTTCTGGGATTGTTAAAGCGAGCAGCATTCATTTCGATGAGAAATCTCTATTCTGAGCGGAGTCGTGTTTACCTATTTAAAGTTGAAATCAGAATTCGGAGGGAATTCTTCAGCAGAGATAGCGAAAACTTTTTCCCAGACGATTGCTGACGTGGTCGAGTCCATGAAATGGAACACTTTCGCGGCGATCTACCAAACCAACGACGGTCTGTCACGGATCCAAAAGGCTCTGACGCTGAGGCGGAACAAGGACAGCGTGATCACGATAAGAAAACTCGGCGAAGGACCGGATTATCGGCCAATCCTGAAGGAGATTCGCGCACTGTCCATCTGCAACCTTATCGTGGACGTCGAGCCGAATAATATCATCGACGTGCTCCATCAGGCGAAAGAGGTCAAGCTGCTGGCGGACTACTGTAATTTCTTAATCACTTATCTGGTATTACGCTACATTCCATTTTCTATAAGCATATTTCGTTGCAATTCAACTAACAATCCTCCCATTGGTCATAATAATGGTCCCCGCATGACCAGAAATTACCACGACCGTGGCAACGCTTGCCAAAAGCTTTCCATTTTCACAAACAATTAACCACCTTGGACGATCATCTTCAAAAAAATCCAATTATTCAGAAAACATTGAAAGTTTTTACGCCGAAGCACCAAGCACAAAAAATACCGAGCGCTAAACGTTGACCATTTTAATTACTCCGATTTACTTCCACGGCGACGCAAGCCGAAATAGATTTTCCATGTTTCGTGAAGTCTCGGTTTTCCGGGACAGGCGGCTTATTTCGGGAAATTTACTCTCCTCGGGTTAATGCGTGCCCCGTATGAAAAGCAGCAAAGTTCAGTCAACGACGAGGTATTTACGAGACTGGAGCTCGAGCGTGCCGCGAGCTGACCGTTTACATCGCGCAAACGTGGCTTTCACTATGGGTGCATTCAATTTTTCCGTGAATTTTACGAACACCCGTAACGCCGGGATATTTAACACGACGCGAAGTCGACGGCGGAGACAACAATTGTCGAATTATAACGGTTAATGGATCGTCAAAGGTGGCCGACCACTCTTTCGATACGGTTTTTCCAAAAGAATTTCGCTGATAAATCCGCGGTCCTGTTTACCCCGCGGCGGTAACTGCATTAGCCGCCGCGATCGCCGGGGCTTTTTACTAAACGGTCCCATAAATTGTCGCAAGTAATTGTTTTCAGCGATACGGGCGCAGAGTCGTGCGGTCTGGACGTTCCTTCGCCCACCGCCGCCCCCGGAATCCGCTTTTTATGACGCATTACCCACGAGCACGTAACAATACCGCCATAAATAACGACATTCGCGTTGCGTCCAAGGTTTTTCGCGCGAACCGTATCGCTTTTTTCCTCACTCCCAAGGCAAGAACAATGAGCACGCCTTCGCGACGTCGAAGCGTCTCTTTTATCTCTTCTTGATGCGCATGCACGAAGACAATGCTGCGGTTAGAACGAAAGTTGCGAACCTCTACAGTTTCCAACGAGGCTTGGCTGGGAAACCGCGGGAGATCTTGGCTCTTTGCGAGCCAGATTTCAGGGCAAGTTGCGGGCATAGAGCGACGAAAGGGGTAGTCAACCCCTTAAGCGGGGGGATATTCACTGGCGGTTGCATGGGGAACGATATTTTGATGAACGTAATTATCGATCCAATCTGTTAGAACTGTTAGAAGATTCTACTTTATTTAAGATGGAATAATTGTTTACTCGCCGAGTGTTTCATTCATCCTGGCACGTTTTATGAATGTACTTGCTTTGTTCAAATACTGCAGACTCTAATGCGGAACGTGCTGTGCGAGATAAGCCAGTATGATGCTTGTCTTTGCTCTTTGAATCAAGATGGTTCCTCCAGCTTGAGGAGTTAACTCGCCTTCCGGAAGAGAACGGGCTAAAGTACTCTTCCGTAGAAATGGAGAAAAACTTTCAGTCACTTTTTCATGGATACGCGACGCGCGCCAGCGTTTGCCAGACATTTTTTTCTCCCTTTTGAAATCGTCACGTTGTCGCGCCTAGCTGAAGATGTTCTTTGATCGGAGGCGGTACTTCTCGAGGAAGTTGTTTGGACGCCTCTCGTCCGTTCGCAAATAACGAAATTTGTCTGTGTACACGCGTCGGGGGAGACCGGGAGAGGGTGTACCGGTAGGAATTTCTTAAGAAATTTCACGATGCATCTATATTTGTCCCGGCTGTCGAGAGATTCGTAGAAGGCGCCTCGTTGAACGCTGCCACTCTTGGATCTCGAGCCAAGGTGAGACACGGGGCGGACCCACGTCAACGTCATCGCTCCTGCAGCCCCGATGCCGCGATTTCGATAACCCTAAATCCCTCCTTTGACACTCGCCGGATACGTTCTAATTATAGTCCGCGCACGAGAGGGCCAAATCCATCGCCAGCGCTAGCCACTAAGCTTGCACGATTTCAAGATAGCCGGGCGGCAAATCGTGCAAGCTGAAAAAAAGGGAAGAAACCGAAAGCTGCTCAAAGATGGACCCAGTTTCCCGATACTTCAAAACCCAGGCAAGAATAAGCGGCAGAAAAAACTGCCGTCCGACCGAAGCGAAGTTTCGCGATACGTCGCGCTTCCATTTGCAAATGTACAGCACGTTCTTGCAGTTACCTTGTGTTGGCCGAGCTAGTTTCCAAGTTATTTCCTGCTTGTTGCACCGAGGCGGCAGGAAGCATCGAGAACGTCCCGCTGTTTCAGACGCTACTTCGGTTTTTTCGCGTCCAAGTTTCGCAGCTGCATCTCCCTAGGTGGTTTCCTCCTCGCGGAATAACGTCGACCCTGTTAAAGATCTGCGTGTAAAATGACGAATCGTAGATCGGCGGGAATACGAAGAACCGCCCGAAATAGACGGGATGCTTGGCTTGGCTCCATTGCCAGGCTGGGGATCGACACTTTTTCAAATGAGACCTTGTTTGTGGACCCGCAGGACTCGACCAAGCTCCCCATCCCGGATGTGCGGAACGGCAGCCAGGTCAACATCACTGGGTTCAGCTTGAGGGAGAACGACGTGGACGGGATTAATTGGGTAATTAAATGGAGGAATCTATCTTCTGACCCAGACGTAGTTCCCTTTCTTTTGAATTCTATTTGGAAGTTCGATCAACATCCTCCGTGACAGATATCGAACTCGTGCCATTCTAATAAATCCAGATCCGCCCAGTCCGCGACACTGATCCTTGCTCGGATAGCAAAAAAAGAAGAGTAATAGAGACATTTAATCATAAATATTGCCTGTCACGCTGAATGGAAGTCGCTCTGGGTGCTCGGGGTATACTTTTCCATCGATCACGACCGATCTCCTTGCGCCATCGTCTCGCGGCCACACAGACGGGCAACGTTTTCGCGTCGGCGTGTTTTAATCATGGGTTTTTCACCGTATGCATAATAAAGCCATTTACGGCCGTCAATCGCGGGAAGAATTGTCTAAACGCGCTCCGCTGCGGCCGTTCGAGGTAATTTCTTCATTAACCCCGCGGCATAATGGAGCACCGCCGCGCTCCATTTCGAGGATGCGGCCGGAGGCCACCACCCCTTTCTGGAAAATCCACCCGCGACACGGTACTTACGAGCAGCTGACGGGCTGCCTTAATTTTCGTTTCATTAGCCTCCGTCGATTCGCTCTTGTATCGTGCCCACTCGGATGGGGGAAGGAAGGGCCACCCACGCGCGCAATGTTACCCCAATTTCCCTTTCTCTCGTATATGCAAATGCAGCCCCCTAGTGGAACGATTAAGCCTGTTGTTCTATAATTTCGCGAGATTGGACGGCTTAATGTTTCATTTCTTATTGCTACCGGTTGCGAGGAGGTTACTTTTTGGAGACCCGCGTCGGATCGCGAAAGGGGTGCGCGCGCCTGCTGCGAGCGATCCTTTTCGCGAAATTTCTACCGTGTAATTGGAATATTCTCGCTCCCTTCGCCCGACGCTTCCCTTATAATTCGGCTAATTTCCTCTCTGATCGATGGTATTACCGTTGAGAACGTTCTGGCGAAGACACACAGTCGAGAGGAAATAATCGTCAAAGATAATCGCTTAGCAGTTGCCACCCTCTAAAGCAACTATAATATTTTACTTGCAAAACGTGGTCCTTCGGAAGCCGGCGATGAAAGGATTCAAGAGATTTAAGTAAAACGATTCCTAAAATTGCGGTATTTCCGTGCGATAAAGGTGGAATCGGCTGTTCTCTACGACTCGGTGTTCCTCCTGTACAACGCGCTGGAGGCCCTGAACGCCAGGAATAAGGACAGCCAGGAGCCTGTAACTATTGACCCGGTACCGCTCTCTTGTGAAGGTACTGAGAAATACAGCGCAGGTCCCAACATTACCAACATGATGCGAGAGGTAAAGCCGTCATTGACTTCTTCCGACTTGGAAAAGCTCGAGCTTGACGATTCCCTAAGCTGCGCGCAGCGAAACTTACCGACCACGTTCGACAGAAACACGGAAATCGACTTGACGAGGCAATGAAATACGAAACGCCGCGGTGTTCTGCTAATGCCCCGTACCGATGACAGAGTTCGGGGTTGCGAGTGATCGCAGTTAACGGGGGGTGTGTGATTTCTGCAGCTGTCCAAGCAGGGTAAGATCACAGGGCCGATGGCGATCGACGAGAACGGTCGTCGTCAATACTTTAACGTGCGCATCATGGATGTCAGACCAGGGGACAGCGTTCAGATCGGATATTGGGATCCAGATGGGATTCATGCGATTGGCAGCGAAGCGGAGCGTGAGAATTATTTGTATAAATCCATCGAGCAGAAGAAGTTCATAATTAGCACCAAAGTGGTGCGTACATCGTCAACTTATCTCTTGCTAATTAAACTCCCTAGAGTTTCATGACCGATCTCCCTATTAACAGAATGTTAGCCATGTCCGAATAGGTATGTGCATTTACAAGTAGTTGATTGATACGTCCTCGAGGAATTAATGAATTGTTTCTAATTCGATCTGAAGTTTTCAAATAAGTACCTTCCCCCATTTGTTGCGAAAGATTACGAAATTTTAAGAGCTTCTAATGGTAAACGAATTGAACACGGTTCGCCAGGGCCCGCCGTATATAATGGAAGTGACGGACAGCGCAACTCGAGGCATCCTGATCGAGCAAACGCGTTACGAGGGGTTCTGCGTCGATCTCATCGAGGAGATTTCCAAGCTGCTGAATTTTAAATATGAATTTGAATTAGTGCCGGACGGAAACTACGGAGGATATAATAAGGAGACGAAACAGTGGAACGGCCTTATCAGACGTTTGCTGGATCGCGTACGTAACACTTTGAGATCAAACGAAGTTTAATTAAACCAGTAAACACACTCCAACCTCCCCTCCAGCGAAGAAAAAGAGATTTAATTAAAATTCAGATTCATTGTGCCCATTCAGTCGTCCCTTCGCATCTTTCACTTACTATTGCTTTACTCTTCCAACTTTGTGAATATAATCGTGCAAGTCTTATTGTTTATTATTAACCGGTTAACTGGCGCGGCTTTTTTTATTATTCGTGCCCAAACTGGCAACATCGAAAAATTAAGTGAATCACAAAGTTATTCCATTTGATCGTATATGATACAGAATTGGCAGATTTGGCAGAATTGGCCAGATTTTTTTTATCGCATATGATACATTGACAGAATTGGCCAGATTTTTGTTTGATCATATACGATACATTGACAGTTAACCGGTTAAGTCGTATTTGAATTACGATGATTCGATGAAGTTTGATAGAAGGTGTGGTTGCAGGATGCTGATCTCGCGATTTGCGATCTAACCATCACCTACGAGCGAGAAAGCGCCGTTGATTTCACGATGCCGTTTATGAATCTAGGTACATTACCCCGTATTACTTATTCTGTTTAAGTCACCCGTCGAGTTTCGCGGCATTGTTATTTCATTCGGTGTGTCCGAGTCAGGTATCAGCATTTTATTCAGAAAGCCTGAGGAAAAGGAGCCGGATCTCTTCTCGTTCTTGTCACCGTTGTCAACCGACGTCTGGATTTACATGGCGACTGCATTCTTAGCAGTTTCGATAATGCTGTTCTTGCAAGCCAGGTAAGCTAACCAAGGAAAAATAATAAAGTGTGCTGGAAGTTCCTGGCGGGGGAAAACTTCCCTGCGCGCGCTAGTTAAACACTTGATCCAGCGAAATCATAAAGTTAGGATGACGTTACACCTTGGGAATATAGTTTCCCCATTTAACGCGTCACGACGGTGACGTTTATATTGCGGTGTAATCACTATGAATGGTGCAACACACAACTTTCTTCTCGTATGCTTGGAATCGTGTACCTATAAGATATTCTAAATATTATAATCATTACTTTGAGTTGGAAACAATGAAAAATACAGCTCTGATTTTTATAACTTATAAACGAGCTTTCCAGTTGCCGCAAATTAAATTTTCGATGTCGTTTTAAAATTAATCTTTCTGGGGTGTACCGCATAACGCTGCACGGTATTTATAGGACCTTGAATGTTTACTTTCAGAATAGCTCCCGGTGAGTGGGACAATCCGCACCCCTGCAACCCCGACCCGGAGGAATTGGAAAACAATTTCAGCCTAACGAACTCCATGTGGCTCATTTGCGGCTCTGTCATGCAACAGGGCTCCGATATACTCCCCAAGTAAGTTCAAGAGCCTGTGAACTTAACAAAGCACCTATGCCACCGCGTCCCACCTTACGTGGATGCAAGCCGCACAATAATTGCGCAACAGAAACCGCAATGCAAGTGCAACCGCTTTGCCTGTGCAAGTGCAACCCCGGAAATTACGTATTCAAGCCACTTCAAGTAAACTCAGGTTTCTTCGCTGCTTTATTAAACAATGATGAACCAAATTCCACCTAAGTGTATCAGCGAAAAGACACTTGGTAAATCTCACGCGTACAGATTTTTACACGCCCTAAATTCACAAAGTGGGTATCGCACAAACATTCTTCTAACCGTCCAAAACTCATCAAAATTGGCGCGTAAAAATTCACATACTTCCAGATTTGCTAGTAATAAAACATTTCACCCAGCAGATCTGCATAGAATTATAGAAGATACCAAAATAAGACACGTCAGTATGTACGCGTTTTTTATTTATTCGACTAGTCGGAGATTACGTTGCAGCGGCTCGGCTCGCCGACATCCCCGATCTCATTATTCTACTTAAGGGAATAAAATATCGCGGGTCGTTTGTAGAAAAGCCTACAGAGACGGTGCCAAAAGCAGACGCGGCAGTTGGTTTTTTTTCCTCTCCCCGGCTCTTCTCCCGTGTCCCCCGGGCGATCCTCTTTTTTTCACGACAATTAAGCTTAACGAGCCGCTGTTTGCCGGACATATTTGAGGCGGCTTCCCACTTATTAGCGCCGGCACGGCGCTAACTCTCCGCCTCGTAACGTCGCGCGTGTTTGCTCGCTACATACTGACGACGAACCGACTAAAGACGACGGCGACGCTGAGGACTAACAACAGCGTGCCTCCTAACTGCTTCCTATCCCGCTTGTTTATGCTACCAGGACGTGGCGTAGATTGCCGTGATTTGCATGTAAGTAATATTTGGGTATCTTCTCGCGTCCTACTCGACGACACCGACCGGGCAATTTGTGTTATTGTTAATTTCGCGTGACGGTGGCACGGTGATATCCACGCTCTAGCAGACAGATTGCGTGGTCGTTACGATCCTGGAGATAGTATACAATGGGGCACTACGTCAACTTCATCCAGCATGACAGTTTCAAGGATCCAGTGTCTGTTTTTAGAAATAGAGTTGGCATTCGAGTTGAAGTATTTCATATTTTATCAGGCATTCTTCAGGCATACTCTAGTCGCAGTGAAACAGAAACTTGCAGTTACTTGTGCAGCATTATGAAACCTTTCAAAGTGTAAACTGCAGTTGAAATCGGTAAAATGGTTTCGCCGTAATCCTTCCAATGGTTTGCCGTTGCAACAGGCAACGCTCGACCGTAGAATATTTCATTAGCATCGTGACAAAGCTGCCGTTTACCGATTTCATGCAACGTATCGTCGCGGCAATTTACGCGCAATCCATTTGTCGTTGGCGAGTCCCCGTTTGCGGGGAAACAATGTCCTTTGTTTCTGTATACGTGGCCCCTTGCACGCGTTCCGCGGCGGTGGGAGAGAGGCAGAACGTCCGCGTGTAGGTGTACATACAGTATACTGGGCAAACAGGCGTCATTTGCATACGCGGCCCTTTAGCTTGCGCTTAATTAGGAAAGCGCGATGCCATGCTTCTCGCGGCGCGGTGTGCCCGCCGGCTTTTGCGCTCACGACTATCGCGCCAAGACGCTCGATCCGCTCGTCTCCGGGCGATTTACTTTCGCGTCATATCTCGGAGATTGGCTAATCGGGATTCGCCGCTAACGTTGCCGGATTTAATGTATTAAACGAGCCGAGGAACTTTCGGCTGTACGGAAGGCAAAGCGACTCGCGCCATCAGTAAGTGGGATAACTTGTTTCGGGCAAGATTGTACGCGGAATCTGCGATAATGGGATTGAGGTTGAAGTATGCGTAAACGAGGAGTCAAGCATCGTAGAATACACGCTTCACGGTTGTACTGTCGTCAAAGGAATGTAACAAAGCTGATAGATCGATTCATCATCGTTCGTTAAGGGGGTGCTCTAGAGTAACTGCCTGCCCGTTTCTCAACATCATCTTCGGCAATTTATTTTAGAAAAACTATAAGTGTATACTGCCTGACGACTTGGCTACGCATTAAGGTTTGTTTGAAGTAATACCCAGAATTTTTTGAGCTTTTTTTACCGCACATATTCATAGACATAGTCGGTGGCACGAACTTCTTCAAAAAATATTCTTTTCCGACGGACGATGGTGCGGGGACTTTTATAATCCTCTAAAATGGAAAACTAAGGTTTATTTTCTTTATTATGGTTGTCGCTATGGTTGGCATCACGGACGAAAATAGCTAAATTCTTAGCAAAAATCGAACGATTTTTTGAAGATGCTGCTATTCTGCAAATTTTTATTGATATGGGGCCTCTGTGAATTTGGTTGACAAGATTCTACAATAATTAATAAATAGTAAGAAGCATCGACATAAAAAGAATATTTTCTGCGAGTTTAAAGATGCCTCCTTATATCCAAAAAGAGTCTAATCCAATATTAACAATACTTTTTTTAAAAAAATCATAGTTATCAGTTACTTTTAGTGCTGTTACACGAGAATCCCTCTTAAGTGAAAGTTAAATAGAAAATTCTTTTCTCGAAAAGCACCCTTCATTTTGATGCAATCTCTATTCCTCAAAGGGCACCATCGATTCGAATGGTGGCCGGTATGTGGTGGTTCTTCACGTTGATCATGGTTTCATCGTACACTGCCAATTTGGCTGCGTTCCTGACGGTCGACAAAATGGATACTCCGATTAACGGCGTGGAGGATCTGGCCAAACAGACCAAAATCAAATACGGTGCTGTCGCTGGTGGATCGACGGCTGCTTTCTTCAGGGTAATTTTCCTCGCCCCGTGATCATCCTTGGCTATTGCGAATACGAGCACATATATTCTTCACTGATATTTTATTCCATTCGAGGATTCCAACTACTCGACTTATCAACGTATGTCGGCCGCGATGATGGAGGCAAGGCCCAGTGTCTTCACGAAGTCGAATGACGAGGGTGTCGAGAGAGTCTTGAAGAAACGCGACTACGCCTTCCTCATGGAATCCACCACTATTGAATACAGGATGGAGAGAAACTGTGACCTCGACAAAGTTGGTGGGCTTATTGATAACAAGGGATACGGAATCGCTTTGCCGCGAAGTAAGTAGAAAAGGAAACATGAAGCAAGCAATATAATGAGGTAGAAGATGTATTTATACACCTAGTCTCCTCCAGTAGGAATAAGATCCTTATCCACAAAAATCCTTCCATAAAAAATTGAGCATAGATATCTATAGAAGAGAACATTGTATATTTATATATTTTCCTGCTGGAAAACAAGATTTGCAAAGGGTGTAGCCGGATAAGCATAGCGAAAAGTGCCCCCAAACCAAATTGAACTTGCGGTACACCAATCGATAGGTTCCTCAGAGAAAACTGTTTCTGTAAAGTTTCAACCCGATACCCCTACTACTAGGGTAGTTACAGGGTGAAATGTAATTGACAGTTTAAGCTCCATTACTTTTGTTTTACTGAATAGAAAGTTATAAAAAAAATCAGAGATATTCTACCCATTGATATACATGTCTATGAATTTTTTCAGAATTTTCAGGGGCGAAACCGGATTTTAAAAAATTCAAAAAGATTATAAATGATGATTTCATGGTCAAATTTTCAAATGACCACATTTATATTTTTACAGTTTTAGCATATTTGTATGGTCATTAATGTGTAATTTTTTCAGATTTTTCAAAAGGGTGGAACGCAGTTGCAAAAACCAAATACTGATATTTCCTACCTTCCCGTACGCAAAATTGTGGCATACATACTCATACGACGAATATATTTTGTTCATTAAATGGATGTTATATGCAATTCTAAATACTTCCACATGTGTTAAATGCATCAATCTGATAACATTTTATCATTAATAAGTGTGAATTTTTAACTAATTGCGCGTATAAGTGATGTCAGTACCTACATAATAAGTGTCACGTCGACCGTTCTTGGTAGATTCTTAAATTCCCTTCCTGCAAATAATATCATATGATGGAGGTTTTATTATCTGTCAAGCGTAATAAAAATTAGGGCAGTCTCTAGAAACGCACGATCTGCCCTTATCTGTTTATGTTACAAATGACACGTTCCCAATGCGTCGAGCGATGAATGAGCGAGCTGAAGAGTTTATTTCAATAGTATCGGATGCCAATGGGGGTTCATTTTGTACAATCCAATCGGAGAGTCTAAACAAAAGAGACAAGAAACAGAATAGAGAAAGAGAAAATGTGCATGGTGTGAAAGATGCATGAAACGCGTATTCAGTATGCTTATCCGGCTACACCCTTTCTTGCAGATTCCCCGTACAGAACCCCCATAAGCGGCGCGATACTAATGTTGCAAGAGAAAGGAGTGCTGCAGGACCTAAAGAAAAAATGGTGGGAGGAGCGTGGGGGAGGATTATGCTCCAAAGGTGACGTAGAACCCACGAATTCCAGCGAACTAGGGCTGGCCAATGTCGGTGGTGTTTTCTTGGTCCTTCTGATCGGATGCTGCGGCTCGTTCGTCATCGCCATCTGCGAATTCCTGTGGAATGTGCGAAAGGTCGCCGTGAATGAAAAGGTAGGCATCGCGTTCCCTATCTTCCCCTTAAATCTTGTACCTCGAAACGAATGATAAATCTCTGCTCGCGAGCTATGCATCGAAAAGTGAAGAAATCATTCCCCCGCGTAAACGTTGCCTCGTAACCTTCCTCTCAGTGAAGAGACAAAAAGTCTTCGTTTGCGAATTAGTTCGTCCTTTCTTTTGGAAACGAATTCCAGGTTCCGTAAGATTTCGCGAAACATAGAAACGTAGAAGGAACCGGGAATGCTCGTTCTAGCAGATAGAAAGGGGCAGAATAGTGAAAAAGTTTGAGTGCAACGTTAAAACACGCGGCAACGACGGACGACACCAATTTAATTAAGCGAAGGCACAACTCGAAATCATTTTTCGTGGGCATTTCTTACAGATGACTCCTTGGGAGGCGCTGGTAGCAGAATTGAAATTTGCCGTGAACATTTGGGCGGAGACGAAACCTGTTAAAATGTCGAAAAGTAGCGGCACGAGTTCGATAGAAGGCGGCATCGGTCGAGCGGCCTCTACCGCACGGTCCATGGTCGGCTCGTTCCTTCATCTCGACATGTTAGACAAATTCGATAAAGATAACAATACGAACAACCTCAGCAGCAACGATCGCAAGATCAATTAAGATTACGTTGTACACCAGTCGACGTTTCGCCTGCTGCGGCCGAACGAGTTAATTAAATTACCCAGATACGTGATTACTAGTCATCGAGTCCCTTAGAATAGTTTATACTGCTGTGAGTTATGCGGAATACGATAGAGAAGACTTGCTACCTTCATTTGTCGGTGAACTGTGATTATACATTTGTTCTGAATGCTTTATGATATGCAAAGCTTCAGCTTCTCAAAATTGACGATACTCTCGGCACTCCAAAAGCAAAAGTGCTATGGCAATTTACGGTGTTTGCAGTAGTAAGTATTTTCTGTCACGCCCTGTATAATATGTAGACATTAGCAACACGATTTCAATTTTTACAAGCCACCCTTAACATATACCACCGAAATAAAAAAGATATTTAACTAAGTTTGCATGTTCCTTCATAAATTATATCACATCGACCGTCTACAACTAAATATTACTGGCTGAAGAAACGAAGAACGTCAAGCTGCCCCATGCCACCGCGCATAAAGTCGTCATTCTCGGGTATACTAGCACAATGACGGCGTCTTGGGCAGCAGAAATCTTCGCTGTAGGTCCAGAGAGGTAACCAACAATATTTGGACGCGGCCACAATGGCGCTAACGAGCCGTGCCCTTGGTTTAGAAGATTTTCGTCCCGAGAAATCACCTGGAGGTCCACCGTGAGACCAGTGCCCACGAGAATGGACCGTCATCTTTGTGTCATTATTACCAAGGATCGTTTCTCTACGCAAGCGTCCAGCCATAGCTGTAGAACGAACACTTTTAACTTTGCCGACATGCCGTAGCGTCCGTCAGAGGAAAGTGGACGAGCAACTGGGCCTGTAAGTGACTCCAAAAATATAGCGACTTGTTATCTATCTTCCTGTAGTAGTAGTAGTAGTACTTTCCACTGGTGGTAGTCCTATGGTAGCATCCTGCTTCCTTGTTATTCAGTGATTGCAAAAGTCTTGAAATAATATTCGCTCAATTTTATTAATTAACTAACTTGCATCGTTATCGTTGAATTTTAGTGTTCTAGGTTTGCACACAGAGGCTTGAGACAATTTTAAAAACAATCCACTTCTTTTTCATACAGCAAATTAGCAATAACTCATATGCGGGTTGCCATATTGAATTAATTTTGAAATTGCCTCGACTCTTTTAAATTCAAATATTTGATGATATTTGTGCGGCAGACACTTGTTAATCTAGGGGTACCACATCTCCAAACTTGCACCTGCCACCGCACTTCAAACAATAGCCATTTTCAGTATACCAAATTACTGTTTATTGAAATTTCGGGATATTATTGCAATCCTGAATCAATTGCACGGGAATTCTTCTCCGTTGCATACTGTTATGGTACGCGGGAAATACGCGGAAATCGACCCGATCGTCGACCGGCGGCAACGGCGTCCACAAAGCAGGAATCAACCGCGGTTAATTTCCACCGGCGCGAATCAAAGGTTTTCAAAGTATGAAGTCGTACCGCCGTGCCTAACAGCAGTTTGGTGATAAAGGTGTAAGGACATCAATTAATACTCCTTTTCATTGAGGCAGTAAAAGCGCGTGACACGATTACGGGTAACGTTTACGGCTGGCAAACGAGCTGTTAACTGTACGCGGCATTTTTCGCGACGCTCATAATCGCGAGCGTTTCGCGAAATGAAATTTTCGCCTTTTTTACGGTCACGGTGCCGTGTGTTTTACGAGCCAGCGCGTTTAGAGCTTGATATGGAAGCTGGTACATGTAGTATTATTGACTCAAGTAGCATCCAGCGTTCTGTGTGATAAACTGCAGTTCTCTAAATTCCGATTATAATTGTCTCTGTCAGAAGATCAGTGGACTTTGTATGGAATCTCTGGGGATGACGATCGTGACTCAAAGCAGGTTGAAAACGGAATTAAATCCATATTCCGAATTCTCGTACCGAATATTCAAATTGAAGTACCTAGGTATGTACGTACCTATGTAGGTATTTACTCGTCAAAGTGAGGTGAAATTGACATAGGTGCATTAGTCTGATTTTCTGGAGTTGGGTCTATGAAAAAGTAAGATCAAAGATACGGGGAAAGGTCGCATTAACGCAACGTGTCCCCGTTTAACGATACCCCCTGCCCGCCCAATAAAACGTCGCTCTCGGAAAGAGTACCGAGCGGAATCCATTCCGGGCAAACGTGACTAGTAAAACTCGAGTCGGATGTGATTTAAATGGACGTGGATTTAAGCGCCTAGCGGATTCAGATTATCGAGGAATCCCCTTAATCGGCCGGGGAATAAATCGTCGTGCGAGGGGTTAATTAAGTTTTATGGTAGGAGCGTCGAGCGGACGTTATGCAGGTGTACCGTGTTATCTACGATACATCTTCATCTTCGCGGAGCTGACTTGGCCAATTGAAGCCTCTCCTCCTACCGATGGTACTCTCGCGCGTACGTTCGTTGGCGCGCGCGCGCGCGAACAACGATCTTATCGCGTACCAGCGAAAACAACAGGTGCACGAAATCACGGCCGCCAGCTTCGAGATCTACCATACCGCTCTCATGTCCTTTACGACCGCGCCGAATTTCAAATAGGATCGTAAAATTGTATCCTTGTACGTCCCACTCGTGTGTCTTCCTGGTGGAGCTCGTTGACCCTCCGTGTATCTCGTCCACTCGAAGAAAGAACCGGCAAATGTAACATCTGAACCGAGCAAATGGTCCTAGTCGGACGTTGAAGCGCAATAAAGGATACCTACATACTTTTCCTTTTTTTTCCCCTAAGTGTCTTGTCATCTTCTTCGTAAATCGCGGTTCCCATCACACTTTCAAAAGAGGGGCCTGATAACCCATCTTCAAACTTCAAACGTGTTTCTCCGTAATACCCCAAAGCTTCCTTCAAAACTGGGCACACTCTTCCCAATTTTCTAAATCCACTTCCAACCGTCAAGAAATTCAAAGTCGATTTTCTCGAAAATGAAGCGCGATATCAAAAAAAGTCACTGTTCCTTTTCGACGTATAACAAGTGAATGAGTCGAGAAAAAGGTGTAAAATTTTTTGATATTGCGCTTCATTTTCGAGAAAATCGACTTTGAATTTCACGACATTGCGTTCAGTCGTGTATAGGAAAACCTACGTTAATGGTACCTGTACCTAAATGGAACCGTCGCCGAACACAAGGAAAGGGGGCCGAAAAGGAAGCGCACGTTTCCGTTCCGCCGTGAATCCTAGTCGTGACGCTGGTACCGGCATCTCGGAGTTAGATATCACCGGATAAGCCGGCCAGCGCGGTATCAGTCGCCGGCGAGCCTCGAACCTCTGTTCGAGTGACATTCGCGAAATCGCTGGCATACCACCGGCCAGGGGAGGCGGAGGCGGGGGCACGGAAGATCGGCGAGTGAGGCCGTCCACATAAAACCCGAAGGTGTTAAGCAAGGAAGCGTGCATGGAAGCTCAAACGGTGCCCTCTCTCAAAGAGGGAACCGCGCGCGGCCCGCTCGAGGAGGCGAGCGCCGCGCCGCCGGCTCGTAGGAATTGAAATTGATTTCGGTCGACTTCCATTACTCAAAGAGGACCGGGGAACGCGCACCGACAAAAGTCACAGACCGATCGTACGTGGATAAGAGGCTTGCCCCCGTAGCCAGGACCCGCTCGAACGAGACGAGAGGTTCCAGCCGGCCGTGCCCCAGGAATTCCTGGCGAGTTTTACCAGCAGGAGAGGGAGCCGGGACTTTTCTCCCTCCCCCGTCGCGATACTCCCTTCTATCGGTCGCCGACGCGACGGTGGTGTGACGACGGACATTGTCCAGCGATATCGATGTTGTTGGTATTATTGTAATATCTTTATCAAGTTTATCGCGTAATGTTCAGACACTTCACACATCGCAGATTATTTTTGTTTGTAACGACAGTAGGTGATTAGGATGCGTACGGTTAAACGTTTTTAGTGAAGTCCTGCTAGGGTTGCCAATTTTTTTTTCGAGAAAATATAGTACATTGTGAAAAATATAGTACTTTTCAGAGGAAAATCGTACAAAAACAAAGTACATTAAAAAATGTAGTCTTTAATAAATATGTCAAAGGTTCGATTGCTCTGAAACTCCAAGTTAACGAGGTCGTTTCTCATGAGAGATAAACTGGCGCCGTTTCTCTCTTCTCGCCACTTTATATTATAGACAAAATCCCCTCTGTTAAAGTCAAAGTTCGCAAATTAAAGTTTTGATGTAGCCGTAGAATAAAAAAATAAGTAAACTTGTGGAATTATATTGATGTATTGGAAATATAGTAGTTTTACGTACTACATATATCTTTTTCTAAGAGTATATAGGACACTAGACGAAAATATAGTACAATACTATACTATTATAGTACGGTTGGCAACCCTAAGTCCTGCAAATTTTTATGGAAAATTTCTGTTTGCCGGAGCCGGCTGAAAATCAGTTTGTAACTCTACTATGACAGTCACGTGTCTAGAGTCGTCGGCGCGGCTCTTTGCCAGAGCGACCGGGCTCGGAGGAATTCCCGATGGACTCGTCAGATTTTTCCATTGTGTCACCGGCTGAGCGCCCTTTATGACTGACGGTAATCATCAGAGAGGGCCGAGACCACCCGGTAGATGTACCACTCCAGAACTTCCGGAATCTTTCTATACTTGGGCTTCCCGGCAAGGGAGTTGGACTCCGCTTCGAAGAACTCTACCTGCGGGAATCGTCCGGGGATTCAAGAAAGTTTCGCTCGAATTCGTGAGTACATGAGTATTACATCGGTACACGGGCGTTTCAACGAATCAACTAATGAATTGAGGAGCGTATTCGGTCTTTACGAAACCTGCGGACCAAAGCAGAGTGTTTGACAATCACTTAGCCTATCAAACGAGCGAGAATGCTTCTCCTGCACTTGAAATTCTTTGTTCGTGAAGGGATTAGTCGAGTTGGCGCGAATATCGATGGCAAAATCTGATTAATTCGTAGTGTTCTGATTTATAGAATAAGAAAATATTTTAATCGAATTAATCACACTGTTTAGTACAAATTGCTAGCTAAGTACATCAAGCTAGGGACTATAACGTCCACAAAACTATTGACGTTCCATGGTAAATATATACAACCTCCACAATTAGATACAGTTGTTCCATGGAGAGCAGATTCAATCGATTTGAGGGGATTTATTTACACAGAATCTGGATGTAATACAATTTCTCGAGACGCCTCCGAACGTACCTATACAATTCCGTCGTATGTAGATAGAACAAAAGATGCCGCACATAGTTTGCGTAGATCCCAGGAATTCCAGTGTGGGAGGCGCCGGGGCGTCGACTCGACGCAGATTATTAGTATGCATAGCGAAGTGAGAACATGAAATGTGTTGAAACAATTACGTTGCATATTGAAGCGAAGGCAATGAAGCCAGGTATGTACTTGAGCGCGTAGAAAAACCGCTAGGAAGATGAACCGAGTTGGTTTCCATTTCGAAGTTACTTGTATAATAAATAAAACGTGCGTTAAAACATTGATAATAAATTTCATTCGTGTATTCAAGAATATCTATGCATCAATAGATATTCAGTAACAAGTCTGCAATCTTCTGTAGAACACCATCAGCATTAAAGTCCTATTACGACGCTCGGAAGACAAAGTGAGTAGCGGGGGCGACGAAACTTCCTGAATAATACGACAAAACAAGAGACTTCACTGCGTAGGAGCTTATGTATTTCTAAGACATGAGCACGATTCGCACCTCGTGGTAAAGACTCGCCCCCTAATCTCCAGCTTGCTTCATGAAATAAGAAGCACCGTCAGTTGCCGCGACAAAGATCAGGTGGAAGGGCACGGTCGCGAGGCAGGAAGCCGGAAAATTTATAAACGGACAGGCGAGGATGCAGCTCTCATTCATAGTTGGCCGTCGGAATTCAAGCGTAGGAGGCGTCCCGACGCGACGCGACGCGACGCGGCGGCACCGCGCAGCGGTATGCAAAGCCGTAGTCTCGGGGTACCAAGCTCACGATGGTATCGGCGCTTGTTAAGGGGACTCCAGACTATCGCAGCGGGGTGCTTCCCTCGGCGGCGAACCTCCAAGAGGGCCGCGAGCCCCCGGGAACACCGTGCCGCGCGCGTCCAGACGGATCGTTAAAAAGTAAGAGAAGTAATGGCCCTATGCCGAAAGTGGCGTCACGGGTTACCAGCTCGCGGCGAATCGGCCCCTCGTATGCGGCCGGTGTGCCGATTCCGTGACGGAAGGAAACGGGGGAACGCGAGGAACCTCTTATTTATCTCGATCAACCGGGAAATTTATAGAACTCGGTGCCATTCTTCCTCCTTCGCGCCCGAATTCTGCAACCAACTTTTCACCGTTTCGACTAGCTGAAAAGGAACAGCTCGGGGAAGGTAAAAGAAAGCCCGTGGCTCCTTATGCAAAGTTTCCACCTCGATTAGTGACACGCGTGCGTAAGATCAGATTCTTTAACAACCTTGGAAATTGCAGGGGCCATTAAAAAGCTATCGACAAGCAACCCCGAATTAGCAACCCCTCGAATCTACACTTCTTCCCAGACGCGTCCGCTCGATTATTATTTCCGTTTCTCTCGGTTTTAATGCCGCTCCGACCGGCCGGTTAGAAGCTGGCGTCTGCTCCTTCGAAAAAAAGTGAAATATCGTTTTATGATAATGGACGATGCATCGTATATCAGGCCCCTGTTCATTTCTTTTTCGGACGTCCGCTTTAGGTACGCCATAAGCCGGCCCACTAGGCATATATTATATATCAGTTGTGTTTATTAGGGAGCGAAAACGTGTCTACTGTGCTCGCCCTAGAGGCGGTAACTACAAAGGAGGCCAAGACAAGGTGGTTTGTTGGAGAGCAGCTTACACGAACCAACACGAGCTACTTGTTTGCACGAGACCGGGCCCGGTCACCCACATAAGTCTACACCAGCCACCACGCTCGCTTATCGTCCGCTATCCTGTTTATCGTTATTAAAATACGCTCAACGTTTCTTGTAATCCGCTCCGTCTCAACGTCCCCCGGCTGAGCACTTACGCGACGCGTAACACGCAGCACGAACCCAACACCTTCAACTATAAAAATACATTTGCTCACGGTGGCTCCGATAACTTCCCTCGCAACGATAACGAAGTTCCGCGCTATGGTCACCTGCAGGACGAAGTTGCATGCAAACTTTGGAGCTGATACCTGCTAGGGTTCGGCAGGTAGAACCTTCGGCACTTGTGGAAAAGTCAGTTCGAGAAGAGCGACTTGAAAGTTGGAGAACCGGACTTTTTCTTGCAGGGCTGTAAAGTTTTTTTTATCGCTTTTCTTCGTTGTAGTGGCAGTGAGAGATGCCTTTGTGTACCCCTTGTGTAGGTAGCGCGGGTTTTAGTACAGATTTGGCGTAGGTAACGCACCGTGTTTACGAAGAGGGAAGAGAAGAAACGAGTCGCGATCGTTGAGCCATTTATTCAAACGAGACCGTCAATAATGTCAAAGGATAGGAAACGCGGGGCCTTAATTACAAAGTCGAGGCGGAGGTATTCAGTCGGCTCGTGGAAGCCGCTGGACGTGCAATGCATCGTGCCGGGCAAAAACTGGCAGACGTGTGCAAAGCATCGAGAGATAATCACTGCCACGTGGCTGCCGCCACGCCGACCCGTTTTTGCGAGCATTACGTATCCCTAATCCGGCCCCAGCAGCCGCCATAATTGTTTCGCTCCTGTTCGACGTCCGCCACCGGCCGTAATCCATGGAACTTGATTCAGGAATTTTTAAGGAAGACTCAAACTGGTTAGTGCATCTTTTATTATCTTCCACGTCAACTAGATTTCACTTTCACATTTTTCTCCGGTTATTCTGGAACGCCGTTTTGGTGACGGGATGCGTCACTTTTAAATTAATTCATGAGGCATTACGAAATTAATGTCTAACAATCAGTAGTGATAAGTAGAGAAACAGAAAGATACGGTACACCTGTGTCTTCGTTTTGGGTGTCATTTTTATGCTCCCGTCCACGTACGTCACTAACATCGTTGTTATATTTTTTCAACCAAGTGCGTGGGAGTATTAGTTCAGCAATACTAAAACCTGCGTCACTCCAGTTATTGAAAGAAACACCTTCGGGACAAGTTTATACCGTTGCCTAATTCTATTAAGATATTTAAATAATTCTCGTCACGTAACCTTTTGCATATTCTTCGAAAGGCTTTTGTAATCGGTCTCGTTTTTGTTTTGGAGCGGCGAGCAGCGGACCGGCGTAGACCCGGCTATCGTCTGATCTCGGTCTTTAAATCTCCTTCATTTATAAGCGCCTCTTAACGATCTCTTCTCTGCAGGATCCGCCGATTTAGTGCACGCGAATGCAAATGCGCTACGGACGAATTTGTCGGCCGGATCTGACGAACCGACAAATACCGATCACGGCGACCTGGACATTTCCTTATCGTAATGGCTTCTTAGAACGGGCCCTTATCATTTTTACAAACCGGTCCGGTAATCTTTATTAATTGGACGTTACACGCGGCCCATTCTACTTTCCTCTCGTTATTGTACTCGAGCTCCTCTTCACCCACCACCCTCTTGAATTTACGAAAGCATTAAGAAAAGCCCCGAGCCGCCTTCCATCGTCTATATCCCCCTTATCCAACTTCCAGCACACCGCGATTCATTTACACCATATTCCCGCCTATCATTTACATAATCCATAATTTTATCAAGAAAATCCACGACAACTAGGAGAACCAGACGCGGGGACGTGTCGTCGAAGCTCGCCGGAAGCTCGTCTCCGACGACGATTTAGAGGCGCTCACTTTCGCGTGGCAAAAAGGACGTAAAAAAAAATCCCATCCGCCGATGGAATAATCCAGTCCCTGATCAAAGCACGGTTTCGAGGAGCCGACGATGCCGACGGCTAATTAAGCGCCGGCGGATTTCTCGATGCGGCTGCGGACTCGCGAAAACATTACATGATCGGTCGTCGTATACGATTACGTCGTTTTTATCCGTAAAAAAAAGGCACGCGGCCGCGTGGAAGCCCGTATCCGTGCCTGTTTCCATCGCACGTCCATAGCCATGCCGGTACATCAGAGGGAACTTCCGATCTTTTGAATATTCCCACTCGCGAGCGCGCACACGCCGTGCCGGAAGGGACTTGTCCATATAAGCTCCGCGGCTCGACGCTTTTTAACGCTTGCCTACCTGCTCGACGCAGCAACCGGACGACTGATTTTTAATTAGATCTTTGCCTCCCGTCACGGCCACTCAGCCAACACTTTAGAAACTTTCAACCGTACCGAAGAAGATCCATTTCACTTTGACGCAGTTAAGTCTATTGCAGGTATCGCTGATAAGAACGTCCATCCAGGGATAATTCCCGTGCTCATAGTTTCTAATTTTTCGTCAGTGAAATTGACGAGGATGTACTTGAATAATCTATCGCGGTACCTCCATATCACCGAATCCTACGCACAGTATCGATTTCGGTGCGTCGCAAATCCATCCTTGTAAAAGGCATCATCCCCTAAATCTCCACCTGCTCTGAAAGAAAAACACGAGCTCCTTTCCCCGGGCAGGTAGACGGAAAGAATCCGTCAGCTTTCCGTGTCCTAGATTTCACCGTCTTCCACCGGTTAAATATTTATTTAGCCAATTCGTCAGCGGCCCATCGTGGAGCCCGTATCCTCGAAGGATCAGCGGGCGGAGGCCGCTGGACGAGGAGATCCCCGAGCGGCGGGAATAACCTGCTTCGGGGCTCGGTTTGCCCGTGCATTGAGCGAGCATAACCGATTGGATCCGAAATCGAGCATACGAGGTGCTCATTGGCCGTGACAGAGCGCCGAGGGTGAACAGTGGGGATGTGTAAGTGGCGAGAGGCTAGAAGAAAGAGGCCTGGGCGGCACAGTTCAAAGGGATGGTGACATGTGACCGGCATTGTGAGCCGTGGAGACTCTCTATGGCAGTGTGGTTATGCGCTTTTCTATTCCGACGGAACGGTCGCCCCGCTTTGACGGCCGCCTCTCGCCGACGCGACGTCTCCTCCTCGGGGCCAACCCTGAACAACCGATTCGCATCCCTTAAGCCCTGGCAGCGTGCGCCACTGGCGCGACGTGCTCTCTACACGCCGCGGCTACAAACGTCGTTACTTTTGCGGTGCCTCAAAGTGCACCGCGACGAACCACTTCGAAACGGTACTCTGTATTTGGCCAGCGCTTTGTACCTCGGCCCCGCGCAGCCTCGGGGCTGTTATACGCTCCGGGTGACACGTTTCCAGGGTGGGATGTGTGGTTCCTGATGGCCTCGCGCAGACCTTCCAGCCGGAGGAACACACGCGCGCTGTGGACTGACGTATTGTCAGCTGGGAACATGACCTGTCGATTTCCTACCGACACGTCCATTTAATTTAGCTGTTAGGCCAGTGGTGCGCTGCGGCGAACATTTGTCTCTTTGCGAAAACCACAGTTCCTCTGTGATATTGCAAGATGTGCCAGTAATTGGGTCGCTTCTTCGATCACAGAAAATGATTAAAGGTAAATTAACACGCGCAATGATTTCGAATGATGTTTCTTATTTGATACTTTACATAAATATTTGCAATTCAAGGGTGCACCGTTTGCGACTCACAATGCTGCACTGTACAAGAGAGCCGCGCTGCATCGCAATGGGTTTGCATTTCAAATTAACACGGTTCGCGGATCAAAATGAAGTATAATGGCACACTTTATACTTCAGGGTAAGCTGCCGCGCATTTCGTGCTTCAACATAAACTTTAGTAACGCATTCGGACATCAAAGGGTGCCGCAATACTTCGGCCTGCGGTTTCGAAGGGTCTGCGTTTCAGCAACTATGACTGAATTCGACTTTTATTCAGTCGCAGGAACAAAGCCGTGATTGCGGCGCGTTCTTTGAAAACGCCTGCAAATAATACAACTCGTTCCGCTCAGGTATCCTATAATCTATCATATTATGAGAAACTTTAATAGCCCCCAGGATAATTACAACAAGTTACCATTTATCTTTAGGTACTGTACTTTTGTCTATAGAAACTTGCCCTGCAGTGCTTCCACAAAGTTCCTACGACTTGTAATTAATGAGCCTATCTATACCGAGATCGATCATTCAGTCTGTCGAAAAATCGCCCACACGAAAATAGTGACGCGTCGACCACATTTATAACCGGTCAGACACAGAGGTTCCATAATCCAAACCTAGCCATCCGCGTTAAAGAAAAGAGGATCCCTGATTAAACGTGGAAGATCGTGCAGGGAGACCGTGATTAAAATCGAATCCGAGGACGAGCGAATTCCAGTGGGGCGACCTAAAATCACGCATTGAATCGCGACCTTTCGACCGAAGGATCGGCGAAACAACGCCGCACAGCTTGCTGCGGGTACCTAGAACAACCGCAACCGGTCGCCCGAGCAAAGGATCTTCGATCGTGGCCGGCAGCGCGGTCCAATTCGTGGAACACAGAAGACACGTATCGCGGCGATCTAAAGACGAGGCAACGATATTACGGCGGGGCCACGAAAAGGACACGTGTTCCGGACACGTGTGTCCTCCTCTTGCACTTATCTAGCGGCCTATCTAACCGCATTGTGTCCTGGCCCATTGTAGGTACTGGGGCCGGCTTCCTATCCGTTGTCGGCCACCACCAAAGCTCCCCCTATAAATTCAGCTGCGAGGTTAATGAAGCGGGCTGGATTCAGTTTCAGATTTTCCGTGGCGACCGCGACCGTTTCCGATTCGGTACCACGCGACTTCGATGGAAATCGGGACCGTTCGTTTCCTGTGTCTCCCCGACGATGCGGAGACACGGCTGCGGTCAGCCGTTGCCACTTATCGTTAGCCGATTGTGCCACATGGACTCGCACGGAAGGGAAACTTTACAGTTCTGGCAGTTTTACGTGAGATGTGTTAGCTGTCTGGCTCGAACTCGCGCACCTTCTTTTGCTACAACGGAGCAGCTTGATTTAAGCGAACGGTTAATTAAACGTAATGGCAACTTTCGATATTTGCGGTCGAGTCTTCTCAATCTCGAGATTTTGCAGAAGCTGGCGTTTGATCCTGCCCGATGAAGTCCCTTTAAAGTTTTGCTAATAACAATCTCGTGAGACTGGCGCACTTCCCGATCGGGGAATTACAAGTTCCAGGACTTCCAGGATTATCGCGTTACTTATCGGTAATGACTCCACGAAACCGCTCTCCGGCTCTTGCAAGTTGCGAGTTATATGCTTTACTACTAGTCGGTAGCTTCTGCAACTGATAATTGAAAAAGGACTCGTAGCCCCGGGAAGATTTAAAGTTGGCGAAATTCGACGGAGTGAAACGTCGAATATCGCTTTCTGCAGGATTCAATTTCCACGGTGAATATTCTTTAAACCGTGGAACCTAATGGGTAATCCCACTAAAGAAAATTTCATTCCTTCGGCTTGCAGTACCCTTCACTTCTGCATCTACCGATTTTTCCTTATAAATGACCCACTCGCACGTGTCGCTAATCGTTTTCCTATCACAGAGAAACAGCCTTCTTTCTAATTCTTCAATTTCATCTTTCGATATTTACACTTCTACGTTTCTGTAGAAGAGCGTAGCCCGTGGACTACAGGGTCGCAATGTACCTCGTAGCCATCAGCGAGAATTACGCTAATTTATCGAGTCCTTCGCAACAGCGACAAGAGCACTGGCGCGGAGTACATTGCAATAACAATAAAGTAAAGGCTTATGGGGCCCCTGGTCGAGGATCGTCTTCGCGAAAAGGCACCGAAACGGCATTATCGATATTTATTTAACCGCGTCCCTTGTAATATTCAGAACGATTGCCGGCATTTAAGCCGCGTTCGACGCCACTGTCGGCCTCCGCCCACTAACGGACGAAATATCTGCGGTGTGTACGTGCGCGCGCGCGCTATCACAACTGCATGGTCGAATAATAATTAGAGGACTCATCGGCGCCGGTGGTCGCGCTTCGCCGTAACCCTTAAAAATGCTTTATTCGAGACGCGAAGGACCCTCGAGAAGCAGAATCGTAGAAAGCATGGCCGATAAATAAAGATTTCGTCGTGTAAATCGCGTTCGGCAGCCAGCACGTCGCTGGAAATATCGCAGGAAAGCGGCTGGGTGTTGGTGTTAATTTAATTCGACGCCGAAATTGCCGCGCTGTCGCGATTATGGTAATAGGGGCGATTCGGGACGGTTGGCAGCGCCGCTGTCGGAGGAGCAATAATTTTTCATAAATCATGGTTCGTGCGGGCGATATTTCATGCTAATTTCACAGCTTGCCAGCTTCGACGGCTTTTTGATTCGGGAACAGGGTCAGTTAGCCCCGCGACGAGATGAAAGCTACCCCGATGTTTACACGATGGTGGTTCGCCATGATTTCTGGCCATCTTCACTCTTCAATCTTGATGATTTCATATCGATATTTTCGCGTACTTCCACACTAGCAAGTCTCCTTCTCGCGATAATCATCGGTCAAATTTTTAAAAGCTTTCTCTTTCAGCGTTTTCCGCTTGACTGATCTGAATTCAACATCGGGGAACATCTCTCAAAGCCCTAAGCGGTTAGGATAAATTTATGACTTTACTAATTGGCTTGCTTCAACAAAGACAATGACACTGCTTAGTATTTTAGCGTGACTCCTTAAAAATAAAAATATAAGTAAAAAATATAAGTTTGGGGCTTTTTGCCCCAATGGTATTTCTATGGTTTCGACGATATATAGGATAAAAACTATTATCATTCAGAAATCAACAATGGCATGCACACATTACTAACGGAACATACAATTTTAGCCTATTCACTCGATACGCCATTAAACTCTAGTTTACTTCGAATAACAGAACAAAAACGACGTACGACAAAGGCGTCAAATGACTCGCACTAACGTCCAAAAACGACGGTGACTCTAGGGTCCTCCCCGTTACCCTCGCCATTAACATAGATATGCTGCAATATTCAATCGACTCTTTACGAATGGAGATTTTGAATTCGGGACTGTCTACCCACCGGACTTTAAGCCCCACCCTACCATAACTGCTTTAAACGTTCAACATCATTGTCAATTACAAAAATTTAAATAAAATACAGTCCAACAGTTGCTCAGAGCACCGCCTGAATTTCCTGCAAGCGGTGAAAGGAAGCTACAACACATCATCAAGAGAAATATAAGGGACTGTAACACTATAACGAATGTATAATCTCCGATCGTTATCGTGTCCATCAGATAAAGAAGTTAAATAAATCCCTAGTTTGCCCCGATTCCACTCTATCCCCAATTTCGACCCTCTTGTCACTCACAACCCCACCCACGTTTTTCTTTCACCTCGATCGCTCACTCCCTTACCCCCATACGTTTTGTTACACTTCCCCTCCCCACCCCTCTCTTCATACGCCTAATTCGTACTTCCGACTAGCCCCCACTATTTCCCGTCCCATCCCTGGTTGCTCGAACTCCCCTCTTAGTCCGCGAGGCGTCTCGGTTTATCCTTCGTCCTTCGTTCGAGCGCGACATACGCATCCCACCGTTTCTGCTGGCGAGCTGCGTGGCGAACATCAAACGTGCCGACAGCCACGACGTGCACCTGCCTCCGTCACGCGTCCAGGTAAACGGCTCGTTCCGTCCTCCTCTCGCCCCTTTACGAGCATTCTCATTACTCCCACTCCGCGGTGCCAGGGCCGTATCTTTTCTTGTACGCCGTCCTAGATAACCATACCTTTAAGGGAACCAACAAATATCGCCGAAGCGTATTCTCCTACTATGCTCACAGCGATTCAGAAATTTCCATAGCTTGGTTTCTCGAAGCCCTTCATTGTGCCGCGTTTCCTCGCGTCTTCTGTAGGATACACGATATACTTTAATCACAGTATGGCACTTTTAACTCGCCAAATGCTGCACCCTGATCGGTTTCAGCTTCAGATACGTTCAATGTAAATGTCACCTTCGAATCGCGATGGACCAGTAGCTTGCAACCCAACGAAAGGTGTGGAGGATCCTCGTCCCGTTATAGCTCGTAGTCTCTTAATTAGTGCAGCGCCGATACACGAGCGCGTGAACAACGGGCAATCGTTAACAAGCCGCCCTTTATTGTCCCGGTTTCACGCGAGGCTCGAAGATTGTCGAAAGATCTCACCGGCGGGGACCACCTAAGACGGTTATACGAGCGGTTATCATGCCGCTGCTTAAGTCTGGCGAGCAGCTTTTACAATGGGATTGTAAAATCGTTATTATCATTAATTTTCGCCGGCGGAACGGCCGCGCTACACCGGCGAGAATTGACGATAATAGCCGTGTCCCTCGGGCTGTTTGTAAAGAGTCGCGTTGCTCCTGGACACGCCACGGCACCGTGGTTGGCTTTTCCGCCGTGAATTTTTCCCTTTCCCCGAATCGCCGTCTCGGGGAACGAGCGGCCCGAGACGCCAGATATCAGTTTCTTCGAAAGGACGATTCGAGGCGACCGAATCCGTGAGCAGCATTCGAGGTGGAAGAGTGCGTTCACCGTACGGGACGGAGAGGGAGGATAAGAGCGAGAAAAAAAAAAGAGATAAACGAGAGAAGTGGCGGAGGAAGGGATGAAAGGCGCCGACTGCCCTCTAAGATGCTCCCCCCTCCCGTGGCTCCCTTTTCTCGATTACACCTGGTCACGACGCCATTCCCGTGCACCGCTCCTGTTAGTGTCAAATCACCGTGTTACGTGTCCTACTGCGTACCCGCGAAGCCAACGCTCCTTCCGTTCTTTTCTCTTCGACGAACAACCGTCCGTTTCGCTAACGACGCGAAGTCGACACACTTCGTCTTCCCTCCTTTTTCTCCCTCCTTTATGATCAATTTGGCCAACGACTCAGGGAAGAACCGCGGATAGAAATTACGGTTTTCTTTGTCCCTCTTCCTTAGAAGCCGAACAGTTCAGCAGAAGCTCGTTGGAACGGTTAGGTACTTTTTAATCAGAAGAAAGACTGTATCGTAGGTACTTGCCGGTTCTGTTTCAAGGATTAATCGAATTTAAAAGCGTCCCTTTGTCGTGGGAGCGTAATACTCCCACCATGCATCAAATACACGTTGACATCAAAAGCGATTTGAGCTCGGACACGTTGGATTTTATTGTAACGGTTAGCCACATCTCTAATTTAAACCGTAATCTTCAGTGGCGTATGTAACAGGCGGCCGATGAGTAGATGATGCCTGGGTCCAGCACAGAAGGCCCCCCACAGGGCCCCATCTTCCAAAGAAATATTGATTTTATCCAAAAACTATCTGTTTTTATTTCCTATAATTTGCATACCACGCGGGCGTAAATTTATTTGAATTTCTGTTGTGTGTACTGGGTGTCCCAGCACGTTTTCCTCTTGGGCCCTAGTCCTTAGCTAAATGCGAGGTCACGTACGACGGCTGTTAATAAATTATAAATCGATAAAAATGTATCACGAAAAGTTCTAGTGTAAACACATTATCCAAACATTATTATTTATTATTTCACTCTTTTTAGAGCACTGTGGTCTATTTTTTATTGTTAAGTTTTGCTTACATCGTCGAGGATTTTTTAAATTTTTAATTTCAGTTTTTCTTTAAATCGGCCATTGGTAATCTTCCCTTATTAGTAACCTGTGAGCTCACCATCTTTTATACACCCCGCAGTTGCATCTTCGAATCCCCTTGCATTGGCGACTAAAACCCACCGCAGAAATCTCTGTCCGCATTTCGATATCGAATCACGATTTCGCCATTGCGTGGCGCGCTCAAACGCTGCCGGTCGTCGTTTCTTATCCCGCGCGCCGTCCCATATTTGTTACATAGTTCTTTCTTCGCGCGGCGATCAGATTTTAATCGCGGCGTCGTTTTTCTCATCGATTATCGTTTAAAAGTGCTGGTCCAAAGACGGCGCGCGCGGCCCCCGACGGGATCCTCGGTGCCGCGACTTCGATTCTCGATCGGCCTCAATTGGTATCGACCGGTTCAGCGATGACTCACGGAATAAGATTCCCGATACGGTGCCCCGATCTTTCCCTTATCGTTAATTCGGCACGATAACATCCCGGCGACACGTTCTTCGTTAATAACGTCATTTCGGTCGCCCGGATCGGCGACTTCACAAAGAAGCGCGCATTCGAATCGCCGCCGCTTCAAAGGTCGCCGTCAAGCAGGGAAAAGAAAAGGGAAAGAAAAAGATCGGCTCCCCCTCTTTCTACCGATCGAGTATCCGCTCCGCGAGCGGCAGCTCGCCGTGGAAACTTGCTTGCCGGTTTATTTGTTAGGTCGGTGCACGCGCGACGTCGTTTTTCTGCAGTTAATCGAGCCGATATGTGACTACCAATCGTCGTACACGCCCTTTAAGTATATAGAAATTTTGCTGAAACCCGCGCGCATTGGCTTCCGAAAGGGACCCTTTTCATTTAACGTCGCGGGTAATGGGGACCGCGCGACACGTTTTATAAAATTCCCTTGCCTCGGGAATAATGCGATCTTTGAAAGGAACACGCTGAAAAGTGCCCTTGGACCGCGGCCAAATTAAAAACATTGGAGCGCGTCCAAATTGGAGACGCAAGCGGTCTTTTAATTTAATTTTTACGCCCCATGAAATTTAAGAAGGATGTTATACATATCTTGTTACTGAAAAGTTGGCTGATACCGTGGCCCCGGCGATCGCACGGGTTTCGAATGAAAAGTAACGAACCATTTGCATATTTAATTCCTCTAAATGGGTCAAGGGTTTGGGTAAACCCCCGTTTCAGCCCTCTAATTCTTCAGACGTATAACATCCCACGCTCTAACCTGCATATCTTCCCTTCAAACATTTCACAGACAAATTAATTTCCCAGTTAATCGGTAGCTGAAAAAATCGTTGCCCTCGCGATCGTGCGAGGGGGTTGACAAGCGGTAAGTAGATAAAGGTGGATGCTCGATGGATCGACGACGCGTACACGGGACACGAGTTCCTCGAATCGACGCGGGTACGTCGGTAGAACAAGCGGATATCAAAGAGAGTATCGTGCTGGCTTCCTGGCAGCCAGTCGGCTTCTAGCTGCTAATGATCGCGGTGTACCGTAACGTGCTACACGATTTCAACGATAAACTACAGCGCACCCGGCAGCACCCGCGGCACCCGCGGCACCGCAAACCCGTTTTTCGAGCAATAGACTTTTTCTACAGGTACACCTCCTCTGCTCGTTCGTTCGTTATCCACGTCGCTGCAACCCCCTCCGGTGGCGAGTTCCTCTGTCCGACAACGTGGCCGCTGGGTGATAAACAGTTGTTGTTGTTTACTGTACGGCCATCGACTCGACAGATCATTGGCCCTTCTCTTCATTTACTTCTGTACTCTGCTGCACTTTTTAATCTTGTTATACAGTGTGAGTTTCTGTATGTACTTATCATCCTAAATAATTCCTTTACTCGGGGAACAAATGTCAAGGAATAAATATATTCTGCTTTCCATTTTGACGCGAGTATGGAAACTGTTAAAACTCTTATAGTATTTTGACGATCAATTTTGTTTGCAAGAATTCTCCGTTCCAAGCTTCTGCTAACTTTTACTCCGCAGAAAATTGTTTGCGAGTCCATTATCATAATCATTTGCCCCCTCGAACGGAATAGTTTGATGTTTGAGGGTTCAAAGTTCGTGAATTCCAAGCTCAGAATTTGCATCCACGAATGGCCCATATTGCCCCGTAAAGGGAAGCTCGAGCTGCGAAACTCGCTGATGAAAACAACCCTCCACGTGGCAGGGATTCATCGCCGCCCCCCCCCCTTGTCTCTCTCCACCCATTTCTCTCCGACTCGATACCTTTCCCCCGCCCTCCGACACGCTGTTGTCTGGTTACTTCGCGCGGTTTAACCTGGCCCGATTGTCAGTCAGTGCCAAGCTCCGATGGCGCAAGGAACCTCGAACCATTCGGAGTAACATCCCGTGTCTGAGAATCCCAGAACACAGGGGCCAAGTGCACTTTACCTGACGAATAAGAAATCATTACGAGCTACCAGTCATCTTACCAATACTCATTCATTTATTCCCACCGATTAGACAGCGGCTCGAGAGAGTCTCGCCAGTCTTTAAGAAACTTTTATCCAACGAATAGCGGATAAATATTTCTGAAAAAAAGAAAGAAGCTGGTACAAACGGTCTCGAGAACTCAAATTCCACTGGGGGGCCATCTCATAGATTCACCCAAACCGATTTTCCTCTTCGCACTACATTGATTCGGTAAATGATCGTGCAGCTTGCAAGGAAGTATCGAGGAATCGTGGAGAGGAGAGGAAAGCAGCAGAAGACAGTTCAGAATTCTAAGAAGTAAGATCCGCCGGTGTTCCAGCTCGAATCTCGGCTGTCGATCGAAGCCGGCCAAGAGAAACTGGCCAAGAGAAAGCAGAAGGGAGAAGGGAAGGAGAGCGTCCCACCCGCCTCTCGTAGTGCCCCCCCCCCCCCGCCCCACCCCCTCCCGTCAATTAATCTTCCCCGGGGCTCTCCTCTTCCGGGTCCGAAAAAGAGCGGCGCGGAGGCAGCCGTCAAAGAAAACACCCACAACAAACAAGCGGCAAAAGAGCAAGAAGAGGCCGCCGGCAACAAAGAGGCCCCCGGACAGGGAACGCGGAGGAGAAGAAGAGGAGAGGCACGGGCAAAGAGAAAGGGTGAAGCGCGAAGAAGAGGAGGTGTCGGTCGCTGTTCCTCGGCCGTGGCCGGCACGTGCGCGCACCGGCTCCTCGTGACTCGGAAGAAGGGCTCGTACCTGGCGAGGAAGGAACGAAGAAGGAGAAGAAGAGGAAGCGCGCGAAGCGGAAAGTGGCGGCAGTGCGCCGCGAACCGTCAGCCGGGACGTGCGTCGAGCCAAGTAGCCCTGTTCTTGTGTTTTCACGCGTCCGCCGAACCACGTGGGCCATCGTTCCGGAGCTTCGCAACCCTCCTCCGACGTCGCTTGCTCGCGTAACCCGGGACAGTCCACCTGTCGCTCCGTGGCGAATCTAGACGCCGGACAATTTTAAACGGCGCCGTCCGCTCCGTCGAAACCGGGAATGACGGAGAACGGTAGTGTTCGCTGGTTGTGAGCCTCAGGGGTTGCAACGAGGGCCGAGAAGTTGAAGATGATCGAAGAGTGACCGGGACCGAACGAGCACTTCCGGGCGAGAGCTTCGCCGCTTCCTGCCACCGCTGAGGTAGTCGTGGTTCTTGGCAAGGACGATACGCTGCAACGAAGATGAGAGCGGAACTTCAGGTGAGTCCTTTTTCTTATCGATCTTGGGGTGCGCTTTCTTGTTTGGTGTTTGACCATGCCACAGTATTGAACTGTGAGATGTTGCTGCTTGAATCTTTAATCTGCTGTAAGGAGACAAATGTTCTTGTGGTTCAGTGCCATTATTGATAATGCACGTTGGTAGTGAATAAGGTAGAATATTCAATGAATAAGACGACACATGTAAAATTGCAGTGATTCTATTTAACTGCGCGGATGCACAAGTCACGTCAATTGTGAAATGATGGTGACTTTTGGTTTCTACGTTAAACTATTTCATATTTTTGCTGAAAGCTTATCAGGGGTGATTGCAAAGTTGAAACATAAACATTAGTTTGTACATGATAAATACGCTGTCAACATGGAGCACAGAATTGTAACCCATGTCGCCGCAGTTAAAAATATAGGAGCAAAGTTGCGTAAAGAACGCGCAATATTAACTCCACAGAAAAAATCTCGAACTATGCATAGATAATTTCCCGACACTCCCTCGATGAAACAACCCTTCCGTTGCATCTGGAAAGCTTCTCCAATGTTAGAAGATTTTATCTGAACGTCTCCTCGAGAACGAGTAAAACCACGTACGTACTAGAAATCCCCCAGAGAGGTTGCGAGGCATTGTGCATCATCGAGGAAAGCAGATTTCCCGTGATGGTTACCTCGTTGAGAGGGTGGTGCGTGTATATGCGTACGTATAAACGGGTGGGAACGTAAAACGAGTAGCGGGCAAGACAACACGATCCTCTTTTAACGCTCTTTGATCATCTCTAGCTTCTGCTTTCACGGCCTCCTGTTATGCTTCTTCCTTCCATCCTCGTCCCCGCCCCTGGTCAGATCCTTTGCTTACGCTTCGGGCTTTAACTTTTAAGTACGATTTAGCGAAAGCCTTTGAACCTGCCCTCCAACGAAATTCCGACCACGGTCGTCTAAGGGTCGTTTGACTTTTGCCAGCACGTCCACCCTCGAGAATACTTGTCCGCCTTTGTCCTCCACTCCCTTCTTCATGGTCTTGCACGAGCGGAAGCCTGGCGCAATTCAGTCTCGTTTAATCGGTCGTTCCTGCTTTTGTTTTCGGAATTCATTATGCAGAGGTTTTTAGAGATTGTTTCTTAACGTAACAGGACCTCAAGCAGTCGGACGACTGAAAGGAAAGTGGTGCTTGTTCATGTTGACAATATTGAGAGTTTATAATTATTATGAGTTCAGTGGATAGCGTGTCGATCATGTTTTAATTAAGCTTGCATTAGATTCAGGAATGGGGACCTCGAGGATTTTGGATTTCCTTAACCCATTAGCGTCCGACGTCCTTTCAAAGGGCCATTAACGAACGTTAGAATCTTTCGATCCCCACAGTTATCTTTATTTCAGTG
The DNA here is from genome assembly GCA_929108735.1 of Andrena dorsata. Lineage (NCBI taxonomy): Eukaryota > Metazoa > Arthropoda > Insecta > Hymenoptera > Andrenidae > Andrena > Andrena dorsata. Next base: position 26,056,703 of record OV815489.1, read on the forward strand.
ACAAAATAATTTACTTGGAAGATAAACATAAAAAATAACGCACGCGGACGTTAATGGGTTAAACTCCATCCAAGTCCCAAGCGATTCGGAGGCAGCACATGGGACTCGATTCGAGGCGATCCTCGCACGCGATCCTCGAACACGTAATAAATCACACGCCGCGAATCTAGACACATGCGACAAACCGCGAGAGCGACTCGCCTAAATTTATCGCCGTTCTTTGGCGACAGCTCGTGGGGTGCCTTCTGTCACGTGTACGTGGCGCCAAAACTCTCCCGCCCCGCTTCTCCCTTCTTTGCCCCCGATTAATTAAATTTGAATTCCCCGAAGCACCCGTGACGTTCACTGCATGGAACTTTATTTTAATTCGTCAAAGCAGCTAGTTCGTGAAATGGCACGACACTTTCGCTGTTCTCGTGGGAGGTGTAGAGTAGATACGGATTTTGTTTTATTACAATTCGATTAAGGCTTATAGACTCTCCTTAATTACAGTTTGCTAGGTCCTTAATAGGACGTTGACCTCGTTAGATGCCTGGAAACTTTCGTTTGCCCGCTCGTCTTGCAAAGTACCTAAGGTCACAGGTGCCTTTTGGAGCACAAGTTGCTGAGAGTTAACGCGCGAATCTTTCTCTTACGTGTCGATACTACTTTCACGATAATTATAGTCATCGATCTCGTCGTTCTCCTTCGACGACGCGTTAACTCCTCTCCTCCGGATTCTCACTTACTACCTCGAAAATTCTCCGAGAAAAGTGGCCGCGTTAATTGCAAATAACGCGGTCATCATTCAATTACCGTCTTCAAAGCTGCTCCGAACCTCGCTAATCGTTTTGTGACACCAAAATACCGCGTCTGTTCCGCCCCGAGAAATGCCTACTGCTTGGCCCCGGTCTTTGAAGTTTCACAATACATTCTCAAGAGTCCACGCGGTCTGTCTACAGCCCATAGTCTGTCGCGATCGCTCATACGGGAATTTCTTTTCGCGCTTTGATGTCCGATCCTTGGATCTCCGACTCTTTCATCCCCCAAAAAATACGACGCCGCGGGGACCGGGCGGGCCGAAATGCCATCCACTCGATTTCGACAGGCGAACATGAGGAAATCGAAGGTGGACCGCGAGGGGATCGAAGAGAGGTCGCGCGTGAACGGTGTCCCCCGAAATAGGGGAATCGAAAGTGTTCTCCCGAGAGACGAAAGGAGGGATGAGAAAGGTGGTACTGCGTCTACCGCGGCAGCTGCTAAAAGAGGCAAGGTTAATGGCACGCGATATTTGTTCGGATATCCTTTTGGTACCGTGTTCCAGCCTGCTAATGAATCCAAATTGATTTGGAGCAGTGCATGACCGGCATCAAAGGGGGCAGAGGAGCAACAAGTATTTCAAGGAGGGAGAGAGAGAAAGAGAAAGACAGAGGGAGAGGGAGATCCAAAAAGCAGAGATTACGGTTTAAGCCTGTTTACGTCGGGATTCCGTCTGTGATCTCGCGCGCCGCGCATAGTCAGCGCATCGATTCGATCTCTCTGCTCATCTGTCTACTCACCTCTCTTTCTATCTTCCTCTCTACTTTCGTCCGTCTTCGCGTCCTTCTATCTCTTATCATTCCCTTTAATTCTGGCGAGCTGCGCGCGCGTTGTGTTTCTCTGTTTTCCTTCCCCACGGGAGACATTCAACGGGATTCGATGGTCACGAAGGAGCCGTGAGGAATTAGAGTAGGAGCGATAGCAGTCAATCTTTATTCGAGAAGTGAGCTGTTGAGCAGAATAGATACGAGTAACAGTAGACCAGCGTTTTATGGGGCCATTTTTGTCTTCCTAGTACACCCAACGTTTGCACCACCAGCTATCGTTGTCTCAGGCGCAATTCATTTAACAAAGTATCCCGGACATCGCAACAAATTCAACTCTCGCTCGTTCCGCGCGCCTTTCTACCTGGCTGAATGTCCTGGATACGAGTCATTGTCTCGTTGCGAGTCTGGAATTGCGGGCCGGGGCATTTTTCCTTGGGCAGGAGATTGTTGCAGCCGGAATGTAAGCGTCAAAAATTGCAGGAGTGGCGTCAGACAGGCTCGTAAAGACTTCTAACTGTACGCGGGACGAACGAGCTGTTGGATCGTATCCCGGGGATCTCTCCGAAGGAACAGAGCTCGCGGAAAGCAGGAAGAAGAGCTGCACAAAGATACTTGATATCGAGACTCTATTTTTCTAGCCAGGGTAAAGGAACTTCCTGAAATTTTGCAGTAGTGATAGAAGAATAACATTCCCTCTCAAATATCGACTTCCACTCGGAAAGAAAAGCACGCCAAAAAAGCTAATCCAAGAGGAGCTTCTCCGAACAGTGCTTCGTGCGACGGCGGGGGAAGAAACTTGGATCGAAAAATAAAGAAGAATTGGGCTCACGCTGCCGCCCAGAAACCGGAGAATATCATGGATTTTCCAAAGTGCGGGGGAAAAATGATAGAAAATGAACAACCGTCGATAACCCAGCTCCCAGGTCCCCTTCCGAGCATCGACGTCTACAGGAATCGAGGGAACAGGGTGAAATCTTTCAGGGGACTGCCCTGAATCGCGTGAATGCATATTACTTTGCGTTAATACTTTTAACTTTCGCGTGTGCACGCGCGGAACGCAACAAAGTCACGATCTATCGCGCGGAGAACCACCAGTTGGGACAATTATAGCCGGGCTACCGAAGCAAACGAAACGGTCGAACTCGTGCAGAGCCCCTGGGGCCAGGAATTAGCACATGGCTGTTGTTGGGAGCAGGTTGTCTAGTTCGTTACAGTTAAGAGGACGTGTCCACCGACGACGGCGACGGCGGCGGCCACGGCGACGTCGACGGGGTCCCCGACGTAGACTCGGCCGAGGATAACGATAACGATGACGACTACGACGACGGCGACGGCGACGGCGACGACGCTTCTGCCGTGGGGCGGTGAGCAATTAGCGACACAGCGCGGCGAGATCAGAGGCTGAGGGCGTGGAGGGGAGCGGCGGCCTAATTACACACGGTACCGACCGACTTCAAAGGAGCCGACAGTTCCTCTCCTCCGAGCCATCCCCTCCGAATGCTGGGCCCAAGAACAACGCTCCTCTTCCTCGTATACCCCAGAACCCAGCCAGCCGTCGGCGACGCTGACCTGACTAGCCCCCGATACTCCCTCCCTCTCTTTCTCTCTTCCTCCCTGCCCCCCCCTCCCCTCCTCTGACCCTCCTTTTTGGTTCCTCCTGCGATCGCGCCTTCGTCCTCTTGGTCACGTGCAGGACCATTCTTTTACGCGTTATCGATTATCAGGGCTCGAGTTCTCGGCTGATTTACAGTGGATGCTGGGGGTGGTTTGGCTTGCTCTCGCGCGCCCCGTAGATTCGCGAGGCGCTAAACGGGGGCGGATTTTACTGTCGTGGTGGAGAAGCTTTGCGTTACGTGTGCTGTTGATGGATTCATCGGAGGGTGCATTGTATTTGATGGAAGGTGTAATCGATTTTAATTGTACCGTGAATGAGATCATTTCTTAAACAGCAACAGCCCCCTCGGGTGTTTGAAAGTGATTAATGGCAGGGTTAAATTGTTTTATCCGAGGCAATTGATGTAATGGTTGGTTGAATTCTCTCTTGCCAATGTAATTATTCGGATCTCGTCTTTATCATATTACGTGATTATTATTGTAACTGTTTTGAGAAATCGATGAGGCGTAAATTTACTCTGAAACAGAGATACTTTCCTATTAGAATAGGATTTACAGCTATGAGCGTTGAGCAATATCAGTTGTAGGAATCTGTGTGGAGAAAAGCTTCACAATCTTCTCGCGGTTCGTTATGTAAGCATGATGATCCAATGGGACAGTGACAAGTAGTATTAGACACTCTCAACGAACTTTTCTCTTCCTAATAGACTTATCCATTGACGATTGTTCTCTTTCTTCTTCGTTCCGATTTGATAGGCAATAGACTTCAGTAACAGACTTCTTATTCACTATTAAACAACATCAAAACTCACCAGAATAATTCAACCCGCGTAGCTATCCTCGTTTCATTAAGAAACTCATTCGCGATAAAGCTAAACTTTCCAATACTGCTAGCACAAATTAAGTCTCGAAGTACCGAAGCAATTCAGGCCCATTGGGCGCGGTTCCGGAGAACTTGCGGTCCCGCGACGATCGATTATCGAAACAGGGGCGATCGATCCACGGGTAACACGATCGTGCTGGATATAACACCCCAGCGAGGGGGCAGAGCAGGCTGGGGAATCCCAAAACTGTGGACACGCGAGTGGGCACGCGTCTTCTCAGGAAATCGCTGTTCCCCGGTGGAAGAAGACGATTCGGGGATCGAGCCATGCCACGGCCCACCTTCTTCCACTTATTTTTCGCCCGCTGTCCGTCTTCCTCGGGTCTACTCTCCTCCATGTGTGCGCGTTGGCTCGCGGGGCCCGAGCGAAGCAGCGCAGGCGGCTCTCTGCGGAGTCGTCGTGGCCGCAAGTCATCAGTCAAGTCTTTGAGGTCGGCTTCAAGCTCTCTCTCGGGGCCCGCAGAAAAAGGCCTTTTGCCGATCTCGCTTGGCGGTGAGATCAAACGCTTCTCTTCTCGGTCCGCCGTACGGTGAACCGACTGTGCGCCGGGACGCTGCTCCAGCCCGATATACACGGATGTACGAACAACGAACGAACCCGGGAAGGGGGAGGCGGGAGAGGTGGTAGGAGAAAGGGACCACGGGGGTGAAAGATGGAAGAAGACGGTGAACCTGCTGGAAAGGACAAAGGAGGAACGCCGATGACGGGGGAGGGAAGGGGATGGGTAAACAGAGAGGATCGCGGTGGTCGAAGGAGGGAATTATGTGGACAAGGCGAAGGGGGTGAAAATGGAGGGATTTGTCTGGGGAGCGAGGGGGAAATCGAGATGGATGTTTCGCCAGGTTATCGGGCAAGAGGGGCGCAAGCGGCAAGAAGAGCAGATGGAAAATTCGAGAACGGTGATAAGAGTGGAGGATGGCGGGGGATTGTTGTGTTGATACATGGGAAGGGGCGAGGAAAGTAAAGAACCATAGAGATGGAGGATCAGGGTGCGTAATGTAAGCTTTGGCCGTAGAGAAAAGAATTAGAAATAATTCTTAGAATTTTAATGGGGTGAAGGAAACGGATTTAAGAGAAGATAGTAAATGGTGGTGATGTAAGGAGAAAGAGGTTAGCAAAGAAGGAAGAGGAAACGCATAGAAAGTATCAAAGGAAGCGACTGGACAGCGAGGATGGTGGTGCTGCTTAGGTCTTCGGGGAAGCAAAGAGAGGACAGCGCTTGAATAAATACGCGTGCCCTCGCTAACCGTTTGCAAATTTGCGAGGTGTTTTCTCGAACACCCTTTGACGCTCTGCAGCGTTGAAGAGCGCCACGTTCGCTTGCGTCGACTAGCGGTAAAACGAAATTTTAGTTTAGAACTTTGAATCAGAAACTCCTGCCTATTTTCGCGATAATCCCAGTATTCTATTAATCACAGTCATTCTTTCAGAATTATCCCATAAGTTACACAACTAACTCTAATTACAAAATCCTCCGCAATCCTGTACGCAATCTGTCCCATAAATTCTCTCTAATCGACGGATTAGCACGGACAAATCAAAGCAGCTTCTTAATTAACTTCCCAGCGGTAATACTAAGCAGCAACTGTCAGCGAGCACTTCGTAAAGGAGCAACAAGTGCGCTGCCAAAAATCCTCCAAACCAAACAGGTCTACGTTTCCAGCGTTTCTCTAACCGATTACGAGTCGGCCAAGGTGTTCGTGTTACAAAAGAGGCTGCGGCGAAACCCCGTCACGGAGAGCAACTATGAATCGCATTATCGATTTGTACGCCGGCGCGCTGATCAACGCGAGGAGAACCTTTGATGTGCGCCGAAGTTCGTGGGGGCTTCCGGAAAGAGCGTACGGATGCAGTGAAGGTCCGCGCGCGGGTCCAGCACGCGTGCAGAATGTCCGTGAGTGAAAGGGAACGGAGAGAGACAGGGAAAGAGAGAGAGAGAGAGATATGCTCGGAATAAGCCCCCGTAAAATGATTGGTCTACTCGAATGCAGCTACCACGCGTGGTTCGATTTTATCTAACTCACGACCGCGCGGAACGTCTTTGTTCCGTGTCAATCTCGCGGCGCGACTTGGAGGCATCGACGCAACCATTCCTCAGCTCCGCGCCAGACCATCACTTCCGCGTAGCTCGTGACTTTAAACAAACATTTCCAACAATGGAACAGCTGAAAGGATCCGCCGTCAATGGCCGGGAAAATGGCCACGCAAGGACGCCTTTTCCCTCCAACGACCGGCGATAATCGATCCCCGGTTTCGCTGCCGAATCAAGGCCGGCGTGTCGCGCCTCAGCCTGCCGGTCAGGCTCGTCACGATTTTTCCGGCTCTCGTTTATTACCGGGTAGCGAGTGGAGAGTAACGGCAGAAAAACACGGAAACGAGCTGGCCTGAGAGCAGGGGAGTGGGCGACCAGGTGCCGCGGTGGGAGTGGAAGGAGATAGATAGACAGAGAGAGAGAGAGAGAGAGAGAGAGAGAGAGAGAGAGAGAGAGAGAGAGAGGGTGGATCTTTTTGCACGCGAGAGAAAAACACGATCCAGGCGAGTCGGCGGCGCGAGAGTTAGCAAGAACGCGGTGTAGGCGGCACATCAAAGGCGCACCTCGGGCGTGAACGAGCGAGCGGGCACGCGGCTCAAGTAGAGAGCGGAAGACACCGCCACCAATCCTACCACCATCCAATATATTTACTCCGATGGACCACCGCTACCCATTGCCATCGCCGCCACTAGCAACGCCAGCCAGTGGCCGAGCCAGCGCCACCGATGCCACCACCGTCTCTACCACCGTAACCGACGGCCACGACCACCGTGCAACCACCGCACTCGCGATCACTTTACGCGACCGATACGATAGTCTCCTCGCCCCTAGAATCACGAAACCTTTGGTCTATTGCCGACGAAAGCTACGAGAAATCGTGATTCGGATAAACGTTTTTTAACACTTCGGCGAAGGGTCGAGGAATATTCTGTGTTTCTCTTCAAAGATACGAAGGCGGAAACTCGTTCTCTCCACTGACAATAAGAAATAATTGATCGAATTACGAGTTACACTACGCAGTTGTACTTACAAGGAAACGAGGGGGAAGGAAACGAGCACAATGTCCTCGTGCAATTGTGTTACATAATGAGGCGCGAAGCGAATTGCAGGAAAGCGTGAACAGAGCAATTCCCAATTCCCAGATATTCCCTACTTAGCATGCAAATTCGGATTTTCGTGACGATGGCACCCTCGGCAGGAGGAAGGCGATGAAAAAAAAACGGTCTCATGATGTGTTCCGCGAACACTTTTATATCTCGTTCTTCTCGGACGTTCGTCGCGAGATTTTGGTAATGCCGGCAATTTTCGAGGGCCGGAAATCGCGAGTGCTGCGGTTTCGCAGCCTGGAAGGACCGCCTCCGAGTCCCCGGCTCGTGCAAATTGCGGTTTTAAAGCGCACACCGAGCGGTCATCGCATACAAAGTAATCATCGTCCTCTTTCTGTTGAAAAATGCTTCGATCGCAGCTGGTAATTTCGCGCGATTTCTTCGGCACATTTTTCGGCCGCTCCGGACCCGTAGATCCTGCCAGTTCTTGCGAACCATCAACGTCTTCATCATCGAGACGATGACCATCAAATGTGGCTACCGAACCGCGGGAATTTTCGTAATCCCTACCAGTTGCTGATTCATCAAACACTCGTTTAGCGAAGTACCCAATGCACGGAGTGTTAAGGAGAAATAATTGAGACTTCATTGGAATGTATTAGCGTTATTGTTTCGTTATGGTTAATTGGGGATGTATATGTAACGCTGTGTATATCTCAACCCGTTTTAATCAATCACTCATCGATAATAGAAAGCACCGTTTCATTTTTGCAAATTGAGTAACACAGAACTGACAGTGGCGCCCAGCTGTTCCTCCAAGCTCCAAAGTTCCTTCACCTGTCCAGGCGCGTCGAGAGACCATCGAAACGTCGAGAGGGTGGTGTTCCGGGGAAAAGTCTGCGAACTGTTTTCTTCGCGGTAAATCACGGGCAAAAGAGGTCGACGAGTCCCCGTTCAAGGGAAGTGCGTTGATCCCGGGTCACCTCGAAGAAGACCGACCGATAAATTAGTTGGCAGAAGATATCTCTTTCGCTTTTCCTTGGTTCGTTCGAAAGGCGTACGGCGGCCAAAGCCGTGGCAGGCTAAGGCGAGGCGAGGTAGGGCAAGGCAGTCATATTTCAGCCCTTGTTAGGCCGAGGGGCCCCCGCCGAGACGGGATGGGGAGAAAATCTCTTTGACTCGCCGCTCCGCGCCTTAATCCACTGGCGTATACCCTATCTTGCCACCTGCTCTCTCTTCCTTCCTCTCTCCCCCTTCTCTTTTTCTTGTTCTCCTCTTCTACTTCATCCTCTACTTCTTCCTTAACTCCCCCCACCATACACTTTCTCTCTTGCTCTTGATTCTTCTCCTTTCTGCTATCTTCAGCAACCAGGTTGTTCTTCCCTCTCATCCCCGAGTCCTTCACCATAAATTACAGGGGATATTACGGCGGTGCCCCGATCCCCCTCTTTTCTGTTGTTCCGGATACGCGGGCCGGGGTACGCGCGAGGGCACGTTTACCCTCGTTCCGGTGCAATTTTTGGGCGTACGATGCAGCGATGCGTGTTCCGCGAGGCTGCTACGCGGATGGGCAAATTTCGGGCCCCGAGGACTGGCTTTACCGGCACGAGATTTCACCGTGGCATTAACTATGTAGAGATCGCCGGTTCTGCTTTAATCACCGATCGTAGCCTCGGAACCGCAGGGTTGCTGTTAAGGGTTCGTGACTTCGGTAGCAATAGTTGATCCCTTAGATACCTATTTCACTCTGCCTATCCACCTTTCGTTCCCGAATCAGAAACAGTGCTAGACGTCCGTATATAATCAACCTTTCGAATATACACAAAAAAACATAGACAAAGACATTTCAAGCTCGAAGGTCTGGCGACCCCGGGCCCCTGCGCGCTAAACGTCACGTATCTGCTCCAATCTAATACAGACCGTCAGATAGCAAAAGGAGAAGGATCAATCCGAGCGGGATTGGGGATTGGGGATGGGGGGACGATCCAAGGACCTTCTCTCATAGAGGGAACACCTGCTAGGCTATCTTGGAGTGGGATCTACGCGAAGCGACGGAAGCTGATCCGCCGATCCGTGGACGGTTTCGCGAAGAGGAAAGGCGAAATAAGCCTCCACCGTTCTTTCTAAGTTCGCGTTACCATCCCAGCGGCCGTGATTCGAAGGCACCGTAACCTCGGGCTCGTAACGAGGCCATCGACATCTCGGAGCTCGAAACTCATCGGCTGGTCTCCCGATGCCGAGCACAGCGATCGACGCTTGGAAACGTATCTTTGGCACGGAGGACGGCGCGTTTGAAATCTTCCGCGCGCACGCTTCTTCTTCTTTCTTCCATCGGCTTGTCGGCCTCTTTAGCGGCGGCGGCTGGCTCCGCTCTTCTCCGCCAGGAGATATGCGACTCTCGTTCGCGGCAGGCTCCATCGATTGAGCTGTCGACGAGGATAGATGTCGGGCGGACTAGAGCGAGGCTGGCCCGCGGAGATTTAGTAACGCTTTCCTGCCGGGTGCCTGCGAACCACCTAGCGAAATGGATTCATATTGTCGCCTGATCGCTTATAAATATTCATCGTCCCCGCGATCGACGCGGAAACCCGTCGATTCGGCGGCCCTCAATCGGAGGGAACAGGAAGTTTGCAGAGCCGAGAGGGTGCGGGATAAAAGCACAGCTCATGCTACATTCCCACTTTACTACCTTCCCTAAAAAAACAAATCGCAGGAAACCACAATTCCAAGCTAGAAAAGCCTGCACCCGTCGCAGCCCCGCTTTCCCGCAAGACTAACTCGAACTCCTCTCCGCGGAGGAGTTTAATTAGATACACATCGCTCGGCGTCGCAGCCTGAAAATCGCGACGCTTTAATAGAAACGCAAGCAAATGACATTAAAGCTCGTCCACGGGGACGGTGACGGGGGACGTGTTCAACGACTATGTAAAGGGAAGAGGGAGGAGGGAGCTAAGGACGCCTGACAATTGCAGTCAATCTCTGGTAGAGAGCTAGCTAACAGGTCCCCAGGCGGTAAAAGCGTTCGCCGAGAGTTGCGGCGCAAGATCGTTAAGCCTTGGTAAGCTCGAAAGCGCCGCCTCCAGCCGCAGCGTCCTCACTATTGCCGTTGCTGCCGCCGTCGCCGCCGCCGCCGCCGTCGTCGTCGTCGTCGTCGTCGTCGTTGGACCCTGAAGAAGCGGCGACGGTGTTTCTGTGTGCACACGCGCGGTTATGGTAATGCAAGGTTTGCGGTGCGTGTTAGCCGGCTGCGTGAGCGGCCCTCGTAATGGTAACGAGACGGTCTCTCACCATCATCATCAACATCCGGACGACGAAACACGATGCGAACGATCACCGACTGTTGCGGGTTCCCGAGCCGCGGCCTCAAAGGTGCCGACCGCGATCCGCTGCCCGGCTATTTTTAACTTGTTTTCGCGTCCAACGCGAGAGTACCGAGACACACCGGTGCGCCTCCTCGTGGCCGTGCATTCGATGGAATGCCACGCACCAACGGCCACCGGGAGCACCCGCGAAACGAATCGACCTTCTGGAAAAAGGAGGGCCTCGCTGGCTGCCACGGGGGATGAAGGGGAGGGAACAAAGAAGCCTGGATAACGAGGGGATGTCGTCACGTTGGTGGCGTTTCCTCGATCGCGCGGGGGTGGGTCGCAAGTGGTTGTGACGGTCTTTGATGGGTACAAGGGTAGAGGATTTGCGGATGACCTGGATTGGCTAGTTAGTGGAGTAATTTGATTTGATTGATTTCTTCTATTCCGCGTGGTTTTGAGATATAGGGGTGGGTGTCTGGTTGGAATTAACGTCGAGGGTAGACTGAAAATGATCTTGGAGGATCGCGAATGTAAATGAATCGGTTGTGGTTTAGAAGGAAATGGTCAAGGGTATTGGAGGCACTTTGGGGCAGTATTAGCCACTAAGCATTAGAGAAGTACATAGTCAGTCTTTCTACGGCGGCTTGACTAAAATTCGAAGCCAGGCGTCCCCGGGGGGATGAAGGAGGGTGGTGGTTAGGCGAAGAGACTAGCAGAGGAGCCACGAAATTTCCGTGGTGGAAGTGGGAAACGATAAACGGATCAGGAGACTTTCGCGTTTAGAAATTCAACGGTAACGAAAGGGATTTCTGGGATATCGACAGCTGTCGATCCGTGGGACACATCCTTAACGTGACAATTATTCAATTCTTCCCATTGAGAAGGGGACGTGTGAATGTTGAAACCGTGCAACGGTTCTGCTTCTGTGGATTCGAGGAAATAGTCACGCGGCCGTACATTTGAACCAATTTCACGCTACGTCGATACCTTTCTGCGACACAGAGAACGAAGTTGTAGTGTAAAAAGGGCAACGCTCTTAGTAATTCATATTCTGATACAGTAAACCGTACTCGTATCCACCGAGTCCATTTATCCCGCATCACAATTATATTCAATAGTTCATTATAAAAGTGTTCTCCATTCGATCTTTCGTATATCACTAAAGTCTTGCATACACGAAGAAAATATCTCGACTAACATTGAAGTAACGTATGGAAAAGGAAGACGCAACGAGGCCAACTGACCAAAGAAGAAAAAAGAAGGCCGAGGGAAACCCTCGCCCTGAACGAGGGAGTCTAGCCGCGTCGTAGCCATTTATTTGCGCCGTGATTCATCTCCCCGGATTCGGATACCCGGAATCTTTAAACGCTTTACCTGCTACCGGAATCTCTGCAGGCTGAATAGAGGGTGGCGGCCAGTAACAGCCGTCACTTTGTCGGCCTTTGTCACGGGGATTATGCGCCGGGTGGCAAATTATGACGGACACCTTCACGCCCAGGACACCCTCTAATGCGCTGGACGCGGAAGAGAGGAAGAGAGGCAGAGGAAAGTAGAGAGGGCTAGGCGGAGGGTAGCCGGAGCCACAAGGTAAAAGAGGACGGTCGAGGCTTTCATAAGCACGTGGAGGAGCGAGTTCTTTGAGAGGAGCGCCCGAATTATACGTGAATCCAGGCGGATTATAAATTTGAGGGGGATGGAAGTAGATTAGAGGCTCGAGCCACGGATTCCCTGGTAGGAATTGGTCGCGTGATAGCTGCTTGATCTCGGTGCTTCTACGAAATCCTGCAGATCGCTTGCACGTTATACAGAGTGTCCATAATGCTTTCGACAAACAAGCACAGGTCGTATACAAGAAATGCTTTATTAGATTAACAAGGGATCAAGGATATCGTAGCAAAAAATTTTCCTTTCATACTGTATTCCATAGAAGGTAGCATAAATAACAGAATAGACTTCGACGTTTAGCGTTTTAAAGCTTATAGCAGAAAATCTCCACCGTGTTACCAGCAGCGTACACCAGCGGTCGCGCGTGAAACCGTGTAAAATTAATAGGGGATGCAACGGTGGCGAATTAAAGCAACACGAGACCGGGGATTTGCGTGTCGCCATCGCTCAAGGCCGGAAGAGTGCTTCACTGCCACGAGGGCGATTTCCTTCTCCCACTCCCCCCGTTTCGCCCTTTTTACGAGGTTTTTCGCGAACGATCTCTCGACACGGCGCGTCGTGGAACCTACCCCTCGGTAACAGGCGTGTTCGAGTGCAGGGACAGCTTGATTTACGGCATAATAAAGCGGTTACGCAAAGCGCGGGAGGGCCCCGAGTCGTGAATTTTATTTACGATCTGCAGGAAAGTTCGGATTCGTCGCGGCATCGCCTCGGAGATCGGCGACGCCGCCAACCATCGAGAAGGACCTCTGTCGTAAAATCGGCGACCGAGAGGGACGCTCAGTGTGCCAAGGACGGGGTGAAACCGATTCTCCCCGCTTCGAGGTGAATTTTTCCGCGATCGAGCGTCCCGGTACGGTGAAACCAGGGGCTGGGAGGAAACGTTTCCTTCCTTCCTTCCTTCCTTCTTGTCGGCGAAGGTGAACAGCCCCACAGTCGCCCCGGCAGAGTTCTCTGTAAATGATATTTACGACTGGCTGGGCCGGATCCTACGTCGACTTTGCACGGATTAGCCGTAGTTAACGGTGGCCGGCTTAGAGATTCTGTTTCCCTGAGTGGAAACACTTTGCAGACAATTAACGGACTCCGGCGAGCGATAAGGCTGACTTCGTGGCAATTTCTGGTAATTGTCGTGGGGCGATGGCTTCGTTGGAGGCCCGTGATCCCGTCGACAGGGAATATCGGAAGGAATATCCTGTTGACGGTGACGGTCCGTGAGGTGTATACGCATCTGTGTTGCCGAGAATTCGATTCAGTGTGCTCGGGTTAGTATTTTACATTGGTGCCGTTGCGGCCCACAACTCGACAAAATCATGAGGACGTTTTAGACGGTGGCATACATTTTGAGAGGCCCATTTCTTCGGGAAAGTGAAGAAGTAGTTTACTAAAAACGGGCCAAGTGTTTGGATAGGTACCTATACCCAATCATAATTTTTTTGGAGATGGGGCCCTGGGGGCCTTATGGGCAGGGACCCACGCAGCAACTGTTCATTAGCCGCCCTGTTAAATCCGCCACTGTTTCTAGTTCTCTCAAATATTTTAAATCACACTGAAGAATAAAGTGATTCAAATCTTTTGCACATATCCTTCTCGAATACAGCCTCTTAGTAGCGATGGATTTTCACAGCAAGGTAATAGAAAGCGATAACAAGGCGCGATCGTCGATGTATCGAGAGGAGACCGCGGGAATAATTTAAAAGGCGGAAACGTTTGTTCTCCGCGCGGCCCCACTCTCTTCTCCTCTCTTGAACTCTAGCTGATGCGTTTCGCCACAACCTTCTCCAACCTTTCTCTCCTCCTCCTCCGGCCACCTCTATCGGCGTGGCTACTTAGGATCAAATTCCAGCTTCCAGGACGGTAGCCGCCGGCGGAAACACCTTGGAAACAGAAGCTCGTTTCTGTCGGGGCGACGAGATGAAAGGGAACCGCCCAGCTGTGCCCGCTGAAAAGGCGAAACGTTGTTGCGACGCAATTATGATCGGGCATAATGGCCCGCGAACACAGAATCGGCTCTGGCAACACGTTTTCGTCGAGCGACGCGACGCCATCAGCGGAAAAGAACCTTTTACGAGGAGGAACGCGCGTCCTTGTCGCCGATTTTAATGAAACTTCGCTTGTTTACGAGGCGATCGAGTATCCTCACCTGAACACATCTACTTCGTATGTAACGATCACTTCCACCGGGATGTTTCACTGTTGTTAATCACTGACATGAGGCAGTGTATAAAACGATAAGGAGCAATGGGGGATCGTATCGTAAGGGAATTCTATTAGAATGTTTTAATTATTCTTAATACGCGCTGAGGATAGTAATATTTCTATTCCGAATTTCAGTGGGGGTGGTAGTTCGAAGTGAGACCAGGGTTGCCACCCCTCCGGTTTTCGCCCGGATATTTCGGATTTTGCAGCAAATCTCCGGGCTCCGGTTTTACTAGAAAAATCTCCGGGTTGTAGGAAAAAATGAGATAATAAGAAATTGTGGTATTATACAATGGTATCAATTTTATATACAATAAAAGTTATTTATTACGAAAACAGATACTTTTAAATTCTGAATTGTTTGAGCTTAAAAGAATTGCACATTTGATATCCGGATATTCGAGAACAAAATTTTCTTTTGCTTTTTCCATCTCCGGGTTTTGTGCTCGAATCTCCGGGTTGGAATACGTGGTACTCCGGAATTTATATGGTGATAAGGTGGCAACCCTGTGTGAGATTGTTTAAGACAGGATTTATCTAAAGAGCAGTTGAGTTTCATAAAATTAGCCGCGCGATAAACAATATTCTGCGCACGTAGGTATCTACGCAGCAATTAATGGCCGTTGGTCATTGCCGAGCTACTTGCAAGGCAGGTGATGAAGAGCTTATCTCCTTCACTTGTAATTCTGGTTCGCTCAGCCGCGGCTACTTCCACCACGGGCTCATTATCATAGGCTACACAGTGATTAACGTACTTACCTCGACGTTTCCAGTTTATAACTCTCTGTCCCATGGCGAGCGAGCCCCGGGACCCCCGACCTTCGTTAATTCGATCCCGAGCGTATGCTCGAAATTGCTTTTTTGTTAATCTCGTTACGGCGCACGCTAGTTACGGCGAACGCCGGTGAATTTTTCACGTTGAGGTTACCGAGGGTGGGAGGGGGGTTTCGACGAAAGTTGCAGGAATATGCAAATATTTATCCGCCGGTCTGCTCCGAAATTCAAAGTTGCCCGCTCCTCCCCCTTCCCCTGGCCGCTCTCGGAGGATTTCGAAAACAAGCTTCCCACCATAAATTAAGCTACCCTTCTTTGCTTTAAAAATTGAGGGTAGCTTCGCGTGGTTGTTTGTCACGAGTGCTGCTGCTCGCCAAAGTGATTTACCTTGCTTTAGGTCACTGTTTCTTGCGTGCAACTAGACCGCCGTCTCCGTAAATAATTTATATTCTAAACGATCCATAACAATTAGGCGTACGTCTCCATCACTGATCTCAATATAAAAAAAATTTAAAAAGAATAAATAAAACCGACTTCAAAAAAATTAAAACGCACTAAAAAGTAAAAAATAGTTTTCCCTTATTTAATCCACGACTCTCAATTTTTTTCGGTTAGCCTCTCATCATTTGCTCTGTGTAAATGTGGCGTTTAAAATAATAATTAGGTGACAATAGTGACAATTTCGAATAAAAAAATAGATCATGAAAATCGGGGCATATTGTGAAGAGTTATGCCAAACATAAAAAACATACATACGGGTCGAATCTATAACCTCCTGCTTTTTGAACTCAGTTAAAAATATACCGGCTACGCTTATCA
Source organism: Andrena dorsata (assembly GCA_929108735.1). Lineage (NCBI taxonomy): Eukaryota > Metazoa > Arthropoda > Insecta > Hymenoptera > Andrenidae > Andrena > Andrena dorsata. Next base: position 26,072,609 of record OV815489.1, read on the forward strand.
TCTCTGCATTTAAACTTTAAAACACCAACGAGTTCCAAGAAGTAAAATTTCCAAAGAAACTCTCCAACGGTAGCTGTTTAAGGAAACATGGCGGCAAATGGCAACGTGATTTGTCAAATTTCGCTTTGCAGATCTCAATGTGCCTGACGGTTCTCGCGCTGACGATAGCAGCCGAGGAGAAGCCGACGAACACCGTGTCGGTGTCGGCCGGTTCGCCAGCGATCCAGAGCAACACGATCCAGAAGCTGATCAAGATCCTGGAGAAGTACGGGCTGGAGGAGCAGAGAGGCCTGAAGAGGGTCTACCTGAGCAACAGGTCGATCACTTGCAACGACGGATCGCAGGCGGGATTTTACCTGCGGAAGTCGCACGGCTCGAAGAGGTGGATCATTTTCCTGGAAGGCGGCTGGTACTGCTACGACCACAAGAGCTGCAGGAACAGGTGGCTCAGGTTAAGGCATCTGATGACGTCGACACAGTGGCCCGAGACACGCGACGGTGAGCACCCTTCCGCCACGAAAGTTCAGCGTGTTCAACGAGGCGCTGACACTTTCCAACGTTTCCGTGCAACTCCTGTCCCACAATATTTTTCTGCTCGCGGGCTGCCGCTCCCGCGAGACGCGGCGGTGCGTCACGTCGCTCTAATTCGCAAAGCTCAGCCTGTTTCGCAGAACGTCACAGCGGCCGAGCGTCTCACAGCGGGCAAGCGGAAGATTTTTACGCGACAGGCGGCGCTTTTAAATATAGGGCATAGAATATCGCGAGCAGCGCCGGAGTCGCTTCTGCTCGCTCTTGAAATGTAGATCATTATGCGAACCGGTGGACAAGCTTTTCATATTCATCCTTTGTTGCAGTTGGTGGCCTTTTGTCGGCGAACCCCGAAGAGAATCCATTCTGGTGGAACGCGAATCACGTGTAGGTATTGTCCATCTTAGCTACTTCACCCTTTTCAGCCTTCACTCTTTTAAAAGCACTTGGATCTTATGGTCGATAGAAAATACCACGCGACGTTAGAAATATTTCTGATCGAGTGGGGGATGTTTCATTGAAATCCGGAGAATTTCTGAAACTTTCAATATCGTCCGGCTGGCTGGGAAGGGCGAGCGATAACACTTTGGTGACGAGGCGTCTTCGTTTCCTCAGGTTCGTCCCTTATTGCACGAGCGACAGTTGGAGCGGCACCAGAGCTTCTCCCAGCGACATGTTCTCGTTCATGGGCGCGGAGATCGTTTTGCAAGTGGTGCGGGATCTCGTTCCACTTGGGCTCGAGAACGCCAGCTCTCTTCTTTTGGCAGGGAGCAGCGCAGGCGGGACCGGTGTCATGTTGAATTTGGACCACCTGCATAATTTGGTCCACCGCGAATTAGGTGAGCCAGGCGCCGTTTGATCGTTCAACGACCCGCGGAAAAGCTCACCGACCACCTAAGCGCGTGACATTTAAGCCGGTTAAATTTCATACACCATCAACCATAGTTTAGCACATTTTTATTAGCGATCTACGAATTCGTCAGATGTTCTATACTGCTCTGTGTTAAATTGCGTTTCCCGATGTTTGCGCAGGCTTGAAACACATCGCGATACGAGGCGTCTCCGATTCAGGCTGGTTTCTCGACAGGGCCCCCTATTCCCCGAACGGTTTGTCACCCGTAGACGCAGTTCGCAAGGGGATGGAGCTTTGGAAGGCTCGAATGCCCCACAATTGCGTCTCGAAGCACACCAGCGAGCCGTGGAGATGCTATTTTGGATACAGACTGTACCCAACGTTGACAGGTAAAGAAATTTCCAAATCACCACTTATCAATTCACTGTTCCCGGAACTTAGTACGGTAGAATTTCTGAAATGATTTGTTTTGTAAGAGATGCGCGTCGTGAAGATACGAATAAAACGACAGAACCCATCGCACGATCCCACTAACGCAAATATTTGCTTGCCGGAAAATCATAGCGCCCCTGTTCGTTTTTCAATGGCTGTTCGACGAGGCGCAGATGTCAGCCGACAACGTGGGTGCACCAGTGACGAAGCAGCAATGGGATTACATACATAAGATGGGCGACAGCCTGCGGCAGACCTTCGAAAACGTCACCGCGGTCTTTGCCCCGAGCTGCATTAGTCACAGCGTTCTGACGAAGAGGGATTGGCAGTTGGTTAAAATAGACGAAGTTTCCTTGGCACAGGCGTTGCATTGTTGGGAACAAATGCCAATCGGCAATCACCGTAACGAGTGAGTGTCAATCGCTGCAAAAGTTGACGATCCCTTTCGATGCCGTGGAAAGCAGCAATACCCAACCCAGGCTTTCTGCTCGTCCATTGGCTCCCATACAACAGACGATAGAAATAGCCGTAGAATACATCCCCTCTTCCTAGTTGAGACTTTTCATACGCCGCCGGTGAAGCTTAGAATGGTCAAGCTCGAAACGAGAGGAACGTTTTCTAATTCATATTCTGATTGACATCGAAATTCAACACAGACCTTCTCGGAGTACTTAAAGGCTACATTCAGGCATGCGGAATTTAATTAGTGAGATTGTCATGCTCGCAAAAACTTTGTGACGTTTGTCAAAGGAGGAAGATATATTCCAGTATTATTCTCAGCTTTGCATGCAACAAGCAAATTTATTCCCCAACACTATTTTAATATAAAGTCACAAGACTGACAGCCCCGTTGTTCATATTAATTTCAGCACGCGCTCGCCGATTGAAACGAACCAGCCGTGTGCCAAGTCGCTCCGGAAGTTGCTGCGTTCAGGGCTGACGAAAGGAAACGGAACATCGCCGGAGCTCGGAAGAGCCGGGAAAACCGAGTCCTCGGCGGCGTCGCAGAAAGTCCCGTCCACGGTGATTACCAAGCCGGACGGGGGGAAATCGGCGACCGTCACGGCGCAGGGAAAGGAGAACAAGAAGAGGAAGAGGCGGAAGCACAAAGGCAGGCGGAGAGAACGGAACAAGGAGGCGAGGACAAAGAAGGAGAAGCACGAACGGAGAAAAACTGCGGGTATGTTTCACCGACGATTCTATTAGAAGCCAATAACGTCGAATTCCGTTTCCTGGAGATTATCCTCACCGCTATAATCGTAATTACAAAGCCAGGTGTCTTTATCGATAGCGTGAAACTATGAGAAATACTAATTAGCGCGATCGCAGAGAAGAAGGCAAGTGTCTGTGCACGTAAAATTAGGTGACTTCTATTGGTAGATGTCAACTCGAAAGACTAGCATTTAAAACGGACTGTGTTAAAGAAAGGTCAGTTACATTGCTGCAGGACTGATTCACACAGCGGCGCCTGCTTTAGGCTACCGCAATATCCCTCAATGGGATCCGCTGGTTGTGAATGAGAGGTGAGATACACACTCCGTACGACCCTAAGTGTAGCTCGCGTGTTTACTTTCCCACGGTTGTTTTCGAGTTCGTTGTCCCGGTGCTCCAGACATGTTTATGTTTACGTCCCGCCGGGTTGACCCACTTCCCAATTTCCCTGACCACGCACATAGAGCGAGTGGAACAGAAATAGGGCAGTGGGTCAAATCATTCGGGCGTGAAGGTAAACGCGTTTCAAGCGCCGGGGCAAGGACGTTGAAAAGAAACGCGGGAAAGCGAGGATGCACGTCTTACTGGGGGTCGTGTGCAGTATCGATCCCACTTCTCATTCGGTTTACCACTCGTTACCATAGGTACGGTTTCACACTCTGACTTTCTGCTTCAACTGTCGCCTCTTAAGTGTTGAATTTATTTCAACATATTAAAGTATAAAAAGTTTAAAAGGTCGACGATAATTTAGACCCTCCTGTGTCTTTTGACCATTATCATCGCGCGAATCGAAGTATGAACTCTGTCTATACCCACCGATATATTGCCGTTGACGATGGCGTGCTTCGTTTCTCAGACACGGGTGACTTTCACCCGTCACTTTTACCCGTAGTTACTTTATCGATTTTACCGCAAACGGACACGTTTCGACGTTGAACTGGAATCCCACTAAAATTTCAGGCCGACGGCGGGGCAACAAGCAGAACAACGACAACAACCACACGGGCATGTTCAACGGCACCAGGCCTCAACGGTCGGTGATACCATCTGGCAAACGGAAGTGCGTCCAGGGCTGCCACTTCCGGTTAATCGAACGTTGCACTTGGCCGCAGTGTAATCACAGCTGCCCGAAGCTCCACAATCCGTTCACTGGGGAAGAGATGGACTTCATCGAGCTGTTGAAGAGCTTCGGCCTCGACATGAAGAGTGTGGCGAACGCACTGGGCATCGATATACAGACGTTGAACAGCATGGACCACGACGAGCTGCTGAATCTCCTCACGCAGCGAGCGAATTAACACGGACAGGCGTTACAGCCAGCTGTGGGAAGCGAATTTTCTTTTAAAGCTGAAAGAATTAGGACTTCCCTAGGAAGCAACATGTGTTCGTTTGTCTCTTCGGTACCGTGTGTTGTTCACTGAATATGAACGATGATAGTGTCCGAAAGGAAGCCTTGACAGGACGATGGAAAGTGGAGACGATCGTTTCACGTTTCTCTAGAAACTGAACGAGAGTTTTGTCTTGCATTTGTGGCAGAGATCAACCAAATTCAATGTACATAGTTTGTTAAAGAGTCTACGGAATGCAACTTGGAACCTTCTTCAGCGGAACCGAGGGAATAGGATCGAGCTTGTCCGACTCGATCCATTCTTCGAGTGACCATTGTCGCGCGGAGGAGAATTTCGCGAGAATACCTGGTTATCGGGTACGCGCCTGAAATTGTACATTTCATTTTGTCCTCGCGAGTAACCGAGTATTTTAATTTATTTCGTAGTTCGTAGGCAAAGTAAGCGAGCATGTAATCATGTTGTTACGATTTTAATCCACTTGGTCATGGCGGCCATGCTGTCCGCTGTTGATCGCTTGACTTTCATCTTACCAAAACTTCTCTTCAACGTTTGTACCTGGTCGAATAGGGAGCACCGTGTCTACAGGCAACGTTTCTAGCTTGACGATCGTAAGCGGCACGGATTGCCAGGTTTAAAGGCAATCGGAACATGCAAATTCCCCGGAATACACGAGTGTGCCGTCGATAAACTTTCAGAGTCAGATCGATAGCTCCCCTTTGTAGCTTCTAGAAAATGTCACTTCTGTGGTTCGTTTTTCGATGTGTCCAATAAGCATTGGAGCTAACTGGTAGTTGGAGCACTGTCGTTCTTAATGATTTTGTAAAATACAAAAATCCGCGTTCTGGGATATCGTTGCTTGCCAGGAAGAGGTTCCCGTGACGGTTCGGCAGAATAATATAATTGAATCTAATTAAGCAAAGTTTAAAGAACAAGCAGTGCAATAACCACCAATTGTTCCGCGGCATCAACGTTCAATTAAATCAATCCATGTTAAGTACTTAATGGGGTTTTGACTTTAAACGTTCAGTATTAGCGCTAATGGTTCATGTCGAAACATTCGACTGCCCGCGTGGCTGGACGAGGGAAATCGAGTCGAAATGTTCAGCCTCCATTCGATAGAGGGCCGGGACAGAGTTTTTCGAATTGATGCCACCAACGAGTAAACCGACCGACAAAGCAGCTTCATAGACTGATTAAATTATCTACCTCAACGAATCAAATCGTATTAACGTCCTTCTGTGTACTATAAACATCGATTAGAGAGCGTAACGCGGGCAAGAGTAATTAATATAGGCTGGCGCTCGCGCGCTCGCGCGTAAATGGCGCGTCGCTGTATCGATGTATCGGAGCAATGTAATATACTTGTCGAACTAATATTATTTATTTAACGTGACGGGAGAAACGTCCACGCAATGGTCCTTGGGGCTTCGGCCGAGAAAGTTCAGTCCGCGCCAGCGGCTGTCAGAATTTAGTATTTATTTTGTAACGGAAAATTGTCGAGATTTCCTCTCTTGCGTCCGTGCGAAGCATTGTTATTTTATACCAAGCGTGAGACTGTAAATAAATTGTATATCTGTTGTACTAAACAAATTGCAGCGTGTGATTGTGAGTCTCCAAACTCATATTATTCTCGATTCCAGGGAGGTACCTACTGTGTAGGAATGTTTACCGCAGAGAATCAAGATTCGTGCAACAGTAAGTTTGAATATAAATCTTCATTAAACATACAGTTACTTATAAAATATCACGATTGGTCGCAAATATGAATAGAAACTCATACATAAAATCGACCAAGGCGCCGCCAACCCGATTCTTAATACGACAGAGAGCCTCCTTGCTGTACAGACAATTGCAGCTTAAGGTTCCAGCATCCCCATTCGAAAATCGAGCGAGAGGAGAAAGAACGCGAATCGTATCAGCATCGATCGAACGTGATCGTCCAAGTCGTTCGGCAAACATCGCATCGAGTGCTCGGGCTAACGATAAATCGAGTCGCCTCGTTGGCTGCACCTGTACCTAATCATCATCCTGTTAGCTCTCACGACTACTCCCCGGCCCCCGTTGACCCACGAGCGAGGGTGATAATTCAATGTAGAATCAGAATCCGTCCCCCAACCCCCGAACGGATCCCGTCGTTGCATGTACACACTGATCTCGCTCTCTCTCCTTCCCTCCGTCGCCGTTGTCTCGAAACTATATATTCCACGGCATACGCAGGAAATGGTGTTTAATGGCGACGGGTCAGGCCGGGTCTGACCCCCGGTGCTGGATGGACGCGGTCTCTATAGGACGGCCGCACCGGGGGGACAGAGAAAAACGCGCGTGTTTCAGCGAACGGGGGAGCGGGACAGGCCGTTCTGGTCCCCATCTCGGCGCAATTGACGTGTCCGAGGAAGTGATGGAAGGATGATGCGCCGTACAATGTGCTTGAATGTCCCATAAGCGAGCGGGTTCTATATTAAACTGGTCCGGTTACGGGTCGTTCGGCTGTCCATCGTTCAGTCACTGGGCTGTCTCCAGACGGCCGTATCGGCTGGCCAGGACAACGGGATCGATCCTACCCCAGCGAACTTGTTTCTGTTGCCTGTCGAGCGGACACGGACGATGCCACACGGCGGTCCCGCTGAGGCCACGCGATCAAGAAACTGACGCGAGACGACTATAATCGGCCCAAGCTTCCCGTCAATTGGCAACGAACTGGGACTGAATGCTCGATCGGCCGTCGACCAAGGAGAACCAGGACTCGAGGGACTCCTGGCGATCGGCTCGCGGTGCGTGGGCGCGAGTTGCCACCCCGTCTCGCCGTCCTCACGTATCTCTGGACGAATGAAGTGACGTTACTGCGGTCAGTGGTAATAATCAGTAATTAGATATCGTAACGAGTTGCTCTACTTAGATTTAGTCGCGCTTTAAGTATCGCTTTAACGGCGGGTCTAAGACGAAAGTGGATCTACTGTGAAATTGCTAACGTCCAATTTAGATCTCTGTCCGGTTTCTATTTTTCTAACGATGTGTATGCTCGCTCTTGGATGCAGGTTTACACCGAGTTCTGACGACTTGTTCGAAGAGGTTCCACGAGTAACATCCCTCGATGATGCTGAAGGGCGCGATATTCCTCTTCCTTCACTTATTCTGCGACATCGGTGAGCGCGTTCTCTTTTAATGCTTTGGAAGGAATGCTTTTTCTTAAAGGAAAAACATCTCCGTCAGTATCCCTGGGACTTGATTTCTTTTTTAAGATTAATACTTGTTTTTGGATGTAAACTGTATTCTGCGTGGGTGAATGGATGACGGAGTATCGGTACATTCTCCAGTCCTCCAGCAAAACAGTTGCAGCGTTCGTGAAATGTTGCAATCATTTTCGAAGAGACACGCGGTTCGCATCCAGAAATCCTTATTTATGGGAAACGATATGTGTGATTCCAGCATTGGCCGCGCAATGCGGGAAAGTATGGCTGACAGTCTCCTCGCTGTGGAGACCGATCGCTGCCAGTGACAAGGTGGTCGACGCAGAGCTCGAAGTAAATTGGGATCTCGATTGTCCATCGAGCACAGGATACCCAGATACCATCAAGGTGTTCACTGCTGACCCAGCACATAGTAATAAGTTTTGTTTGCTTCTCTTGAACGTCGTAACCCGTTATTCAGGGATTCAGACGAGATCATTTCCATGTCGATTGATTGCACCTATCACAGCGTTCCCTCACTTTCAAAACCATTTCTCCTTTTAATATTCACTTCAAGTTTAAGAGTGTATTTCGACACGCGACAACGATTCTACGGTACTTTGAAAGGAATCTTTCAGAAGACCTCAACTCCTCTCGACTTTCGTGAAGCATCCCCACTTTTATTCATCGAGTTCATAAGTTGCATAACAGGCGAATCTCCCGGCTGTCAATTTGCCAAATTTTTTCCTTGAATTCACGTTTCGGGTTCTCGAAGGGACCAATGGTTCAAGACTCCACCTAACCCAAATCGATCTCCATCGGTCGACGCAACCATCGACACTGTACTTTCAGATAAAACGATCAAGCCCAAGTTGATATTAACATCGTTGCAACACCCGCGTGGTTATTACCGGACGAACATTACCGTCGGTCGACCGCCACTTCCGGGAGGATGGGACACCAAGGATGGCGCGACGCTTCCTGGCCCTCATTGCTTGAAACACCATGCTGCTCTCTACAAGGATGGCGCTATCCTCACCAGTTCCTGCTTGCAAATTTGGCCGACGTGGATGTACGATTTGAGGTAATCATTTTTAAAGATATAATTGCTCCAAGCTCCAAATTACGATCAGTCGAATCAACTTTACGGTGACTCATAGTGCCTTCATTCCGAAACAATGAACGAGAATGGAAAAGTAAAACAATAATTACCGTACACGATCCGGAACCTCAAGGAATTTTAAATGAATCGCCCTTCGATAATCTACTGAGATCGCTCAATGCCCAGCGATTTACATGGAATATAGACATCTCATTATCTCCCTCGCGTTTGCTGTCGTTTCAGGAGGCAACTAGGGAGGCTTCCGATAGGAAGCTTAATGATTCCAGGGACCCACAATTCAGGATGCTACAAGCACGGCGACTTGACGAGAAGGGACGCCTTCCAAAGGTACCTGTTAACCCAGGATCGCGACGTGTGGACGCAATTAGTTCACGGTATAAGGTATCTGGACATCAGGGTGGGTTACTACCCGTCGATTCCAAACGGCACCGCCGTCGCCGAGGAAGGTAACCACACGAGCAGGTTCTGGATCAATCACGATGTCATTCGGATCACCCCCCTGTCCGCCATCATCAAAGACGTGAGAAACTTTCTGAACGTTGCTAGGGGAGAGGTCGTCATCATGGACTTTCATAGGTAAATTGGCGATATAGAATAATAGATCGAAATGGTGTCGATTTGGGGATCGATGATGTTGGGAGAATCACACGACTATTCAAGAACGAGTGGCTGCAAGTGACTTCAAATGAACCTCGGCGAATAAATAATACGTAAAGTGGGATTTATTGAGCGTTAATAGAAAGGGGGGAGGGTGTAAAGTGGGATACCTTCAAAGTGGCGTGATTTGTGAATGATATCCTAATGATATTCAAAGGGAATATCGTTGGTATTTTATTCGAAGGGAATTGTCGGGAATAGTTTGTCTAGGGTCATATATAATTCAATGTACAATGATTTTGCGTGCAGATTTCCGGTGGGTTTCGACGGTAGGCCAAGTAGACACCGTCGATTGGCCATGATCCTCTGGCGAGAATTCGAAGGCCTGATCCTCAAGCCCGATAGGGGGGTCGAAGGTCTTGGCCCGACCTTGAACGATATTTGGACCGGAGGGAAACGCTTGATAATTTGTTACGGCGATAAGCACACCGTGAATGGTAAATTTATCACCGGGCTTAAATTTATCACTTAATTGAATGCTTAAACTCCAACTCCATTCACTGGCCATACCGAACTGGCTCTACAAAAGTATTTTGCGCAAATAACTTTGGCACACGTGTCTGCCGTGCTATTTACATAAACGTTTACGCATCTTTTTATTGAATTTTCAACGAGTTTCAACGCAACAGTTCGTGTCAGAGACAGTAATTGTAAAGGTGCGAATGCACGATGAGATTTTACATGAGACTTTTCTATCATTAGACAAAGATCTTAGCAGCCACTAAATGGGAATAATGGAAATATTCGGGGGAGATGAGACTTATGCAATTTACATCACAAAACTTGTCTCGCGAGAGTCTAGTTTCATGAAACTAATAATAAAATAATTAAAGAATAATAAAATATTGAAATAATTGTCTCGTGAGATTAAGGGGTCATTCCGGTTAGTGTGCCGATAAATTCAGCGATTTTCATGAATTTATTGCGAGGAAAATAATTATAGAAATGGAATGAAACTTTCTTCTACTTATTAAACTACATTTCTACAGTAAATAAAAAAATCGCACGGACAATAATTAGTGATTTATCTTCAAAATTAGCAAAATGGCGAACAAAATGCAAGAAAAATGTTTCTCGCCTTTTTCCTTTTGCTATTTTCGATTTTAAAAGTAGGTTATACTCAATGAAAATACTTGGTTGTAGTCCCTGCGAGAGTCACAGAGGTGCACAATAAGGAGTACAATTTATAAAGCAACCGGTTCGACAGATTTTGAGATTTTATCTTCACGATATGAAAAAATGACGTTTCAACTACAAAATGCCTCTGTAGAAGGTAAAATAATCGGATTTTTTCCGTGAAAATTTAGCATTACATTCTTGAGGATGTACTTTCGCAAAATGTTTAAAAAAAATAGATTTTTTCAACCCGTCTAACCGAAATGACTCCTTAAAGTCTCATGTGAGACACGATAGTTTTGTCTCATCGTGGATTTACGCCTTAATATTGGCAATCCCCCATTCTACACGAGTGACACCTCCTGCAGTATCCCTGCTCCATTTCTATCAACTACAATCGCAACTCGTTGAAGTTGTAAATTGTTGTCCTTCAGAGTACGACTGGCTGTGGCCAACGATGTCTCAAGCCTGGGGCAATCAACAGACGGTGGAGGGCCTCTTCAAGTATCTGGACGAAGTTATCATTGGTCCCAAAATGTTCCGTAACAGTCAGAATCCACTGTGGGCTGTGATGGCGGAGCTGACGCCGTACCCGCTGGACATAATTTTCAATTTATCCGGCGGGCTGCGGCAAATGGCCGACTCTGTCAACAGGAACCTCACGTTCAAGTTCCAGGAGGAATGGTGGAAGGAAACCAACATAGTTGCCACGGATTTCTTCCTCGGGAACAACTTGATCGACGTGTCGATACAGGCGAATATCAAGAAGAGCAACATCGCCCAATGGCGCCTGTAACTATCGCTAGAACGAATTCGCATACTCTACGAAGGTTTCATTTTAATTAGCTGCTGTTTTATCGCCGAGGAAGAAACTGAGGCGACAAGATTATTCAAATCTGTCGAATGATCGTTTAAATTTGCTTAGACCTGTAACCCTTTGCTGTTCTATGTGGGGGGTCTGTTAACATTGATCACTTAGGGATTAGTTAACACTCCTTACGGATTAGTTAACAATCTTTCTGCTATTATTCTTGAAACTGGTTATGCGATAGATAGACACTATAGTAACAGAAATTTTAATTAGCGTTGGAAGAAATGCACCCACTCAGAATTATCCTTTGCAATGTAATTTAAATTATTCTAATCATTCTGTGTAAAACACTGGAGAACGAACGTAAAGGGTTAATTTCACTGCTCATGTTTCGCTGAAAGGTAGAAAGGATAGGAGTAACTAGACCTTCTTGAACCAAATTACAGAATTATAATACTATAATTCTAGTATTTTTTTAATTTCAAGTAGAATAAATTATCGAATCAGTGGGATTAAAAGAGAATAGTAGGGTAATTGATATAGGAGTCCAAACACATGAAGAAGCAATATTGTATAAATAAAGACAGTCTAATAAGTTAATATGTGTACAACTCAACTACGAAGAGAGGCAAGCATCCCTATTTGATTATTATTCCCTTCGTCTAAAAGAATCCCAAATTAATCCTCCTAAATTACATTGTACGATACAAAATCTCCAATCATCTAAAAAAATCTCACAAATATTTCTTTCATTAATACTTCACCCCCTCCAAGAAAATATTTTATACCCCCACATTCTCCCATTACTAAACCTTTAACTAAACGTCTTAGCAAACGCGAGTGCCGATCAATGGCACCTTGGCACCCTATCCAAAGTTTCGAGATCCCTGCTCTTCGAATTGGTCTTAACAGGGGCGTCTCGATGCATAAGCGAGCGCTCAAAACAAATGCCCATGGATCCGTGGCGCGTCCGTGTTTGCAGGTCGCCGGCGATTTGACTTCCAAATGCAGCACGACGCTGGATCACGTGCGGGACACCGGTTTTTCGAAGTAGTCAGTCGTCCGCCAGCTGCCAACGGCAGCGGAATCGATGCGAAGGGAATTTCAACACGCGCTGCTCTCCCATCCACCCATTCTTCCGTCCGTTCACGACTTTCCGCTCCGACTGCGTCCACGCTCGCCCAGCTTCCGAATATTGCACCGATTCTTCTCTTGTCGTTGCTCTATCGCGACGTGACGAATAATGTCTTTGACGGTGCGAATGAGACGCTGAGGAAAACGTGTACGGAGAAACGAAAGTGGTTCTCGACTGGAATTTTCCCTGCGATAAGACGGGACGCGTTGGCGAGGCAGCGGTGAAATAATGGAGAACAATATCGCGCACGAGGCGAAAGAGCTGTGGACCGTTTATGCATGGTGGTCGTGCGTTCTTGCACTGAAGATATACAGTCTCGCGTGGTTCACTGGCCGGATTCGAGTGGCTAAACAGGTAAGCTTTTTACAGCTGCTTTTGTCCCCTTCGTGTTTTACCGCGCGATGCTGGTGAAGCATCCTCTCGGCTATTAGTCTTCAACCTCCTACTAGAGCTCTCTGTTTCAAATGCGCTTCACTCTCATACCTACGTCGTTTTATCGGCACATCCCGTACCTCCGTTTTCTTATGCTCTTATTATTAACCGAAGGAAATATGTTGTGATTTCTACTGTTTTTTAAGAATTTTACACAGTTTACGTTATGATCCCTTTATAACGAAAAATGGTACTCGACGAAGGCGAAGGTTTTCCCACCATCGCAAGAAAAAGAGATGCTACAAAATCTGTTTCATTATCGGAGCAATTCAAGAGCTTGTTTACGCGCAAGAAGACGGTAGTCAGAGGGGCGTAAATTCCATTAACGGGTAGGGGGGGGGGAGCAATTTTAAGCCCTGTCCCAACACCGAGCAACACATTTTTCAAGTAAAGTTGATCGCGCCCGTGGAAGATTTACACCGCCGCTAATTGGATCGCTTCATTTTTATCGATTTTACAGGTGATTCACAGCGAGGAGGACAGAATGTGGATGAAAGGTCCCAATGTAATTTTATGCCACACCGGAGGTGGTCACGAGGACGTGGACCGCATCCGAAGCGCGCATCGGCACGATCTTGAAACTCTGCTCCCTTATCTGCTAATTATGCCGATATGGCTGTATACGTCGCCGTCGTTTCCTCTGGCTAGAACGATTCTTCCGTGTTTCGCGTTAGTCAGCATATTGTACACGCTGCTGCACATGCAGATCATGAACGCGCATCGTTATTGCAAAACTATCCTCTCCGCTCTGGAATTTTGCACTTTGGCTTCTGTATCTGCCATGTCCGTGCACCATTATGCAAACGCACTGCGAATTTCGTAATTATAAGGTCGCACTTTTTGTAATTTTCATTTTCCCATTGTTTCACATTTCTGCGGTAAGTGAATTCAATGGAATGGAATATACATTTGTAATTGTAGCGCGTAAGTATTCAATGAGAAGTTATACAATACATTCAATACCTATCTACCATATTATTTTTCACAATTAATGGTTTAATAATTAATAAAGGATCATTGACTTTGTTGCGCGATGTATTCAACTTAAATTCATTATTAATGCAACTCAGTGTAATTTGTGTAAGGGGACTTAAAAACCACAGACGAGGTATAGGATAGTCCTATCACCTTATGGAGGTGCGTGCCGCCACCCAAACTGTGTTACCGACCCATAATTTGAGGACTGAATGTAGTCGCATCTGCTCATGCACAACGTCCAACTCAGAAACTACTCTGAAATATGTCGAAATGCTGAAAGGTGTGATGCGCGCTTGTATACGTGTGCCTCGTTTAAAGTGTGAGTTTGATCATAGACGAAGTACAAGATAGGACCCATCACGCAATGTAATTTTGTGTCACACGCTCGGGGGGCTCGCGAGCCCCCTTACCATCTTCATGTCACACCCAACGTTATCGATTCAGTCTAAAATAAGATTGTAACGCTACACGTGGTAGGAATTAGAATTCAACACGGGTAAAACAGAGATCATTTGAAATCCGCAATTTACAAATCGAGCGCCACGGAATTCGGACATTCAGAAAAATTTCGAGCAGCCGCATTAGGCGCTTAATGATTCTGAACATTGATAGAAAAAAGGAGTGGCCCTTTTGGGAGTCTTATACTTCTCAATTTTAACGAAAAAAGAAACGGCAGTCACTATGGGCGCTCAAGGATGCCTAATTACAAGACGGAAGAACAGCAGCCGCTTTGGGCGTATAATAATTCCGAATTTGAATGTGAAAAAAACAGCCTAAAAAGCAATACCTACTACTAAAATACAAATGGGGGATCACTATTATAAACTTAAGGCAACGATTTTCCACCACGGTAAAAGTATTACCGATGGTCATTACACGAGTATGGTAAGGGGTAAGGGCACCACGTGGGTATCCGTTGATGATTTACGAGTAGACAAACAAGTTTGGCCACGAAATGCTAAAAATGCATACATATTATTCTTCGAAAGGTATTAATAATTGTGGTTGTGCATACAGTTCAATGTTAAATACGTTCAGCGCCAAAGGCTGCTTTCAGCGCCATAAGCTGTTTCGCGCACCATGTACGGTACACAAAGTACTATACATATATAATACATACATACTTTGTAAAAAGAAATGAGATCCCCATAAAAAAAATTCGAAAAAGTAAAAAAAATACGCCAAGCACATGATAAAATCGAGGACGAAAACGAATAAACACTACATTTCTTATCAATCTGAAAATAATATGTACAACGAAAACATTTGTCGGGTGGGTAGGTGCAGCCACTTAGGGCTGCTAGAAAAAATGATCAGTAGCCAGAAGGACAGCTGATCATTGTCCACTCATTAATGCAAGAAAACCGTGAGTGGACCGTTTCTTTCTTTCGCAACGCTAACTTATTACAGACTAAAATCAACTCCCGAGCATAGTCACTAGGACTTTGGACTACTCGCAGCACTAATTTCTCAAACAACTTCAAAATTCCCGGATGGTGCTTCATTACAGAAAATTCTACTATACTCAATACAAATCCCGAATAGCAAACGAAGAAGCTCCCAAGGAGCTACATTACTTTAACAAATATAAAAAGCTACCGAGAACCACCACGTGGGTGGTTTCATTTTTCGCAACACTAATAAAAATTCAGTGCACCTGTGTCTCGCAATACGCAACTCTAACTTTAATTCGCTGCAGCCTTCCTGAAGGCTGTGTGGGGTCCCATGTGCAGCAAAGCCAGCTGCTCGGGACTCCTTTTTCCCAGGAACATGTCTTTGGACATGTCCCAGGACAGTTTCGGGGCATTGGGGTCGCAACTCTAATTACAAACGCGATCAGTCATCATCGCAACACTAACTCAAAAAAATATCAAGTATCAAACTAGGACGAGTAATTAAAAAAACGCGATCAGTCGCATCGCAACTCTAGTAAAAAGAATACCACGAATCAAAAGTAATGCAATGAATCAAACTCTAGTACCTAACTCCAATTCAAAATACAAGAACAATCTCAAAAACAATCGCGACTCTTTTTTCGGAACACTACAAGCAACCACGCTCGACATTCATTCGCAACGCTATGCTGGAACCAAACGGGGGGAATATTTGATTCGCAACGCTAATTCAAACCGTAATCACAATTTAGTCGAAACACTAACTGACCCCGTAATCTTCTTCGCAACCCTAATTGAAAACGCGGTGTGCTAAATTTCAGGGAGGGGGGGGGGGGGTGTCGATGGGTCAGCCTATAGCCAACCAAACTACTACTACTACAACTACCGGCGAGCATAATGGAAAAGTAATACTTACGAAGAATGACCCTGCATCCGAGAATACAGAGCCATTCTTGGTCTAGCCCACATGATGTGGCCTTTTTCTAGCCGGGCTATCTGCGTCTCTTTGGCCACTTCTTGCTTCAGGCGATCAGCCCTTCTGAAAGTTAATAGCGTGCCCAGGCCCGTCCTGCCGACCGCGACCAGCGACAATGTGCAATGTCTCACTGGCGTCAAAAAGTCGACATAGCGAGGCTAGAAGCGAGGGCATACCCCACTCGCGCTAGTCAGGCCGTCGACTTTTCTCACAAATTTCCTGAAAGCAGGTCATCGCGCGGGGGAATATTGCGCGGGGGAACATCAGAGAATACGACGACCTGCCCCGGCCCTACCTACTTATATTTAAGTCACACATTCGTACCAGAAAGTAAGTTACCTATCCTACGCAACACCTATATTTAAAAAATGGCAAAATAGTCTCTCAAACACAATCATCAGTCAACCCACTCCACGATTCTCAAGCATCACCGCCCGGGTGCAAAAGCCTACACTAGAGAGACCGTCCCGGGACGACTCCGTCACCCGAGCTTGGCCACAATCACACTCTAATAAGTACGTACCAGTTTTCACTGAAATCGGCTGGCAAAGGCCGTGACCATTGCGTGTATATATGATTTACATAGCAATTAATTATTTTCAATTTTAAACAATGGATTACTTGATGATGCGCATTGTACGTATTAGGTACATACATCAATCGTTATTACTTTCCCGTTTGATTGTACGAGATTGATTAAGTTTCATATTCCAAGATTATTTACTAGAATGATCATCGTGTGCAACAAGGAATATGATACAATGGTATCCTTATTACCACGAATAATAATATAATGTTATAGTTTCGTTAACATGGCCTTTGATGAAAATTTTTCACCGACGCAAATTCCACCGCCTAACCACACAAACACACACAGGTGGAAAATGCGACGTGCACGATACACTAACGCAATGCCAGCCGCCAAAATGTAATTATTTAGTAAAGAAAGTCATCGTGCCCTATTGCTTTCACCCACCCAAGTAGCGCCTGGGCACGTGGATGAGTTAAAAGGCAATAGGTACGGAAAGATATCCTGAAAATCCTCAACTAGAAAATATGATTAGTCTGTATAATGTCTAGCTAGTATTCTTTCATTTTATAGTATTAAGGAAAGTGACTCGACTTTCAACTTGTGAATAGTTTAAAGTTTGATAAATAAAAAAGGACTCTACTTTAGATTGCATCATTAAGAAAAATCACTCTACTCGACATTTAATTAGCAAGAAAAAAGACTCTAAAATAGAATTATTTAAGAAAATTATTCTAAATCATCAGGAATTTACTTTAAGAATTTAAAACGAGCGATTCCATCTTCAAAGTAAATTTCATAAATCAAGAAAGTATGTTCTCATGCTAATTACTTTGAATCTGAAATTTGCCCACCCTCAATTGTCTTCTTGCACATGGAAATTAATTATTCTATTGTGTATGCAAACGAGTGACCTTTATAAGAAAGGAATTACACTTTTATGTCTATTATCATCATTTAGAAATCAAGTTACTTTTGAACACGTAGTATCAGAAAAATAAAAGAAATTCAAATCATTATAATCGTCGCAATGACGAAATCGGAGGGCATCCGATTTTCCTCTACATATTAAATAAAAATGATCGTAGCTATGAAGTTTGAGAGTATCAAACTTTTTCACTACATAAAAATTAGCATTCAGCCGTATTGATATTCATACCAATACCTTCTGAGCTGCTGTGCACCTTTATGTGCATTATTTAATAAATATCTACATCAATGTATGATCAATAAACATTCCCGTTAGGAACCGTTTATCTTGGAAATTTGGATTATAATTTGATTCTATTGAAAAGGCGCGGTGTACAAGAAGACCCTAGCCCTCGTCTAATAAATACATATACAGCCAAAATGTTACAATTCACGGGCATGGTTACCATACCCGCGGTCATTATGCTCGCCAAAGCACGTATACAACCGGTCACTCGTGTCGATTCGGACCAAACGTCCTACGACATGATTGAGTGACCAGAGGAACCATAATGCATGCGCACTCACATTTCGCTGTGCCCCGGTGACGGAGACGCCAACACCCCTGCTACTGATCAGGGGAAGTCATCGAGCTCCTCAGAAGTAAGGCTGCTCAGCTGCGTCCAGACTGGAACGAAGGAACAGAACACGATTACAATTTGTTTCCACAATTACGATTGTTTGAACTCTGATGAAGAATCGCGAAGCAATTCAAAACTAACGAATTTTTTATTTTTTATTAACAAAATTTTTTTCTTAAAATGTCTAAATGATAAGATGTTTCGTTAGTTTTGAATTGCTTGGTGAGTCTATACTAAAAATTAATTTTTCTAAATTTGTTTAACTTTTTTCTTTCTAAAATATTGAAGAATGAACTCTACTTAAAAGCAATTTAATAAAATGCATACTTACATCTTTCCAGTAAAATTCAGCGCACACATCTCCTCTTCAGCTGATGGACTGACTCTAATTTCCGCTAACGAGTTTCGCTTTCAAAAGTAAAAAAAAAAAATAGTAGACCACCAACGCGCCCGAAAGATTCTGGTCTCGCGATTCGAAGATGAGAACCGCGACGCTCGTGATAGAATACAAATTGCGTAAAAAACACTGACTCTACCCTCGCGTATCCCGAAATTGTTAACGACGCTCTACTATGAGCAACGGTGCTCTTCAAAACGAAAAACTTCGTACGTCATAAACACTGACTCTATTTGGCCGCATTGCACGCGGTCACAATCTCTGAAAAATAAATAAATAAAAATTCGTTAATTATTCATGTCTTCAATAGCATGTCATTGATCAACTACGCAGTTTCTGTACATAAAGAACAAAACTTGCATCCAAAACCGAAGGTAAATGCAATTATAACAGCTTCATAGAGCTAGATTCTTAAAAATCATTGAAATATCGTTGAATTTTACGTAAACGCGACCGAAATGCAATAGAATTCGATCATTCCAATATTTCGTAAACATCTACCGACGCCATTTTAAAATTTTTAAACAAATCTGATTAAAATGATTCAATTTATCATAATTCAATCTTTTCTCATTTCATCCCGATATTAACCGACTGCAAAGTTACCCATCACCCTCACAACCAACAATGGTCTGGTGCGTGGCACGTCAATCACGTCTGAACGTGGCAGGACAAGTTTAGACCTGCACTCCAGACGCGCGTGCCGGGAACGCGCGATCGTCCTTTATCACGTTGGAGACTTTACAAGTGCAGTTTTGGAGCGCACGCCTAGATAGAGTGTACGCTCCAAAACTGTGAGAAAAACTGTCCGTCTAAAGCCGGGTATTAATTCAATAAAATAACAAGAATAATACGTTTACCACACGTTTTGCAATCTCATTTTTCCAAGGAATGAAACCAGACGCCATCCAAGCACCGTTCAGATTAACCAGCAAGTGTCATGGCGTTGCCTGCCCTTGGCTTTCGACTCCCGCCTCAACGCCTGTAACCTAACGATGCAACAAGTTTGAAAGAAAAGCATTAAAACATTCGTAAGGCAATTAAACAACAAATAAACTTGAAATATGCCCGGAAAGGGATGTAATTGAATACCGAGACACGATATGTGTGCACTAAATGTGCCGAAATATCGGTAAGGCAACGAAGGGAATACGCGACGAACATCTAACGGTTTTCTCGCGATATTTAATCATTTTCGGGCCGAAACTGTATTAACAGGAGCAGCAAGTCACGATACAGAGTAAAGAAGAAGACAAATAATGACTGGAAGTAATTATATAAGGGTAGATAATGTACGCGTACCATTTAAATACGCAGCTAGCTATCGAAGCGTCTTAACTCAACGACGTCCACGGAACGAATGACCCCCGCGCCGCGTCGCTGTACCTCGCGAATATTAGCTTTGGTGGGGGGAGAGCAGGCAGGCGGCAGGACTCGCGAGGCAATACACGCGTATGTATTTACGAAGTGTTGGGATATCGTCACCGAGCCGTGTAAACAGAGGTGACTTCCAAAGGTAGCATCGTTCAGTCATAACAAAAGGCGTTTCTACACACACGTTCTGCTAACAGTAAAATAGAAATATTACGCGTGATACATTTCCTTCGTTTATAAAATATCTAGCATCTACATACAGGAGTGTACTTTAATTAAGCTTGTGAAACTTAACACAGATGGCTTAGAAAGTATATAATCGAAAATTACATGCGTGATATACACTTTCTTATTGCAAAACTTTTTACAAGTTTCGCGATACATTCGAGAATGTCGCGATACCAATACTGTGTTAGCATTGGTACATAAAATGAATATTTATTCTGTATACAGTGAGCCACGAGAGTATTCGAACGCTCGCTATTAAAACTGTAAACAATAAAAATATACATGTTAGACTAAAGTTCTAAAAGTAATGTTGTAACTACTATAAGACGTTAGTATCGAGATTGTATATACCAAATTTGAAATGAATGGGATAATATTTGCAGAAGTTATGAAACATTTATTGCAAAGATGTACTGCAACAGAGTCACAAAAATATTCGAACCGCATTAATTATATGCAGCATATTTTAGATTAATATTCATTTAGGCTACCTTTGGCTCCAATTACGCTTTTCAGACGTTGTGCACTACCTAGTTTTTCAATTATTTTAGAATGCCGTTCGAATACTTTTGTGACCCTGTTTCAGTACATCTTTGCAATAAATGTTTCATAACTTCTACAAATATTATCCGATTCATTTCAAATTTGGTATTATAATATATAATCTCGATACTTGTGTCCCATCACAAGGGAAAGCCGCGATAGGTATATGTGCTACAGATTTTGATGAATCTCATATATGTATTCAACATTCAACAGTTTCCGAAATATTAATAAAAAAAGATATTTTGGCATTAAACAACCGAAGCGATAGTGGAAAAATCCGTAGCACAAATAGGTATCGCTGCTTTCCATTGTCATCTTTCCGCGCCAACCACTTTCCAGACGCATTAATTATTTCGCGGTAAAATTACTCTAAGTAAGAGCCGCGGTGCTCCGCAAAATATGTAGATGGACACGAAAAAAGCGGGGACTCTACGATCGCGTTACGCGCGATCAAAAAGGATCTTGCTAGACTGCAAGATTGCTACGAAGACTGGTTGCACTTGGAACCTTTTCAAATTTTTCGCGGTGACTCTACTCGACTCGAATTATTAATCGGAATTATAAAAATCGCGAGCACATGTTATATCGATTTAATTTTCTGATTTTAAGACAGACACATGCACGTCACCCTATCTACGATTACCTTGTATGGTCAGCTCATTGGATTCTGCTTTTTCCAACACATATGCGCGGCGGTTAGTGGCCCGTTTCATACAATTGGCATTCGTTTTAGGAACATTTCTGCGATATTATTGTGAGCAGGTAGTACCAACAATGATTGTCATTGTTGGTTAATATACCAAATTAATGCCTTCTATACACGCCTTATTAAGAGAATCTAATGACTCGAATGTAATTACTGTTGAGAGAGAAGATTTGAAAAATCTTACACGAAAGAGTTCAATTTCAGAAATGTAACTCGTATTCGACACATTAAGCATCCCGTATGATTGTGAAATTTAAGAATGCTCGATTTGCAGTTGCATCCATGCACCCCACAACACTCATGCCACTTTCTGCGAGGCTTAGATATAAGAATTAGATTTTACTGTAAATTTCAATGTCGGCGGTGAACTAATACTCGGGGCAAATAGAATCCAATTACTATTACTTCGCTAAAATGATTAAACAGTGCATTAGAAACTTGCGGGAATGTCAGTAACAGCGTCAATTTGTAATACTTTTCGGTGTACGATACGTGAAAGGGTTCTGCTACACGCAAAGTAGTAACAAAACAATTTGTCATCTTGTAATTTATAGCTTGCACGAGCTTTGAAGAAATATCATTTTTGAGCGCCGTAGTGTCTTGATCCCTGAAATGCATTTTCGGAGAGAAATCCGCATGAGTCGTTGACCAATCGAGTTAAAGCGTAGCGTAGCGAAAGCCTATGTCAAACTCACACTTTAAACTAGTCACACGATAAAAGCACGCAACACACTTTTCAGCATTTCTCACCATTTCAGAGTAGTTGCTGAGTTGGACGCTGTGCACGAGTAGAGGCCGCTAAATTCAGTCCTGAAATTATGGGTCGATAACACAGTTTGGGTGGCGACACGCACATCCATAAGGTGATAGGTCTATCCTATACCTCGTCGATGTTTATACTTCTTTTGTAGTTGCGATGCCGCAGTGTAGTCAGTGATGCCAGATTCGGGACGGGAGCGCTCGAGAATTTCCCCCACCTCGCATGCACACTATGCAGGAGTCGCGTATATGATCTACACGCACGTGATTGGTGCATAGTGTGCATGCGAGGTGGGGGAAATTCTCGAGCGCTCCCGTCCCGAATCTGGCATCACTGCAGTGTGTCATGTGTGCGCTGAACGCACCCTGCACCCTGTGTAATAGATGGTAATTAATAGATCTCGTATGTATATAAACAAGAAATGTGGATGTAATGAAATTCGCAAGCTGCTCTCTTAATTTAGTACATAAAAACTTCGTGGGGACTTACAGATCGCTAAGAATCAAGCTGAAATAGTTTGAACTATTGTTAACGAATGAAGGAGATGATACTGACTTTGAAGCCTATTCTAGGTTAAGTCGGTGTATAAGATTTTTGCTTGTTTTGAATCTGTAAGCTGTTTCTGCAAGTAGAAGAAATTGCAAAATGAACATTTTGCCAGGAACAGCCTCTCTTCTCGAAGAACTTGATAGTACGTATTCGTATTAAAAAAAGAACTGTATTTTAGGTTATCTGCTACTTTGAAATTTTCACTTTATCATCCAACCCACTTGTAATTCTCATTTAGAAAAGCTTATGGTTTTACTGAGAGATGGCAGAACCTTAATTGGATATCTCAGAAGCGTTGATCAGTTCGCTAATATAGTACTTCATCGTACGATCGAGAGGATTCATGTTGGCAAGGAATACGGGGACATCCCGAGGGGCATCTTTATTGTGAGAGGAGAGAATGTGGTGCTTCTAGGAGAAATAGTAAT
The DNA here is from genome assembly GCA_929108735.1 of Andrena dorsata. Lineage (NCBI taxonomy): Eukaryota > Metazoa > Arthropoda > Insecta > Hymenoptera > Andrenidae > Andrena > Andrena dorsata. Next base: position 26,095,839 of record OV815489.1, read on the forward strand.
ATGTTTAAAAATAATATTACTTGATATTTTAACATTTTTATTGCTATAAGACAATCTTATCATAGGATATAGAAAAGGAAAAAGATTTACCATTAACCGAAGTGTCTGTGGATGATATTCTGGACGCGCAAAGAAGAGAGCAGGAGTTAAAGCAAGATCAGAAGCGATTAATAAATAAATCATTGAAGGAGAGATGTCTTTCATACATCCCCGATATGGGTCATGACGATATGTTCTGATCTACGTGTACATCTTCGACTAATGCCACTCTGTCATCTATATCTTCATATACTTCTAAACCATGTATATCACCTTCTTTTTGAGAGCATATACTAGAAACCACCTGTAAAGTGTATGTTATATTACTGCCAAGATAGAAGAAGTTATTATTGCTGATTTTCTTTCAAAACAATTATACATACAGTATAAGGCAAAATTGATACATCATTAATACCAGTAACATGAGAATGTATACAAGTTTAGCCTTATTATTTGTATCTTGCTTTTAAGGAACTTCGAACTTTTCTGTTATATATAAATATTATATTTACATAGAGATCTATTATAATTGATATATAGTCTTTTAACATCTGTATTAAAAACACAAATGCATTATATAATATACAATAATCTCAAGTGCTTGTATATTTTTTTATGATCAGTTTTATTACGTATTTAATTTTGTAGAAAGCATTCTTATCTCTAAATGTCTTGTACTCTGAACTAGAAGTCAGTATGAAGAAAATATGCAAATAACTTAAAATATTTATTCTCGTTAGAAAATCAAATACATGCAAAAATTAAATAAGATACGTATGTATATATGCACGGTGGATAAAGATTTTATCATTCTTTGGTAATAGAAATTCTTTTTTACGCATTTTTATATATATATAAAATAATAAATAAAGTATGAAATAAGAGTGTTTTGATATTACCCGGTAAACATTATTTATACATATCCATAAATTAATGATTATTCAAAGATACACAACACATCTTGTCACGGTTGTTACATATTAGAAAAGTTTGATTACAAATGATTGATGTGTCTTTCAGAATTGAATTCGCTCGGTATAAACACTTTGAATGCAACGCGTAACATGAAATAAATGCGTATAATCTCCCTACATACTATTGTGCAAAATGGTTTATTTATAGCGTGATAAATTAACAAAATATGTCCTATATAAACTTAAGCAGTATATAAAATAAATGTATCATACTTTAATACAAAACTATGTAAACATTACGAATTTTTATGTATCACATGTTAAATATCCTAAAATTGTTTATTACAAACGTACAAAAGTAAGCAAAACTCACAAGATCGATTTATACAGTAAAATAATACCTCAGAGCGTTTTAATTTCAAACACCATTAACAGGCAAACCTATAAATAATTTAGGTTTCTATTGTTAATTAATAATTATTGTCAATTTCTTTTGAAAGATGAAAGTTTCAATAAACCAAACGAAAGGTATATTTATTCAATGATATATAAAAGTTAACGTATTATTAACACTATAGTGTTGAAGTACGTTGATTTTGACTTATACTTTAAGTATGTCACTTTATGTATCAAAACGATGTTTCTTGGAACGTATCTTTTACTTTCACTGAATTTAAAGTTGATTCGCTCAATTGTTTGTGCTTAAAACCTTGTCCCCGTACACTCTTTAACGTTTTATTCTCTTTGATTGATCTTTTGGAGTCGTTGCGATGTAAACTAGTGGCCCGCTTCCTCGGCGAACTTGTCGTCTCGTCGTTCTTTTCTAACGAATTGTTTGCGCTATTTGTGCTGCCAGAAGCAATGCCGGAGGTATCGGATTCTGGATGATTTCCATTTAAGCAGCAAAGCAAACTGTCGGAAAGGCCGTCTTCGTTCAAGATGTTTAAATCAGATTCTGATTGTTCAAAATCCCCTGTACGCGATGTAAAACTGAGATCAACGGGACTAGCAGTTAACACACTTCTGGATAACAAATATTCTCTAAACGTGCTTGTTATGGACATAGTACTTTGTTGAGTAACTGTGTAACAGTCATCCGCAATGGACGTGATACACTTCTGTGTCTCTACATCTCTGCCGAGGTTTTCTTTGTCCTCTAAATCGACCCCATCCCCGTAAATGGTTTCGCTGTTTACGCTATTAAGTCTTTGCGATTCTTCTAGAATCGAAGTACAATTTATCTGTCCTATCACATCAATATTTTGCCCACGCAGGTTGTTCGACACACTGTGCTGGTTCCAGCTATTATTAACACTGGCCAGATTACAGAGGTTGGAACCCGAGACCATCATTACCGGCTTCCTAGATCGTGGGGTCATCATTGTCTCCTGCAATTAACGCGAAATATTATTCCAACTTGCCAAATATTATTCGCTATAAATAATACGGTTCGATACTTTCATTCCCTTTCTCGCAGTAGTTACATAGATTCGCTTAAAAGGTACGTACCTGCATAGCTTTCGTCATTTTAGTCGCGCTCTGCGTAATTGGGCTCATGCTCTTATCATTGTTAGTAATAGGAGTCAACATGTAGTCATTAGTTACTAAGCTTTTGCGTAATAAATTCGATGGCGTTGAGGTATGGGCAACATACACATTCCAAAGCCTGTTTTTTACTAGGGGAGATAAATGAGAGCATGCATTGTCGGTATGTAGTTCCATTTTTGAAGATTCCAGCAGTTTCTTGTTGCCTTCAAAATTCTTAGAGAACGAAGTCATGCCTACATCGGTCGCTTTTGATTTCGACAATGTGGGCTCTGAACTCTGCCTTATCAATTCATTTTCTCTGGTCTCGTACGAAGCGGACTGAGAAGAATACATGTCTGGTGGTTCGCTGAGTTGTCTAGACTGCCTGGCAGGATTGATTGAAATATTATCATCTCGCCTGAGGTCCCTGATAGTAATACGGTCTGCCAACGATGCATTCTCATCTATTTTCGAAATTCTAGAATCATTTGTTTTGTCTATACTCCACTCCTGATCTTTCTCGCTCGTCTGTTCTTCCTTTATATTTACAAATCTCCTCAACATCGCCTTTCTCTTGTCTTTGTAATTTCTCAGTGTGGGAGTATTGAGGCTACCAGTGCTATTACTAATATGTTTAGTATGGAGGAGACTGTCGTTATTCGTGTCACAGTTTTCCATGCTAAGTTCATCGTCCGATTTACTAAACAGTACTTTTTTCTGAAGTAATGACTTCTCTAGATTCTGTGCAGCGACGAACATGCAAACAAGACGGATTAGTTGCAAAGTATTGTTACGAACATAATCATGCTGTTAAACAATTATATTCATCGCGGAGAGAAATATTCTGCGCGTGTCTTACCGATGATAATATATTTTCTTCGCTACTTGATCGAGTAATATTGCAGCCTATATTAATATCAATAAACTTCTTGTGTCCCAAGATCTTCTTCTGAAATATATGCTTCTTAATTGAATCCCCTAGGCTCTTGGTTCGACAATGCTTAACTTGTCTCGGCGTGCCTTGACCGTTTTCTTTGTTAAATTGTTTAACAAGCCTGCGTTTCTTCGCCGATTCTGGCATTGCTTGTATGTGAGCGTAGAGTTGAGCTAACGCCGCTTGAGTATCTTGCGTAGAATTTGCTTTCGCTGTTAATTTGTGATCTACGAAACTGAAAACGGTGTGCGCTGTGCCTGTCATATCTGGTATAGATTCATTTAACTGAAATTACAAATAGTTTAATAAATTATAATGGCTACACAAATGTTAGTTTGTTTATCTAGTTTAAGGAACAGAAACTTACATCGATACTCTTAGGACTCAGTAACCTTCTCTCTTGTTCTACCCAATATGCTCTAATATCCGTAGCTAATTTCGGTGGAATTTCAAACAGCTCAATTCCTTTTCTAATCATAAAAGCAACTAAACACGATAAAGTCTGAGAATTGATATGTAAAGCTTCTGGCGACAATTTCCTCGGGCACATTAAGTGCGGAGTGAACAGAGTGGCGAGTGTATCACAATTCATTTTATTCTTACATTCGAAACTTGCCGTCTTATTAAGAAGAGTTAAAACGCACTTGAGCAAAATTCTATTCATAGACGGTAAAAGTAGCAAAAGCAATTGCAGAGACCTCAACAGCCGTGCCTCATCTCCATTTACGTCGGAGCTGCATAATTCTGGAATAAATAGAAACATATTTTGGATCGCAAAAGAAACAATAAAACAAATACACACAAAGATATAGGTGTAACTGAAAGATGAAAAAAACATATAATTACAGAATTTTGTAAATATTTTACCTGCAATTTGACAGTGTGCAGGGTAATGCAAGTCTGACAGCAATGGTTCTGGCAGGTCCGCCAAAAATCCCTTTAATACGGATGCGCAATCGTGCACGCTATATCGACCATCGTTAAGGTTCAATAACACTCCTTGATACAATTCGGTCTTCAACTCTTGCTGCCTTGTCAATTTACCAGTGCGTCGAAATATGCCCTCCTGTATAATATCTAAAGAATCATCACAGGAAAAATAAGAAAATAATTCCACAAGATAGGATCTAATGTTTGTTACGTCTCTGCTAATATTTTAAATTCTCATAAACTAAAAAGATCTCTACTTACTTTGCTCCTTGGATAAAAACTCTATCAATTGCTTTACTTGATTTATCCCATCCTGGGACAAGCTAGCACCCTCCGCACCTTTTTGTAAACTGATCATCGACTTAGGTTTCTTTGTGAAGCTCAACAGGCCCCACTTTTTTAATTTCCCCTTCTCGTTGATGCAATCATTGCTGAACAATGTATTAGCGCAAAGTTCATAGTTAAAAGGACTATATATATATATATCATTAAGAAATTTATAAAGTCAGAGAGATTGTGTTGGATAATAATAATCATTGACTTACTCTTCTGTATTGAGATCCAATTCAAAAGACAGATGCATTCTGACAAGTGTGTGGAACTGTTCCGGATTGACTTTCCGCATTCTGGAAGCCAATTTCCCGTCCACGCTGTCGTTAAAATCTTCCATTGTCAACATCGCGATAACGGCAATTTAAACACGTTCTGACATTTTTTGAATCTCGACACGCACGCTCGTTACCGTTTCGTCAACAGCGGTTATTCTCATTCTCGCTGAACTTGTTTATTGCTGCGACCGCTACGATCATACATTTGCACGCACGATTCATCTTTAATGAAATAATTCAAATAATTGATCGATGTGTAAAGGAAATTGCTCGCGATACTATTTCCATTCATTCGTATTCGATCTATGCGACCGTTCCACACATTGGATCGCCATATTGAATTTTAGTTTCAAACAGAATCTTTTATAATTTAGAGGGCGCCAAAATGGGGATCCTGTTGCGTGGATGCGAGGGAATTTCTGCTACCGGACGATAGTTCGTGCCCGTGGAGCGTTGTAAGGTTGTAACAGCATAATAAATTTCGTTAAAAACTTTAAATTTATAAGAAGTTAACTTCGTCCTGTGATAATATAAAAATAAAATCATATCTTCGTGTATAATTCTATATACTACATAATAAATGTTTTCGTTGCTTCTATTTCTATTGACTGTGTTCGTAAAATGTCTAGAAATTGTTCACTGTTAAAAACCAACCCTAATAACATGTAACTGCACAGTGCACGCAAGGCAAACTCGGAAACCATAAATAATCTATCATATATGATATTATGTTACCTTGTATTAACTTGTTCACGCTTTTCTACTCATACACGATTCCAGCATTAATAATTCAAAATATGGTGTTCTTATCTAAAGTTTCTATGTGTTTCAGAATTTCGTTTATCACATTGTAAAGATCGTCTAGAGCCAGATAACCACTCGACACGTGATCACATTGTTGTGTTCACGATACGATGAAAACAAACAAATGCGATTACAAACAATTCGAGACTTACTATCTTCAACGGCGGGAACACTCTAAAGAGGCTTAAAAGCCACCAATAAACTGGAGCAGTTTAAAATAATCTTTTAAACAATACGCGACCGAAGTGGCTAGAGCGTTCATCAGTTTTTAAATAATCAGTTGGCAACAGTTCAAATAAATGTTATATTTAAATACGACGTAAACATACCGGAATAAAAGGACTGGCGATCCCATTTTAAATAGACAGTTAAGAGCATCGAATAATTTATACTCGACGATTAATTGAGTAACACGGAACGGCTGCTTACGTTCGTCAAGGTGAACGTGTTCACCGACTCGTACAGCTGAATGGGGACCACCAGTTCGTTCCGATCGCCCACACGATCCTGGGCTTTTCGGCTGCCGAGGGGGAACCGAGCGTAATATCGCGGGACGATAATAAAAGTATCACGTAGAAGGGCTCGCGATAACGAGAAGTGAGGTTGGCAGACGTAAAAACACCTGTGACGATTATTCGTTCGGTAGAACGTGGAAGGGATAACATGGCCACCGCCTGGTGACGTTCCGTTCGCCGTCGCCGTCGCGATATCAAATGCTCCCAAAAAACATCTGGTGAACATCGAACGGTGTATATCTCGTACATTTCTCGCGGGAAACGCGCCCCATATTCAGTGAGACCTGTGCAAAATACGATGATGAACATGTGGAAAGTGCGGGAGTTGATGGACAAGGCGTAAGTACGATTAAGTCGGTTACACGCGATCTAACCTTGCTTTTACTTTTTTTTCCACGCATTCCACTGTACTTGTTTCCGACACGCTGCGCGATTTTTCGCCCACCCCTAATTATTCTGCGTTTGTTGATGGTCACATTGCCTGCATTATAAGACGCACCCATTCGCGCCCACGATCTTCTATTCGAAAATCATATTCCGTAGTAGGTATTAAGGCCTGCGATGTAAATGGAGGTTCTCGCTGGATAATTCTCGTACGAACTTTTCCCCTCGTTGCTTTTCATCGTGATTCTGTTGTCGCATCGCTGGAGAGTGTCACGGAGGAATGTTCATTCGATCGAGTATAAATTTCTGGGTCACATAACAGAGGAACGTCTTTTATGGCACCGAGAAAATGATAAAATAACCTAGCTATTTTCTCGCCGTACGTTTCGCCAATGTCCACGTGAATGATTATTATTATCCAAGCAGTTATTTCATATCAGTTACTGTTCTTTCGCTCGCCACCGAGCTTCCCCCATCTATCGTTTACGACAGTTTACGTATTGGCAAAGTAAACAATAAGGGATCTTTGATGTTCCTATTATGACAAGCCGAACTCGTGATTGTTAATTATATAATCTATTTTTGGGTTATATATTCTCGCGTTGTCACCCGTTGATAATTGTTTCACAGCAGATATTTCCTTGTCGTTTTTGCTTCCTCTACAAATGAAACATTGCTTTCGATGTTATTCCTTTTTTGTTATTCTATGCTTCCTTTTTTTTTTAACGAGAAAGGAAGAAGAAAAAGTAATATTTTACCAGTGCAGAGACTGGAATTAGTAGATAAGCTGCCCCTAACAAGCTCATGAACAGGTTGTTCTCCATGATAAATCAGACTGCTATTCGAGAAAGTGTTGCATATTTAAGGGAAGGAAATACGCTGCATCGATGAAATACCAGTTTCCTGCAATAAAAACATTTCGATATTATTAAATAGTCATGCTGGTATAGGAGTATCCAGAGAACCTAACTATGCGTAAACATTATTACTCCCAACATACTGTAACAATTGCTCAGTGACCCGCGGAATGTACCAAAAATCAATAAAACTTATTTTCTAATGAGTGAATACGAATGCGAATATATGAAAAAAAAATATTCGACATTTTTCCGCGCGATTCTGACAATAATCACTCTTACTTAAGCTACGCTTTCACGCGGTTGGTAGTTACCGCGCGTGAAAAATATTCGTAAAAATCGAAAGTGGAAATAAATATTATGTTTGGATGAATGTATTTTGCCTTCATTCTTTTCTGTCTCCCTTTTTTTGCGTAATCGTGGGGTGTGTTAGTATAGTTACAGCACCGGTTCTTATGTATCGTATACAGACGATCGTAACGTTGAGTTAAATAGTGGTTCTCAAACATCATTGCCTATACAAGTTTCCATCAACGTCCGATCTTTTGACTTTTTCCGTTTTCATTCATTTCATACGTAGGTACGTAATACGAAAGGGGATTTATCCTTGCTCCATATTTATTGTTTGTTTAGAGTATTAAATATAAATTCATTTATAATCCTGATCGGAAATACGAGATCCTTCGTGATCCGTGGAAACCAAGAAGCGGAAGCGCACTATTATCCCTAGTAGCGCTTTCTGAATACAAATGCAATCTGCGACCTGTACGTGAAGATTCTCCATTCCAAACAGGATCGTTATTTTAACCGCGTCTCTAAATACTCGACCAAATTCAACAAAATGCCCTTTCCATCGAAAAGAATCGATCGTGTATATTCAATCTGGAAACGTGTATACATATTTTTAAAATGCATTTGCTATAACAAAAAATATATCAATTCTGTATCACTTTTAATGCCTTCACCTCGCGTAAATAATGTGGAAATGTCACAGTTACTTTTTATTCACTATCGAATTTGTATTTTTGTTCGGCATATTTGTAATATCTTGTGTACCGCGTGAAAATATAATTTCTCTTCGTGTGTATTGGGATCGTTCACTTTTGAAAGTAACATCATAAATCTATGGTACATACATTATCGTTTCTTATCAGAGAAATGTCCGAGGAAAAGATAAATACGGGCAAGATGTAATTCGAAGACCTTGCATGTACGCTGTGGGAGCAAGCAACGTGTACATTTTAACCATGAAATGTGTGAACCTCGTTGCAATAGAAATATCAGCGTATGTAAACATAGTATTGACCGTTATCTTCGAGAAACAGAATGTTTCGTCACTTTCAGAAATAAGAGTAATCAGGAGTAACTGGGAAAGATTTTGTTGCGCTACGATAATATCCTCGCAGATGCAATTTTAGGATAGGTAGCAATATTTTTTTTACGAGAGATATCGGAACCGTGTAAAGCGATACGTATGGCATTGGGTATTGAAAACGGGAAAGTATTGTGCGCGTGCATAGGCGTAGAATTATTGCGCAATTAACAGGTGTTCATATGATCCACATGAACACAGTGAAAGTAATTTTACATCGGGGCTTGTATCGTCGTGCTCGCTATATTGTGCCGCTCAAAAGTACGTTAATCTGTGATTCGTTAATGGAAAAGAAATTTGATTTTACAGGACCAATGTGGTAATGAACTACACAGAAACGGAGGCCAAAGTTCGTGAAGCCACAAATGACGATGCTTGGGGCCCCACTGGTATGAATTTAAATGTTTAAACAAAACACTCTGCCCCTAATAACTCTTAATTTTTAGTTGCCTTGTAAGGAAATAATTACGCTTACTGTGTTCCACGCGGTATTTATATTCTACCTACAAAACTATTTATAGCGTTGGATATTAAAAGAAATTTAGGTCACAGCAATTAGTTAAGTTTGCTTTAATGTTTTTACATGTAATGGAAAATACAAGGGCAACTTATTTTTTAACGAAATATTGGAATTATGTATTGAATTCTCTTTCGCGTAAATAATATATAAGCAAATTGATGCGAACAAAGTAGCATAAATCTATATGAAATTTCGATGGATAAACGTTAGTTCATTTCGTAACATTTAAAATTCAGCAATTTTACTCGATTAACCGAAAATTATTCGCCACTTAAATTGCGGAGATCGTGATTTACGAACTTCGGAACTTTGTAATCATAGTCGGCGCAACTGCTTTCGTGACAAATTTACGGAGAAATTTGTTTTGGTAAATTTATTTATAAATACGCTAATTATTTTTTCTTCAATGAATCGAATTATGAGTGCGTCGATGCTGTATTACTTAAAAACACGTTCGAATTTTTTTTACACAAATGTCTTTCGTATCCGTATTAGTAATAATGATTGCTGGAACCTTGTGTAATTTTATCTCTTTTCGAAGTTCGACGTATGGCGAAATTAATTGTACCGCATGCATTACTTCAGGGGCAATGATGCAAGAACTGGCTCAGGCTACATTCACATACGAACAATTTCCCGAGGTAATGTCCATGTTGTGGAAAAGGATGTTGCAAGAAAAACGGAATTGGCGTCGAACGTACAAGGTACGGTCGTTTCCACCGTGAATTTATTTAACCGTATTTAACGAAAATAATACTTTGCTCCAAAGTATAATAAATAACTGTTTCTTGTATAACACATTCATCAGTTAATTTCTATTTTTTAAATCGACTGCATCTCTTTTTCCAGTCTCTTCTACTTTTAAACTACCTAGTTCGCAATGGTTCGGAACGAGTGGTCACATCGTCTAGGGAACATATTTACGATCTTAGATCGTTAGAAAATTATACTTGCATCGATGAGTTTGGGAAAGATCAAGGCATCAACATTAGGCATAAAGTTAGGGAATTAATTGACTTCATCCAGGACGATGACAAATTAAGAGACGAGAGGAAGAAAGCCAAGAAGAATAAGGATAAATATGTGGGTTTGTCGAGCGAAGCAATGGGCATGCGATTTGGTGGTGGGGATAGGTGGACGGACAGTCCTAAATGGGGTAAAAGTGGCGTAGATACTTACAACGACTGGGATAGAGATAATAGAAGCAAAGGCTTCGAGGATACAAATAACAGGTAGGCTATAAGCCTTACACTGTCTTTCCTAAAAATCAACTACCTGTCATATCTATTTTATTCTTTACCTTTCATGATAGCGATGACGGTGAAAGAGAGGATTCAGACAACGATGTTCATCCGAGTCCGAAAAGGGGAGGTAGGGAATACAGGGATACAATGGATCCCATGGATCGTGTTAATAAAACCAGTTCTATGCCCACCATTCCTACTAATGCTTCACCGGCAAGAACAGCACGAACTATCAAGAAGGTAGACTTAGGAGCCGCTGCGAATTATGGAAGAGAGCAGGCCAACGTAAGTGAATGAAGATTGCAATTAACTGTAGCTTTCGTAATGGTACAAATTAAAGATTGGAAACTAAATTGACATTTACAGAATGGTATACCAGGAACACAAACTACTACTTTAACTTTGCCTATCAAACAGAAAAGTAAAAATGACATCTTAAATGACATCTTTGATTCTCAGCATGAGAATAACGCCAAGCCAGTTGTCGATGATGATGATTTTAATCCAAGGGCAAATACCCAACCTGCTGTACAAACTCAAAACGCGAATGCAGATTTCGGTGATTTTACTAGCGCATTTGGCAGCCCTACTGCGAAGACGAAAGAGAATAACGATGAGTTCGCGGATTTTACGTCTGCATTCAACTCTTCTGTTACGATATCTAACTCTCCGGCACAAATACAATTGCCACAAACACAAATGAATTTAATGGGAGCGACAATACCAAATATTAATAGTCCGGTGACGGATAACGCGAATAATACGATGTTTATCAATACCCAATCAGTAAACACACCTTCTTTTGCGTCGATGGGGTCAGGAAATACACTTCCTCAGAATCCTAATATCAGTAGTAATCTGTTTGATGCCTTACAACCGCAGTTGCTGAATAATCAGCAGTCATTGAATAACAATACAGGTACGTGGTGAACAATTATCGAATGATATGTTCGAATGTTATTCACAGTTTAGAAGTATACTAACTTTAATTTGAAACTTCTTTCTAGCACCTTTAAACACAGATCTTTTATCAGACATAGATACTTTAAATTCTTTAACTACTGGCCCTGTTGATAGGCGAACAAACAACACCAACAACTCTAATCTGTTCATGAGCATGAGTTCACCACCTGTCACGGGTAATCACGAAGGTAAGCATACTTCATTGGCACAAATACAATTGTGATTTTATGGTTCGGTAATACTTGATCTTATATGCCGTATTCTAATGAACCAAATGATTGATGACCTCATAAAGCATGTTTCAGTGTTACTGAATCATAAAATAAAAACGGCTTAAGATGCGTTCAATCGTGGAAACAAGATTTTTGCTACATACTGCTCTACGTTGCTGATTACTACACAGATTGTTTCAATTTTATTTCGATGAAAAAAGAAAGTATGAATCTTCGTTCCAAAATTTTGTGCATGTCTTAATTAATCTCGAGGATGTATTTAAAGATAATATAATGCCCCCAAGAGAGACTTTCCTTACAGCATACAAGACGGAGGAAAGCATCGGTTCGGCTGAAAATCTTTCGAAACATGCTGCGAATCGAGTTTTGGAAGAATTATGTTGCATGGGTGCTATCAAAAGTCATAGCAGTTTGGATAAACTGAAGTCGTGTATTTCTGACTATATTAAATTCTTACCTGGGCCGATTACGCCGCAAAAATATTGTAATCTTGATTATGATCCAGGGATTGATTATATGTTACACGGAAGAATTTTAGAAGAGGTTATCGAAAGATTTGACCATAATTGGCCACTGCAAGGAAATGCTTTAGATCCAATGATTAAACGGTTGATAATTGTCGACGGTGCCACATTATCAATTTTAGCCGAATCTTTAACAGCGCTAACGTGCGCTTTGAAAGAGACTGAGAATGAGAACAAGATCTTTATTATTTCGAAACTCTTAGAATTACTAGTAAAAAGTGACTCTTTATTTTCTGCAATAATAAATGCATGCAAGCGTGAAACGCAGAATGTCAGACTAGAAGAGGAGTCGGATCAGACATGGCAAATTGCGGTGCAGATTTTAATTTCGTTACCCAATCGCGTAGCCAATAAGCTGAAACAGAAAACATTCGATACTTTTCTTCCTCAAGTGTATCTTAAGATTATAAGTTTCCATATCGCTTCTGCAATATCTTTCATAAACACTGGTTTGCATTATGATATCGTAGCCGACATAAAGCCACTGTCTGTTTTAATTAGTAAAATAACAATTACTGCAAAATCAGAAAGCTTGTTACCGCTTACCAACATTCTAGCGGAATGGTGTTTGCAGAATAAGAATAACGAACGAAATTTAATAAAAGATATATTGAGAACAATAGACACGCCAAGCATAGAACCAATAGCTGTATTATTTTTAAGGCACTGCGATGTGAAGTCAGGAGTGCATAAAATTTTTGGCGATGTACTGTCGAATCCAAATTGGAAGTACACGCTAACAACAAAGATTCCATTAATGTGTTACTACAATGACGATACTTTAGTAATAAACCTGATTTCTTACTTATCGGAATTCTTAAACGAGAATCGCATATTGATTGAATTATTAATGAAACTTCTGGACGTTTGGGGCGATAAAAGTGCTGTAAATCATACTTCTGTGGAGCAACATAAATACATTACAAAATTGATGATTATGTGCATAAGAAAGTCAAAGAATTACATGAGAACGGATGAACGGGATAATATTCAAAGACTTCTGTTTTCTGGTATATCGGTTCATCTCGAAAGTACACACATCATTTTAAGAGCGATGGGAATGTGTACCGGTGAAATTTTCACTCAGGAATTATCCGACTCGGATGACGCGCCGAAGCTTTCCTTCGAATATAAAAGTATGCCAACTGAAGTGATTGATTTGGTTCAGTCTTTAAAAAACATGGATGTAACGGAAAAGTATTCCAAAGCAAAAGAACGTGTTGAAGAGAATGATGTTATACCTGAAGAAATTGAATGCGACACATTGGGCGATAAGAAGCTGTATGAGTTGGGCGTTGAATGTAATATTTTGCGTAAAAAGAAATTAGAAAGCATAGATAACGATGAAGAAGTCTCAACTACGGCAGATTTAAAGAAATCGATCGCAACATGTAATAGAATTTCTGGAAGTAACGCAAAAATTAAGCACAGCATTGAGGACGATTCCGAACTAGATAGTGATGATGATTTAGTGCCATATGACATGTCCAACGATACCAAAGCTTCTGTGAAATTACGACCAGCCTACTTACGAGATCTGCGTGATAATTTAGTAAACGAGAAAAACTCAACGAATCCAGATGTCTTCTCAGAATCTCTAGAAGTTTGCGAAGAATTAATATTATCGCAGCTACCAGGTGACGATGTATCTTTCGCTATTGAATTGTTAGAGATCCTTATCACGCTCAAAGAATCATGTTACATGGAAGACTTCGAAGTATTAACATTCAAGTCTTGCGTCGCTATAGTGACTGTCTACCCAAAAGAATGCGCTGAATATTTATGCAAACAATTTTATATGGGAATAGATAAGTATTCTGTAAGCGAACGATTGTTCTTCTTAGACATATTGGCAGAATCAGCAAGAAGATTATCGAGCATTCCAATTGACGAGTCCAGGGCAGGTGTAGTCAACGTGGCACAGATAAAGCCAAAAGGAACAAAACCGTCGAAAAGAGTGTCGCTTTTCATCAATACTGAAAAGAGTAAACAGTACAGTGTACTATATAGCGATGATTTCGATGAATTTGAAAGAGTAGAAAGTCAAATTGAAGATTGGCGAGACATCGTTGATAAAAGAATTGAATCGAACACAAAGAGATACGCACATGGAATAAAATCCCCCAAAACATTTGAGAATAAATTTGGAAATGTCGCGTCCTCGTTTTTCTATCCGCTGCTGTATGGTTTCGGTAAACAAGGCAGTTGCTTAAATAGCGGGCTAGAGATCTTCTTGGATCAAGAGAGCATCTTACTCATTCGATTTTTGAAAACTTTATCTACAATAATGGTAGCAGCACAAAATTGTCTATTGGCTTCTAAAATGGGGAAAGAAATCTTAGAATTGTCATGGACTCTGCGGTATCACGATCAAGCTAAAATTAGAATGGCAGTGATGGAAAATGTTGCAGCTGTACTTATCGCAGTACCAACCGATACGATCATAAATGAGTTGTTTGAAACTGTTATCGAAATGAAACTATGGCTTTTGGATTTATCTCAAAATGTAATTAACGGAGATCATGACAAAGAATGCAGAAGTTTAGGTGCCAAAGTGATGACTTTGATAGATACCATTATAAGTTCAACACTTGGTAGTTAATTGCTAGCAGATGTTAAATAAGATTTTACACAGAAGCATTTTAAGAGTCACAGAGCAAAAGGATATTCGCCAAATATTGATATGTCATCTTGGAATTTTCTTGCATATCGTTAAAGACGCTAGATATATGTAAAATATTAAAATACTTTTCTATTCCTTTCATTGTTTATCATGCGCAACTAGAAGTTCAAGACACAAATAATTTATCATTATGTAGATTATAAAATTTGAATGATTCGTTCTTTCAAAAGATTGTAACGACTTAATACAATATCATATATTAAATAAAAACAGACACACGTGTACATTTGGGCATTACTAACTTTCAAACATTCTTACCTTTTTGTCACCTAATAAATTAATCTTACATAACTGCGGATATATAATAATGAAGTGTTGAAGAGGATATGCTATTAAGACTAAAAGGAATGTCACATTTAGGAACACTTGGATTATCGCCTATTGCAAATCTTCTTACCCCTACGTCTACCAATTCCAAAAATCAAATGCCAAGTAATATACCTGCACCAGTTGGCTCCACATGGGCCGGTTCCGGATTAAACATAGACCTTGACAATATAATGGGAAGTAAAATTAAGCACAGCGGACCTGCGCCAACAATGAATCAAATGGCAAGCAATAGCCCTCAACATCAAGTTAAACTGATAAGTAAGTAGTTTATAAAATAAATGAAGTTTCTTCAATGACTTTGTTTAGCATAGCGCGAAGAACGCCAATATTCAGTATATATATGAATACAGTAAACTCTTTAAAAGACAATCATATATCCTTCATGATATAATATTTTACAACTCTTACAATTTTTATGCCGAAAGCTTGCACTTTAAGTACAAAAAAGAACAGGTTCTAAATATTTCTGTGCTGCGATGCATTAAATGTTGGAGAGTGTACTGTACAGTATTATTATAATTGAATTACGCCAGAGTAAATATTATTGGACAAAGAAAGTGTAATTATTTTAGCGACACCATCAATGGGGTATACATCGCCTGTAATTCAACCTCAACCGCAAAAACAGCAAGAAATGAATCCAGCATTTTTCCCTGCATTTCAGTGAGTCTTTCAATAAACGAACGCTGATGGTAGCAAAGTCTGAAAGGTATAAATGAAATAACTTGGAAGTGAAAGAAATTTTCTATTTTCTGGGCGGAGCAATCTAATTATATATACAGGGTGCAACTGTAAACAATTGCGTATTGTAAATGTCGGAGCAAAATGATCAGTGGAAATATATATTGCATAATCATGTGTTCATGAGAAGTTGGGAAATAAGTATGTATCCTCAGTTTCTGAATTTTTATATAACGTAATTTCGAGCTGAAGAATTTGTTAATATTCTGCTATAATGAATTTCGTTGAAGCGAGAGAAAAGCAATGTTTTTTTAAAAATATAATACATATAATTGTGATGAGTGCTACATAAAATATGTGATTAGCTTAATGTTTAGAGCAGCTCTATAGACTAAGTTTTAATACATCTGCGAGCATGTATTTGTTAAAGTGAGAATTCTAGATAGTATATGTTCCCAGTAACATTCCGCAATATGAATATTACCACTTTTATAAAAAAGATATTTATGTTATTTGGAAATCGTGCGGGAACAAATCAGGCGGACTTGTCCTAAACATTTTATACATAATGTAAATTGAAACCTACGACGAATCAGGATTATGCCTTATGTGTATAATGTATCATAAGGGTGTATGCATGAAAGTGAATTATAGATACTTGAGGGGATGTAGTATATGTACTACTTTTATGTACTATCGGATGCGAGACATTCTTCTGTTAAATGTCATTCGAGAGTTCCAAACGAATGGAAAATGCTTCTACAGGGGTTGAATGTAGAGAATAAAATTACTGGCAGCCTTTAGAAAGGCTGCATTTAGGATCGGTAACGTGACAATGTAAAGATTGTTTCACTTTTTTATTATGAGTATTTGGCATTGATGCTATTCGTCTATAAACGAGGCACGAGAAGACGCAATAACATCACTAATCATAAGTGCTTCCCTATTATATATAGTTACTTTTGCACGAATGAGAATTATGCAAAATTAGTACTATTTAAGGAGATATAGATGAATACGAAAGCATGATATGCAGGATATGAGACCTTTTCTTAAAAAGAAAAAAAAGCACAGCAGCACAAAAACAACGCTTTAAAAGCGCTCTACTCAGCATGTTAATTTCATGATATGTTTATTATGGTCCACTGTAAATTATTTATGACCTCTGTAGTTGCGTGATTATATAGTTATGAGGAGTATTTAATCATCTTCGTGATTGAATGATATTCAAGACGTTTTGTAAAGTAGGCGGCGAAAGTAAAAATTAAATAGCATTTCCTTAGTTATTTGTTATTAACAGTGAAGAGATGCATATCTTTCCGTATAATTGTCCGTGCGATTATTAAACAGAAACAGATAATTATTAATAATTAAGTATTAACTATTAGATCATTAAGTAATATGTACCTTTATGTGTGCTCTTCATTAGTAATGATTTCCTACATCTTTGCTGCACGATAACTGAAATATATTATCATAGAACGATCTGTTATAGACCTTTTACATATTCGAGTATTTATTTATGAAGGTATGTTGGAGAAACCTTCTGCATGCTACATTTGTTATTTTCACGACTACTTGTTATTTAATGTAGCGGAATTTGTATCTGTAATATTTGAATGCGGTAGATATCACGACTGTCGTTTATCTATATAAAAGAAGAAGCAAAGTTTACATGCTATTTCAGAATTTGCAGCAAAGTTCCACGTTCATATTTACATGTTCTTTCTGAATGAATGATTTAATATATTGCTTTCATAGAAACTGTACTATACTAGTAGTATCTATAGAACAGGTGCCCTAAAAATATATTCTATACGGTTGAAAGTATTTTACATTTGTCGGGTAGTTTTATCGTTAAGTTGTTATCAAATTCTGTTTCAATTCTCATGAAGTTGATGCGAAATTGACTTACATGCTTCTATGCGAGCATCAGAGACTGAATCTTGTAAGGGGAAAAATAATGGCTCCTTTACATTTTCTATTATTTCAGCATTTTATATGGAGCGAAATGTTTGGCGTAGATGGGAATATATTTTTAAAGTATTAAACTATACGTATGTATGTATGCGTTGATATACATGTACGTATGATTGTACAAAACGTAAAGCAAGTATAGTCAATATGAATAAGTGCGGTACTATCGTCATTCAAACAGCTTTGGACATTAAATATACAGAGGCGCGGTTACAGTCTAGAATTGCAGAGGCCTTTTCGAGTCGAATTGGATGAAAACTAGGACCGTAGATATTACAAAAATCTTCTCTCTGTTGGTAAATATATTATGAAGTTTTATCCGAGGTATCGCAACAAAGTTACATGTTCAGAAACATGTATTCATTTTAAATTTGATAGGTAGAAAGAAAAAGTGATATCTATCATTTTACTGAAGTATGCATTATTAATTCCTGTTTAGGTGTAAACTGTATTTTTATGCTATTTACGCGCGATGATATTGTTCATTGTACGTTTTACGAATATGACTAATCGGGTTGATTCTACCACAATTTGTTAACAATTTCTGTCGTTCGTTCAATTGTTTTATATACATATATATAAACTTATGAACGTTATGGTTGTCCTATTGTGTACGTATAAAACCAATTACAATTACTTACTAGTCTGTAAAGATTTCAGAAAATAATTTTCATCGTTAGATCTTCGTATATGTAAAATTGCATTTATTGTCAAGATATCTTTAAAATAATAAGTATTAAATTGAAACCATTAAGCAATACACACGTACTGGTACATATCAATATTAATCGCGCGTTAAGAATACATAGTTACAAGTTATATATGCCTTACAATTTTATGTAACGGGAGAAGAATATTACAGAGTGGAAAATCATTGTTCCTCTGGTGAAATTCGGGACAGTTATTATGTCGTTTAGGAATCTTATATACGTGCGGATGATACCAATAGCTCACTTGTCAATTTTTGACTGAATATTGTTTACGGTAGTCTCGGTAATTGTAATTATTAATTCAGGTATTTATACTTACATCACAGTTTTATCGTTATTAAATGCTCATTGGTGCTGGTGTTAATACGAACTGTTAACTATTTTAATTTATTTATTATTTAACAGCAAAGTACCTTTCCCTTGCATTGGCGATGCCCATTGTCCTCTTGTACAGTGTTTCCTTTCGAAGCTGAAATGTGTTGTTGCACATCAATATTGAAACAAATACGCATATAGAGGTATTATTCAGAATATGTAAAAGCATAAGCGTGTAATCCTCATTTTTGCTAAGGATTTTTTAAAAAGTGATCATTTTAAGATAGTAAGATCTAAAGTGGAGTTCTTTTAGGTGTAAGTCTGAAATATGGAAATCAAAGGTTGACAGTAAATATCCATAAGATGTGATTAATACAATATCTATGAAAAAAAATATTTTACTTAATGTCTGTAAAAGGATTAATAAACTGCAATAACAGTATTACGAATTTACAATGAACAAAAATAGATAAAATACTTTCACCGTAAGTTTCCTGTAATTATAAGTACATGTTCCGTTTCTTAAACGAATATTTAAAGAATAAATTAGATATATTTTGGTAAAAGTACAAATTCTATGTTAAAAACTTTCGAAATACCGACGTTTTTACTTTGCTACTTTTACGTACGTTCAATTGGGTTTTATCGCATAAATAAAGCAAGCATTGGAGACGTTACTGTACATTGAAATAATGAATTAATTTAAAGTCGTGAGTGAATTAAGGAATCGGAGATTAATACAAAAAGATAATGTAACACAACACAACACATGTACAGAATTATTTAAGTTACAAAAGATTATATTTTACAGTTGTTCTCTCATAAAATAATACATATTTTTTAAAGAAAATTCATGAGTCAGGTAACATACGCAATACATGAAAAACCTCTTTTAATTACAGTTGAATTTTGTCAAGCTTTCGAATTTTTACAATTAGATTTTTAAATTCTTCATTGACCAAATGATCGTTCAATTGCAATTACAAACGAAACTTTTTAGTAAACGCGGTTCCCTTCATATTTCAACGTAGTATACATATAGTTTAACTGGTCACTTAGTAAGCACAGTTTTACAAACATACCATTACAGTTATACAGAGGCTCCAAATATTCTTTTCACTCGTCTTCCTCTAAACCTTTTGATTTCTTCTTCTTCTTCTTCTTTACAGGTTCCTCAGTTTCGTTTGCTACTCCGTTTTCAACAAATCCATTCTCTTTTCCATTTTCCAGAATTTCGCTCTTTCGTTTCTTGTCCTTCTTCTTCTTCTTTTTCGGCGATTCTTCTTCAATGCTCGCTGCAACTTGTGCAACTTCTTCTAATGCTTCTTTCATCACGTCTATATTCTTTCTGGGCACTTCGCCGGTCTCGTAGAATTTCAATCTATCTTCCACTTGTTGCCGTAACTTTTCGCCAAACACGTTGGTTGGTATGTCAGTAAAACAGTCGATCCTCGATGCTATGGAACATTTATTCGCGAGATACCTCGAGATCCTGCCTTTATTCTTTGTACCAGCGCGACCAATGAAAGTCGAGTGAAACAATAATCCATATTTCGGTGTGTTGCCCCTTGTTTTTAACGCTCTGAATAAAGCCTTCTCTGCTCCCAGTATCTGTACAGTCGACGCAGGGTATTTGGCTAAATTTGTGAGGGACCCAGCGTGCGCTATTAACCTGGCCCCTACTTGGTCGCCTATCAACGTCGCTAAGTTTGGCGCTACTCCAGCCATTTTAGATTTCAAATATTCCGATAACTGCTTTCTGTAGTCAGCCAAGGCAATAACGCGTGCCGCGAACATTTCGATATTAAGAAGATCAACAGGACTAATGTCCATTCCCATAGAGGATTTCGACGCGTCGATAATTGCTTGAGCTTTTGCACTGTCCATAACAATTTCTTCCAAAGCTTCTAGCTTCTCGTCTGTAAGTTCTTTTCTATTCTTTATTAATTGCGTCACTTTAGCATACAAATAGTTCTCGGGAACAATTTTTACAAGCTCCGGAAAATGATAGCTGTACCACTCCCTGTAACCGATAAATTACAATATAGATACAAGTATAAATTATATTCGATTACTTTACCTATATATGCTCCAGACGCTTACCTTATACGCATACTAAATGTATTTACGTCTTTATCCAGTTGGTCCAGCAAAGCTATGCTTTGTATAATCATGTTATCCACACGATGCACGTTAAACTTAACTTTAGCTCTGGAATAACTGTGGCCAAGTCCGAGCTGAGCGACTCCTGAACTTTTAGCGGTGAAACCTTTTATCAAATTATGGAAATGAAACCTTATTCCCCTAATGATTTCTGGAACGGCGCCGGTATGGTCACATTTTATATTCAACGCCTCTGTGATACTAGCTCCAAGCTTTGGGTCTGCGACACCGAGCACGACCTTCTCCTTCTTCCCGGGTTTTGGTATGCATGAGTCCAAGAATAACTGCAAATCTTCTGGAACAATTCCTTCGGAGATACTGTTTATATTCTCCAAAGCTGCTAGAGCAGTTTTGAAAGGCGAGAATCCAATGAGTTTCACGACTGCATTGAAGCGCGATAGGTCTGTGACAGATGCTTCGACTTGAGGCAGTAGCATTCCCACCTCCTCAAATTCCTTGATGGAGAAGACGGCGAACCCAGCGGCATGCTCGAATAAAACGAATAGTTTTGCCTGAAATATTGAATTCATAATTGTAGAAATCAATTAATTTATAGAAAATTTATTCCACATGCATTTATCACGAAAGGCCACAACAGTGGGCTGATTCAACTGAATTTTTTTATCAAATTTATAGTGGAACTTGGCATACAAATATCGATACGTTCGCATGAGTAAATTACTTAGAGATGCCTAATATAATTTTGATAAACCACAGGTATTGTACTATATTCTGAATTGATAAAAGTAAATAGCATACTAGCTTAAAAATCCAGGGACTATTAAAACAGGTGCCCTCATTGTTGTGACTTTTCGTTGTTACTTTGAGTCCCCGATAAAATAGTTTACTATTGACTCTTACATAAAAAAAAGCGTTTGAAGCATTACTTACTTTTATACAGACATTTCAGAAAACTTATCCGTATAATTTGATTTTTTTTTATTGAATTACAAGTTACAACGTAGCAGAACATAGTGAAACTTATATATAAAATATCTTTCTACGATTACGTTAAGTATCCTCAACAAAAAATGCCACGTACGCTACAAATTATACTTAATGAGCTGTGTCATAATACAGAAACATAACTCATCGAGAAAGCTTCGAACGCTTTTTACACGTGTTTTTAGTAAATATTTTTTATCCCTCGTCGGAGAATGTACCTGCATCTTCAGATGTTTGTTATCATATTCGAAAATGCGTACTATCTACTATTGAACCGCGAAAAGATTATTCTAACTGTATATTGAAGAATAACTACAGAATTAAATAAACTGCGACGTTGAACATGATCGCAGTTACGCCGAAATGTATTGAAATAAAAAAAGTTACATTATATAAATACGAAAAAGCGTTTCGTTAAAAATTAACGGCACAATAGGATTGCTGTGCCAACTCACCATGTTTCGTTTGTATTATATTCCATTCAATATTATTAAACAATCACTACACAAACTCGATAAGGTATCTCTATGGTTAGGAAACGGCCATGTGTTCCGGATGCAGCACACATAACAGAAAGAAACATGGAGCCTTCGAGGTTTCCTGAAATTTGAAATCCAACTGTATAGATATTCCCATGCGAAATTTGTATAATTTCAAAAACGTTAATGTAGATTAAAATACGCACTATATCGGGGGTGAAACATTTTAGAGAACAAACCCCAGTTGTTAAAATTTTACTTTATAATGTAGCATCCATAACACAAACATTAGCTTTTACATTCGATAACTTACGTATTCCTTAGCGTTATGTGTACGAGTGAATGCTTCTGTGTCCTTTTACACCATTTAAGTTTGACTTAAATCAGCATACACCAAGCATATTAGTAGTTAAAACGTATACAAATCTACATTTCTATTTCGAATAGATACATCGTAGTTGGAACGTTAAAAGCAACGATATTTCACTAAAATGTACGTACCCCTTTATATTTACAGGTTATGTTTATTTTTCTCATTTGGTGTACAAGGCCCTAAAAAGTTTTCTCATATCACCTTCGTTTTCTTCTTTCAAGAATGGAGTCTCGGACAGAATTTAAAATAAAATCTCCGCCGACCGACGCAATCTCGGCGGTGGAATTTGGACCGAACTCCACGCAGTTCCTCCTAGTATCTTCATGGGACAGTACCGTCCGGTTGTATGATATTCATGCTAATACTATGAGATTAAAATATAATCATGATTTGCCAGTTCTAGACGTTGCATTTCAGGTAATCATAATTTCATCAATTCTTTCTTGATTAATAGCTTTCCATGTTACAATGCACAACACATAAATGAGTTATTGTACTTATGTTTATTTGAAACAGAAAAAGAGCGAAAGAAAAATGTATAGCACTGACAAAATAATGTAAGTTAAAAATTTGCGTGGTAAGGAAAATTAAGACAAAAGTAATGAGACAAGCTATGCGTACTTTTTTCGAGTGTACATGTGTAATTCTTTATATATATATATCTGTAATATAATTTAATACTACAATGCATTAATACTTTATCAGCTGCTTTTGGACCAAACTTACATTCGTTTCCAAATTCTTCAATTTTTTTGACCCCTTATTCTCGAAGCAATAATGATTTTGCGTGCGAAACTGTGAGCTCATGAACACGTGAGAGCAGCGGATAAAATGTTAATATTGTGCTTGATATTATTGTTGAGCATAGATACATTGAATACCTGTAATCCAATTTATTTTTTCAGTCTTTTATAATACCGTAATAAAAACTTATTTTTATACAGGATGCTGTTCATGCTTATAGCGGCGGTTTGGGAAATACATTGAAGATGTATGATATCAATAGCAATACTGGTATGAATAATGACTTAATTTTAATCTCTGTTCAGATTTGTTATAACGTAATCAATATCATGGAAATGTATCGCCTTACAGAACAAATAATGGGAACGCACGATAAACCGATTAGAAAAATCGAGTACTGCGCCGCGGTGAATGCGATATTAACCGGCGGGTGGGACACAGCAGTAAAGCTCTGGGATCCCAGAACACCCACTTGCGTAGGTAGCTATTTACAACCGGACGTTGTGCTTGCCTTGTCCGTGTGCGGAGATAAGTTTGTAGTAGGTACAGCCAAACGGAAAGTTTGTATTTGGGATTTAAGGAACATGGCTGGTATGTTCCAAAGACGCGAGAGCAGTTTGAAATATCAGACGCGTTGTATCAAAGGGTTCCCTAACGAGCAAGTGAGTTCTATGTTTTGAGGATTAAATGAACAGCGTGTTAACAGCAACACCCTAATTTCTTAATGAATTTCAGGGGTATGTGCTTAGCAGCATAGAGGGTCGTGTTGCGGTGGAGTATCTTGACACCACGCCAGAGGCGCAGAAAAAGAAATACGCCTTTAAGTGCCACAGGATAAAGGAGAACAACGTGGAACACATATATCCAGTGAATGCTATCAGCTTTCACTCGACGTACAATACGTTCGCGACTGGTGGCTCAGATGGTTATGTGAATATTTGGGACGGTTTCAACAAGAAACGATTGTGCCAGTTTCACAGATATAACGCTGGAGTCGCCGCGCTTAGTTTTAGCCACGATGGCTCTGTACTTGCTATAGGGGTGTCGTATCTGAACGAGGCTGAAATCCCACCGGGGGGGAATGACGAGAGAGAGATTTATATAAGATACGTGAATGATCAGGAAACCAAGCCAAAATAATATTGTGTTACTGTAAAATAATTTGACAAATTCTCAATTGCACTTGAGCACTAGAACCTTCTCCCAGAAACTGATTCATTGTATTGTATATATCGGCAGTGTTGTATTTTACATTTTTATATCTTAAATAATTAGCCGAAATTGACTTGATGGATGACAACACAAATTCTGCAAAGTACACAATGCATAACTGGTAACCTGTTCAAAAGTATTAGGCTAGTCAAATTTTAATAAAATATGTGTTATCAAAATATTTTTTTTTCATTTAACATACTGAGTTGATTCGACAGTATTGTATACATTAAATATGATATGCGTTTCATCGTTAGGAAAACTTACTCGCGTATCATATTTTATTCCTTACTCTTTTTTTCAAATTAGTAGAATTTTAATAGGTACTTAAAAAATCAATTATGTATTCGTCGAGTGTTTAATTAAA
The DNA here is from genome assembly GCA_929108735.1 of Andrena dorsata. NCBI lineage: Eukaryota > Metazoa > Arthropoda > Insecta > Hymenoptera > Andrenidae > Andrena > Andrena dorsata. Next base: position 26,121,186 of record OV815489.1, read on the forward strand.
TAGCTATTTTATTCAAATTGGAATATATTTGGGTAAAAATTAAGTATGATGTATTGTGACAATTAATATATCTATTACAAAAGTATTAAATAATTAAGTACATTTATTTAGAAACGATACGCATTACAAAACTTCCATGAGAAATCTCTTTCCACAGAAATGAATTCTTTTAACTGATGCCTTTATTAGATGGTTAATCCATGCGGATTAAACAATAAAATGTTCGAGAATACATAATAAAGTTTGAAATTAATATTTTGTGTATTTACAAGATTAAAATAAGATCGAGTAAAATACTACAAATTATGGTAGAAAAAAAATACAGATATTGTGAGAAATGTTAGTTCGAAATAGTTTGCTCTTTTACAAATAATTGTGCTAATCCTTAATATTGCACATTATGTTTACGAGATTATTGTCAGCTTTTCAGAAAGAATGTTGCTACGTTGAGTTCGGTAGAATTCAATACCGCTACTTAATCAATGATACAAATGAATACTTAATATATATTGCAACATAAGCATTAAAATATTGTCGATCCCGCGGACCCTGATTTAAGCAAAGGCGGACCCCAAAATCTCATTTATTCACTGAAAGGTATACTTGAAATTATTTGATTTGAAAAGTTTTTTTTACATATTTTGTATCATTAATTAATGTGTACATAAAGGCGATTGAATTGACACAATTCATGTGATACTTCAAATATAACATAAGTACATACATATTAAAACAAATATTTGCGCAATATCATTTCATTGACTTAAATATAGCTATTCAACATGCATCTTTAGCTGTTCAACAGTTTTTATAACATTTTAGATAACAATATGTACATTAACAATTTGTACTAGTACCTCCCTGTCTTTTAAGGTGTGTCCTTTGAAAATAGTATAATTTTATTAAATTATTATACTACTTCGCCAAGGAATTACTCTCCTATATAATAAGACGTCTAAGCTAAGCACAAGTTTCGTTGGAAACCAAAATTTGTTTAGATATTTTACGGCATCTTTGGGTGCCCAGGAAACTTCATACTGAATCTGAACCTTGTAGGTCATCGAGAAGTAGGAAAAAAGCCTCTCGGCAGATGTTGCTAACAAACGAACAGCTGCCTTAAGCGTCTTATTTTATAAAAATACTGAATTTCATCTAAGAGTAGCCTTGTTTCGTGCAGGGATATATTGTTGATTGGTAGGAAACCGGCAGGGAAAGCGTTATGACCAATTGCGTGTGTCAGATCCGTGGGAACTGCGCAGATCGGTCGAAAATCAGTATGGGTGTAGGTCTATAGGTCTACTCTTAGGTGGAATTCTGATCTTGTTTATTAGTGCTCTTTTGCTTCTTAACGAATTTCGGTATATTCATACTTTAAAGGGCTTCTTTGCAAATAAAAATTATATTTATTTTTTCCTATAATTAGATGGCCCTATTTTAATCGATAATTTCGTAACTGCATATAGTATTAATTTACCGATCCATCTTGACGAGCTATAACTTTCCTTAACATATCGCGAATTGTATCGTGTGTCGCAAAACTAATTCCCACTGCGATCGGGCCCTTCACCCAATTCAGGCTTAGTCCTTTATAAAAAGCCATTATACCTTCTTCTCTGAAAATATATAAAGCACCTGTTTCCTTATTGCAGAATAACATTTCAGTATGAAAGCACCTCCTACTTTTGTCTTTAATGTACATGATGTTACGATCCCGATAGTAACACATTCACAGAAGATTTTATACAAGTACATATTATAATTTCTAAAAACCTTATCAAACTTTTCAGTGGCGGATTTAACAGGGCGGCTGATGAGCAGTTGCCACCTGGGCCCCTGCCCAGAAGGCCCCACCAGGGCCCCATCTCCAAAAAGAAAGATTATGATTAGGTATAGGTAGCCCAACAGTACATTTCTTTTCGAGCTACTATAGTTAGCCCCTTTTTAGTAAACTACTTCTTCATTTTCCCGAGAAAATGGGCCCCTCAGAACGTTTGCCACCTGGGCCTTTGTTCTTAAATCCGCAACTGATATTTTTATGCATAGTACTTGTAGCAATGTCAAACCAAATGTTTCAATTCCTTTCCCTTTCCTGGGAGGAATGAGAAACGTGTAACTTTGAACTTACCTATAAATCTTTATTATGGTCGAGCAAATTGTGTGATAATGCTGGCCCTTGATAGCCGAGGTCTGCATTCTCCTCCGAACGATGTCCAATGGGTAGCTGCTAGTCTGGGCAACCATTCCGGCAATGCCACCGCAAATCAGTGATGTCGAGAAGCCAGGGATAGCCACCGTCGTGTTCACTGTTCATCGACACGTAGCCATCATCGAACATGAAGCACGTACTTGAAAAACGCCGCCATCGGACTTGTCTCGACAAGTGTCGCTATTAAAGTAAGTACTGCCCCAAATATCGGGAAACAGCCCCGATGTGCCCCACGGGTACCCTGCTTTGCGATCATACACGAGCCACTCTCATTCGTATAAATCACGATTTTCTTTCTTTGCGTGTTAAGCACTGTCACGGCATCGAACAAACTTTTGTGAAAGAACCGACTCACCAGTCAGCCAGCTCCTGAGCAGGTCGTAAGTGAAGAAACTGCAACCAGCATAGGGAATCACACCGAGCAGGGTTGCAACGAATCCGCGGTAATAAGCCACTATCCCTTCCTCCAAGTAAATGCGTACAAAAATCTGTCGCAGGGTTTTGTATTCAGCCTTCTGCGTCACAGCCATTCTCGCTCTCATCAAATCAAGGGGGTAAGTTGTGCTTTGCGACGTCACACCTGCCAGTGCACCAGCAAGGAAATTCAATCCAGGCTTTTGTCTGCGCATATCCAACAATGTCGCTGAATAATTCATTTACTTTACTTCTTTGATAATAGATTTTTAAGTGACACGAGGTAAGCTGTGTTACGACACTACTTATGCACTGCAGAAGCCTAGACTACTACTTAATAAGTGATTCTAATTATTCCTTTATGTGTCACTTTAATCGATATTAGTTTCAATAGATTTTAATTTTGCATATTACCTTTCCGATCCATTTACTCCTAGAATTCTTTTCCATTGCTCGTGGGCTGTGAATTGGACAGCAGAGTAGGGGATAATCCTAGCCATAGTTGCACTATTTCCTCTCCATAAGCTAAGTAAACCTTCCGTTTTAACAGTCTCTATTAAGAATTTAATTGCCGCCCTCGCTGTGTATGGTTTCTTCGATATCTGGAAATTTATTTTTGTGCGATCCAGGGGCGCTATCGTCGTTTTCGCCAATGCTCCTGCAACAGCACCCGACACCAAACTTGTCCATACCCTTTGTGTATTCGAGATACCATCTTTCCCAATAAACTTCCCTTGTTTCTTCTGAAATACACAATTTAATGTTGTGTATGATATAGTTGAATATCAGATTTTCCATTAACTGAAATCAGATATATGATGGAATTCAAATTTGCAAAATATGATTGAGTTAGTGTTTAATGAGCTATGTGGTTACTTTCATTTATAGAGATTACCGAATGCGTTCTATTTCGAATTTCCGTTCTAATTCAGTATAAGGACAAAAAGAGCAGTAGCTTTCGATAAATGTATGGAAAAACTTTTATATATGTATATTATAAACACTCGATAAATTACTTTATGACTTACCGTAGCATCTACACCCTGTTCTTCCATTGACAAAGGTGATGCAGCTTGTAGGATGGGTAGTTGCTTTGTCCTGTCCAACAATACGGACATTTGTATTCTTGCAATAACTGCTTCACTGCTTTCAACAGGATGGGTCGTTGTATGTCTACACATTTCTTTAACACATCGCTCTGCGGCTTAAGTAATCTGGCTTGAACTGTGCTGCTACGTAATAATTCCACAGATCTTCCTATAAATGAACATAACAGAATAGAATATATTTATTTAATCCCTATAGTCACTTAAAATCACAAGTGCGCAAATTCCATAGTTCGATATGAGTAATCAGTCTGTCCATGTATGAAATTTTGTTTGTAAATATCATTCTTTACTTCGATTTTTAAATGTGCGAAGATATAATTAGCGCATAAAATTGCATAAACACATAACAACCTTGAATGGATATCTTACGAACCTTATGTAAATGATACTTGTAATACAGGGTGGATCGTAGAATTTGTATGAATCATATCTCTTTTGTAGTTGCGCATGCTCGTGCATAATACATAGAAGTACTAGAGAGAAAACTTAAATCGTGATAATATTTATCTTTGTCTCAAGTGTAACAATGTGGGGAGTTGCAGTTGCCATTTCTTTTAAATTACACTTCACTTTTCCCAAAATAGATCAATTCATTCCCAAGTTACAAGTATGAAAGTGTTAGAGCAAGGGTTGGAGAAGATTATATAGATTATTTACAACTAGCGATAATAGACTGAAATGCAAATTCATGAACAAATAGTATGTTTGTTTTCCAACTGTATTTTTAGATAACTTTATCTATCAGATTAGTTTGCGCAGTTGATTGCAAACACTTCTACTTATATGAATCTAAAAAACATAGATATCCGCATTATATCGAACGTAATCAATACTGTACTTTATTTTTCCCTGTGTTTGCGTAAGCATATGTCTCTCCAACATTTTATTGCAAAGAATTGTAATACCTGACTTCGCACATAATGTATGAGGAAACAGACTGTTTTACAAAATAAAGTTTTTTTTTAACTGGTTAGAAAATTTGACACGTCGAGCTTCACAAAATGAAGTAAGCAAACAACTATTTGGTACTGGGTTCCACCATTATGATAAGTCTTATCACTAATAACATTATACACTGATATGGTGTTATCCAAGTGCAAACAAATCTAACACTTTCCCAAATTTTTTCTTCAAATTACTAGTAATATTCTCATGCTCTTTGAAAATATAAGGTGAAATCTTTTTTAAAAACTTGTACTTTAATACTGTAAAAATACTTAAAATTTGTTACAATTACATTAGAAATTATAACTTACTAATGACAATAAGGGTTTGGCTGCACGTAAATTAAATTGCAAATTGCACATTATTCGAGTATTGTTTGAGATTTTAGAACAGCGAATTCAAATTCTCTGGAACTGGAAGAACGACACGTACGGAGGACGGTCGCATCGTTTGATTTTTCGCGATGCTGCTAAATGAAAATATGAATCATCAATTACCAATATACATACACGCTAAAAGAAAATTAGCAGACTTACGTAATGTACATCGCTAATATATCGTAGAGTTAGGTAAATATTATCGGGTTGAATTCAAGAAAACACTTATTCCCCATCGAGTCACGTACGGCGAAAGCGATACGGGCAAATTGCGTACGTTCATTATAGTATCGATACCGTGTGCATCAATTAAACGAATGAGCTAACAGAGACAGAACATGCGGTTGGAATCGATTTATCAAAAGCGATCCATCGTTCAAACGACTAATGGGCGTAGTGCGTGTTACTTTAAGTGCTTTTTACGCGATTTCAATTGAATCCTCTTTAAAGGTATCTGCGCTCATAAACGATGTTACGTTGTTTTTCAAGAGATAAAGGCTGATTCAGACACGTCCAGTAATTTACCGTGTGTAGACCCAAATATTTCGTCGAGTAGTTTAGTAAAACAGTGGTAAATTATTCGTCACTCGATTAAATTACTGGACGTGTCTGAATCTGCCTTTATATGTAAAATAACATTGAAGGGGTTTAACGCATGACGAGATAAGTATGTGAAATGGAAGGAACGTACCCGTTTCCAATCGATGGAAATGTTCTTCTTCAAACGAACAATGAACGCAGTTTAAAGTATTCGTCACTAATTAATATACTTCACATTATTGCCTGCATGCCACAAAAGTCCGATTTGTCGTTACGTTCGATGCTCTCCCGATGGCTCTTTTCGCGCGACTGCCACCGTACTACGGCTAGATTACAATGCCATTACCACAGGGATCTGCGCGAGTAATACACATCACGTCGTCGTCGCAAGTGCTCGCGAGCTTCTTCGAGTCTTTTAGTTTCGAATGAAAGAAATACGTCTACGTGTGACCTTCGCTCGCATACGGTTATGCTTTCTAGGTGGCAGTAGCGACGTATGCAATATAGCAATTGAAATTAACTATTGAAATGTTTATACTGATTCAGTCTTCATCATTACTCGTGCTCTATTTAATGCAATTACTTTCTGAAAACAAATTGCAATGTATGGACCAGGACATAAGTCATCCGCCTAATATAGAGTTTCTATGCCAGCCCCTCGGGGAGGCCTAATGAGTAATCAAGAAACAGACAAATTGGTCGAAAAAGAGACTGAAATGCTGTGCATTCTTGTGGAAAATACGTGCTTCAAATATTAACGGAGTTTACTAAAAGGAATTTGGGAAAATTGATGTGGTTTTTAGTTCGATGGTTTCTTGAAACCTTAATTTTCTGTCATTCTGCCGCCTTTTGCAAACTGGATTCGTAGAAACTCTTCAGGATAGTATCATTTGAAAAAGTCGTTCCGTAAAGTTAATATAATTGTGGGACTGAAATGTAATCATGAGGACCATAACCTCAATCGCGATTGGCGAGTTCCATCTCACATTAATTATGTGACATTTCCGCGTCACTTTCGGCGGATTAGCGGTGTATTATCTGTGCAATAGTAGTATGAATTACCCTTTAATATAAATGAGCCTTATGTTAATTTGAACGCGTTCAAACAGGCTTTAAGAAGAATCATTAGACAGAAATTCAAACTGTCGCGCCTCCAAAAGTTCAAATACTTCTCGTGCTTGTTGCTTCGTTTCTTAATTATTAAAAGAATGGAAGTTTGCATGAAACGTAATTATACTAGCATTGTACTATACTTATGATAAGAGCAAAAATATTATTTAATTTCGGGGAAAGGCTATTATTGGAAAAGGTGGAATTAACGATGAGAAATATAAAATTGAATAAGTATAGCCATATTAGCCGCCAATTTTCGTAGCCCTCTAGGGATGAGTTTCGAAAGTATCGTCACAGTAATCACGTGGTTATGCATGCCGAATCACAGACTTCTATATACTACACTAGACTGCTAACAGCCGACAGAAAGAGTGATGCGAGTAGTGGGGGGTGTCCGCCATTTGCAGTGTAGTCAAGAATATGTAAGAGGCTTATGGAGCTATATGGAATTATAAGAAAAATTAATGTACAACATATTTATCACAGTGTGAAAAATTTATTACAAAAATATCAGTATATAAAAATATATTAATCGTAAAAATTGTATTGCTATATGTATAAATTATTCGTTAGCAAATGCTAACGTCAGATGCTAAAGTCAGTGTAGATTTTTATATACTGATATTTTTGTAATAAATTTTTCACACTGATAAATATGTTGTACTTTAATTTTTCCTATAATTCCATATAGCTCCATAAGCCTCTTACATATTCTTGCCTACACTACAAATGGCGGACGCCCCCCACTACTCGCATCAATCTTTCTGTCAGCTGTTAGCAGTCTAGTGTAGTATATAGAAGTCTGTGTGCCGAATGCATCCGAAGTAGACGAAGCTAATCGACTCGCCCCGTAACTGAATCTTTTCCCCTCCAATTCTACGTTTCCCTCGCCAAAAGTCCCAGGTTCGAAAAACGCAGAGGGCGCTCGAAAACCAGTGGTGTTTCAGAAGATCATTATCACCGTGATCGGCATTTCAGAACGTGAAGTACACATACGAAGTTTGTCAATGCTATTTTTATCATATCATTCCCTACCTTACAGTGGTAACATCACAGTAGGCAACACAGAAATTCATGCAACCGATGAATGTTAATGCACACTGTGTTAATTGTCAAAGTCATGGATTAAATTAATCTTTCACAAATAATTACATTTAAATAATATAAATCATTCTGTCTCATAGAAGGAACAAATTATTAAAAAAACCTTACGAAGAAAGTAGATGATTAACAAACACTACGGTAGGAAAACAGAAGAAAATGACAAAAGTAATCTAACGATGCAATTGATAAATGAATTAATCAGAGGTGTCTGGAGCTTTCTGCTCCCAGAAGCAACATGCGTTTTCGCTGTGAAAAACCTCGATATAATAACGTGGCAGAAGGGTTGATACTTACAGGCCATGGACCCGGTGGTACGGTGGACGATCGATGACATCCCTTCCCATGGGTTCTAGTTCCGGCGCTGGATGCGCAGCCTTTTCGGAGTCGGCGCGATGGTGGCTTCCCCTTGAAGCGCCCTCGCCTGGACAGGAATCTGCCCTCGAACGGTTGATCCATCAGAACATCACGAAGACTTGGCGTGCGACCACTCGCGTTCGCGCCACCTTTCCGGGAGTTAGTTTTCGATTGATCGGCCTGCGTATCGTGCGAGAGTTCTGCCTGACGTCCGTCTCGTTGCCACGGATCACCTCGACGACGCTGTCAAGGGGGTTCACTCGAAAGGTGAGGGGTCAACCTTGATTCGTCTTTCGCCACGCTCCAGCACGGATTCTGCGTTTGAATCTGAAACAGGATTGGTGGTGCTCGATGGTGTGGCGATCATAGCGAAATGATAGCTGTACAGAGTGGCATAGACTCCAATGTTCCTACGTTTGGAGCGTGCGTCGTGTTTGGGACAGCAGGGTGTAGACTCTAGGGAAATCGAATTTTTCCATCCCGACTAGAGGAAGTAAGATGGATGGAGAGTCCGTAGGCAGCTGGCTGGGGCTCTGCCAGTGATTGCCTTGCAATCAAATGTTTCGATACATAGCTTCTATAGCTCACTGTCTTCCAGATGCGAACCGCGTTTTGCAAATCTCTACTAGCGTCTTACGAGCGCTGCAGTTTCATCTTGTATGTAGGTTGGACGGAATCGAGTAACCACTTGTACTACCATCCAGCAAATCGCTTTGCAGCGAGTACGATTATTATCTGAACGGTATACGGTAAATAATTAACCAGCACAATTTACTTATTTGCAACTATTCAAGTTCATGGTTTAAACAGTAATCAATATTGCTAGAGTACTGTTCGGTTCTAGCATAGATCTCCCCAACCCGTTATTTAATCTTCATTAATCACCGTATTTGTCGACACTCTCGGATACTCGATTGCAAAAGCAGATCACGGAAATGCAGCATGTTATTGACCATCAACGATAGCGTACGTTCATGCTATCGCGTAACAAAAGTCTGTCAACAACGACGCAGCGCAGAGCACCTGCACGACGCCCACGAACAGCTGATTCGAAACGGAGACACGGCCGAGCGTCTCGTATCCATTTACCGCTACCGATCACAGCAAATGCGTGGTAATAAACGCACGATCTAGCAAATAACTGCATCTTTATTTTTCACGCACTTTTAAAAGAGTCACTGATCGACCAGTGGCAGTGTAAACAAATGTCGAGCTTGCGCTGTAGCCAGCTGGGGAATAGTTCCGTTTCTTTCGTGGCGCATAAAAAGCTCGCTGACGTGGTGACAAGAAAAATGAGTTCTCCTAAAACGTTTCTTCCTTATTTTATAGCACGGTTAACCGCGCGTTGTACTCTTTACATTGCGATTTTATTGTCTTTTGGAAATTTTTACCTGTTCTTTGTTTTATTTGGTGTTCTGTCTTTTTAAGTTAAAAATACGACTTTACTTAAAAATAATTCTATATTAAAAACTAAAAAGCGATGTACCTAGTTGTCTTCAAAAAAGAAAAAAAGACGGAACAGAGTAAACGACTACTATTTATAGGTATATATAAAAGAAGAAGTCCTGACTGACTGACTGATTGACTGACTCACCAACGTCCAGCTCAAACTGTTTAACCTAGGCAGGTGAAATTTGGAAGGTACATTGTTTTTATGACGTACACACCTACTAAGGAAGGATTTTTGGAAATTCCATCCTCAAGGGGGTGAAAAGGGGTAAAATGTATTTTCTCGGATTCCTTAATATCTCTTAGGCCCAATTAGATATCAATTCAATTTTTACTTCGAAAGCTTACCCACATAAATGTCTAAAAACCAATTTCAGGAATTTGCCGCAATCAACCCTTAAGGGGGTAGTAAAAAGGGGAGAAATGTGTTTTCATGGAGTCCTTAATATCTCTTAGGCCCGAAGCGAAGCGCGGGAGTATTTTGCTAGTTGTAAATAAGTATTGTTTTATTGCTCTGGTGACACCTTTCACACAATAGTTCCAGTTTTGAATATATTTCGCTAATATACTTTTACACGCGCTGTGCACATTCCACGATATGCTGGCTCTCATCATCGCCTGAAAAACTCGAGTAAAAGAGGCACGGATTTTTCATAAACTGCAGAAGGCACAGCTGGAGGATTAGAAAAGGGTTCGAAATCGATTGGTCGCTCTCAGGCAGAAAAAGAAAATAATTCACCACTATTGTACTTTTTACAATAGCGTGAGTAACGAAAGGTTAATGAAAAGCCAGGTCGCCAAAAGGAATTGCTGATGCAATGAGCTTCCATTTTCAAAGGAAACTATCTATTTCACACCGAAGCTCGCCATTAGATGCCAGAATCGTGTTGCCTGAATAACATCTTACAAAATGAAATTTCATTTTCGCTTCCATTCAGAGGTAGGACGAGTAACGAATCCTCTGAAGCTTTAATGAAGCTTCGACTGTAAGTCTTCCAAGGTACATTCCGAGTTGAATATGAGGTGGCGCGATTGAAGACCCAGTTAGAAATTGACGTTAATGAGATTCGGTGGCAATCGGGGTCCATGAGTGGCGACATCGCGGGTTGCTAGACATCGAGGACGTCATCCAATCGAGGCAGCTTAATAAATCTGTTGTGTTCCGCGTTGGATGCACGCCTGTACGCACGTGTTCCCAGGACGTGCCGCAGATATCGTCCGACATACGTACGTCATCGTTGTGCGATGTCGGCTGGTGGCATTGACGTTTTGACACCCTTTGAGGCGCTCCGATTTATCGATATCTGCCGTTGCACGAAACCGGGTAGGCCTACTTATTGCTCCTTTTGTCGCAGTTACGAGGAAAGCGCGGAGCTTGCGCAACGTTCAAAAGGAAAGGTTGAAAATTGACACGGAGTTACGACACGCCGTCATTAAGCGACGACCGCGAATAAGCAGCCGCGTGAACTACTTCCCGATACAACATCCTGTGCATATAATTCACGGCGACGTGTTTTAAGTCAGTTCATTAACGGACTCATTAATTACTTCTGCCGGCCAAGAGGGTTCGAGGCCTCAACTTTCTAGCGTTGCGGTAGGTCGTCGACTCGCTAATGTCGGCGAAACCGCGAGGAACGGTAGTTCTCGTTCGGCAAACCTACTCGTTTGCGTTTATGTGCTATATCTTCTCATTGCATACTGTTAGGCGGACAATTTCGTTTGACGTTGAAACAGTGACTCTTGTTTCTCTGGATGATCACGAAGTATGCACTTATCACGGAAAAAAGAATTCCATAGCGTACGTTCAGATCATTAATCGTTTCTCTGTAGATTTCCATGAAATTCTAAGCTCGAGGGAGATGCAGGAAACGCTACGTCGAAATTATCGCGCGTGCATTGGACCTCGCGGTGTTCCCACACGATGCAGTCGACCTCGGTCGAAAGCTGTTATTTTCGTGGTCGATTGCTTATGATTCATGACCCGGGGTTTAATGACACCAGTAACTTTGGTGGAAACGAAGGAAAGCACGTGATGCTCACGAGTTCACTTTAACCACTTTTTTCGAGCAGTCATTGGTAGCGCCACTGTGATGAACGTTATCTATAACTTTCGCAGGCGTTTTGCTAATTTCCTTATTCAGTCAGTTTCCCCTTCTATCGATTCTTTCCTTGGATTCACGATTCCATGGTCGAGTTAGTTACCGATAACGTATCGTTAATTTAATGTGGGTAGCATAACGAATGGTAGTTTCAGGAAAGATGTTCTATTTCTGTTATTATTTATGTTATCTTCATTTCCAAGCAAAGCATGTCGCTGTCTCTCGGCTCGCGTTGCTATTCTCTTGCAAAAGTGAGCTCAACGGCTGTGTAGTACACGGAGATCGGGACGTGTACAGTGGGAAATTCTAAGGTTAACGAAATAGAAGCGTCCGAGGGAAAGGGTTGGTTCTTTTGTGTGGAGACTAGCCAAACTGGTTCTACGAACCTGGAGATTCCATAACAAGCTGGTCGCTTCAAAATTAAAACGAATGTTTTCGCCGGCGTAATCTTAGAAAAACGACGAAATCAATGATGTCGCTTCGTGCCCGGGAATTAGACTCCCTTGGCAGGATTACTCATTGACCTACATTCTCCGTGGAAATCATTAACGAAATTGTGGGAACGAATGCCGAGCAACAGGGGTGACGCAACGTCCGTTTTATTTGAATTTGATTAATAAACCGATTTAATCAGTGTCTGTGGACATTTGAATTTTCCCAGCTAGGTGCTCCGACGCACGTTCGCGAGACAGAAAACGGAACGTGCCAACGAGTCTCCGCAACGATTAAGCGACATCTGGAATCTAAATAATTATCATCACCGCTTCCTGTTTGCACAGCTGTAACATTGAAACCCATCGTTTTAGTTCCCTTGATTAATTAAGCAACGCGAGCAAGGTTGCCATTGGCCTTGAATTATATCCTTACGTTTCTGTCACCTCCGGTTTCTGTGCCCGTGTGAAGATCGCAAGCTCCATCATACTTCATCACGTAAAATAATTTGTTACGTCAGAAAATAGCTGATAGGGGAAGATCCCGGACAAGGAAATTCAAAAAATTCTGAAACTTTCTGAATATATAGGGGATTTCCTCCTGATTGCAACGCAATTTTTTTCCTGCCCAAATTCACTCTAATTATTTTAAATAACTCCGGTTATTTACGGATTTTGTGTTACAACTCGTGAACTGTAAAATATTTTTATAGGAAATGATAGATCTAATTAAAAGAAGTAACTTTTGTCTTGAAACTTTTTTCTGTATCTTACAGTTCGCGAGATATAAGGCAAAATCGGAAAATAGCCGAATTTTCAGGAGGCAATTGCGCTCCCTTAGAGTGAATTTGAGCAAGAAACAAAATTTTCGTTGTAATCAGGAAGAAATCCCCTACATATTCACAAAGTTTCAGAATTTTTTGAATTGTCGGGTTCGGGATCTTCCATTGTGAGTGTTTGCTCCTTCAAGTAAGCCTCGGAACGGTCACAAGGATCCTACCGTGATAATATTACAGAGAATTTAACAGAACGAAATTGGAATCGTGGGTTAATAAAGTCCTTTCGTGTTGCGATGAGTAAACGCGCATAACGCGAGCGTTGGGTAATTGAAAGTAAAATACATCTGATTCATCGTCCAAAGGAAGATATCATTTCCTTTTCACGATCCCTTGCCTTTGTTGACGTTCGAGCTGTCTTTGGCACAGGACCGTACACAAAATGTCCACGAAGCATTGTTGCACGAAACAAATCCTACCCTTTAGAAATGATGCGCGAGAACAAACGTGCAATTTATTTGTCCTTGGTCGCAGCTGACGCTCTGCATGCAGCTGATGCATCGCCTACGCGTCAAACGTGCACGTAATCCCTTTTAACGCCTCCGTTGCAATTTATTATCACCGTGCGTCTCAATATCTTACGTTACAAAAGAAATTGTGCTCGTAAATCAGATTGCAATCGATTAAAATTTTCTTTTAGAACGCTGCTACGCTGTTTAATTTATGAATTCCTTTTGGGCTAGGACTTAAAACATCCAAGTTAGATGGGGAAGATTGTCCAAATCGAGCTTGGATTCGATAAAAATTGCATTATCCACTCTAATAGTCCAGCGGAGTTACGAGAAAGTTGCATTCAGGCAGGTGTATCGCGTTATGCAAGGAGGCAATTCTTTGTGGGACGTTGTCAGTCGCAACGCAACCCTTGGGGAAGAATAAATTTGCCACCGATGCGTTTCGTTAAAACCATATCGCGTTCTCGGTATGCAGTTTTCATAATGCTTGCAGAAACCTGCTCAGCGAATTTTTCGAGTACGAGTACCTCCACGAAATGTTTCGCGTATCGCTTAGCAATCATCGTTCCTAAATTATAACTCACGTAATCCCTCTTAAGGACTCCAATAACCACAATCATCCATATCGAGTCATCTTCTGATTACACCGATAGGCCTCCAGATTTTCTCACGATACAATTATTCTGCAAGATCGAATGGATAACTGTAACCAGATAAAGAACCAAACGAGAACCGTCCAACGTATCGTTCTATGGATCATCGATCATTTCAGGCAATCGGTGATAGTTCTATCGGTTGAAATGCCTTTGCAATCCTCAAAGCATCGGAAAACGCAGTCGTTTCTTGTACTTTTCCACCCAGATACGTTGTAAAACGTAAACGACCGGCCTCTTACTGAAATGGAGGTGTTTAATAGGCTTTTTACCTGTTTCGAGAGAGTCGTTGGTCGTGATGAAAGAGAGTGTGGTCGATGAAATTTTCTAACGCGAGCCGTGCCGCCGTTAAGAGGGTGAAAATGGCCCGAAACACCACGGGCATTGTACTCGGGAAGGCGAGAGCTGGCATCGAACGGAGCGGAGCGAAGCGGGTCGGGCCCGAACACGCGGATGCCTGCTGATGTGCACGTGATTCCAGCGTGCCACGGTTCCACGGCATCGACCGACTTCCCTTTCCTCCACTCCTACCATCGATGCAGTCACACTGCTCGCGCACCTCGCTATTTATGTACATCGGTTTTCACGGCAAAAGCCCTGTTTTCCATTCTTTTCTCCTCTCTTTTCCATTCCCTTACCCGCGGATAATGCATGTAACAAAAATGGAGGCAGCGAGATTGTTGAGCTACGCGATTGTTAGAAAGGATAGGACAACATTTCACGTCACCGCTCATTTTGCAACAAAAGTCACTGGATTCATGTTTGCCCATTCAGAGGGTTTGAAATCAATGTGCACTGGGATTTTTTTAATGGATAGAAGAATTCAGATGCACGCATTGTTGCCTGTCACTGGCAAATCCAAAGACATATTTGTCTTTGGATTTACCTCGGTAGTGATTACGTTAGGGGGATTTTGGATCGTGTTTTCATTTTTTAAAAGACGGTTTAATCTATTGTATTTTGTGGGTACCACATACTTTCTCCCGGCCGGAGCAGGTATTACGTAGAATTGGATCTTGACAGTGAAACCGTGTGTCTCGGTAGCGGCGTGGGATAAGGTCGCAGGATTTGCTTTTCTTCGCGCGATTGATTTATACGCGTGTATCACGGCAATGTAAAAATGTCGCGCGCAAATCTGGAAGGCGTCTGAGAGTCGCTCGACGTCGAGTTTGAAATATTCATGGGATTGCAGGGAACGAGTGCACGTACCTCGGAAAACCAGCGATGCTCCCATAAGGAAGGCACAAACGTGTCTAGCAAGTTGCCGTCTCGGAACGCGATCGTTTCCTTAAAAATCGATTTCTAGGGAATCTCGCTTCATAGGCTCCTATCGATTAATGCTCGTAGAATTCAGCTCGTAGTTTAAAGCACGACCGTGGAAAAACTCCAGGTGAGCTCTAAAAATATATTGTTTCTTGTCTCACGGGAACGTAGCGCTTGTAAACATGTTTTCAATGATAAAACTATCGCTGGAAAAACTCGGCGTAAAGAAAGAAAGTCAATCAGTTCAAGATATGGCGATAAACAGTGCGCGCCTAAGACGGAACCGTGGCGATATTTTTACTGATCATCGATAATCGTGGATTAAAGTTATTTATAAAGCGTCGATGGAGAAGCTTCGCGTGCATCGCAATGGGACAAGTTGTGCCGTGCGAGTCCTTTGTTTCGATTAGCGTCGAATGCGCGGCCAGGGACTTCTTTGTTCCTTGGAAATATGTCGAGATGAGAAGTAGCTTCTCATTCGTTCGTTCACTGCGGGCGGGTTTTCGAACTTCTATTCGCGACAAATTCGTCGAATATTTGAGAAAGCCTGTCATACCTTTACCTCACGCGTTTCCTGATCGCGGGACATTCGCTTGGACGAAAGTCTCGCAAGTTGTACGCTTCCGATGTAATCGCGGTTTCCGTTAAGGTGATCACGCAATGGAAACGTGCTCACGCGAAATGACACATTGCATGGCAAAAATGTCCATAATCGTTGCACAAGTTCCATTCCCGCGAGCGTTCGGCGCGTCGTCAATCCTAACGGTGATAAATAGATGAGCGTAATTTTAAATCGAACAGCACAAGGCCACGCGAGAAGCTTTCAGTGACGCGTGTCACTTCTCGCGTGTTCTGATATTGGAAAGAAAGTAGCCGCGTAATTGGTATCGCCGATCGATTGTTTCTCGAGTGCCGATAAAGTACTTCTACGATGGGAGGTCGGCATCGTAAGATAATTTAAAATCATATTTTTCTTTCGAGCCTCTAATCCCCTCATTAACGACAATCGCCGATTCCAAACGGTTCATAATAATCGTGCTTCTTATTTTTTCCTGAGCAATCGTGATTGATGGAACGACGAGTCGCGCATCTCCCTTTTTATAAATGATAGCAGATAGCATAACAGAATAACATGCTGGATATTGGATATTTCATTACGGTACGGCGTAAAAGTTAGACAAACATTGGACTTTTCGTGTGTGAAGTCGATTGAACATCTGCTAGCTGAAAGCTTAGTATAATATTGTTACAGAACTTAGCTAAAGCTTTGCCTTGGCTGACTAATGCAGAAGCTTATCACTGAAGTTCTATTATTTGCTGGACGATTATGTGGCTCGGGAAGATACCGCCGACCTGAATTGTCGAGCCGTTTTATTGCACAAGTAGTTTGTTAAACAAACTATTTATAAATTATGACGCAACCAAGCCCATAATAAAGCACGATGCGGAGAAAGTGGAGATTTTCACAGAGAAATACAAAGGATCGCGGTTCGCCTTCTCGTAGATCAATAAACGATCGAAAGCGCGATTGAAATATCACACGCGGCTGAAGTAACGGTGCGTTTTTCCTTCTCGCGGATAATGAACATTTCCTCGGGCAACAGAAGTCGCGTAACGTGCGGTACTCTTTCTTGAAACCAAGGACGGGGTACGACGTTAAAGTAGACAAAGTAGACTGAAACTAAAGTCCACGCTTGTGTTCTCGTTCGCAAGTCCATCCCCGCTGTTCCGTCAAACAAATCCAATGAACAGTTACCTGCCATCGGGTGCATGGATAGTAAGCATCCACGTGGAATCGCTGGATAAAAGCCTTTTAAAAATCTAAAGTAAGCAGCTTTGTGCGTCGGGCAGCAAGTAGTCAAGGACGGGCGCAGGCCAGACTCGAAATAATTTCCAGGCACCTGTGATATCGCCAGGCAGACTTCTATTTCAGTAGTGCCGTCAAAGTAAACGTTTCCGGATGCAGACAAACTGTCTGTCAGCGTTTGTTCCGCGTGGTCGACCGACGTGGCTGCGAATTTTATATAGATAACGTCGTTACCGTGCACGCAACGATAGATGTCGATAAATTGAATTAGATAGGTAACAGAGGGGAACGTAGGCGTTTACGTTATCGTTTAATATTACATATCGTCAGATGGCCGTGTCGCGGTACGCTTAAACAACAAACAATGAGGATTGATCGCGGCGGTTGCGTCTACGCCGCGTTCCGTTTGTACATTTTCAGTGCGTCCTGTCTTTTAATTAACCCCTCCATTAAACTGCCAGCATAATGGCTGAGGACGATCGGGAGGTTAGGATTAATTGAAGCCACGGGCTCGTTATTTTCATCGCTCTGCTCGGGATAACGACAATCGAGATGAAATAGCGTGGTGTCTTGCAAGGACGGTGCTATATTTATTAGTTGCTCTACTTAATAGCTATTGAGGAATATTCCTGCTGATATTTGATGTCGCTTTTTTAGATTTTTAATGGTTCGCGGAACGATGATTGTGAGAGTTATTAGGATCTCGAGGAAGTATTTTGTTTCAATCATACGTCGATGAATGTATGACAGGAAGATCAGGGATTCCTGATGAATCACAATTATTTGAGTCCGCAACAATTTCGTCGAGTTCATTGGATAAGTGAATCTCGGGGCGATTGGAATTGATTGTGTATTGAATGAAGTCTGAATCTCGAGATGATTTAATAGGATAGATTTTTAGAGTCCTCTTTCCACCGTTTTACATCCAGCGAATCGATCAATTTCTTCGGCAACTGTGCATGTAACCTAGATTTTGATAATCATTTAACAGTAGCAATTGACTATTAAAATCATCTGCTGGAAACGTCTCCGGTTTCGTGTCAGGGACGAAGTTGCTCGTACATGCCGCAACTGTGCGTTCTATATTCTTTCCATCGCGTGCAGCATCATTAAACGATTTTTCCATTACTCCTAATTGTCGCCAGCTCCTTCGGGTAAACATGTTTCCGCCGTGGCCCACGTGAACAGCGCGTGATCGTCGCTGGAGTTGCTTCGAATATTCTGAATCGATCGGTATCAGCGTTATCGGCGTCGACGGTAATATCCGCCACCGAGACGCATCACGCCGCGTCACAATTCCCAACGAGGGGCACCGCGAATGCGTAAGTTCGGCGGCGGAAAAATGCCCGCTTATCTGCATTACAAACGACAATTTCATTCAATCCCGCTATATATTCGAAAGAAACGTGGCGAACATGGAAGGGTCAGCGGTGCATCGATAAGAATGATGTCACCGTTTCCTTGGTAGTAAACATGTCGACGTGCAGGCGGGCACTATCCGCATCCGAGCGATGCATTTCGAATACCCAAGAGCGCATCTATGCACATATATCCAGCTATGCGCACGTGCCAGTCGACACAAACGAAACTGACATGTAATGTTCGATTATTCTATGGCACGCTGCTAGAGACAATCGCATTCTTAATCCTCTACGAATGAGTGTGATATAAGGAAAGGAAAACTCGCGGAACTGATTCAGTCCGGTATTTCTATTTCTTAAGCGTCATATCCCCCTTCAAGCATTACTTTCTTGAAATAAGATAAACGATTCGCTCTAATTGGGATCTGCAGTTTGTTCAGAATTATAAACAGACTGTAATCTTCAAAGGCGCCAGAAAATTCCGAGACCGTACCGAAACAAAGAGGAGAGAAGAGGCTTCTTTCGACTACACGGGATACTTTAAAAATACTCTTCCTCCAACAGCTGCAATCCCTGGGTCGTGATAGTCGGAACGGAAAGAGAAAAAGAGACGTAAGTACTATATGCGTCTCATTCATGCGTGTGTTACGACGCACTGGACGAATGTGCGGGCGTCGGCATACGAGAAAAACAGAGGTTGCACGTGGTTCGTGAATGCTCGTACCTGCTCACGTTCCGTTTCTTCCACCCCTCTACCAGGGCCCCTTTCCTACTGCCATGACTAACGCAGCCTCACTGGGAAAGCTCGTGGCGGTATAAAAGTGAACGAGCAGCGCCGCGTTCAGCTAGTGTGTTTCGCGCGATCACTGAGAAACGTCGTGCGCTACGCGAGAAGCCCCTTTGTTATTTTATTCCTGGATCTTTCCCATTCGTATCTCGATTATTCGATCGACTAGAGCGCGTGTCACGATTGAAGAAGCATCTTAGAGCCGTGCCAGGCGTTTAGTAAATCGTGTCGACCGAGATCGCGGTGGTTTCAGTTCCGCGGAGTTTCGGCTTAGAAGAGAAAACAGGGGGACAGTTTTTCTTCGGTGACAAAGCGAGGAATTGTGGTAATTCAGCATGCCTGTGGAATTGGAGTCGGTGGCACCGATCGTTCACACACCTTGTGCACCTTGCAGCGGGTACGCATCTATTCGAATTTCTCTGTAGCCTTAAATTATAGTCCTCTATATCTGATATGTCGAGATCAGGTAGAAAAGCGTGGAATTATCGCGGTCATTTCGACGTAAGAAACGCTTCGGTGGTATATAGTGTGCGTAGAAAGGGGCAACAGCTGACTGGAACGAGTCGTAACGGACACCGTCCAATTTAATGGCAAGCATCCGCTCGTTATGCTTGCTCGAAGCTTCAAACGCGCAGCTCTGCCTCGTAATTTAATGATTGGCCACTAGAATTTAACTCGTCGCTATAAATAGCTGTGGGCAGATCTAAAGGACTTTTTGCTTCTATGTTTGCTCGTAGAAAGCAGAGCTACAACTTTTCACATAAAAATATATTCGATATATATCTCAACGTGTGTGATGTAGGAAACAGCTCATAGGTTTCTAAGAAAATCCTTTCCTGCCACAGTGTATTATAAGAGATTCTGTTGAAACTATTCAGACATTTTCGCGCCTCCAGAATGAACCAAATACTATTACCGAGGAAATCGTTCGACCCTCTATTATTTATTTAGACCGGCTTATACCGCCTAACGAATTCTACGAAATGCACGCGAGAGCAACAAATCAAAGAACCTCTCCTACAGTATTCCAAGTCCGAAGACATTCCTCCGAATGCTATATTTCTAAACGAGAATTCAAGGGATATTTTACCTGTTACAGGGAGAAGAAGATGAATAAGCTGTGCAGGCAGGTGTCCATCGAGAGCCCGAGCGTAACGGGCCGTGAATGGGTGTTCAGTTTCGATGTTCCTGTCCCAGACGTGCCAGCGAATGGGGCCCGTATCCGGGTGATGTGTGCAGGCGCTTGCTATCATCCTCGTCGTTCGCCAAGCTTGTCGAGCCTGACCTCCATCTCCAGCAGTAGCAGTTTGGCCACGGACGTCTCTCTGGAGGGCGACTTCCCTATGTCTTTACCGCACCACGGGGTTCGGGACGCGGCTCTGTTCCCTGGATACGAGGTGGCAGGCGTGATCGAGTCCCTCGGAGCAAACGTGCCGCAGGACTGGGACTACAAGCTCGGGGATCGCGTGATCCTCTACCCATACGAGGGCATACCGAACGGATACGTCGAATACCTAGTGGTTCACGATCTCAAGTACCTGATAAAGATACCGGACAACGTGAGCCTGAGCGTCGCAGCGATGCTGCCTGCTGGCGCGCTCCTTGCCATGAACACCGTATTCGCTGCCCACGAGCACGTTCAACAGTTGCTGAAGGAAAGGGGCCCGAACAGCGTCTGCAAGATCCTGATCGTCGGGACCGGCGGCCTGGCCCTCTGGGCCCTTAGAATCGCGGCGTACCACTTCAGCAACATGAAGGACCGCGTGATTATCACCATCGCCTCGTTGAAGGACGATGGACTGACCATGGCTCAGGAGTTCCAACGGTGAGTTGTTAGAATAGTTTGGTCAGTGAACCGTTGATGTTGCCGTAGGTCTAGGGTTTTCGAATGGGATCGGTGTAATGTAGTTTGCTTGGATCGTAAAAGGGGTATAATGGAAATTTTTGTTCGTTCGATGCTAGGGCACTAGATTTCGTTCTTTCCTTCTCGTGGATCAGTAAAGGTGCATGTGTTATGTGTCACGCAACGTGTTTCTTGATCTTTGAACCAGGGGAATCGACGATGCCTGTTCGATCCCTGTTATCCAGATCATCTTGTTTTCGTTAGTTGAATAAATTTACCGTATCGGCGATAAGAGCAGCCTCGATAACCTACGGTACTTGACACACCTTTGTTACAATGAGTATCACGTACATTCGTATCTTTTTTGAGTTCTTCTGTTTACGTGACCGTAACTTTAAAAGAAGGAAACGATAGGTACGGTTTGTATACAAGTTTATTTTCGCTTGCATCGCGCCCGACTTTATCGTTATCAATGCACATACACATTTGCACCGTACTGCTGCGAGCACTTTACTTTTACACCTGCCTCGATCTGACGATCTGATTCACTTTATTCTTTCTGCAAAATCCCTTTATCGATATTCCAATCAGTTTCCTCGGAACTTTGGGACTCAATCCACCTTGAAATCCTGTACGAAGCTAGATACAGTGCTAATGAAACGTCCTGATCCTTCTCCAAAGAGACTTTGCAATCGCAAATACAGATTCAAACCCCGTCAGAATCCCATTTAAACGATTCCTCACCCCCTACCCGCGGACCGTTTCATATCCACATCTATTCTTCTATGGCACAAAAGTACACGCTTCCATAGCACACCACAGTAGATAGCTCGTTCTTTCCCAGTCCATCTGCGTCCACATGGAAACCCATTCGATGAATTCAGAAACAGTCTCCTTTCTCAATACAGCGTGAACGTGGTGCAGTGGAGCGAGGATCTATACGAGAGGCAGCTGATCGAGCGCACGATGGACGCCTGCCGTGGTCACGTGGACGTGGTGATCGATTTCGGTACGACATCCCGCAGCCTTCACCGCAGCATGCAGTGCCTGAGCAAAGGTGGGGTGGTTTTCGTGATCAAGGAGGTGGCCGATCGTCTGCTACCGAAGTTCAGTAGACGGGCAGAGGAATGGCAGCAGAGTATCAAGTCCGTCGAGCCCGGCACCTTGGAGCAGCTCCGAGAGTTGGTCCAGCTGGTGGCTTCCGGTGAGATCGAGCCGCCACCTCACACCGTGTACCCGGCCGAGGAAGTTCTCGACGTGGTACACAAACTGTGCCTCTCGGAGATCCAAGGGCGCGCGATTCTACGCTTCTATCCGGCGGACTAAGGGAATCCCTAACCGGGCGATTTGGTGCTGTGCGGATCGGCACGACACGAAAGCACGAACACGATCGGAGGAAAGATTGGTGGACGGCTTGGGCCAGATTACCCGCGGTTAATAGATGCCCTATACTCGGGACCGTTGGGAATTTGAGATTTTGCAAACGGGACGAGTCTGAATGATCCCTGCAGGAAGAGCAACCGTCGGCAGTCCTCGCGGATCGTATCGTTAACGGGTCTCACCGCGGATCGTTAGGTCGTTAACGACGAGTAGAGAAGTACGAGAGAGTTCCAAACGATGCACACCTGTGTCGTTGAGTATCTATGGACGATGTATGGTATATGATACGATAAGGATTCCTTCGGGTCGGTTACAGATCGCGATTTCTATGCGCGTTATCGATAAGAGCACTTATTGCATCCTCCTGTTCGAGTGCGAAGTGAGTTTGCGAGAGCCAACGATGGATATCGCAGCGCAGCGATATTCTGCCTCTCGCCATTCCGCGAGATTGTACTGTCGTATAGAGTAGTAAGGCGTATTAACAGAAAACGATGATGTCATGTAAATCCTCCGGAATATTTTAGAGAAAGTTCGCGTTGGGCTGGATATAAGTGCTCGTTCGCTATCGTCACGGATTGTTTTCACTTTAAACAGGCATTTAAGTAAGCTCCAATTACCCTGGATAAATAGCTATATTTTCGTTGAATAGTTTCGATTCGTCAGGGTTGAAGCTTTTCTTTCTAAGAGAAATGGCACTGGCTCGATGCTCGAGTTCCTTGGTCGGATAACGATACTTTCTTGTGACCGCCAGATAATTTAAGCTCGCTTCTCGTCCAGCAATTTCATACCGCGCAATTTCTCACGCGCGGCTTTATCCGACAATTGAACGACAGTTATCTCGATCGAGCATTCACGCTCAGTTAAGCCTCTTGCGGTAGATTTTACGTGGTAGCACCAACAGATATAAGTTCGGCATGCCCAGGGGAAGGAAATTAATCGTAATCGTTAAATACTTGATGTCAATTGAATCGTAATCACCGTTACAGTTTGAAGTTCGCAAAGGAGAGCGAAACAAGCTTTTCCCGATTCGTTGGTCTGTCGTTCGAGGTAGCCTGGTGGACTTAATTTACGTTCACAGAGAATTTAACATTTACACGGTGCGATCGACACGAATGGGAGAACTATTTCTCGTCGAGTCCGTATTCGCAAATGGGGGCATTTCGCGAATTGTCGTTCGATGTATGTCAGTATTCCTTTCTTTTTCACGTAGCGCGCAAGTTAGAATAAGTTTAGCAATCGTTCGTGTACTATGTGTATAATTACGAACAATTTTAATCGCAACTCGTCGCAGTTATATAAGTCGTCGTTGTACCTCGAAAGACTGTTTTCTTTATTTAAGCATGACTCGTTCATTTCTTAAATTTTAATGTAACCCTAGGCGATAACTTAGCGGTGTAGATACGCGTCACCATGTTGTATTGTATCGACTGTTCACCGTGACAGTACATTGTATTATATTATGGTGATAAATACAGCAGATGACGGTTTTTTTTATTAAAATAGAAACAGCGTTCTGTATTTCAATCTCCGTCCACCTCCGCTCCTTTTCATTGGAAAGTTTCGTTCGATCATTATCGATCTAGATATTAATCGTACAAAGTTTCCGTCCACGTGTACACGAGCCGAACGACCAAGTTTGCTGAACCAATGAAAACTATTGATCGATCGAAAGTGGGTTAATTGGTAAGTCGCGGCCAAGTGTCGGTCGTTTAAAGGCACGATCTGCTCTGGTACATTCTATTTTAGCGCGCGTGTTCTATTAAAGTAGAATCTACCACCATCGACTTCCTCTTCCTCGGTTGATCGTTTGATTTTCATTCAATCGGCATCAATGATTCGGTTTCATGAAAGCCATTATTTATGATCAATTTAGTTCTATAGCATCAGTGCTTAGTTCCTTCTCGTGTATACAATGAGGGCCCGATCTGGCTCTTCCGCCACTCTGGGCATAAATGATTTTTACCGGCAATTATATTTAATAGTAAATAATTCTTTTAAAATATCATTTTTGACAGTGACTGAAATTTTTTGTAGGTATTTGTTGAAGAAGCCTTTTGTTTTATAAAAAAAACTGCCCTGCTTGTGCAACCTAGATCGGGCCCTATATACGATACATTTTATTTGCGGCAGAAACCAAAGGAGCGAGCTGCATCGATTCTTTCATTTCGCTTTTATTTTCTTTTACAATGGCTGTTTCTTGTTAGCATTCCTTTACCCCAAAGGAATCGTCAGATTGAGAATACACTCCTGCTCGGAAGCTGAGTTGCGCGCAGTATGCGTGTGTTTGAAAAATCGTCTGTGATTGGTGTCTTTCAATAAAAAGAAATGCGTCATATCGATGGATTGTCCAGGATCCTACCAAGTGAACGTCGATGACGAATGCGATACAGGTAAAAATAACATCGATCACATCGAGTCCATTACGGAAAACCACCTTTCGGTAGGTATCTGGATATCCAAGTAGAGGAAGTGATTCGCGAGCCTGGTCGCTATTATTGCGAATTTTCGAAAGAATCCTCGAACGAAGTTATCGTTGTCTAAGGTACGTATAAACTGAGCAATAATCGTTCGGCAACATGTATCCAGGAAGTCGCCAAGCGTTCCGCGGCTTATGACCAAGAACGTTCCGCGTTGAGTCGCTGTATCCCACGGAGATATTGCTGAATCGCTGGATACTAAAGCCTTAATCTCAGAGGGGTGAATCGCCGGATACATAAAGGTATCTCGCGGAGCTCTTGGCGACTCCCTGGATACATATTGCCGGGCGATTTGGCGCATTCTCTAGCTTTCCGTCGGTTGGTCCCAGCTCTTCTGCCGATTTCATGTTCAAATTGAAGTTTTACGTGCCCGCGGTCATTTATCGGGAGACTTTATCTTCTCCGAAACTATCGGATTGTCGTACGTGAGTGAGCGAAGCTTGGTTCTTCCTGTGACTTTAGCATGGAATCGCGACAA
Source organism: Andrena dorsata (assembly GCA_929108735.1). Lineage (NCBI taxonomy): Eukaryota > Metazoa > Arthropoda > Insecta > Hymenoptera > Andrenidae > Andrena > Andrena dorsata. The sequence continues at coordinate 26,146,664 of OV815489.1, forward strand.
ACCGATCGACAGTTCCGAGGATGCCCGTGTGATTCTGTACCGTTGCGAACGAATGGCCAGCATGGGCTGATGACCATGGAGCTTTGCTAGGGGATGGAAGCCGGCACGGAATCAACGACACTTCGGGCCCCGAATCGTTGATCAAAATGGCTGCAGTGGTAACTATTTGAATTTTCTCTCTATGCATTCTTCATTCATGAGTGATGTATCATTATTGAGATTGAGGCTGATGCGATGCTCTTGCCTATGCGCTGTTTAAAATAATTCTTATTATCGAGGAGTATTTGTAACTTATGAATGTGCAAAGATTACTTCACTACCTTCAGAATGAAGCTTTGGCATACTCGCAGAATTAATTACAAAGTACATGTAAATAATAACAATATATTCAAATTATAACAAATATTGCGAGTATATTCGCATTGACAAATACTTACATTATCACAGAAATAATATATTAGTAGATAAATGTGTAATGTACATCTTTTAATTACTCCTGTTCCACACAATAAATTACAGAGAGGTCTGTTAGATGTGTAAAGCGTATAAGCGTAAGTACCAGAAGTGAGAGATGTTATAATACCTTTGCATAAAATTTGAATGCATAAAACACCTTACATTTAGTATAAAATAGTTATGATTAATGTATAACGCCAATAAATATTTAAAATATTAAAGTACTTAAAATAGTAAAATAGAGGTGGTTAGTAAAATAAAGATATTAGCATGCGAAACAGTATGTATAATGTTCTCTATATGAGTCTACTCTTTTCTGAGCGGTTCCCGCAAATAGTTTTTGGGTACGTAGCCTTTATTACCATAACGATCTTCCATAAGCCACCATTCGTCATTCCCCTTTTCATCGTGGGGTCTAACGAGTCTTAAAGCTTGTCCTTTGACAACCGGCAATGCTCCAGAAATATTCGTTGAGAAATCATATTCCGCGTAATAAAACTGTAAACGAATTGTGACTCGCAATTATAAATTATTCTGATTAAACAATTTAAGTTCATAGTGCATGCATATGTGTACCGCTACCTACCTCGTAATTTAAATTTTGATATTGTTGAACTCTAGGAATTTGCTTGATGTTGCCATAGTAGTGGTTGTCCTTCTTTACCTCCTCACTGACCTGGATGTTAAGTAATTCTTGCAAATGCGACGAAGGCACGGACTTCTGTTCCTTTTCCGGAGAATCCATGCAGATCAGATCAGGCATAGATATATTATACAATTTATTTGTAGTAGCAGTTTCATCCAATGATGCAATTCGTGGCATTTGTTGATGCTGTAGTACTTTGGCTGGCAAAAATCCTTGAGCCATGCCATTATCCACAAACCATCTACTTGCATCCCCCATGGGATCTTGTTTCTTTATTACTGCAACCAAGGTTCCACGCCCAGCACCCATGTCCAAAGATGAAGTGCTCACTATGTTCTCTGTAACTATGTATAACTTATCATTGGAATATTTATTCTTCAATGTGGTCCTTTGTCTTTCGCTTTGTGGACACCATGCGGATCCTGCATCTTCTATTCTTGGATTTGACCCAGCAAACGCAAAACGCGTTATCTGATTCCACAATAAATTGTGGTTAACTAGAAATGACTCTAAAATATCCTGAGACGACAGTTGAGCCGAGGTCTACAAATACAGACATGCAAGTTAATTGTTTCTCTCTTAAGCACCAGTAGCCATTAATTTCCATTTCACTTGAAGTACCTCGCAAAGAGTTAAATAACGTTTGGTAATCTTGCCGCATAAAAGTTTCCGAGCTTGGGCAAAAGCACTGATACAGTTAACCAACACTTTTGTTGCTGCATCAATCAGGACTGGCAATTCTTCCAACAGTTGCTGAGTTAAAGCTTCGTAATTGTTTTTCGCTGTAGCTAATTCATCCTGCACCTATATAAATGTTATATGACAATCGAAAATATTCAAATATTTAAAAACTCATATACATTAGAATTATACTTAAAAAAGAGGGTCAGTTAAATGCAGTGTAATTACAATTCTCGATTCTTTGTACTTCTCACTCTTCGAAATGGCTGCATCATAGTCGAGCAATTTGTCGTCCCTCTTGGATATTAATACAGCAGGCCCCTCTAATAACGTCGCCAGGAAATTTATAGGAGCACTGACTCTGTCCTTTAAACACCCCTTCAGCTCTTGAATGAATTGCGACCAAATCGTGGACCGTATCTCTCTAAGTCTATTTGCTTCGATGTTTGAAGTTCCTTGATAGTATTGGATTAAGAAATCCGACATTACCTCCCCCGAAATAGCTTCGTCGCTTAAATGTATAAGACATTGTTCGGCATCTTTGGCCAATTGCAAAGTACATTTTTCAACAGATCTGAATTGTTTTTCAAGCTCCTCAAACTCTTGATCAACCGCGACGTTTGTTAAACCTAAACTGGCAGACAATCGTGTACTTAATCTTATAGACATTTTCGCTACGGAGTGCATGCTAAGTTTGGACATCTTGCTCATTAATGTGTTGTCATTATCCAAGTACTTGGACACTAAATCTTTCCGACGTTTATATTCATTAATATGACTCGCAACAGCTGTCATAGTCTTCCAAGCTTCTTCAACTTCTGCTTTATCAGGATGATTATCATCGGTACACTAAAAAAAAAACAGCTAAATAAACATTCATTGACTACTCGAGATAAAACATACACTCGCGTTAGACTCACCTTTACCAATTCGTATAAAATGAGCGGGTACTTTAAAATTCTCTGTACTGGTTTTATAAGGATGGAGCTCATATCAAAGCAAGCTACCTGATACCTTAATGCTTCGATACCTTTGTTAAATACTATCATTATTTCGTCGTTACTTTCATACTAAAATAATATAATAATATATACAATGTATAGAATGTGAATTACATACAAAGCACATGCACAAAGTACAACCTTTTTCAACAAAATTAACGCAGCTTCGTGGCTCCCGCAGTACTTCACGTACACGTTCTTCAATTTCTCAGACATTTTCGTGAAGCAAGGACCAATTGTTTGCAATTCTTCGTCGCATCCTTTCATCGCTCTCAGTATCATATCTAGCAGTTCTTCTGCAACTTGAATGATATCAAAAATATTCCCAAATAGAATAGCTACATCTATCCCTAGAGACTCAAGTGAACTTGGATCGTGCAAGTTAAATGTTTCATACGTCAGCTTTAGATCACGAACATATTCCTTTTCCGTAATAACTAATTCAGATATAACGTTCTGCCTGTGATCCGCATTCTTTTGCTTCGCATCTAAGTTATTGTTGTCAGCCACATCGATCTGTGGATTAACGTTTCTCAAATTCGTTTCTTTACTTTCTGCTACGTCCTTTTGTAGAGGCATTCTACCTGGTACTGGTACCGGAGGTGCCGGTCTATGTGGTTCCGAAAGTCTTTTTGATTTTTGTTCCTCTGTTTTATCACAGACTTCATCGCGCCGTATTATCACAAAATCCTCTAACGAACATTGAGTAACATCTAACGATTCTGTATGTAAAGCTTTCAAGTATCCTCTTGGGCACAAACCGATCTTATTGAATTGATCTTTAACGTTAACCCAATCGGCATTTGCCATGTCGATCACCGTGACGGTATCGCCTTCGACGACGCTTAAATCTCCATCCATTTGAGCTTGAAATGTATACTCCACTCTAGCTTGCGTTCCTGGTATTAATTCATCGTATTCTATCGTAGTTGCATCTTGATTCGAAAAGCTGTGTTCACTGTTGCTTTCGCCACAATCTACTATAATGTTAACATAGGATATAGGAAAAATGCCTTTTTGATTGTCTATTGTACCCGCTATCCACTCCGAATCTATATGTTTAACGAGATGTACCACTTCGCCTGCCCCAAAACTCAGCTCGTTTGGAAACTGAGCATTAAACGGATACAAAGTTATAGCGTATGGTTTTACATCCAACATGTTCAGAGTGCTACTGTTTGTAGTACTCTCTACTGGATCCGATACAGCCGTTTTGTATTGAGGAAATAAGTCGTAGTAATTAGGAGCGGGTTCTTCGATATAAGGTGGTATAGGCGTTTCTTCGATGGCATTGTATATCCTCTCATTGTAAGGCACTGATGTAGGCGAGGGATTATTGTCTATTACAGAGGCCATATCGGATTCATCAGCAGCGTCATCTATGTAAGATATAAATGCTTCTGGGAATATCCCTTCTTTCCCATTTTCTGTTACTCCACGACACCAACAATCATCAAGGACTTCTGTGACTGTAACTGTTTCGCCTTCTGTTAAGTCAAGTTCGCCGTCCAGTTGCGCTTGTAGATTGGTTTTTATTTTGGCCCTTCTTCTAATGACATTTTTCGCTGTAGGTGTCTGAAAGCAATATGATCGATATTTATCAATTCGATTTGAAATGAATTAGCTTGTTACTAGAAGATTGTTTAAAAAGCATACCTTTAATAAGCCAGAGTCAAGTCGCCATACATGAGTCAAAGGAAAAATGCCCTTCCTGGAATCTATTTGCCCCAAGTACCACCCGGATCCAACGTCTTGCGATCCAATAATAATTTCCCCTAATTCCATCAAGTATGGGTTAAAACAATTACTTTACTTTAAAATACATATTACTCTGTACGCATTGAAGCAAATCACCTTGAGAGAAGGACAAATCTCCATCCTGCTGCCCTGGGAAAGCAGCGGTTGAAACAAACAAAGTCTCAGAGTCATGTATCTGCGGTACTTCTACTTTGTGCAAATGTCTCGAAGGAAATTTCCCTGATCTGCCTCGAGATTCCCCATGACACCAGTGTTTATCTATGACACTACATACCTGTTTCAATTTTACATAGAATACATTACGACATTATTGTTCTCGATAGGGTTATAAGGAAATGTTTAAATACACAGTCGCACGTAAATATTACCAAAAAGTATTCCCCTTTATGTAAACTTAATTCTCCATCGACGGTCGTGAGGAAATCGCGCAGGACCTTCGTCAATGTACCTCGATCCATTTTTCAACTCGATTAGCTTGAATTTTACGTTCAATTTCGAGAAATCGTAATTCGCAGTTACGGAGATTGACACCTTGACAGATTCATGACGAGGTTGCTATAAGTCACGTGGCAGGAACATCTGTTCGCGATTATGTCCGAATTTTGAGTTCGACGCGCGTCACTGGTAAAAACAAATTACCGTAAAACGGGATATTCGCACGAACATTTCGAGCATATACCATTAGAACAACTAGGATAATTCTATAATATTTATATATATATATGTATATATATAGAAAAGTTATTTATCGTGTCTATTTTGGTCGAGAGGTTTGCGCAATCGTTTCTTTCATTACAGTAAATCTATACCATCTATAACTGTTGCGTTAGGGGCTGTTGATCCTCTTAATCCTATAATACAGTTCCTATAATATTGATTATTCTGATTCTGTATTTAATGTGCATTCTCTGCATTATTCGAGGTTATAAGCATAACGTCGGATTATAATAATCTTCTTTGTGTAACATCGGTACATATTTCAAAAGAAGGAATGTATCGATGGTAGTATAATAATATTTTGTACTAGTTTTGTATTTTTTCATGCGCCGATTGAAGCACAATTACCATGCGTTTAATGACGAGGTTATGAAACCGTACAGATGACAGTCACTGCTTAGAACTATCTGCGTGTTGAGTTATGTTTACAAAACAAAAAATATTTCGAGTGATAGATACGAAAATATTAATTATTGCACGATGCAGTGCCTAAGGATACTGTTTCACACTGTACAAAATAAGTCTTCATATTGTAATAGAATAAATTTTATACGTAAAAAGGCAGAACTCGCCACACTGAATATTGTTCATCGATATAATTCTAACGAGAAATTTGAAGGGTACGAAGAAAATGAAGAAGAACAGCACAGTTATATCGCACTGTCCGAAGATTACTTAGGAACAGTCGCCGTTGGACATAAAGTATTTATTTTGCAGCCGTATATAAAATGGGGTGCCAGTAAGAGAAGAAACACTACACCTGAATTACAGTTGGCGGAGGCAGTAGCGCTTATCAATACCCTGCCAAATTGGAGCATAGTAGGGACAAAAATTATTCCCCTGTTAACTCTCCAGAAGAAACAGCTAGTCGGTTCCGGAGCACTTAACACTTTGAAAAAAGAGATTGGAAGTTGTTCGAACGCAACAGCGATATTTGTTAGTACAAACTTACTGAAGTTTGTACAAATAGCCGAGTTACAGAAAGCTCTTCGCTTGCCTATTTACGATCGGTACTCCATAGTCATTCATATTTTCCGTGACCACGCAAAGACCCCGGAAGCGAAGGTGCAAGTGTCGCTGGCAGAAATTCCATACATAAAGAAGAAAATGATCGATCTGTCCACTTGTCAAGGTGGGAGGATAAATTTAGATGAGAGGAGAAAGAAATTGCTTGAAAGCAGAGAAAGAAGGTTGAAAACTGCGCTGAGAAAAATAAAGGAACACAGGAATATGATAAAAAGTCGAAGAAGTAGTTACGGTTTTCCAAGCATCGCTGTAGTTGGGTATACGAATGCTGGGAAAACATCGTTGATAAAAGCGCTAACAGGGGACGCGACGTTAGAGCCTGAAAATAAATTATTCGCCACTTTAGACACAACGATTCATCAAGGATTCCTGCGAAATAAGTTGAAAGTGTTATATATCGATACTATAGGTTTCATTCAGGATGTGCCAGAAACGTTAATAGAACCATTCATAGTAACATTAGAAGATGCTATAAATGCAGTACGTCAATCGCTTGTTTCGATAGTCATCTTAAATTGTTTACGTAATTAGCGGTTAATTTATCCGATTTTTTGTAGGAACTTATAATTCACGTGTACGACATCAGTCATCCCGATGTGAAAGCACAGATTCAGCATGTTCAGGAAACGATACAACCGATGATAGGCGAAAATAAAATAGTTATTAACGTTGCCAATAAATGCGATATCGCCGGAGATGATATGTTAGGGAAAGAGGACGTGCCGGAGGACACGTTGCGCGTGTCCTCCTTAAAATTAACAGGGATCGATGTGTTGCGATTGAAACTGGAAGACGAAATTTTAAAAGCCGCCGATTTAATGAAACGACGCATTAGAGTACAAGTAGGCAGTGCTGTCGCATCGTGGTTATATAAAGAAACAACAGTTACAAATGCGGAGCCTGACTCAGAGGATCCGCAATACTTGGTAATGGATGTAATTATGACTACATCGACATTTTACAAATTTAAGCGGGTTTGCAACGAATAAAACGATCGTTTGAAATACGCATCTACATATGTACGCCTGTGTTGTTAATCGCAATGTCTTTCCCGTTACCTTTTTCGATATTTAACTTGGAAAGATTATGTTACTCGCTGCCGCAGCAGCGCTCCCGAGCATATTATCGTTTTTTATCGAATTAAATGGTACTTGCCAGCCTCGAAATCCTCGAGATTGAGGCTCGCCTCTCAAAAGATTTTCCTTTTTTACCGCTCATCTTGTGCACGTGTCGCGCACATGTTTTCCTGTAGTCAGCACTTCTGAATACCAGATGTACGGTGCATGCTCGATTGGAATTTTCAACCGGAAATTCGTTGCGCTCATTAACGGCGCTAGAACTTTAATCGCGTATGCCCGTGCATTTGCACGAATATAAACTGCATCATGCATATAAAAACGAGCTCGCCCATTCGTTTTATTTACGACCTCCGAAGAAGACTGAATTCGCACGCGCCCTCATCGCCACGCGATTACGAATAAATGCGCTCGACTGAAAGAGTGGTGGAGGAAAATTTTTCGAGAGATCTCCGGGCGAGTGTCCGCTGGTCGGAATCGTGCGGCGCATCCTAGCATAAATCGACGCCCGACGCGAGCGACGCGTGGGCCGCGGAAGATGCGATTTCACATTATCGGAAAGTAGGATTGAAGCAGAGTGGACGGGGCCCGTGGATAAAGAGAGATACGAAAATCCGGCGAAGGGTAAACCAGATAAGAAAGTTCGTTACGCCCGGCTGATTTTACCCAAACGCGGTTTGATATACGAGCCTCGATAGTTAAGAAAGACAGTAGCAGAACGGGGGCAATTACGTAGGCGCATGGCAGCCACTAAATCAGCCTTTAGAATTTAATGAACAATCGATCTCTACCTGTTTCTGGATGTTCTTTCTCGTGCAGGCACTCGCGGAGGGGCTTCCGGAGGCCGCGTTTATTAACAGAGAAGTTTATTTGTCTTATTCTCCTGCCTCTCTCTTGGCCCCTCTGGCTCTCTCTGTCTCTTGGCGAGCGCAAGAACGATCATCCAGCGCAAGAAACTTCGCGGCGAGGGTGCCGGCGACGTGATGTATAATTCATAGAGCCGCCGGTTCATGCATATATAGATATATACATACATACATACATACATAAAGCGTCTTGAGGAATTAATCGCGGCGTCTCGTGGAAGAGTTTCGACGTGGCGTCCTTCGGGTGAAGGAATTAATGAAGGATTGATATCGCGATTATGTGGCTCTACCCTGCGGGAAGGGCCCGGCGTGCCAAGAGCCCCGATCGACAACGGGCAAACGGGCCGCGATAATTAATTACGAAGCCGTGACGTCGCTTTAACGTCGTTAATTTTCATTATCTCGATTGGAATTCGCTTGTAGCGCAACCGTGCACCGCTTTCGGGCTTGCTAATTTCGCGCCTCGCCTCGCCCCGTTCTCGGCCTCTCCGCGGAGAGCTGCATTAATAATTCCGGCCGCCCTTGCAAAATTTGTCACCCGGCAGGCCCAGAATCGGCGGCGGGCTAGCGCGACGCTTAGGGTTAACGTTAACGCTGGACACCCACACCAGAGACGCGGGCGCACCGGTGCGCTTTCACCGGCGGCGCAAGGATCCCGGCGATGCACTTTGCGTGTCGCCTGGATTATTAAAGCGAACCAAGTGAAACCTAATTATCGCGCTGCCACGCCTGCCGCTGGCCCAACTGGAACGACTAATTTCCACCGTTTTCCTACTGTTTACCGTGACAACAAAGCAGCAACTTTGCATTCCCGCCGCTCCCAGCCTGCGGGACGGACTCCGTAATCTCCGTAATCTTCGCGCGTCCACGCATTAGACCTATGATTATCTGTCGTCGCGTTGCACTTCTCGCATGCATTGTCCAATCCACCGCCGTTCCCGCGATGCCCCTCGCTATTCTTACGCATCGCGAGGTCCCTGCAAATTGGTGTGTCTCGGGAAGCCCGTTGCATTGGCAGGGAATTTAACGAGCGGAGATTGAAGAGGGTCGCCGGGGTCAGTCGAATTTTACGGGGTTCGGCAGGTGGAGGTGGCAATGGTCGGCCGCAAGGCCAACGAGGTTAACCTATCGCGCCAAGCGACGATCATCGAAGATCACCGTGTCATTAACTTGAAACTAAAAAATTTGAAACGTGAGGCATCTATTGCAAACACGAAACAGAACGTTTGTGTCTCATTGGGCACTCGAAAAGTACGTTGGAACCTCTGCTAATCAATATTTTCTTCATCATTTTCGTACCTATATCAATTAAAATGCAACGCGCCGCATAGATCTCGTGAGAATCGCCGATCCGACGAGCGGGCGCTCGTATTTCTTTCGCTCAACGCGTCATTTGCTTCTCTCTGACGGTGAACGGCGCGCGTTTATCTGGTGCTTCAACTACAAAGCTGCGGAGCTTAAGCCAGCAACTGCAAGCCAACAATTACACGAACGATTGACTAACGAATGTCGATCGGCGAGTGACTCGTATAATGTAATGATTGGACGTCGCGCTGATTCGGCCGCCGTTACAGATTCAATTACGGTTCGCACCGCTTGATATTTTGCGACCCCGATTGGACGTCCGCGAAATCGACGGGACAGAACTTTGATCTCCGGCCACCGTCGCCGGTGGCCACGGAATCGGATTAAACGTAGCTGTGCGCATAAATAACGAAAACGGTGTCTACCGTTCGCCGCCGTTTCCGCGGCTCTGTTTGCTATAATTTTAATTGGACGGCCTTGCCGATCCGACCGACGAAACCTGTTCCGCTCGCGGAATATGTATCTTCCGCTCGTATCTTCGCGGTGTCTCGTTATCGCGGGTGACACGGAAAACGAGCGGTAATCGATTTGTAATGTTGCGTCAACATTGAATCGTTAACTTTCACCGTGCTGTGATTAATCACGCGTTCCACGCGACACTGCTTTAGCGAGGCACGGGGTTGCCTGTCGTCAAGTTATTGTAAGGATTAGAAATCTTGGATTGACGCAGAATGCGTTTACTCTTAGGTATGCCGAAATGAGTTATCGCTTTTTCATTTCATAGCGAGGGTCGGAGCGGTTCCGTTTCGCGCGAAAAATTCGCGTTTCAGCTTCGTGCTTGAATCGGAGGCATGTCGAGGTAGGCGCGAAGGGATCTAAGAAGCCTCTTTTCAAGCATCTATCTCGGGCCCGAGAGAAATTCGTATCTACGGCAAGGGGTTAAATCGTGGAGCGATAGTCGTTGAGCGGATTTCTCGCGATGGGAAATCGGCATTAAAAGGCGGGCCCTTTACGTGACGTGGCCGATGTTCGCGGGACGGATATTAGCCGAGCGAAGTCGGTAACTTCAAAGGGAGGCAGAAAAATTTGAGCGGGCAAGCCCGCGAAGGAGAATCCCATACCCGCGAATGCCTTCGTCAAACGATCAACACGATTCCCTTTCCACGCCTACCAGAGGCTCCTCTGACTCCCATTCTCTCATTCTCTCATTCTCTCGGTCGTTTTCAGTTTCGTTGCCCCCGTCTCTGTCTCTCCCTCCACTCGTAAGGGTCCCCGGTAAAGAGATGCGTATTTACATACACGCTCGCGCTCTTTCTCCACCTACTCTTCTTCTCGTTATTACGGTCATGCCCCGCGTAGTTTTACACCGTGTATCTATTAGCCGGCCCTTCGTCCTCAGATTACTCGCCAGGCCGAGACGAATCAATGGGAGAAATATTACGCAATTGTCGTTCGTTTGCGTGGCTCCGAAGGAACGACAAGTGGAAACAGACGAACGTAGACCATTAGAGTATTTCGTTCGTTTACCCAGTCACAACACGACTCAACGGGGCGAGAGCTAGGCCCGTATATAGACAAACCAGTGCCCTCGTTATAATAGCGTTACTCCACCTATAAGTAATCACCCTCCGTTTTTACCACGAAAAGCTACAATCTCGGATCTGTCATTCTATATTACCAATCCACAGAATGGAACAAGAGACTTCCAGACATTCGTATTGTATAGCTTCGAATAATCCCCCACCAATTGGTCGCGGTGACGAATGTTTATTACGTGAAAATCGATTTCCGTTCACCGCTCGACATACCTACTTACTAATAACCGATGGAGGGATAAAGTTATTTTGAAACATCGATCATTACGAACGAGTGCGGAGCGTATTCGCCGGGTCGGCGTCCGTGCACAGAGTTAGACGGCCCTGCCGGCAGGCTCCAGCATTGGCTGTTTCGCGGGCGTGGGAGCTCCGCAGGGGTTCAGTTTGTCTGGACGGGTAATAGAACTGCGCTGGGGGTGGGCGTAAGAACGAGGAACGGTTAGTATATCCTCACGAAGGGTAGGAGCAATAGCCGGTTGGCGCAAGTGCGGCGGGGATATCGTGGCCTGGCGGAGCCCAGTCGAGTCCCGTGAGTCCGGGCAAGCACAGCTATTAAGGTGGTACGTGGTGGTGGTGTAGGCGTCGTCCGGGACTGAGATTTCGAGCCGCCATCGAAAGCCCACTGCACGGTGTCTGTGCGTCTACGTGTGGCTCGTCAGTTTCACGCGGTACGCATCGAGCCGCCTGGTTTCATTGTCCCCGATGCCACCGAGCAGCTTCTTATTCTCGTATGCCGCGTGCTGTGCGAATGTATACGTGTGCGTGTTGGAGTGAGGGAGAGAGAGAGAGAGAGAGAGAGAGAGAGAGCTGGTGTGTGTGTGCGCGCAAGAAAGAGAGAGAGGGTGTGAGAGAGTGAGAGCAGTAGGTACGGCTAGAAGGACGGAAAGAGTAGAAGCAGTTAGTTAGAGGCGAGTCGAGTCGAGTGTAGTCCCGAGGAGGAGAAAGAGAGAGAAAGTATAGTCGGTGCGTGATAGTACGCGTCGAAAGAGCGGCTGCCCGACCGAACCCGGCTAGGAGGAGGCGAGAGCTGTCACTTCGATCGCCATTTTAGCGCCGAGGCGGTGAAGAACCACCGGGTATGCACGCCGGCAGCGGCGACGAACCGGAGCGCCCTGTCACGATGGACGGTGGTGCTGTTTATGGGCTGTGGCTCCTTCGCTGACTTCTCTCGGGTGTGTACGTTCTGGTCGCGGAACCCGGCTATCGAGGGGAGACGGCCTCGCGAACGTGGATAAAACGAGAAGCGAGGAAAAAAAGTGGTAGGCGCGCGTCGATCGCAGCGTGTAGTAAACGTCCAGTGTGCCTTCTCGTCGCGAGGGTTACGTTTTCCGTCTGTCCACCTCTGTCCCTGACCCAACCTTTCGTTAGCGCGTCGTGTGCCCGCTCGGCGAATCGTCCGTCTGCTTCGCGTTCCCGGTCGCGCGTCTGATCGTTATTCCATCTTGTCAGCAAAACTTTACGTCGCGAACGACCAGTGAATTCATTTTCTCCCAACAAGTGTGCCCTCCCCCCTCTCTCTCTCTCTCTTTCTCTCTTACACTCTCTGTCCTCCCCCCCCCCCCCCCCGTCTACGAGAGCACGGCATCTCGATGACGTTGAGCCGGTGGAATTTCGAGTCGGCCGAGCCGCGATCTCGACGGACACCTCGCGTCTCAGGCAAATCGAGAGTGCCGTGCGCGGCGGTACCTAGTGACAGTCGAGCGCCGAGCACGTATGCGCGTGGTTAACTCGAAATTGTGAGGCACGGGGGAGGTCGCGGGAGCGAGACGCGGAGCGCGGTTGCGTGGGGCAAACGACGGGGAAGGTGATAAGGGACGGGTGAAGATTATTGGGGGCGACGGAGAAAGGAAAGGGGGCGAACGGGCAGGAGAAGGAGAGGTGTACGTGAAAGAGTGAAAGGGGTTACGGCGGGGATGGGGAGGGGGGGAAGGATAGAGATAGGCGAAGAACGGCGCCATACTGGCTCCCCGTAGTTTTCACGACACGTTAGGCGATCTATCTCTCTTCCTACCATCCCGTGCCTCTCAATTCCGTTTACGGCCCCGTCGATCGGCCGTTGTATCACGAGAGAAGTCACTGATCGATCGCAAATGGTGTTTCAGGTACGTACGGCGATAAGGCCGTGCTCGTGGCGGAACTCAGCGGACTCTACCACGCTCGTTCGGACCGACGCGACGAGACGCGACCGCGACGGATGGGCCTGCTTCCACCTTCGTAACGCCCGATAGAAGATAAGGGAACCGGCGGTGGCGGTGTCGCGGAGCCGTTGCGACCCCGGCAGTAAAAGCCGCGAGGCGCGAAGACGCACACCGAGGTACATACACGAGGAAGGAATCGAACAGGCGCGCACGATGATTCTGCGCGTCTGAGAGTGGCCGAAGTACGCGGCTGGGAGCGAGATAGCTAGATGGATAGATAGGTAGATATAGGTGTAGATAGACCTAGATAGGACGGATAAAAAGGACGCGGGCGGTAAGGGTTACGCGACGCGCCGGGAAGTTCTCGCGTATCGCAGATCGTCGCGCGGTGGTGCGAGGTAAAAAAAAAGAGTGATAACCGTCGTTCGTGGCAGTGAGTGGGGTGGGAGCGTAAACCTACCGCGTGGAGGGTCACGAACGATGTTATCGTTGTTCGTTGCGCGTTTCTTCGACCCCTGATGATCGGCGCGAGGTCTCGGTGTAACCGATTAACGGACTCCCGCGAGTGTCCATCGATTGAACGGTCGCGGCAAGAGTGAAGCGAGGGAGTACAGCCTGGAAAGAAGAGGAAGAAGAGGAAGAGAAAGGAGAGGAAGGGGCGCGAACGGGAACCAGCAATAATAAGGAGAGAAGTGACGAAGACAACAGAGGAAAGGAAGATTCAGCGAAGAAGTGGATAGAAGGATTAGCGGCGAGTTGTGAGAGTGGTCCGTGGCGAGAGAGTGCGTGCTCTGAACGGAGCACGTTGCGAACGAGTATCATCGAGGACGGGGGGTCCGAAGCGACATTGGGGGGGCGTGTGAGACTGATTTTGCCCCCCCTACCCCCTGTTGCCGTCGTCCAAAACTGTGACTTCATCCTCGCCGGGCCAATTTCTCGTCGGCGCTACAACGTTGCTGTTTAGGTGAGTTCAGCTTCACCGTTTCTTCTCACTCAACTATATCTCGACCTTCGCGGATTGACTGCGTCGACAATCGTCGGGTTTATAAAATTATAAGGGAAACGTGGCTTCGTGCTATCGTGGAGGGGTGCAGATGTTTGAGGAGAGTGGCAGGACAGGGAGTTTTTGTTATTACGATAACGTACCTTGCAATGTCGGGATTCATTTGTAAATACGCTCGATAACAGGCCACCGTTCGCTTCCTTGCCTGCCCTCGTCGCGTCGCGCGGAGCAAGAAACAAACGGGCTCCAGTAGAATGGGCTCTTCTTTAAGTGTTTTGTCTGTCTATACCCCTCGGGCTCCTTGCTTCCGTTCATCCGTCCTCCGCTGTGTATTATACCAGTCGGCAGGACTCGCGGATGTTGTCCCCGGCTAGAGAGGTGAAAAATTCGGCGCCGTTTCGCCGCCGAAATACCACTGCCTCTCGGTTTCGTTCTGTGTACACATTACGGATCCGTAACTTGTTCTCGGCCTCGGGCGGCGAGGACTGGATGGTTCCGTTGGTTCTGTTAATTATCCTGCAAACTTCATTTCGAGCAACGAATAAAACGCGAGCTGATATCTCATTCAAGAATCCCGAAAAGTATTCTATCTATTTATTTATCTTCTATATTCCTTTCGCGACGTAGGTGTTTGATAAGAAGGGATTTTTAGAAATTCCAACCCGAATGGGGTAAAAAGGGGCGAATTATGTTTTCTCGGACACCTTATTATTTCTTAGACCCGATTAGATATCAACTTGGTTTCTGCTTCAAAATGTTACCCACATAAATGCCTAAAAACCAATTTCAGGATTTCACCATAATCAATCCCTAGGGAGGGGTGAAAAGGAGTGAAATTTGTTTTCATGGAGTACTTAATATCTCTTAGGCCCGAAGCGAAGCGTGAGGGTAGTTTGCTAGTACACTTATGTAATCGCATCAGGTTGATAGATAAAAAAAAAGTAGGTATAGTCATCGATAATGATCCTTTCCCCAAAATGCTAAAGATTTATTCCAAAAATGTCCAACTCAGTCGTCCGATGTTGGCGAATAATATTACTTTCAACCTTCTTCTCATCGTGCGCTCCGAATCGTCGACGTCCTCTTGTGATCACGAGTAACGCCTCGCATATGGTTGTGCATCGTTGTTATGGGGAATTCTATGTTACGCTTAGTCGCACACGGTTTAACACGGTATCATGATCTTATGGGGCTTGCACACGTATCATTACTTACAGTGGTCATCCGACTGTATGCTCTGGCGAGAATTACGCGGGTACTTTAATGTATTCGCAACATCTTGGGTAGTAGCTACAGTCGATTTCGAATTATTTACATTCCTAAATATTCATGAGCCGCATTTATCATGCTTCTGATTGGTTCTCCTACCCGACCCTAGTATTTCAAAGGCCGAGGCAATCGCTGAGTACTACGCAAACCTGATAGAATCTTTGCGCCGATTTCGCCCCGCCGTTTTCGTTGCTCGCGAAATTCAGCGTCGCTCTAATCGAACGCACCGACGCTGGATTTCATTTTTGTTGACGGTGGCAATTACTTGCTACGTGATTGACGACAAATAACGGTCGCCGTTCGAGCGACCAAGCTCGTCGGATTATATGCATTTAGCGATCGTTACGTCGCGCGCTTTGTCGTCTTCCAAATATAATTGATTGACAGCGTGCGCAACGCCGAAATTCAATTACCGTTGATACAACGCTCGAATATCGCCGATTTCTGATCAATACTCGGACACGACCGTTCCCAACGGGCAGCTTCGCGCGGATTTGGGAAATACCGTCGAAGGGAAAACTCGGCGCCCCTTCGCAACGGAAACACTTGCCGTCTCGCTGGCGCGACTGGTTAGCTCTGTAACCCAGAGCTTCAGGAAACGCGTTGCGCTAGCTTCGAAGCCACGGTAACACGAGGGGGTGCGAAGGGGCGAGGGGAATGGTTTCGCAGTCTGAATGAAAATTCATAATTATAGACGGGGTTCGTTAGCGGTTGCTCGCGGTATTCCGTTTTGAAGTTAATCGACGATGAAAGAATTTGCCTGGGATCGCGATGAGCGCGGCGGCTTAAAATACGGAGAAGCTTTCGTGGCTTTGACCATTAAAAGCCGTACTGCGATGCGGTTAACCTCAAAAAGTCTATAGTTGGGCCTCCCGACTGGGCTACCCCGGGCAATTTCACCGTGGAATATGAGGAAGGATAGCGGAGGAACGAGGTCGGCGCGTATAGGCGCCTCTCGTCCTTTTTGCCTTCTTTCTTCCCTCGGTTGCATCGAAAAAGCGCGTGTAGTCGGCGGTGTTGCACGTCGTTAACGAAAGCAAGCTAGGTTTCACCACGGTTAACGGTAGCTACTCGATCGTCAGCTTCCCTTTCTACGAGCCGAGGCGACTTTGTGGATCCCCCGTGCAAGGGCCACTGTTTTCGAGAAACATCTCCTCTGCGCAGCCAACGCGCTTCTCAACGAGGAAATCACCCCCTTTCGAATCGCCCCACGAGCTTGTCCCCGCCGTGTATATTTCATTCCGTGTTTAAAAATGGGAGGTGAAGTGGAGAGAAAGGGATTCGTTGTGTCTCGCTGGTTATTAAAGGTCGCCGGGAAAATCCTTTTGAAATACAGCTCGCGGTAATCCGATCGATGGAGAAAAAATATGGACGGGGTCAGTTTTGGGGTCAGAGGGTACCTGAAATAACAGGGAGGGCTCGTCGGATTACCCGATGTATTTGTTCAGAGGGGGTTCCACTCGTAAATTGTTTCTCGGGGCTGGCGGGGAGCCTGTTACGATTCTCACAGCAGGCCAGATGAGGCGAGGCCTCGTTCTTTGCGGAAAGATTCGCCCGAGCATCGTGCATTTACGTAATAGCTATCGGCATACGGTGCTCGCCAGACATTCGTAAACACGATTTTCCTCTTATTTGAGGATGGTGCGCGAACCGGGTAGGCGATAGCGGGCAACGGTAACGTTTCATCCGCGATTGTTCCTATAAAAGATTAACCTTATCTCGTACCTAGCCGCAGTGGTTTAGGTGGTATCCGTATCGCTCGCCATCATTGTGTACAAACAATGAGCTATTACGGAGAGCGTGTAGAACATAAGCATAACGCGCGCAACGATGAAAGGTACACAAATCGTTAGGGAGAACAACGCGTCTCGTTTAAAGTACAGATGAAACGACCTGTACCGCCTAGGCTGCGCCACAATGATGCAACTGGGCACGGCGCCCTTATAGAAAACGTGGTGCACGAGGAAGAACGAGAGGAGCATGCCTCGTGCACGACGTGCATGCCTCTCTCGACCGTAGCCGAGGCTTTCCGTGCATACACAGTGTCCCGGTTCAACCGATCCGCGGGAATATCCTTGAAGTTGTTAGCGATACTCTGAAATGAAGGGTAAGGGGAAAACACAGGGAATGTCGGGAAACAGGTTTATCGAGATAATTAAGTTTTAATACTTTAGGCCATCAGTGAAGAAATAAGGTTCAACGAATTTAATTTTCTTATATAATTCTCTCCTTAAATAATTTCTTGTTTTACCTTGACGACAGAAGCTTGAAGCTTATGCTTAGGCAAAGGGTGGGGACATTTCGTATTTTGTTCCGTTTTTAACCAGTACCTATTCCAAATATTTAATTGTATCTTACGGGGGTATTTGAACTTTATAACCCTTTGTGACTCGACAGTTCTGTAGTTCCAGTTGCCACCAACAAAAGAAGCTATAAATCGCAAAATCACGAACAATGGATATTCCTCGTTTCTCCCCTAAAGGTAGGTTTTTCTATATGCGACTGGACGCAACGTCGAGAACTTCAAAGCCGATTTTCTCGGCAATGAAGCGCAATATCAAAAAATTTCATTTCTTTTTTTCGACTTATCTACTTCTTACAAGTCGAAAAGAAATAGTAACTTTTTTTTATATAGCGCTTCATTTTCAAGAAAATCGACTTGGAGTTTCTTGATGCTGCGTCCAGACGCGTACAGGAGAACATACCTTTACCCTTAAATTACGAATGGTATCGAGTGAGACATTACATGGTCACATTTAGGCATTCCCCAGGATCTGCCTAACTTCCTCGTCACTCACGAGATCAAGTTTCTGTAGAATGAAGACTAGTCTGAAGCTGTAGAAACCAATTTTCGCCCAAGTGACACTACTTGAGAGCGATCTCCTTGATATACGAAATTAATACAAAAAGTGACCATTAACGGTACCCGCCAACACGTGTCAGCTCGTGACCACTAATTATTCCCTCATATCCCCGTGGATCGGTTGAAATAGTAACACCCTGTACGTGCATGGCGCGTACACACGATGCCGAGTCCTAGATTCTCGGTTTCGTATCCGTGAGAGAGAAGAGAAGGAACAGACTCTTAGCTCGCCAGTCCCACGGGGCCTCGGTGTCCTCAGTTATCTGAGGCAGAGGGGGGCCTCACCTCCGCGATCCTCTTCTTGGCCCCCCTTTCTCTTCGGCCAGTCCCCCTTTCGAATGCATCCATCTCTCCGTCCCCTTGCCCACCCTCTCTTTCTCCCATTCTTATTTTCCCGCAGGATTCTATTCCGGTCACCTTTCAGGATCCCGCTTCCTATCTGCCTCTTTGTCCCTTATTACGGAGTTAATCCTTTCTCCTCCTTTTTTATTCTCTTCCATTTCTTCCTCGTTCCCTCTCCCCCGTCGCCGTTTCTCGCGCTTTAATCCCGCCTGGACCGTGGCGTATCTTCCTCCTCGTCACGACTCCGCGGCTCACCTCTGTACTTTCCGTGAAATATAAATCCTAGCGCAGCTGATAATGAAAAGACGAGCCACGGGCGCGGGGGGGGGGGGGGGGGAATAGCGGGCCCCGTTTTTCTAACCGACTCACGTCATTCGCGAGAGACCCGTCCACGGCGCGGGGCTCATAACCATCCGACGAATCCTTGAAACGCGCTATCCCGCCGATTTTCGCCGCCCCCGTGGCTGGCTGACAGGTTTTTTCGACTTATCGATCGGAATGGGAGAGTTTAATTAGACAGCCGACAGATTCCAGGGGGAATTACTCGACTCGTTTTAATATCCCCGCTCGCATGCTCGGCGAATTCCAAAGGAGACCGACGAAAAGGACCTAAGATACCTCGTGACCTGACCTCAACCTGCTCGACCGTGTTTGGGACTCCCGTTTCCTCTGTCTTCCTTTTTCTCTCTCCCCTCCTCCCCCTGCACCCGGGGACCGGTCGAAACCCCCTCCCCCCTCTGATCCATCCATCGACCTCGAGCCTCCTCGGTTTTTCTCTCCACGCCTCGCCAGTCATCGGAATTCATCTCCCAAATACGTCTCTGCTCTCTTTCAACCTCGGATCTTTTTGGCAGGCCAGCTCCTCGTTCCGGCGCCTCCCTTCGGCGAGAATCGGCCTCGATAGTTTTGAAAACATCATCGTGGGAGCGGCTATTCACAGCTATCGCCATTGACTCCTGCCTTTGGACACTCTATTTTGATCGTCGCGGCTAAGCTAGGTGTAAGGCCGCTGTTTGTTCCCCCGGCTGGGTTTCCAGGCACGTCGACGGTTTTGAAACTCGAGGCGGCTCCCAGAGCTGGCTCGGGGCGAGCCACGAATTTCGTATGACAAATATGGGGAAAAGATGGTCGGGCGGTGGACGTGTATCGTTGGCGAGCGATGTCCGGACCGTCCGAAATCGTTCTCCGATGCCGGAGGTAGACGCGCACGCTCGGAATACGTTTCGGCGCGTTCAGATATGACGGGGGTTGAAGCTTAGCTGGGCTGGCTGCTCCGCCGGCACAGTAATGACGAAACAATGGCACGTCTTGATCGTGCATCGGACACACGTAATCGTGGCTGCTTCGGTCAGATTTCACTCAACGCCCGCGCTTGAATATGCAACAGCGCCTCGACATTCGTCGTTTCTGCACACGCGAAAGGTCTTGATATTCTGACGTGATTTATACCCTTGGTACAGTCGCAGCTCGTCCGCTCTCCTGTACAATATCCTCCAAAAATTGACTTTTAATAATCTTGGTCTTTGAGCGTGACCCTGTGGCTGCATTGAGATGCTGCAGCGTGGTATAGGTATTAGAAATCGGTGAGAAATTGTATTTGGAAAAGTACAAGCGCATTTTACGCAAAATAAGAGTAACGACGGAAAGATCGTCAACCCCTTCGTCTGAATGTTCTGCTTCTATGAACTCGTGAGGCAATCCTCGATCTTTTTGCATCTTCACATGTTCCATTTGACTTTGTAAACTTTGCTTAATAGCGAGTCGTAAGTATTACGCAGTTAGCATCGATGAATAGAAGGATGCGATTGTTGAACGTGCGACGGAACTTCGTGCAAAAGCTGGCACGAGGAACAAGAAAGGCGTGTCTCGAGGCATGCCGTACCGAAAAGGTTGAGAAACGAGTCGCACGCCATTAGGCAACACGTTAATCCATTTGCATATCTCGGTGCACAGCATCCCATTATTGCACTCGGGCTTCGATCCTCAAAATCTCATCGACACAATCGACACGTGTTTCTCTCCGCCAGCTTTCAAATTCTTCTAAATACAGGGTATCGTAATTGTAGGTCCGGCGTCAGTTGCGTGGGACGTGTGGAGTATTCCATACTTGAGATTTTCCTGGGCGTGGAATTCCACATTCGGAAATTTGGAAGGCATCGTACCATTTTCTATTTCGCGCACTACTGCCTTTTAGGCGGTTGAGATTTGACTTTTTAGTGTGCACTCCCCCCGCCCCTTCGGCTTTAAAATCGGGGAAAATTTGCTCCGCTGACCCTGAGCGACACCCAGGCTGACGGTAAATAAGAATAAAGAGTGGAAGACGGAAAGAGCTGCGCATAAGGCTACGTGCTGGAAGTCGTATATCACAATCTGACGAATTCGTCGAACGTCTGGAAGTTCGGGTCCACTTATATCCTCTTCGATGGCCGTCAGTATTCTCCTACGCCCACTCTTCCAATCTGCCCGTCCCTGTTCAATCGTTTCCCCTTCGCGTTTCCTCTCCGTCCTTCGTCTTCCCTTCTTCTGACCGTGCGTCGTCGCGAGCCTCGTTTTCTCATTGTCAGTGTCTGTCTCTTTGTCTCTCTTCCCCGTTCTTCCGCCGATTCTCGGCTCCGTCGTTCCGTTCTCTCGGGCCCTCTGGCCGCCTGTAGCTCTTCTGCAACTTCTCGTTTCCCCTTCCACAGGAATTCTCCTTTTCTACGGTCTTCCAGGTTGCCTCGGGCTTTCCAAACTTCACCATCTTGTCGTGCCTGAAAGAGGAGCGAAGGAATGGGCTCCCTGCCCCCACACCTCCGCTCCGCGCGTTTCTCCTTTTTCTTGTTCTGCTTTTCTGCTTCCTCCGGCTTGATTTCTCGACTCCTCGGATCGTCCGTTCCCGCCGGCTTTCCCCTGGCCCTTCGATCTCTTCCCCGCTTTGCCTATTATCGATCCGTGTACGTCGCGTCCCTCCCATCCACCGATGTCTTCGCGGAGGATCATCCCGATCCTCCGTCCCCCGATTTTCCGCAAGGAACGCACCGCGCCGCGATTAAGACGAAACACAACGGGCCCGTCGAGCCGTGGAAACCACCGGATTCTACCTCCTGGTCCTATCACGGAGGGAGGAGGGAGGGGCGGATCTCTCGAGCTTCCTAACGACGAAACTTTGGGTAATTGGATTTAATGAGCATTCTTTTCCCGCTTGAAGATCTCGATATCTGGTGCGGTACCTCGTTTGGCCCTCGTGCTCGTTCAATCGTGAAACACCTATCCACCTTTTGGCTCTCCTCCACTCTTTCTCCGAGTGTCTTACACGGGCCCCGACGCGCTTGAAATTAAACTTGGGTAATCGCGGAACGATTAACGCGAAGCTGCACTCCCGCTTGTCCCTCTTACGCGATACAGTCCGCTAATCCGCTGAACGTTTGGGAAAATCCTAAACGAAAACACGCGGCGTGAATTGCAGTTTTCAACCGTAGGGGCAAGCGAGCGTGTAGTTTCCCCGGCTGCGCCTCGAGTAGACTTCTCCGCGAGCGTTCGTTTCCGGCCACGAAATGGAAAAGCGTGTATCGAACTCCGCGGGAAACTATGCCGAGAAACCGGGTCCGTGGGCGAATGGTGCGGGATAGGGGGGGGGGGGGGAGGGAAAAAGTTTTCCGCTCTATCTGAACTGTTTCTCGCGGTGGAGTAGTGGATTATATATACGCCTGGTCGTCGCGCATCCCGCCGCGAAACTTTGCACCTAATCACGGCTTGGATTGGTCGAATAACGCGGAGACGAGCGCGGATAGGCGGCCGCAACGGCGCGGAACCACGTGATTTATCGCCTTAACGCGTGTACTGATTTATTATCTCGCGGATTGACCTTAAGACGCGATCCCGAGGTGGCCGGCTCGCCTGGCGATCGCCGATGGGACGTCCTCGATAGTGTCGGCTGCACACGCCGCGGAAATCATTGTTCTTTTAACGAAATTGCATCTTTGCGGCCGCGCGATATTTAACCCCCGTGCACTCTGCCTTATCTTGCCGGGAACGAACAGCCCGGCTACGATTCACCTTTGCACCGTATTAACGATGCCATAGTAACGTGCGGTCAAGTAAGGAATAAAGGCTGACGGTTGGATCGCGGCGTGGCTTGATGTTACGCGAGTTGTCTTGTCCTGTACGATAACGTCCATGGGGAATTATTATTCGTATTGATGCTTGTCAGAGGTAATTCTGAAGTGGAGTTGGTAGGGTACAGTTTGAATAGCATTGAAATCAGTCCCATCTCGCCCGTTCTGGATCAATCTCGGCTTACTAATTGGGGTTCAAGGTTGCACGTGATTTGGTATTCTAAGGCTAGATGGCTCGAATCATCTGCCTTTGATTGTGCAATAAATCGCCTTGTCCTTTCGACGAGATTGTGAAACGCTTCGAAATGCTTGCACTTTCTTCCTCGTTTCACCCAAAGGTGTTTCGCCGCTGTCAGTTGATCAGTCGAAAGTTAATGGTGCGCCAGATTACGCGCCACTCTGATTAGGGTGCAATTCATCGCGGCGTGGAGAAGGATGCGATAGATCGCGTGTTTGTCTCCTTTCTTCTATTAACTCGTGGCCGTAGGAGCCTTCAATTACGTGGTAATTGAGGGCTCGGCAGTAACGCGGCCTCTCCCTTTCGTCTTGCGGTTTTCGAAAATTGCCTAGGAAAGTTCGCGGACCCACCCCCCTCCGTCTGGGGCTTATCATCGACGAAGCGAATATAATGATCGTCAGCGACGGCGGATGATCGTCGATGTGGCGGTAACGCGAGTCTCCAGACGCGGGAGAAAACAAAGAGGGGCAGCGAGCCCGTGAAAAGCGGCTTTGTCCGTCGTGTATCTTGATTCCGGAGAGAAAAAAAAAGGAGACGTGGCTTGGCTACGCGTTATCTTCCATCGAGATGCGCAGCGTCGGATGAAAAGAGACTCATCGCGATTAATTCTACGCAGGCGGCGATCTGCTACGCGAGATCCTGCCCCGATCATTGATCACGGCGCATCCGACTCGATGAAACGTCCTTGCGTTTCTAGGACAGAATTCACCTGGCTGGAAGAAGCTGGGTAGTCTACCACACAGTGCAACTTGTTTACGATAGGTACCTATTTCAATATTTCCGCTAGATACTTCCGAAAGAAGACGAATCCTCCCGAAGGCGACCTGCCTCGAACTTCCGCCGCCGTGGAATAACAGAGATCTTCGAGAATGGTGATCTATCGCGAGTCGAATGAGGTACGAGCTCCCGTTGAAACGCCGCGGCAAAGTTACACGCGCGAAATGGATGTTGCCCGCCAAAATGGAGGTAGCGCGAGGAAGCTGGTGCATTTCCTCGTAGATTTTACTTGAAACTTGGCGGTGCGCGCGGAGTTACGTGCAGCTTGGAAGTTGGGTATCATTGCCGGCGTGCCCCGCGACCTTTTGATCTGTTTGGATTTCATTTGTGGCCGCAAGGGAGACGGGGAATCGTAGGAGAAACCGGCGTCCCTTTTTCGCTGAAAAATTTCTTACCCCTAGGCTGTTTCCTGATGACATCGTGCGTTCCGTTTCCACGGTCTCTTCGTGCCGCGACCTTCTTATTCTTCGCATCCCTCTCGGCCTTCCTCGCTAAAGAGTAACCACCTCTTGCAAGCGTTTGTATGTACGGAACTGCCGAGCCCGAAACCCGCACTCGACCTCTTTGCGTCTTTCTTTTCTTTCAGCAAAGATTAACGCACTGCATTTATTGCGATCAGTGTCTTTAAAAAACGCGACCCTTCTCGCTCGCGTTAACAAGGTGGTGGTTTGTCGTGTCCGATTTTCGTTATTAGGAATTAATTATTGCTCGAGGAATGATAATCTTGGGAAAGATAATGTGCCATAATGGGAGGACTTCACTTTTCGGTTCTCTCTTTCCAAAGTGTATAAGATTACTTGTTGTTCCTCGAGAAGGCAAAGGTGTCAGCTGCCGTTATCCCATCAGCGTCAGATTTAAATCCGTATATAGCAGGATTAAGGGTTTAATTATTGAAATCCCTTTAGATTAGCCACAGAAGAGATCGCAGCCTTTGAATCATCGCGAATCCGATCGTTAGACAAGATACTCTGTCACGAAATCCCCTCAAAGGTTTTTACGACTTGCCTGCTTTTGTCCACGAGATTTCGGGACCCACGTATACTCGTTTCCCTTTTTTCATTCCGCAGCGTAGCAATGTAAACCCGCCTTACTACGTCCCTAATCCCGGTTCACGTCTGTCGACACGTGTTACTTTTATCGTCTTTTACCCATTCAGCCGACGTATATCCGATTGTTCATCCTCCTTTATTACCGCCCGACAGGATCCACAATTAAATTGACTCTCCTCTGCTTCTAAACTTAATTGACTGCTTGAAACTGGTCGAGCGAGGTGCCTCGAGAAAGCCAGCAGGATTCTCTGCAGTATTTTCTTAAATTCAATAAAAATTACACGAATACATTATAGACCACTTACAATGAAAGGCACTACAATCGAAAAATTTGTTTCTACAAACCACGCGCTCCAACTTTCAAATATACCAGCATAATCAATTTCCACGTAAATTACTGTGTTCCATTAAATAGCGAAAAGAGACTCGCGATGTTCAAATGTCCTTTGAACGTGTACTCATCTCCCAGGCGATTCCCTTAAAACGCTCCAAAGTTCCAACACTTTCAAACCTACCCTACTTCAGTCAACCTCCAAAAACAAAAGTTCCAAGAGTCACAACAAATTCTTTACCGCGAGCTCTCCTTAAACCTCCGCGCAGAAAGGCTCGCCCTCCTCCTCTTACCCCCAGTCTTTTTTTTTCATTTCATTGCCATGTAAGCCCGCTCGCGACCTCCTTAATCCTGGCTCACGGGTCGCCATGTCGACACGGTTTTACACGGTGTCGAGCGAGCGCTCCGAGCAAATCTCGTTTTCACGTGCGTGCACGTGGACACAGTGGATGTTCCATACACGAGCCCTATTCCCTTCCCTGCTCCGAGGCGTCGGATAACGCCCGAGCAACTCGAGCGATGTAAACGGGCGTCAATCCGTGACGCGGCGCCGCCTCGCTCCGCTTCGCTCTGGCCCGAGCCGGACGTCCCCTGGTTTTGTTTATTTTTCGAGGAAAGCGGCGTGCAGCACGTGGCGGCAGCTTGCAAATGACACATGTACACACGCCGCACGCTCTCCCACCCCCGCTTAAGCGCGCCTCATTCATGCGGCCCGATCGGTCGGGACAACCGTTTCCAACCCGGCAAAAAAGCTCCGCCGCGACGGGGAAACTTAGGCGAGTTCGCAAAAATTTACAAACCACTCCGATAGGGGTACTTTGGATCGTGGATGGAATTCATGGGTTGCGTTTTTCGGGGGATGGTTTCCAAAGAGAAGGAGACTTTTGTATATTCAATTTTGGTGTTTCTTGGATTTGTATGATAGGTTCTGTTTCTAGCTGCACTACGAGATTAGTAGATTGTGATTAATTAAATGGCTTTTGCGCAAGGAAACGGTAAAGGGGGCTTCGTTAAACGTGCATTCGTGGGGAGTTGGAGGGTTGCTTCGATGGGTCTGTCGATTTTATCGTGGAACGGAGTCCAGCGTCGGCGCGCAGGGATAGTATGGTCGTAAAGAGTCGACAATGACACATAAATATCGCGATAGTTCGCACGCGAAAGTCGTAAGGCTGTTTTCAAGCAGCCTTCAACGTCCACTGCGCTTCTCCGCGGACTGTTATGTCCGCAGTGGCTCTTCATTATCTAAGCTCGGGCCATTAGCATAATGAGTGGTGAATGTCATAAAATCAGGCTGCTGGTTTAACGTGCGCGGTGATGCTTACCTCTTTATCTGTCCAGCGAGTCGCGGCGCGCCGTTAAATTACGCTGGCCGCAATGGAAAAAAGATGAAGGGGAAGGAATAACCGTCGCATCTTGATGACTCTGAAAGTCGCCGAGTTGCGAGGAGATGTGTTTATCTAGGCAAAGTAGGCGGCTGCTGGTCGATGGTCGGCGTTAAATTAAATCTTCGCCCATTTACATACATCCATAATTCTCGCCGAGGATATTCATGGCGACTACATACAATATCCTACACGTACAAACAGTGCCATACTAGTAGAAGAAAAAGGGAATCGATAGCTCAGATTGCTGGAGTGGACCTCTAATATCCAAACGCACCATTTCAGGCACCACCTCAAATCGAGGCAACGTTATTCGAATTCCAAAGACGAAAGCTGGTAGTAGGTGTAGGTGTCGAGGTCGCCTTCGTCTCTTTTCTCAGTTTTTTGCCGCTATCGGACGAGGGTAACAGATTGAAATGAAATGGAGACCCGTCCGCGTCCGGCTGCGCTCGGGTCCACCCACGGCGGGTTCGAAAATTGAAGAATCGTGTCCGAGCGTATCTATCTGTCGGTCGGTGGCTGGCAGCAGACAGCCGCCTTGAAATATCGCGTCCTGAATAGAGCAATTACGAAAAGCGCGATCTGGATTTGCCCGGTTCTTGAGCCCGATCCGCGCTCCTTTTTCTTTGTCCCCGATGCCGTGAGGTGACGCGTTAATCTCTTCTTCAAGAGCCCCGCTGAATTGGATGATTCAGGTGAAGTTTGCTGGGAGTACATACTCGCTCGTTGGCGGGGGCCAGCGCTATCTCCTCGTATGAAAAGGGGTTGGAAACCCTTCGGGGTGTGTTGGCAGGGGTTCGATCCCCCGGCGCACGTTAAGCCTCGTTTTCAGAGCTGCACACTGGCAGCGAGAGAAAGAGAGGCAGGCGTAGAGAGCTGGAACGAACGACTGCCCGTGGTGGTTGACAATAAACGCGCGTAGCTCGCCGAAATTCGCAGGGGGCAACGGAACTGGCGCCTTGCAAAATTAACGAATTCAATCAACAGCCGAGGCAGTCGTCGGACCTCGGCGAGTTGGCTTAACGACGGGGCTCGCGTTACGTCTGCCGCTGACACATAATGCATCGCAGCCGAGATGGTAATCACTCCGTTTCGTTAATGAGCAGAATCGATGCATGAAATCAGAGAGCGTGATCCATGTGGCCATTTATATTCGGACGTGACCTAGACTGGCGACAATTCTTCTCCGCGATCTCGAGTCGAATCTTTCCGCGTTATCAGTGTCTACAACTTTCTAATTACTTCCTCTGTGAAATACGCTCTCTTCAGAGGTTGCGGGAGAAAAGATTGCGCATGCTAATTGAAATACTCCAAGGTAACCAGGGAATTATGTAAGGATATTGAAACTTCGCTTTAATATTCCATTCACTCGGAAAATTCTGTAGAATATCTACACTTATGCGTACGTAATACCTCAGGTCTACTATGCCTCATCTGTTTAATGGAATCGCATCTCGGAACGACTCATCGCCAGCTGGCAATCGTTTCTTCGATCGATTTTGCGTGTCGCTCTCCGCGCGAGAGTCACGCGTGGGTGGCAAATTTTTAGCATGCTTTTCCAAGCGAAAACGAGGGGATTCCTGCGCCACGATGTCCGTAATTTGTAATTATTCGTAATAATTCGCTGCAACGGGGGAAAATTGCGAAGCTACGGATATATTCATGTATCTCCGCGGGCTTCGCGGTTTAAAGCGCGTGACCGCTTATTCCCCGTGCCAGAAAATCGACATTTTATTTAATTGCTCCGCGGGTCGGCGTTCTTTATTTACCGAAAATTAAACACGGATCCCGGCCATAGGAATCCGATTTTTAATTTGCACCGGCCCCGGCGTGCACGTTTTAATGACACACGTTCCCTCGTTAATGTTTCACGGTTTAAAGTATAACCGCCGAGGATCCTCGCATCCCGTATATTAAACCCGCGTTTTCGCGAGGATTTTCCAAGCTCCCCTCCGCCCGACCGCTGCCCACGCCTGAATCGAACATTTAATAAAACGGTCAGCGACTTCGCCGTCAGAGAGAATTTTAATTAGCAGGAGAAACTTGCCAGGCGTGCGATTAAAATCAGACGGAACCGCGCGGTGTTTTGTAAGCGCGTGATTCTAACGATTCGAAACTGGAGCGTCGTTAATTAACGCCGCTCGAACGTTAGATCTTCGAAATCGTAGAAATTCGTCGAGCACGCTTATCGGGGCCCCTGCGCCTCGGTTAATTATCGTCGGATGAACTCGCGCTCGAACGATGGATTTACTCTCCAATTAATAGCATCGTCATTAGATGTCGTCCTGGTTTACATTGCGAATTTATTACTCGGCTCGTCGACATGCCATAAAACGAGACACGTCGCTCTGGCTTCTTTTTCCCCCCACCTCATCATCCGCTCGTTCTTGCTTTATCCCCAGCGACTTCATTTCTCCAGGCTTTCTGGGCCATTTTTCTGTTCTCTTTTCGTTCGCGTTCCACCGACTCGCCTCGCCCCCCATCCCCCCCCCCCCAGTGCAACTGTCCCTCTCCTTTTTTCCCCTGTGGCCTTTACTCGGAACACGGCGCAGCTGGCTCAAATCAGGTCGAAATTACCAAAGAACTATCCCCTCCTCTCTTTCTTCCACGGTCGTTTCTGCATCTTCCCTGAAACCTGCGGCCCTCGAAGCCCTCTCGTTCATCTTCCCTTAACACGGGTTCGTCAAGACCTTTGAAATGCACGCGGAGCGTATTCGGCTTCGAAATATTCCTCGGGTTCCTCGCGAGGCTCATTACAATTTCTCCTCTGCCCGTACAACATCTCCACTTTTCACGGAATACATCCAAAAGCGCTTACTTACTGTTCAAGCTAGTTCTCCACCAACGAGGGGAACAATCCGCAGAAAGATTATCTTCCCAATCGACATTTTCATCGCGTGCGTTCGCGTGCAACGCTATCAACGTGCCCGGAAGTGACGAGTAAAATCGCTTCTTTCGCGCGTGCCATTAGTCAGCGAAAACCCTGAGACCGACGAATAGTCTTAACGTAACATTTCTGTATCGGGAGAAACGGCTGGGATTATTATCGAAAGCACCGATTTCATAGATCATCGGGCCAATGATCGGTTAAAAGGGAAGCACGATTTCTGCGTGGAATTACAGCTCGATTTACGATCCTGTTGCCTCGGGGCGGCTGAAAATAGTTGCTGGGATATCGTAGAAGCAGCGGAGCGAGCGTCGTCCCATTGACAAAAGCGGACATGAATCGAAAGTGAAGCTCTCGTGACGCTGCCAGCCGGCTGTGTGTGATATTGACTATACCCGACGTTGCTTCTGTGTCTTTAACCTTTGTCGACGGGACGATATTCCGTTCGTGTGTTATAACAAAGCGAGCGAACCCTTCCCCTGTTTACTGCAAAAACGCCGACGCTCCGCGAATTATAGACAGCTATAGGAATCGCGGTAACGAGACGTCTTTATCTTCCGCGCGGCTGTGCACGGTTCACCGGTGATAAGCTCAGTGGGCGGGGGCCACGATAATGCAACTAACAAAGGGGAGCGCGGCCGGAGTGATTTCGTTTTTCCAAGCGTTATCGCCCGTACGCGCGTTACTCCGAGAAGCAGCCGATGGTTAATAAAATGTTGGCCAAGATAACGGTGCATCGCAGCGAGACCGTCTCCGGACGTACTTCAGCTCGCTTATGCATGCACTCAATTAGCCTCTTGCATCCATCGATGCCAATCCCTCCATTCCTGGGCGTATTCTCTCCTTGACGGACGAATCTTTCAGTAATAATCCATCGATCGATTCGTTAACGGACGTCTCTAACCCGCGGTGCACCGACACACCCGTGTAATACAGAGTAGCCGTAAACCGAACGGTTCGTTTGCAATTCAGCCTCGTAAAGCGACAAAAAGCTCTCGTAAATCATGGGCAATTTTTACGTCTGTATTATAATCTTCTCCCCCTGTTTAATTGCACCGTTACGGAGGCTCGGCACCCGGATCGTCAGACTTTTACGACTGATTTTTATTAATGCTTCTGATGCGTTCGGACCGTTGCGTGGACGCGAGCGTTCCACTGTCTAATGGAAGTCGCTATGATCGTTTTGCCATCGGGCATTGGTGGCGATCACCGTTACCCAACGGGCAACCATCCAACGGACACCTTTTCTCTACGGCGCGCCACGTTTTCCCGCCTCAGGACTTCATTGAGACGTCGCGCGCCCGCGAGGCTATCTTTGCTCCTGATTCTCCCACGAGAATCGGTTATGCCTGGCGTTTGTCGCGTTTAAAGGCTGAACCGTACACGTGTACGGTGACGTTTCCCGCGGCGGGATCATGAGGGATACGTGGCCATTTGAATTGAATCCACTCTCTTTCCCCCCCCCCCCCCCCCTGGCCCCGCGCTTCTCGTCTTTGTCACGAGACTCTGAACCGGACACTGGCCGATAGGCCTGCACGGCGCCGTTCTCTTTCACCGTCTCCTTCCTCTTTTCTCACCACCGTTCCGTTCCTCGGTCTCTGCTCTTGCCGCGTTCGCCCGGTCCCTGAACTTTATCGCCCGCGATAATTCAATATTCGTGGAGGATATTCTGGCGTCGTTGCAGAAATTGTTCAGTAGAAACGCGTGTATACCACAGGATGCCTGCATAGACCGGTGTCGAAGCGATGTAGCGAAATATATATTAGCTTTACGAGGAAAGGAATTCGTTGTCGAATTCGATATCTCCGCTGATTGGAGCGGTTATCCAGCAGATGGAAGATTCTGGTCCAGATTCCGATTTGAGGATACGATATCGATCCTTTGCTCTTCGACGACCCTAAGGCTGCATTCCCACATGTGCGACCGGCTATCCAGGGCACAATTAGCCACCTGGCTATTGAGAACGGGTCACTCGTGGTCGATTGTGGTATCCGAAGAGTCGTGCCACGGCTATAATAACAATGCCACCGATGCGGCGGCCCTGGAAACTAGCGATAATGATTCATTTGAATAGGTAACGAGCAGCGCCAGAGACGGTATAGGCGGTACAGAAGTAGACGAATTAATTTGTTATGCAAGGGGTTGCCGACACCTCTTCGATCCGCGTTGCCATTGAAGTGTGGTCAATGTTATGCATCGCACACGTGGGAGCGCAGCTTAAGATGGGGGTGACTAAACGGCATAGCGAGGGGATAGTCGCTTAGCGACCTCCGGGGACTAATATTTTTTTACCCCGAACGTAATAGTCGCGAGACGAAAGCTATACCCCGGATCTTATATTTCGAACACTTCACTGTTATTTCAAGTCATCCGCTGGAAACGTGAAGATATCTTCGCGCCGTAGTAGTTGAAATTTCTAACTCCTCGAGCCTCGATATCACGAGCAATTCTTCACCCCAGCACGTTCGTGGTCGTTGGGATTGATCGTGTTGTTGGTGCCGCGGCGGGAAACGTTGTTCGCCGACTTGTTCCGTGCAATATCGTACGGAAAGAGAGGGTTGGGATCGTGGAGCGTGGAAAGCGAGTCTTTCATCGGGAGTATTCAGGGCACGGATAAAAAGGATCGAATGGATTTTAGTAGCGAGTAATCGCGCTGTGTACGATAGTTGGCTGAATGATCCTCTTTTATGGGTTGCAGGGGCCTTTCTTCGCGATTCTTTCCGCGGCGAATGCCGCGCTCCGCGCCTTAGTCCGCGCTCCCTCCGACAAAAGATCAGTTATTCGGGGTATTCCGCTGCCGCCTCGTTCCGAATGCGAGATATGCAGATATTTATCTTTAAATATCGTGCGCGAGCGTGCCGCTCTACTCCTCTTTCATTCCCCCGGCTTCTCCGTTGTCCCTGCACCCCGCCACCGGCTCGCACCAAGCGCCCGGGAAATTGTTCCCCGAAATTCGCGGTCTTGCTCGCACGGAATTATCATCCAGGAAGTCAGATACGAATCTGTCGAAGCTGTCTCGGCGACGCAACGAATTACGGGGTAAACAGGGGAAACGAACGCACGTACGGGGCGTTTCCGTCGCGACTATTGATTCCTCATTGTCGTACGCGGCGCGAGGGACACGCGAGGCAAACTGCCGCCGCTTCGACAAAAAGGCGAAACCACTCTTTGTCGAGCCAACGGGCTGACCTTTTCCAAAGCAGCTGGCTTTTCCGAACTTTTCCAATCTCTCCCTTCTACGAATTTACACGGCGTGGAACGCTCGCCCCGCCGTAGAAGCTACGGGTCGCACGCTAACGGAACGTCGATTCGGTTAAACCTTTCCGAACACTGTTTCTCCAGGCCTGAACTTATCGTTTTCGATTGTGTTTCCAATAGAAAGGTGCTTAAGCTTCTCTCGTGCTCATACGCGTAAAAATGTCACTGAACATTCAGTGTGTTGGTATTTCTATACACTCACGGTCCTTGGGTTTCATAGTGCCCTAGTTCCCCCTCAGCGGGCACAGCAGTAGTTTAGAGAACGTGGCAAGAAATTGGGAAATATATGAATTTCTCTTAAACGCCAATCTCTTATTCAACCAAATCCCCGAATCATTGAGCATCGACTGGCAATTTCCAGCCATAGACAGCGAGACTATCGATCGCGCTCTTCGCCGTATCACAATTTATTGTCCCCCCCCCCCCCCCATCGAATGATTTTCCACTTAGGCGGCCCGCTTCGAATTTCCCCGTGGCTGCGAAGCAGAGTGGGCGGAATAATTTATCGAACGAAACGAATGCTCCGGGGCCGCGAGACCGTCGGCGTCGGCGGCGAACTTTAAATCCCAGTTGGACCGTACTAAGGAAGATCGATATGAGTTTTTAAGGGACACGCGAAGTTCTATTTCGGTGTCGAAACGTGACCGTCCGTGTTTCGCCTTCTTGGAAGCCCGTTCACTGGGAGAACGTGGAAAAAAGGGGACTAGCGACGGGGCTGCGACATCTGGGAAATTTTCAAACCTGCCCATCCGATCGCCCCGAAATAAACCGGCGGCGAGCTCTGGCCGACGGTTTCGTTGCCGGCACTACAGTAATTATGTCTTTTTACGCGCCGGGCGTAATTCATTCTACGAGCAGATAATTACAGGTTGCTGTCCCCTTGTCACTTCCCTGCGTTACTTCTCGAAATAAATCACCTCGTCGCTGGGTGCGCCTTTTTGAAAGCGACCGCGGGTCGGTTGTGATCGATTTCGAGAACGGGCCGGGCCGGCCACGGGAGAGTAGGCATTGTTCGCTGTGAAGGGAAAAAGGAGTGACGTTCACAAAAAGAAGCTTGAAAGTGAAGGAAAACAGACGGTGTAAGACAGATCGGTGGAGAATAAAATCGAGAGCCAGGGGAGCGCGAGGGAACGCGCAAAGAAGGCTTCGCCAAGGCGAGAACTCGCGAAAAGGAGCTCGGCTCGCCAACGCGATTATTCGGCATGGCGGTGGGTTAACGAGCTCGCAGAAATTCAGCTGCCTCGTGGCCTCGCTTGGCACTCGCTGATGCGTTCCTCGTTTTGTCGTCGCCCAGCAGTTAGCTCTCCCCGATCCTTACTCATGACTATTCCATAAGGACACGAACTTTGTGTGAGAGGAACGTTAGCGTAATGGTGCTCCGAGCGAGTTGTTGTCCTGTATCGGGCGCAGAGAAGGTCGCGGGACCGTTGAGACAATAATATCCGTACTACTTGCACTAGCTGGCCAATGGTCTTGGCGACAGGCCAAAAGTTTCCGCTTAAAAGTCTGATTCACGCGGTGAAAGTAAAAGTTTTTACCCGATTTCTCGAAACGGAACACGTTCCCCGAGTCCGCTCTATCGATACAGTGACACGGAAACAGTTTAGTATCTCTTAACAATACTACGGCTAACAGAAGGTAAATTTTTTCAATGTCCATTGGTAAGTAGGATATTGAAACGTCCCTCCTTCGTTCCACTCTCTTCTATTTTGCTGTTTTACTCGTTCCTATAGGTATATACCTACTTGAATTCTGAATTGAAAATGTAGCAAAAGGATGGAATGGTCGAAGGTATACCCACGAATCTGACCGTGTAGGAAACCAGTTCTAAAGTAGTTACGTCATTTCGTTCCCTTCCTTCGCGATTTGTTCTCTGAAACAGCGATGGAAAATATCGCCCCACGTTCCAGGCGTGGTCTATTAACAATTTCCGCGATCCGTGTAACCCTGTCGCGTTTCTTCTCGCGCTGGAACAATTTCTCGCCGTGGAACGTGCCACGCATATAATGGGATCGCTTCGTAATCGTCACACGCTCGGTGCGTGCGCGCAGCGTTCGTTTTAAGCTTGCAACCACCTCCGAGTATCGATGCGCACGCACTCGTGACGTTTCGCATGCTCTTGTACGTAGAATCGCCCCGTTCTTATTTCACCCTTCGTTAGAACTTGATTGGGACACTGTATCAATGAGTGCCGCGAGCTGGAACACAGTGGATACCCGCGGTAGGATATTTTGCAAGGTTTAACACGGGTTACCTCGTCTCAGCCGTGATTTATTGGCGTTTCCAGAAGGTGCAGGCACGAAAGGTCTGCTCCAAGGGGCCTGTTTGTTGCCAGAAAGGGGGCTGTTTGCTTGATTTTACTGCGGGCCGGAGAAATAGCAAAGAGAAACGCGAGAGGGCGACGACAGAAGACCGCGGGTTTATTGCCGTCGTTAAGAAAACGCAGGCCTGCAGGCGCGCGAACAAGTACGAATTTCGAAATCGTAACCGTTCGCCTCGGTTGAGAGGTCTCTGGGTAGATGCTCCGAGAGAACGTCGTAGAAGTAGAGCTGGGTGGAATTGCACCGATTCGAGTAGATGGAGATGCCCGCTTTCATTTCATGGAGCCGAGGGGAAATTTTCTTTGGGCGTGTCGCATCGCCGTTTTTACCAGCTAGCTTTTACGATTCCGTCAATCAGAACATAACGTTGCATGCTGTTTTGCATTTGCCCCCGTCGATTTCTCTACGCCCCCTTGGTTTTTCCTTCTCTCATTCCGAGCAGTCGAAAGGCTCGAGCATTCGAAATCCCAGTCGAATGGACTTTGTTTCGTCGGACGCAGCTGATTGTGAGTTCTTCGTTAATTAAAACCGGCCACGCTTCGAGTAACTAAGTCATTTAGACAGGTTTGATTTATTCGAATCTTCGAATCGGACTCTGTGCTTCTTCTCGGACAGCTCAATTTTGATTTTATCCGAGGAATATATATAAATCAGAAGCTTCGTTGAACTGCGAATAAAGTACCGTTGCGACGGGCACAGAAAATTTCACTTCTAGCAGTATCTGTTACAGTACCGAAGCTAACTCCGCTTATTATGCCCACGCTTCTCACATTAGCCGAAGCAATAATCGTAACATCAGACGTGAGAACATCCACCGAAGCCGGTAATACTCTACACCGATAGAAAGTGAAATTTTCATAAGAGATTCTCTTATCCCCGGTGCCGTTTTACCATCGAGGATCGATATTGTATAAATCACGCTCGAGAAGGAAAACACACGTCCGCGCCGCGATTCTTGGCGCAGAAATCGAGTGGGGGGGTGGTGGATTACCTTCTGCTCTTTCGCTTCTCTTACGTTGAAATTTTTATTTCCCCTCATGCGGAGAAGTCGAGGGGGGCAGGGGTTAAGGCGCGACCGAGTTTATAACAAGGCGAATTTATCGGGGGTTAAATCGCGGAGAACGGAATGCTCGAAGGGTGTAAAGATGAGATCAGCGCCGGTAGGTCGAGAGAACGGATCTAGATGAAAGATTTCGATAATGGAAATTCGTGATGCAAAGGTCCGCTCACGGCTCGGACCCCAAGCATCGTTCCCCGGGATCGTAATCGAATTGTTATCGCTTCGTTTCACGGCGCACAGTAATTATTTTTAATTCAGCCCCGCGAATGCCCCAACAGATGCGCGGCCCTCGACTCTCTAGGATCTTTTGTCGCGCATGGATGACTCGCTTTAAATCATCGCCGATTGTCGTTCGACGACCGTGATAATTGCTTTTTTTCTCCACGGCGATTTCGGCCGCCGTTCCGTCGATCGAAACTATCGGATTAGTCCCAATCTGGGCGAGAGTCGTTGAACTCTTCGGCCCGCAGACGCGTACGTTACTATCGATGCGGTTTTAATAAATTCACCAGCCGGCCCTCGGCTGATCCGTGGTAAAAGGTACGAATTTTTTACCGTGACCTTTCACGCGCATAGCTACGTACCATACGCGGACAGCGGAGCCCCGCTCGACCTCGTTATCGACTCGAAATTCTTCTCAATCTCCGGGTGGAGGAAATCGAACGGTCAGCCGGAGC
This sequence comes from Andrena dorsata, assembly GCA_929108735.1. Lineage (NCBI taxonomy): Eukaryota > Metazoa > Arthropoda > Insecta > Hymenoptera > Andrenidae > Andrena > Andrena dorsata. The sequence goes on from OV815489.1 coordinate 26,183,480, forward strand.
AATCTTGCTAACTGAATTCCATCTCTGGATGGACAATAGCCAGGCGATGGCGACCGGGAGGCTGACGGTATTTCGACGGCGGCCGCTGTTTCGATGTTTCTAGGTCAGTTGACTCCCGGACTGCTGCTAGTTCGCTTCTGGGTCGGTCACCGTTTGTCTAAGTTCCGAATACTCTCCCCCCATCGCTCCGCGCCTCTCTTTTCCTCTATCAGCCGCCGAAAGTCAAGCACGAATGAACTTCGCCCGGCCGGGCAGAAGTTTTAACTGAGTGTAGCATCTGTGATATGAGAATTAGTTACCACCGGGGCTGGGAGACAACGCCGCGACAACGGCAAAGTTACGGGCGAGTGAACGGAGATAATTGTTGTTTGCTGAATTCCGCGCCGATATCTTGTAACGGAACCCCGGCTCCGCGAGCACAGTCTACATTATTATTCCATTAATTGAGCATCCGCGAGGCCAGAGGAGGACACTGGACGCGGTCTGTGTTTAACGATTACTGGCCTTCTTGAGGTAGGCTCACACTACGCTTCGCCTCGGCTCGCCTCTCTTCCTCAAAATATTCTCGAGGAAGAATCCGCGGCTCGGAGTCGTGCCGGGGCGAGGCATAGTGTGAGTTAAATTGTCAAAATACATTTGTAGCGTGCGTAACGTCGCATTTCTAGCGGAGCAGAAGGCGGCGAAACCTCCCCTGCCTCAGGACTCGGGGTTTTTCTTGGTTTTCTTGGTTTTCGGAAGCAACGCGACCGTTGACCAGGCATTCGGTTAGAAGTCAGCGTCTTGAGCGATCGTGCTGTTTTCGTTCCCTTGATATTTTCTTTTTCTAAAGAACTCTTTGGTTACAGTCTAAAATAAATAATATTCTTTGTTGAGTTTAATAAGACGCGTCATTAATTACTACCATCACGTCTCCCACCTCACATAAGAAAAACATAGGGAGACTAAAATGAACCGAGATGAGGCGTAGCAAGAGCCACCTTAAGAAATGGCCTCTTTCAGCAGCAAACATTCAACTGTCGTTCTGCAGGCACAAGCCAGATCATCTCAATAGGATGACTTTCATAAGCAATTTGTAGGTATAATATTTCCTATCGGTCCGCAGAATCTCCAGGTAGGTACGTTCTCAGGCTTTTGGCTTCTCAGATCGTGACTTAGAAAGTGAAGTAACCATTGTTCTGAGACCTGCCTCTAGTATACATTCTTCAAAATGTCATTGTCCAAGGTGTCTCCGCATCTGTGACCTTCCCGTTCCTCAAGGCTTCTGTCTCTATTACGAAACTTCACGATTGATTGATTCCCCCGACCAATCGTATATGTCCCTCGAGCTTATACCCACGTTGCTCTGCATCTTCGGAGAGATATAAAACTCTCTAAATAGTCTCCCGAAGAAAATTGCCAACCAAGTTGAAGCTATGATAAAGTCCACCCTGTAAACCAATATAAAATGGATGGAGCGTAACATATGGACACAGCAACATTCACTGCTGCTTCTCTCCTTCTTTGCTTCGCGAACGAGAGGCACACGCGTTTCCTCGATCCTTGGCTCGGAACTCGAGCCGGGTAATTTCATTGATTCGAGTTTAAGGGTACCGTGTATCGTTCCCGTGTCCAGCTACAACGCGAGAACTATCCTTTTGTCCTTGGGCGTTCCTTTGTACCGATACTTGGGCCACTTGGGATACTCGCGTGGCAAGGACCGAACAGAATTCCGTGTCTCAGAATTATATGGCGAAACGGCAACGGCCAGTTGTTCTCAGGGCTGTAATACCCTTTTGCCATACGTCTCGCGGACCGGATTGCTCTTTGCGTTAAGAAGGATATTGCTCCGGCGGGATCGTAATCTTGCGACGCTGTTGCGAGAGAGTGGATGGAACGGGTGGTCGCCACATCCACGCGAGCGCTAACGCAATTTCAGCCTTTTTTTTTTCACGTCCGTTACGAAACACCAGACCCCTCGCCGGTGCTCTCCCTGGAAAAGGCCCGAATTCAAGCGCGAAGAAACGGCAATTATGAAGGCGACCTAAATCGGGCGCGTTAAATATTACTGAACGCCTAGCAATCCGCGAGGAATGTCTGAGGATCTCGATAATAAATTGATTCCAGCCGAACGAGAGTGACGGGCACGATTAATACCGAGGAGCACTTATCGTGAAAGCGTAGAACAGTTTTCATCATCATTATACGCGTTACTGTGGCTTTTTCCGCCGATGTTTGCAGCTCCAGCGCGTTCTAATTTCTTATTACCTCTGGGGAACAAAAAGCACGGCTGTATTCTCCAGTTAACTCGATCGTCCGTTGTACCATTTTTCTTCCCCAACGCATCTCTACGGTGATTTCGATAGGCGAAGGTGGTATTAATTCTGTCACATCTGCTGGCGTTTACTCGCCTTTATCGCCCGACATTTATGCAACGGTGATTGCTAGGTGCAGTTCCTTCGCGTATCGTTTCTTTTCGAAATATCCCTCGAGTAGTAGGATTTTTAACGGTAACGGAGCAACCCCTTGTAATCGCGACCGGTCCGGCAGGCGACTTCGGGGACCAGCGAAAGCACGCGCGTATATTTTATCGAAGCCACTCCGTTATTAAAGCGGTGCCGATGAGAAGCGCCCGCCTGTTTTATTTGCAACTACAGCCCTGGTTCTCCTTGCCAGCAGCCTTGCCCCAGCCGGCCAACGACCGTATCTCTCTTACCTATCCTGTACCGGCCGTCTCTTTCTCCGTCTCTTTTACACTCCTTTCTCTTTCGCCGGGCAACCTCCGCTCTTCCACCAGATCTCTTTGATCCGTTGTACAGGTAGTCTCACGTGGAACGCGCATAAAGCTCCTTGGACACTTTAAACGAGCCGTTTTCGACCGCCACCGTGGCCCAGGGGACAGCTTTTGCACCTTGGGTCGCTTCCATTGGGGAAATTGCTGTCTCAAGTGGGCTGTCTCTTCCCCCGATGCGATTAAACGTAACATCCTATCACCTTTCGAACAGCCTCCTTTCGTTCCATCTATACTCTTAACTTTCGAGTGATCGGTGATGGTCGGAGGCACCTTTGGAATTCGTAAATTTCAAGTCTACGCGGAGCCATGGAATTTGATGGAAATCATGGATGTGAAGCTGAAGTGAAGTACTCGTATCTTCAGCAGTGTTGCCTGAGGTCATTCTCGTTTGACCTGTTTCCATCCTCAAGGCGAGTAGGTTAAGCTCCCAGAGGTCGATCACCTTTTACTTCTGCGGTAGCCTGTATTACTCCATTAATTGCACGGCAGCTCTGTCATGCCACGATATCAGTCCCGTTCTACAGGATCGTTCAGAAACGAGAGATTCGCCCGATTGTTTGCGGCACGAGCTCGGCTCGGCGAATCGTTCGACAAAGGAGTATCGTACATTGAACTTTCATAGCTTCCCTGATAAACGGCCGGGTAAAAGTTTCACGGGGCCATAAATAAATGAAAAGGGAAATAACGTGACTGGTCCAGCTTTCATTCAGTCAAGTGAATGTAGGCGGCACACGCCTATCGTATCTTATCAAACGCAACGACCGAAACGGATGTTACGATAATGATATATCCTTGGAGTACGCATGTACGTTGGTGACGCTCGCCAGCGGTGTTATCCCCGTTAAAGAGAGGAAAACTCGGGCCGATGAGCGAGATAGAAACCCGAAATCACGATTCGAGAGTGTGAGGGGGGTGTGGTTTCATCGATCATCGCTGGAATCGTTGAGCGACATTGGTGGGCCCCGGCACCCGCGACGTTTAAATATTACCATTCGCGGGAATATAAATTACGCCGAAGATAAACAAAATTGCTAGCTCAGTGTTTCGTAATGCGCGGCCTCGCGTGGCTCGCGTGCCCGATGAACGGAATTAATTTCGTCGGTCAATCGCCGAGATAATTCGACGGTGTCCATTTCGAGTGCACGATAATTAATGGCTCCGATATGTAAAGTAGTGTCGCGCCAGTTTCGAGCTGTATCGGGAGATCTTTGGTCGCGAGACGTAGCATTTTACAATGGCAAAACTACAGGTGGAGCCATAGATTCTTCTCCAAAACGCGTGGCCGACAAAGTGTTAAGCACTCGGTCGGGGGGAGGAGTGGCGATGGGAAGAGCGAGGCAGCCGAAGGAAGGAAAGCTCGACGAAAAGCGATATTCCTTGGCTTCACGCGCGAGCGACCCGACAGAGTTCCTCGATGTCCAGGGAGCAGGCTGGCTGGCCAGCCGCGTATTCGCTTCTTCGTGTTGAAGGATGTATCGCGTTACACGTCCGTATCGCGTAACACCTCGATCTACAAAGGAGAGCACCTCTCGCGGCCTGGAACCGACGATGGTTCGTGCATATCGGCCCAGGCTATGCTCGATCGCGCGCGTTCGATCAGGATGTATCGGGGGCTACTCTCGCGGCGTCCGCGCGTGTATCTCTTCGGTGGTGAGAGACTCGAAACGAGGCTCGTGGTCGGTGAGCGCGGGCGGATCGCTGCCTACGGTACGCATTCCATCGAAGCGCCTCGAAGCTTTCTCTCCGCTGTCAGGCAGAGAGAGAGAGAGAGGGGGAGAAGCCCGCGACAGAAAAATACGTGAGAACGCGCATCGCCTGCCGCCGACTATTAGGAAGAAACCACCGCGGTTGCACGCTCTCGCTTTCGGTGAAACTCCGTCACGGTGGATCGCTCCACGCTCTCGTTGCGCGAGGGAATTATTTGCTGTTTTCCATTGAGCTGCGGGTTGTTGGCGAATCTGGAACTGGAGTTAACGCTCCAGGGAAGATCGGGAGCGAGGGGGGTCGGGAGCGATCCGCGCTCTCGTTTCTCCGGCCGGGCTTCGGCCTCTACGGCGAATCTTACGATCAGCAACGGAAAAAGAAAAAAAGATAACGGCTGTAGCCTTCGTGCCAGACAGTATAGTATTTCGCGACTCGGTGGTCACGCGACACCCCTTGGAACCACGAAGGCAGCAGCCCAGCAGCAGCGTGGTGTCGGATAAGCGTTCGAGGGACTGGCGCATGCTTGATCGGGCGCGTTCGTGCAGGACCGTGCAGGCTCGGACGCGTTCGATCCCCTCCGCCTTGACTCGCGCGTTTCCGCCGCTCGGGAACGACCGAGCGACTCTCTCCAGCGCGCTGAATCACAGTCCGGGTCAGTTCGCCGAATGATCGTCTCTCCGAGCGGGAGGACGCGTGCGCGTGTGTCCGTCTGTGATCACGTGAGTGCGGAGAGTTGTTCGATATACGATTTTGCGGCTGGGGTATCGGAGTGATAAAAACCAGTGTGAACAGTGAAACGACGAAAACTGCGATCGCGGGGCTGCTGATAAAAGGATAATGTTCAAGCCTGTCGCCGGGACGGTCGTTGAGGTTGCACGGAGTCAGACGAAACTCACCGAGGAGAGCAGGAACGCGTGACAGGTACAACATAACCTCAATGTCGGGGGAGGGCAAAGAAATAGGGGTGAATCGTCGGTATTCTTGCTTTCCCCTTCGTCTCTCCTCGTTCTCTGTCTACTTCTCGCTAAGGCTCGTTAAAATGTCTCCATTTGGTGTCCAGTTTCGTTCGTACCACTCGTGTGCGACAAACTCGTTCTGTTGGTCGGCGCAAACGAACCATGGAACGATACGTTACCGTGAGCGATTTAAAAACGGTCGCCACACGAAATTGCGTACTTTCGATCGGACGCCTGACTTACTTTACGATTCAGGGAGTGCTGGGAGTATTGGAAAGCCACTGGGCATTGTCGGTGCCCACGGGGATATCATATTCGTTGAAATGGCGGTTACTTTTTGATTTTCAAGTGGTCGAACGTCACGTGACCTTCTGTACACTTCATCCTTGTCGCGGAGGGGCGCTTCCGGTTGCTCCAACAGAAATGCTCGAGTGTTTCTCGGCTCGTCCACCACGCCTTGAAATTCTTTGTTTTCACTTGTTGTATAACTTTATGATTATTGTTGGAGATAATTGTCGTAGCATATGTGCTCTCGTAATTCTGTAAACAGGGGCCATGGGGCCTGAGGGATTTTCAGGTGACGACTAATCGCAGTAGATTTTTTTTTCAAATGTCAACTCGAGACTGTTATCTATGAGTAATCGTGAAACCATTCTTTATTGTTATATTGTCGCATGTTGCCCGTTGACGTGTTCACTGTTCTCTTTGTTTCTTTCTTCGACGTGGATATGATTCTGTTTCGTGATCGAAGTTGCTTGGTCAAGTAGAATATACCTACACGGGGTAATTCTGAGAAATGTGCACGGGAACGTATCGGCCCTCTATTCCGAGAATTTCGACCGCTGTTATCTGTGATCGCATTAAATGTTCGTGGTTAGTCATCCCTGGCATATTATGTGGAGCTTTGGGGAAGGGTTAGGCAGTCTGACGTGCTTCTCGAAAGAGGCAATTATTCATATCGATTTTTTTATAATTTACGTCAATGGAGCGAAATATTTATAATTTCTATTGGTATTTTTAAGCCTATAGTTCTAGGAAAAGGTAGCTTGGAAATAAATTATGGAAAAGTGAGCTTATGAAACAAGTATATTTCCATATGCATAAATAACACTTATACATATTTAAGTTAAATTCTCTAATGCATTTGAAATATATTCCGTTATCGTTAATGTTTCATACGATACTTTCACTGCGAAATAATCTCGTCAGAATTCGCTTTATTACACATATACTCTGCATCCATATTTCAAACGCTCTGTACTGTTTAACCTTTCATCGAGAGTTATCGGCAACTTCTGCGTGGCCTCGCGCAAAGATATGATAAACTAATTCCGCGATGTCGTAAACATTGCTCTCGCGTCTTGTTACTTCTGCATGCATAGTGTAAAACGCATGTCTGTAGATTAAATAAATTCACCGGGCCCATAAAATTCTTGATTTAACATAAACGTCTCGAATTAATAAACAACTGTTCATAAAAACACACGTTTCATATCTTGCCCGATGGAATATTAATTTTCTGAATTTCCGACTCAGTCAAGCTTCTCCGAATTTTCCTCAAGTGTTTCTACCAGACCGTCTCCTCCTACGAAAACGAAATTCCTAGCCGTAGTGGTCGTTTAAATCCGAGAATCACAACGATAATCTGTGGGCGACGATCAATGTGTTCGCCGTTTCTCCTCTGTCACGCTTTCAGGCGGTTTGAGCCGTGTGCGCGTGTTCCCCCGGTGAACCCGTCTATCAAGAAGCTTAACAAATTAGCATAAATATTCGTAGTTGGCACCGCGCATCTATCATACTTACCGTTGATGCGTGTGCAAATTGAAAACCAACAGATCTGGCGACATTAAAAGAGAGAGGACTACCAGTTCGAGATAATAACAGTGATATAATCCCGCGGGTAAATTTATCTTGATTGTATATCGTTGACTAGCAGTACAAGCCGGTTCAGAAATGGCACCATATTGGCAACAGTATTCCAGGAAACACATCGGAAACGTAGAATAATCTAGGTCTAGGCTGATCAAATACGCACAGATATGTAGTTACATATTTAAATCGATTTGGTAGGTATAGTTTTCGATATACATATTTCTCTTGGTAGAATTCTTCCAAGCGTTCACCTTCGGCTAAAAGTGCCCGAGTACATATATCTTTACCGCATCGATGAGTACATCCGTTTTACGACTTCTCCTTCACTCTTCTCACTGCTTTACGTAGATGAAATCCATAATTAATGGATTTACCTGTGCCATGAAACAGAAAATATAACGCAGTTTCATATTCCGATCGGGGCAGAACGACGGAGAGCAGTGCACGGTGTCGTATTACAGGGCTTGGTGAATTCTTCGATAGGAATAGGAGAGAGACCGAACCAGGGGAGTGAGATGGATAGCTGACGACCGCAAGCGAGGCTCGATCTCCTTATTTTTACAGGTTTTTTTCCAACGTCCTTGCCTCAGACGCTCGAAGCATGTTTACTTTAACGGCAGAACGGTTCGACCCACTTCCCTATTTCTCTTCCACTCGCACTCCTTGCGTGGTCAGCGAAATTGAGAAGGCCGTCGACTCGGTCGCACGATAAAGTAAACAAGTTCGTCGCCTATACAATCGGTTCGAAAAAACGTGGGAGCGGCTTAGGGTCGTATGGCGTACCTATCTCATTTCTCAGTTGGTTTCTTTCTTATCCCCGTTGAGGAATGCACGGAACATTAAAGTAGACTAGACGGCTCTTTCCATGAACCTCGTTGCTTCCCACTGCCGAATCTACGGTTTTAAGCGGTCTATCACAGGGTAGAAATATTTTCAGTTTACTGGTTCATTGTCTGACTCGCCTATGTGTTTTCAACTACGATTAAGCTCGAAAAATGTTCTTCAAACTTCATGTAGGAAAGGAAGGGTAACAGTATTTGGATCGAATGTCCAGCTACTTCTCTTACTGAACGTTTCCCCGATTACTTAGTTAATTACTTAGTCCTATTTCAATCATAAGATACAGAAGCATAGACGAAGTGGTCGCAAACTTCTTGCCGTTAGTGTACGTCCATGCACGTACTGTGACCAAAAGTCGTCGCCGGTGCGCTAAACGAAGAGGCACGTAGCCAGCCATGAATGGGTGGAAGGCAGAGCCGAAAGTATGAATGGGATAATCAATTTCCAGGCACAATCGCGGCATAACGCGTGTCCCTGATAACAGTGTCCGCCGATACTCGCCGCGTACACCAGCCTATGCGTGCGTTGGGGATAAATTTTCAATTGGAAGTGCCGAGTAAGCGGTGAGCAACAATAGGAAACGTTGAACCTCGAAATACCTCTCTGTTTGCTACGCTCGTCGAAGTTCTGTGACGCGAAAGCTATCCTCGCGGTCGCGATAACAAGTTAACATTTGAAAGATGCAACATTTCCTGAAACACTGCGGAATTCTTTTACGAAGACATTGAGATTCTGTGGGATAATTTATACGCTCTTAAAGATTCTTATTGCGTAAACGTACCTTGATCTTTACCATGGTAACTGCCGAGAGCTGGAATTCAAGATAGCGATGGAATCAAGTCCGCCTCGAGCAGTATCGAAATCTGTTGGAATGTATTCAAATCTGTGTCTCGTTATCTTCGTAACTGAGAGTAGGGTCTTGAAAAGTGAAATCGAATCAACATATTACGAAGTACCTTTTCCTAGTCGTTCCTAATTTAGGATCTAATTGCATCAAATTCTTTCTAATTCCTTCTTTCTGATAATCTTAAAGTCATTTTATTGAAAATAAATAAAGGCTCTCTCATCGGTCTTCAATCCCCTCTTCGAATAATTGAGCTGCACCTTCGCAAAATATTCCCGAAAAACTGCACCTTTTCTTTCACACTGTACACACATTGCGCTTGATCCCATCGCTAATGATTATCGTACCAGCTAGGACGAAGAAGCGCACGGAACAGCTGAATGAGTCTCGCGAACAGTAATACGCTGATGATCGTCGCGCGAATGATTCAGTGTCTAGTCATTCGTGCAAGGTCTCAGTACTCCGAGTTGATTTTTCCACGGTGCGTGTTAGCATAGTTTGCGCTCGGCGTTTCTCAGCGGCCTGTGCGAGTGCTAACTCTCGATTTTTGTCGCGCCATTTGTTATCGCGGCTTCTGCGAATTCAAGGTGGCAAGTGCCGCCTTATCAGGCGCCGACGAACAATTTTATCACAAAGCAATCACCGCAGTTAGACGAAACAGTGGCGAGCCGAAAGGGCATGAATCTCTTGGAAAACCAGAATAGATGCGAACCCACTGGCTAGTGAATCACGAGAAAAACGTGGGTAACGTTTAGTTTATTTATTTCCAGGCTCCCATCCGAGATCGGTTTTCCGATAAGCCGCTATTATTCCGCATAATTTATAGTGATTTGGTTAGAAAACGTTAATCCATTTTTAATGGAGTGTGCCCTTAATAGCCGGTGGGTAGATTTTAATAGTTGCGTTAATTGTTCTGCTACTTTAGTTAGACCGCTGCCGGGACTCGAATAAACTGACCGGCGTTGCTTTAAGCGCTTGTGCGGTGTTCGTATAAATTGCGCCGAGTTTCTCGTGTGCTCTGGTCGAATCGAATTTCGATATCGCGCGGCATAACGACACAATCGAATTAAGAGACGTTGTTGCTTTATTCTTGGCGGTGTGTGGGTTCACTGGTTTCGCGTGCCCCTGGTGTGGCCAGTATTTGCAAAGATACGGCGCACGTATGGCATCCTACGAGAACGGCATTCCGAAAGAGTAAGAATGTCGTGCGAACAATGCGCTGGGTATTTTTCACGCGGCAATCGACAGGTAGATGTGACTCTTCCCTATTATTAGACACGATCCTTTATGAGCACACTCGAAATCTTCAACAAACTTTCGATCGGTTCGATGGTTTGCGGTTAAGCGATGACTTAACACGGCGTTCGCCTTCCTTTACGAGCAACGAAGCCTTCTTACGCAACGACTCGTTCGGCATAGAAAAAAAAGTGGGGTGCTGTGGCTGCGTTGCCTGGGATTCTTCTGTCATTAAGGATGTATAAGACCTATCTTCAAAATGGTACCAAGTTGATGAAAATTTGTGAGATTGTTCTTTTTAATCTTCCTGATGTGCTCCAAAAATTTTAAACACATTCACTAAACTTTGTGAAAAAATATTGAAGAAATGGTATTAATGTTTTCATGTTTTTTGTACATGTAGTATGTAGATAAATGAAAATATTTGCCGTGTTTTAATTGTTTTCACTACACCGTTGTAAAGAAATAGATTAGGTATAACTTGAGAAAGTTGTGAATGGTGCATTTTCACTGGCAAAAGTTTAGCAAATAATGCTTGAAGAAGCATTTGTAAAGTGAAAAATACCTTTATAAAAGTAAAAATAAGACTCCAACTGTCGTTCGAGTTCCTTACATCTGGATTTACTGTACGTAAGACGTAGATATTCAAGTATTTAAAATTTCATATACTTTTGTCTAATATTGTACGTTCGATACACCCTTAAGCAAAAAAGAATTAAATTTCCGGCGTCGATAATGGTTATTGGTAGCCAAAAAAATTTCAATCATTCATAATGGTTATGCGTAACCAAAATCATTTAATTAAAAATATCAACTCTTATACCATAACTTTTAAAATTTTTCTTATAACAGTTATGATGTCTGCTCGAGACTCTAAACTATTAAATTAGCGTCACTTTGTGCGCAATCGATACTTAAGTGAACTTCATTTGACAATGAATATAACAGCACCACGAGTTATCTGTGAAATAATTCGGGCAATTGAATTTCGATAAAATAGATGGATCCTGGTTAAGTTAGACGAGCTCTGATTCGTGATGGACTCGGTACGTTCAACTCTTTCCTAGTCCATTATTGAACATCCGATCGTTTCCCTTGTTCTGATGAATTTTTAATGGCGCCGCAGCTCTTTGCCATAGCGTTTTAATTGCGAATCCGAGGAGAGGTTTTGCAGGGTGAACCGAGCTCCGCGGTGGAAGCGTTTAAAAAACACCGACGCCAGGTTTTTTCACAGTTCGTTAAGGAAGGAAGCGTCGGCGCGATTTCGCCCGGCAACGTTCGTTCCGCGTTACCAAAACGTCCCTTCGGAAACTCACCCCGGCTGGCAATTAATTACATCGCCGCGATTGTTTTTGCACTTTTCGACGGTTCTTCGGCCCGGTCGCTTAGTACAATATTATGAATAATTCATCTCCTCGGCGAGCTGGGTAATGAGAAATCTTGAAGCTCGCTCTATTCGGCGACTTTGAAATCTCGCGCCGGATTCCGTGACAGCGAGCGCGAACAACGATTAACAGTCTTTAAGGAATCATCGCGTGTCCGCCTCGCGTCTCTGTATTTTCTAGCAATTAACGCCCGTTGTTCGGGCTTTTTTCACGCGTTTCTCTGGGGAACGCCACGGCCCATTAATCTTCGACCAGTTGCTGCCTCGTACACGCCACAAGTGGTTTAAAATTCGAGTGACTTTAATCGTCGCGCCCGAACATCTACGTTCCGGAGCGATCTTTCGAAGCTTCCTCTCAGGCTTCGCGGTTTCCTCGAACCCCTCCCTTCTGGCCGCCATTTACGAGAGAAAAGAGAAACGTTTTTCTCCTTTGTCTGGTGGCGATTCACGCAGGTCGTAGAACAGGGAACACGGAGGTGCGAAGTGAAATTAGCTTTTGTCGACGGCGAGCGCGTCCCTTCTTCCTTCGCGTCCTTGCGCCTCCACGCTCCGCGTGGATCTCTTTCCCGTCGTTACGGGGCTCTTTCTCTCTCTTCCTGGAACTCGTTTCGGCCCCCCCCCCCCCCCCCCCCGGTCGGCTTTCAACGCCACTGGACCAGGGGATCGAGGCCTGCTCGAAACGATCGCATTCCTGGTTTTGTTCTTGGCCTCGAGGCCCCCTCCGTCCCTTCGTCTGTGTACTTGCACTTTCCCGTCGAGGGGCGACTTCTTGTGCCCGCGAGGGTTCAGAATTCCGCAGAAACCGGGTGTATAATCGATGCGTGAGTGGTCGTTCGCGCATGCAACCGTGCAAAACGGTGCGCCTCGACGGATCTGACGAATCTCGCTGCTTTCTCGCGGATGGCTTCTTTCTGCCGCGCCTAGGGTCGTCCAGGGATATTGCGTAATTTTCTGGCTGGAGCAGCGTGCCGTGTCACCTCCATAGTTCACGATAATGGTCCTGCTCGATATTTGGATCATACATATTCATCGTGGCGAGAAGCTGCACGGAGAGATAGAGAGGTAGAGAGAGCTCTGTGTGACGTTTTCCCCGGAGGGGGGGAAAAAGGCACCGGAAGATGGTCTGGGCACAATTTCGCGTGTTAATCAACCGCAGTATCACCTGCGGGACACTTGGCCACAGGAGGAGGAAGTGGCGGAAGGGGGGGGGGGGTGGTTTTCCATTGGCAACACCAGGCGTGCTTCATCCCCGTCTGACAAGTTTACCCGGGCGATAAAACGGCCTTCGCCGCGGCTACACCCGAGCAAATTGCAGTACGGGATGTCGCCCCCTCCCCAACCCCCTGTCAGCCCCCCTCCTTGCCGAGGAAATTCTGTCGTGGAATGGCCTCGGATCCTTCCATCCACGTGGTGGATCCTCGAATAAAGGAGTCGACCAGCTGTAAAACGGCGAACCGTTATTACGAGGGGACTTGGCGCTATACGAGCCGTCATCCTTGGCCGACGTTATACTCTGTAACTCACTCCGCGACCCCTCGTTTTCTCTCTCCTCTCTATCTCTCTCTCGGCTGCTCTCTCTCAGTCTATCCCCCTCTCTTTACTTCTTCGCGTCCTTTCGATACAGGAAGGAAGGAACGTGAACCAGAGGGAATAATAGCGCGGGAGATCAAACGGGCAAAAATGATTTCACCTTTGAGCGAAATAATGGACCGATCGTATCGCTTCTTTCTCCGGGGGAGGGTGGGGGGGAGGGGGCAGAGATTGGGGATGGTTGGCAGGGATTCGCGTCGGAGGGCGGTAGGATTTCTTCCGATAAATTCGTCAGGTTTACTAGGGGCCTGTTAATTGAAATTCATTATTAACACTGTAATCTATTGGATACTCCTGTTTCTCGCCAAATAGCAGCGTCGTACGTATGAGTCTCCTCCCGTTATCTATTCTGCCAGCCGCTTTGAAAGCAAGAAAGAAAGCTCTCAGCGCACGAGAGAGCAAAACGAATTACAATTATTTCGGAGCGAAAACGAAGTACGCCCGGGCAGCACGATAAAAGCGGTAAATTATATTTTTCGTTTCTTTCTGTGCCCGGTGCGCGCGTACACGCCTGAAAGAAACGCTCTTTATTTCTCAGCCGTTTTTGCGACTTTCTCGTTTTTATCCTTTTCCTCCTCCGTCTTTCTTTCGCTACCTTTGAACCTCCGCCGATCTCTCTCCCTCTTTCTCTCGTCTGCTCCGAAGAAAATAATCCGGGGGACGTCTGCAAAAAATAATTTTCCGCGCGGCTGCGACGCAACTGCACGCGCAGCATTGTTCCTCGGGATGGGATTTAATTTCTGGCCAAAGAACGAAACGACGCGAGAATTATTTCCCTTGTTTCCTTCTCTCGTCGGCTTTTCAACATCCTGGAAAATCCTCGACGAGATTGCCCGGTGATTCATCGACGATTGATCACCCGATCTTAGTGGTTCGCGGTGAAACGGCAACGATACCGTCTGGATCGCCTTGATGCTCGTGTCACGCTTCTATGGTTTATAATACGTAACAGAATATTCCACGGGGGGCGATCGTGCTGCGAGTTATTGACGCGATTGCCGTTCTTACCGAACGCATAATTAGAGACCAGACTACCGGTGTATGGGATCATTTTTCCCCGAGCGATGTCATCACCGCGTTAGTCTCACTCATTACCGTGAGCGCAGACGATGGATCGCTAAGTGATCGATACAGCCGGCCATCCTACCAGTTTTTGCTCCGTATATAGTAGCGCGTACCTACAAGAGAACGTGCCGGGATTAGAATATACAGACCTGTTAAAAAGTCTGTGGGTATTTCGTTGAGAGAGAGAGAGAGAGTAAACTTTAAAGAAATGTTTCAGCCAGATACTATAAATCAATGTTATCAATATTCATGGTAACCATCTGTCGATTCGATACGCATTCACGGAACGCGCAATATCTCGCGGCACACTGTACGCCGTTGCTGTTGAGACTCTTTAATCGATTCCCAGTGGATAGAATCTCGAGCAATTATGTGGTACGTTGGCTCCGTGGAATCTGATTTAATTAGGACCAGTCCGCGATACGTAACGATCTTGTTGCCGTTCATTGTTTACCGATGCTTACAACGCGGTACACGGGCTTCCTACAGCGATTCTAATCGCTCGTGGAAAGAATCGCGTGTCGTTCCCCGTCACGCGGGACGAGCACAAGCCGGAAGTCGCTGTGAACTGAGGATAAGGGCAGTGGGACGCAGGAAGCTGATAAAAATGCGGCTGACGGTGCACATTCCGATTTCGAACGGTTCGCTGTCTAGTCGTGCCATCTCCGTTTCCCCACGATCGAATCGCCGGACCTTCGATTAATACGTTTCCAGCGTTGTATTATAACGCTTGCAAATCCGCGCGTGGCCATTCACGAAACGCTGGACGATTTATGTTTATAAACGATGCCACCGTTCATTGTTCGGCCGATTGTTCGCGGATGATTAATCGATTTCGTTTGAGCAAGTGCACCGGTGTCTCCGTTTTAAAAAGAGATTTATTAGCGGGCTGACATAAACGGCGATTATGACTTCCATACGTGCTCGTCGATTAATCACGGCCGTGCCGCGCGCTCGAGACCGCGCGCTTGCGCGCTTAAGGAGCCATATTTGAATTACGCGATTGCGAAAGTGAACGCGTGCAGCCTCGGTGCCTGTAATTGCGACCAGATTGCCATAATGCTTATTGATGATACTCGGAGTGTTTGGTTCTGTGACGAAAGCCTGGCATTTCGTGTCAAAGACCGATACTGATACCTCTCCGACCAACACGGTGCAAGCCATCGATGGAATGCTTTCCGACACTTGCCGCGGAAAATTATACATTTATCAGAGACTTGGTAATCCAACGGAAGAGTTATACAAGTTACGAATAACATCGGTGTGCACTTTCATCCGTGACATTCCCACTGTCATAGGTATCGAGCAATCGCGATCAATTATCCTTCTAATCGGAAAATACCAGCGTCGGGATTATTACCGCAGCCACGTCGAGCAAATACGTGGCCGATCCATCCGCTGATGTCTGAATTAAACGCAGCTCTTTGATTTTAATGATCCCGTGAGCGATGCAGCTGCATCCCCTACCGCCGGAATCGGCTCGAAAATTATCCTCGCTCGCCAATAACGCGGTGCATTACCATAACTACTGTCCGTCCGTGCAATTTTCAATTTTGCCCGGCCTTCCCGTGCCTTCGAGCCCCGCGTCCTTTGCATACGCGCGCGCAGCTCGGGCGATCGTGCCAGGTTCTTGCGCAAAAACCCTCACCCGAACCTTTTGGTTCTCGGCGAGAAACGCGAGGGGACTTATCCGAGGAAATTAGCCAGCTCTGACGGACGATACCTACCCGCGCGTTTATTTATCGCGCCTCGTATCGAACGAGCCGGCCAGCGTATTCTGGGAGGCACAGCGGTTAATTGAAGGGGACGGGAGATTTTATTTGTCGTGTAATTGGCGTTAACGGAACGCGAGAGGTATTACGAGCAGCGATAGCATCGGGCTCGTCCCATTGGCCGCGGAAGAATGAACTTTTTACGATCGCGCTAACTTTACGTTGGAACGTTAAGGGCGCGATTTAACCGGGGATTAATAGACGGGATCGCCGTGGGGCGGGCAATAATCGTGGAGGATAATTAGTTTTCGTTCTTCCTTCGCCGTGATTGCGTTTTCGGGACGGCCGGGGAGCGCCTCGATGCTCCGTCTCGAGAGAGACAACGCTCGGGAACATCGTGATCGTCGCTCGATTCGCATTCCGGAATACGAGAGCGGTGTTTGGTCTCGTTGATTGGCCACGGATGACTTCCCTTCCGCGTCGCGGACCCGGGGATCGTTCGCAGCATCCCTCCTTGGAATGGCCACCCTCCCCCTCGTCCGATCTTCGATCCGCCATCGATCTCGTGCCGCAGGTAGCCGTTTGCGGGCCGCGCGCCGCGATAAAGTATTATTATTGAATATTAACGGGCCGCGGGGGCCGATCCAGGAAATAATTCCCGCCGATCATGTTTGTACAAGCCGGCGAACCGATTATCTTGGATCTGTGGAACGCGGGAGGGCGCATTGCTGCTAAACGTTTTACATAAAACGGATACGATGTCTCGGCAACGGTTCACCTTGAGAGTTGTGTTACATCGAGCCGAGCTCCTAGCCACTTGCGGTTAGTCGAACCTTCACTTGGACTGCTTCTTTTTGCAGCGCAGAGAAAATGAGCCGCGAGAGGTGTGTGTGTGTGTGTGTGGGGGGGGGGGGGGGGGGCGAGTGACAAGGCAGCAGCCATGATTTTTCACGATAATTCAGTGTCTCTGTTAACTCGTAATTTCGTTAGCGGCTTTTAGCCAGATCGGCGGATACGGAGTCGCGATTACACCATTGGCGCCCATGCCTCGCGCCGCGCAATGCATTATACCACGGCGGAAAAAGTGTGCAACATTATTTGCATGCCATTTGCATCCGATTTCCATATAATCTTTAATGAACGGGACTTTCAAATCTCTCCCGCCTAATGATGCAGAAAACACCGGTGTGTCTTCGACTTTACACTTGCCGAATTGCTCCGAGCGAGTTCCGCCAACGATCCACCGTTTTATTCTACTTTATGAGGCGTGATTGTTGCGGAACGGTGGGAAATGCTGTTTCGAAACACCGCGAGTAATAAGCATGACGTTTTCGACCGAAAGTAACGCTTTGCTGGTGTTAATGCCTCCAAAGTTATCGATACATGAAACGCAGCTTTGTTCGAGTCTATCAGAAGACTGATTCATCAAGAGTATGCCCGGTAGTCGCTGGTTGATACGTGACTTATATGCTTCTTTGTTGTTCCAACTTGCACGTACGTAAGGTTCGTATTTTTATTCCAAGGAAACGCATAAAATGCAAGGTTATTTGATTCTGTGTAATTTCATCTTTGTTGCTTTATTTAAGTAAATGGCTTTAAAATTTCAGTTTCTAGTTATTTTATTTTGTTCATTTTCACTCTAACTTCTTAAGATTCAAATATGACATGTACAGTTACACATGGAAATTGTGATAATAGAGATAGTTTACTTGAAGGGGGCTGAACAAAAAAAAATTATAAAGGGGCGGTTAGCCAAAAAAGGTTGGGAGTGCAAAGCAAACGTTCGTTCAAAAATGTTTGCTTCTTCTTTGAGTTCTCAGAAGAGGGCCTTAGTCGCGAGAAAATCCATAAGAAGCTATGTTAAGAACTGCTAGATGGTATTCGGATACCGTTAGCATGCGGTTGAGTGGTGGTTACGCGACAGTGATTAAATAAGCATCATTTTCAAAGGTATATGGATACAGGAACAGTAATTCTATACACGGGGTAGCACATACGTATCGGTTATCCAAGCTCACTCGAACACCCGCTACTCTAACTCCACTCCTCTACGAATGTATCGACACGTTTCGATCGCCAAGTTCCTAAACTCTCCGCAGCTCAACGGCGTACCTTTAAAACGACAATTTCCGAGGCGTGACCGCTGCTTTTCACAAACGAACGGTTCCCGTCGTTTTAAATAGAAGGTACCGCGACACTTTCTCCCGAGGAATTCGTCGCGCTCGCTTAACCCACTGAAATTTTCGAGCAAACAACCCGGCCAACTGAAAGCCGCGTTCTTTATACTTTCCCGAACCGCGTGACTAACGCGAATGGCCCGCGACAATCGGGTATGATAATTACTTTGAAAGGCAGAGGTCGATGCACGGTGATCGTCGCAGCCAGACTTTGGCGAACGTTTGTGTCCCGTGTCCACTTCCGTCTCGAAAACCAGCATTTCTACTTTCCACATTCCTTCTAAACGATCCTCCTCCGATCTGCCAGATAATTCGTTCCAAGTGTCACGGAATCTCGAGCATCGCGAGGGTGTGCCCCTTGGAGGCGCAATTGTCCAGCAGTTGGCGGAATGAAATCGTTCGGAAGCAACCATATTGCAACGGAAACGGACGTGCGGCCGGTGTCGTCGCGGCGTTGGATGTTAGAAAAGTGATTTCCACGGTCGTTTTCCCGGAAGCCAGACGGTTCTGATAACGGCGATATAATAAGAAAGTAACGGGGCATACGTGGATCGCGGGGTTGTAACGCGCGGGATTTCGCGGGTGGCGAGAATCGGGGCAACGTGCCCTCGACGTAGTTTCCGATAATCGATCCCTCGTTGCACGGCTGGCAACGAACTGCACGCTCACGCGTCGGAGGCTCGAACAGTATTAAGAATGAAACTTGCTTCACACCGTCTGGCCGGCGTCGAAATCAATAATGCCCAGGTTGAACTGGGTTAATACCATGGTACAGTTGGGCAAGAATTTCGTTCCGTTCCACACGTACGCCCTTCGCCTCTCTTCCTCTGTTTCATTTACAATCGCGGCCCTTGCCCGTCACCGCCCCTCGCCCGCGTTCTTTCTCTCCGCTCCGTGGCTCGTTTTTCTTTCTTTCCTTCGCGCCAGTCTTTCATACCTACCTTCTCCGCTCGCGCCTTTCCTCCGACCTCTCCCCCTCTTGTAACCCTCTTCTTCACTCGTGCACTTGCAAGACGACCAAACAAGCACGGCTCACCATTTCCCATCCGAAGTTCCGCGCGAGACTTAAGACATTCGTTGCCTCGTACGAGCCTCGCTTTTTCACTTTTCCCCTAATGCGTCTGTCTTGACGTCACTCTTTCCTGTCTCCACCCCATACCCCGTCGCATTTCCCTCGACTTTTCCATTGTTCTGGGTAGCCGGGACGTACGCTCCAGCGGTGCGCCCCGCGGTCGCGCTGGCTCGCGTTGTTTAAAGTCCACCTACTGATAACGGAGAAGTGGATAAGATTGATCGATGATTTTGGAGGGCTCATCTTGGAAACTTGGAATGACCCTGCGAGCTATTACAGTGACATGTAGAACAATGGAAATTCATTAGGAAAGAAATGAGGACCCTGCAGTTTTTGAGTTATGACGTGTAATATATGTAAAAAAATTCTACATTGTTTGGTGCACGTTTGATACGAATCTGATAACAAATGAGGGATTTATGCAAATCTTGAATCTGCAGCCATTAGTTGACATTTGAAAAATTCGCTAAAAATAAAAAGAAATACTTATCAACTCAATAACTACTACTTATTGTGCGAAAGTATATATTCCTAAATTAGTGTTCTCTTTTTAATGTTAAGTCGAAGCGATAATTTTATAAATAGTTTTTTACAAATTACTCGAAGTTGTTTAACTTGAAGCTGTACCCCTCTCGCTGCAAGGTCCTCAAATGTAATTTCGAAAGTAATCGTGCGTCGCGAGTTTTATATAAAAACGGTAATTTCTGGTTGCGAGCCGCGATTCCTAGCGTTTTTCCAACGCCCACCGCAGTTTATCCCCGTGAAATATCCGACGTTTCGTGGACCGAATCGAGCGTTGATTGTGGCGGCGTCGATTGTCGAAGCGTATTCGACCGGTCGATAGAGACGGCGGTTCCGTGGCTGCGCGCCTCCGCTTTGTTTGCTCCTAACAACCGTAATTATCTCGGTACCACGTTATCTCGCATGAATCATGCTAACCTGACGTAATGTACTTGTTGTTATTTGACGTTGCCATGCGTTTAGGTGCCTCCTCTTCTCGCCCTGTGTATCGCCGCACGTGTACGCGCGAATCAACTCTAATTCGTCGGCAAGACGCTGTCTTGTGACTCACACTTCACTCTGATTAGCCGACGGGTCGGTTTGAAATCTGACGACTGGAAAAAATTACCATTTCCTGGCTGCTACGTGAGATCCTCTGTCGTTCTTTGCTTCGGAAGCAAAATGCATCTCGAACGATAGAGTTGTCTGCTCCAAATGATAGTCGCATTTGATTCATCGCATCAGGATATCAGAGTCGTAACGGGATAGGCGTTCCAGAATTAGAAGATAATCGCGCAAAGGACGGTGCAAACGTATTGCGCGTGGATCTCGTAGAGTTAGTATACTAACTACATAAGTGCAAGGGAATGTGGTAACTACCCTGGTCGATGCCCAATGTAGTCGAACGGGGGATAAGAAAAAAAGCGATGCCTGTCTCTCGTGGTGGCTTTTTTCCCTTAGATAAATCCTTCAATTACGGGCTGGCAAGTCCGTAAATATAGAGCTGCTCCAGAGCCTTCGAAAACTTCGTTTCGCCGTCAGGGCGACGGCTTTAAGTGATTTATAATCAAAACTGGATTAGGTGGATGAAAACACCTTAACTCGCCCGGTGCTCGAGGCGGGTTGGCGCTGGGGTTCCGCGCGAGAACGCTGCTAGTAATTTAAAAGTCTCTTATAACGTGTTAAATAAACGGTTGCTTGAAAACTGCGTTCGTTTACGAGAACAATACTAGCTGTTCGTTTGTGGCGACTGGTTTTAACCCTCCATCGTTTGAAGCATGGAATTTTCTTGAATCCGCGAAGGAATATTTTCCAGAGAACGTTTCAGGTTGCAAAGACCCGAGTAAAGTCGATTTAAAATTTCGTCCATTTTTTACACAGACACGGTAAAAGAGACACGCTATCCCTCACACCCGGAACACAAATCACCGTTGTCGATCTATCGAACCTTCCCACGTGAAAACCATAATATATTTTCCAAGCCCCGAAAAAATAAGACACCAAGTAAATTTTCGCCCCGTGATAAATTTCTGCGCGAGATCTCTTCCCGTGGACGGGGCATCATATCCACGGTGATTTGTTACCCGGTTGTCAAGTGGGGGCTGACACGACGCTGTTTCATACTGATGGAAAAGCGCTGTACGAGTTTTCCTAGCGAAACGAAAAGTCGTCAAGTCGCGTGCCACCGTGACAGGTGCCTGGTAACGATATTCCGCTATCCCCGATCTCTATGATGCGCCCACTATCCGCCGACCGTTCTTTCCATCTTTTCATCCCCCTCTCCGCCCCCTCGCCCTTCCGCGAATCTTTTCCCCGAGCGTTTCGTAAATAGCCAACGAAATGGCCCATTTTCCTGGCTGCTGGCACGCCGCTTGCTCTCCCCGCGTTCTTCGGTATCGTTTCGAGTACACCGATTCATCAAAAACTGTCAGGCTGTCGCGATGCATCCTAAATGCAACCGGACACTCTGTTGCTCCTTTTACTTAGCATTCTCGATGCCCTGTTAACGGTGATTGATGCATTTTTAATGGGGGGGGGGGAGGGGGTTGGAGTGGAACGCCTCGTTCCTCGCCGAGTAGGTACGAACGCTTTACAGGCGTAACAATTTCCAGATTTTCATCCCCGTCGTTACACTGGAATAACATTGACTCTGCCCCCCAGCCTCTTCTGGTCGGTGGCTGCGTTTTATAAAGAACGCCTCTCGGTGGCGGATTCTCGCCGTTTAGGCATCTGGCAGCATTATTACCGACAGTAGCGCAATTATTTCAGCCCAACAATGTCCTTTGTTCGGAGCGACGTGTTTGCGGGTCGTGCATTTTCGGCGATCCATTGGGTTTCGTCGCCTGTCCCCGTCGTCTCCAGCCCACACACCCCGCGGGGAGTGAACGGTGCCCCCTTTTCCCTTCCCAGAGTTTAAGCAGGACGTTGTTGAGAGTGTACGGGCTGGGTCGATCCTCTCTCGGCGAACCCCAAAGCTTCGACGTCCCTCGGGGCTTCGGCGCACGATAGAACGAGAAACTTAACAGGCATCGAGCTTACGGGGGAGCCTTGTACAGAAACACACCCCGGCTCGCCCCTGCTCTTCCCTTGCCCACCCTCCTCCCAGGAACCCCCATGTATCAGGCTGGATTCCTCCCCTCTTTTCCTTCATCTAGCGTCTTTGACACGTTTCTAGCAGGATGGAAATTGTTACAGGAATAACTGGTGAAAATTCCTACGTAGGGTGTCTCCTGGGGCGAGGGCGTACTTTTCTAGCATGCATGATAGGTCTCCCCGTTCTTTTGCTCTTTTCATATCGAACCTACCCAGCCGGTGGGTAATAATGGACGCAGATAACCAATGCTGAACACCATCCCTATACAGTAAACGTAATTACCAGAATATTTCCTGCAAACTCCTCCAAGAATGGCAATCGATAGCCAGTTTTCAATCCCCACGGCGCTGCGCACCCTCGCTTTTCCCCCGTCTCCTTCTACCCAGGGTTTTTGGTCCGTTTCCACCCTTAAACCATAAGTCTCTTAGGATGGACGGTCGGTGGGTCCCCCGTCGACGCGTTGGTCGGTGTTTCTGTTGCCGAGTTTCGAGTCTCGCCCCATTTCAGCCCCGAAAACATCTGCTCCGGCGGGCGGCGGATGGGTCGCGAGCTCGGGGATCCCGCGGCGCGCTCCCGGGTTCCTGCCCAAGACTCTTAATCGTAATAAAACGCGGGGGAACGTAACGGCGGCGGCGGGGAGCGTCGGTGGGCGGTGGGCTTTCGATGTCGAGGCGGTTTAATGACAACGGTAATGGAGTATAGAAATGAGGCAGCGAAAACGACCCGCCTGGGATTTCGAGCGAACGGATATGCCGGCATTTATGTTTCATGAAATGTCGGTCCGTGCCAGCTCGAAGAGTAAACGTGGTCCCTTTTGCCCTGCGTTAGTGCGGCCCTATCTAATGCAGTTTCCTACAGGACTACAAGCGCTTGCCGACGGTTCGCTTCCGTCTGTTCGCGCGCCGTCGGAATTTTTAATGTTCCGCGACGTTTCGACCGGAAACGTCGTCGCTGCCGTTCGCGTTTAATTCAATCCCCGGGCGTCTTTTTCCTCCCCGCGCCGCCGCGCCCGTCGCTCGGCCACCATTCTGGAAGAAAGTTCACGCGTACCCTCGATTTTTTTTAATAAAACAAGCTGCTATTTAATTTACCAGCGAAAAACTTTACACCGACCAACGACCGGCTGCATTCCCACAAGACCAGTATCCGCAACTTCTTCCATATTCAGGTTAAGGAAGAGAGAACTCTAGCCGGCGTACGTGCTTCGAAGGACATCCGCCTTTTGCCTCCTACCTCTTTTCTTTTCCTTCCTCCCTCTCTCTCTCTCTCTCCCTCTTTCTCTTTGTTACCCGCTTCGCTCGCACCTTCTCTCGCCTCTCGCTCCTGCCCACGGTGTTCGGATCGAGGCTCAAGGGCATGGCTAACGCGTTAATTGCCACGAAATTATTCAGCTGGGAGGGCGAGAAGAAGACAAAGGAGAGAGGCCGGGGCAGATGGGAAAGACGGGGAAAAATAGAAGGGAAAGGGCACCCGCGAGGCGAGTCACGGCATTGCCTCGGGGGGCCAAGCCGTGACGGAATTCATCGTCTTGCATTGCTCGTACAGAGTCATTGCTTCTTCTTCCTTCTCTCGCTTCTCATCTGGTTCGCCCTCCTCCTCCCTCCTCTCGGTATAGGGGCTGGCTTGGTTCCTACCTTCTCTGGTTCGGTTAGTTAGACGACACGCGGACTCCCTCTCACGGACCCCCCTAGAACGTACCCGGTTCTATTTGTCTCTGTCACCGGTAAATGGCCTTTTCCGAGCGCCACGACGATTCCTCCAGTCTGTCTCTCCTCCGCTATCCTTCTCCTCTTTGCTCCGGCTGTACGCCGTGCGGCGGGGGCCTCGTCTCGTGACCGGAAAAATCGGCGAACATCGACACGAACGACGCCACTAGGACGGCCCGTGGCTGCTATTTCTCATTGGTATCGGTGCTGTCTCGTTTGCCCTTCTTCCCTGGGCTCGTTCCGCGAACCTGATCGACGGCTGCCTCCTGCGAGGCCAGTAAACACGGTTTTGCGGTAGGTCGGGCGAACGCGGCTTTTTACACGCGGCGATTAGAGGAATCGACGATAGGATTAACAGTTTTCACGGTACCTTTACTCGTAGGAGATTTGGTACAAGCATAATCAGATCGGTTTCGTGAAAATTCGTTCATTAAAAGGATTAACGAATACATACGAAGTAGCGCACTGGCTCTAACGTCATCTTCTAATTTAAAGTACCTAGCAGGAACTTAGAAATATATGATTGGAAGCTATCAGTTCTTCTTGCTCCTCGGTTGAAGTACGTCCAAAGATATACTGAACTATGTCCAGGAACCCTGGAGGGAACGTTGAAAGTTTTAGAGCAGAGAGGAGACTGATTCGAGCGATACATATGCATTAGCAATTTCGTGGGCGTTTACATATCAAACCTGACGCACAACAGTTTCAAAGGAACGCTGTTTGACAGAGTCGACCGCGGTGAATGGGTAGACAGACGAATAACAGCGGTGGAGAAATTCGCAGGAACAAAGGAGATAACGAGGGGACTAGCCTGTTTCCACAGGATCCGTGTCTTTACGCTGGATCCTCTGGGCACTTAGTTTCAGTTTAAGTTCGCGGAAGTACGCGTTTCATCCGAAACGGTGAGCAAACCTGACGAGAGAAAAGTTTCATGCTGCCGGCCAGTCGAAAACTCTCTGTCTGTGGCTCCACTGTTTTCCCCGGTTGCGAGGCGATCCCGCGGAAATCGGTCGTTTTAAAAACTCCACTGGACCTGGGATTGTTTAAACTCTTAACGATTGTTTAACTCGTTAAAGAGTCATTAGGAGGAGGGGTCCAACTGCACTCGGGGAAACGTTACGCCCAGAGTCAGCCAGCCTGATTTCCCTTACTTTTCTTCCTTATAAAGAGTAAATCGTGTATGTAAATCCAGCTGGCTTCTTTCGATGGACAATACTTCTCCGCGACGACCGCTTGTTCCGCGCAAACTCCCCAACTTCAGCTTCATCATACTTCCTATCGTTTAATGGGCCTTTAATTTCCTTTTAAACGCATCTCGTTTAAGGCATCCGCATCGTTGAAACTGCATCGTTGAAACTGCATCGTTGCGATCTATTAGCCGTTCCCTTCGATGGGAAACACGTATGGTAGAATCCTCGCGATCACTTTCCTTCCCGCTAATTTCAGGGATTCGATGATCCAAACAAGTTTAGCTACTTAAACGAGGAAGGGTTTAGCCGAGACTTTTAGGCGATAGAAGTTGTACGTCTTCTAATCGTCTTATCCGTTCATGGTAGCCGAAGGTTCGCGAGGGGAGGGAAGCTGCTGAAGACCCAGCATGTATCTCTTTAAATTACTTGAGCAACTTCTTGCCGGTGATTTTTTGTCCCCCCGCCATTTACTTAATGAGGAATCAGAGAGTTTCCTCGGCGAGGAGCCTGGAAAGATTTAAAGGAGCCCCGTGCACCGGTTCTTTTGGCCGACCTCCGTTATATCCTGCGTCGGCTTGCCTCCTCCTTGGCGCTTTTTCCTCGTCCGTGGCTAAGGTCGACCCGAGTTAGTCGAGCGCGATCGCATTCGTTACAGGAACTTTTCTTAAGAAGGCAGTTTGTCTCTCCAAGGTGTTTCCCACGTAGAGGCAAGAACGTTTCCGCGTTCAGACAGCCGCGCGTTTTAAGTGTATTCGGGCGGCCGTCGTCATAACACGTCAGCCTCCGAACCTCGTTACGTTTTTCCTCCGTAGCCTCGATAAAAATTGTCGCGAAGGAACTGCTAGAAGTTTCTTTATCGTCGAGTAATTGCATCCTCCTCAAGCTATACCCCGGCTCTTTAAGAGTTTCAGAGCATATAGGTGTTCGTTGAAGCGAGTTCAAAGTGTCCGCCACTCATTCTGGCACTTTTAAATATTCTTTGCCCACTTTGTCACGGTGACGTTTGAAAGGTTTAACGCGCTCCTACCTGATGAATGATTTAGAGTACATATCACGCCTCGGGCGAGGAGAATAACTCGCGCAAAAACCTAGAATATAGCTAGATAATGCGGAAGAATTCTGTGCGGTTAATGGCGATCGTTCGCCTCAGTATTTTACTTGGCTTAAAGTTGATTTTCACACCCAAATGTACGTGGGATTTTTCACTCCCATTAACGAGTACTCTACCCTCGAATTCTTCTCTTTCAACGCCTTGAATAGTCCAACCCCCCATCTCTTAATTTGTCAGAAGAGTGGGAGGAGGGTTCGCGGCAGTCGCGAGAAGCAGCAAAGAGGAATCACTGCCTTCTCGAGGCAACATCCTCTTTTGGTTCCTTCCCGTTATCCACCCACGTTTCTTCTTCCTCTTATTCTTTTTCCCCTCCATTGGAAGGCGTGCAGGCCCGTCCAGGTTTACCAAATGATCGCATTCGTTACGGGAACTGCTCCTTAAAAAGGCAGTTACCCCTTAAGGTACGTTCGTGCGCTTGTAACGGGGCTCTTCCCTTCCGGACGCACACGTACAGACATACAAACACACTGTGTTCCAAGCTTCGTAATTTACCCGTTCGACGAACTATTTAAATTCCTCCCCCTTCGACCGTCCTCCCCCGCCCCCAGGAGCGGAGAAACCTCCATTTCTTCAAATCGAACAGCGCTCCTTCGATATCTCTTTAAAATTCTCGCAGCGTGCCCGCGATCGTTTTTCCTCGCAGTTGCCTCCCGTCGCGATCCCTGTAACGAGGAATTGAAGAATCCAACGTTCTGGCTCGATTTCCACTGATCGAATCCCTTCGTACACCGACCTTGATTTCTACAGACTCGGCGAACTGATAATACTTTGCTTGGGGAACGTTTTGCTCTGCTGTTTTTGTAAAAGGAATTTTCATCCGTGCCACGCGTCTAGAGTTGTACTGTTGAGTGCAAGAAGGGCCACAGTGCCAAAAGTCAGTTTCGAGAATAATATCTGTAAACATTAGGTACGGAGTTAGATATTTGTTATACATAGTGAAGTTTTAAAACTTTCTATAATATTTAATAATTTGATATATCTCCTTTGCAGTTGTATTATTACAATCGGTATTGTAGGGATGGTTGAGGTTGAGCGGGAAATTGAGTGGACAGGTCTTTAAAACAAATACTTTAATAAAAAGAAATAGAATGTGCTTGTGCGGACGCGAAGTAGTCTTCCGCTCTCAGGCCGACTCGCACTTTCCCTTGCTTCTAGCGACCCTGTCATAAACGGTCGCATCGTCTTCGCCCGCGTGTTCGGCGAGTCAAGCGTACTCGCCGAACCAACAATACCGTCAAGGACCCAGTTCCTGATCACTTAAGATACAATGTGAGCAGTTTCTGATCAACCTAAAAAATTTTACTATGAGCTATCAAATGTTTGCGTATAAATTTAAAAAACCTTCATAATTATTTAGTAATTTTTTGGAATAAATTTGTATCGTGATAAAATTATTATTTGGTATTTATATACTAAACTGATCAGGAATTGGGTTCTGATCATAAACTGGGTCCTTGACGGTACGCTGCACAGTGGGACGAAACGTATATATCTCTGGACATGGCCGTATCTTTGTTAAAAAACATCCGATTTTGATGGAAGTTGGCTTATTTTAAAGGCAAATGATCATACTTTTCGACAGTGAACATAAAAATTGCAAAAAATATTGCTTGCACTCTGTAGCATTTGACAAACATCAACAAATTTTTGCAGTTTGGCACACTCTTCTTTGAGGGCGGATTTTACCCCCCGGACACCCATTTCGATAAATGTGATTCAACGAGTAAAAAAGTAGAAAGTTCAATCTTTAAAATGGTTTTTGTTTCATCAACTTTGGACGAATTTTAGCAACGTTATGAGACTTTGAAAATTTAGCAAATTTTAAAATAGTTTTGTCTGGTTTTCGGTGCAAATATAAAGGGCTTCAGGAGATGAACTATTATTTTCTGCAAAAATGAATATGAGAAGGGAAGGTAAAACAAACAGTGGGACGAAATGTATAAATTGCTGGACATTGTACGTGACCTATCATATCTTTATCAAAATTGGCATAAATATTATACACATAAACTATTTTATTGTTGTTATTTTTTGTCGAATGCTTAGCAAAATAAACAGAAAACGCACATATAAGGATATTTTCCACAATCTCTTAATTTCATCCGATCCTCTGATTTCAAATATTAGATCACACATTGCAAACAAAAGATAAAGTAGTGAATGTTCCCTGAAGTATTTTTCTTATTAAATAAAGAAGACAATGAAGAATTAATTTAGAAGAATTAATGGCCATGCAAAACACACCAGAATGTGATGTAGACACGGACAGTCAAACCGGCAAGCCTTAAAAAGGATCTACATAGAAGCAGTATTTATATGACACGGAAATTACTACAGATATTGAAAAGTTTGTTTTGTTGTCTCAATTTATGCACAGTATTTTATATAAATATTACGTTTGATGCGTTGAAGCGATGCAATGCTTCGCCGTTTATTTATTAGGGTTTAAGTAACTTTAATAATAATAACCTAATTTTATGAATTATCGTTCGCTATATCATATTTATATTCATTTCCATAAAGACATTATAAAGACATAATCAATCGGATACAAGAAAGGAATGTCTAGATACATATTTACTCGTTTCGTCCCACATGCGTACACAATTTAATTAATTCTGCAAAAGGGCGCAAGTTGGCGCAACTGGAAATTGGATTTTCTAAAACTAGAATGTTTAGTGATTATATGGGTACTTTTTATTTTCTGGACAAATTTGGACATTTTTCTAAATCGACAAAAAAAATTTTTTTTTTGAGAGGTTGAAAAACATAAATAAAATCATTAAATTTTGTTTTTATACTACATAAATAAGTTCTTAACAATCAACCCTAATGTGTAGTAGGATGGTAGAAATTTGTTTCATTATTCTAATACTAATTATTTACTTTCATATGACAGCCGTCTCCAGAAGTGAACGTGTTTGCTGTTAAAAATTCGGGATTTAAAATGTTTAAAAAATTTTTTTTTATCATTTCGTATCCATTAGTACTCAAGAATAATGCTCATATAATTATATCAATGAAAATAGGTACTTCATATTTTCGTCCGTGTCCGAGAATTTGCACGCGTCGTCCCACTGTGCGCTGACCAGGCGTAGGGAAAAACCCCAGGCCCGGAGCTAGTTCAGGGG
Organism: Andrena dorsata; assembly: GCA_929108735.1. NCBI lineage: Eukaryota > Metazoa > Arthropoda > Insecta > Hymenoptera > Andrenidae > Andrena > Andrena dorsata. Next base: position 26,212,934 of record OV815489.1, read on the forward strand.
CCGCAGCCTACAGTATTATGTAATAAATTAGTTAGTGAAATTAGTTTTAATTATAGTTATGTTTGAGACTTTGATTAAATCTCACCTTTTCAAGTTGGACTACTGAATTTTAGAATAAACTCTGGAGAATGTTATCAGTAATTCTATCCTCAATAGCTTTATCGATTGGCTTTAGAAGTACTTTTGCCACAAATATTCAAGACACACAAACGCACATGACCATTACAGCTGGTGGCATTACCAGGCGCTTAAAAACGGACGCACAAAGGCCCATGTAGAACAAGCGAAGTAAATATAAAAGTAAAACCGCCGCGTTTCCGTGGAAATGATGAAATATGACCGGGCGCGTGTAGGAAGCGCTATCATCGAGTGCATCGCGTGCGCGGAAGCCCCCGCCGGTTTTCCATTAAAATAAATGTGCATATTAAAGCGCGCGCGCGCTTTGTAATTAAAATTAACGCGCTCGCGCGCGCGGCCATTGCTGCCAGAGGGTTTCGCTGGCCGCGTCGCAGACATTATTCCTGAACGTTCAAACACTGGCTGGTTCACCTGGAAGCTCCCCCTGAATCAAACCCATTTCCAAGTTTTTTTCTCTGCCTTGAGGGAGAGAGAGGCAGTTTCGCGATTAATCCACGAGGATTTTTCCGTCCCTGCGGCGAGACCACTCGTAAACACGCTAATTAAAGTGTCGTTTCACGGCTGTTTGATTTTCTCGGGGTGAGAAGAAGGAGGTCCCTTGGTGGTCAGTATCGCCGTCGTCGTCGTCGTCGTCGTCGTCCTTCGGTCGCGACGTCTCGGTTAGATCGCTAATACCCCGGTGTAAACTGTCAGCAATTAAGGCAGCTGTTAATTACGGTTTTAACCTACATAGAGGTACGTGTGTCGCCCATGCACAATGGGAATACACGGGGAAAGGCACGCGTGCGCTCATCAGATACCAAACTACCAGGCGTACAGGCGCGACCATCTTTCCTCTCGATCTCTCGTACGCGCGTGCACGGTTCTCGGTCTCCCCTACACGCGCGTACTCGGCTTTCCTTGTACGTGGAATCGCGCGTTCCTGGATATCCCGATAGCCCGATACTTATCGAGTCGCAGGATACATACCCACCGTGATCTCCTCCTTCCACGTTTAGCGTGTTCCCTCAGTGGAGGGAAGGATCGCTTTGGTTTCGCGTGCTTGATGGAAAGCGTGGAACGCGAAGGTACTAGGTATGATTAATTCTCATCGATTGAAATACTTGTCTCGGGGATTTGTTACACGTTGATATCACTGGCTTCGAGGAGCTTTGTAACGCGCTCGTTCACATGAGATTTGATTGAAAGCCCGCATTACTGTTATCTTTGACCAGAGGAATTAAGCAAAGTGTAATCGGACATTCCTGAAACCTGTCGTCAATCCAACTTATCGTTCGCGTTATCTTCCCCGAAACTGATTTACTTCTTACGGAATACAAGCGATTCGTCATTCGGGACGCAATGACGCACCCAGGTATTCTCAGCTCGGTGTAAGAGGAATCGCACGAGCCTCTGTTATCGTCAGCCCGTGAATTTATAGAGGCGATAGATCTCTGCTTATCTACTTATCTTATGAATAAGCGGAGGAGCTTCTTTCCACGAGAGTGTGTTGAATATTTTACTGCAGAGATCGAGCCACGGCGATGCGGTGGGACGGCGTAAAATTTCTCGATTGATTTACTGTATGTACCTAGTAATTACAATGAATAGAGGCAAAGTAGGGGAGAGGTCTGAAAGTTTCAGAGTTGCAAGGATCCACTTTCCTCGTGGCTCCCCTAAAAACTGAAATTGACGGCTGGCAGAGTTGAAGGGAGCCTCGACAGCTTCAAGATGGGTGTACGGAAAATAAGGAAACTTTTCGGTCGTGATCGAAGGCCACCCTTCGTCACGATAAGAGCCGAACACCTTTTCTTCAGCCTACATCCGCCGACCCTCGCCCATTTTGTCGCGGATTTTGTCTCACGTATTTTTGCGCGTGCTGCGCGCAACCTGGACCGTTTCATTTCGTTAAGAGGGGTATGCGTTGGGGTCCGATTCAAAGGCACCTGGCTTTCGTAGTCGATAAATCGTTGGGGACCCTCCCCTTCGTTCTTGTCCTCTGCTCTCTGCCTGCTTCTCACCGTCGCGCTTATTTTTCCCGTTCATCGACTTTTATGTAGTCCCACGCGAACTTTCGACCGACGAGCCCTTTCACGACCGTGCTGAAGTAATTATCGCCGTTAACGACATCTCTGACTCACGGGGACGTGGTATTTTCCACATGCTTCTCGTTTGTTCGGTAAGAAGTCTCTTATTCCGCTTACCTAGAACGCGCTCGAGCGTTTCTCAATCGTGGAGAGGGTATCGCCGAGCAATTAAGAGAATTCGTTTTCGTTACAGAAACGGAGAATTGCGTGATTTTATCCAAGAATTCGATAATGTTTAAAGTGTTTCTGTACACGAGAGTGTTGCGTTCCCTAGCTGAGAGGAAGTTCACGGTTACTCCGTTTACCTTCTTACTCCTAATCTACGATAAATCGCCTTTGCGTGCGATTGCTTGATTCACCTTGAGTTTGAAAAGATAATCGGTGCAATTACACCGCGGCAGAAGGTGTTTCGTGTCTTGGGTGTCGTTGGCCTCGTACTGGCTCGCCATTAATGTAAAACGCCTGCATAGTCACGCTAAAAATTGTCTACCTTCGTGAAAGCGTTAATCTCGCTGACTTGAACCAGATTGCCCCTTCTCAGCGACGTCTTCATACGCGGTCGGTGATTTAAAAATCCACCGTGATAACGTGCAATTAAAATCAAGGCAGAAAATGAAAAGCGTGAGCTTGCCATTGGGGGACTGAAAGTTATTACTTGATACTCCCAGCTCCCTGGTTCCTTGTTCCTCCATTCTCTGTTACGCGGTGTACCTATACAAAGAATGGCGAAAAGTTACACGCTCCATTACCCGTGGACCCATACACAGCGCGCAGCGTAGGAACGCTAAAGGTTTATGATCGGTAGCGGTGATTCTCGAGGAGCCTAGTCGCAAATGGAACAGAACGAATCGGCCGTTTATTTGTTCGGTTACCTACCTAGAAAGCCGTACTAAGATCGCGGTGTGGTTGGTTGTGTTGCAGGTCTGGGCGAGGCTCGAGGAAGACGCCTCCGCGAGGATCCCCCGGGCGCAGCGAAGGAGGAAGCCCCGACAGACCGAGGTGTCTCTCCCGTAGCGTAGGAAGTAGAGTAGTAAGATGCTAGTCTTCCCGGGCACCGAGCAACCGACGAGGATGGGATCGATGCAGTCGCATCAACGGCAACTCGGCCTGCTGCTGTCGATCCTGGTGCTGTTGTCGCCCCGGCTGCCGCCGGTTCGCTCGACGTCAGCCGACATAGTACAAAGGTTCCACGATCCGGAGGTGAAGCGTATGAACCATCTGGTCGTGGACAAGAACACGGGCCGGGTGTACGTGGGCGCCGTGAACCGGCTCTATCAGCTATCGCCGGACCTGAGCCTCGTGGTGAAGGAAGTGACCGGGCCGAAAGGGGACTCGACCGCATGCTCGATGATCGACTGTCCCAGGGAGACGCTGATCAGGCCAGTCGACAACGTGAACAAGGCGCTGGTGATCGACTACACGACCACCAGGTTGATCTCGTGCGGCAGCCTGTCCCAGGGCACCTGCAGGGTGCGGAATCTCCACAATATCTCGGACGTGGTGCAGGAGGCGAAGGAGGCGGTGGTGGCGAACAACGCCACCGCGTCCACGGTCGCGTTCATAGCCCCGGGCCCGCCGAATCCCCCGGTCTCCCAGGTCATGTACGTGGGCGTGACGTTCACTGGTAACTCGGCGTACCGCGCCGAGGTGCCGGCGGTCAGCTCCAGGTCCCTGGACAAGGACAGGATGCTGAACATCGCGGAATCCGCCGTCACCACCGGCACCAGGATGTACCTGAACTCGTTGTCGCGCGAACGATACCCGATCCACTACGTGTACGGGTTCAGCAGCGGCGGATTCAGCTACTTCATGACCACGCAGATGAAGAACACAGAAACCGCCATCTACATATCGAAGCTGGTCCGTGTATGCCAGGACGACGAGCATTACTACTCGTACACCGAGATACCGATCAACTGCACCAACGACGGTATCTATTACAATCTGGTGCAGGCCGGGTACGTGGGCAAGGCTGGATCGGTCCTGGCCGGGGATTTGGGCATAACCGCCCAGGACGACGTGTTGTTCGCGGTGTTCGCCGAGAGCGAGGGATTGAACAACGACAAACCGAAGCCGCACTCCGCCCTCTGCGTCTACTCGCTGAAGGCCATCAGGAGGAAGTTCATGACCAACATACAGAAGTGCTTCAGCGGCGACGGACAGCGGGGAGTGGATTACATCTCTCCGAGTCACAAGTGCATGCTAACGGTGAGTCATTCCACCATCGTTTCTCTTCTTCTTTAACGCTGTACAATTTTCTTTCCCCGATTCACTGTTTCGCGAATGCCCTACTCTTCAGCATCGATTCTGATAGCCGAACCGCGTTGAATCGAGGTATTGCAGACTGGCGGTATAGCCAAGTATCAGATAACTTTCCATTATCCTGAGTAATGATAAAAAATTCCGTAGTTGAACATCTGTATAAACGAAATTTCCCCGCGACGGATCCCGATTTCTCGCTTAAACGACTCGCTTTGTTCCGCGAAATTTTCAATCGTAACAACAGACTGGCGGCCCCGGCGAATTGCAATGATTTTAAGAAAACTGTATCCCGCGAACCGCAAATTTCCAATAATAATCGCGGAACGGTGGAGTTCGGGTAACGTTTCACAAGTTCTTTGAACGGGAATCCGCGTCGAGTGGCGCGTTTAAGGAAACTCGAGGTTCGATTTGCCGGTGGAAAGCGCGGTGGTTTCAGCGGCGGCTCGGCGCAAATTCAATGATAAAAGCGTCGCTGAAGAGGGGCACGATGAAAGTCGAGCCCAGGCTGAAGCGGGGCATGAATCGCGAGCCACGAGTCGTAAATGGATTTTCCTCTTCACGGGGCGGGCTCTGGATGTGCGGGGGTGTACGATAACGGGGTCCTCCGTTTCGTCCATCGGTGTCGATTTGCATTCAGGAACGTACATACGTTTGCTTTACTAGCGTCGGCGTCGGGTAATCGGTAAACCGCCGTCGAGTTTCTTATCGCGTGACAGCGCTGCATAGGGAGGCTTAAAAGAACCCCCTTAGGAAAGAAACACGAGAACAGGGGCCCGGCTGCTTTCTTGCTCGATTTTACACGTGCATCCACGATTGGTTAGTGAACCGACGCCGACGTTGCTCTGCAACACGGCTGAATGATCGTTTCTCATTTGCATACGGGGCTGAATACAAAGTAAACTTTCGCGGTGGTACGTACGAGTTTGTCCGTCGGTGTTCGTAACAGGGGGGCCCTGTTACACTGACAATTGAAAGTTCAATTAGGAGGAGTGATTGTTTAACGTGTTTGGGCGCTACCCATTGTGAGGTAACCGGGGAATAGTACCATCGGTTCTGTCCTCTGTTTTCAGTATGGCGGTAGACTTTTTGCTTATGTTAGCCGGATGGTGGAAGGTAGTCTCTTCCTGTTTAAATTAGGAGAAATAGGCGCGTGAGTTATCTAGACCTGGCGAGGCACTGGATTTTGAAAAAAGTCGTAGTATATGTCAAATATGTTTCATTGAATAAAAATGAATTTCGCTTCGGATTATCAGTAGATATCTTCGGTTTTAAATACCTGAGATGTAGTAGCACAATAGGAATAAGTTTCTGAGAAATGAGGTTACTGTAGTGGCCGAGTTCACCGAAATTTCGTCCAGGCACCTTTCTGTAACGGGCGTAACGTCGTTCCGAAAGAAATTCGAGACGGTTAAACGGAGAAATCGAATTATACGAGAGCAATCCAATATACGACTGGAGCAGACAACGCTCGAAATCGATAATTTGCCGAGTGGTTGCCAGGTAGGAAGGCCTCTTACAGAAGGCCATGATTCGGCCTCGCAGCCCATTACGACCGTAAATCAATTGGCTGCATCTTCCAGAGAGGCTAGCCTATCTGCGCTTGTATTTACGTAACAGGTGGCGGTATCGAAAACCTCGAAGATGATATAGAAGAATCGGCGAGATCACGCACCGGGCGTCGTATCTTTGTTAATACAGATCTGTAGTAGAAACAAGCTTGCTCTCTGTCCTTGCGGTAAATTGCTACCGTCCACGCGAATTTGAGAACTTCCTGCCCTGCTCGGTCGTCTTTCCACTTTCGTTATATCGCGCCAGCAAGAGTCACGAGTCGGTTACGTATTCGTACGCGGAGAATTTATTTCGTAAAGATTTTTAAATTTTCCAACTAGATACCTACGTACACCACTCATTCGGAGCATGAACACTGTAGATTATGGAGCAACACACTCGATCCGCGTGAGAATTTCTTTGAAAATTTTTCATATGCTTGAGTCAATCCCAAGTTAATCTACTCCATTCGCAGACCGTGCACTCCCAGCTACAAGCCCGAGCAAATTCTTCCGTATCTCGATTGCAGTGCACAAGGCGTTAAGCTCGCCTCTATTGCGCAATGCATTTTCTACCGCGCACGACCATTGGACGGAAACGCCGTCGAATCCGCGAAACTCATGGTTCGCTGCCCTCGCCTGGTAGCTTGTCCACCATCGGAGAAAAGAAATGAAGCCTTCGGTTCAGTAATAGACACGCACGTGTCGGTTATTCTTTTGCGAAACGTGGCAAGACACGCGGCGGCTTTTCGCGTCACAAGGCGTAATGTTAAAGCTTCCCACGAATGACTCATAATGAAGCGTTTGCTCGGCTTATTACTCCGCTCGCTGGGGGTTTCCACTTCGTTGGAAGTAGCGGAGTTCCTCGGCATTTTCCGTGCCCCCTCGTTTGGCGGGGGTCGCGCAAGCGAGGGAAAGAGGCACGAAGCGAGGGAAGAGTTTGTGGAAAGCGACGGAATGATATTCAGGAAGGTGGCGTATATCAGAGCGAGATTTATTCAAATTTTCGTGACTGGACGGGTCGTTGGACGATCCTCGCCACTTCTACCCCCCCCCCCCCCCCCCCTGTTCGACCCCCTGTTCCCTCTGCTCCTTCTGTTTCATTCGACGACCCCAGAGTCCCTTATTTCTTTAACCTTGTTCCTTTTTTCCCCCGAATGCGGTTAGAAAGTATGCGGGGAAACACAAAGGGATCTGTTCACGTACGGAGGGCGAGAAAAAGGCAGAACCTGCCACGGGAAAGCTGGAGAAGAGTCGGCTGGCGCAGATAAGCACGTCCATAAAGGAGATAAAGATTGTTTGTTTGGTCCAGCCGACGGGACGGCGGTCCCTTTTTATTCCCCTTTCCCTTGGTTTCGTTCATTCCGGTCACCTCGTCCGCGTCTCTCCCTTCCTTCTCGATCCTCCGTTTCACAATCTGTTCGTGTAAAAGTCGGTTAATAGCAGTTTTTAAAGGAATTTTTCGTGACTCGTTTCTTCTTGCCAATTGGTGGTCTTGTATTCCTATGTGCAGGGCCCAATCTAGCTCTTCCGCCGCTTTGGGCAAAGGTGATTTTTGCCGCCCTTTGCATTGAATCATAAATAAGTATTTTAAAATATATTTTTCGGCACCGAGTCAAATTTCTTGTAGGTATTTGTCTACCAATTTTGCCCCCCCCCCCCCCCAAATTTGCCACTCTGGACAATTGGCCTACTTGCGCCCCCCTAGATCTGGGCCTGGTACGCCGTAAAGTATTACAAATTGACACTGTTACTGACATTCCCGCAAGTTTCTAATGCACTGTTTAATCATTCTAGTGAAGTAATAATAATTGTATTCAATTTGCCCCGAGTATTAGTTCACCGCCGACATTGAAATTTACAGTAAAATCTAATTCTTATAAGCTTCGCAGAAAGTTGCATGATGCATGAGTGTCGTGGGGTGCATGGATGCAACTGCAAATCGAGCTTTCTTTAATTTCACAATCATATGGGATGCTTAATGTGTCGAATACGAAGTACATTTGTGAAGTTGAACTCTTTCGTGTGAGTTCTTTCAAATCTTCCCTCTTAACAGTAATTATTATATTCGAGTCATTAGAAATTGAGAAATTTCAACTTGCATGGGAAACAGTTGAGGTCGACGGCAACCTCTACCAATGTGACAACATTGACGAAAGGTTTGAGCACTTATTGTCAGTTCGACTTTATCCGCGATAGTGATCGGATCGGTGAATAGCTGTGAATGTAACAGTGCATATTGTTTCCTGATTTCTCGATTTCTACATCAATTTGTTCCACTACTGGATTAAATAGAAGACCGTTTAACAATATTTCACTGGAATATACCTATCATCTAGAAGACTTTTTGACGAAGCGTTGCCTAGTGTTTGATCTCATATCGCCGTGTTAAAAATACGTGTAGAATGTGCAGGGTGCACGGCTGTAGTTGTGAAAAGTGAACATTTTGTAATGGACATTGCTATAAAATATTATTTCTGGCCTTGACGAATTTCAAGTTAGCTGGGAGTCGGCCGAGCGCGACAAAAACATCAACAACCTCTACCAAAGTCAGTATATTGCCGAACGGTGTGCCCTACCAGTTCGACTTCGTCCGCGACGGTGTTCGGATCATTGAATATCTGTGCAGTCACAGTGGATATTATTTCGCGATTCCACGGTTCCTGCATCAATTTCATTGATTACTGGACTCTGCGGAAGACCCTTTAACAAAATTCTACTCCATTACACTCAGTAAGTATCTAGAGGACTATTTTGGAAACACTTTACTCGAGCCCGAACACATCTTCCCAATGCGATTGTAGAGTCAGTGCTTATTTCGCGATAAAGTATTTCATACTGGACAGTGGTCCTGCGTGTTAGTAATGTTAACACGAACGTAGAGTCAGTGTTTTTAACGCATCTAGAACTATTTCAGAACACCGGTGCTTTTATTGCTTCTTCATCGCGAAATTAATGCGACATATTTGTGAGCGTGACACGGTCTATTCGGTATTGACGCTGCAGCTGCGGGATATTAAATTATATTTTTTGACACTGAGCAAAATTTTTTGTAAGTATTTGTGTACCAATTTTGCCGCCCCCAAAATTTGCCGCTCTGGGCAATTGCCCTACTTGCACCCCCCTAGATCTGGGCCTGCCTATGTGTGCTTAACGAAGATGGATTCTTGGTTCAGTGATGGTATTAAAAATAGTAGGCTCAGTGAATTCTGTAGTAGGGTGGAATGAAATATAGGAGCACCATTTTTTTTTTCTTTTTCATGACTTCTAATAGTTGGCAGAAGTTGAATTTTATAATGGTATTTAAGCTGTCAAAGTATGAAGTTCATCAATAAATTTGAGGTGCCGTCAAGTCAGTTAAAAACGATTATTTTCATTGATCTTATACAGCAATTCTGATTTTTTTTCGCTCGATCCTACTCTTCAGAGTACATACATGAGTCACTGTCACTCCGCGTTCTTATATAAGAACGAGGCACTGCCGAATCACGCCGGAAACGCCAGGCACGATAAAACGAGAGACGAATCGCTGTGGTTAACCATTCATTTAGGTTATCTCCGTCACGATAAAAATGATCTCCTCTTTTAGAAAATAAGCTCCCATTTTTATCAAAGACGCCAAATTAGATGTCATTAAAACATCAGTCCCTCTTTCCACAGAACTTTGAAATCGTTGAATATCTATCTCCACGTTTTCCAGCAGCATGCCAGACGCTCACCCTTAGACCACAGAAAATTATCGATTATATTTCTCGAGTAACAGGATCCAATAATTATTAGGAGAGCCTGGGAGCGCGTATTCCTTTTAGCAGTGAGGCATTTTCCACGAATCGCGGATTAGACAGGGCTTAGCCCCGAGGGCAGCTTTTTTCCTCGTTCACCGCACCTCATTGATCTTCGGTCAGCCGTAAAAAAGGCTATCAAGCGACCTTAAAAAGGTGGTCTGTCAATTAGCTCCAATTAAGACCGACAACGTCGAGGTGTCTCGTGATCCCAGTTAATCGGCTCGTGGAGAAAAAAGAACGGCATTGCTAAAAATATCTTCGCCGAGCCATAGCGAATGTTGCTTCTCGATATGTCAAGGCCTTATAAAAATAATTCTAATCTCTACCTCCTGGAAATATCCATCTACGCAGGACGAAGCTGCAGCAACGCTTATGATGCACGTCGAATCTCGCCTTTGACATTCAACTTTAATTGGCATTGAAAATCAAACGATCTTGCTTGGGAGATCGTTTTCCACGTCTTTCATCTTCGATATCTCCGTTGTTGGCGTGGGTAATATCGCAGGTGGACCACATCTGTCAGGTAGAAAGCCGATTTTCCAAGGGGGACGACTCTCGGTTTACCTGAACTAGTTAATTTGCTAAATAGAACGAGACGTTCTCTCGTCTGGAGCATCGAGCGTAACGTGGCATACCTACGAAGGATTCACCACGGTCGATTCGGGACCTTGAAACCTGGGGGAGCGTTGTTGGCGTTCGTTAGTTGGTGCTTCATCCGAGTCACTTTTTCTTTCATTAATTATCGTTACGATGCGTTTCTTTCTCGCGTCGCGAGGCTGGCAACCAGCAGCAGCATCGAAGCGGCCACTTCGTTAATATGCGTGACCGATTCAAACAGAATAGGAGCAGTAGATTACGGCTGCGTTTTACACGCGTAACATAGAGCCACTCAGGACTTACCGGTCGTAAATCATGTCGCTGCTGTGTTCCGGGAGCACACTCTGCTTCTGAGAAGTCGAGTGTGGGTAGCCCTCGAGAAGCTGGGAAAGAGACTTTATATTGAAATTGTGGGGGAAGGTATAAATATTCTTTCTAGCGGGAGGGGCCGGGGAAGGAAGACGTGGAAAGTGGAAGAGACTGTTGAAAAAGATACCGAGGAAACAGTGCGGACCTTTGTCCCAAGAGATTAATTTTTATCTCTTATATGGGTATGAATATTACTCTGTTGCGATTGTAATACTTCCCTGTCGGCAATCACCTATTCAGACAATCTAATCTCAGAGCCATCAAACAAACCACCAGCCCATAGAAAGAGATATTTCCCCAATCAAATGCTACCACTTGCTCCTACAACATTCACTGCACTACCCATTCAGAACTCTCAAAATCCGCGTCCCTGATTCAGCCAATCATCTCGATCGTATACTCTCGGCGACAAGGGTATCTAAGCACGCTCTCTCTGCCATCCTACAAGCCTCTTCATCCCCTAAATGAAAATACAAATGTTACCCTACCAATAGCCGTCGTAACGGGGCCTCGAGTGCACTCGTCCAGTTGCATCGAAGCGTAGATGCACGCCGGCGCGAGCTGGGGCGGCCGATATTGCATTTTTACGTTGCGTTGAATGCCCGAGCGCTTGCTCCATTTAAAAGTTGAGTCCATTCTCTGAATCGGCACACTCGTAGCTTCCGTTGTTTGCGGGGGCTATCGGTGCCTTGGCGAGCGACACCGCTGAAGACACTGGAGGGGGTTGGTCGGTTAAAAGGGTGGAACGCAGAATTGCAGCCCCGTAACCTCTGCCGTTGGCATGTGCAAAAACTGGCGGACAATGAAGCTGTAGCTAACCTGAAAAACTCGACGCGCTGCGCCGCGGAGCAAGGGTGAACGAGGGTGGAAAAAGAAGACAATGGTGGAGCCGCGGGGACGGGGTTTGGGGGGTCAGCGCGGCGCGGCACGGCCCGGCCCGCCGAGGTACGTAATGTGCACGCGTGCGTGGGTGGGCGTGCGTCTCTGCAGCTCGAATTCAATTTTTACGTCACAAAAGAATCGCGGAAACGGGCCGAATGGGGGCTGTACACTGCGGAAGGAAGGAAGGAAGGAAGGAAAGGGGTAGAACGGCCTGTGGACTGGCTCGAGGAGGAGCAGAAGGGAGGCGGTGGGGCCGAGTGCGTCACGTTCGAGGAAAATCCCATTCGCGCAAATTGGATGGCCCGTTTCGACCGGAGAGAGCCTCGCAATTAAAAACTTTTGAACCGCGAAAAAAAAAGTCTCCACCTCCTCCCGCAGCGGTCACTGCGAGGAAATCCTTCCTTCCACTCTTCGTTTCGCGTTAGGCTACGGCGAGGCCTGCCATCATCGAATGTACCTATTCGATTGGGCAAAAAGGTATGTCGAATTCGTTAAGAGAACCTGCAGGGAAAGGGTGGTAATTCAGCCGCCTCGCGATTTTTATATAATAAACAAAAATATGTCCCGGTTAATAGTGTCATCTACATAGAGAGACATATTGACTAACATGTTGCCAAAGATTTATTTTTTATGATTTTTGTTAGGGAGCCATATTAATCTCACGTTTGTAAATGCGTCGAAAATTACTTTTCTTCATGTTAAATTCAATTAAATTGTTTTTCTTTGGTTCCACCTTTTACCACACATAACCTTATTAGTTTAGCTACACTCCAAGCCATTTTAGAAGTAACTTACGACAGACAAGTTTAGACCTGTGAAACAAGCTACTATTGGCTATACCCCAAACAAACGCTCCCTCGGAGCCAATAGTAGCTTGTTTCACAGGTCTGAACTTGCTGTCGTAAGTTACTTCTAAAATGACTTGGAGTTTACACTTTAAGCAAAAATTTAAAGCAATTTAAGGTAGTACTACCGATACGCCTTGAGTCAAGTGCGTGTTAGATCGTCCTTTGACTTCCGTGGTGATTTGATTTTGCAACACTATTTGGTAGCACGATTGATTGTGTAGTTTTCTTCTGCTCAGAGAAGGTATTCAATAAAAGGGTACAACAAACTGAAGTAGGTAAACGCTTGCACATAATAGGATTTGATAAACAAAATCCTAACCTCGAAAATAATGAAAAAGTAATCATTGAACGCCAAACTTCTGAGTTGGTGTAGATTTCCAAAAATTTACATGAGTCAGTGTAAGGTCAAAACAAACTACTGTACAAAGTTTCAGAATTTTCTGAACAGTATTTCAAAACCGGTAGTACTACCTTAAATTATGAATCAGATTTCAGGAATGGTTTAGATTTTGGATCAAATTCCTCTATTCACTGTCTCCTCTCCATCGTGTTCTTATTCTCTGGTGGTGGCACTTATTGTTAGAACCGGCCGCTCGACGATGGAGTTCAATCAGCGACAGGATTTACCTACAAGGAGGAAAAATCGCATTACGAGGTCGGGCGTGAAACGTGATTAAGGCCCCGATTGAAATTCGATATTTGAATATTTTCCCCTCTGTGGTCCTTGTAATTTACGGAGATTAAGTCCGTGATAAGCTAGCCTCGGGTAATCATCGTTGGGAGGAGAACGGAGCTGAGTCACGCGGCGTGGGAAATGGTTTTTCGAAATGGGCAAACCCGAAGGGCGGGGACTGTCGAAGCATGGTAGTTGTTGCTCCAGAGCGCCTCCACTCCTCATTTCTCGATATTCCCTCGCGAATGAATACGACAATTCGGGGTGAGATTCGGTGGTCGATACCGCAAACGGCTCCGCGTACCGCGAAATTCTTGGTGTCAGGATTTTTTCCACGTTTCCTTGGGCTTGCAAACTGGCTCTCGTGCGACCGACCCGTTACGAACAACGACGATCTCCCCCGATTCGTAGCATAATAATCGCCGATAACCAGAGCAGCAAGAACGACGGAAAAACGACGTCGACGGGGCGACGTAATTGCAGCGGCCTGTACTGCGTCTCGCTCGGGGCGACAAGGTCTGCGGGGAAAAAATTGAAAATTCCTGACGTAAAATGAAATAAGCTCGGCGCAGACTCGTTTATCGGGGAAACGTTATAAACAGTGTAACGTTTTTCCATCATCTTCTGCCAATACTCGAGCGAAAAGCGATTCTCTTGTTAGGCACGGTCGCGACGTTAAAAATGCCTGTAATCGTCCTTTTTAGATGGAGGCTGCAGCGAGGTCGCGCGATTAATTGCACGTCAGAAAGATCGATCTATTGCTCTTTGCGCCGGGGACCCGCGACAAAGACGGCGCGGAGCGGAGATTAAAATTCTTTGATCGTTGGTTTCGTCGTTTAAATGGTGGAATTCATTAAAACTTTTGATACGATCGGGGCTGTACTTTAAATTTTATGGTACAATAAGGGAGCAAAGTATCTATAAAGCTGTTATAGGTCGACGATACATTGCAATATCAATCACCCCTTGGTATCTTGTACGCTTGAAATTTGCACTTGTTTCTGCAGTATCCACTCTCGTATTCTTCATGTTTGGTTTTGTACGCGCTGCACTTGTGCTCGATGTAAGCCAGATGATGGGTCAGTGATTCAGTATCATCGATTTTGCTGTAACGCGATGATTCATTGCGCGAAGGCCGAGTGACAGGAGTACAATGACGCGCCTCGCGGAACGCGCGCTGAAAAATGGGGAACCTGGAAAAAACGCGAGAGACAGGGTAGGAGCTGCGGAGCGATATGCCGCGAAATACAGGCGTACTAATGAGGTACACTAATTAAAAAGTTCTCCTCGACTTTCTATGGGCGTCTCAAAGAAAAGAGCACGGCTACGATGTGGAACGCGGCAGAGATTTTTAGTATAACCCGCCGTACGAGGCGACGCGTTTCCGATTCCCGAGGTAGCTCGCTCAAAGCAATAGATGCTATCATACAATACTGATAACCAAAGCACCACGCTGAATGCGCCTCCGGGCTGTTATCACAGCCTCCAGCTGCTTCCGCGGTCACGCTGTGTTCCTTTCACCCACATTATTTGCCCTTGAATCTGAAGATGGCGAGATGAACCTCGCGACAGGTTTTTCCAACGAATCAGCCCCCGTTCCAAGTGCATAGATATTTCTCGCGCGCTGCACGCGAGCAGGAGGCGGCGCGCGGGAACAAAGAGAAAAAGGCGCGCGTACCTTGGTTGCTTGAAAGCGAAGCCAAAGGCCGCTTTATGCGCGGGGTGTCGTTCGCGAGGCGGGAACCGAAAAGAGGGGAAGGGAAGCCTGCCTGCCTGCCTGGCCCCGTTATGCTCAATTTCAAGAGTTCTGCACCTGCGCGCGTCCCCACTTCAGAAAGCGGCCGCGGGTTTCTTTCATCGAAAAAGGAATTAACGAAAAGGAGGGGGACGAAGGAAGGGCGGAAGAAGACGATGGCGGGGAGAGAGAAGGGAAAGTACCGGCTAACGAGTCACATTCAAGCACCGAGATCCCTGGATACGCCCCGTCGCGTCGACTGAAAAAATATTTTCGCAAAATACCGGAGGACCGGAGCCTCTGCCGGGGCGAATTATGAAATAACGATTCGGGGCCGGAGCGCCGCCGGCAACGGCCACGGAGACAGCGTGTCCTCGTTACTATTAACTCGAGTATTCGGAATAGGCGCAAAGTGGATACATGGAAGTTCAATTTTCCACGGGCACGAAAAATAGCCCGAGCCGGTCGTGCCTCCCTCGAACGAGCGTCGACCGTCTGTCCTGCGCGATTCGTACCATACGAACGGGCGACGTGGACAAGAGGGAAGCTCCGTTTGTGCGTCTCGTTTTAAACGGGAACGCGAAGGGGGCGACGCGCTCTCGCGTCCTGCGCGCCGTGGAATCGATATGAACGCGTGTATCGGTGGAATCGTCACGCGAAAAGAAGATTGCTTGTAATTGCATCATTACCGCGAGTAGAATGTAGGGCTGGTGATGGGGAGGGTTGAACGGAAATCGAGAGAATTGTTATCGAAAAGAAATTCCCCCCCCCCCCGCGGAATAAAGTACGGCCGTTCGATTCTGATTACCACGATTCATTTAATTATCGATGGCCGACGGTGAAAGATGTCGAAACGTTGCCATTGTACGCGCTGCGTTCTCATTAATAGACGTGATCGACTGTTGCCCGTGTACGTGGGAGGTATGCCGATAAAATCGATGTCTATGCGACATCGGCGTGGCGGCGTTTAATTCGACCGTCAAACCTAAGCGTCAAAAACTGTAACTACGCGGCCGACCGTGTTGAGCCACGAAATTTGTTTTCGAAAGTTCATAGTGGCGTGCAACGCGGTCAGTAAATGGAGGAACCACCGTTGAGAAGCGCGGTACCGAAGAGTGATTTTGCCGATCCCCGTGCACGCTTTCGACGCGTGATTACATTGCTGTTATTTGTATTATTAAAAAGCTTTGTGTCGCATGACGTCGTTACGAATTTTCATTGAAACCGCTGCCTGGCGGGCGACTTTGTTTTCCACCCAGAAATCTCCATAGGTTTCGCGAAGACTGGAACAAGCGCGATCGCGGTACTCTTTCACTTAATATCGCCGGACGTAAATTCATGCTCCAATTCATCACAGAGAAACTGTACAGAAAGCTAACCGACGCGAAGAATCCACGCGTGAAACGAAGTCAGAAAACGATTGCGTAACGACGGGCTGCAGTGAAATCGATAACCGTGTTCCGGGATAAATCGGCGGTATCGATGCCGCGGATAAACAGCGAAATTATTCAGTGTCACCTCTCAGCAGCCACTGGAACCAATATCCGGCAGCTTCGCCGATTTCGCTGCTCCCCCCCCCCCCCCCCCCCCCCCCGGAAGAAGCATTACCCGGTGGGCATTATTTATCGCCGTGCCGAAAGAAAACTGGCTGCCTTGCGCGCTTAGCTCGCAGCCAATCATCCGTCATAAAGTTCGCCGCCTCTCTGTGTCGTATCGTTTCCAATCTCCCGCGGTCCACGCATCGATCGACTCGCGCGCCAAGCCAAAAGCCGTTTGTCTTGCTCCGTTATCTTGCCCGTTTTCTTTTACCCCGTCGCAACGTTTTGTAACCACCCGCGCGTCACTGCGACACGCGAGCCAGAGCCACGTAAGCGGCGCATCATTTTTCCACACTTTGCTTCCGGGGCCATTCTTTCGTCGGTCTAAAATAATAATCCGTCGATCGTACCTTTCAAACCCCTCCCCGTCTACCCGGTCGGTGGATTATTGGGCCGCGGGGCAAAATTCACGGTTCGTCTCCCCCGAATCCCATGGACGTTCGGTTTTTCCCTCGACACCTCGCGCTTCGACGGCCACACCAGCCCGCCGCCCACTGCTGAGCTTATACAAATGCAAATCCATTAAGCTCGCGACTAAGCTTAGGCTTTTATCGAAAAACCTCGGCCCCCTCGAAGGACAAGCGGGGCGCGGTTCTATTTCGTTTCGCGGCCGCCGCCGCCGACGAGCTCTCTGGCTTCATCGCGGAGAATTAACGGCGCTGTTTGAGTGTTTTTAATCCCCCACGGAAATTTCGCGCCCCCCTGGGCGGTCCGAATAACGCATGCAAATGCAGCCGGGATCCCGACGCTCCTCGGATTGCCGGGCGAAATCTTCGTACACCGAGAGTGTTTAATTCTTGTTTGTGCCTCGCTGGGACCATTTATGGGATCGATCGTATAAAACCGCGTGCCTGCATTCCCTCTATTCAACTCCATTCCCTTCTCCGTGTTCAGCTCCAACAGTTGCGTTCCAGTCAAATATCCTCGCGTCAGACCTCCCTTCGACACCACGGATCAGACCCCACCTCCAATTCCACGACACACCTACGATCTATAATATTTCCACGGGCATTTTCTACTTACAAAACGGCGAGCACCAATGAAAATTCTATGACCGTGGGGACTTGTCCAGCCTCCCTCGCGCTATCCGCGAATCTCGGTCAATTTCCATGAGATTTGTCTTCCCGTGGACTGGTTTTTTCCCTCGTTTGCCTGGAATATAACGAGGCTCTCGCGCCGAGCCTCGCTACCAATAATCGCGCTCCTCGACGTCGCGCTGGCACGATGCCCTCGCGATTCTCTCGAGTGGCTCGTCCTCCCTTGCAGTCGTCGGGCTTCGAGTTCCTTCGCTGAAGGGCCTGGCGAGGCAGCGGAGGGGGGATTGGAGGTGACTTCCGGTCGAGTGGACGCCTCGCGACGAGATACACGGACGAGATACGCACGGATAACCGTGCGCTTCTAACTGGGTTACCGCTGCCAGGAGAACGGCTTTCTCTTGCCCTTGGGGAAACGCTGCTGCTACGATGACGCGGCCAACCTGCGCCACGTTTTCCTTCTCCTATCTGTATCCCCCGTGTCTCGCCGTTTCCCTCGATGTTTCTTCCCCCTGGCGAGCGGGGGAGCTACCCGTCGATCGGCGCAACGGAATCGTTGTCCGAGCCGCGAGCCCACAATGGCCGACTATGTCGCGCGCAGTTCCCACGAGTAGCTCGCGCGCCGCCAACACCGACGTCTAATTTCCTCGTTCGCTTTCGCTTTCACCACGGCGGAAATTCGTCTGCCGATAGAGCGCCTTCGGATGGTCCGCGGGACCGGCGGCCGAGCTCGAAGATTGCCGCCAGTGGCGGGCTGTGAGTTATGAGGCGCTGCTCTCCTCCGGCTGCGTTCCCACGTGCGCAACACGTGCTTCTGAATACAATTAGACGTGTTTTCCGATGCACGATGCCTTTGGAAAGTGGTCCTTTTAAGAGCGGTGCCGGGGCTTGTTAGTGGAGCCGGTGTCGGAGATAGTGCGGAGTACATAGATGGAGAGATTAACGCTGCATAGGTCACGCTGATTTCCTTCTTAGACCGCGAGCAGTTTATGCTACACATCGCCGTAACTTTTATCTACCACGCGTGACTTCGTTGCACCGTGATCTTTCGTTCGCCGTTGAATATCCTGTTAGCACGTAGTCACACTGGCAGGGTAAAGTGTCAGCGCGAGTCGGAGCAGGGACCATCCGCGGCGGGATAGCGAGGAACGTCCATGCGGAATAAGCGCGGTTGGGTCGAGCTAATCTCGGTCGATTAGGGGCGTGGGTCGGGTGATCCGCGGGCGGACGTGAAAATTCCATACGGTCCGATGGACGTTCGTAAATCAATCGCCCGTTTACTCTTTACCAGCGAGCCCTTAAGCCGCCGGGGGCTGGTTCTAGCCCGCAGGGGCAGCCTGCTCCCTGAATCGCGACCAGCGGGCTCAGCCGACGACTTCTATAAATAAGGATTCAGTCAGAACGCTGCCCTTCCCTCGCTGATCCCGGACGCAGGCAATTAAAGCCGCCCCCGTAGGAAAATATGGGCTTATTATGGCCGCAGTCCCGATCGATCCATCGAAGGTGCACGGATTTCCCCCATGCAGAAGCGCGCGTACTTCGCCGAGCACGTTTTGTGTACCGAACAGCTCGGAGATTGGATCGGGGTTAGTTTTGACAGCGAGTGAACTTGAATCGTCGGGAATCGTTTGAATTGCTTGATGCGAGAGGGTACTATTTCTCTCGGGGAAATGGTTCAAGTGTTATTGTTACTCGTTTTGCACGGGGAATCTCGTTCGGCGAGGAATCGAATCGGTTTGCACTTTTGCGGCTCAGCGATTTAGGATTCCGCTTCGCCGTAATTTTATATGTCTGACGAGGCTTTCAGGGTGTAGGATACCTACGAATAGAAATCTTGGTTTTTGCTATGGTAGTATAGATAGTATTCTACTAATAATAATTCAAGCTATAAACCAGTAAAAGCAATAGAACCGTACGATTACTATTTGAGCCACTGATCCCGTAATTATCTCGACCGGCGCAGTTACCGTATTTCAGAGAGACAAGTACGGGTAACGTACCTACATACGCACGTTCGATCATCCATGGAAACGGGGAAGGAGCAGCGCCAAGAAGGTGCAATTTCAATTTCAGAAACTTGATTTATTCCCATCTTCCCTACCTCGCCTCTCCATACATTAGAGGAATCTTCTTCGTCCGCAGTTTCTACTTACTCCTCCCTGTCTCCCGCCACGCAGAGTCCCTTTCCCTGTTGAAATCCGCGGGTGGCTCGTTTGGAAAACCTTAATCGCTCTTTCCACTTTTTCCGAGAATTTATGCATCCCTCCGTAGGTACAGAGAATGCTGCTCGTTTCGGGATAGAATATATCTGCGCCCGAACCACGATCTCCCTACTTTTTACCAACCTATTTACGTTGGATTCGGCGAGACGAGTTCACGCTCCCATTAAGCCCGAAATACCGCCTCGTTCCGCCAAAAAGGAACGCGCGGCGGAAGTTTCGGTCGTTGTTTCCACGTCCCGGGGTGGGGAGGGGGGTTGACCGGAGCAGGCTAGGGGGTGGTGCATTCTTTTCCGCACGCGGGAATTCACGGGACGGCATAATCTCGCGATCGTTTAATCAGAGTGTCAGGTGGCGAAATTTTATCAGCGCGCTGGGCGCGAACGAGACGATCAATTCGGATCGCGCGAGATAATGCGAGGTGGGCAGAGGCGTCGGGGTGAAATGCTTCTCGGAGGAAGGAAGGAAGGAAGGAAGGCAATATGGAAGGAGGGAAAAGGAGTGGAAAGGAGTGGCGCCTCTCTTGCACTTTCCCCGAGATTCTTATCGGCACGAATCGCAGTCGTCGCGGTGCGAAATCTATCGGGGAAACTTTAATCGAGCTGCTCCGCGCCGGCAGAGAGGCGCATAAAACGAGCGCGGAGAAGAAACGGCGCGAATCGAGGTATCTCTTCGCGCTTAAACGCGCCAGATTGAAATATTACGAGTGGTGGGTTTCGCTCGGGGTGAGCTCAGATAGCCGCGGCTCGGCGCAGCCGTATTTTACACTTTATACGCTTTGTACTTTCTTGAAATATTTATTTCCGCGCCAAAGCGGCTCCGCTTGCGCAGATGCGCGCAACGGAGAGCGTACCTATAAAATACGGTGACCGATGGAGCAACGCGGCACGCCGCTCCTTTCAATTTTATTATCTCAAAACGGTCGATGATTCCGTGGTCGATTCACCGCGGAATTCGCCGCTCCTCTCACGGATTTTCACGATACTCGGTCGATGTGGGTGTTTGTGATGGTTAAATCAATACTTAGAGTGATCATCGCATCTTCCATATAAATCGTGTACACTCACAATATCCTCTTCCTTGTTGCCAAACCACAACGCTTCCATTATCCCTTCACCTTTTAATCCAAGCTTCCATCTAACTTTCCACAAGCAACGCGCCGAGCTTCTCCAAATGGCGCGAACTTTAATTCTCCGTTTACAATCGCGTTTCATTGCGACTGTCGGGCATCAGCGTGAAGATTGTTCGCCACGCAGTTTTCCGCGGAGGTACTTAACGCTGCCGCGGAACGATCCCCGTGGCGTGAATATGCAAATGCGCGATAAGAGACAGAGACGCTGCCCGTATCACTGTGGATGCACGCGAATCGCGCGCGCCAACTCCCGGGGAATTGATGTCCAAGCCGTTCGAACAGTTAGCACCGGGAAACACGGCCAGTTAATGGACCCATCGGCGAGATCTAATTGCTCGGATAAAGGCTATCTTCGAGCAGGCTCCCGGAGATATCGAGCATAAAATCAACGTCGGTCCTCGTTGCACGTGAAATTGAAACATTAAGCGCGCGTGAATGGCGTGGCGCGACGACGAGCAGAGAGGGATTGAGATGGATACCTTAATTCGGCGGCCTAGATTCACCGAGTTAATTTTGTGTTCGCCTCTCCGCTGCACCCACGCTCCACCATTATTCACATTTTTGTCCTGCTTCTTCCTGCCTTTTGAGGACGAGGGGGATCATATAGTACCTACGGACAAGGAGAGCTGCTTTCGCTTTGCGACGGGCGTGTGGGTTGGTCTTTTGCTGATGATTATGGGTGGGATTTTGGTCATTCATTGACAATTCAAGTAGACGTACTTAGGCGGAATTAAATGCAACACAGATTAAGGGAGATAAAACATTTGTAATATTGCGTTTCATTTCTGTGGAATTTAATGGTACCGTCTAGGGTTTGGCTGTTTTTAAGTTTAAAAAATTGGGTTTAGACACTGAAATTAATTAGTTAGTTATTTAATTAAAAACGTTAACATTTTGACTTGAAATCGCCTTAGGCACAGGCATGTTATAGTAACAGATTACTGAAAAACTAATCTTCATGAGTTGATATTTCCTGAAGAAAAATACCTACTAAATGAAATAAAGATTTATAATTTATATTTTGTATAAATGTTAGTTATTTTAATTTTATTTAATTTATTTGGTTTTGTATATTTTATTTGCTTTTATTTTGTTATATTTTTGTAATTCCATAAATATTAAAAAAAAACGTAATATGTTGAAATAAGTATAATTATTTCGTTACTGGTTCAATTTATTTTGTAAAATTCGAATACCGGTTTAACCGGTTATTTAGAAATAGAAACTAGAATTCGAAAACCGGGTTTTTCAAAAGTCGGTTTTTATATAAACCCTAGTGACGTGTTAGGTAAAGTCTGATGATCAGTTTTTATTTTGCGTGTCAGTTTGCACTATTTCTGATGCTAACTTTGAATGTTTTCTCTGTTCCAGGTAAGGGTCTTTTGCAAGTAACACTGCCATCTCCTATGAGTAAGTAACTTGATAAAACTTGCCATCCAAACATGGATGGAGGCACGTTACTTTCCGTTATCTTGTAAATCTGGAGTTTCGGAGAAGCTATTCTCGAATTTCGGCGTTTCAATATCAACTACAATATGCAAATGATAGAGATCCCTATATCGTTCTAATAACAACGAATTAAAAAAAAAACAGTTTATCCAGTACCACCCGAATTGTGTTACATATAAAATGTTCTACGCCTTCGAATCCAAAAGAGGCATTTAACTATTATCCTTCTCGAGACTCAAGATTCGTCAGATTTCGGTCAGCGACCTGCGCTGTCGATAACGTTATCGCAGTAGTACTCGTAGTGTAAACAGCTCGAAACGAGAGGCAACGGAACAGAAACATCGCGTAGCAGATACATCCATAGATAGGATTCCGTCTAGAGTCTAGAGTCCCTCCGCCACTCGCCCCTTGGCAGGAGCTGGCTCGTTTTCATTGGTTTACATAGGTCGGGGGTGCCGGGAGGAATAAAACTTAAATGATGTCGTTCCGGGGCGAGCAGCCGCGCGTTTTATTGTGGAAACTTGAAACTAATCGCATCGCCCTGTTTCCCCGGGAAAGGCGGGGATGCTCGGCAGAGGGAACAACAATTGGTCCCGGAATGGTTTCGAGCAGCTCGTTGAATATGCGTATTAAATTTATTTAGAGAAAGAGAGGGACAGAAGCTGCGTGAGGGAGACGCGTTTATGGTTGATTTTCCCGTGGCGCAACGGGCTAATTTAATTTCCAGCGAAATTAGATTCGGTAAATACACTCTTAAACCCCGTTGCCCGCCGCCTGCGCTCGAAATTTACGTTCCGCGCGGCAATCGAGCCGACGATTTTTATTTTACCATCCACCCTTTTCGAAATCGGAAACGCAACAGGAGGTGGGGTAGAGCAGCGTAGATTCCGTGTCTGTAGGTGTGCAACCCTTTCGAGCATCCTCGTGGCCTTTTGTCCCTCTCCTCGCTTTTTCTCTTTCCATTTTCGGGCACATTTACGCTTTCCTGCGATATCGCGGGTAGCGGGGGATTCGGGCGTGGAACGAGGGGGGTGGTCGATAGGGACAGGGGGAGAGAAGCTGCGATAGGTGGAAGAGAAATGCAGATTGAAAATCTGCGGCCGCCCTCGGAGGGTGCATCGGCAAGAAAATTGGGGTTGCGCGAGAATAATACCAGCCGCGGGGGATGCTGCCTACAGTTGTCCTCCCTCGCGACCGGAGGGGAATTATTTTTTTCACCCTACACCGCCGAAGTATGTTGATTACATTTCGCAGTGCGCCTGCAGCGATTTCACTGGTCCGTGCTCGTATAATGTTATCACGTCGCCGTATCCTGCCGACTGATACTCGCCTAACGCATCTCGTATTCTCTGTAATGTGGGTGTAAATGGCCGACTGCGGCTGGTAATTATCGTGTCTTTAATTTTACATCCCCCACACCCCGAGATATCTTGCCCACGCTTATATGAGTCCCTTAAACAGCATAAAAATCTTTTCCTCTGAAATCGTGGTACTGTGGTCGCCGTTTGTCCCTTCAAATTTCAACTTTGTAGGAGTGTATAGATTTGAAAAATATTTTATCCATGGCCGACCGAACGCGTAGGCACCTAACAGATTACGAGACATTTAACAATAAAAATCGCATTTGCCACCAAGCCACCGCGTTACTTGTTACGCCATTTTATTGTTAAATATCTCGCGAACTGTTACGTGTATATGTTACGGTCAAACATGGGTGAAATAGGTACTCTCCAAATTTCTACCTTCCTCCGAAGCGTCATAAAAATCCGTACGTAACACCTCCTGTGCTTCTCTTGTGAGAGTACACCTGAAACTACATTACGCGTTCGAAAGACCATACGCCCACGCGGTATCGCTTGAATCGCGCATAATCTGTCCGCGCTAAGTAATCCGTCATGTTGAGAATCATGTCGGAGCCATCGTGGCAAGTCTCGCTCGCCCCTGTCCTCGCGAATCATCGACGTTTTCTACGTTGACGTAATACAGCCCGGGATCACGTAGGACGGTGCAACCATCCGTCGGCCGTCAGAGGCATTGCTCGCGCGCTCGCACAATTGCACTAAGTGGGTAACGATGCAGAAACTGTTGGGATTATTAACGTAAGGTCGGTCTCGAATCCGCGCGCGTACTAGCTTGCACGAGATAACCGCCGCTTTAAGCTCGCTCGAATTACATCGGACCGCGTTCGTGCTCCACCGACTCCGCGGAAGCTGAATTAATCGATTAATTTCATGCCGCTCTAATATACCCGCGCCCGGCTCGAGGGTGGAACGGGGCCGAAGTTGGCCCGCTTGAAACGCTATTAATTTCGGCTGCGACTAAATTTACTGTCACTCCACTTCCCTCGTTCCCACTGAGACGCAACTTCGTGCTCCGCTTCGACGGGGGGTCCGCCGATTAATACCGACATTACGGCACCGGTCTCCTTTTTCCACGTAGACACGGTCGATCGAAGCCCCGTCTAGCTTCAGACAAGCCCGATTACCCCGCCCATCGCGCAATCCACCTGATCATTTTCTCAAGCGACCAATTCCTAACAATAGGATTACCCCGGTCCATACCATCGTAAACGAATTGCAGCCCCGTTCCCAGCCACGATTAGCTCATCGAAAGCGGTATTGGAAAAACCGTGGCCGATCTCCTGTCGCGAATTAGCAAAGCATCGGACTTAACGCGGGAATTAAGGATCCACGCTGGGGGCCCGAGTCGTTCCACCCCGTCTTAAGCCTCGATTCTCATTAAAATTAAAGAGCTGGTGCCGCGATGCCGTCTTTTAGCCGCTGGTCGCTGAAAAATCCCCGCCTTGGGCCGTGAGACGCGCGGCGTAAACTCTGCAGAAGGCTAGCCGGGGAAAGGACGGTCCTGGAGAGAGAGAGAGAGTGATGGGGGAGCGGGGAGAGGGCAGTGACGACGTTTCGCGGGAGAATGAGACTCGGCTCGGGTAATTAATTAGTGCCGGGGTTAATGACTCGCTCGGGACACGTAGGAGGAGGTGGATCGTAGACCGGCCGCGGGCAAAAATTGCCGTGCACTCGAGGTCGTTGCATTAACCTATTTGCTCGCCGCTCGGCTGCCCATGAAACACGCGTAATGCGGCGAAAGAACGCCGATGCAAGACGCTCCCTCGAAGGTGGGCCGCTTAAGTAAATTTCAGCAGCGAGTGGGGATTACAAGGCACGCTGTAGCCCGAGCTGCAAACTCGTCCAACAAAGTTTGACGGCTTCGACCGTGAACGCTTATCTTGGTTTTTCTCGTTAGGCGTTCGGGGCGCCGTGCACTCGGCGCTTGTCGTTGCCCGGGACTGACGACAGCCGGGATATTAGTTTGTTGGAAATAATTATCGAGCGTCGGACGGCGGCCCCTTCTTTGCCCCGTCCGCCACGAAAATTCAGTTATCAGGCGCATGGAGATTTAAAAGAATTGATCCGTCACCGGCGGTATTTCAACTTGATCGACTTCAGTTTCCCGCGGCTCGTAGGATCTACAGACCTGCGGGGAGGATGTAATTTTACCCTTTAGATTTTCCTGTTGACGTTGGTCGTCGTCCTGTTCGCGTGATTAATGGCTGGTAATCTACTTGCAGAAGCTACAGGGTCGAGGATTCTCTTTGCAGGATCTATTAGCTCAGGCAGTGTGGGGACCAATTCTTGATCCTTGGGATAATGGATCGAGGAACCCTCGTCATCCTCGCAACATTCTTTACAAAAGTAGCTTGAAAATTCATATGCTGGTCTCTTTGTTCTACACACCCGGCTCTACCAATCCTGTTTCTTTTCACGCTTGCTCCAACATCGATGTCTGTTTAATATCCTGATCCGTCTTCAGTAATACAGGCGAAAACATATGTTGCTCGCAGACTCCTTCGGGGTCTGAGGCGGATTCGAGTGGCAAGACGCGCGGGAAGGGGAGGGGCTGGCGAAAGTTCTGGCACGATTGTTGGCAGAACTATGATCAAGAGGGTGAGAGGGGTTGGTGGGGCGCGGGCGGGGGAGTGAGTCGCCGGGTGGAATCGGAAAAACGCAACAGGGCGGAAGTACGTCGAACAGGATAGCATTGTGCCATGGTGAAGTGAAGACCTCCCTTTTGTTGGGGTACCATTCCCTTGTTTGGTAGGGTGGTGGCTCTCCCTGTACATTCCTTCACAAAAGTATCGGTGTAGTTTATAACACTGCGCACGTTGCTTTTGTACACGCCGCTCCTAAACCCCTCCAGAGGGGTGTAATAGAATCGATGATGAACGAGCTTCATCCGCGCCCCGATCAACTTACACGGAGTACATCGAATTATACATTTCCGCCGGCTCGCTGACAGAATTCTTCACACCCACGACTGGATGTCAATACTCGACACCGTGCCTCGCGATTAAATCCTCGCTACACCGTTCTTCACAGTACCTACACCCCAGTTTCATTTCGAAGCTCCGAGAGACATTTGCATTCCTCTTTCAACACTTGGACGTATCAAAGGTTAGTCATAGAGACGAGTCACAAGGAATTCGAAACACCCACAGCAATTTCGATTCCGCTCGCATCTCACCGCGAAACTAAGAAGTAATCTATCGGCCGGTGACTCGCGTAGCATACCATCAGGGACACCTTTAATCCGACAAAGCGCGAACGTGGGCGCGGTATAATTTCCTCGTAATTGCCGACCGGTGATTTTTATTCGTGACGCGGCGCCTCGATTGTCTTTGAAATTGCCGTGAGGTTCTCCCCAGCCGCTGTGTCGTCGCTCGTTCGAATCCATCAGTTTCACTTTTGCGCCGGAGAGTACGTCGCATACCGCCCACGCAACGCCACACGTACCTGGGCGCATACGAGCGCGGCTCGTTGCGGACGCGCGCGCGCGCGGATGCAGCGGGAAGACACCTCTACAGGCTGGATCGTTTTCGTGTACGTGTGCATTCTCCATTCTCGGCGCACAGGAGATCGCATAGATGCACGTGCTGCAGCTACACGCGTGTTCCCCGCGTCTCTTGTACGAGATAGATTGATAGATAGTTTAATGCACCCTGGGAATCCGGTCCCCTCTCCGAAGATCGACTGCAGCGGCACGTAGTAGCGTACGGGAGTGCAGCAATGAGTATAATGCATCGAGATATCGTCCCACAGATAACGCCGCGCCGAGATAACGCTGGAATCGGGGACGTGATGTGTTGGAGGGGCAGCCCACGCCGAGGGAAAGTTTCTCGGAATGTTATTCGATTATCCGCGGAATGCGTTTGTCCTTATTAGCGCGGCACCACGCAAGTTTATTGGGATCATTAGGATCGTTAGTGATGGGTTTGCATTTGATCCGGACGAAACTATTTCGCGCCACTCGGTTGGGAATTTTGGGGCACGCGTGTAGATCTACTTGATACTTGCAACGAGGATGCACATATAAATGCATTTCGTCACGGAGTCGTATGAAATAGGTTTGGAACCTCGCTCTCCCCGTTATTGGCGCTCAGGGGGGCAGCATTATTGGCAGAAACGTGACGTTCATCCACTCGATCAAAACAATTTGTGAATATCCAGGCTTACTGCAACGGTGGCTATCAGAAATTCCTGAGCGCGCTACCGGCTCGGGGAAGAATTATCACATGGAAACGCGAACTTTGTCTTTCCATAATTTATTCTTTCAACGATCGACAGTAATAGCGGCCCGGTGGCGTTCGGGGCCGTATTAATGGCTGGAACGATTAGATAACGCCGCCGGGTAGATAACGATGCGATCGAACGCCGGGATGACAGAAACATAGCCGTCCTCGGGAGAAAGTGTGTATAATTATTACCCTCGTTAGCGCGGAAAGCAGGCGATCGGCGCGGGCGATCTCGGATACAAGTGTAACACGCCGTTGTTGTATTTTCTAATCACCGTTAGGGCCGCCTATTAGCCTCCTCAGCTCCCCGGCTATCGGCGAATCGTCGATTTTATTTCCATCGTGAATTAATGGGAGCCGCTGGCCGGCGGAACACGCGGTGGCATATCTCGGTGGCGTCCCGCCGATTTATTCTCAAAGCAGGATCAGCTTAGGAGTGCTCCTCACGGCCAGTAGTAGTATCCTGGATTCCGGAATAACTGGCTACGGTGCACCGGGGGGATATCGTCGCGCAGGGATAACGGTACTAAAAAGATAACGTCTGCTCGGAAAATAGGATAGCAGGACGGCGGCCATGTAACGAGAAAGTGTAGCGCAATTATCGTGGTTACTCGGGAACCAGAAACGCCGGCTTTCGTGACGCCGCGCCGCGCCGGCATAAACCTATCTGCCTTAATGATCGAGCTCATTCGGAAGCACGAACGAAACAACGAGCGAAACGGTTGTATAATATTTGTATACGGCCGTGTCGTGTAATTTTGAGCCCCGGGCCCCATTGGCCCCGGGGACGTTCACCGGTTATTTAGCCATTTATCGCGCTCAGCCGCGGCCTGGCTAGGTGGGACACGTTCCGATCTCATCGTGGGATAAGGCTGTTGCAGCGCGCGCCACGAATCCAGGCCATTGAATGCGAAGAAACGCGAGCCAGAGCGCCTGATTAAATGAAAAGGACTTCCCCCGTGTCAGTGGCGCCCGAGTGTGTTTTAATAAAAATTCCAGAAAACGGATCTCCTCCGGTCCGTGTACACAGGAGCCGAGCTCAACATCGCCGGCAAGTTTCCAGGCAGCCGGAGGGTGCCTCGACCGCGACACGGGGAGGAAACGAGCGACAGGTTGCGAGTGATAATGACGCGTCGTCCATTATATCGCGATCCAATATATCGTGGCGGGACAAGAGGCCGGAGGAAAGAGGCGGAAAACGCGGTAGGAGGACGATTCGCGAATCGAGCCACCTTTGTTACGGGCGTCCTTTGATATCCGCTGATGGAGAACCGGGGAACTTCCATCCTGTGTCTGGTCGCGCGTCTCGCCCGCTCCAAGGAGAGGGAGAAAGAGAAGCGTCTCTGACTTTTTGTCCGGCTCCTTCCAGCCTCGCGAAACGTGGCGGAGATCGAGCAGGGAGGGGTTAGAAAAAAAAAGGGGACGAAGGAGCCAGGGACCAGGAGCACGCGCAGCTCAAAGGCGTTAACCATCCTCTGGAAGGGTGGGAAGGGAGGGTGGGTGGTACCCACCGCCTGGATATCGACGGAAGACCTCACCGAGAGGTCTTCTCCTCGAAACGAGACGTAATAACGATCCCTCTCTCTCTCCTCCCCCGTTCCCTCTGTCTGTCTTTCGGTGCACGCCCCCCCCCCCCCCCCCCCGAGCTTCGAAGACTGGCTGCAATAACCGGCACTCGACGGTGTCTCCATTAGCGCCGTTGGAACGGCGAGCCACCTTGCGTTCGTGCGTCGTTTCACGGAACAGGAAGACACGCCGGAGCGGGCGTATTGTGGAGTTTTACGGCGCGCCTGCCGCGGGGAAAAGTGGCGGGTACGTCGTGGATATGACGCGTAGTCACGACCCGCCTCGCGGTCGGATAAACACGGAGGGTTGGGATCCTCCTTGCACGGGCGAGCGGGCGAAACGCGATTAAAATTCGTTGTTCCCGGAGGCACCCCTTTTGGATCAGGCCAGCGATTATCTGTTGGAGAACGTATCGATGCTCGACGCCACTCTGCCTCTCAGTGGCTTCCCTCTATCGACGTTTCATCGTGGGAGCAGGACTCATCCTGTGGAAAGACGGTTCTACTAACATCCTGTCTATTGTATTCAACAGGCTGGCGGATTCTGAATGGTCCTTGTGTTTTGGAAAGAACGGCGAGCTGGGAGAACCGAATGTGGCGAAGGGATGTGTGGATATCGCGGAGGATTATGAATTATCGAGAAGCTTCGGCCAGGACACCTTCGCCTACCGATCTAGAGCGAAGTTCACGCGTCGGAGAAAGTATCGTAGATCATCGTTTCGCGTCTCCAGCCACCGTGTCCAATCATCTTTGCACAATACAGTGCAGCGTGTTTCTACGTTGGAGCGAGTCGCAACAAAGGGGTTTCGAACGGGGAGCGGGAATGGACGGGGCAGATTGGTTATCGAGGAGAGGATGGTACGCGTAATCGTTGAAAGAGATAAAGAAAGGAGGGTGGCTGGGGAATCGGCGGAGATAGGGTTTCGCGGCGCGTTAAATTATATTTTTGAGAAGGGTGGCATTGATTAGTCACACGGCGTGCCGTATCTTTCATTGTCATCGGGTCGGGAGGGGGCTGACGACGGGCAGAGTGAATCCGTAGTTTATCAGGGGATGCATTTATCAGCGTGCATGCTAGGAGGTATAATTGTTTGGCTCGCCGAGTGTCATTCCGATAGCGAACGGTCAACGAAGTTCGTGATTGCGATGCAACGCTCTCTCCGCAGATCGAAGGGAAGATTAATTCGCTTTATTGTCAGCGTGCAAATGCGGCCGCGGACAAAAGGGGCGACGAGCAAAGCAAATTGGTGTGTATTGAATTACCAGGTTCCTTATTATACGGTTGAATTCGTGCGAATCTTTCGCACCGGGCGCTTCTTCAATTTACATAGCAATGACTAATTGAAAAATTTATAAACGCATTTAAATGACAATGCAACATCGATCGACGGTTACTATCCCTTCGAGGAAGGGCTATTGTCACGGGTCGGTGCCCTAGAATCTAAAAATTCAAACCTGACGATGATAGGCTTCTCTTCGTATTGCGTCGTAACGAAATGAAATCATACTTTTCTGGAGCGAAAGCATTCGATCCTCGTAACAGGAAAAGTGTATTTCGGGTGGAAACGCGATCGGCTCTTCCCGAGGGTCGAGTAATGGAAAGATGTGCCTCGTCCATCTTGATTTCATTGGCGAAGGTAAATCAATGGAGCGTTACGACCGAAACAATTGCATCTCGTAAGTACTATATCCTGCCGGCGCGGCAAGCCGCCAGTCGATGCACCAGAAATTATCCCTCGTTTCCGGTGGTGTGTGGCGGCTTTGGAATATTACCAGCTGCGCTCAACAGCCGAACCGATCGTTAATTAAATTCCTGGTAACGGTTCATTCCGCTGCCGAATAACGATTTTCGTCTCCAAACACAGTCGAATGGAAAACGGTCCGCCCGGTGTCCGACTTAATTCACTGAGAAACGGAGTCGAATCGACGCGACGTCGAATTAAAACGGAATAAAAAGGTAACTCTTCCAGAAGAGCTCCTGGGAAGGCTACCATAGGCTTCCCCTCGAACGTTCATCTTCTCATCGAGTCGAATACACACAGCTAAAGGTAGAATATCCTCGAATTCCATTTTTTCTTATACCCACCGCGTTTGATTAAAATTCTTCGCAATTATCCAAGCATCTCGTGCGCCCGGAGAGCTGGCGCCCTTCTTTTGAACCGTCCTGTGCACAGATTCCATCGGATTTCAACGTGGTTTCGAGGGAAAAGCGGGCACACTCGCCCCCCGTCGATAACATTCTCCATCGGCAGCTCGCGGTGGTGTCCGACAAATCGATATTCGGAAGCGGCCCCAGGGCTGGCTCGAAGGCACACGACGAGCAGCTGCCCCGAGGGGCTGCACATCGCGGCGATGGTCAGGGTGAAAAGGGACGACGTATCGCGGCCGTGGGGTGGGGGGTTGGTACAGGGGGCCTGCGAACGTGTGTTCTCGACGTGGCGGCGATGTTTGGGGACGCCGATTACGGGTTGATTCGATTTCGCTTTGGCTCCGGGATGGAGAGAGAGAGAGAGAGGGAATGGAGGAAAAGGAGGTAAGAAAGAGAAAAGGGCCGACAAGGATGGCTTTTCAATTGTTGCGCGTACTCTCTCTCTCTCTCTCTCTCTCTCGATATAAGCGCGATTCGATTGTCGAAAGGCGACCGGGTAGCCGAGGAACGACGAGGCGAGAATTATTCTTCCCTTCTCGCGATCTCTGTGAAGAGGCGGCGGCTGGTTATCGGATTTTGCGTAGCTGACGCGCGGTACAGAAGTGCCCCATCCGTTTTCAATATTTCGCGTTTCGACTGGCGGGACGAGTGCACACGTGGATTAACGACATAGCGCGCGCAGTTCGGTGGGGAAATGCGCGAGAAGATTTCAAGCACACTTTAACCGTACTCCTACGCGGATCGCGAAACATCGGTACTCTCGACAGGCTGTCCGGCCTCTGGTGTCTGTGCTCCCAGTTACGACGAAAGCACCACTCGCGGGCCTGGCACTTTTAATCTCTTGCTTATGGTTTATCGGCGCGTTCGAATAATTGGCAGCGCCATGTTGCTTCAGCCATTCAAACTAGTTTCTCCCAGCATGCAGGAATTGTCCTTCTCAGAGCGTACAGGCTGTCGTTGGCGTTCCTGTCTTCTGTATCCGCTGTGCTGCGCGGAGTAATCGAATAGTAATTATTTATATCATCGGATAGCGAGATTCCTTGAAAATGGATTTGATCTGTCTAAACAGAGATTCGCGAAAAAAGTGATTCCTCCGTTGTTCCCATTTCACATTCCGTTCCGTATTGTTTATTCGTTGTTTACGTATGCACGGTTTGGCCGGGGAAAATATTTTTCCTCGTTCCGGGATGCCTCCGATCGCGTTTACTTTGCCCGTCATTTTTAGGGGTTCAATTTGTGCAGCCGCGCAAATAGCTTGACCGTGGGTTTGCTTTTTGGCTGGCAAACAATTTTGTTTACAGCCTCCGTTGCCCCTCCCCTCGGCAATTTATTACAGGCGCAGAAAAAGCTGGGGAAATTACGGTTACGTGGCAAGTTGCTCCGCGTAAATTGATGTAATAAAGTGGGCACACTTATTACACGTCTAATGGTGATTCACAGTTTGTTGAACAATTTCGGGAACTTGTCTCAGTTAACGGAGGCACCGTTACTCCTCATTTTTCTGAAATTCGAGCACCGAGAATTTCAGCGTTTCCTTTATTACAAAACTTGCCGGCAACTTTCAGTCGGTAACACTCCGAGGAACATGGAATTTCCCCGAGCTTATGGTACGGATGGGACTGTTTCGCTACCTTTGAGAACACGAAACTTTGCAACGCCTCGAAACTTTAATCAGCCTCTCATAGAATTCAGCCTCCCCCGTTTGATACCGATTGATACCGATTCGCACTCCATTCTTACGTTCCCTTTTCACGCTGTACCAAAGCACTCAAGTTTCGTAACTACCTAACGCAGACTGAAACCACGCGTCATTCCCCATCCGCCGTATCTCTCAAAGCTCGTAACACTTGCCCCGAAACCCCGTGCACGAAATCTCGAAAGGTTAGCCCTCGATGTTTGTGAGTCGGGGGCCCCGAAGTTGCGACATCGTCCCCGGCTCGCGTTAAATAGTGCCCCCGCGGCTTATGGTATCAGTGTGATTTAGCCTCGTCCGTCGGAGTTCTTAAAGGCTATATTAGATCCAGTAATCCCCTCTCGTAATAAATGTCAACGCGAAAGATTGCCACGACCAATCGCTGGGAAACTCGGCTCGTTGGTCCGCGTCACGTGGCCCCTCGCGGGATTATCTCGGACGTTGGCGCTGGTAGCCACGTTAAACGTCGGGATTTATAAGTTCGAGGCAGCTTCTAACATGCCTATCAGACCGGTCCACGGGCAGCCGAAAAGTCCGCACGTCTCCCCCCCCCCCCCCCCCCCGGTGGGGGTGGGCGGACGATCGAGATTTATCGAGTTTATGTTAACGACAGCCAGCCCGGGCGTCCCGGCGAGCGACACCCCGGTTGATCTCGAGAGGAGGTTGATCCTGGTCTCCTTCGGGGCAGGCGGGGCGTATTTCGCGAGAGGATTTTTGGAAAGCTGCTTCTTTGTCAGGCCTCATGAATTTCTAATCCACCTCCCTCGCTCTGGCCGCGTTCCTCTTTTCACAAGGGAGTAGGTAGGGCTTTGTTAGCCGTCGTAGCTGTCTCCTCTGGCTTTTTAGGCGGCGCCCAACTCCCGGGGAATTGGGAATTTTCAAACGGTAATTGCATATTTAAAGGGCGCGGATGAATATTTCCGCGGGAGGCTGCTGGCCAGGTGAGAATATAGAGTGACGGGGCACACAATGCGTTTGCTTTTTCGTTGCTTTGGGATTGTCGGTGCTTCCCTGGCTCTCTAGCTGCGAGGAAACACTTGAATGTCGACTTGTAACACTTTGAGAGTGTTCGCTTTGTGCGGTCGACGTTGCTTGCAGAAATTCTTAGAAAATCTCGTAACAAGTTGGGATCGAGTATGCAATAAGAACGTGAGGATGGATATCGAGTTTTAACGACTTCGTTAAGTTTCCTGTTTGACGTAACATTTAGAAACAGTGGCCCGTCGAAATTTCAGTAGTACAGCCTCGCGATATGTCAGACGGAGGACGCTAAGCGATTTCCCACGCAGGTCACTCTCCCCGTCCGTTCGCTTTACGAATCTCGATTCAGTCCCGTGTCGACTGTGCGTCTCCAGCGAAGCGTTAAATTGCGTTCACCGATAGCGAAGTCAATTACTTGACACCTACGTCACACTGGCAGCCGATCGATGCCCGAGCGATTTGTCACGCGCTCGCACAGCTCCTCTCCCTTCGAAGGAGAAAACCGCCGAGACACGGCCCCCATGTGTTTCTTGCAGACGAAAAATCAGGGAACAGTTGAAATTGTTAGCGCGGGCGCGTTCACGCGTGAACGTGGATTCCCACAGCTGGAGATCATCGTCGATGATTCACGGAGAGTAAGAGAAAGAGGGAGACCGGTTGAACCGAGTTGCTCCCCGTCCGATCTCGATAACAAATTGCTCGAGGAGGCTCTGGTATCGTGGCATCGGGGAAAAACTGGTCCTCCAGCGATTTCCTCCAGCCTCGATCCTCGATCCTCGGCTTTCCTCTGGTGTCTAGCCAGTGCGTATGGGCTTAGAGGTTCTTCGAATCACTTGGAACTTGTTTCACAAGCTTCGAATGTCGTTCGAATTTTTCGTAGTTTTCGCCTTGCTACGAATTTGAATTGCAAGATCAGTACATTCAGCAGTGTTAAGAATAGTTTCTATTGCTAATTGCTGGCCAGAATCTTTAAGATTCGGCACAGAACGGTGACTATCTATCGATACTGTATCTACTATCGTTCACGCGCAGGAACGTTCTGGTAACGTCCTCTGTTTCTCATTCTGTGACGAGTTCCGTGGCCCCAACTGCAGAGCCGTCCACGTTCGTTCGACCACCGTTCGACTCTTTTTCTCCTTCAGGAGACGCGATACCCTTTTGCTGGCCGTGCTCCAGCGCCTCGAGGCCAGTTCTCTTACCTTAAAGAGAGCGCGCGACGAGCTACGAGAGAGTTGCTTTCGCAACTGGTTCGCGAGCGACACACGCTGCTTTCAGCCAGCCACAGAGGATGGTTTCCGCGTGGGAGAGCCTGGATCCAGTCGTCCAACAGATTTCCCTTTTTTCCTCTCACCTGTTTCTATCCCTCCGCGCTCCACGCGTGGAAACGCGACCGCTCGCTTAAATGTCGCGCTTCAACGGTCAGGACATCGAGAAATTTAATACTCGCCGAGTTGAGGCTTCGAACGGACCTACTGGCTCGAAGGAGGTACCTGGTGCAGTGACTCGTGGCGAGCAATGATTAATAAGAGAGATTTCGAGTAACCAGACTGTAATAAACCGAGGGATGTGGTACAGCCAAGAGGATTTCAAAAGAATCAGTTGTTGGGAATGAATATACGAGGAACGCAAAGATTTACCATCTTTGGAAGCTAGGAAATTCTAACTGCGTGTGATTACGAAAAGAATTCCGCCGACTGACGTGTTCCATCCACCTAGCCTGATTACACACTGCAGATTCAAATAGGACGGCCCTTGGATCCTTTAGAAGCCTTAGAACTTGTTCGCCCAGAACTCGGTAGACAATTTTCCCGAAATTTCAGGCGTTTGCAGAAAGCTAGCGGCCAAAATCACTTATCCACCAACTCCCACCGGCTGGGGAACGAATTTCAAGCGTGGAACTTGGGCGACTAATAAATTCCCTTGATTTCGCCAAGGAGAACCCCCTCGAAAAGCAATCCCCCGGGCGTATCTCGCAGATGTTCCCAAAGAAGATATGAAAAATTTTAATTCGACTCTCCCCTCCCGTGGAAGTTGCTGCGCCGCGGCATACGTGAGGCTTGCGATAGAAACGCGCCTCCTCCCGCATTTGCATTCCGGCGAACTACCACAAAGGTCTAGACCAAAAAATTAATAAAACTGGTCCATGACACACGGGCCCCTCTTTCTCTCCGCGCGCAGTGGATTTCTTTTCTTCTCTCGCTCGACTATCGCGGAGAGTTTTACGCTCCCTGGTCGCCCACTTTCCATATCTTCTTACCTTCGGGGAGGGAGGGCGTGTCGCAAAACGTCAACTTTCGGAGCAGTATATCGCCAAGGAAATTCGATCCTCCACAGCGACGTTGGGCGCGGACACCACGGAGCGTGTTGCGAAAATTTTAAGTCGTCCACGACCGACGATAATGTTCTTCTCGCGATCAAAGAAATTCCTGCTCGGGTAGAGCTGTTCGAGTACCCGAATATTCGAGTAGCTCGAAATTCGAGTCGAGCCGGGACTCGGTTTCCGAGCCGAGCCGAGTACATACTCGAATGAAGCGAGCAGCTGGAAACAATCGGGTGGCTCGGACGATCCACATGTTTCGTTCGTCAGTCGCTACCTTCACTATGCAATCTACTCGCTTTTTAATCGAGCCGCTCGGTTCTTTCGAGCGCTCGGCTCGGATCGGTTATGCGAACCGAGTATATCCCGGCTCGCTTGTTCCGAGTACTCGAACAGCTCTATGCGCGGGGAACTCTTCCAAAGCGTGCCACCGAACCTTGTCTAAAAAGTGCTCTTACGCGGG
Source organism: Andrena dorsata (assembly GCA_929108735.1). NCBI lineage: Eukaryota > Metazoa > Arthropoda > Insecta > Hymenoptera > Andrenidae > Andrena > Andrena dorsata. The sequence goes on from OV815489.1 coordinate 26,250,020, forward strand.
AGGGATGTTTGTTACGAGGCCTTGGTTTTCCTTCCCCCCCCCCCCCCCCATTATTATTAAACCCTACGCTAGCGAGTTCGCAGGTTGTGCGAGGCGAAACGAGCCCCCGTCAGCGAAAATGCGCGGAAACACACACGCCCGTTGGACTTACGCATCGACGATTCCCGTAAGCGGACCCAACCAAGCCGAAATATTAATCCGCTTGGCAGTTTGCAAGGAGCGTTTTGCAAACTCGCCCGGCGAGGCCGCGACGCGCGCCAAACGCAAAATTCCCGGAACGGTGCCGCGATTAAAATACTCGTCACGAACTGTTATTACCGACATTAGCGCCTAATTGAGGGTGCAGCGTTTAGGTTTAATTGCCGGCGCACTGCCCGATGTTGTTTCGCCATAACCGCGTCACGTTCACTATTCTCCGCCATTCTTTTTTTATACAACCTCCTGCGGAGATGGTCGTTCGACCTGGTGGTTCCCGTTGTTGTCTCATTTGTTACACTTGGATAGGTGGATTTGGAAGTCCTGAGATTTTAGAACCCGCAGGTTTAGTGGACTTCAATTCAGACTTGAGAAAAGTTAGCCAAAGATCCCTAGCAGGCGGTCTCGGGCGATGCAGTCCGCCGATGTGACGATTGGTCGAGTCACCTGTTTGGACACACTTCTAAAGACGGGGCACACGTATTTTGGTTATTGGCTGAAGTAGGCACATACATTGTCGCACTGTGCGACGAAGAGAGCGAACAAACCACATCGAGATCGAGTGGGATAGAGCGATTTGACCCACGAACGCCAAAGCAATAGCGTAGGCATCTTTAACGGTTAACCATTAATATATAATAACATAAAAATTTCCTTATGTTTTACAATATATTTAGGAAAGTATTATCCTGGTATCAACCCAATGATAATATTTTCCTAAACATATTGTGAAAAATAAGGAAATTTTTATGTTATTATATATTAATGGTTAACCGTTGAAGATGCCTACGCTATTGTTTTGGCGTTGGTCGGTCAAATCGCTCAATCCCACTCGATCTCGATGTGTTTTGTTCGCTCTCTTCGTCGCGCGGTGCGACAATGTAGGGTAAGTCCGGGCGAGTCCGACCACTTTTTGGAAAAGAAATTGTAGCATCGTTGTTTTTCACATTTTTGTCGTTTTGGGCACATTAAAGCAAAGTACAAGCAATTTAGGATATATATAAATTATAATGTGCGATAATTTCAAATATTTATTTTCATTTTCAACCAAAGACATTGGCACTGCAACTGGTCGGTCTCACCCGCATGTCGGGGTTAGACCGTCCACCCACTACGGGTGAGACCGACCTTGAAAAATAACAAAAAGTAGCTTACCAAAAATATAATACCCGAAGAAGTTAATTGATTTGTTACTTCTTTTTCACTTCTCCATGCAAATCGCAAACATTCTTGTACTTGGAGCATCTAGTATCATGAAACCAACGGCTTCAGTGCACGCATTTAAATCCAATCGTCACTTTTCGAGATTTCGAAATAGTTTTTTCCGCATCCCACGCATTCGTTTTCGTCCCAGTCTTTTAACGACATATCACTATCTTGTAGAATGGAATTTTCGCTCCCTGAATCTGAAGATGGGTTTACAGTAAGAATACGTATTGTTGGGTTGACACTAGTTTTATGCATATTATATCTCCCAATATCGGTGTAGTGTAAATCAACTTACCTGTCTTTCAAATATCACTAGTACTGTAACTTGGTCTAAAAACTTTCAGACACGCATAAAGTCGTAAGTGTTTCCTATAATTTAAATATGGATTTGTGACAATTGTCAATGCAAAATTAATAACAAGCGCATTCATTTCTTTTGTGTCAATGACACACAGTGCCCTATCTTGCGTCAGTCTTAAAATATCACCACTGGCCGGACTCTCCCGGACTTACCCTATGTGCCTACTTCAGCCAATAACCAAAATACGTGTGCCCCGTCTTTAGAAGTGTGTCCAAATAGGTGACTCGACCAATCGTCACATCGGCGGACTGCATCGCCCGAGACCGCCTGCTAGGGATCTTTTTTTGGCCGGGCAATAGTACATAGTTTGAACGAAGTGAGTGAATTTATATACGGAAAGATTTATGTTTGAACTCTAGTTCCACAACTCGCTCGAACAGTCGTTTACCTTGAACAATTTTTAAAAGCAGAATCAACCTCACGCGTTTGCGCTCAATTTTCTTGTTGCTTCAAATTCTGCACTTCCTGCCCGGTCCAGGATGGGTCATATTTGTCAGACGGGCATCGTAGGCGGCTGTTCCGAATGTTGGACTTATTGAGAAAGGGTCTGTCAACGACCTGAGCAGTCTAATTGTTGAATCAGTCGTTCCGATGTATCAAGGATCTGGTCTCGAATGTTCAGATTCAGAGGATTTAGAAATCCCTTCTTTCTCGCTTTTCTTCTGGCAAAGCATGGGTCAGTGATACGTGTAGATGCGCGTTGGACAGTTTCGAATGGATTTTCTCTTCCTGCTGCTGGGGGCGGTCAAAAGATAACAATAACGAGAGGCGAACGACAATAGAGGGACGATAATTCCTGAATTTAGACGGGTAATTGACGGGGATTTGGTCGGGGGCTACGATATTGTCCAAGCAATCCCGCGTTCCTTCCATCACGCACGTGAGCACACGGAGTGGAAACTAAGACGGTTAATCAAACGATAAGCACGTCTGGAACTGATCCAAGCGACATTCCTTGCTGTAACGTCATTGCCCGCACACCGTGCGTTCCAGACAAACAGCTCGCCCGTACGTTTCGCTTTCCAACGATTTTCGCGATGGCAAGCACCGTGTCGTTATTTACTTATATCCCACGTTCGACCGGCAAGCTTCTCGCCGTGGAGCGAGTGGAGGAACGAGATGGATTCGGCACATCGGTTCGCCAGGGAACTTTTCGCATTTAATCGCGGAGTTTACTCGCGCCGGACTTAGCGAAACTTTTTATTTCGAGATGCTGCTATTTTCAGTATCGCGTTTGGCCGCTGTCGGGTGTATCAGTTCGAGAGAAACGCGGCGTGGAATCTTCTGAAAATTATTTTCTCTCGGCGAAGACAGCTTAAAATATAGGCCTGATGTATGAAAGGATTTTTGCATTCCTCGATCTCCAGTTCTCGACTGCGTGATATTACGAACAATTATTGCGGATCGAATATGGGTGAATGTTTCCCATCGAAATTTTAATGTCACTGTAATTGGGTCTATAGTTATGCAGAAAGCTACCAACCCTCATAATGACAAAAAATTAGTTAAACGCAGTATGGATCCCATTATTTTGTGATCTTTGTTTTCCAAAAATTACAAACCCATAAAAGAACTCTTGCATTAAACAGTTATTAAAACTACCACGCCATAGTCCCCTTTTAGGCTTAAAAGCAAAAACTACAGAAAGCTTAAAATAATATTAATTATACTACTCGCTATTAAATAACCCAGTAAAAAACATTCTACAAACAATAACAGGAAATAAAATAAACCCAATAGAAATGAATCTACTTTTTTCAACTAACAATTAAAATCCTGAAACTAAATTTACTCAGTTTCAGATTACTAGAGGTTGGTAGCTTTCTGTATAACTAAGCCCAATTTTATTGTCCCTGGCACGGAGAACTCGTTCGCACTTTGCGAAGTCGACTGAAATATTGTCGAATAAAAATGCACACGTTGATAGGGCCACGATGCCCATTGAAGCAATCAGGGTTATGTTGGCGATAGTAATAATAATGGTCGTAATAATATCGATAATCCTGGTAGTAATTACAGTAATAATAGGGACATAAAATTATAGGGGATAACTATAATTACGAGCGAGCACGGGGTAAGCGCCAATGTAAAAAACATTTATTTCTTTTCGGGATAAGGGGAGAGAAAAGCAATTGACAAGATTGGACCAATAAAATAAAAGGGAGCAAAACGAACTGGAGTGACGCCCTTGAGAAGTTTTTTTGCGATATGGGTGATAATTAGGATGTATGTTCCCGTTGTAATGCAAATTAGGCACGCGAGGTTGCGAAGCCTGTGGGACATAAACATTTATTCAGTAGTGAACACTGTCTTCTTACACTCATTATCGAAATGTCTTAGTACAAGGTTCGATAGGGAAAGTTACGGATTTTCTACCAGATACAGAAGCCTTTATCCAGTCTTTCGCTGACGTTACTAATTAAAGAGTCCTCGTAGAAAGCACTGTAAGTGCCAAAGCTACAAAAATATTTTATCCGAAAATGTTCTACGTGCCAATGGTAATACTATATGTAGTATAGAATTACGAGAACACCTTGAAGAACACTCTCAACTACTTCTACGGACCCGAAAAGTTACATCTTCCGCATGTCCCTCACGCACGATGATACATCAACTCTTCCCAATAAGACTGAGATCTACCACGTGACTCTCCAAGCGAACCTCTCTGAAACACGTTATCAGCCGACCGTATCACCAACATACACCCCGCCACGTACCCAATTCCGATGGACATAACCGAAGAAATTTGGAGAGTTCGAGCACCGATTCGAGCGAACGAGCCAATCTCCCCCACGGAGGCCAGGTTGTCGCAAATATTCCGAGTCGCCATTAAGAAAGACGTTAGGGGCCCGATCGTGCAGCAGCCGGGGAATATCTTGAGACGATAGAAGCACGGTTAACTGGGTAGGAGAGGGCAGGGCACAAATCGTTTACATGCGGGCGGAAGAGAGGGGGCCGGAGGGGCGAGCGGCTGTATGAAACAGCGAGGGACCATAGGATTCCTCGATGCCGGAGACCCGTAGACCCTTGGATACGTTCCTCCAGCGAGAGCGATTTCTGTCGATGCACTTAGCGCCGGCCAGCAGCACCGACGCGTTTTCCCGACGCTAACGAGCGAGCGAGCACAAGCCTGCACGAGCGCCGAGGAGGAGCAACAAGCTGCAACAGCAGGCATCACGATGCAAAGAATCGCGCGAGAGGGAAAGGGCAACGCCGAGGGAGCAGAGGGCAGCCGTGTTACGAGGCAGCCACGGGGAGAAAAAGAGGAAAGAAAGGGCAGAGGAGGGCAGAGGAGTACAGCCCGGTGAAAGAGCGGGCAGGAGAAGGAAAGACTGGCTCAGAAGCAAGCGAACGTCGGCAAGATAGGAGGCGGCAGCCAGCAATTACTAGCTGGAATGTCTGGGAACGCGTGGGACTCGATCCTAAAGGCCCGACCACGACAAAGTCCCGTGGATGCGCCCCGCGGGCCCCTCTTCATCGGCCATGAGTCCCCGTGCTGCAAGGGGGGGGGGGGGAGAGGGAGGCTTATACCGGGTGACCGAGCCGGAAAGGACAAGATCGTCGCGGAGATTGGTTGGCCGTTGAAGGCTCGTTAGGATTCGTCGATCCGTAGATTCGGCGCAGTCCTTCCTGTACCGACAACGAGTCAGATTCGCCGTTGTTCCTGAACTCCAGAGTCTTGCCGTGGCTCTGACTGGTACCTATAGACAGTTATAGCCAACAAGTGGATTGATTTAGTACGCTCGGGGTTAAGATATCAAGCCCGTCATCGTTAATAGTATATCTAAGTGGTTATAGTCACAAGCTCTCTGAGCGCTCGCATCGCAAGTTACAATGAGTAAAAGTGATCCGGGGGAACGGTTAACGGGAAACTGTATCGGACGATCGTCAGAGACGGAGCGTGAAGTTGAGTTTCCAAGCTGCAAACTCGGTCATCGTGTTTCTGGCGCGATCGATGCGCCGCGATTATTATCTTCCCGGCTAAACAGAATTCGACGTCGATTAGATCGGCTCTGTCGTTGCTTTGCAAATTGTCGAGACAGGCTACGGAATTGATCAGAGTACTCGGAGCGTGGTATTCGCGCGGCAGTAAATCGTTCGGCCGAGTATCAGGCTCGCGGCTCTCGTAGCCGCGCGCGATCGCAACCTTCAGGCGCGATCGCCGATCGCGCTGAAAGTCATTTCTCGGTGGTCGATAAAGCGAGCCAGCGTGTTACATAATTTGAAGGCTGCCGCCGGTGCCGAGGCCCCCTCCGGTATGCCTATGCAATCGACGAACGCATGGTGTTTTATGCCGTCGTTTAACATTATCCCCCTTGACTGGCGGCGAGCCTTCAGCCTGGAGCCACCGTTTCACGTATTCCGCGGACGCGCGCTCGCGCGGTTACGCAAGCCACATTTTCGCGAAGGTAATCCGCGTTGCGCGCGTGTCGTCCATACTTCTTTTTCTCGTCCTGGCGCCACTCGTTTTCCCACACGAGATCCATAAATTCCGCGACGTCGATCGCGTAACATGATCGTATCGGGGCGGAAAAACGTCGCGTCGGCTGGAGCATTTAATTCGTTCGTTCGAACTGCGCGAGATTGTTACTCGCCCGCGACCTACGAGAACCAAAGGAAGGGGGTGGGGTTCGCTTCTTATCGACCCCCGAGGAAGAAGACGGGCACGGAGCTGGTAGGGGGTTAGTAATTTCTGGTGAGATCGAATTTCGCTGTTTGTCAGTGTCGGTGCTCGCGGGATACCCCGAGATTCAGCCCTCTCAAGATGAGAAATTTGGAGAATCCCTTTGTCGCGGGGGCCGTACGTTACCATAGAGTGGCTCGAGATTACCTGCGCCGGCTCTCCAGTGACCATGAGAAATTGCTTGCTAGGGATGTCGGATAATCACGAACACCCTGTACGTGAACCAGCAGGATTATGCGACGTTGTGCATATAGGTATTGTAAACTCTCCCCTCCCCTACCCTCCCTCTCGCTGCTGACCCTCTGTGTCCGCTTGTCCTCGAGTCTCCTTCATGTCCCTCTCTCTGTCTCTCCCGCGGCTGTTGGGCACGTCGGGCCTCCCTCGTATCGTCGTCTCACAAATCTTCTCTTGTCTCATCTGTTACACCCTGAAATACTCGGACGTAATCAATGAGGGGGCGGGGGACGTGGATGGGGACGAGCGAGGGAGGCTAGGTTCGTGTCTCACCTGGCGGCGTGTACTCGTGTAGATAGCCTGGGAGGTCTTGAACCGAATCCGTGCGCGGCCGCGTCGCCGTTCGAGGGTGAAACGAACGCCCGGATATTAAGCGTACGGGGGAGGGCTAAGCAGCCTTCCAGGCTATCGATTCTTTTTTTTATCGCGAACTTGCGAACGATATCTGACACCGTTTCCTATTAAATCCCCTTGTATTCTTCTATCGATGCCTGGTAACGAACCTCTTTGTGTTTCCAAGGGACTGTCGAAACCGGGGTGTTGCTTGACCCGATAAGGGAATCTCTTACCCGCCAGGCCCGAAAATGTTCACTTACCGCTCCAAGAAGTGGAATTACTTTCGATCCCTACATACCCGTTAATACTTCTTGCTCCTTTATATCGAGCCAACGCTGGGCATTCGAGCTTACAACCGCGCTGCTGAAACACCCCCCTTTATACATGTTACAATGAAGCAAACAATCGTGCCCGGAACGCAAGGTAGGAAAAACGAAGGGTAAATCGATCGAACGACCGTGCTCTTTCGTCCAGAACCGGATATGACCACCGGCGAAGAGAACGGCGGGCACCGTTCGCGAGGGTGTCAGCGGGGGAGGAGGGGGGGGGGGGTGGAAAAAAAAAATAAAGACATAGGTTCGCAATTGCACGGCACGCAGCAACGACCGTACTTTACTGGGGCCCCGGTGCTATCGCGCGGCCCCGTGCTTGATGGATGGCCTCGTAAACGGCGTCGAAGTTGTGCTTTAATTTCGCGCGACGCCTCTCTCGGCCGACTCCCGTGGAAATCGCGTATATCCGCGGAACGGATTCGACGGAGCGCGCCGCGAATTTATTCGCCGGCCGGGCGTCGAAATAAACAAGGCTTAGGCGGTTGCCGAAAAGTCGATAGCCCAGCGACAGACTTTATATAGGGGTGCTCGTAGAGAGTTACGAGCTGTAGTTTCGGGAACGTTGCTCTCGCTGTTGTACGCTGAAATCGGCCGTATCGACGCTCCAATTCCTTTGTACCGTTCCCACCGCTTTTAATCTGCGGATCCGCGGCAGCGATTTCGATAAATCGAGCAGGTAGCAGCTTCGGTGTCTTCGGCATATTAGACGCGCTTCATTGATTTCTCAGTTTCATCGATCTTCGATTACGAGGCCGTTTGAATAGGGAGGTGTATGGTGGTGGAAGGTGGATGGTAGAAATCCCAGTGTCTCGTATGAGAAGGGATTAAAGGACACCTAAAGGACTGCAGGAGGCAAGGAGTTTGAAAGCAACAGAGGCGGGCCCCGGAGTCTCTCGAGGCAGCTTCGAAGCCAGTGGATTGTTCCGTAAGTGCGTCGGGGGGATAAAGTTTAATCTTTCGCAACGCAACCGATCAGGGTGCAACTTTTCCCCGTCTGGAAGGAATTGCATCCTACCGGATCGCCCCGGAACGCGCCGAGTTCGGGCCGCGCCGTTGCCATGAATTATTCAGAGCTGCCGGCGAGCGGAATAAAACCGATTCTCGCGTTAAACGTTCGGCGACGATGCTCTAGCCCCGCTCTATACGCACGCGCCACTTGTAACGCCGCTATTTTATTTGCCTATCTTTCGGATCACTGTCAAGGGAACAAATAAAATCCCGCCGTTTCCCGTGCTTCGATGTAGCGCGGTATGTTTCGCGTGCGTTCAGCCGCTGCGATCCTATTGAGAATTCCGGGACCAAAATATCATGGAAACTCTACAGTGGTCGTGAGAAACTTTGAGCTTCTATTAAGTAGTAACTAGGTGACTTCTATCTCCTAGTTTCATTCCTAAGTTTCATTGTGGCAGCTTGTTTAGACGCCTCTGCATCATTTTATTAAATCGTGAGAGGATTAAGTGGGATCTGTAATATCTACAAAAAGATTGAAGGGAATTTAGGATAGAGTGGAGGTAATGAAACAGTAAGTTCGATAGCTATAGAATTCTTCTAATTCATATCTTTCCAGCTGTGTCAACGTGCTCGCGCCAGTTTACTTGACACGCGCGTCAACTCAGTACAAATACTTGCATCTACCACGGAAGCATGCATAAATGCATCGGTCGCGAATAGCAGCGAGCAGTTTCCCAGCAGTTTTCATTGCTCGCGATCTCCTCGCCTCCTCCATTCTTCGAGGCGATTCTTTCGCGTGGATGAGCGTTGCGTGCACGCCGAGATTAAAGCGGTGATTTAATTTCTTTATTCGCGGCTTACCACCTCCGCTCGGGTCGTCTTCTCGCCCCGACCGATAAACACGCGCCTTGACGTCCCTATTAACCGAGCGAGAACACGCGCGCACTCGCTGGAAAGCAACAAGGCGATGCTGGTTATCAGCGATCGATTATCGCGCGAATCAGCGCGATTCATGGCGCGTTGTCCTCCGTCGACGGGGGGCAAAGTCGCTCCTACGGAGTATCGAGCTAATAACGGGGTAGATTGTCGTCAACTACGAAGTTATAATATTATAGACTTCTATTCACCGTTTCTCTATGCAATACCAAATTTAGTAGTGAATTGTTGAGTTAAATGTTACCTGGCAACCGGGCATCGGTATGAAGCATTGTATCACCAAGATTTTTAGTTTAGGTAGAGGTTTTTAGGTGCTCCCTTAGATTGCTTGGATTTTTGGATATGTTTTAGAGGACCGAACAGGAGGAAATAGGTGTCTTTTTATTTTGGCCTGTTTGCATGTTTGAGGGGTGAAACCACCCTTCAAATTCATAAGAAGCAGTGCAAAAGTTCCTATTGTTAATTTAAAGAATATTAGAATATTGTGCTGAATAAAACTTGATATAAATTTCACTTTCGTAATTTGCTGTATGTAATATCTCGGGAGGTTGAAACAGACCTCCGACAAGCCTGAATCTCCGATTCAATGAAAGGATTGTGCGAGTTGTCTCTGAAGAGGAGAACACCGCCCCTCGACGGTGCGCCCCGATAAAGATAACAAACGAGCACACTGAAACGTAACGAACGGTGATAAATCAAACGATCGTTTTCCCAGCGAGCTGCCCTACCCCCTATCTCCGATTATCCGCCATAAAATCGAATCGATTCCGGGCGGCACGTTCGATTTCGCGCGCTCCAACCCCTACCCAAGCGATGTGGAACGCGCGTTGCTTTTGAAAAATTCAACGCCGGGCGGCACGTACGCCGTGCGTATTTCAAGCGGAAATTCGAGCGCGGTTTCGAGCGGGGCTTGCTGCCGTCCGCGATCCAGCCCGATGTATCGATCCGTGTAATTCAATTCCGAGTTGCCCGGCAAACAAAAACAAGCGGACACCACGCGGCTGCGGACGGAGCACCGTGCTCGACGATGCTAAAAATCGCACGGACGATCTGTGCGCCGAGAAATTGCTTCCCCGGGTGCGAAAGAGAAACGAGAAGACGGCGGGTTAATCGATGGGTGGTCGTCGCGTCTTGCTCGCGTGACGGGCAAGAAGAAATTCTAGGATTGCTAACAATAACATCTGTTATTTCATTTTACATTCGCGTAACATAGATGTGTTTTAATTAGTTGCAAGATATATTCTGCGGAGGGTGTGTCTGACAATTTAATTTTAATAGTTGCCCTGAGTCATTCAAGTATTCAGCTGATAACTTTTGTTTGCCAGACATAATTCTGTTTTGATTGAAAGTACATAATTCTGTACAGTAGCGCACTCAGGATTTAATCTTGAGGAGAGCTGAGTTGAACGGATAAAAATATGTTTAATGCAAGTACAATAAAATTCATTAGGTGATTATAAAAAGAGTGACCCAGAAATGAGGCCTTTTTTTAACCCCTTTTTGGGCACACGATTTTGGAACTGAATTTTGTGTCAAATGATAGCTTATGATGAGACATCAATCACGACAAATTTTCAAGTTGATGTGACAATTAGTTTCTGAGATATGGGAGGTGAATGAATTAGAAAATTCATTAACGCGTCAGTCCATACGCTCCGATGTATAGACTTTTATGTCATTCCGATAATTTAAACAATTATTTCCAGGGGTTTTGCTGACTGCTAATAACGAATTTGAACTTAGATTTTCAAAATTCACGGGGAAAAAAATAAAAATCAAGAAATATAAATGTCTATGTAGTAGGTGCGTTTTTAATATATCGTCGACAATGTTGAATCGGCCATTTGATTTTTTTCGTGAATTTTGAAAATCTAAGTTCAAATTCGTTGTTGGCAGTCAGCAAAACCAGTGGGAACAATTCTCTAAATTATCGGACTGACATAAAAGTCCATACAAGTTAATGAATTTTCACTTCTTTCACCTCCCATATCTCAGAAACTAATTGTCACCTCAACTTGAAAATTTGTCGTGATTGATGTCTCATCATAAGCTATGATTAGACACAACATTCAGTTCCAAAATCGTGGACCCAAAAAATGGTTATTTCTTGGATCACTCTTTATTTAAAGAATAAAATCCAGAATTCTTTTTACAAAGCTCTTGAATTAATTCAGCCGTGGATACATTAATCTCCTTTATTCTTTTTCTTTGGGGGGTGCGAGAGCCACTTGGCTCCTTGGGTGCGCCGCTGTGTATCACTTTCCATTCCAAACTCTAAATCGTACATTCCACGGAAGCGCATACAACGCATGGCGCGGTAACGAGACACAGTGGACGAAGCTCCGTAAGCTCCGGAGCTTAAGTTGGACAGCGTTGTAACAAGATATGAAGGTTGGTTGCGCGGGCGTCCAGGGGCCTGGATTTATGGCGCGGTATGGTAATATGATTTTTACGCGTGGAAATACCTCTTCTTTTGCAATCTGTAGATCGAGGCAGTTGTCCGCCTCGAGACGCCACGTCGCGGCGTGTTCGGGATCGCCCAGGCACCGTCGCGTCCCTTCGCAGGGAATACCCTGTCGGAGCTTCCCTTCGCGGGCTTTAATTTCGTCGCCGAGAATCGACGAGGCCTCGCGGCCAGAAGGGTGAGGGACGTCGGTGCCAGAGGGGGGGGGGGGTCTGAAGGGGGGCGAAAGCGAGCGGGAGTGCTTGCCTCGACAGGGAATATCGCACCCGGGGTTGGATGCTAATTAGCATTTTCCAATTAAGGCGGCAAAGGCGGCAGAGAGGATCCTGTGCGCCGCTCCAAGAGACAGAGAATCGTTCCGTGCGAATTATCCTCCGCGTCGACATCAAGAAATCGTGTTACGTCCGTAATTCCCGACTTTCGCGAGTCCCCGACCGCCCTCCCTCCCCGAGGATTCCGTGGAAACACGATACACGTTAGCACGCGTGCCCACCCTCCGCAACTCACGTTTCTGCTCCATACCGCAGACGTCAGTTGATCTGTAATACGAGTTTTCGGCGGCCCGTGGCGCCGTCTTTTTCCTCACCTTTCCTGAATTCTGGCCTTCCTTTCCCTTCCCTTCCTTCGATCATTAATATATGCACTTTCTGACTTTCATTTGCGACTTGAATTCCTGACACACCACGCCCACCGTATCGCTCTACCCCCTTCGTCATCTGGCTATGTGATGGATCACATTAGCTTGCACCGAGGGAACAGGGAGCAGTTTTCAAACTCCGCTGATACTTGAAAGGTACTACACCGACGTCACGTGTCCTAGCATGGAGCCCCGACATCTTCGCCCATCTATCACTGCATTTCACCCTGGACTGGTTCCGGCGGCGAGCGCGACCGAGCCTCTTCAACCGGGCTTGGAGGATGCTCTTTTATTTCTCCCCTCGAAATCTCTGACCGCTTCCGCCTGGATCCTCCGGGTTGCGCGTTTCCGTGTGTCCAATTACCATTTGCCAATTAAAAGTTAGAGCCGTGTATCGGGCGAACCCTCGAAAGGGCCTGTTCCGCGCGCCGCCCGGGACTCGATTATAGGAAAAGTACGTTTACGACCGTTTAAAGAGACTTTTGAAAAAAAGGAGGCGAGGGAAGCGGAGAGGGTGGCTCTCGAGCGAAGACGGAGGCAGAGGGGGGGGGGGGACGAGGGCGAGGGGCGGCGTAAACGGGAGAGAAGCCGATAGTCCCCGAGGAAGAGGAGAGGATTCGTCGTTGGGGAATCTTTGGCGGAGAGGTCTACGGCGGGCAACGCGCAAGTAGACGGGGCCAATTACAATTTTCCAATTAAATCGTCGACGCTGGGAACCATCCATGTTGGGCGGGAGAAATCGAACGGGCAAGTTTCGCTGGCAGAAGTGGCCCTTTTAGGGGAGCGCGCGATCTTCGACGGCCACGTTACATACATACTTGGAGACCACCTCGAATCTCTCTAACCTTCCATTCCACTCGTATCGTAAACCCCTCTCGAGAGATCCTAACATCTTCCGAATCGTGTCAGAATTCCGATGGTTGAATGCTACGAAGCGATTGGAGAGGAGGAAGACGTTCTCTGTTATCGACGAGAGGCCCCCCCCCCCCCCCCCCGCTGCGTCGAAAGAAATTGCTGGAGCTCGGCTCGCCCCTCCACGGCCGAACGATAATACAGCCGGGCGGGTTAATTGCAATTTCCCAATTAAAATGCCAAACAGTCCCATAACGCGCGGCAAATGGACGGGTTCAATTGGATTTCCATTATCGTGCCAGCGCCGCGATAATTTGCGGCTAAACTCGCGTCTCGTTCCGGCTGACCACCGCCCTGGCAGCAGCCTCCGCGTCGCGTCTCCCTGATTATTGTTGCTGCCGTTGCTGGCTGCCTGGGGCCCCGAAACCTCGCGTCGGACCCACCCTCTCGTCGCTCCACCGATTCTCCCTTTGTCTACCCCGGGCGGAGCGTCATCGGGTCGTTAAGTTTAACGTCAGCGGCGATTAGTTAACATGCCCGTGACCAGTCGACAGGTCCGCTCGAGTCACGCGTGTAATTTGCGCGCACGCCCGCGTGCCAGTTTTACCCGTTAATCCAGCCTTTCTTTCGATGCTTTGCAAGCTGTTCGGAGGGATCGCAGACAGACGTGGAAGTTCAGAGTGATCGAGTCGACGCAACGATTTTATGTATGATCGATACCTTGGATTAATTATTCTGTGGTTTTTGATTGGAGCCTGAATTAAACGAGGGAGGGAACTACCTATCTGTGTGATAAGGGCGGGCAAGGTCCGGATTGAGACATTTAGAGGCCCTAAGCACTGAGAAGATTTTGAGTCCCCTTTATACAGGGTGACCTCAACGCAGTGTACAATTTCTTAGCTATTTCCGATAATTTTACTAAAATGGGTTTCCAACAAAAGTTAATTTTAAAAATCAGAAAATTTCTATGGGCGAGCAAGGTGTAAATAGGCGAAATTAATTCAGTACGCGAGGCGTGAAAAGATGGTGTATTTTGTAATGTGTATAAATAATTTTCTGAAAGATCTAATTAAATGTCTGCCGCGGGGTTCGCTGAAAGGCTGAGAGAACATTCAGCGGGAACAAAAAGTTGCTTTAAGTAATCTGGAAGCAACGTTTCTTTTAACGAGATTTCCATCCGCTGGGAAGCTCTCCTGCAAAGCGTCCGCTAATATGATTATTCTGTGGCATACTTCGACGCGATTCAAAAGCATGGCGCCCGCGGCCGCGGAGTCTTTTAATTATTATATATGTACTCTTGTTCCGCGAACCGGGAATTCTCCGGCTGCTGGCGCATTCCTTGGCAGCTTGGGAGGAGTTATTAAAAATTTATCTTGAGCTGGGCCAACGTAATAGCGCCCACGCCTTCCTCTGCGGTGGAACGAAACTGCCGCCGCGGCTGCCTCGAGTTTCCTGCCTTCGGCTCTCATCGATATTGCACAACTCATCGAACCAGCTGAAATTTCTTTGAAAAATTCCGGGTAGAATCATCGATATTTCTCCATTTTTCCTACGTGTATGTAACGTAACTTTCACCACGTAACATCACGGTTTCCTAGTTGTTTCCCCTCCACGCGGCAACGTGTTTCATTTCCAAAAGTAATCACGTACGAATGCAGACACGTCTCATTTATTCCATTCGATCCGAACAGTCACTCCAGTTTCGCCCAAATACCGAGTAGAAGTTGGAGCAGAGGCCGTTTTCCAGCATTTCCAGCGGAGAGCAATGGGAAAGCAACCGCAGAAGGCGTATCCCGAGGCGCGAGTCCTAGTTCCAGCCATAAACGTGGCGTCGCGCGGCGATTAACGCGCGTTAAATGGATTGCAATCGCGCGTGATCGAAGCCGCGCGGATCGTTCAAGAAGCCCGCCTAGCCCCGAGGCGTTTTTTCGCGTTACAAAAGGGAAATCGAGGTAGACAGGCGGCCCCGAGGCTGCAATTATTGCCCGCGGATCTTTCTCGCCCGTTGGCCTATCACGAAAGATGATCCTGTAGGCTAACCGGCCGATAGCCATCGAAATATTACGAAAACGGCTCCGCAGTGGACTCTCGACGATCTCGCCTACGTTTCTGCAAAATAGGACGTAATCGTCGATGAATCATCCGCCAAAGGAAACAATGATGCTGGCCTTTAATTCTGCGCAGAACGATGACGACAGGTGCAGGTGCACCAGGCTAGAGGAACGCCGGTTGGCGAATGATGTTCTCCTTGAAGGCATTGATAATTTCAGCGTGTAGGAGTACGAGGTGATAGGATCGAAGTTCTTCCACTGCGGTGGCGTTTAAACTTGGCCACACTGCGATTCAGCGATCGCAAGTATGATCCAATTGAGAGGTCAATTGCAATTAACACGCCTCGGAGCGTGGAAGAACCATCTGGGATTTGCTAATTCTATGTAAGCTTCTAAATGATTATATACCATGTACCGGACTCCTTGTTAGAAGTTTGACTCGAAGGTGTCGGGTGGAGCACTTGTTCCCGCTCTTCATTTTCCCGCTAGCTTTGGTCATAACGATCCCATTACGAGAATATGCAATTCAGCGAACAGTTTGAACCCATCGCCTGGGTTTTTCCAGCGGGTTACTTAACTCCTTCGAGCGTTTTACCCTTGGAGATACGTTCACTTCGAGGCGAAGCAGGCAACCTGGTTATTTCCCCAGAAATATGTCGTTACGAGCGAATTACAAGCTTTGCCTTTGGTTTCGCGACGCGAATATCAATTTGTTGCAGTTTATTCGTGTTGCAAATCAGATGGAATGCCGACCTGTCCGCTATCCCTGAGTCACACGTCGACGGTGCGGTCTATACTCGCTCGTGAATGCATTTTTCTCGACACAAGTCGTTACGTACACCTCGTTCAGCTGGTTTTCGTGAAACAATCGATAATTGTCATGCTGGCCTACCTTATTCGACAAGCAGCCTTATGCATCGAATGTATCCAAGTCTTCCTCTGAACCAACAGCGTTCGAGTAATGTAAAAATAATCCTGACGATGTCATCGACGAATTGGATGATGAAACACGCGGTGCGAGTGGAGTCCTTTTGCTTTTTTAAAGCACTTTTCTAGTGCTGATTTAATTAAGAAATTTAAAAATATTCACTTTTTGAGTATGAACTTTATTAATGATCAGTTTTTAAAAATGAACATTTTTTTCTCAAAAACCGGGCAGTGGCACTGCCCCTTTTCTTACCCTCTCTCTACTAACT
The DNA here is from genome assembly GCA_929108735.1 of Andrena dorsata. Classification (NCBI taxonomy): domain Eukaryota; kingdom Metazoa; phylum Arthropoda; class Insecta; order Hymenoptera; family Andrenidae; genus Andrena; species Andrena dorsata. The sequence continues at coordinate 26,266,458 of OV815489.1, forward strand.
CCCACGCTCTAAACCCCAATAGTTAACGTTTATTAAACATTTGGCTACTTCGCTGAATCAAATCCCATTGAACGGTAAATTGCGTCGTCGCAGCGTTGATTTTCGAAGGCAAGTCCCGGTGGACGCAAATCGAAAAGACCAGCGAGTAAAAGGGTGCAGATAGGAGGAAAAACAAAGGTTACGGTCCGACATGGGCTGCAATCTCCGCGGAAGAGCGCGCTGATCGTGCTTAGCCTATCACGAGGTGGCTGGCAGAAGCGAAGATCGTAACGGACGGGCGAAGGTAGCAATCAAAATATTGCGCAAACGATATCACGGCGGCTGGACGTGTAACGCGATTGTCGTTACCCCCGCCCCTCTATCTAGCTGCCGTAGGAAACTCGAGAAAACTGGCGCCCGTAGATAGGAGGGAATCCTGCTGGCCCCGGCTGTTGCGCAACTCGCCAGCGATGCAATGGAATATAACTGTTTTGTCGAGGCGTGCTCGGTTACATGCTGCAACTCCGATGTCTTCCGGTCGCTGACTAACGCGGGTAATTGGGAACTGTTGTTCGCCAGAAGTGTGGCAAGTTGCGGGCTCGCAAACGCGAAAGAACAGAGGCGTACAGGGACGGCAGGTATTGTGCCGAGGCACGGCCGTGCAACGCGTGCTGCAGTTTTCATCGATACGAACGCACCCGGCCGCCGATGATGCGAATCGATACATCATTTGCGTAATTAACCAATGATGCGTCGATCGGGGTCTAAGTTATACGGTGTTTCATTGCCGTCCATCGTGTGATTGTAGGAGAAATCGTTATCAGGGAATATTGCATTTTGCCTCTGTGTTTAATTTCTTCGTTGTCCGTGTGTGCGCGCCGCAATCAATGTTAATTAAGGTGGAGCAATCAATCGATCAGCCGGTGGACCCCGACGCCCTGAAGAATGACGAGCAGAGGGGGCGTTGCAGCATTTAAATGGGCATTCGTTTGCTCGAAGCGGAAACGCAAGAAGTGGCTGGGATCCACGGCGTTAACTCGATTAGAGTTCACCGCGATCTCCGACCTGCCGGGGGGAAAAAGTGCACCCCCCGAGCGCGCGTTCGTGGAAGGAAACGTAACCGCGCATTAATGCGCACGCGAGCCCAGAGGTTGCCTCGGCATCTAGCAGGCCCGCCGCCACGCCGCGGAGCCATTACAATCTTACAAGGCGTAATTTTGGGACGGGGGTCTCGCGTAATTTCCCCGAGCATTTACGAGCCCTGGGCTAGTCGAGTCACGAGACCCCCAAGGGCTCGTCGTTCTTCCCCCCCCTGTGCACCTGGGGATACCTTTCGGAGCGGGCCTCTCTACCCCTGTAACCTATGGCCCTCGTGGACGTTTACGAGGGCGAATGGACGAAGCTCTCTGTGAACTAGTCGTGGTAGGAATTTCGTTTCTAGATCGTTGGTGCTCCCTGGCGCTATGATACTTTTTCTTTTCGGATGAGACACTTTTGTGACTCGCGATGGGGTGTTTCAGGCTTTTACTATTGTAGAAGGATATGGCTCCTGTACTATTTCTGTGGGCCTTCAAAGTCCTTCCACTTTCTCAGACCTAACCCAGACCCAAATATAAAGTATGCTTATTTAGGCATACTTTTCGGAGCTGCCTATTTTTGACAAAAGTTCTTCGTTAAAATCCAAAAATTATAAAAATCCATACAAGTCATCATATATTTGAAATCGTATTGAGTTAGTATTTGTTATCTAACCTAGACATATTTAGGGCCTGATTATTTAGTAGCTACAAGATTATTCTAATGTAAACATTAATGTTTTCTTACATACTAAATGTTGATATCTAAAATTTGGTTTTATTTTACAAGGTGCTCCTTTTCAAACGATTTCAGACTAAATTAGAATGCCCTCCTTTTTCATTTTTGGATCTGGTAAATAGCGAATGAGGACACTGTATTTCAGTAAAAAAAGGAGGATATGTCCTCCTTTTGCATACCGCATAGTAACGCTACCCAGGAGCATCTGATCTGAAATATACCTACCTAACCGTACGCCCCGCTTGCCTGGCGGCTCACGTCGTAGCTCAGGAACGCGTCGCAATATTTCCAGCGCGATTTTCTCGAACTAATGCACGCTGTGTACCAAGACGTGACTTTAGAAAGTGCGCTCGGAGTTATTCCCCCCTCGGTGGACCGAACGCGGGGAAATAAACAGCGGCGTGCAGCCGGGAGATTTATCGCCAATTTCCAGGCGTTCTTTCGTCCCCGGAGCCTTTGTAGCAAGCTGCACCACGATGCACAAGGGGGAAGGTCGTTTCTATTACTTAATCGAACGGACACGCGTGCGTGGCCGAGTAAGACGAGCCTCACCCGCTTGTTTGCCTCGATCAATTGTGCGCCGGGCTCGATCGTGCGAGACGCTCCAACAATTTCACTCGTTAGACTCTGTTCACCAGGGACACTATTGTTGGCGTTTGGGAAACGGCCTATGGTGCGATATTGGCACATAGCTGGCGCCCAGTTAAGATTAGATTACATATGTAGAGCGCGAAAGAGAGTCCCCTTGGGGAGTCGACGATGGGGGAATCGATTAAGGGGTTACGTCACCTTGGACAAAGCAACGTCAGTCATTTTCGGCAATTTTTTTGAGGTAGATAATGAAACGAATGGAAAATTCAATATGAAGCCTGTTATTGTGGCTGAACCCCTTTAGACGGCTGGCCACCCCGCAATGGATCTAAAGATCGTGAGCTCGAGTCCCATCGCTTACACCATCGCCAACTCGTAGTTGGGATCGAAAGGCAGCGTTGCACATTTCTCATGCGTGCCACGAGTGTCCACCGCATCAAAAGTCATCGATGAGGCAGTGCACGGTAGCAAGTTCGATTATAACCATCACGAAGCCTCATCGCAAGCCTCTTACTACAGGGATGGCGTTCACGCGATTTCCAGGCGACGATCGATCGATCGCTGACCAGTGGCACGCGTGTCCCGACGTCGGCGGTCGTTTCGTTGACGAGCACGTTGCACTCTGGGTTCGGGGGTCGGTCTCCGCCCTTCCGTGTCTCTTAAACGCGTCGCGATAATCCGTAATCCCGCGAAACGAGTTCGTCCAGTCCGGTTCTACGGTCTCCTGTCCCCCTATCACCCCGCCCGCCCCCTCGGCCTTTGCGTCGTTCCTTTCTGTTTCGCGCCGCCACCGCGGCCACCACGGTCACCTAGGCTAATCCGCGGATTAACGCGCAACACCGTAGGAATTTATAGCGCGGAAAGACAGCGGGGTGGAGATGGTAATCGCGCGCACTGAGACGCGGTAAAGTGTGCGAAATTCACGCGGCAGGAGACGTCCTCGCCCGCGACGCGTGTATATATTCCCCGGCCGTGTCCGCCGCGCGCGCGTTACTTATTGCGCGGAAGGGGCACTTCGCTTCCAGGGACACGCCACGCCACGCCGTTTTCTTGCCCAGCTGCGAAACGTGCTCGAGACGCCTCGTCGGCGGGGAAGTTCGCGCGGAATAACTTCACTTGTTGCGAGTCGCCGTCCCCGACGCGCTTCTAACGCTCTAACTGCGCCACGTACCCGCGCGCTGCCACACGGAATGGTCGACGCTGTGTGTACCCGCGCCGGCACAGCGGCGAGGAACTTCGCAATCGTCGTAGATTACGCGATGCAACGGGGAAGGACGGGATGCTTGTTTCGCGGTGCCTCGCGCGAAGTTGGAATAGTTTTACGCTGGATGGTTAGAGCGCTGTCGCGACGCTCGAATTAAGGGTGGAGAAGGTCTCGCGCGTGTGGGATCGTTAGAGACGTTAATCACTGTCTGACTGGCTGTAGTAAAGCCCAGAGCTGAGCATTTTTGACTGGGGAAAAAAAATTCAATCACACTTCATACTTGCCACTGGCAATCCGCCCTTTCCAGGTCTTGGGGCCTGTTTCACGGGTGATTATTCCCCTGAAGCGTCTCACCAGTGCTCTGCACTGATTTGAGTAGGTAGGTAAACGAACCAGGAACCAAACCGTTCTCTTCGCTTCCAAGAGACTAACAAAACTTTGCAAAGAGTATCGATAGCAGTGTGTATGGTAGGTGGGGATCGAACGTGTTACGCCTGATCAATCGATACCCAAGAGGAATGTGTCGAGCGCCGTAATCGAGAAGGAAATCGCTACGAATTCTCTGGTTACATCGTTTCCCAGCGAGCCATGTAAGGAGCTGGACCGTTTCCCACGAGGACAGCCGGGGCACTTGGCTTCATTCATAGTCGATGAACCGTGTCGCGCGAGGATAATCGAGCGGGAAACGCGAGCCCGCTGGCTGGCCGATCGCGAAGCGCTAATTGCGCCAGAACGCGGCGTCGTTTGCCCCGCGGCCTCGCGGACGCTTCCGAGAAGACTCTCTCACGCGTTCACCGATGTCGGCTGCTCTTTTTCCCGGGAAAAGCGGCTAACGCGACGACTTAGCTCGACGCCAAGGATTAACGAGGCTACTCGCCGCTTCCAGCGGTGAGTTTCGAATGGTCCGCCAGGACGTCGACCTCGCCGTGCAAAGGCCTCGTCCACTCAACTGCGGGACGACTCGTCACTTATCCTCCCATTTATCCGAAATTATGCTCGACGCTCGCTCGCGTTTTTTTGCCCCAGCTAAACGGCTCGGAGTCGAGGCCATATTTCGCGAGGGAACGAGACGCTGGACGCCTCTGGATCTTGGCGGATTTAAATTTCCATGGGGGGGATTCAAGTTCCTCGTTTCTGCTCTATCTTCGGAATTCGTTTATGTAGGTACCTACTACTCGAGTGAATGGTCTTTGTGAAAGACACGGTCAATAGAGGCTGCTGCACTTGAGACTCTAATTAGGATCTATGGTCTTTTAAGTTAAGTTGAATGCGTCTAGAATTTGAAATATTCAGGTTCCTTGTATTTATCTCGTGGGAGGTGTGGTGTAATCAGCTAGTAAGTCTCTCTGAACCAAATTAACTGAGACGAGAAAAATTGAGCGAGGCCAATAATACTGGAAATATTCAAGGTAATCAAGTTACGCGATCCATCCTGCAGGGTGCGTTCCCCTAGTGCTGGACGCTTAAAAATTTTCTTAAGTAAGAAGAAAAAATAATATTTTATTCTTTTTATTCTTGAGTTATTTATATGTTAACAATATTAGAAATTAAAATAAATCAAGAAATAGTCAACATTGTCATAATAGTTAACTTAAATTAACGTTAAACTCTGGTCTGTGATTTTGAGAGATCATTAAATGGAACCTAAGCAATATAATTTGCAGCGATAACACATATAATCGCCAGAACATTCGGGGATGTCGGCACAAGCCCCACGTGTCTCCATTTTTTGGCAACTTGAAAACTGAATCACAGATATAACTAATGTTCTTTATTAGGTGCCGTCCGGCGTTAAGGGAACTCACCTCTACAAATTCAAGAACATTGCAAATGCTTTACACAAACTACCTCGACCACGTCACCGCACAAGTATTTCACGACCGAAAAAGTAACTTTTTCCTCCGCCCGCGAACTATCGCGAACTAGAAGGGACCATTTCGCGGCTCTCGCTTTCGTTCAGCACCCGATCGGTCGGAAGTCGGGCTTTCCATATTGAAATCCATAGTTCATGAATTTTTATTCCCCTAGTCCCCCTTGAAGTCTCACCGTCGGCTTTATCGCATTCTCATTTCGTGTGCCCCCTCCCTCCGTTGGCCGAACTTTTCACGCCGGACCCCGTCGGTCTAACTTTTTCAAACATCATTTGCCTTTGTAAAGCCGTGGCCAAGCGTCCGCCAGAAAATTGCTTTCGTCGAGTATCGGCCTCGCGGGGAACGCGTTACATTCGTCCCCTCGCTCCGGAATAGAATATTTTTCCCCGGTTTTCATTTAAAAGCGGAGCGACAGGCTGGCGAATGACATCTGTCCTGTTTCGCGCGGACGTGTGCGCGCGTAATAATCTAAAAATTGCGTAGACGCGATGGAAACTCGTATTCCGCGAGGGCCGAGATAAAAACATCGTCCGGATCGATAGTTCTTTCTGCGTCAAATGTTGAATACCTCGATCGCATTTTTCGCTTCATTCAAATAGAACTTCCAAGTAGTTTCCAGTGTCTAAAAAGAATCCACCGAATAGTATTCGAGGCGGTAAATGCCACGCAATCGATTAAGTAGCACATTTAACGCGCTCCATTTGCCAGGGATTATTAACGATGCTATCTTGTAGTCGATTTCAGTGCAACGACTAACCGACCGAGATTAGAATTCATTGTGCTCGATAGCTAATTGTATCATATTTTTCCTCCCCCTGAACTAATCTTATACGTTCGACTGGGCACGAGTGTTTCCTCGATAGCGGCACGCCGGTGCAGAACCGTGGAACAAGATCGTATTGCATTCGATTCCGGACGAAAGCAGAGGGCTGCCGCGCCGCCACATTCACGGGCCTCGAGGGCAATCGCAGGAACACTCAATTGCTTTTCAAGTAGATCGATCATGCTCTTAGTTAGGGAAAAGTCACAATCGACAATTGCACAATTACGTCTGCGGCGTATTCATAATTTTCCAATCAAGCCCCATACCCCTGGCATGCCATTAATTATATCAGGCTAGGCCGTCTGACTTGCTGCAGCTGATAAACGAGTTTGTTCTCGCGTCGAAATTTTCGAGCTGTGTTTCGGGGCTCTCCAACAATCGGACGTTGATATATCGGATACAGTGCCCGTATATTGATACATCAATGTTTCCGACGTCGTTTCTAAAACTTTCTTTAGTGTACTTTAGGAGATCGATTTTTGACCGTCATGCGGTTAATTAATTGAAATAGGATTGAAACGAATGAGGTCTGGAGCGTAGATTGTCAGATTAGTAGCAGTTACTTTACTTCAGAATTCTTTCTTACAGAGTAAGGATATACTGCAGCCTTGCTTATCGCATAATACGTTTACTAAATTAGCTGAATTTTTCTTACTAAAGGCCGCGCTTACTCTTGAACAGATATGCATTGCGCGGCGTATACGTTGAATGATGGGAAACGCTCAGCTTGAAAAACACCGGCACGTACCATTGCCCATAATGCACTGGGAATTGGTTTGGATTTTTTTCTATAAAATTTATCACCCTGTGTTTACGAGTTTTCATGTTATCCGAGTTTAAACGCGCCACATCGCTTTCCATCGAGCCCCGTAAATCAGCGGCACTCCCGCGCGAGTTAAAAAAATTAGTATAATTCAGTCAATGGCGCGTGTTACGGGCTGAAATTTGTGGCGCGAGCGATTCGATTTTTCTTTTTCAACGAATCATAGAATGGAGATAAGCGCTGAACGTGTTAACGTGTCCAAAACGAAACTGTGTGCAAATACCTACCTAGTAAACTGACATCTGTGGTCTGGAAAAACTTTGATATTCAGCCATGATTTTTTTGCAAACCGTTGGTAAAGTCAGTTACACGATATACTTGCTCGTATAAATTCTTCTTCGCATGTTGCACAGTTTCAAAATCCTCTTAAGGGAATGTTCCGGTCTAGAGCCTATACAAATGGGCGATCTGTAGAAATTAATTGAAGGAAAACTACCAATTTTTGCATTGTATTCAAAAAACATGAAAAAAGAATATATATTTCAATTTTTTTATAATGTTAGAGGTTTGTCCACTACACAGAAGTATATATTTCAAAATAAAAAAGTTTAAATCGAATCGGATAATAACTTTTCGAGATATCAGTCCCACCGATTTGAAGAACACCGTTTCGAGAGAAACGCGTTTAAAGTTGTAAACTTTTTGCGTCTTAAGAAATTCTTTTAAACTCGTACTCTACCTTTGTTGAATATTCGAGAAATGGAATGAAAAAAGAACGGTTTTTAAACATTTGAAACCAAAACCTCGCCTTCTTCGCCCCAAACGTTCCTCCCTCGAATCAATTATTTCCCCATCGGAGGGCGATTTTTTCACTTGACCTCCAATGACTGTACGCGACGAAGACCCAGTTACGCCAGTAGCGACTGAAGGGTGGTCGTCCACCCTTAAACCACGAGCTCCAACGTAGACGTATCTGCTGTCATCCTAGCAGCAAGACCGCCCGGTAATTCCTCGTATCGTCAGGAAGAGACAACGGTGGTTGGCCTGGGGTGGATAGAACGGGGGTGTTGAGGTTCGCCCGGTGCTCGGGGCGCTTCCAACGTCGCAAGATGAGGCTGCGCCACGCCGGAGCAGGACACGCGGGGGTGACTCTTATCCGTGGGTTACCCAGCGGCTGGTGTGCACGCTCCTTTAAGGCGCCATCACGCGAAAGGATCCCAGGATTATTATGACCCTCACGTGCGGCTGCTGGCTTTTGTCTAGCGGCTGCGCGACGACGAGTAGCCTCGATTTTTCCGGCTTACCGTCGGTACAGGACACGACCTACCGAGGGCTTAAGGATCCTGGCCGTTAGGATGATTTATTTCGATCGGTTCGATCGTGGAGCCGACGAACGAGACCGATCCTCTCGCGATAAATTCCCGGTTATCTCGTAAAGTCGATGCTTTTTCTCGTGATAGTAGACTCAATGGCGGCACTTATCGTTTCTGGGGGGATGAATTTCCGTCGCGGAGGGGCAATTGTTTATGGGCTGTTATTGGGCGTAATTCGATGCCTTTCCCGAAGGGATTCTTAGGCCGACGCCACGCTGGGTACTCGAGTGCCGTTCGTAGGGATTCTTGGCTTGTTCTCCTCGAGTGATACAGGGGTTTCTTAGATGCTCAGGGTGGGGGAAAGCGATGAATCTTCATCGGTTGGTTAATTAGATTGTTCAAGTATTACGTAAAATCTCTGGAGAAGTTACATACCGCAGCCCTTTAACTCAGAGGGCCGCCGTCTCTGAATTTCACATTCTCGAAATTCTCGGAAGTTCGTAAGCGGAAGACCCACGGGGCTGACACTTTTTACAAAGAGGACCTCGGGGCGAAGTCAATTACGGCCCGATAAAAGTGTAAACCTGTGCGACGATCTCGCGATAGTCGGCCCCTACCGCGCCGAAGAATGGCTCGGTGGAAAATGGTGGCTTTCATCGAAAGTCATACGCTTTCCATTTAACTGTGAATTATTCTCCGGCTCGGTATTTCTCGGTCTGTGTGCGTCTGGTCTCGGTTGGTTCTTTGTTAATCGCGAGTTTCAGGATCCCCAGTCGTCCGAATGATCAGCCGGGGCAGGGAAAGGGTTACATGGAACGTTGAAAAGGAAAAACGCTCGAATGGGGCAACGATTTTCGTGAAAGGCCTCGCGGTATATGCCGCGCGCAATCAGCAACAGGGAGGCTCGTCGTCCCCGATAAAAATAACCGTTTTTCCCGCGACTTATTTTCGATAATTGAAAAGCGCTTTTTGTTCCCCACCCGTGTAGCCGCGATTGGAAAGCTCTCCTCCCTATCGCTTTTCACCCGGGACACGCAGCAACGTCCTAAATAACGGGCCACTGGCGAAATTAAAGGAAGTTTCGCCGGCGGTTCGAATCGTTTCTATCCAAAACTAATCAACCAGATTTCCTTTTAACGGGCCACGAAGCCATCTGTGCTGATACATCGGCACGTAACTGGTTTCCGTCGGCAGTCCATTCGCGAGCCCTGCGAATCATTATCAAAACGATGATACACGGGGCGGGAGAGGCATAGGGTTCGGAAAAGAATCAGCTTCAGAGGCTACAAGATGTTTTAAAACACTTTGTTCCAACTATCCACAACAATAGGGGTTAAGAACGGAGGGTCTGCATTCTCGAAACGTCCCCCATCGTCAAACTCGATTCTTTCCGGCCCGCCCCCCGACCCGCGAACGGTCGATTTTGCCGACTTGGAAAGCTCGGTGACCACGGTTAGACCGTCATCCTGTAATTAGCGTTGTCGAAGTTGTCGAAGGTGCTCGAAGCGAGCGGCCAGGCCCGGAAACACCCGGCGGTATCGCGCGTGGAATCGATATCTCGATTCCCTCTACCCTCTACCCTCTCGCTTTCTCCCTCGTTCTGCACCCTCGCTCTCCTCCGGCATGCCCCCTCCACCCGTTCGACTCTCTCGTATCAGGTGTGCGGCGTACAAAGCGGCGCGGCGCGGCGCGGTGCGGTGCGGTGCGTGCGCTCGTTGTGTTGTGCATCCCCGCAGGGTGGATATGCACAACAGACAGATGTAGGCTGATTAGAAATTCGCGGAGGAGGCGGCCAGAGGCTTCCACCGGGCTGTACGCGACGAGCAAACGAACTCTCCAGCCGAAGTATCGACTTTTGCCGGCGAGAGTCGCTCGAGTCGCGGCCATATTTCCCCTTGAAAATGGGCCAACCCTCCGCCCTCGACAATTATACAAGCGTCGGAGGCCCGTAAAACGCGCAATAAAGCCGCGATACCCGCCAGCCTCGCCCGCCCTCTCCCTCTTTCACACCCCCCCCCCCTCTCTCTCTACCTTTCGTCTTAGTTTTGTTTCCTCGACCGCTCCTCTATCGGCCCCGGCACGTTGGATTATCGTGCTTTATCGCTGCTTTTTGCCCGGGTTACAAGCTGTTCCGGCGGCAACGCTATCGATCGACGGACGCGTCGCGTTTTCACAAGTTAATGAAACTTGACCTGGACCCCAGCAGCAGCTTCCAGCGAGATTCCCCTCGATTTACCTGTCTCGCGGTTCCTCCGCACCCCATGTCCCCCGGGGATTCATCAAATTCGTTTGAACGTTAAGCTGTGGTTTCACGCGTGCATCGCTTCGCGCAGAGCCACGCTCCTAGGGCGTGGAAGGGAGGTTAGTCTTTTGAGGTAATGGCTATGCATGAGGCGCTTTAATGTAGTGCTGGGACAGACGATGGTGAAGGTGTTCGTTAATTTACTCTGCCTATCAAGGACTCTTTGATCTGCTAAGTCCTAAGATAGCGATGGAATCTTTGGCGAGCTTGCGTCGGCGTTTCTTTCGATAGCCGCGTTTGTTATCGTCGCGTGAAATGCTTGTTGTTTGGTCACGACAGGTATCCGCTAGTAATTCGAACACCCCCGTCGGCGAATTCGTGGACAATCAATGCGGCGATACTCAATGTTCACGGTGTCCTTAACAGCTTCGGGTAACTACTGCGGGTTTGCGACTTGGACACTTCGGGACCACAGACTGCGGGGCTTCGTCGCCGCTGGAAATTTCGGCGGGACGTAATGATAACGTTACTAATCGATATCCTATCTTGCCTGGGATTTCTATTAGCGTCGCTATCGGAGCATCCACGTCCCCCCAACTAAACCCCAGAGTTCTTGCCTCCTACCAGTGGATATACGTGATACATAATCATCTTTATCACACTGCGCGCATCGAGAATCGTTGCAATTCTGGTTGACTGTTCTCCGAGGCACAGATTTCGTTGCCATTGGGATTGGGCGTGAATTCAGAAAGCAAAATCTGTGGATTGGAGGCTCCTCTCTAATCTGAGTCACAGCTTCGGACGACAAATTCGATCGATCGGGTTTCGGCGCGGTTGGCGTCAATACGTTTAATGGAAAACGAGGGCCGGCAGTCGCAGCCGATTAGAAACATCGGCTCCGTCAGCGATAATCCGTGTTTTCGCCAGCCAGAACCTTGCCTCGTCGCCTGTAAACTAAACGTCCACGTAGCAGAGGCGGCTGGGTAGCCTCGAGTACGTCGAGGACGTTTAACTACTTTAGCGCAGCGGCATAACCTCGTAAAGCAACCGCACGCTCGTGTTATGTCGAAGGTTGTGGGCTAGACAGGGCGAACTATCACGCGGCCGCGCCACGTACGGTGAACTTGCGACTCGATAACTGAAAATTGACTTTGCGCCCATCGAGCAACGCCCTCCCCAAAAATTACGACTCGCCGGGATCGGCCGGCCGCCTAGAGCGTCCCTCCCAGGAAACGTGTACGCGCGGAGATCAAACTAAATGGATAGGGCGACGCGGTCGTATCCTGGTCTTGTGGAAGCTATAAAGTAAACTGAGCATCAAACGCGGTACAGGTGTCGTTTATAAACGCGTACACGCCGTAAATATAAACCGGAACGTTTTGGAATTATTAGCCGGGGAGGATGGCGTATAAATCGTTCCCCGTAGTTTTTCGTTATGGCTACCCGCCGCGAGCTGCGGCGATGCCGTTGGAGCAAATATCGATGAGAGTTCACCCAATAAGAGTGATTCCAGTGGCGCACTACGGATTTATTCTTGGAGGGAGTCGAGTTGAAAGGATAGAAATAATTTTAATGCAAATTCAATAAAATTCGTTAGGTGATTATAAAAATTGATTTGAAGAATAAAATCCAGTTTTCTTTTCTTTACGCGAATCTCTTGAATTACTTCAGTTGTGGTTACATTAATCTTCTTTTTCCTTTTCTCCCTCTGGATGCACCACTGTGTGATTCGCAAGGCGACTGCGTGTAATAGAGTCGATAGGAATCTACTATTAGGACACTAAATTCTAATATCTTATTCTTTATGTTGCAGGTAAGGACCTTCCATTGTTACCATCCTACCTAATCTCCTGAAAATTGTCCGAGAAGCAGAGCACGCGCAGCCTCCTTTCTGTAAGTAAGTTCGACAATCGTTACTGTCTATGGGTACGCTTATGTTGGAGCTACGATAAACGATCAGAGCGGTGATAGGAGCGAAGCGTAGAAATACATTCTATGCTTTTATAATGTATGTGTTGAAAGCTAGCAGACCTACGCTTACGAGATGATCAACGATACAAGCGTCGAGAATCAAATATTATTTTCATTTCGCTATTGTCGCCGTTTTCATCGTTAATGTATAACAGACTTTCATCACTTTACTGTGCAAACTTTTTCCGATGTACCATTTTACGGAATTTGAAACCTTATATGGGAATTTTTTTTTTTGAGTATCTTTTATCGCAGGTCCAACATAAACTCTACATGCTTTGTACGCAGTTAGTGGCACTTCTGAAAGAGAAGTGGAAAAATGCTTGTCGAAAACGCAAAACTTCCATTTAGCGGGGGAATATATTCGGATCTTTCACCCGCCACAAAAACGACCGTGTGCAGCGCGAAGTTTCTGTCAGGCGAAGCTTCCCTGATCGGATTTCGATGGAGGGAGATAGAGAGCAGATGACACTGTGCGTCGATAGGTCCGTATCTATTCCATCGCGAAAAACGTGTTTCGCTGGGGCTCGCATTTGCGTTTCAACCGCTTGACCCGTCTCGACGCGTGTGTCTGTGCGGTGGGAAAAGCGCGGAGCGGTTTTCCAGAAGCGACGCTGTCACTTCCAGTTTCATCGTCGGGCCGATATTGAATTTCAGCGGCCTCGTATAGGCTCGCACAGGCGCGAGATAGTCGCGGACGGCGATCGCGAGGGACGCGAGCTACTACCCCGTATAAATTTGCGAATTCATTAAATGTTGTTCTGTGTACGCGGCAAGAAGCAAGTTTTCACTCGCACGCACGGCTTTAATCCACTTTGGGGTGGCGCGCTGTATCTTCATCTATGGTAATTCACACGCGCCTTATTCGAGGCCGGTTAAAGGGAAAACCGCGGGCTTTTCACGCCGCGCACGCTCCACGCTCGTGGTTTCCGTTTTGAGTGCACGGACGCGTGGTCGCAATTTCAATTTGCCCGGTGGAAAACGGGCGCGGACCGTCGGCGATTTATCGGGCAATTTCGAATATTTCGTATTCGGGCATCGCCCGTCCGAAGATCTCGCGGAACGAAAATATCAAGCAGGAACTGCGGTGCCCGGCCTTCCGTGCCTCTCCTAAGCCTCTTACGCGTTCGCCTGTAATTTCCAAGCAGCCTCGCCTGAGCAATTGCGTCGACAAATCCTCTAATCCTATTCCGCCGCGATTCACTCTTAAAGCCCGCTTCGGCGGCGTATTATCAAAAATACGGACGCGCGTGTGGTCCATCATCGACCGACGTTTCCGCCTAACTATGCAGCAACTTCCATACACGGTGGAGCCATAATTTACGGACCTACGCCGAGGCAACCCTATCATCAGGCGCCTCCTCCCGTTGCATTTCGAGTGGAAGATGATCCTCTCTTTCGCTCTAAGACAATAATAACTGTCTGTGACAGTCCCCGGGGCCCTTCTTCCCCCGCGTCTTCACGAGCACTGTACAGGATTTCAATCTCCGTCGTGGGAAACTTCGATAGCGGCGTAAACCCTGCATTGCCAAAAGATACTTGAACGCCACCCTACCTATCTTCACCTAAACCACACCACTCGAACGTGGAGAGTTACAAGCTGACTTTCAAGCTGACCAGTTCACTGACAGCTCGCTCGCGTTACAGCAACTTTCTACAGCCTCCCAGCCCTATCGACTTTCTTTCCGAAAACTTTCAACAGGGAAATGTCTCGCGTTCAGACACCACACCCTCCGAGACGTCGCGTCATTTCCCTCGGAGTGTCACCTGAGACGGCGATAGAAATTCCCCCTTCGGGTCCAAACAACTCAAAACCCATTAACCCTCACGGCTGGCCTCGCACATTTGTCAGCGTTGCAGAGTCCCTTGGTCAGGCTGACTCGTCAAAAATGGCCTCCATAGACGGGGGATGGGTCTCCCGCCCTCAAAGTTCGCCGTGTCGCAAAGTGACCCGGTGACACCGTCCGTCAGAAGCGCGAAACGAACGTGTACGGCGGCTGCCGGCGTGTGTAAGTCCGCTCCGATAGCAGATGATAACCCGCGTTATACACGCGCGCGCGAGTTATGCGCCGACGAGCCCCGACAAAGGAGCCTCTCGAGCGTAAAGCGTGTCAGAGCGGTTGGGCTTGACATGCGAACATGATCCAAGAGAGCGAAACGCGTAGAAGTACGCGCACGCGGCGCGTGTGTGCGTCGAGAGACATGCTGGGTCAGGAGGAGAGTGCCACGTCGCTCGAGGGGGTGTCCGACGGCTGCTGGCTCGCGGGCGAAAGCGAGAGGGAAGAGGCAGGGTTGCCAGAGGTGGCCAGGGTTACGTGTAGCGGCCCAGCAGATTTATTGGATCCAGGGGGCCTTGCAAATCCGCCAGGATCAGCGTAACCAAAGAGCCGTGCCAGAGAAGGGTTGAAAGAAAGGCGAGACAAGCTTCGGGCAGGGAGGGAAAAGACGCGTCTGCTTGGCTGTAGGGCACGCTTTTTGGCGGATGAACGAGCGAGTGGGTGGCTCGATCGGGCTTCGACGAAAGGTGTTCATTCACAGATACGAGAGATACAATGGGTTGCGTGTCCGGGAGCAGTGGCGAGATGGGATACTCTGTACGAAAGGAGACCCCCGACTTAACAAATATAATTTAACGATGCCACGTTAAACACCGCGACTACCACTTTATGCGACTTTGTAAGCCACTTCGAACTATATTTTAGGACCACCGTTTTACCATCAAGCAACGACACGATAAGGTTCGAGACTGCACCCTCGATACCAAACAGCGTTTCAAGAACTCATCTCGACCGCGCGATCTCCCTTGGCCTCCTGGCAGGGTTTTTGCCGCTCTTTACACCCTACTTTTTGCCCGATGACTCTATGCTCAGCCATCTCTGTGCATCACCCACAAACGGTTCAAATTTCTCAGTGTCTTCCTAGCTTCTGGTTGCAGAGTGTAATCCTAGCAGTATTCGTTTCTCTTGTTCCCACCCGGCTGAGGAGTTTCTAAGCACGTTCCGTTGCACGTCCAGTTTCTTCGCGAACGGTATTTCCCCGGCACCTTTATTTCCATCCCGTATCTCACGGAGCACCTCGTGGTTTCGCGTGGTCCTCCCAGTATCATGGAATGGCCCGAAGGGTGGCGCGCTAGGTAGCTTCTAAAATGGGGTCCGAGGGGCGAGGGGTGTTTTTCATTCTCGAAGGAATTATTGCATACAATGGCCACCCTATTTGACCGGTGAATGGATGGACGACGCCCGGCCGGCGCAGCCTCTAGACGACGATGCTGAAGAGACATGGACGTAGATGAGCCAGGGGGTTGCGAGCTAGCCGGATATCCGGTTATCTGAATATCCGAGCGCCTCGTCCTGCTTGTCCGCCGCTCGTTCGCCCGAGTATCGACAAATGAATATCCGGTAACGTCTATCGAATAACGTGGATGTCCGTGTTATCCGTCTCACCTACACAGCACGTGCGCTGATACACCTGACGCTGTGAGCCGCGGCTTATCGTGCAAGTGCAGTGGCATTATTTGAGCTCCCTTTTAAAAAGCATCGGTAACCATTGTGTAAATTGAATGTAGAAAACCGTATGGAGCTAGATCTGTCAGAAATTCCGTCGCTATAAGGAATTATTCTGCCCTCGGACGTTTCATAATGGGACTGTTTGAATGGTTAGAATCAATAGTAGGTTACCTCAACGCAAACACTGAGGATTCTACCGAATAAAATCCCGCAGCCCCCCCCCCCCCCCCCTCGGTTCGTGACTCTTTTCCAGCGTCCACTGCTTTTTCCACGCCGAACGTGTAAGATGACGAGTAGCCATGAATCCAGATATTGCTGCGGCACGCTCGAGTGTGGAAGAGTGTCGCGCGAAATCAGGCTCCGTCCGAACGTGGAAACGTCCCCGTAAAAAACCGTGCAGTTAGCTCTGGCCAGCTCGGCGAACGAGCACGGGAAAGAAAAAAGGGAAAGAGCCACTTGGACTTTGCACGTCCGCCCCTGAGGATCCTCCCTGGCGTGTAGTACACCGACCCCCGACCTAATTTCCAGCCGTTCCCCTCCCCCCGCTTTGTCCTCTCGGGTTTAATCGGCCAGGAAAGTCCGGGGAATTTGTACAGGGCTGGCTGTCGTCGAGGCTGCCCCGAACCTCGGGGCTACCTATCGTGCACAGCATTATTTTGGGCCTCCGCCTCGGCCCGCGCTGCAAATTCTCCCCGCTTCGAACGCGACCGTCGCCGATGGCCCTGAATGACGATCGCGCGCGGTTATTTCGGCGCCGCGGCAGGAATTTGACACGGATTCCAAGAATCCGTGCAGCTCCATTGACGACTGCGATCGTGAATGAACGGCTGCCCCTGCCTGGAATTCGATTACCCTGCCACGATCGATCCCAATGCCAGGCGACGATGGCTTCCGCATATCCGTGCCTCCCGTCTCTCGATCCCTGGACATCGCGGCCAGACCCCGACGCTTCGCACGGCCGCTGTTAAAGTTTTCAAGCGGCCATTGCTGTTTTTATAAAGCGCGGCGAAACACGAGGAGTCGTAAAGCGTAACGAGACGGGGAAGGGAAACGGTCCGCTTTCCTCGCGGATGGATGTCGATACCTGGTGACCGGGTGAACCTTCTCTCCCCCTGTTAGAGCACGATAGAGGCGAGCGCCTTTACGGGGCTTAAATATAAGGTTTCGAAGAGACGGCGGCCCGCGGGAATTCATGGCCGGGCTACGTGATAAAGAGATGCTCGCGTTTTAATATTCCACCCCCCGATAAACGCGCATCTCCATAAAAATAGGAAAGAATACGGCTGATGTATGCCATATTATTCGCATATATCAAGATAAACGCGCTTCTCTCCAAGTATCTCGTCGGCTGGCTGCAGTTTCCCCGGCGAGGCGGGCGGGCGCTCGCCGTTTTCGGAACGAGATTTATATTGCCGCGGCTGCTTTAACGAGTCTCGCGGCCCACCCGAACGCATTAGCTCGGGGATTTAATGAGACGCGAATGAACGTTGCGCCGCGCTACGTTTCCCGTGAACAAAGTATCGTTTGCACTTTTGCCGGACACAGCCTCGTGGACAAATCGCTGTGGCAGGATTTGCTCCGCGACTTTCTGTATAGGATTTCGATTTGGGAGTCTCGCCGGTGTCGAGTTTGGCATCATTCGAATAAATTTCTATAATTTTTTATTCGAATAAATTTTATTCACAGAATGCCCAACTCTGCCCGGTGCATACGCGAAATCGGAGAGCGCAAGAATTGCGGCTCATTGTAACGCATGGATAATAATTGTTAATTGACAAATTGGTGCTAATATTTTGTTGGCAAAGCTGGTAGACGACTACGTACATTTTTGTGATACGTAATAAACTCTCTGTTAGTTGGTCCGAGAAGCTTATCTTCTCTGGTCTCGTCTTGAGCAGTCGAAAATTATTACGTTGCCTCTGTTGACCGCGTCGTCGAAAATTTCTCGACACATCGACGTGAAAATTTCATATTTAACGTAACACGGCCTGTCAGCTCGAAGTAACAGAACAGGCCGTCGCCGTCGCTTCATCCCCCTCGATTAAATCAGCCCCTTCCTGGTTGCGCACACGAGACGACCCCGGGTACAGCGAATTCGTGTGGTCGTCACCTGCGTGCACGCGTTCACGCGGAATAATCGCGCTGTCCGACGCGAGAATCCGCGCGAGACGGCCGGACGCGGCCGCGCGTTCTGTCCTCGCTATTATTAATTTCGGGCGACATACGAGACCGCATGCATTATTAAATTTTTTCCCCCCTGCTAGCCACGACGATTTCGGTATAAATTGTAGCGGTATTAATGGCTTCCGGTATTAATTAACCCGAATGCAGCTCGCAGTCGCGGTTAGATCGGGCTGAGAGAGTAATTCGGCGGCCGTTTAATTTCGTAAATTTATTTTCCTATCTACAATTAATTTAATCGCGCTACGAGTAATCCCCCTGCCCTCTGCCCTTCCCCCCTAAATCTCTCACTCCATCCCCCTCCAACCCTCTCGCCCCCCCCCCCCCCCGTGACCGCTGGAAATTGATAAATTCGGAGCTTCGTCAAGATAAATGGCGCCCCGCTACCAATTAGTTCTATTAATCAGACAGCACACGCGAGAGCTAGGCGCGATGGAGCTAAGGTGGTTGAAAGCTGCGGCTCGTAGGCGTTAGCAACATTCGAGCACTTTGCGCCCGGCTATCTATCACGTCCCACGTGGAACGGTTATCCGTGCACCAACATTTC
The DNA here is from genome assembly GCA_929108735.1 of Andrena dorsata. NCBI lineage: Eukaryota > Metazoa > Arthropoda > Insecta > Hymenoptera > Andrenidae > Andrena > Andrena dorsata. Next base: position 26,285,264 of record OV815489.1, read on the forward strand.
TTCCTTTCTTTCTCTATAAATATCCTCGCGCTTATAATCAACGCGTGCAGCGTGAATTATTCGCGGAAATCGTTAGTAGCGTAGCCCTTCACTTTAACAGAAAATAAAGAAACTTCTGGTGACATCGGGGGTGGTATATAAACGAACAATAGACCATTGCAAATTGGGCAGATCGCGCTGTCCGAATGGCATCTTCCTTCGAACACATTTTTTTGTTCATTTTTCCTACAGCATTTAGTGGTTCGATGATACAGACAACGATAACCCGTAAATGTTCCATTCGCCGCGGTATCAGTCACGTCTGGCACGTGCATTCGCAAGGATCGTGCGCGAACGTGAATTCCGAATGAGCCCGCGGATTTGCGGGGATCTGAAATATCAATGCACGCATTTTTTTCACGCGTTCGTAATGTCAGGCGGCGATTTAACGGCGTAACGAGCGTAACAGTAGCCCGTCTGCCCACGCGGTCAAGTTGTGGCCAGAAGCGTAACGATACATTCGGTGCGTGTCCTCCTCGAGGCGACACTTCCGCTGTGACGACGGTTGCCTCTCGTTAATTCCACGCCACCAGCATTTTACGGCCGCATTGTTCTCGGCCGGTTTTCTCCTTTACTTTTTTATACTTTTCTGGGAAAGTTTGCCCGGGTCTCTGCTGTGCCCGTGGAACCTGATAGCAGGAAATTAATGAAAGACTCGGGAGCACGTGAGGAATAATGTCCGAGATGTTTCGTGAGAAAGAACGGATGCTATCAGAAGCATCTAAATGTATTTGGTATCACGTAGACCCGGTACTATGTCCCCTGCGTCGAGTTATTTTTTAGTGAGCGGTATCAGAACTTCGCTACGAGATCCCGCGAGCTTATTGGCTTTCAGTTCTTCGATCAGCGAGCGTTTGGATAGAAAGCGGTAGCCTTGAGGAAAGTACTCAGGAACATCCAACGTTGCGTCAGGGATCTTTAACAAAAGTTTCGAGCCACAGTATCTATAGAGTTGTCTGCTCATCCAGCCGCGGATGACTCTAATTTCATGGAATTTAAGGTCCTCAGCCAGCGCATGGTTTCAGAGGCCCGTGCTTCCGAAAGGGTCTACGAGCCACTTCCAACTGGGAAGAAAAGCGTTCGTGAAATAAACTCGTGGATTTCATTTAAAGGAGTACGCTTTGCATTTTTAACGTCGGGCAGCCGGCAAGAAAACCCAAAGTTTACGAGCTTCCACGGGTCAGCTGCCTACGCGCTCCAGCTTGCCGCCGTGGGCGGAGGTGGGCTCCGTCGTTCGAGCCATCGAATAATAACGGATAATCCAGGCGCAGCGGATCTTTGTAATTTGAGTGCGTCGATCGTACGCTCGCGTTAGTCAAATAGACCGCGAGGCCCCCGACGTTATTCCGGTGCCGAAGTGCCGTTGGCGGCCAGTGAATCGACCAGAAGAAAGGCCTCGAGGGCACTCGATGGGTTTTCACGGGAGCGTGCCCATTTATACAGGCCTCTATCGATTCCTTGTCCGAGCGATATCTTCGGCGGGGCACAATTCAGTCCTCCCATCGAGGGGGAAAAAAGATGTTGGAAAACAGGCGGCCGTGCAATGTCATTTCGCCGTCTAGACGCCGGATTCGGAAAGTCCAACAAGTGGACAAACAAGTGCCCCGTCCTTCTCGCAATTCCTGCTCTGAAATTTGCATCGCTGCATTTTTCAAACGGGATCCACGGTCCACCCTTTACCTACGGAACGGAAATGCTGCACGGCTACCAGAACTTTTAACAGATACCATGTGCATACTCTGTGTATGGGAGAAGAAATACGAGCACCAGGGATATTAAAACGTTCACTGCGCTATCCGAGTTGGCTGATCACGATTAGCCACGTAATTGTGAAATTTTCGGCGGAATGAAGTTCATTGAAACGGGAACTTAATCAGTAGTAATTTTCATGAAAACTCGTATACGTGCTGGGCCACGTGTGATTACTTTAAACACTCTAAACAATTCTAAGAAATCCTCTCAGAAATTGCCGAATGAACACGTGGAAAAAAGTTGACGACGAAGGTGGGAGCGGAGAATTAAAGTCGTCTCTACGATTTAATCGTGACCGCCAGCCGTTTTGAGGCTGATTGGATGCTTTCTGTTCCTCGGTACCGTTACCGCTCGTCGAGTGTATAAAACACTTGTAGCGAGGAACACGAGGAGAGGCCAGAGACACGAACCGACACCGTCTGCTCCGATACCGCGAACAGGGGGCGAGGCAGGCCACGAGAAGATGGTCCTTTCCCGTTGAAACCTTTTGCACTCCAATTATTCCCGGATCCGCTCTCTCTTCGGTCGTATCCAATTTGCCTCGCGACGAGTGCATGCGCATCGAGCCGAGATGACTCTCTCTCTCTCTCTCTCTCTCTCTCTCTCTCTCTCTCTCTCTCTCTCTCTCTCTCTCTCTCTCTATCTCTCTTGGCGTTCTCGAGTGCCCTAACTCCCATCGAGATTCAAATGTATTCAAAATTTTCAATTTTCACCGTCCAAGATCGCTCGAGCTTCTCCACCGTTACATGATAGGTGCTTAATAATCGATCGACTGACTAATCAAGGGATGTATGATCGTTGATTCTAAACATATAGCTACAGATTTCATTTACCAAAAAGTGCCTCAGACCTTCCCAGAGAATCAGAGCCCCAGCAATGTAGAGTGAACTCGTTGAAACGGAATGAAATTCAAGGAACTCGATTGCTCATTCAATTTCACCGCCGAAAAGCCGTGTCCAAAGAATCCATTAAACACGGCGGGGATCAACAATCGGCCTGTTTTTACGGTGCAGCGGGGCTTAATAACAGCCCCGCGGGGCCTCGGGGATACATACGAAAACGTCCGATAAAAATTTATACCCGGAAACGTAATTTCGGGCATCGCGTGGCCAAGCTGCGGGGCGGCGGAGCGAGGGGGTGGGTTGATCAGGGCCGTGGCCGCTCGATGTTTTTCCCCGAGCTCTTGCCGGGTGACCCAGCCGTAAGCGCCGTCCCTGGACCACCCCAACTCGCCCGCCACCCTTGCTCGCTCGCTCGCTCGCTCGCCAGCTAGCGCGAGCCCTCCGCTCCCTCCGCCCGACTCGACTCGAGTCCGCTCGGCTCCTTCCTTCGTTCCCATGCGAATCAATAGTGCGTAGTCGCGGCGCCGTGGCTCGGTTTAGTGGGTGGTTGGCTCGTCCGCGAGGGGTGTCAAGGGGGGGGGGGGGTGTACGCGCGCGAGGGTAGAGAAACTCAGGAACGGGCGACGGACTGGGGCACCGGCCGAGGACGGCCGAGCGGCGCCGGAGCTCGCCGATCCGAGAACGACGTGGGGATTCGGCGATCGACGAACCTCCACGAGGGTGCACGCCTTCTCTCCCTCTTCCTTTCCCTCCTTTTCAACCCCCTGTCCACCTATTCTTTCCGCCGTTTCTTTCTTTATTCCTCGAACACGGTCGAGCCTTGCCGCGCGTACCTGGCTCCCCCCCCCCCCTCTCTCTCTCTCCGTCTATCCCGTCTTTTCCCTTTCCACGAGTCGTTTTTCACCGATCGGCCGGTTGTGTTTTCCCGTCCCTTTAATTTATCGTCCGCGGCTGTCTTTTTGCACAGTTGGACCGGGTTAGGTCACTGGATCGGATCGTGGGTTAAGAGGTTCCCCCTCCTTGGAGTCACGGAGCCACGGTTCACCCAATAGAGCCCGAGCATCCCCGTCGAGGGGATGGTGGGCCCGCGAAAGTGCATTGTCGAGCACGTTGAGTGTCGCCTTACAACGATGACGGTGAATGGGCTGGGGTAACGAACCGACCCTGGCTACCGTATTTCGATAATATTCGGTTACGTCGTCCCCTCGTCCAGCCGAATCGATATTATTCGCGCTGGAGATGTTGAATGTTTCTTTCGCGGAGATTCTTTAATTTGGGCAGGATACTCTCCCACTCGTTGTATGTAGTACTACCTCTAAGGCGACTGTTATAAAATTTAGTTATCATCGTGCACCTGCCCGTGTAACATTCACGGCACGATGGCAAGAGAAAGATTTGCCGTCGCATTATCTCGGCAGAAACCGTCCCGAGATTCGCGATGGTGCCACACGCGATGACTCCTAACGAAATCCGGAATACCTCCAGTTTTTTGCAGCGAAATCCGCGGTTCCAGACACGGCGTAACGTTGCGGAATAAGGAACAGCCGCGTCATATCCTAGAGAAGTGCATTACGCTCGGGCTGGAGCCCGCTGGAGTGTTCTCTTCGGCTGCGTGCAAACCGATCCCGGTGCCTTAACATTTTCCGCGTCTTGAACGCGCGCATCCCGAACTTTCTCTCGAGCAGCGTCTCGCGGGAAACGTCGCGGAAGCCTGCCAGTATAAATATACTCCACTTCGGTGCTGTCGCCCCGAAAAAATGTGAAATATCGCATTGCCCCGGATGCACCGTGTAGTCTGCTTACTGTCACGCGCTAGATTCCGCACTGTTGTTTAACATCTCTCGAACGATCCTTTCCTATACGGCGAGCCTTCCTCGCAGGAACATCCATGAACCCAATACTACGAAGATCTACGAGTTTCGGTAGCCAAGCGTGAAGTGAAAATAACGACCACTTGCACGAGGTTTCAGAAACTCTGTGACAAAACGATAGAGGTCTGCTAACCGCTAATCGCGCGATAAAACCGAAGCGAAATTTGTTCCAGCGTGTAACTATCTTCAATGAGCAGAGCCGCCAACAGACGTCGGTTCGTGTTCCGAAAACGAAGATCGTGTCTCGAATTTCGCCCGGCAACGTAATCCCCCGGAATAAGGAAAATCCGTGTTAAACCCTCGGCTCTCCCTTGCGCCGCGCGCTCCATCCCCCGGACAACGTGTCCCGGCAGCGAGCCCTCGGCCACGTCCCCGAAACACGCGCTTCCCGCAAAGCGGTTATCTCGCGGGTAGCCCTGGAAACAGGCGTGGGTCATTAAAGAGGGACGCGTGCACCGAGATACAAGGCGCGTTTCCGGCGGGGAACAGGTGAGAGGCGAGGGTTGGCAAGCAGGGTGGCTAGCCGAACCGCTGGCCCGTAAGTCGAACAGGGACGAACGGCTCGAGTCGAAAAGAAAGACTAGCAGGCGGTCGAAAGGGAGAGCGAGACGACCCGACCAATCCCTAAAGCGGCAGCCAACCCCCGGGCTAAGCCTGGCGAATTTCGTTTGGTCCGCGCAGGGGCGGCTGCGCCTGCGGAGGCACCGTGCACGAGGGTGGAGGGCAAGACTCGTGCAAGCTCGCGGGAAGGGAAACGGGCGGAAGGGCGCAGGGGCAAGAACCCTTCAGGGCGACGGCCGACGGCCGACCCATTGATACCTACTCGTCGACCTCCTCGCACACTGTCCTTCGCGCCCTTCGAACACCCTTTCTCTTTCGTTCCATCTTCGGCAACGACCGACGCTGTGTTCTATTTTAATAATGTCTGGCACACTGCCCCGCTAAATGTAGCGGCGGGGCCCTGTCATCACCCCTCCCGTCGTGAATCTTCCCTGCCCTCCAAGGAACGACGCCGACGCCTTTTGTCTCTTTCTTCGGCGACCCTGGGTCCTCCCTTTGCCTTTCGACTGGGGCGAGAGAGCTTCGCGGCTAGTGCCTGAATTTTGCAGGATATTTTAACGTATTATCGTCGGGTCACGGGGTGCTTCTGTGTTTTTCATTGTTTGTGAATTTGAATTTGATTAGAGGTTAGAGTGGGACGAAGGTACCAAAACAATTGGTATTCACAAACGCATCCCCGTTTTACGAATAACCTCCCTTTTGCGGGCAACCTAACCCACTTTCTTTTAAAGTTCGGGGCGCTATTGGCTTCCCTCTAGATTTATGGTCACTCATCCGATGCAGTTGTTCCTTCGTCAGGCTGGCGGAGCTTTTACGATATTCGTCGCGTAAAGCGCGGTCTAAGCGAGATCGCCGTGTTTCAACGCGATCCTCCAGTTTATGCCCGCGTAAAATTCCCCATTACGCTGGCCGTAAATCTGTTTAATTCGTGGCTGCATCCTAAACGCGTTCCCCGTGTGACGTGTCCTTCGATACGCTGACGGATTGCCGCGAATATACCACGAAACTAAGGATATTCACCGACGTGTATCTGTTGAATGTACATTGACAGGGGAACTTCGGTGATCGAGAATACGTGGACCGTGACTATCGATCAGGGCTCCATGCGCGATAGTACATTACCTACTGTCACCGAAACAACGTATCACAGGAATCGAGTTTTGGCGACAGGCAAGCTTATCAATTAGCAGCTTGCGTCACATCTTGAATCTCTATAAAATTTGGAAACTTGTTAGAAACCTCGCCACTTAGAGCATATAAACATGGAGGAAGCATGTAATAGGCAAAAATGTAAACGGCGATAGAAAGAGAAAGATATACAGGAGGGACACTCCCTCTCTCTCTAGCGCCAGGGGCGGATTATGTTTTAATTAGAAAGAGAGAGGGTGTCCCTCCTGTATATCTTTCTCTTTCTATCGCCGTCTACATATTTGCCTATTGCATGCTTCCTCCATGTTTATATGCTCTAAGCCTCGCCATTTTTGTGCAACGGCTACGTCAGTGATAATCACACTCCCAAGGCAATTGAATGATTTCCCCAGATTTGCAGCGGGCTTCTCCAGGAATTATTAAAAAGGTCGGGCATTTAGAATTCCAGCGGTGGTAGAAATTTAGCGATGAACCCCAGAGGTATTGTTTCTCCGCGGGCGAAAAGAAAGGAACGAGACCTCTGGTATTATCGCATCGGTGCGGCGATGCAAATCTGGCGACGCAATTCCCACGTTTGTGATTCCGGAACGGGCGTTCCGACGCACGCGTCGCGGCGCCGCGACGTGCCAAGGATGCGGAAAGCACCCGCGCGCATTGGGAAAACGAGAAAAAGTTTAAAGGAATCATTGGAAGCCGGGCTATGCGGGACTCCATCCGCCTAAGGATTTCTCTGCCCCTGGAGGATCCTTTTTCCGGCGAACTTCGCAGTCCTTGCCTCGCGAAATTACCGTTAGTCGTGTGAAGTATTCTCTCTTCTCTCTTGTCTGTTGAGTTTAAAGTTCGCTTGCAGGCGACTTCTTTGACCAGTTCGCTCGTGTGACTCCACGGATAATTGAAACATGCCGGTTCGATGGGTCAGAAAGCCGAGAATCAATCTCATTTGTCATCTTGAATAAATTTGTAATTAATATTGTGTATAGTAGTTAGTAAATCTGTCTTGTTTTACTTAGTGGTGCCACTTAAGCAACGATGCAAGTGTCGACAGAGGGAGGTGCAAAGCTATTTTCGGCGTTGATCAATTAATAAATTATGTGGGTATTGGGGTGAAAGAACCCTTGTTAGGCGGACCGTAAATTTCAGGACAACATCCCTGCCTTATTAGGTTGCTCGCCTACGGAAAGAGCCTTCCTCGGTATATAAAGTCCGACCCCATGTAACTTCGAAGAATCAAATTTTTTCCGAAGGGGAAGCGAAATTACCGCTGAAATAAAGATTCAACGAGGCGCGGAATGAAGTTTCTTCTTTATGTATCTTTCATTTAATATATCCCGCTTATTTACATATAACGAAGGAATCCGTTCCTCCTAAAAGTATTAATTGAATCCTTGAAATTGTTCAAATTATAGTTGATTGCGTGAATATCTCCTTCTGTCCTTCATTTATTTCTTCTCACTCGGCAGGGGATAGTTTCTCAGCTCCTCTAGAGGCCTCTGCTTGAAAATGCAATCTCATATTATTTCGCTAATTCACATTCTTCGCCGTATTTTAATGGATATATTGTGTATTTTTAATTCAAGACTTGCCGGTTCATTAACTCTTGAGGGATCCCTTTTCCGCGTACGGCTCGTACCTTTCAGCCTCATCGGCAACCCTTTTCTAATGAACCATAAATTTCAGGTTAACGTTCTTCGGGCTACCGCATCCTCTCTTTAACGGATCAATTACTTTCACATTCCAGAAGCTCTGAACTATACGTCTTACGTTATTTATTTCTCTCATGCTCAAACGCACACGTCCTCGCAAAATACAATTCAAAATTCCTTGAAAAAGAGTGGCAAATAAAATGCACGTTACAATTGAAGTAGCAGAAATGAAAAAGGTTGGATCCAGAAATGAAGGAGCTGATCTGGATAGATCCGAGACGATTAGAAATTGGCAAAGAAGCGTGGCCTTTGAACCTCGGGTCCAGTAACCCCCGGCCAGACTAATAAGACCGATCGATTTACATATTCTGTCGGTCACTGCACCACGATTCCGTCCGGATACTTGGTTCTAAAAGCATTATTTCCGCGTAGGGTTGAAAGGGGGCACAGAAACGTTGCAGAATTAACATAGTCGATTCATCGAGCCCGTCCCGAGACTGTCCCACTTTCATTATCCGCGATCCCTGCACACCGGAGGCTATATTTCGGCAAGCTCTGGAATATCATATTCATACGGAGAAGAGAATTCGTATCGGGGAACGATCCTCGTTTCCTCTCGGGGAACGCTTCCATCTTTGCCCGATTGCCGCAGACGGAATTCCGGTCGACCGCCCCCGACTTCTGCCTCCTTAATAGTTTTATTATTTTAATGACTCGTCTGGCAAGATGCCTCGTCTCTGCCGTTTCCTCTCTGACTCTGCCCCCTCTCCGCGCTGAAATTTGATTTGGGGATCCTTCTCGCTGGGCGAACCGGTGCCACCAACGGTGAAACGTTCCTCTTCCTGTCGTTTTCATATGTTCATGGCCCGATTCTCTTCCTCCGCGCGCTTTACGCGCGGGACTGCATCGATACTGTCGACGAACGGTCGACGATGATCGTTTCCTTTCAATGGACCCCCTGGCAAGCTGCCTTATCTATGCGCTACCCACGATCACCCACCCTTTATGAATTTGATTTAAAGTCGTCCCGCTCGCGCCACCACTGGTTGCGACGTTCCCTCTCTGATTTGCCTCCCTCCATTCTACCATTCTTCCGATGGCTGATTAAAGTGTTTAAATAGGGTGAAAAGTGTGGGGAGCCAATTGCGCGAGGTAGATTGACAAAGACTTATGCCAGGAAGTTGACTATCCATCGGGATGGACAAAGATAAATGGTTAGGTTCGTACACCTAGGACCGTAAAAAGAGGGGACATTTTATGAATTTTTTTACCTGCAAGTAATTTTGTTGGTCAAAAATCGTAATATGCACTTGAAAGCTTATAATTTAAAGAATATTTTCCAAAAGAATAACGTCGCGTAGCTGCTGTTGAACAAAGCATTTAAAAATATCTTCTCTGGGTGTTATCTTAAAGAAAAAAGAAAAATGTTCCTTAAAACAGGTAAAAGAAACTCTTTTAAAAATTTTCATTTTTAAAAGATATATTAGTGTTTGAACTTTAATTCCTACCCGTAATGCAATTTCTGTGACAAATTTCATCAGTTTTTAATGATTAAAACCAACCTGTGGCAATTACAAAAAATCCATATAATAAAGACTAGGATGTGAGAAATGATCGTGCCAAGTTTCATTCAAATCTGTACAGTAGTTTTTGAAATATCATTCGCATCGATTTGAAAACCGCAATTCCGAGAAAACAGCGTTTAAAGTTTAAGATAGAGGTTAAAGTGAGATCTTTTTTTTTTAATTTACAGAAAATCGTCGAATCTGGATCCATAGAATTGACCTTCCTTTAATGTAGTTTCTGCGGATTCTTTATTGGAAAATCAATTGTTTCGACCATTCTAGGTGTAGGGTAGATGCACCATTTGTGGCCACTTTAAGGATTTCAGTGACTTTCATCGTAATTATCTTTAAAATTGTACTTCAAATCAGGAAACTAGAAGCTTTACTAAATTTTACACTATCTTTACTATTAATATCTAAGTTACCATTAACTAAGGAAATCGTTAAAGAATTAAGAAAATTAAAAAATATAAGAAATCCATTTTTCATCGTTTGTGGTCACTTGCCAGTTTTCGCGAAAACAATAAATGTAACCTTATATTTCTGGTGGTATACTAAACAAAATATTTACGGTTTGAAATTCTACACATAATTATGTGTCTGCAAGCAATTTCGAGCTAAAAAAACGCGATAATTATGCACATGGCCAAAAACGGTACATCTACCCTACGTAACCCCTTAAAAAGATTGAAATTTTAAGCAAAATTTACGAGAGGAGAGGTTTACAAGTTGGTGCTCCATTGACCGAAAATCTCCCCGTACTTCCTACTATTTAATCACATATCCGATACTTCATAGGGCCGGGGAGCACACTGATTATTATCCAGCAACTCCTGTCAAAGTACACACAACAGGGACACAGCAAAAGAACTCCGTTACCCCGCTAATCGTTAAGCATTTGCTTCTGTTTAACGCTCTGAACGGTCGTTTATTTGTTCGTGTCGTTTAATCGGATTTATCGATATTACACGCAATCCTCTTTCCGCTTGCATTGAATAAAACACACATGGACCCCGCGGAGACTGTCAAAGTCCCCTCTCGACGCGGCAGAAGGCTCGAATTGTTCGCGAACGTTTCACCCCTCTCTTTCGTGTCGAAGTCTCTTTCAACCGTACGGAATATGTACAGAATACAATGTGACAGTCGTGCCGCGAGGGTAAACGAATCACAGTGAAAAGGGACAGCGGGTTTTTTTTTCTTTCTCGCGCGAACGTAAGCAATTTGCTAAGGTTCGTATTGGTCCTTTGTTTGGAGGCGGTGGTCTTCTCGCTACGTTTAATTGGTACGTCGAGCGATCCTCGTGGCAGCCTGGCGTCGAGATAGCCACGGACGAAGTTCCGATCCGCGCGATGCTTTTTCTTAGCGGGTGCACTCTCGCTGGTCGTGCCAATTATCGACCGATACCACTCGAGCCGCGATCGTTCGGCGCGTTTTTGCCAAACGGTGCTCCGATGCCCTCTACTCGGGACTCGCCCGTGCAATATGCCGGTTTTTGCCAGGACTTCCGTGGAACATCCGCGATACACCGGTAATTAAATGATTATAGCCGGTTAAATTCCTCCTCCGGGCTTCTCGAGCACTCTTGGCCCTTCGGGCAGAACGAAACTTTCCGGGGTGGCGAGGAAGGTTGAGGGCGACTTTGCAACAGAATGGATTCCCGTTTTAACAAGTTGATCGGTGTTAACGAGTTTTAGTAAATTTCGTACCACGGCAATAATAATACTAGTTGAAATTTGGGAACGGCCGAGGTATCGCGGTGGACGAATAGTGTACGAAGAGTTTATTAAATGCGACAGGGAGGAATTAATTACAGTGGAGCTGAATTATGAATCAGTACCTGTATTCGAGTGCTTTCAAAGTTTTATCGCTGTTGCGCCGTGAAGTGAACTCGGTTGATACGAAATGTCTGGTTTGGTTATTTATCTATTTCCTAGTAATCCCTGCATTTTCGCGGGCGTTCGGTTTATCTCGCGTACAAAATAGATCCTCTTCAAAAAAAAAAGCGTTGTTGGAAATTTCGCAATATTCCGCGGGATTGTTTGATCAGGGGATCCGAGGGATCTCTGGTGAATTGCCGCGAATTAATTTTCATCGCGATAGCTCGCGTTGCTGGCAGATTACGCGGCCTCAATCGTGTAATTCAAATTCCCTATGGAACGGCGGGCTGAATAAAAATTGAAAAACCGAGAAGAACCGAACGCATTGCCTTAATTTGAATCGCGTATCACTGTCAAACCGCGGAGCGTATTTCCCGATGTTAAAACAGCGTCATGCGCTCTAAATGAAAGTCATCTCGGTGATTCAGTTTGTGGAAATTAGAGGAAAGGAATCCGAATTGGAAATAGCAAGTATGCATCACTTGCAGTGACTCGTCTAAAATTATGGATGTAAAAAATGTATCTACTCCCATATTTTTCTCGATTCTCTTCTCATTCGCAAATACAGGTCTGTTAATCATAGTTCCTCTATATCACCTAACCACTTTATTAAAAACGAAGAAGCGATACACCCCTAAAAAAAAAGAACCAGCAATCGTTTTGTCGTCTATCCGTCATCGTTCCCTGGAACGTCAATAATTGCGGGACAGACGGCAGAGAGGGCGATGGGGCGGAGGCTCGAGGTAGGATGACGCAGTGGCGGATGATAAAATTGCATTTTTGGATTTTTCCTTCCATCTTGTTTTCGCCAACCCCCTTTCTCACCCTCTTCCACCCTTCCGCCCTCTCTCTCTCTCTCTCTCTCTCTCGCTCTCTCTCTCTCTCTCTTGTCAGCCAGATTACGTGCACTCGCGCACCTGTACCCGGAGAAATCAATAACCGCGAAAATTTCCATCGTTCCGGGCCATTTGAGCCGTAGATTGTGCGAGTCCGCGGGATTCCAGTTCGATTTTCCGCATGGCCGTGCTTACGGCGGAATTTTTTCGGCGCAGGGGCCTCCTCGCGGAGAGGGCGTGGAACGCATGGAGAAGTAGCAGGCGAACGGTAATCCTTTAGGAAGGAGGCCGAGGGAGCAGGAGTCGCGGAAAAGCGGCTCCCTGCTCCCCAGTAAGGACGATCCTCCTCTCCCTTTCTCCCCTTGGACGCTCGCCCGTTTCTTGCGTGCGCGTTTTTCGCGTCACGCTGCTTGAACGTGGCTCCCGTGGTCGGCCGAGTATGTGCAGGATTTCTTGCGTGGAAACGCGGATAGAGAGGCCGAATTGCTCTGCCCGCTGCACGATAGAAGGATAGCGGAAGCGGTAATTGGGCTAGCCGAGGAACAAATGAGAGGTTTGCTCGCGCACCGCGGCAAATTTGTTTAGCGAAACTTTTCGTCGATTAACGAGCATCGCTGCTTCTGCTTCCGCCGTGTATAGTAGCTTTTTGGTGGTCCTCGAGGTTCTGCGAGCGATGCCATTTCGAGCTTTTAGGTGTACGTGCAATAAGATTAGCCGGATACTACCGCAGAGAAATTAAATCCCTTTAGGCTGTTGCGAGCGACAAATGTCATGAACGATTCCTCCGTGGTAGATCGCGCTGGTTTCCAGTTTCCACCGTGCTGAGATCTTCGCTGACTCTCTCGAGCCCAGTGCACGTCCGCGACGAAAACGATCGCCGGTATTTCGCCAAGGCTACCGAGCCTCGTTCTTCAAAGCCCGGTTCGCCTCTTTGCTCGTACCGCGAGTCGATGAACATTAATCTGCAGAGAAAACATTTTTTCCGCCGTTATCGGGTTTTCCATGCGAACTGGTTAAACACAGAGCTCGCGTATAGGGACGAGGCTGGGCGGAAATAGTTCACTGGACTTTACGAAAAAAAAAATAAAAAAAATACCGCGTAGACAATGGATCCGCTCGTGGATCGATAAACGGCGAAGACGCTTGATCCACGCTGTCGCGGATTAAAATCCCCCCTCGCCTGTCGACAGGCAAACGAACGAATGGCCGAACAATATGTAGTGAAACCGGATAGTTGGCCGAAATGTATTTACACGAGGTTCCCGCGTCTGCTACAGCGTAAAGCCGCGATTGCCCGCATTAAATCGAGAGCGCGTCGCGGGCAGAGGGTGTGGTTCGGCGGATTTTTGCACGCCGGGGACAATGCTCTCGCGATACAGGATCTATTGACCATCTCGTTTCAATTTTCCGCGCTCGAATCAATCCGAGCAAAGATACTCGGTAACCAAATCTAGCCATTTCGAGAGTAACGCGTGCCCCCTACCCAATCACGTTACTATTCCGCCTGCGAATTCCTCCCTCCGTTCATCTCCTTTAGCGTTAGGATTGCAAGAACGAATCTTATAGTCGGACGAAAATCAATTGGTCACTGGAGGCTACTAGCTATGATACTCTCCGCCACAATGTTTGACTACACCCCCCCAGGGCTTGAAGCTTGTTTCATGGCTGATCATTCCCCTGGAGCGTGTCTTCAAGCCGGGAACTGACGATCTCGGTGTATCTTAGCCGGCTCACCATTGCTGAAACTCTGTAAGTGGTTCTGAGAGCCTTCTGTGAGTGTGGTAGCCTCTCTGTTCCTCCGTGACAGCGCAACGATTCTCTGATTGGCACGAAAATACAAACGTTTGCACCCCTTTCGTCGATCATTTCTGCATGCGGTATGTTAGATACACCCTGTCCAGTGTCCATCTGTTGAACAAAATTCTGTAAGTGTCGTCGCGTCAGACAATAGTCTTATTCGCCACGGACGCGACGCAACGAAAGGGTTTCCACGTTGATGCCCAAAAGCTGTGTGAAAAGCGACCCCAGGCCCTCGACCTCTGGCACTCAAGTGTGCCACTGTCTTCAATCCCTAACCCTTCCGCCCGCGATGCTTCTTTCAACCCCCGTTTCTAGCCATCCCCCATCTTCCTCCATGCAGAGCAGCGTCCCTGTCCCTTCCCCTGCGCTTTTTCATCGGCGCATCCTGGCGTATCCTCGCGTGGCCCGCTTCGTTTTCCAGCGGCGTGCACACGCAACCAACCCCCCGTTGCCTGGTATCGTCGTCTCCCGTTTTCTCGGTGTTCTGCCGCTGAATGAACGGCCACGAGGAGCGAGCAGAGAGAGGGGGTGAGGGCTGGGGGACAGAGTCGGTGGAAAATAGTCACGTTGCGGTTAATTTCGAGCCACGTTCTCTCTATCTGTTCTACACGGCGCGCACGCCCCTCCTCCCTCTCTCGCTCCAGCTGCTTTGTCGTTCTCTCGTCTCTCTCTTTCTGGGCATTCTCTTCCCCCCTGCCCCGCGTACTCTGCACGCGTTCCTTTGGCCCTTCTCGTCTCCCTTTTCCTCCCCTTTTGCTGCCAGCGTTGCTCCTCCTCCCGTTTCCTTTTTTTTTATCTTTTCCTTTCATTTTCGTATCTCCACGCCGCGTCTGTCTCCTCGTGATTTAATGGCCGGAAGCGTAATTACTTATGCCGACGTGCGGCAGATAGGAGGCCGCGCGCACGTTCATTCAGAGGAACAGAGGGGGGGGGGGGCGAGCATCGGGAGAGAGGAAGAGAGGAATCGTTCGCGACCGTTTGTCTACGCGCGAGCACGCGCGAGAAGATGGGTACGCGCGGAATCGGAGCAGAAAGGCCCATTGTCGGCTCGGCGAGGACTCCAACCGATCGATTATCGCTCGAATCGAGTCCTGGCATGTGCGTCGGGATAAAGCATCGTCCCGGGACAATGGACAAACAGGGCGACGCCCGGGAGAAGGCGAGGAGGGCCGCCTCGCCGCTATCTTAAGGAAAATTAATACGTCGGCGCGCCACGGCAAGTCGCGGATGAAATTATCATCGACGAGCATCGAAAATCCCTCCCCTGATTGTCCCACGATTCGATCCGCCCGAATGCGTGACAGTCTAATCGCTATTTCGACGATTTTCCAGCGTTAGACACGCGATGCGGGACAAAGCCTGCTTATAGGGTGCACTGAGCTTGCTTCGTGGATCTTGCTGCATATCACCGATTTAATTTTCCGTTCCTACGTCCTCTTGTTCATATTTCAGGGTTTGGAGTGTTCCTCGTGCAGGGAATCCTTGGATTTTCAGAGAGACACTGACAGAGGCTTCCTATTAAAAAATAATTAGACCATCTAATTATATTTTGAATATTTCTCCTTCTAGAGAACCATGCGTGGATCGATAACGCAGTCTAACGCGTAGCTCGAGTTTTGTTGTTAAGGTGTACTGTGTTATTCTGATCGGTATTCTATCTTTTATATTTCATATTATTATATTAAATACAAGTCCAGTTCAATTCAAAGAAGTGTAATTCATTGAAACGACAAAGACAGTGATTGATTGGACAATAGATTTCCAAGACTTCCTAGTGCAGGTGGTTTCATTTTGAGGAAGCGTATCATCGAGATTGAAGGCAACTAGTACAGATGGGGAAGAGTATTTTAGCCTTTTGAAATCTTGAACGCGATGTCGATCGACCAGTTTCATTGTGGAAAAAGTGACGGAGCATTCTGCTCCCTTTATTCTGATTGTAGTTATCTGGTTCGTATTTGAAGCCAGACTGATGATACGAACGCTGAAGATAAGTCTGTCGCTCGCTGGCCGTGTTTTTCGATGCGTTGATGTTTACTCGAATGGACACGGAGTAATTTAGAAGAGAGCTGTTTCATTTGTGTGTGATTGCTGGTTTTGTAAAATACGTCAGGGATAGTTGGATATCGGCACGTCTCTTAACTCGGCAAGCTGTCATTTTCCTAATTTCAGTTCGCGTAATTAAAATGCACTCTCTGGTGCCCGCCCGCCTGAAGAACATTAAATAATGTTTAATCACATCGCGACTGCACCGTAATCCCGAGTCGCTAGTGCAAATCGAATTCGAAGCGAGTGAATCCCGTGCGGTCGGGAAACCAACTGGAAATTACATCGAATTAGCATATACAACTTGAAATTTCTAGTTCTTCTATACAGACACATCGCGGTTTCGAGGTAAACCTGTCGGGTTGCAAATTCGATTACGTGATTACATTCGGGGGCTGTTATATGGGGAATAGATGAAGTACAGTTACTCGGTTAATGCGTCAAATATGTATTAAATATAGATGCATTAAATCAGGCGTGCACAGCTGAATGCTCGCCGGGCAAAATTTTTTGGGCGCGTGCGGAGAGAGCATCGAAAATCACTGAGCCACGCCTTCATGAACAACCGTGAGTGCCGTGGTGGGGAGTGTTCGTAAGTGAAGTGTGCCGCTGAACGTCAGCAACACACCTTACAATTTACACGCATACTACAACAGCTATTGGCCACAGGGTGGGGGAACTGCTCACGGCGTCGCTCTTCGCTTTGCTCACGAGCAATCGAGAGCGCTCTTGCCCGCCACAGCCTTGCTGTGCAGGCCTGCATTAAATAATGAAGGCCGTTTCAATTGAGGAACACATCGTTCTAATTCTAATTAATTTCAGAGCTAGTATTTTACACTGCAGAATCTGTGTTTCCGTCTAAACTTAGCCAATCCGTTTTTGCAATTAATCGATATTGGTCGAAACACAGAGAATAGTAGGTTGATCCTTCTCTACCGTTCACCAGTGCAATGTCCCCTATGAAGCATTTCAACGATCCATAATTATCAATTATCGGTTACCCACCGACCAAGGACAAGCATTTTCATTTCCTCCTCCACGGTATCTCAATAATTCATTGACGAGAGAACCCTTGGATTCTATCTAAAATTGATACTTTGAAAACGAAAGGAAACTGAATCAGAGCGAGCCTCGCAAATGTGACTCGTTCAGCGCGCAAAGGACTATCGTCGCGAGCCTCGCAAATGTGACTCGTTCAGCGCGCAAAGGACTATCGTCGCGAGCCTTCGACTACATAAAGGTCGCATCATCGTTAAAGACACTCCCGTGCTTCAGCGCGCTCGCGCGGAATCGCGGGGAATGTCCACTTGAATTGGAAGCTTTTCAACTGGAAGCGCGGATGCGTAATAATTTATTTCCCAGTTAAGATAGCGTCCCGCCGCTCTGACACTCGACAATGGGAACCGAGTCGGATCGTTCGTTAATCGCGCGGACTCCAGGAGGACCGTTATCGGCCGTTGTCCGCTGTCAAATTTGCGAACGACATCGGACTCCGTCTTTATTACGATTTTGTCAGAGCGACCGTCGGCTTTTGTAATTCGGCCAGCCCCGGCCCCGGCTATATTTACTCCACGTCGATAACCGACGGGGTAATGGAAACGGGGGAAATTGCCGGGGAACGAATTTATTCGACAAATTGATGGAACCGAACCCGATGGTTATTCCAGCGTCCATTTCGCGTTCCGCCGTTCCTCGCCGCGGCAATGCGATGGCCAGACCGAGCGCTCCCCGCCCGTTTCCGCGTGTATCTTCGCGTTTGACAAACGAACGAGCCCTTTCTGCTTGTAATTTCCCCTGGAAGCTGGAAAAACCGCCGATACTTGGCCCTGATGTAAACACAAGCATTTGCATTGGCCGCGAGCGTTGCGAGCGGCTACGCGCGCGGTGCCTCCCGCGGGATAAACCTATCGATCCTGTGAAAAATTTCGTCGAACCGACGGGAGGAGGCCAGCTGGACGAGGCTTTGAATCCAGACGGCGCTGGCAAGACTGCAAATCCTGCGCGGGCGAAAAAAGCGGAACGCTCGCCTGGGAAAATACGCTGTCGGTAGAAGTATAAAGGGAGCTTCATTACGCGGGACTTGAGAGAGATTTATCGAATTACCAGGCTCCCGATGACAGACTGGAATCTCGGGTATTTTACGAACGTCGGGTGGGGGAGCACTCTGGTAGGAAAACATGACATGATTCGCTCTGTCGCCGAAATCTCTGCGACACGGAGCGTAGGCTAAAAGACAAGGCGACTAAGGCAACTTTTAAAAGTTACTTGCCCGTACGGATCGTCGTTGAAAACTTGGTGTCGTTGGAACAGCACGAGGAGGAATTCACGAGGAGGATCTCTTGAAATCCAACCGAGCATCGGGAGAAACCGTGGCAGTTCTGGCTCCCTCGTCGCCGGTCCCCAGTGGGAGGAAATTTTCGATCAACCACCTGGGTTAACGTTGATTCGAGCTACTAGGCGGGGTGGTAGAATGGGGAGCAGGGGGTGGAGGGTACGTTAAGCTGGGTTTATAAGCCGCGGGTGGTTTGATCGCGCAGCCCGCTTTTATGTTTCGTGTCCCTTATTCCCGAACAATGACGCGGAGAGGCTCTTTTTCCGGGCGTAACTGCAGCGAGTCGCGTTTTAGAAACGACGATAATGATATCAATTATGGTGCTTCCTGGCGTCCCGAAAGGAACGAAGGCACGTTTGTACGAGGCGGAGGACATTTTCGCGGGTAGTCACGGGAGGGTAGAACGAGAGGGTGGACGGTACCCTCGGAGCCTTCGTAATTTCGACCCTCTATTTTTCTCGTCCTCTCGTTATTTTCCGCTGGTTGGTCCTCTCTTAAAATATTTTGTTTTCCGGCAGAGCGCGACAGCATGTTCGCGCGAAAAATCTCGGCGACGGATGGGCTCGTTCACTTTGACCGAGGCGTTTCATTATTTTAACGAGAACAGGGTATTCCGTGACGCGGCTGGGATGATTTTCGCTCTTACGGCTCGGGATCACTCTGTTTAACCTCGCCTCACCGTGATCTAGCTCTCCGTCCGTTGCTCGTCGTGGATTTTGAAGAATCGAGAAAATGCGAACTTTCAATCCAAGCTTTCATTCTTATGGAACGAAATAAGAACCTTCAGGTGATGGCATTTTGGAGAATTTATATTTAATACACTTGCCATGAAAATTATTTATAATATACATAAAACCAAAATTAAATTTTGGGAAGACCAAAATGGTATTGTACTGTAAAATTACCTCCATTATATGCAACTGCAAGGCCAGTTAGAAGGTAAAAATGTAACTACATGATGGACACACTACCATCTTACATTCCACCAACTCAGCACGAATATTTTAAAACCCTTAAAATATCAGAAACTGAAAATTTTGTTGTCGAAGAATTTTTGTGTTCATAAAATTCGTTATTTTTTGTTATGATAACTCACCGATTAGGATATATACTATTGATTTTTAAAGTGGTGTAAGTCATTCAAAGGTTTAAAACCGTCCTCCGACAACTTGGCGAAGCAACATAGTTCGTGTTCTAAACTTGTCACGAAATTTGTCGGTATTACGAGGTCTTTTAATTGCGGGAGCCGTGTGCGCATTTAAATAGATCCCCGAGGAAAATCTCAGGCTCGCCGCCTGGTTCCGTGGATCACCCCGGATTCGACTGTTTTTGTTCCCCCTTTCCTTGCTCTTTGACGTAACTTCCGCCGCGAGGAGAATAATCGATAAATCTCCACGAGATTGTTCGGACGTGTCTTTCACTCAGCGAGAAGTTAAGCCCGATGGAACGCCGGGAAAATAATTTCATTATCCTGATAACGGATCTTTGAATATTGGGGAACTCTTGATTACTTCCACCGTTCAATTCTCATTTCGCTGAGTTGATAAAGTTAACGATGACGGGGAAACTAGGTCGTAACGATCATTCGTTTTTTTTTTTCTCTCCCACTCTTGCATCGCGTTCTATCAGCGATTCTATCGCTACAGCATGAGAGAAGGAGAGGGAGAGGGTACTGTTTCCACGTACATTGAATTTCTACGACACGGTCCCTGTTCTGTACGATTTTTGCTCGATTCGGTTTTACAATTTCACCGGCAGATTTGATCTACGCTTTTGTACGAAGTAATCTATGGTGATTACCAGTAACTCGTTCCGCTCGGGCTGTTGTCGTTTTGAAAATATACCGTGATCGCTGTAACCTGCGAAATTCAAGCTTTAGACACGATTTCGCCATTTAACCAGAGTATCGCTTCACTAAATTTGTCGAAATTAGTGTTCAGAGTTTAAATTTACCGCTTTCTTTCGAACTTGTATTTTATCCCAGCGTTCATTTTCCGCTCCCGGTAACCGCCAATGCCGGCGCTTAACGAAACCCTTGATACCTGGTCGCGTTCGATCAGAACAATCACACCCGGTCCCAAGGAGCACCCATCAAACTTTCACCATTCGATCTCACCGAAAAACACGCGTTACCACTCAGAGGTTTGATTAAAAATTCACGTGGCAAACCCGTATGTTTCCGCGTGCAAAGATGCCGCCGCGCCACCGCGCGGCCCCTCGTGCCCCGTTCCCTCGTTCGCCCTTATCGCTCTTAGACATCTTATTCCCTAAACACACGGACCTAATATGTATTTTTAATCAGTGCTCGGAATCGCGTTCCTCTCTACCGCCCCCTCCCGTGGCGCGGTTCGCTCTCCTTCCATCCCACTTGCCAGGGATCCTATTCCCCGGGGAGGAATTCGCAGCGCTGGGACTTCCGAGCGAAATTCGATATTCGCAATTTCGTCCGACTGTCACCAGAATCGAGAGGGAAAGACTCGTTTGTTTTCCTCCGACTCTGGCCTCCGCCGTTCCCAACCTCCCCTCCCATCTCACGACTTTCTTTTTCTCGCCTCGATTGAAAGAAGCCCGCTTCCGTTCCCGCGAGTTCCGTCGCGAGCTTCCCTTTTTTGCACTCACCTGCACGCTGCTGCTGTCGGTGAAAGTGCCACGAAACCCGTGGGGGGGATTCCTCCTTCGGAAAATAGTTTGAATTCTTGCACCCCCGATTGAGGGTTGAATCTTCGTTTAGTCCTCGAACTGTCTCGAAATTGAATATCTTAAGAATCATCCCTATTACGTTATACCAGCGATCTGGAGAAGAGGGGTAGGAAGTTCGCTGATCTTCTCGAATTTATCATAACAGATTCCCAGCGGCTGGCGTTGATTCAACTTAATATGGAATTTACGAGGAACAGAACCGTCCGTACGTGCGCTGCGATTTTTCCTCAGACTCCGTCGATACTGAGAACGGCGGGTCACTAATCGACAAACGGGTGGACAGGGCCGAGTCTGGCTTTAATTAAAGTTCGTTTAGAGCGAGCCGAATTAATTCGACGGGAAATTGAATCGAACCGTCGGACATTAAACAAATCGCAGCGGCCCCGCAGCAGCCTCCCCCGTTAATTAGAGGACCGTTCCGTGGAGTTTTTAAGACGCTGTCCCCCCCCCCCCCCCCCGTCCTCTCTTGTTTTCCCGTGGCTGTTGGCTCTGCTCGCCGGCACGCCCACGCGGTACTGTTATTTGGCGGGTGGAAACGATGCATTGTGATTTCTTGTCACGCCACTTCAAGGCTCCTCTCTCTGCGCAGTGGGAACATATGCCGCGGAAGAACAAAGGGCGGTTTTCACGGTCAAGGTCGCGCGTCGCCGCGACGCATCAGCATGTGGAGCGCGCGGGAGGTGCCTCTTTATTCATTTACCGATTCCACGTTCCAGCTGCGTTCCGCCGCTCGTTCCCTCGATTTTTCCTTTCGATGTACTCCAACAAGACCCTCCTCTCGCGCTCGCGAGCCACGCTCTGCCTTCTTCTCTCGTCGTTTTTCGTCGTTTCGCTCGAGTCGCCCTGAGTGCCCCGGCCTTGAGGCTTTAATAGGCCGCGCAGGAAAAATCTCGGCGGATCGAGCGAGCTTAAATACGCCTCGGCAGTGTCTCGCCAATTACATATTAAACTCTCGATATACCCTGACGAGGTATTATTTTGTTCGAGGGGCCTGGGATTTTAGCTGGGACGATTTAATGGGTAATCGATGGGAGTACGGTTTCGGGGACAGGCAGAGCCGGGATAAACGGCAAGAAGTTCCTTCTGTCCCTTTCGATTGATACGTCTGAAGAGATTACAAGGGGGGAAAATTGATCATTCGAAAGGGGGGGATCGTGAAGGTTAATTATTTGTCGCAAGAAGAACTTGACGGTGCTGGAATGACGCGAGTGTCTTCGGGTACTTTGTTTGTGGAGCGACGAAATTTTAAGCTTAGTGGTCAAATGCTTACTCGGACGAAACTGCTCCATCGATTAACAGTTCTTCTTTGTCTGGAGTAATGCATAGTATGTCGAGCAAGATCGAGATAGTTCCGGGAAACTTTATCGCTTGACTAAATATTCAAATAAATTAATAGAAAACTATTTAGAACCAATGGCTTGATAGATAGAACGTGTTCGTTTAAACGAAGACACTTGTTTTAATATTTGAAGCTTTAAAGTGCTATGGGATAATTCAGTCGAGTACAGTAACGCAATTCGGCGGTACATATTACGTTTTCAGGGGATTGCGTTTAAAGTTTGATCCAAATAAAAGCTTAAACATATTGGAAGTCGTGTATTTTGGCCCCATATTTTATGCAACGCTTCCACGAAGCGCATCTACTGCGACAGCCACCCCTTCGAGATACCGTACTGATGCCGGATGTCCGAGCTGCCCCCTGAATTTTTCTTCACCGCCGACGATAAGTGGTATCGCCCGGCGTGTTCCTGTCGGGTTTCTCCGTATCCGGCGCAGATGCGTGCAATTAGTCGTATCGTGTCGGCGTGAAAAGCGATAAGACCGTCAAATCAGGCAGATGCAGAATTCAAGGGAGCAAGTGACTCTTTATTATTCACAGATGCGTGGGAGAGGAAAGAATCGCAATATTTGCTCAACAAACTTCTATATTAATTAACTACCTGCACATACCGATTACCAAAGATTGTTGAATCGGAATTCGAAGCAACCTCTTTCGTTCCCCAATTTAGGTATCCTGGCAATTGAGACGCTTGGTCTCTCGAAAATACTTAATATATTAACACCTCTACTTAGTTTCTCGGGACTACATATTCGCTTTCGACAGCCATCGTTCATAGACACCCGTTGTTTACCGTGTTCGCTGGCTTTTCCTCTCGTTCCCTCTCGAGTACATATCCCAGGCGAGGCACGGCCAGGAAACTCATGCCCGAGAACGAATCGCATGCATCTCTGAGAGCGGACAAGTTTCGAGACTTTATCGGTTCGTGTCGAGCAACTTTTCGACGCTACTCGTTCATAATTACGAGAGCCACGGAAGCTCGCAGCCCCCGACCGTCGCGCGTAGATCGATTCTATCCTACTTTCGGCGGCAGGATATTCCGACTGTGGTGGAAATGCAGCCTCTGGAGAGGGTCTGGCAAACGGATATTGGAATAGACGAAAATGGACTCGCGCTCGCGTTCAACCTTGCGCTATCTACCCCTCGATGCCTCACCTTCGCCCCCCTTTTCTCTATTATATCCTCGCCATCTCTTTCCGCTTTTCCAGCTTCATTCGCCTTTTTTTTCAGCGAGAGGTTTCCCCCTTCGGTTTTCTTCCGCGCCATTTCTGTGGCTTCTGCGTCGCGCTTCGCCCTCCTCGCCACTGTTTCCCAGTTACTTCAATCTTTACCCCCCCTCCCTGCCTCCCGCATTTCCATCCAGTATTTCCATCCCGTGTATTATTTATTATATACATTTCTCTGGGTGTCAATTTCAATTCACCGTTTCTCATTTGATCCTGTACCCGATTACCCGGCTATGTTTTATCTGGCGCCTAACGATCACAACACACACGCGCCCCGCCCTCCTCCGGCGTGTGTACGTTTGGAGAAAATAGTGGACAGGTCGCGGGGAATCTTGTACCCGCTTTATCTCCCTATCAGCTTTAAAGCGTCGCTGTTCACCGCGGAGTACTTGTTAATCCCCTGGTCGCAAGGATCACGCGTCCTTGGCAGTTTCTTTAGGAATGCTGAACATGCGCCTACACTCTGGCAAAGTGACATCCGCCCGCGAAAAACGTATAAGTACGTGCGAGCAAGAAAGTAATAAGCGATGCTGTTACAGGCTGCAAGTCAGCGTGCCTCTGCAACTTTGTACCCCGGCAATGTACGAGCTGTTTACCGTGGAGACGCGTGTCCCAGGCAGATCCTTAATACCTTCCACTCAACCCTACTTTGCACTGGAACAAGTCCACCCTCTTTTCATAATTATCACGCACCAGTGCCAACAGTGGCCGGATGATCTCCAAGTCGCAAAGCCGTTTCCAAACGCACATTCCGCGAACGAAGGTTCCACAGAACAGAGGAATATTCGATATTACCTCCTCCACTACCCATCTCGCTTCTGCAGACTTCTGTTTCCCTTTGTCTCCATAATTATCTCAAGCGTCTCGCCGTTTCCGTTCCCCTAGTCTTCTACCTTTCCCCCTTTGACATTTTCTTACCTCGCTTCTCCGTATCTCAAAGCCCCCTTCCAGCGTCGCTCTTTCTTCGAAAACTTCTCCCTTTGGCCCCCGTCGATTCTTCTCATTTACCTCGCTCCGCTTTCTGTGCCGCGCTGCACGCCGCGGCGCTCGATTACCGGAAGCGGCGTATAAACGCACGCAACGCCGTTCGCCAGCGATGCCCGTCGGCAGAGGCCCCCGACGCGACAACAGTTCCCTACTGAGATCCGAAAATGCGAATTTGCTTTTGCCAAGTTCCGCTGCTTTGTACGGCCGAAGGGAAGCCGAGAGGGCGACGGAAAGTTTCCGATGAATCGGCACACGGTATTGTCCTAGTTACAGAGAAAGAAGCAATGGAAAGAACGGAGACATGGGGCTGAGGGGGGAGCGAAGGGACAAAGAAGAAGCGAGAGGGATAGAGGGTAGAGAGGGAGCGAGGCGCAGTGGAAGGACGAGACAATGAGGCGGTGCTTTATTATGTTCCGGCAGTCCTGGAGACGATCCACTCTTCGCCCGCCTTTACTCCCCATCCTCGTCTACGCTCCTCTATCTGGTAGCATTCGCTTTCGACTAATTAAATCGCGTGTATAGCCCGTTGTACCGGGCGATCGATCGAATCCCTCTCGCTCCCACCTTCTTTCACCGGCGTTAGGACGAAATGAGCTCTCGCCCTGCAGCGCTGTTCATTAATTCCTTCCTAAACGCGAGTGTCCTTGCTGACTCTCCCGTTTCTCTTCGCTTTCTATTCCCCCGTCATCGCCGGCCTCTCCTCCTCCGCCTCTCGAATAAATCGGGATAAACGACCGTGTGTGCGGGAGGCCGCCGCGCCGCGGCGTTTCATCTGTCGCCCGTGTACGCTCCCGCTCCGCGCTTCTTTGAACGATCCCGGAGATTTCGAGGGAAATGCACGGGGGCGAGGAGAGGCCGAGGTCTGTCGATATTTGCGCCGGCATCGGGCCGGGCCCCGCGGAAAAGTTTGCCGCCGGTGAAATCTTGAAACGAGTGTACTCCGAGCGTCGTTTGTGCACACACACACACACACACACACACACACATACGCCCCACCGGTGGCTTTCCAAGCGCCCGTGCTTTTTCTACGCGGATCCGCGTGCCCCTGTTTCGGCTTGGATGCTTTTCAGCGGTTTGTCGAGAGGATCGTTATTTTCCCATTCTCTATTGATATCGTTAACAACCGGGAACGACGACCCCTTCCGCGCCGAGAATGTTCACTTTGCGACGTTAACTTTCGACCGGGAATATAAAGACGCGCTTTATATCGCTGCGGTGCAGACACCTTAGGGTTATTTTATATACATGCTGTAGGGATATTTAGTTAGTACTTAGGTATGTAAGTTATGTTTTGCGATCGACTTTGAAACAACCAATCGAGAATTTTTTAAAGTGACCGCGATCCATGAATCGTGTGCGTTTAAGTGCCTCGTAATTATTAATCCAATGGAAACAGAGAATTCGTCGACCGCGCAATTTCGAGGATGAGAATCTATTGTTCGGGTATAAAACGTGCGAAGGTGTTCCATTAAGGGGGAAATAGTACCTGCAGCCGGGGCGGAGCGTCCGTCGCGAATTAAATCAAGGAGAAACGAAACACTTAAGCGATACAAACGAGGGATTCCAATATTTCCCTATCTGAACTTAATGGACGCCGGTTGCGCCTCGGTTTTCCCCGCTGCCCGTAAATGGAAAGTCCCGTAATGCGAAAAATAGTGGAAGTGCCGTGCAGGAGTGGAAGTCTTGCGTGGAGAGTGATATTAATGCGAAGAAACGATCCCCCTTTATGCTGGGACGGGATCCGTCGCTCGCTCTGGCTCCATTAAAAGTGATTTCTTCCTGGAGGACGCGAGAGCTGGAGGTAAAAAAGATAAAAAAAAAAACGAGGAAAATGCATCTCGTCGAGATGCTATTCCAGGACATTCTCAGCCGTGAAAGATCGACGAACGAACGCTCCGTAATTGATCGACTAAATATTCAACGTTTGCCGACGGATGAACGTCATCGTCCCCGTTCCTGAGATGTACGCGATTATTTTTCTACCGACGATGCGGGGTACTTCGATCTTAGCGTCTTTGCGGTAAAACGGGGGAGAGGGGAAGGAAATCAGATTGGAAGCATCTTCGTGTACCTCTTTCATATCCTGTCACTTCATATCGCATCACTGCCAGACTAATAACGTAGCAACCTTATCCGTATCTGTCACCGTTCCGCGACGAGTCGTAAACAGACGTTTCGTATGTTGCAAAATGATCGCGTGTTAATTAAGAATCGTCCAGGTGCTGAGCACGAAGCGCTAAGTTCAGCGTTCTCTCAGTTCTCTGAACGCGATTCGTCTCGTTGTCAGATATTTGTTACGCGTCCGTTATCACTCCCTCGCGATCGTTATCGGAATAGAGTGACTCGTACCACCGCATCGAAAGGTGGCGGCTACTTTGCAACGAGCGTGCAGTGCATTGGGCTGCGTTTAGCGATGCGATAAATGTATATGGAATCGGGCTGCTTAGCCCGTGTACGGGCTTGACAGATGGTCAGAGGTCGGTCGTAATTTATGTTACAAATTTGTCGCTCAAACGAGTGGAATGACTTATAAGTTAGTTAGCGGAGTTTATACAGACGACAGGGTTATTAATACGTCGCGAGAGCCAGAGGGACGATGAATTATAGAGGGCCCCGCTCCGACGTATTATGATCGGCAATTTAGTTTGACTCGTGACCCGGACAATCGATAAATTCGTTTCTCGTCGCTGCTCAGGGCTGTCTTCTTCGAAAGGTGCTTCGAGGATGTATAGAGAGGAGGGATCTTCGTGATTTAGGATAGCGTACTTTCTCAGGGGCTCCGAAGCGTGGGAAGAAGAAGCTTGGGATACCGCAACGTGTACTGTACGTGACATTTGAATTTTTCCGTTTATCGGACGAAATAATAAATTTCAGGTAACTGGAACAGTAGAAAAGAGGTTGGTAATAGTATTCACTGAAGATCAACTTTGGCAACGTTGAAACAAAGAAAGGATCGGGACTTAGGAAATCAAAGTTCACCAAAGTTCGGTTCAATTTTGAGTGTTCACTTCTAAGTTACTAGAATTTATAGAAGTTATTAGAGTTATTAGAACTGTTATAGAAAATAGACAAAGAAAGCAACGCGAAACTGTAACTGTCTCCTCTCCCGCACCCACTGGCGGATTTAAGAAAAAAGGCCCAGGTGGCAAACGTTCTGAAAGGCCCATTTTTTTCGGGAAAATGAAAAGGTAATTTACTAGAAACGGGCTAAGTGTATAGAAAAGTACAGGAAAAAAATATACCTAATTGTAAGTAGTGTTTGGGTGAAATGCCATTCTGAGCAGGAATCCAGTTTTGGGGGTGAAATGGGGGTACAAAAAGAAAATAAGGTGTCTGTTTTGACCCGTGATTGACCATTCAGATCGTTCGGGTATTGTAAAGTTTGCACGTGGTGTGCCGACTATAAAAATCACTCGAAGGACCATCCCCTTTGTTGGATAAAGGAGAAAAAATCAAAGTACAAGTCTAGTTCTAGAAAACGTGTTGTGTTTGTATTGAAATCTAGATTCTTTCTGCCTGGTGAGGCGTACATCCATTTCGCAAGAAAACTACGAAGCCCAATCATTGGCTATTGACAAAAACCGGGGTGAGAAAATCGCTATGACGATTGGTCGCCTGAAAATAGTGGGCGAAGTCAAGACCGTGGTGGGAAAACATCGCCGGCGAGGACACCTCGACTTTCCCTAACGTGCATCTGGCAATACTCAATGTCAAGTACCACTAAATTTTGACAAAGGTTCGTGCCGAACTCTGGAAAGTCCACATCTGCAACGCAGACGACCAGGCCAAACCTCAAGTGTTACCTGTCGCAATAAATTTTACAGCGCTGTCCCTGTTACAGGGTGGTCCGGCAAAGGGTGTCCAATTGACGCATCGACAGTGTCAGGATAAAATCATAATTTTTTTTGAGGATGGGACCCAGGCGGTACTCGTCATCAGTCGCGCGTTAAACCCGCCACTGCCCGTGCCTCTAGAAATCAACGCTACAAATGGCTGAGCAGTGTTCAATTTCACCCAATCAGTTGAAGTAAAGAAAGCTGACAAATCGCGAGCATTTCTCAGCGAACAATTAAACTTGTAACTGGCAGCAAGTGGTTCCACATTTTCCACGCGCGCGCGGTGACCAGTGTCCAGTGAAAGTGACTTTCCCCTGCGAGGGGTTCCAAGAAATTCGTGCAGGCACCAGCGACAAAAGGTGCCATTTGTAAATGGTTCGACGAGCAACACGTTCGAGCTCCTTTTATCTCGCAGAGACCGTTGGGTGTCGTACAAGGACGACGAAAACAGAAGAGGGATGAAAAGAACACGTAGAACTAAATGGGAAACAATGATCGTCGCTTTCACCGTTTAATTCGCCCGGCGGATTTCGGCGCACCCAGCGTGTCTATTTTGATTATTCCGATCGATAATTGATTGTTCGAGACGTCCCCGTAATTGGCGGAGGTGATGTCCTTATTATCGCGAAACAGTATTCCCCGTTTGGCCCCCGGTCGGGTCTCGGTGCGCCTTCTCTTTTGCTCGTGCGCCGTTTCGTTCGTCCATGTGTTTGCACAGCTTGTCGCTCATTAAAATCGCGATACGAATATTCGAAAGGGCGGAGCACGACGGAGGGATGCTGGAGGAAAGAGAGAGAGAGAGAGAGAGGGAAGAAGGAGACGGCAGCATCAGCAACGGCGTCGGAGTCTGCGAAACTTTGCGGAACTCTACTCGTTACAGGCGAGCGAAACGAGAGCTTACGCGAACGAATCATTACGCTAATTAATTACTTTGCCGGGCGTTCCTCGAAAAGAGACACCGTGGATCGCTCTCTCCTCTCACCTTCTGCCTCTCTTTCTCCCACTTTCTCCATCTCACCGATTCACTCTTCTTCCCTATCCCCATTCAGATCAATCTCGATATCCTACGCGCGGAGGGTTGAAATATTTGATAAAGCGGGAATGTAAGACAGTGGGATAGAAACTCCTGTGTAGACCCTTGTTCCCGAAGCCAAGTCGATTCTTCTTTCGACCCGATTATATGGTACGTTAAACGTCAAAATTACTGGAATCGCGCGGGAATAGCTCGGCCTTCGGCTGTAATGGCCACTCGCTGCTCCCTTTTTTTGCGGATGCTGGTCGTTTAGTACTTGCGACTTTAATGATCGAAACGCTGCTGTGGTTCCCATTGAATGGTTTCTTGCTTGTTTCACGACGGGCATTATAGCACGCGGGGTTGCAACGCCTGGTTACACGAGCTCCTCTGGATCTCCTCTTGGACGTTCTCCTGATTTCGGTATCGGGGGACGTTTCTTCCTCTTCGCCGTGGACGACGCAACACGGCGGGAATATCGTCGGCGGTGTTGCGTGGAAATTCATCGCGAGGCGGATTTTATCGTGCTCGCTTCTCGTGCCTGCGCGAGACACCTCGGAAGAGCGCGCACGCGATTCCGACGTTTTCGTAACACTTTTAACACGTAACTAGTCATCGAGGTAATTGGCGAACAAAGTGAGAAGCATATTTCATGCCGTATTACCGGTGTCTGGGAGATTTATAAGGAAACCGGGCGCCAGGGGTGTAATCGACGTCGCGGAGGTCGATTTTTCCCCTTCTTTGATGCTCGACTTCGTTGATCCCTTTCGCATATGCACTCTTATAATTGTGTACACTATCCGGTTGCCCTTTCTTAAAGGTAAAATATTCTTTCGAAGATTCTCGTAGAATCGATGCTTCTTCAACGCGAAAGGAGAACGATGCACCGTTTCTGCTGTTGGGGCAGTTAACAAATGCCAAGAAGCGAAGTCAGATTTATAAGATGCCCGTCCCCCGATATTTCCTTGGCGAGCAGAGCAATATCTGCAGGCCGGTCGTTCGTTTCGCGGGGCAGCTTTTACGCGAAAGAGCAGCCCGCAAAGTGATACGCGCGTCCATCCCTGGCCGCCCACCCCTGGTCGCGCGCGAAGGCTCACGTAGAAAATGGCGATCCCCTTCTTCGGATTTTCGTGCTCGTCCACGTCGTATTTCCCCCCGGGGGCGCGCCTCACCCCCGGATGCAATAGCCGTGGAACGTTCCCGAGGACAGCTGCCATCCTTCGTTCCCAGCGAATCTCAATGGTAAGTTAGCGGAGTAGAAGGTAAACTCACCGATGGCTTCCAAGTGGACGATCCTCGTCACGATTCCGCTCACGAGCGTGCCATTTGTCTGAAATCGCATAACGCTTACACCGGCGACTACCGGTGTTCTCTTCTTCCGTACTCGCTTTTCCACTCTGTTTGTCCCGACCTCTTTCTTATTGTTCCTCCGCCACGCCGCGACCCTTGCTTTCGCCCCCCTTCCCCCGCCCATCCCTCCGGGATCGCTGGCTGGTTTTTTGCATTTTCTCCCCGTCCACCCCGGAGGCTCGGAATTACCGGCCACGGGGATCGTAAATCGACGCCTCTCGACGAGAGGAGTTGCGGAGTTTCTCTAATTACCGTTCTCTCGCGATGGTCTGCTCGATCGAAGGAATCGTCGGGGCGTGCGAGCGCTCCGTTTTTCCCTCAATTCTCGCGGCGCTGGGAACGAGGGAAGGATTGTGTAAATTGGCGAGAATGCCTGCGAAAGC
The DNA here is from genome assembly GCA_929108735.1 of Andrena dorsata. Taxonomy (NCBI): domain Eukaryota; kingdom Metazoa; phylum Arthropoda; class Insecta; order Hymenoptera; family Andrenidae; genus Andrena; species Andrena dorsata. The sequence goes on from OV815489.1 coordinate 26,316,407, forward strand.
CGGAGCTGAAATTTTGAGTATTTGTTCGCCTTCCTTCTTGGTGGCTTTCGTGCGTGTGAGATTTGAAAAAGCTCAGCGTCCCTGTTTCGCGGCGAGTTTTGATTCGCACGGTCCTTTCAAATGTAGGTAGCCATTAGTGATAGATGCGCGAGCGTTTCAGGAAAGTGGAGGAGCGACCGATCAGCGTCGATGACCGCCCTTTTGTGCGAGGATGGGGGGCGGTGGCAGGAATTTAATTGCAACCAGCACCGCCCGAGCTTTTGCTCGAGCCGCTGCTGGCAGGTATCAGAATTTAGTCGGATAGATCGTTCCTCGTTATTGCAACGGGAGTAGACACTGGGCTGCGCGACATCGTTTGTAATTACTCCATCGTGGTAATTAAATTGCAGATACTACGGAACAGTTTCCGCATTAGCCAGGGGTCCCGAACCCCCCTCTTCGTCCAGGGGCGTATACTCGCGGGCGTGTGCTCGTTCGCGTGCTGGGACACGTTTTACACGCGCCGGCGGTACCGCTAACGAATTCAGATACCGTCGAGCGAAGCTTTTATATTTCTCCCGTTTACTGTTCCCCTTCTTCCCGCGCCCGCTGCTCCCATTCTACCCGGCGAGGGTGGATGTCGAAACGGCAGCTCTGTCGCGAATTAATGCGACACAGACGAACCGTGGATAGTGATTCGCGTTACGATGAAAAAGAAAACCGCCGCTCGAGATGTGGAAACAATTCTTATCAAATAGTCGGACGGGCACGGTATTATCGGTTTATTGGGCCGGCTTGCCTCCTCTCCATCCCCTTCTACGGATAATCGAACCCGTATAGTACACTTCTCCCCCCCGCCCCGTGCTTTCGATTCTCGCTGGACGAGCACGGCGCGGCTACTTTTTCCCACTGCCTCCAGTACTTTTCACGCCCCGATTTAGCACGCTCATTTCCACGTAATCACCTGCTGCGGGAATCGATGTGCCCTGTTTTCGCGTTGTAGGCAAATTGCGGGAGCAAGCTACTCACCACGTATTCTCGTTGTCGCCCGTGCGTTTAAGGGGAACCCTATTTTTTGGGCTAGAAACATAAAAAATCTTAGATTTTTTTAAGAAACTAATAGCGATTTGATTCACCCGAAATTTGAACCATGTTTTTATGCATCTTTGAAGAAGTTACTGTTTTTTTTTTTACTAATATTTTTTAATAGTAAATATGGCAGCTATGCTGTACGAAACATTTTGGTTTGCGGACAATGAGTTCATTTCCTTCCTTAAAATTACTCGTCGTAATCGGCGATGGCATCGTTGAAGCCGAATGAAACGGAAGAGGAACGTCGGAAGAGAAACCTCTAAAAACGCCCACAATAATTAAAAAAATTCTACATTCGCACACGTCGCGGTCTCGGACACTTGCGGGTCTAAGGGACAGGGACCACGAGGGTGTGAGATCGGGTGGTAGACGTGCAGTGACCGACGCACAGGTCGAGTTCACAGGGGTTGCACGTGTGGGTGGGGGAAAATGAGAGGGCGTAGACTCGGGGTAAAGAGCCAAGCATACGAGAAATACATCTGGACAGGAGTTGAGGAAGACACAGAGGCGCGCGTGGAGACTGTATCAGCCGCCGAGTTTCGCGGAGGGGGTGAGGTTGGACGACACTCCCTTTTTCTCCCTTTACCCTCATTATCGACGGTGCTTTGAGGGAGCGCAACGACGTTTCGCGTGCGGCCCGCTGCGAACCGTGCACAGGGACATCGAGAGAGAGAGAGAGAGAGAGAGAGAGAGAGAGAGAGAGAGAGAGAGAGAGAGAGGGGGGGGGGAGAAACAGAGAAAAAACGCGGGGCCCGTGTTTGGGGGAGGGAGAAAAGCTTTAATCGTTAACGTCGATGCAGCACGCTAAAAGCCTTGAAATGAGTGGACCATCACGGCGCACCGTGCAACCACAGTGTCAGTGTTCATCGATGCTCAGTGGTGCAAGCGTATGTACACGATTCCCAGCCGCGGGCAAATGTTTTTCGCCTTGCCCATATTTTCCTGCAATTCACCCGCGAGCTGATTTTTCGGAGGAACCTCCTCTATCGCGTGTTGCGCGCTCTACAGGGATCAACAGCAAGGGTGGAAACGTGGGAGGGTGGTTCCTTCGTTGGTGGGAATGGTGCAGGGAAGGATATTTCTTGCGTCTTTGATTAGGGTGGATAAATAGATTCGATGGGATTTCGACGGACATTGTGGCACGCTAATTGGAGTTACAGGAATAAACATTGAACTGGGCACATTACACGGTGTAATACATCGGTAATGTGGTTATGTATAGAGGATGAGTCAGGCCAGCAATAGGCCTCTTCCTGCATTTATTAGATCTCTACTGTGGTAAAACAAACACACACGTCGCCATCATATATTAAATTATGATTCTATAGTCGTGCGAGGAACACCACATGGATGCACCGCCTATTTCGCTTCTTCGTGAGTCATACTTTGATAATGATAGTACTTACATAGTTCGTCCAATTTGAGCAAATGTAACTAACTTTATTCTACGTCCTCTGAAAATGAATCGAGCATTTCTTTCGCATTCTTCTCTGTATAATCGATAACGACAGCGTTAAGTCTGAGTCGTCATGGATGACACAGAAAGTGTAGATCGATACGGGCTGTAATCCCCAAGCGAGCCTCCGCTACTGTTGACATAAAATCTATTTTAGGGAACCTTCCGGTCAAAACGCTCGAAAACAGATGATTTTTATGAATTTTTACAAGTAGAGGTTATAACATATCCTAAAAAATGTGTTTGGCCTTTATTAATACACTCGTTGGGGTACAAAAAATATTTTTGTTTCATGTTTTCCGTCTTGATGCAATTTTTAGGTGGCGCTTAGTATCCACACTTGCAGAAGAACTAATGAATCGATTGAAAAATACCTTCGTAATTGTTTTTTTTTTTGTACCCTAACGAGTGTATCAATAAAATTCTTGTGGAATTAAGAACCAGCATAATCGCCTAAGCTCCTAAAATTCACCGACAATCATCACCCTGCACATCTGTTACCATACACAGCTAACAGCACGTTCGTAAATCGTACAGCAGATTAAATTTACCATACTCGAACGCCTTTCCCTGTCCCTCGTTCCTTCAAAGATCGTAACCATATTCCGGGCGCATCCAGGGATATCGATTCACCTTCGACGCGCTTCTATCCACGGTTGCAGCGTTGGAAGCCGTAGAACTGCAGTTTCTTGTCCGTAAATAACGGTATAATCCTCCGGCACGGGGGCGTTCGATTAAAATCCAGCCGACAGCCAGGGCACAACAAGAATTTTCTTGCGGAATTATTGTTATCGTCACGTATATATATCCAGGCGTTAGAGTCCCGGGTTAAATATCCGGGGCTGCGCCCGCGCGAGCGCACGCTGCCGCCCTTCCGCTATAAGTTGAAAATTCCCCGGTGTATTTCTAGGTAATCTACGAGGTAAATTCTCCGGCGGCCAATAAAAATGAAACGCCCTCGCAAGGAAACGCTCCGACGAGCGCGCAGCATTTTTCTCCCTTCCCTTCTCCTCTGTCTTTATTATTTCTATTCTTCCCCCGTTCATTCCTGGGAGGAAGGAAAAAGGAGCGACGGCAGACACGTCACGTATGACCTCGCGATAGCCGAGCGACAATGAGCGGGTATCTCTGGGAGCAATGAATGAGGGTACAGTTCTAAAATCGCGCAGATTGGCCAGTTAGATCGGAACGGGTGGTTAGCTTAATCCTCCTCTGAATCTAGTTCACTCGTCTGCTATTATCATGGACTTGATTGAAGGTTGACTTGCAACTGTTCGCGAGGCCCTCTACGAGCTTGAATCGGAGCATAAAACCGCATCAGATTTCTTTCAACTGTTTCATATCTATAGATCGCTCTGGTTGATATATCCTCCCTTCGTCGAAGGCTGAATGGTTGCCTTTCGACGAGATGTGTCAAGCACAGTATGAAATTGTGTCCGTCGTATTCAAAGGGCTCGCTAATCACGAGTACGCCGGGAGGCTCACTCGAGATTCTTCAAGTTTAATTAGGGAATCCGCGAATACATCGAGGGGGAGACTCGAACGCGCGGAATTAACGTTGTCGTTGGAAAACTCTCGAGATTACCGAGAGTCGGGGGCTGTGCCGTATCGGGGGATAATATGTTCGCTAGCTGGGGGCTGGTTGCGAGCACTCGCGAACAGTCGGCGAATGCCTCCCTCGATCGCTGTAACGGTTTAGGATTTTTCCCCTGCTTTTTTCATTTTTTTTTTTTTTTGTAGTTGCTCCGCGATAGTGGAGCCAATGGAAAATTGAATTTAAACAACACGAGTAGTTTTCATCTGGCCCTTTTTTCTGCAGCAGGCAGGAGTGTAGAGAATGGAAGTGGTTTTCGACGAGGCACGATTCGGGAGGGGAGTTTCGATGCTGTTGGTAGCGATCGAGGGTGCAAGTTCGAAACGAGGCTACGAGAGTTGTGAATTTTTTAGGTCGCTCGATATCGGAAATATTCTTGAGGCTTAACCGCCATCTAATCTATAGCCACTCCTTATTCAACCACCGACCGAGAGGGGATTTATATCCCCACCTGGCTCAAACTACTTACCAGGCGAATTAAACTCGAAACACGGTCGAGAATGTTCATTAATCGAGTCCATATTAATTTCTCTCTGGAAGGGGATGAAGTTTTCAGAAAGAGGAGAAAAACATCGTAGATAATTGAGGACCTTGCAGCAAAAGGGCGCCGCTCCGTCTTTACCAACTTTGAGTAAATTAGAAAAAACTGTTTACACAATTATTGCTTTGACTTACGATTAAAAAGAGAACAGTAATTGAAAAATATATATTTTCACACAATAAATAGTAGTTAGGTATATAACAATATTCTATAATAAAAAATATTAGTATTTTTATTTTTATTTATTTGCAATAAATTTGTTATCGGATTTGCAGCAAACATGCACAAATGGATATAGAATTTTGTTCACGTTTATTACACATTATAACTCGACTGCGAGGTCGTTAATTCTAATTAAATCGAATGACAAAAATAAATGGAAAACAGCGGTTGTTACCAGTTCGTGTTTATATAATAACCAAGCACATCTCCGAGTTACTCGCCTGTTTATTCGCGGCTTGAAAGTCCCTGAACCGAAGTAGGCACACCAAAGAAACCAGAGAAAGAAGGGGCCATTCTCGGGAATAGCTTATGAATGGATGGAAATCCATTTAGATGGAGCATTACTACACTCGCTGGAGGCCGTAACGCTCATTGTCTGCAAATGTCCCGAGTCATTTATCGGAATCGAGGATAAAACGAAAGGGAACGAAGGGGACCTATCGGTACGTGGACACGGAGGAATTTTCAACACCTTTGCTGACGGAATACAAATGTATCGGCGCGCGCGCCGGCGTAATGACAATCGCGCTCCGTTGCGACACAGCGCCGCGATTACGTGATATCACGTTTATAGGGAACGTTATGGTAATTTAGCGCGGCAGCGTGTATTCTTGGGGATTATCGTGTTCATTGTACGGCCGGCCATTTACTGCTCACTCTCGGCAACTCGCAGCGATCAACTGGGGCGCAATTTGTTATTGGGAACGTCGGACCGTCTCGTTTTCCATGTATTAATATTTAACAAGCGCGGAGCCGTGCCCGTTGAAAGCTGGATCGTGAAACGCGCGAGATGATCGGTGCCGCTTTTACGTGGTGGCATTCCTGCTGGGCAATTCAACGAAAACGATTCAGGATTGAGAAACAAATCACGGGATGGGGAACCGAGGCCCCAGAAGTCGACGAAGTGAATTGTTCGAGTCGATAAGCTCGGAAAATGGGGGTTGTTCGAAGGTACCGTTAAACAGTGGCTGGTGCCGTTAGAAGCAACGCTCAACTGCCCATTTTGATGGCGCAACTGTCCGCTGCAACTATGGGATACTACCACACGGGATTAGGAAACAGCACCTCTCGAGTATCGTTCTCGTAGAATCGATATCGCTTGGCCAACCAGGAAGGCGTGATAAAATTGGCGTGGAAAATGTCACTCAGTCTACTTAATTGCGTGGATGTGGTCCTGTTCCCAATTGATTACCGGCTTCCCGTTGGAAGAATAACTTTCCGTCTGACGCGTCTATTTGGAACGGCGCTGCAGCAGAACGGCAACTTTTCAGACCGTACTATCGGTCAAAGTTTGATGCAGGCATTCGCCGTAGTAACCGCGAGGCGTTTTGGTATTTATGCGCCTCATAGTTCGGTTAAACTCTGTCACATGGTCCAGAAGGATGTTAATAACCGGCCATTCAAGTGCCGGACGCGAAACTGCTATTAACGTTCAAGCAGCTATTTCAAGTCGCATTGCTGGACGCCTTTGAGCATAATTCAGTGAAAATTCGCGGATATTATGCTGCCATTTTCTCAACCCGCTCGAATAGGATTATCGATGTGATTCGTTATAAAAGGCACTGCATATTTCAAACAGCATCCGGCATGGTTTCTCACTGCTGTCGTTAAAATTGCACCATCAGCTTCGCCATAACGCATTAAAAGCTACCGCGGCGAGCGAAGCCGCGTAGACATTTAATCTCGTGTTTTGGAGAATGATCCGCCGAGCGGCGGTGTGCATTTCTTTCGGGGGATTCGGAATTGGAAATTCCCGGTTCTGCAACAGGCGAGAGATTCAACGGGGGAGTCGGTAAATATGGTTTACGAGCGTGGCCACTATTTCCTATTAACGCTTTCAAGACTGAATTATGAAACATGCGTAAAGTACCGCTCGTAATTGGAAATATATTACGAGTAAACGTTCGTGCAGCCGCGTAAAAGCGTTCGCCGACGAAATTGTTATTTCTGCAGAGAATTGCGCCGGTTACTGTCCCGCGCGAATCAATGCGATTGTTTTATCACGCGACGTTATCTTTGCGACGTGTTTTGCTCGAACGTGGAGCTTCGTTAATTTCACTGCAGTCCATCAGCATTGCGCTCCAAGAGAAATCGCAGCATTCCGAGCGAGATTTATCGTAATTTTAGTCTTCGTGAAAGTCGATTTTCATTACTCCAGCATAATATTCGATCTCGACAGAATTTATATCTACTAAATAAACATGTCGAACATTGAAACGTGCCGCGCAGTCTGCCATTGAAATTTCCTGCACGGGAAAAATTGTATAATTCTTCTTGCCGTGTGCCTCCGAGAGCTTTCAGAGTCCTTTTCTCTCATTCGCTTGTAGCTCTAATATTTCGCGATGAAATGAAAAAGTTTGCATTACTGGGCCGGCGCGCGGAGAAAAAATCGATAGCCCCTACGGGAAATCGGGTTGGTATTTTCGAAATGTGTGCCCGGCGATCTAAAAACCGAAAAATTGTGTTCGCGCGATGTGTGCCCTCCTTGAAACGGACGATTCGGCGTTCGTTTGTTCGGCGAACGAATAAACGGTTTTAAACGGAGGTATATTCGCTGGACAGAGTCGCGATACCGTGGAAATTATTTTCTACCGACGCCGACTAACTTTTTCGAAACGTGAACGGTGAACAAAGAGCGCACTGTAAATCATCGGCCGCGTGTGCTCGCGCGAGCGGAAGTGCATTGGAAAATAAATATAATAACTTTGAAAGCTCGAATCGAGATAAATAAATACGCGAACTCGCAGTACTTTCAAATTTCCGACAAAGATAGTTGCGTCATGGTGGTTAATGATTTTTATCAACGCTTCACTTTCCATAGACCTGTTTATAGATTCACTTAGTTCCGCAGAAGAGTGGAAACAGAAACAAAGCTTTTACCGACCTACTATCTCCAAGTACATATGTTGTTTATCAATTACAGAGGCTTTCCATTTCCTTCGCGCGGCAAGAACTTAACGAGCGATCGAATTATTTACATATGAAACGTTAGCGTTCACGAAAGCGTAACACAGCAGATTTCGAGTTTCGCGTTTCGCGTTGTTTACTTATACATTCTGGGAATTACGCAAGCCCAATCCAAGTGTTTCGCGGGGAATGAAGTTTTCTAAGACCTGGTTAAATGTAGCGCAGGATTGGAGGGGGATATCGCTGTTGCCGTTTTCAAACGTCGGACGTCTCATTTTCGTATTGATCGAACCGTCGACTATGCTCGCGTGAACGCGCAGTTTCGCGAACAACCAACAAAGAGCTCGAGTTGCAAGAATTTCCACTTCCTCGGTAGTTTCTCTGCTTTGAGAAACGGAGATCCACGACATCTTCGGCTGTCGAATCTATTCTCTTCGATGTAAAAGCGGAAATAAGAGGACTTCTAACGTCAGGCGTTCCCTGCTGACAGATCTGCTTTCATCTCCTGCCTCAAGAGCTGCAGGTATAAGGAAACGTTTTCCTAACCAAAAACGAAAGAAACTTAAGACTACAATACGCTCCTCTCCAGCTTTCTTGATGCCCGATATCGATACAACCTCACTCGCGAACCAAAAAATCCCAGCCCTCCCTCTACATCGAACTGGGAGAGATTGCATATCGTAACGGAGGTAGTAGCATCTTTACTTCTAAGAATTATATTAATATTAGCCGCATTTCTTTATTCTCACAGGATACCGGATTCTTCGAAGGTGTTGTACTCTTTAAAATGGAATGCATTTTACCCGACGAACCATGTAGTCCTTAAAATATGCTCGGTAGTCGTCGCGGAAAGCTCCCTCCCCCAGCGGAAGAATGAAGTATTCGCGAGCGTTGAATTCCTCAGCGCGGAAATTGCGAAAAATTTCGTCGCCATCGGGACGTGCGCACTTAAATGTAACAATACGGTTCCCCCGCCGCCCTCCCGCGGCACTGTCGTCATTGGATTTGCTGGATCTGTGTTGATAAAATTCGTCGCGGGGGCGGATATCCGTGCCGTGAGAGTATCGACGTGTGCCGCGCGTATGACAGAAAACAGCGAAGTGTAGCGGGCATAAAAGACGGGAAAGAGGATTCGCGGAACGTCGGGAAGATAGAACGAGGGTAAAAGCCGAGAAGAAGATTGCGGGAAAAGCGTGTATCGATCGTGTGCGGCTGACAGCCGCTTTTCTCGAAGCCGCATCCTCTCGATTGCGAGCCGAAACCCGCTGCAGGAACAAATCTGAATCGTTTTTCAACGATCCCCCATCCCCACGCGCGCGGGAGGGCAAATCACCGTTGACAAATGAAGAGGAAAACGCCGCAATAAATTGACTAAAATTCAACGCTCTCATTCAGCCTCGGCTCGCCGGCACGGTATCAGCGCTTTTTACCCTCTACTCGGTTTACAGCGTCGCGGAAATTCAATTAACGCAATTGCAAGGGGAATGAAAAGCCGTGGATCTGCTTTGAATCCAAGCGACTCGTCGCGCTCCGCGTTTTCATTTCGAACGCTTTGCTCATGGGAAAATGTACCTACATATGCTTCTTTTTTACGGTGCAAAATTAAATAACAATTATTTAAAAGCACGATGCAGGCTGGAATTTATAAAAGTGGGCTCTCTGTAGGATTTTGTGATAACGCCAGAGGGGATATTGAACTCTCGAGGACAGTTGAAGTGTAAGGGGAAAAGCAGGGAATCTCATAAAACAACGTGAGCAGGAAAATTAAGTTTTAATACTTTAGTCCAGTAGGTATGGTTCAATGAATTTAATTTTCTTATATAATTTTCTTCTTAAATAATTTCTTGCTTTATTACCCTGACGGCAGAAGCTTATGCTTTTTACGCTTCTTCTATGACTCCTTGCAAACATTTCCTTCGCATTACGAATTGGTCGTGGACGTGTTTCGGTAAGTGGGGTACGATCGCTTTGAACGTTATCCATATGTTGTCGCTGCTCGTGAAATGACGGAGAGTAGCGGGGCCGACGCTCGATAATTAGGCGTGTTGACATTGGTCGTGAACGTACATACCTGTAGCTGTACGGGGGTGAACCGACAGAAGGTGGGCCATCGAGCGACGTCCTTCGATCCCTCAGTATTAATTGACCTCCCCGGCTCGACATCCCTTTGACGCGTTGTTCCGGTTACGCGCGCCGATTATTTCCTTTTACGCGGGGGTAGGGGAGGGGCTCGGTGTATGCTCGATTCGTCCGCTTTTATTTCGACACAGTTCTGGGTGGCACGCGTTCGTCGGTAGACCCATAGCGCGTTACAAACGAGTGGTGTTCGTTAAATTTTAATGAAGTCGCTCTGCACCCAACCAGGATTGTTTGCTTGTTAACAGGTAAATTAGATTTTTTGTGATTAAATGGTAAGGTGTCGTGGTGCTGGTAATAATCCCTGGGAGAGGGGGGTGATTCTGCAGAACGACTGAAATGTAGAGAAATGTTTTTACAACTACAAAATATATATTCTTCAATCATCCTTTGTGTGGTAGGTATATACAGAGTTTTAAATATGAATTATTCATATAATCATATAATTTATTATATGATTTATGAATTTTATTAATTAATCATATGGAACGCGGTCATTTGAGTGCCCTCTAAATATTTTACGCAGCATACCCTGCGAACCCTTGCGGGCTTAAGTAAGCAACCTTTCGCGGTTGAGGGTACAGTAAATTTTAATGTAGCTTGAAATATGACTACATTGCTTGTCACAGAAGCGCATTAATTAACGTTAAGCTACCCACAAAATATAAATTCGCATTTTCCATCGATCATCGTGAGGTTAGCGTGCCTCGATACGACGTTGCACCTGCAGAGGTTTAATATCAAACATTAATATTAATATTTTCAATGTTTGCCGCGAGCGTACGTTTAATATCTTCATATTAAGACCTTTAAGAGTTACTGTGAAATAATTTACTTTCACCCAAGGCACCACGTGGCTAAGGGCGTTAATACCCACGCGTAAACAACTGCGGCTCCTGTGTATATATACACGCATTTTGTAGAAACGCGCAAAACGAATATTTTAACCGAATATTTACCTTTCCGTCGTTAGTATTCTGTGTATAGTATACCTATACAGATATGCCTTAATAGCTTTCGTTACTCTTGTCAATGGAACGCGAGATTCTTTTCCAAAAACAATCCATAGTTAAATACAAACACGAAATCTGCAGACACTTATCTAACAAGAGCAGTTGGGCAACCCGGGAATTCAGAAAATTATGTAACTGTGTGTGCAAGTAGGTAGCTCATACGTAACACAACCCTATTTCTTGTTGGCGCCATAGTGCGGTTTGGGGGGGGGGGGGTGAAGTCACCCCTTGAAAAAATGCAGAATTTTCTCTTTCGTGGAATATCTCGAGAACGGTGAGAGATTTGTAGAAGAAATTTAAACAAGTGTCGCATCTTTTTATTATATCTACAAAACTGTGTAAAAATAATTATCGAAAAATCCATACTTTTCAAGTTGCTCCTACTAACAATCCTTAATTCGATAATTATTTTTACCCAGTTTTGTAGATATAAAAAAAGATGTAATTTTTGTTTCAACTTCTTTTCGACATCTCTTACTGTTCTCGAGATATTCTACTCTACTACGAATTTCCGGGTTGCCCAGCTTCCCTTGTAAGACCAGCATCGTATTATCTCTTACCACATTGTTCATCAATCCACTAGACTTCCCAATAAATCAACGATTGCATTATTCACATAACTCTCGAATCTAGAATAGTATAGTCCAATAAATCCATTTCTTGGATATCCTACTTATCAATACCATTCATACCAAGCAACCATCGTGAATTCTCATAGCCGACCGCAGATCGTTCCGCTGAATGAAAATCCGCGAGCCAACTCGCGCCAGCATCGTAATGAAACATTCGCCAGCGAAACAGGAAACGCGTAAATTAATCACTACAGCACCTTTGTTCCTGCTGCGAGAGAAAAAGTGGCGGCCCGGGAATTGGCGTGATGGCGCGTGTTTCCGCGCGTGCGCTCGCGCCGCTATAACACGTCGTTACTCCAATTTTCCGAGTGGCAAAAAAGGGAGGAAAGTGAAGGGCAAAAAAGGTGCCGTAACGAGCTTCCATTTCGTCTTGATGGTCGCATTAGCTACGTTTCAATAGGCCAACCGAGCGCAGTTGTTTTGCCATAACCATTGTTCCCCCGCGCCTGCTCTCTCCCTCTCTCGTTCCCCGTCTCTCTCGGCGAGACACGGTGGAAGGAGAGAAAGAGAGAGGACGTGTTCCGGAGCGAAAGTGTGCTGCAACGCCCCTTCCGCAACGTCGACGGCGTATTAGCACCAGGAATGCAAATAATTGTTCGCTGCAGTGTATACAGGGTGGCGAAAGCAACCCCGGAATGTAAATAGAGCCGACTTCTTGGTGGCCACGCCACGAACGCGGGCTTTCTAACTCGCTGCTCGATGTATTGGACCTCTCCTTGAGCGTGCAGACGCGAGTGTCGGTCTCTTCGTGTTCCCGTACGTGCAGCCGCGGGAAGCCTCGGCATCCCCCAGTTTCCTCGGTTACCACGGCACCCCTTAAGCCCACCGAATCTCGCCGACCGTTTGATTTTCATTAACGTTCCCCGTTAGGGGTGGGTCATCGATGACTCAGGACGCTGTGCAGAAACGAAACGATGCGCAACGGCGTGCTCTCGGCGTAGATCGCGGCCCAGGCGCGATCAATGTCAATGCACGATATTTCCAAGCGAAAAGCGAGATTCGTGCGCCCGGCGGCGAAGAAATTCGAGGCGAAACGCGAAGGAACCGGAAGGCAGCGGTGGCGGTCGTCAGTTTTCTTACGTGGTTGCTTCTAAACGCGAGGAGGGAACGTTCGGCAGAGGGCAATAAAGTATCGCATCTCGTCGCGCGACGCGATTAATCGCCGCCCCGGCAAGAATTAATTGCCCAAGCAGCGATAATTTATCGCCGCGAGCCGAGCGGCGATATTTTACGCGGGGTGTATTTTTCGTGGCCTCGGGCTCGCGCGCGATAACCTACGACCCGCTTTCCCATAACAAAAACCACACGAGGAAATCTCCTGGGAGATCCTTTGGCGGCCGATCGCCGTCTCGCTCTTGCCCGTATGAAAATGGCGCGCCGCATTTCCGCGGGATTCGCACGACCGTCGTTGACCTTATCGTTTCGCGTATAACCTTGCTCCCGCGTCTCCACGATCGCAGATAAAGTATGCATGAGGCGCGTGCACGGAGCTTTGAGCGTTTATCGCGAGACGTCTTAATCCCTCGGAAACCCAAAATGCTCGTTAAATATTGATCGTGCGTTAGCCTAGGCGGGGATGCTTCCGCAGCGCGTTAATTTCAGGTTTTTACCTCTCGCGATGCCTCGGAAATTCAGGATTGTCACGGGGTCTGGGGAATGGGTATAAAATTGCAGGCGTTGTGGTATCTGCAGTGATTGCACCGATATTGCGCGTGGGACGAGATCAACTTATCCTTCAAGGCTGATGTGAACCAAACGAAGTGGTTCTCTCTGTGATGTATGAAAACGATTAATATTCATGAGAATTGATTGACGTAATTACTACCATTGGGTGAAGGAAAGGAGCGAGTGGAGCCGGCGCTCTTCAAACATTATTGCACTCCGCAAAAGTGACGTTCGTCAAACTTAAATTAAGGGGTTACGCCACCCTGGGACGCTCAAAATTATTTCTATATTAATCATTATGTGATTTTTGGGCTTAAAGGTGCCCTAACCCCTTAATTGGACAACGTTAACCCGAGCGAAAATAATAATCGTACGAAGTATAAAATTGAATTGGGACGCATGTGATTTATCGTGTTCACTAACATTCTTCTCCTGTCTGTTCACAGAAATTGCAAACGATCGGCGAGGACTTTTGCGGCCTGGACGTGAACACGCCTCTAGGAGGTGGAGATCCAATAGCGGCGACCCCCGTCCTCACTTTCGATACCCATCTCACCGCGGTCGCGGCCACCTCCACCGGCGACTACACCGTCGTCTTCGTGGGCACCAACGAGGGTCACCTAAAGAAGGTCAGATCACGATACTCTGTTACTCTGTACCTATCTGTTTGATCGAAGAATCACGGGAGGTACTCTCGAACGGTACCCGCCTGTTTCATTAGACCAGCCTGGTACGTTCGTTATCTCCTCCGTGCATATTTTCCCGGAGTGTGTCTAATTCTTCTGCGCATCGACTTCCCGCTCGTTCACCCTGTACTTTCGTGCTCTTTGACCTTTTGCACCCGGATAGCGCGTCGACTCTTTACACACCGCGAGCACTTGGCGCTTGCGTTCTATTTTTTCCTACTCTCTTGGTATTCCTGGCGCCGAGGGGTTCGCTGTGCCTTTCACTGTCGAGAATCGTCGAGTTGCCGCGAATATAGAATTAAGAACGCACTAGGGATGGAGGAGAGTGATAAAGGATTTCGAGACGGCATAGTAGCTATCGGGAGTTAGGTAAAGTGGGCATCCGCTGTTGAAGTCACACCAAGACGCCCTACCTATAAACTAAACGGTCCTAAACACCAAGACAATGTATAAAGTGGGACGAATATTCGATTCTTATTGCGATATAGTAGATTTCAATATTGAGATTCTATTTAACCTATTTAGTAGCCATGTAGGTATTCGTAATCTAATGCAAAGAACGAAGCTGCTTAGACGTGTTCGCTAGAAATATTCGTTCGTGTCTGATAACACGCTGACCATTTCTACTTGCCCGCCCTACCTATAAACTAAACGGTCCTAAACACCCTCGTCCTCCAGGGCCACGAAAGAAACTCTTCCTCGCTTTTTACCCGCTATCTTTCCACCACGATCTCGAGTTTAACTTCCATCGTACATGATCGTATTACCACGCTATTCGATCTAGGAAAAGATCGACTCCATCGCATGGCACCCTCGCGAAACAAAAATCTCGCAACTTACTTGCCTTTAGACGCATTAGCCTGTAATACTTTTGATTTTACACTCGGTATAGCTACGCGGACCCATCGTAACGAGTCGAAACCATTACCTCCCCGCCCAGCCCTTCTCTTTCTCGCGCCGGGCATAATTAATACCCAATTGCTCCCGCCGCGGCGAAAGTAATCACAATAGATATTAATGCAAACGACAGAATCGGGGCTACAGCGAAATCCGCTTTCTACCAGCGTTTCCATTAGCCTCTCGCGGCCCATGGGTAGCCATTACGGGATATCGTTGCACGCGAAGCGTTAACGCTTAACGAGGCTAATGGAGTCCGTGGACTCCGTCTCCAGCTTCGCTAACTTCGATGGCTCTCTGGCCACGCGGTCTGGACTCGATGGATCGGACGGCAAAAAGCTTCCACTGTACGCCCACGCGCACGCACTTACGCTGGCCAGCGTGCGCGCGGCGTGGACTTCCTCGATCATTCTGGCGCGGGATCGTTAAATTAATCGTGATCCGCGCGCGATTATCCACCGCGCGCACGATGATCGTGAATCAAACGGCGTGCAAGCGTAACGCGAGCTGTGTAATTGGCTCCGCGATACGGGGGGAACACGGGGAGAGAAAAAGTGCCGCGAATAGTTACAAAATTATGGATCTCGGCACGGACAAGAAAACTCTGCCGACGGATCGTTAGCCGGCTGGATGCTGCGTTTCCAGGAACGCGATATCTCCCGTTGGTCCCCCCCCCCCCCTCGAATCTGTCGTAATTAATCACGATTATCGGGGCTAAATCCTCTCCGATTTCTTCCGGTTGCTTCCACCGGTCGCGTATCGCTGTATTTTCAGAATTGTGTTACTCGATAGCGGTGGAAATCGTTTAGCCACAGGGCTTGGTGAAAAGAGACTATTTAGATTCTATGATTTTAACGGCATAGCGTCCTTCCAGTGGGATATTAGATGGCATTATTAATATTCAATAACCATATCGAATTATTCCACTTTTTTGCCCGTTTCGGCGATTTCAGTGCGCGGCGAGGAAGCGGTCGCGGTCGTTTAGCCAGCCATAACTTCGCGATTCGAAGCCACGGGGATAAATAATTCATTGGAAACGCGATGTTAATGCGTGTAACGTTCCGCGAACACCCTCCTAATATCAGACGAGTCTATGCCGATTAATCAGAATCGCCGGGGCTAGAGTCCCGCCAATTTGTTCCGCAATCACGCGTGAGGACGTGGCTCTGTCCCTGCCATAGGTGATTCGAAATGGCCAGCAATGATCGGGCGATCATGGATCCGGCTGCGTGGCCATTAGCCGCGAGGTGTATCGTTATTGCCCGATCCGGGTATTCCAGGAAAACCGTAGGCCGCGCGCGCGCGGGGCTTTCTTCCAATTAATCACAATTACAGGCTCGAAATCTTCTTCAATTTGCTCTGCGATCTCCCCGCCTCGGACACGATCTCTCTGCCCGCGTGCGTTTGTCTCTATCTCGTCGTGATCGTTAAATTAATCCTAATCGGCGCGCCATTATGCGGCTCCGATTTACATACCGGAGACGGGATTTTTGTCGTCGAGACTGGCATTCGTTAGCGGCTCGGTTAAAGAAAATGCAAAACCCCGCCGCCGGGAAAATCAAAGTACGAAAAGGGAATTTTATCCCTTGAAGGGTCTCCTCTTACCCCCACCCACGGACCGCGGAGAATTTGCAAGTTAACGAAGTTTCGCCCTGGCCCCGTCCCGTTATTCATCGTGATTAATTAAAGCCCGCCTCGTGGCCGTGGATCGTCCGCGGGCTTCGATTATAATTATCTGTGTGCAAACGCGAAACTCAAATAGCTCCGCGATGCGAGCGCAAATACGCCGTGCAAATTCGCTGAAAGGAACGCCCGGGACCGTGCTCCTCTTTGAGCTGTTCAGCGATTCTAGCTATTAAAAATTTATCGATGCCCTGTAGAGGCGGGCAGGATGTTGATTAAGAGATGAAGATCAATGAGGGGAATGCGTGAAATTAAATCCCCAGCGTTACCATTGTGGGGGGTTTAGAAAAACACGTTTGTTTAGTCTTTCTCTGTTGGAGCGTAAGCATAGCAATTTTTAATTCCGGGCCAGCCGACTGTTATTCCACGCAGGTTTCCTTAATCAACACTTAATTACGATCTTTTACAAGATCCTTCAAGATTCAATTAAACAACTGTTAAGAATTAAATTACAATTTACGATAATGAAGTAAGGTGGTTAAGGTAATATGTGTGACATTATGCATTCCGGAATTATAAACTTATTACAGTCACCGCGGCTCAGAAAGGAGGTACATGTTGAGATATAATGAAGCGCAGTTTGTTTAATTGAAATAAAGAAACTTGAGCATGAAGAATCCCATTAATTTTATTTACTCACACGTTCTAATCGAATTTTCTACACTATCTCGAAATTCCAAGCCATTGAGCAGGCAACGTTTGCACGCCAGGAAACGCTTCGGAGCGTAAATGACAGTTGGGAATATCAAACACGAATTGCATATCAGCTAATTGATTCCGCAGCACTCGACAGCAAGAAATGCTCTTCAAATGCAACGCATTTTAACGTCATTTAACCGAGCGATTGTGTTGCAATTCAGTCGCCGCAGCGCGATGACTAATCTCCCTTCACGGATAAGCAAGATTGCGATAAACAGGTTAATTAGAATTTCTCTGTACACTCTGTAACTGCTGCGCCGCTATCAAAGCGAATATGGCTGACCTACTTCAATTAATTGTCTACTATTCAGATAATAGACATTCTTTTTTTCCACAGAGGCCAGCTTACTGCACTCCATACACGTCCAGCTCTGCTTTAGCAACCGGGTTCCCATTTACAGTAAAAACTTTTTTTACTCCTCGGCTCTCGCGTTTCTTCCATTTCGCGGAAGCTTTACACGTCTCGCTAACAAAGCTGGGCTACACGCGTATCTTCGTCGAGTTCGTGTCTCCTACTACCTTCTTACCGTTCTCGCGCAAGTCGATTCCCTCCGCGGTGGCGAGTTTATCGGGCAGGATTTATGGGCTCGATTTTTAAGTAATCTTCGAGAGCTCGATGTTCCCCTACCAGCTCTCCGGGGACGTTCTCTCGCGGCGAGCTCGTTGATTCAGTTCAAGCTCTCTAGATAGCGGGCCCTTTAAAACGGATGTTTATTGTAACCGATGGCCGTTAGTTTTACGGCGCAGGTGTTGCCGCTTATCGGCGACGACGAGAGTGGCAAACTGCTCCTGGATGAATATTTCAGCGATATTTACGGCGAACCGGCGAGCGTAATTCGGTTCCCGTTCGCCGCCCGAGTTTCAATTACCCTCCCGATCTCGTGACTGTTCTTAAACCGACTATACACAGCGAGAAAGAGAGAGGAGAGGGTGGAGGGTGAGAGAGAAGGGGATCGATCGATCGATCTGGATTGCTTTTCTTCGGCGTTCGACAGACACGAAAGAATGCTTTCGCTTCCCGACGACAGTAATTGCAGTAGTTTAGTCTACAATCGTAGTTCGGAGAAGTATCGACTGTTCTTGAAGAATGTAGAGGGTGGGGTGGAAACAAAGAAGGATCTGCTACAAAGCAACGTTGAAATTAAAAATAATACTGCTTAATCCAACTTCTCAACGCTACACCGTCCATTGAACTGCTAATTACTCTGCCGAAGTTGACAATACGAGTCTGACCTGTAACAGAGTCGCGTCTGAAATCTGAATTACTTCGGATCGCAATACCCGTCTTCCGGCTTCTACCTTCCACGTCCAGAAGAGGCTGCGAGGCCTCCGAGTGACCCCGCATATTTTGATCGAGGCTACTGTGAGAAACTTTGTAACCGTAGGGCTCCAAGATCGGTTTTTCCACTGGACTATAGAGCCTTCACCAACGGCGTCGATCGACCGCGTTAATTGTCTCGGATGAAGCTGAACGTGATCGATAATCGTTCTGCGCGACACACTGTTTATCATTGCGTTGATCGCGATGGCCAGTAGAGAAGCGGCGCGCACCGCCGCGCCGTTGAGACGGCGTTGATTCATGACTCGCCCCGTCCCGGAAGGTATTAATTAATGATCGCCCTCTTCTACATATACGGCAGCGCGAGGCTTCGGGTCGCGGTGAAAGGTTATCCGGGAGGTACTTAAACGCGCCTGGTGGCGACCATTGCCCGCTCGTCCTCCGGAGGAGCCCTTCCGTTTATTTCTTCGATTGTCGTGCGATCGAGCCCCGAGAACCGGTCCCTGGTGTTCGTTCAACTCGGTAACGCGGACGCGAGTAAATCAACCGGTAGTTGAGGCCCGCTGAAAGGTAGCTTGAAAATATTGAATTAACATAGCGTTTAGCGTAACACGAAGTGGACAAGTTGCTCTCTAAGTCGATTAATATCACATTGTTTGATTCCATTGGCGTTCGGATGATAGCATGATTCGCTTCGAGTGGTAATATTTTAATTCTTCTAACAAACAGTGTTAGAAGCTTGTATGTGTAAGTTACGTAGAGGTGGATTTTAATTTTTCTCGATAGATTAGTGGTCAGAATGCTGGAAACCACTGGATTGTCAATGGCCTCGGGTAGCTTACCCCAGACGATCGAATCAATTCCAGTTAGACGAAATTCACCAGCAGTGTTGGGATGCCGAGTAAATGCGATTGTCCGAGGTCATCCGCAAATTAGGCAGCATCTTTCGTTATTGAAATTCCATCAGCTTGAAGGGGTGCGTTGATGCTAGACGCCTGAGTACTCTTGATGATATTATTTAAGGGAGAGTTATTTGTAGAATTGCAGCTGGAATTTAGTTCCCTTGGTACTCGAGTGCCACGTCAGCTATATTAAATGAGGTTCAAATTCAAGTAAAGCACCCAATTCAATTTGTCATGTAATTACAATGCCGCCATGATACATGTCACATTCTTCTCCCCCTTTTTGCGATAGTTCTCTAAAAGTAGGTACACTGTCGACGACAATACGGCTTACCTTAAGCACGTAACATAATCTGACGGGTTTCTCAGGATTCCACTATCATATTTTCCAAGATCCCTTCCTCCGTGATCCCCATTGATTAGCAATCCCGATGCATGCTGCGTCTTCTGAACAAAAGCCACAAAAGCCAGAGGAAGAGAAGCGGAGGCTGAAGGGGAGATAGGCAACTGGGAGTGAGCGACCGAGTTTAGTTGCTCCTCGGCTATAATCCTATTCAATTAAGGATCCACAAGGCAGTTCCCGTCGCGCATCTATCGCGATCGCCTAATTGCCGGCGCGTCTTCCGTCGATCTCTTAATTAATGCGCGTCTTGCAGGGGCCCCGGGGCGATTTGACGGTCGGCAAATAGCAAATCGCAGCCGATCGAGCCGTCGATGTTCGTTAAACGGGGATAATTGAGCGGTACGCGCGCGCTCCCATCGTGATATTCCGCGACGACGGAATCGCACGCATCCAGTCGATCCCTTTGTACCGCCGGGAAGGGGGAAGAGAGAGATTCGACGAACGTCCTGATACGAGCGCACAAAGAAACGAGGGGTGGGTTCTGTATTTCCGGAAATAGAAAGGGTTCCATTCTCCCTTCGTCCAAGGAGCTGATAAATTTGTATGGAAAAAGTGTAGGCCAGTGTTGAGATACAGGGTACATCGTTCAAAGATGTGCCCGTAGGATTTACTGGAAATTAATCCCTTTACATCCCATCCGTCGCATGCTCTATTGTTCACTCACAGCGTTGTCGAAACTGTCAAACGCACGATCTACCATTATTATAATATGCTATTACCGTAAATTGGGGGAATATTGGCACGCTTCTGGAACATTTTGCAATATAAAAATTAACATTTTTGCATTTGCTTTAAATATCCTATCATAACATCGCGTCGTTTGTGATTGCAGTACAAGCGTGGAAATGTATAAAATTTTTGTCATTCGACTTCTTTATACTTACATGTTAAGTAACCGCCAATGTTCCCCCAGTTTACAGTAGTTGATTCTGAATAACATGACCCTCCATTCTTTAATGTGCGAATCTTCAATATTTAATTTCCCGCGAATTTTAAGATCAGTCTCTTGGTACATGGTTTTGACAGTTTTCCCCAAGCACAGTGTAGCGAGGCTGATGAGTAAGAGGATTAATACCGTGAGAGTGGTTCAGGAAGAATACCTCGCAGACACGTGACGAGGGTTAAACGGGGTTTCATTAGCGAATTTGTGTATCTAGAACGCAAGAACTTTACAAGAAGGTTGCTCTTGTAGGCTGTCAGGTAGAACATCCATTCCTCCTCTCCATCTGTGCTTCTTTTACCGGGCCGGTGTGCGTAGAATTAAAGCTCTCGTAGTAACGCGGTGGATTCCGGAGTTTGTTTTCGAACAGGCGTGGCCTGTTCGTGCTCCAACTTTTTTTTGCCGCTGCAAGAATGCCGGCGTCACGGTGAAGTTGAACGTCGCCGACCCTTATGAATTTTATGGAAATAAAGATTCTATTCTTAACGAGGTCCGCCGGAAGTCGAGCGTGTGCGACTGAATATTTCATCGTTCCACGGCCGTGCTGCGTGACTGTTTAAAAGTTCGCAAGAAAAGCGGAGCGCGCGGGCTTCGCGATTGAAGCGAGCCCCGAAGAGGGTGTGCGGTTCGCATTATTTTTCCACGACGGTGTCCGCCATACGCATAGAATGCCAGCCGAGTGGGGCGAGCCACGGCACGTTTCTTTCGCGCGCGCTCCTTTAATCGAAATCGAACGGCGATCACGCAATTAGGTACTGGCGAGGCCGGCCGGCGAGGGAGTCTCGCGGTTCTGACCGAAAATTTACACGGGATGGAAATTAGGCACGACATAACGGCGAATTAATCCGACAGCATTAGGCCGAGAATCGACAGACAGTGGCGCGCGGATCGTAGATTAATTCGCGCGTCCATCAAACAAGCGACGATGCAGAGGATTACGATTAATAATCGCGTCGGCCGGATCCGTGGATCGCGATTAATAATCGTGGACGCGACGCGCGTATACGTGGTCGCGCACGCGCGTCCTCCGGAAAAGAACGGATATCGACGCAACGAGCCGATATCAATCGGATTGCTCTTCAATTAGAACGATCCATCGGGAACCGATAAGCGTCGCCCGGGCGATATATGCGCGGCGTACGACGATAATAATAACGAGCGTTGTATAATATCGTCGTATTATCGGCATTACAAAAATGGCGGGCGATCCGAGTTGCTTATTAGCAATATAGCCGATACTAGGACTAATTCCAATGGTAACAGTAATAATCCAATGAAATTGATTATTGAATACCGATGTCCCCGATGCCGCGCTGATATTAATGCCGTTGCTGAACGCCCGCGCGCGCACGGCCTAGCGGGGGTTACAGGTATTAGCGGGTATTATAGATACTGGTTAAAATGATGATATAAAATTGATGATTAATACGCGAGAGTAGGCTCGTTTCGAGATTAGGATTAGGGAGGAACAAGGGGCAATGGGTTTTCCTGCGTCTAATCGATTACAGAGCGATCGCTCGGCAATTAAATTCCTCGCAATTTCATGTCTGCTCCGATATAATGGATGGTCGATTCTTTTTCAAAAGAGAATTTTTACACAGTGAAAGATTTTATGGACATTTCTTTTATTCATTGATCATGGAGATCTTACTATTTAAAGCACAAAGTTTCTACGTGTTTGTGCGTTTGTCTGTTGTCTAAAAACTTTTGAACTATAAACTCGGGGATTATGAAATGTGCCTCAGCTCAGTATTATGCCTGACTAATCAAGATGAATGTGACCATTTTCACAAAACAAAACTAAATGAATTTTGTTTTTATAAAATTAGAATCTAAATTTCGTGCGAAGCCGAGTGGTAAAGTTAGTAGGATATAAGTTCAGTGTATGTGCATAATGAATAATCACAGAAGACCCCTTAGGATGACTTTGTTTTATTATACATTTATTATATTGCTGTCCACTATGCTGGAGGGTTGATGATTTTAATTATCCAGTGAACCATTTATGGTTCAGTGGTTGCACGAGTTTCATTCGCTATTTATCAGAAAATTGAAAGTCGAGTATGCGACGCGGTATTGTTGCATGTTCATTTTTCAAATACCTGATTTAGTAAAGAGGTTAAAGGTGGGGTGATTACGGTGCGGCGTTTGGGGTTTCGTATCCGAACGAAAGTAAGATCGAAGGTGGAGGTATAAAGAATTGAGCGCGCGCTTCAATCCCCGGATTTCGCTACCCCACAATGTCCTCTTAGGTTTCCATCAAGCATCGATTTTCTGATTCCCTCTCGTCGCGATTTTCTGGGTCTTCCCCTTTTCCCTTTCAGTCGGGAGATTCATTCTTCCTTCGTGCGACCTCTTTCATTCATTTCTACCGCCTGGTCATCGGATCGATCAATATCTGTCCCATTAATACCCGCCTAATCGAATATCACGAACTTTCTAATTGACATTAATTATTATCATCGATACCATGAAACGTTGAATAGAGTCTATGCATGCAAACTTTGGCAAATGATCAACAGCACCCATCGCTTCCTTCTGCAAGGTAATTAATGATCGAATCAGCACTACGGTAAATTCACAGTGTGAGTTAAAAGAAACTTTAATTATAGACAATTCTAGCTAACTTCGCTCATCATTTTCGTGCCAGACATCCACGAAAATTGTCTGTACAATACAGACTTTCTAAAGGAACTACACGAAATTGGGGACCTTGCAGCTAGAGGGGTGCAACTCCGTTGTTGATAATTTTTTAGTCAAATTCTGCACCGTTTGCCGCACGTTTGATGCAAATACGATAACAAATGAGCGATATTTTTGCAAATTTGGAACCTGCACCCATCACTGTATTGTGCGATATTTGTGTTTTGGGTAGCTCCAAATTTAAAAAATTGCCAAAAATAGAAATAAAAACATATCAACAACTACATATTGTGTGAAAATATATATTTTTGAATTGGTCCTTTCTCTTTAACGTTAAGTCAAAGCAATAATTGTACAGTTTTCTCTAATTTACTCCGAGTTGATAAAGATGTAGCAGCCACCCCTCACGCTGCAATGTCCTCAATTATGGTATGTGCATTAATCCACACATCTCCACCCCTTCCCAGTCACCTGAGTCCATCCCCTATTCTCACCGCGCCATATCCCGCAATCACAGGTACACATAGTTTTGAATATTAAACAATATTGCATTCTTCGTCCATTCCCGCAAGCACCGGCGGTAATTCCCCAGAAACAAATAACCAAATACCTCGAACGAGGTCGCGGATGTCCCCGGAGCCGAGGCATTCGATTAATTTCAGCGGAGCAGAATACCATCGGTGGTAACAGTTACCTCGGCTATTCCGTTGACACGGTACCATCTCTGTCAATGGAGAGAGCGAGAGCGAGAGCGAGAGAGAGAGAGAGAGAGGGGGGGATGAATAGTAGCCGAGCGTGTGCTCTCCGTGGGAAACTCCGTGTACCCGGGGACCTGGGGGGGCTTACCGTGCCCCGGGTTACAAGCGGCTACGACGAGGCGACGACGTCAGGAGGAAAAACGCGACGGCGGTGTATCGACGGCGGCTGGGGCGTTGCCGCGTCGCGGGGTGGAATTTCCGCGCGGGCAACAACAATTTCTCTAGACGTTAATCGGATCGTGCCCGCGCAGGAGTTTCAATTTACCGGTGGCCCCGGTGAGGAACGACCCTTTAAGTGGGATCAGCGTACGTTGAAGGGCGCGTGGCTGATTATTGCCCTCTCCTAGGACACGTGCGTAAGGACGAGGAGCGCCGGTTAAGGGCGTCCTACCTACCCCCCTCCCCTCTGTAATGGCTTAAGCTCCGAGATTCCCAGTTAATTAATTGGTATTAACGTGACGACGAGGGACGAAGGGATGGGGGAGGGGCGGGTGGGTAGGGGGACGAGGTCGCGTCGGGGCTGGTACGTCCTGAATTTCGAAGGAAGCTCGATCGTGCATACAGGCTGGAGGGGAAAAAACGATACGAATTTGCATGTTAACGAGGATAAAGGGGGGAAGGGAGGATTTGGCCCGGCGATCGAACCCCCTGTCGCGTATAATCGTCCCTCGAGGGGGGTGGGGGAGAGAGGGGGGAGGGGGGAAGGGGGAGAGAGGACGCAGCCAAGCAGGTTAAATATGAAATTATGGATACACCGCGAGCGAGTAACCGATAGAATTAATTGAATCGCCGCTACGTCGGGCGTCCGGTGATTTTGGAATTCATGAAAGAACCTGGCAATCAATTTATCCGGCCGGCCGGACAATGACGAACTCAGCCGTCGGCTAATCGGTCCTGCAGAACTGCGTCCTGCTCGAGTTTCGTTTGTAAACGGAGCTGGCTCGGTGTCCACTCCCTTCTCGACGATCCAGCGCGAATCATTTATGCAGAACCGTCGAGAGAGACTCTTTGCGACTTGTTTACCGTCGAATCGTTCCACGAAACGCCCATCGTCCCTGCGCTCTTCGCGATATCGTATTTTTCGCGTTAATCCGCGCTCCCCGCGTGTTCACGTTCTCGCATCTATCGCGCGTCCCGTTTCGAATCAACAGCCGCAATCTCGTTGCCCCCGGAAACTTTAATTTCCACGAGACAGTGGGCGACGATTATCAAAAGCTCTACTCCGTCGCGTCGGCACCCGGCCGGCTTCGATATATCGAACGGAGACGACCGGTTTCCATAGGGACAGGCGAAATTAAAAAAAAAAAAGAAGCGAAAGGAGAGGAGAGAGGGAAAAAAACCGGGGCGAAAAGCGAGGCAGAAAGGGAACCGCATTCCACGGACAGAGAGGAATTCGAACGTCATAAACGAGATTCCGCGTTGTTATTTCGTTAATGCGCAATAACGGGACGCAATAATTCGGCCTCCCGAGCCCGGCTGCGCGTGGTCCTGCTCCCCCCCCCCCCCCCGGACAATTGGATTATAATCCTATGTTTCGATCATCTGAAAATTCCAATTAACAGTAATGATCTTATCGTGCGAGCCCCGCGACGATAGATAGATCCCCATCGTTCGATGCCCGGAGCGAAAGGTCGCTCGATGCGATAATCCTTTCGCCCGTTCGGCCCACTGTTACGCCATAATGCGGCTAAATTAATTAATCGTGGCTGGGCGGGGCGAGAGAGAATGAGAGAGAGGGACGGGGGAGAGGTATCGGCGATGAGAGGGAAGATGGTGGCGCGTTATCTTGAACAAGCTGGCCACGAATGGAATTCCGCCGGCGGGGCTCAGCGTCGTACCGATCGCGAATTCGTTCGACCCCGCTAACTCTCGATCGCCGCGCACTTATTAATTTACTCGCTTTAGGGATCGTTTGACCAGGCCCCGTAGGTCGTTTTATCATGCCCCTTCGTTTTTTACCCCGCTTTTCACGGATCTACCGCGGGTGGGCGTAGAACGAGAACGATTTTAATGGCCACCATTCTTTCTCTCTGTGCGATGAGCGCTTTCGCTTGAACGTGCTCGTTCAACCGGGGGATCGTGAACGGGAGATCGTGAACGATGCCTGGAGAGGCTCGTAATTAAGTAGAATCGAGGGTACGGAGAGAGGGGGGGCGAGTCCGTGGCCCCAGTTTACTCGAACCCGAAGGATTTCTTGGTTTTATCGTGGGAGGATCGGGGAAAAGGGTAATTTTTTCCATCCAAGGTAAATTGAAAGGTGGAACAGATTTTTTCTCTAGTTCGTCTGTAATGGGCGACCACTCTCTCCTTGTTACCTGCTTCCCGCTTATTAGTTGTAATTACAGCAATGGCTACTGTAATCTCAGCCATTCTTTCAGAATGTACCTATTTCCCTCTAAACTCCGCTTTGTCATCTAGCCAGGTATTAGTAACGCTATAACATAGATGATAATCTAACGTATAAATATATCCCATCACTTAGCTCCATGTTCCCGGGACCACCGTTCGACAACTCGCGTCAACTGTATTAGGTACGTTGGCCAGAAACAGACACTGTACTGCTCCCGTTCCCTTCACCCGATCCGCCCGCGAGCGCTGAAAAACTCGCCCACACGCGGCCGGCCACGATATATTGGATTTCAAATTTTTTGGCTATCGTGTTCCCCCGGGAGCCGAGGGCAGAGAGAGAGGCGAGACGGGAAGCGAGCGAGCCCGCGACGTCCGCCTCGTAAACTAACAAAGACTACAGCCTTGGGGATCTGATAGATCGTAGCGGCAGTGGAACACCGTTCCCTATCGATCTACGAGAACAAGGAGCGTGGCTTTCCTTCCTGGTGGCAGCGGCCGTTTCATCTTGCGCCAGCCCCGATTCTCAAGCGTCTATTAACCGGCTCTCCTTGGCTCTCTTCCGTGTCGATGAAAGAGGATCGTGTCGGGCTTCGTTGTAAATCGGTGTGTATCGGTGTCGTTGATCGTTATCGACGTCGCTTCCCCCGTATTCTATTATCCGTCGATGCAACGGGGCCGCGATTGTTCGTTACCCTGAACGCGTTACCGTTCCAAGTCCCTTCGTTCCTCCGCACGCCACGCGAACGTTTGTCGACGTACAGAGAGAGAGAGAGAGATAGTTTTTTTTCTTCTTCTTATTAGCTGAACAGTTAGAGATTATCTCCCAGTAAGAAACACTGTTCATTAAATGATTGCTCTCGGTGTAAACTCGAGGCAATCCATTCTGGGCAACTGGAGATCGTTATCCATACGTTGCTTCATCAGATCGATTCACTATTCTCGTTGATGCAACAGCGCGATTGTTTGCCAGTTAGTTCAGGGACATAGAAATCTCCGCGGCACACTCGATCCCGTTCTTTCTACTGCGACACGGACGTGTATGGATGAGCCAGAGATCTCCGTTGCAAGGGAACCGGCACGAGCACCTGAGCGTAGCTCATAAATCGAGCATCGAAGTCTATCACTCCTGGATCACTTGTCTAAATATCAGACCGAAGGGTGAAGATACCTGTTCACTACTCAACAGGAGCATTCGCCGAACAATCCCAGAACACCCGCAATGGAATTTTATCCCTATCTATTTCATTTCGTCGTTGGAGCATCTCTAGCTGAGCCAGCCACGATACCCTCCAAGGGCGGGGAATCGTTGACCGTCATCCCTGGCCAAAATCCGTGGCTCGGTTGCGTCGGGAGCCGCGATTCGCTCGGCGACAGCCTGATTCTCGAGCGTCTATTAGCTCTATGCAGGAGGATCGTGTCTCCCGATCGGCTCGTTGGAATAAGAGGCAGGGTACCACTGCGGAATACACGGCCGCTGGTTGGTGGGAAGGAGAGGCGGAGGTTTAGGAGAAGAAGAGGAGAGGAGAGGAAAGCCGGAGGATATCGGGTGCCCAGAATGCCCCGGGAATAACGAGAGATTGGGGACGGCGAGGAAATTTCATCGCCCGGGTCGGTCGATGCTGTATAGCCCGGCGAGAGAAAGAGAGGCGAGGAGACGAGATTTATCGGATTTTCGAAATACCCGTGCACTCAGCGTGTCGAACCAGACGCCTCTATTCCTTTTCTCCTCTATCTCTCAGGCCCTCCCCCACTCCTCCGCCCGCTTCTTATTTTCGACCGTTCCGTTTCTTTTTCCGGTTTCCGGCGGCTCCGGTCGCGTTTGTCGTAGTCGGATAGGCTTCGCGGTTCCCTCTCGAGCGCCTCCGATCGACCGCGATCACCCGCTCGAACCCCTTCCGCTCGGCGTGATCGCGGTCCCGGCGCGATGAAAGGAAGCCAGCAGGCCAGAATCGAGCCCGCAATTCGCGCGAACTTCGGAAACCTCTGGCCGGAAGTGGCCGGGATTTCGGGGCGGGCGATTGAAAACGCGAGGTCTCGTCGGACCTTTCCCCCCCCCCCCCTCCTCCCCTTCTCATCGCCGGTTGTTTGCCCTCTTCCCTTGGTAAAGCTCATTTCTAGGCTTTCTTCCCGGCCCTTCCTCGCCCGCATTGTCTTCTTTCCACCTTTTGTTGCCGCTCGCCCCGCCGTCTCTTCGATCCCTTTCTCCCGGCTGCATTGTCTTGACGCTGCGCTCCTCTTGTCCCATTCGACGTTCCGTCGAACGAGGAAACGAGACGCGGATCGGAAATCGGCGACGATTCCACGATGCCGCGCGGAAACGCCCGGGAACACTTTGCCCGGGAATTAGAAACGTCTGCTCTCTGTTTGGCGCCGGGACACTCTGTATTTTCAGTGTCCATTAATCGATTAGGTCCGATTGCTTTGACCAATCTGTGGCTGGACGCGTGGGGCCTCGATGTGATTTCAAATCGTCTTGCTTTTTTTGCTTGAAACTTTCGAAGGTAAATTCTAGGGTTTGTCGGTGTTCAAAAACAGTTTTTTTTTTTTAATAAATTTGTAAAATTCGAAAATCGGTTTTAGATGCTAGCATTAATATGCAAATATTAATTTTAACATTTTTACTGAAAATCGCTTCGGGCACAAACATGTTGTTGTAAAAGTTCCCTGTGAAATTATTATTCATGAGTTCATATTTGTTGAAGAAAAATATTAAATGAATTAACGATTTATAATTTATATTTTGTACGGATTTTACTTATTTTTGTTTTGATTTATTCCATAAATATTAAAAAAAAGCTGAAAATGTTTAAAATAAGTATAAAGTTTACTGCCTCAGTTATATATAGGTATATTGTTTGTAAAAAACCGGTTAAATTGTTTATTTTTAAGATTGGAATTCGAAACCCAGGTTTATCAAAAGTCGATTTTTGTATAAACCCTACTAAATTCGTTTTCAGATACAATTCATAGGAGATGCTTCTGATCGAGAATCGGAGGCATAGATATTACAGATAACGTCGAATCAATAGAAAAGCGAAGGTGGTGTAACATTCGCGCCTCGGAAAGCGAGTTATCGTGGTATTTGCAACTAACATTGCGTTATTTTGATCGTCGAAGTCGACGGCAGGGGAACCATCGTGATCTCTGGCCCGACGATTTCAGTAAATGGTTTCCTGTTTCTTTCAACGAGGAGGAAAGAGGGGTAGACCGCTGCTTTCCGCGTCGGGAGATTCGTTTCTCTTTTCCACGGCGACTCTATCTCGGAAAGATTGTATTCGCCCTCGGAAAATTCTGTACGGTGACAGAAAATTTCCCGTCGACAGAGAATAGAGCGAGCGAGAAAGAGAGAGAGAGAGAGGACGAGGGTAGGTTGAGAGAAACGGGGCTCCTTGCAAATTACGTTATTCGCTTTTGAGGCGAAGTGCTTCGCGTTGTAAGAGCTTCTACAAATATTCCAGTAGCAATATCAGCCTATTCTCTTCTCTCTCTCTTTCTCTCTCTCTCTCTCTATCTCTCTCTCTTGCTCTCCTGTTCGCGTTAATTCTGCTTGAACTCGTGAATTCCTGTATGCCAGGGTCCCAGAGGATTCACCGTAGAAATTATGAACGAGACGAGAATGTTCGTCGAGCTCTCAGATGCGAACGCGTGTCTGCTCTCCTTTCCTCTCTCGTTTCCTCTCTTTCATTTCACCGTGTTCGCGTTTCGTGCGCTTACTTTACAATACCACCGATACGGAAACTCGAATTTCCATCTAGGATTCGTTTTATCATTTGCTGGTCGGCCGCCGGTAACAATAAGTTCTTAATCGCACTTTGGAGCACGAGAACAGCAAGAACGATCCCACGAACATAGAGACTAATAGTGGAAGAACAAATTCACCTCCGTAGAGTAATACCTCCATCTTGCAGACGTGAAAGTCCGATTCCAGGGACCTAGAATCTCGATTCTACCCAGATAGATTCATGTTCGAAGGGAAAATTCGTACCAATGACGCGATTACGCAAATCGCCATATCTCTTCACGCGGGGATCCTCCGTCGTTCGCACCTCGGACTTCTGCGGTAGAATTTCTTCCGGCTCGCGCGTAATTCCGGAATGGAGCAATCGACGCATAAAAGTGTCGCACTTGGACACATCTGCCGCGTTCTTAAATCCTCGACCTCCGATCTCAAAGTGATTCGACTTGAAATAACACCTTGTAACACGTGACGCGTAAATCTCCCCTGCAACGCGGATCAACGCGTTATTGAACGGATTTCCACGCGCTTAATCCATCCACTTACAGTGGTTTTATTATTGTTCCCGTCTATAAAAACGTGCACACGACGTGGTGCTTTTATACTGAATTGTTCGACTACCAAATAGCGGTTATAAATGATGAATAGTTTCATCTGGAAGATAAATCTTCGGAGTCTCGAAGAAGGATATCGTGGGAAGGATACTCGAGAGATTGCGCGAAGGTCTCTCGGCATCTTTACTTGTGTAATCATCGAATGATCCTCCGTAATTCTATTCGTGTCAAAAGGCCTCCATCAGCGTGATCAATAACAGCGCTCGTTTAAGATTGCAATCGCCTGTGGTGTATTTTCTGAAAAGGAGACCGTTTCCTCTTGCCAGGGCCCTCTTGTTGCCCTCGAACCATCGCCAGCGTTTAAGCTCGCGGCGACGTTACGCCGTGCAATTCTTGTGGTCGTCGATGTGCAAGTTAAGCGCGCGGGTCGGAAGTTCTTGCTTCCGTAACCGTCGGCTACGGTAACCCGGTGACACCGAGGGAATCCTTCGTGGCAGCTTCGCTATCGCGCGAATTCCTCGCGGGTGCACAAAACCTACGCCTAGCCTTCTTGCCAGTCACTTTAAAGTGTCAGCCAATCGTTTCCACGGATTTCCCCGCGCGCCGGGTCGCTCTTCTTGCCTCTGAGCCAAGATTTTCGTCGGTTCACCTCAACCCTCGCCTCGTTTTTCGTTTCGTTAAACGGCGTCGATTCGGGCTGATCGGTGACGCGACGTTTCCTTACATCGATGGTTGGCGCGATATCCGAGACGGTTCCTGTTAACTATTTGTGGAAATTTTAAATCCGCATTCGTAATAATACTCTGCGTTGGTAGCGTTTCAATAAGACAGCTGAGGAATCTGTAGAAACCTTACAAGATCTCGATCCAACGTCTCTGACTTGGAAAAAATAATTATTATAGACTTCCGAGCAGGAAGAATTTGCCAAGAAGAGGCTTACAGAAAACTGCAACGCTACTGTTACCTCGAGAATCTCGCGGAGAAAGCGGAACGGAATCCTCCCGCGGACAAAGTCGATTTTCTCTTCATATGCTACGAAACCCACTTATCGATCTACGGGCGAGAAACCCGCCGGTCGTCTGCTATTCCCGAACATAATTCAAAATTACTCCCGCGGAGAGATGGAAGGGAGGATTCTCTGCCGCCGAGTCGGTGGAAAAATCGAATTTCAATCGCGAGCGCCGGGGAAGAGAAACGGTTTTCCATCGTGGCGATGAAATTCGCCTTTGTCCGCGCGCTGTTCCGTGCGTCGCGCGGACGTGAAAATTTCCCGGCACCGTTCGATCGAGCATTTTCCAAATTCCTTTTCCCGGCGGCCGCTGGGGAGCGCAATTCCGTCGGTCTCTTAAAATCGCGAAAGCCATTTTCCGCGGCGACCCTTGTAATGCGATGTGGTCGCGATTGATTTCGGACAATCGGATTTACCTCGAAACCGAATTTCATTCGACTGAATATTCCCTCTCTCTCTCTCTCTCTCTCTCTCTCTCTCTCTCTCTCTCTCTCTCTCTCTCTGTTTCCCTCGCTCGCCGTACGATGGAGTGGAAGAAGAGAAAGAGGGAGATCGCGCAGCGGCAACATCGTTTCCTTGACGTCCCTCCCGAGCCCGTCGTTCCCGCGTCCCGTTCTGAAATTCAATTTTATTTCTTGCTCGCATATCGCGCGCCGCTTCGCAGCCGGCGGCCGCATTGCGGTTCGGAATTTGCGGAACGCGCTAGATGGAAACGCCCGGTTTTTCCGCGTTCCCCTTCGATTTTATCGCGGCCACTACAATGCGCAATATTCATCCCCGTGGGCCCCTGGCGAGGCGGAATCCCCGTCGCCGTTAAATAATACGACAAGTAGGAAACGGCGGCGAGAAAGCTTTTACGCTTTCGTGCCACTTGTGCGTTGTAAGCTGCCTGGCAACGTTCTAAATGTACGGTTTCCCGAAAAGTGTAATTCGATTTCTTCTTTCTTCGGTAGTTGCGATTAGAATGGCACTCGATGAGTGTAGATTCTGGGACTGTTCAGTGATGTTAAGTGTTCTTGAACACCTCCACGCATTAGCCTTCGAATTTCAAATGCCCAAAGGGTGTCCATTTATAAAGGGGCCATGCTCGGCTGTGCGATATACCTACTTTCTCCCGACGCAGTTTCGTGTGCATCGATTGAAATGGATCGTCCCACATACGCTTCCTCTTCGCCAGCAAGATGCACAGTCCAAGTTCCACCCGGCAGGAAAGTTTCGCCTCGTCCTCCCCGCGGGCCCAGATGCGCGATCGTTCGATCAGAGAATTATTCCAGTGGGGAGAGCCGGAGAATTCCGTGGACACTGGAAGTCGAACGCGATGGTCGTTCTCGCGTGCGTCCGTTGCTTCGTGTCCGGCGTTTCGGTTGACCCGACGTAACCTCCGCGACGTGTATCCGCGTCGAATCCTCGCGAAGAAGGCACAGAGGGTGGAGGAGGAGGTGGTTTATCGGCTGGAACGGTTCTCAGGGCACTGGACTCTCTCGGCGAACGCCTCGACCTGACCTGACTTAACCTCGCGATCGTCGCCCAACGTCCACGAACATCGTGAAAACCGCTCTCTCCCCCTCTCTCCCCCTTTCGTCTCCCCAATTCCCCTTGGACCTACTTCCCGAATTTACGAGAGACAGTCCACGACTCTTTCCGTTCCGTCTGCCGTTTACGGCGACCCTGAAAGCGATCGACGAAGCGGAGTAAATTTCGAGGGTGTCGCTCTGCGAGTTGCAAGCTGAAACGAGGGTGTGTACGACTGCAATTGCCCCGGGCCGATCATTTTTAGCGAACCCTCCATGAAAGATATTGGCTCGGGCAGCAACAATAGTCGAAAACATCTCCCAAAATTGCCGCGTGCTCTGGAAAACCACCCATCCCTTACGTAAATCGCCCGACCACACTGAACCCCGCTTCATCAATAACGCAGAAACTTCCTTCAACCCCCCAATATCCCGCGTGCAACGTGTCGAGGTTGGAATACCGATTTCTGTGGTTTCCCGACAAAACGGGCTGGGGAAAAAAGGCGGAAAATGGAGGCCCGGATAACCACCTGACCACCGGTAATCGGTTCTCCACCGGTGGACAGCGTCGGAGGAGGGAGAGCGCAGCCGAACGAGGAAGGGGTGGAGGGCGATGAGTGGCTGAAAATTCAAACAACACCCGAGGCCCCCTTCGCCCGGAAACCGGCGTTGAGGGGGCCGGGGGGGGGGGGGTGGGGTAAAAAAAAGCAAGTAATATGCAAGTCGATGAAAAGAAGGAGGTCTACTTTCCGCCACGGTTTCCCCAGAGATCGCGGCGCGAATGCAACGCCAGCAGACAGAGTCCAATTTGCCGTTGCCTGGGCTTGAATGGCACGTACAAAAACGAGAGAGAAGTATAGAGGCGAGAGGGACGAGAGACGGGAGACCAGTTTCCCGAGTCCACGCGGAATCGAAACAACGATTGAAGCTTCGATGCAGAGCGCCCGTTGAAAAGTCGATCCGCCCTGCGAACGCTGAAAGCAATACGGATAATTGCGGATCGAACTATTCGCGTAATTGCTTGCAGATCGTGTTCGTCGGGACTCGCAGCGATTTCAGCCATCCACCGGCCCCCACCGACCAGCCCCCCTCCCCCTCCTCCTACCCAACCCCGCGCAGTATCGTGCCTTTTGTTTTCCTTTTTCCGCCGTTCATCCTTGGTTTTCTACCCGTTTGCCGCGGCGCGTTTACACGATTGCCGGGGCAAGAAAAAGCGGGGCTCGCGCGGACCAAGTCGCCCACGGGAGGGGCGGCGGACGCGAGAGACGGGGGTGAAAATAATGGGCCTCCGCCGCTTACGCGATTCCCCCGGAGATCGCGCGCGTCACTCATACAGTTGCTGAATAATGCATGAGAAAAACAGAGGCGCGATTCTCCGGTTGGGAGAATTCCGGGGCCGCGGTCGATTATTTATACCGCGGCGAGAGGAAGACCGGTTGCGCGCCGATCGCGCGTTTGTTGCTCTTTGACTTTGCACGCGGAGGGGGAGCCGCGCCGCGCGCGAGCGTCGTTTATCGGGGCGGAATCGACGCCTGCGGGGACACGACGGTGCCCCGCGAGAGTGGCTGGGTAGTTTCGTTTTTCTTTTAATGCCCGGTGTAGGCTAGCAGGGGGAGGGGGGGGGGAGGAGGAGGGGAGAGGGGAGGCAGCAGGGGAACGGTGAAATGCAGCTTGATGTTCGCTGCGTCCAAAGGCTTGCAGCTGTTTTTAGGTCTTTCTGCTTGGTAAAAACTGTTTTATCGGAGTATGCGATTGCTACTACCTAACGAGTCACCCTTACGTACGACACTGATCCGTCGGGGTGACGTGCACGAAAGCTTCCCTTGTTCCTCGCGAACGGGTCACGCGAGGTGGAAACTTGCCATGTGCGCGGGGTTGGAAAACGTAAAGGCAAAAGCGTTGGAAAGTTTGAACATGTTCATTATGAATTATATCGTGAATTCAAACATTCTATAGGTAATGTTTCGTGTATCCATTTCCTGTGCGTATTGAGCAACAGCGACGTTTGAGCGAATACCTCGATTTTCAGTTTACAGCTTGAGCTTTCATAGCCCCGTGGGTTGACGATAATTCATAACCCTCTTCGCAGATTCCGAGCCCGGATTCAAAAGCAAACGGTCCACAGATTTGCCTGAAACACAATATCCCCGGAATAATGGACGCTCGATGGAGCTCGCCAATCTGTTCCACATCTCTCGTGGCCTACATCGCGGGCCAGTTTTAATCAAACTGATGCACAGTAGCCCGCGGAACGATAAACCAGCCAAGGGTGGCGGGTGTCGGGCGCCTCGTTCGACCCCTAATCGACTGGCTGTCGGTGATCGCGATCGATAGCCCGCGGCCGTGCCGCGCGGAGGGGAGAAAAGCTACGCGCGCTTAGGAGCCTTGAGATCGGCGTGAATGAAAGTAGGTTGGAAACGAGAGCGAGTCGCGTAACGATCGGCGGCGCCGTGCTGGAAAATCGGGGTCGGGAAGTGTCTCAAGGAGAGTCCACGGAATCGCCTGGGGTTGTAAAACAACGGCTGAAACGAAGGAGGTGGTAGGGAAGGACGACTGTTGCTCAATACTCTCTCGACGGCGCCTGTCGTGTTCGCTGTTCGTTTCCTCCCTTTTCCCTCGTTTTTATTATTCAACGAAGACAGCGGGATCGAAGCGCACCGCAGAAGATTCGTCCTCGTGAAAATCTAACGACAGCCTGGCGTTTGGCTTCTTCCCGGGGAACGCCGATGAAAAATTCAGCCCGTCATTGCGAATTACCTTGACGCGAATATTCTACGGTCACGTCCACGTTTCAGATGACTTCTTCTCCTGCTGAACATGCTCGGCGACTGTCCAGGAGCGGCTCCTTTGACGTTTACCTAATACACTCTTTGCCTGGAATCGTTTCAAGGTCGATGGCAACCTAGCTACCACATGCTTGATCAGTTGTATGCACTTTAGATTAGCAAGTCTCGATACACAGTCGCGCAAATGAGGCGTTTCAACACCGAGAAGGAAGAAAGCGTCGATGCAGGTACCGGGTTTGCCAATGTGGACCAGGAACGATAGAAATTGTGCAGGCCGCGGTGGTGCCGATGGTGAAACGGTCTCCACCTTCGAGCGCCCGTGTGTCACGCGTCCATGGACATATAAGTACCGATTCGTGGTGCACCGAAAGTGAAAGAGTGACGAGGAAAGCGCGAAAGACGCGCGGGACAAGAGGAAGCACGAGCAGCGGCCTGGCTGCATTTTGCTCATACTTGGCGAGGACGAACTTTCACGCTGCGAGGGGAATTCTCCTCCGCTGTGAGGCAAGCAATTACCGTTGTTACGTTGGAGACACGCGACTTGCTTTCCTACGCGATCTCGGAGGAGAGACCCTGCAGTTTTTGCGAGTTAGGCGCCTTAAAGTATTGTTTATTGTTCATCGCGCGAAGGTACAGGGGGGATATTAGTGTTGTTATCGGATCAGCCCGCGCTCCTTGCGGATTTATATTTTAATATCTCTGTTAAAAAGATCTGCAGGGATCTCTGCAACCACCCGATACGTTCAGCCTCCCTACTTGGCTGGCCCTTATTTATACCTGTCGAATTTCTTTTTGAGAAGTTCTTCAAATTCAAACCATTGATGAATTCTAAACATTAAGGCCTGGTCGGCACCCTTTCCTGTTGCCCGATTGCAATAATCTTTTTCAGGTACTGTTTTCTTTATGAAATTGAAACATATTAGGGGGTGAGAGAAAAAGAAATCGCAGGTTAAAAATAATGGCCACCCTACTCTCTACTCGAAGATAGCTTCAATAAGTTTTTATGCATAAAACGGCTCCCTGGCAGATTCGTTATCCTGACAACGTACGAACCCTCAACATACTTTCTGATTTTAGGGGTGGTTCACAAGGGTGCATAAGTAGATAGGTCAATTTGGAATTTAGAGTTTCAGTTGAAACGAGCTTCCCTTATTCCACTCCTCGGTCCATTTGTATCCAGCTTTTTATCCTAAAAAATCCCCATACGTTCCTGGCCCATTAAATTCGCATGAAAACGTGACGTCGAAAAAGGTATCGTAAAACGATACGCAAGGCGATTCTGCGTATTACTTTCCTATCAGCATGAAAGATAGAGGAACAGTCTGCCCATACCGTATCGACTTTTCGTGTAACGTTGGAGTAATTCGAAGTGCTCTGTCACGTCCAGTCATATTTCATCTAAACGACAGACGAATATACGTATGCAGTTACCTTTCGTCTGGATATGCAAGTGAAACGTGTCACTCATTCGTGGCCGCACGGACAGGTACAAAGATCGACCGCGTCTCGAGGCAGCCGATTTAATTTATATCGCCGTGGGTATCGTTATGCGTCGATGCAAGTGTCCTGTCACCTATTAATCCGCATCTACGTTCGCGTAGTGACAAATGCTTATCGACTTCTCGTTCATGAGCCGTGGCAACGCTAGACCCGTACGTTGCCGCGATACGTCGCTCTGTATCAGCGGTATTCAAGCAGCGAATTACACGGGTACGGGACACGATAAAAAATCCCCGCAATTCCATTCGGGACACGGATAAACAAGGGCCAGGAGCGGAGTTACGCGCGTGAAACAAGGGGTCGAGCCGCGATTCCTGTTTCGCCTGTAAAGCGCACAAGCATCGGCGGTGAAAAATCTCTGCCGATCTCGAAGACCTGTTTCCACCGATAAAATCTGAGAAACTCTGGTCCCGGGAGATCGTGGCAGCCAGTTGCGCCACGGGGCACGTATGTAAAGCGCGTGCTCGTCAAAGCGTGACACGCGTCTCGTCACGGGGCGCAGGAAACGATTTCCTCGCGAGCCGATCGAGCCGCGCTCGCCCGGATTCGTAAAGAAAAAAAACCCACCGCGGCACGGTCGATCGAGAGATTCTTAAGAATATGAACGAGCGGTCGATCAAGCATCGTGGCGACAAAGGAAATCGCGGTGATAATTTATAATCTGGGCAGCGGCAACCTTTCAGCGAGACGTGGTGAGCGCTAATCTCCCTCTCTCTCTCTCTCTCTCTCTCTCTCTCTCTCTCTCTCTGCCTCTTTCATATTTGAATATTTAAGCGGTCAGGTGGGAGTCTAGCCGTTATGCAAACGCACAAGTCTTCGATGCTAGTTCTCACAGTGCTCGTTTCCATTTGATTCATGGCGCAATTTAGATTCGAACGCTAGCTGCATCGAATCGGACTGTATTACTTTTCTATCGTTCAGCCTGACATATCTCAGCGTTAACTGCTTAAATTGGCCGCGTCAAGTACCGCCAACTTCATCTGACCTCCACAATTTTCATTCATCCTTCCCCCGTTCATTTCCCAGAGCGTTAAAGTATCACGCTTTGCTATTCATCGCCGGGCGCCCGCGCGCCAAATTCGCGGCGCAATTCTCCATTCTCTGTCGAACACGATGGCTCGGCCGCGGTCGAAGTTGGGCGTCATTTAATTTCCGCGCGGGTTCGCGTAAAAAACACTTTGCGGTCGGTAACGCAATTAAAAACGGTGCGCGCGCGCGCGCGCGTGGAAACGTGCACGGTATAACGAATTCCACGGTGACGCGTTGTGTTTCGGTAATAGCCCGGGAACCGGTGGAAATCGTGTCACCCGCTGGAGAGAATATTGCGACGCGCCAGCGACCCCGGATAATTCCAAAAATCTGAATGAAATTTAATTAACCCCGGATCCGTTGCGCCCTATTGATTCCCCTGGTATTTCAGCGCGGGGGGTCCGTATCGTTCATCCGTATCGGGTCACCGGTTCCCGATTAAAATCATTTTTTCCTTTTTTTTCGTTCACAGCGTTACGACGACAGCGCGTCGAATTAAACAATCCTCCCCCGGCGAGCTCGGTCGGGGACCTCGCGCGGATTTCACGTACTGAAGCGGGCAAACAGAAAGGTAGAAAGGGAGAAGGATAATATTTAGGGAAGGGGGAGGGAGTGAAAAGGAGATTTTCAGCAGCAACGTCTGCGTCGACGTAGAAAATGTCGCGGTTCCGTGCGCGTAATTAAAATTACTTCCGAACGATGGAATTCGCCGGACGACCGAGCGGCTTTTTAACGAATTGTCGCCAATTAAAGCGGGACCCCCGCATCGAGTGTTGAAGTTAAATTAATTTCAAGCGCAAAGGGCGCGTCTGCGCGCTATGTACTTGCATCTGCTCTCTACGCGTCCGATTCGGCTTTTAGCTGGTAAATATATTTCGGCGCGATCATATGCCTCGGCTGCACGGCCATTGAAATCCCTACGGTCGATTAATGACGAGTTAGAATTTAAACGGCCCTCGTAGTAGACCTAGGCGCGTTCTTATTAAAACTACCGCGGCGATATTGCGTTCGCGTGATTTGCCGCGCAACGTTGCGGAATACGTTGCGCTAAATATGCCTCCGGCAGCATGATCGTGGGTGGGCCCAGGATACGAGGTGTAAATTGTTTGCCCATTAAGTTCAACAACACAGTTTCCCTTGAGCTTCAATTTTACTTTCTTTAAAATAGCTCCTTACATTCAACGTCATTTTAAATTAGTCGATATTGTTCTTTCGGATGGGCCAAGCACACTTTGCATATACTTTGTCGTTTCAGTAATCGTGATTTTTTTCTACAAAGCGTTTGAATAACTTCCTACTCATTTCCTCGGAATAATTTGCAAACCTTTGTAGATAAATGAGGTCGTCCGTAGAATAAAGTAAAAGTAAAATTACTCTCCGTTAAAGTGGACAGAAGATTGCCCGCCGAAAATAGGTTGCCGGTAGAACGCGGCAAGGACGATTCGCCGTTCCGAGCCGAGGAGAGGGAATTCGCTTTTGAAGGAAAGCCTGGAATTCCGCGGCTGGAGAACCGGTTTCACGCTCGCAGGAGGACGAGCGGATGAAAAAGGAAAGTCGACGGCGGTGGAGGTGGATCGGGACGAGGC
This sequence comes from Andrena dorsata, assembly GCA_929108735.1. NCBI lineage: Eukaryota > Metazoa > Arthropoda > Insecta > Hymenoptera > Andrenidae > Andrena > Andrena dorsata. Next base: position 26,356,594 of record OV815489.1, read on the forward strand.
CGTCGCTCGTTTCTCCAGCGATCGGGATTCCATCGATAAATCTGCATCTCTCCGGGCAACCGTAATCGCGATCATGCCGACGAAAGGACAAATCGCTTCGATTAACCCTCTCGCCGTTACGTCGCGACCGACCTAAGCTAGCTCCCTCGCCTATTCTCGTTTTTGTCAGCCGCATCTTAGATCGGTGTTGACGTCCTTTTAAAATGGAACCCTTTTTTTCTATTATTAATATGTAGATACACTGGATAGAGGCAGCCTTACATTCATTTCATAATCTTAAGCGGGTTTTCTTAAGGGAGTATAAACTCTGCTTTCACATTCTACTTGATAGTCACTCATAAAGCAAGGATTAAGTACCGCGCGCATCAATTCCGCGTCTATCTACGAAACTTCGTTAAAATTTCGATATTCATCTGTTCGTGCACCCTCGTTAGTCCGCCCTATCAAGCAGTTGGCACAAACGAACCTCGAGCTTGTCCAGAGACGGGAAGGGTACGCGGAAAAGGTGAAACCCGATCCAGAAACCGAGACCTCCTCTCTTCCTCAGCCGCCCTCTCGAACTACTGTCGCGACAGCGATATAAATCGTCGCGAGTACAAGCGGGGCATTTTTCCGCGCGGCGGCTAAGGTGCAGCCTCCGTGGCTGTAGGAGCCCTCGAAGTAAACACGCCACGGGCATCGTTCAGGGGATCGTTTTCGTTTTCTCCTGCGAGCTGCGTCCGACCGATAAATCTGCCCCGGGCCCGTACGCGCGTAATCGCGCTCGTTTTGTATGTACTACGTGCCGTGTATATGCGGCCGCGCGGAGGAGCGACAAATCGGCCGAGCTTCGCGGCTCGCACGATTAACGAGTCGCATTACGGAGTCTCGAAAACCACTTACCAGGGGGGACCATTTAGCTCGTCGACACTGGATAGAAACGAAAGCTAATTCGTGGCGTTCGACGCTGCCACTCGCGTGTCGAGTGTGCTAGAACCGGCCGGGTCGAAAGGCGAGGGTGTGAACCGTCGAATGCGTTTTTGGCTACTGGTTCTGAAGAGCAGCGGGGGCATTGGTGCTGCGGCTGCCCAACTGAAGGTGGTGTCATTCCATTACTCTTGTCCAGAGCCTGTCCACCATGTATGTTTAGGAATCTCGTCACCCTGTCTCTGGGCGGCTTATTCTTCTCATCTTGGAGGATGGAAAAGATAGTACGATTATAACAGAATGTATTGACTTACGAGGGATAACTGGGGGGATGATTCTGTGCCTGGAAATAACACGAAATGGTCAAAGTGCCTTGTTTACTTATGCTTCGGGGTGTAGTACGTACTCGGGATCTTAGGCTTCATTAGAGTTTGATCTCGGGAATTTTTCGAGGAAGCCTGCACCGTTGGGTGAGACATGGGCCAGGGCGAAGGGATGGTGGGGTTTTTAATCGTTATTTATACAGAGATCGAGCGACAGGCTGGGATTTCGAGTACCTTTGAAAGTCAGCCCCTTCCACCGCCGTCCATTACGTTAATTCGCGGCGGTCGCACGCGCCGCTCTCGAATCAATTCGAGGCTGCCACGCGAGAGGGACGTTCTAATTTATCAGCGCGCGAGCGAGCGAGTAGTTTATTTGCGCGCGGGCCCCCGCCCGCTGGCTTGCTTGTACAGAGAAAATGGGAAGAGCGGCCGGGCGCAAAATTTGCACAGATAGACAAACAGATGAATATCGAGACACGTCTGCGCGCGGGCTGATTCATAATACTATACGTATTTCCGATATAGAGGGTTGCGGGGATTTTGGGGAACGGAGAGAATCACTTGCCATCGGAGCTTTGTATTTTAATTTGCCTTGATATGAACGGGACATTGGATCGTTTTCGAAGTGAATTAGGTACACCAACAATCACGTGCTCGAAAACTCTCGTGGAATGAAGGGGAGTCCTTGAATCTTCCAATCGTGATTCTCTTTTATAGCAATCATTGTGCATAGGAGTTTGCAAGTGAAGAGTTTCGCGTGGAGAATAATTTCTCCAGATTCTGCTACGGTAATCGGCATTCGGGAATTTCTCGACACGCAACGTTGAAGCTTATCCCACGGTTAGCCGCGACGCCGCGCCGTCGCTGGTCCTGGAAAAGATTGGACCGAGCCCGATTGACAAGGAGCAATCGAGCCGGCACGCCGAGTCGCTTTGAACCCCGTGAACGATCGATAAGACGTCATAAAGAACCGGAAAAACGGGATACCACGGCGTAACCTGTACTCGCGGCGTGTTCCATTCACGGAGTAACAAGGAGTTTCGCGTGAGGAGGCGCGGATGCGGTGCTGTTAAAAAATCGTCGACGAGATCGTTGCCAGCGTTCGCGCGGAGCTTTCGCAAATCTTGGGCCAGGCTCGATGGCGACGCTTTCGAAGCCTCGGTTCTTTCTCTGCCAGGGGAGAGCGAGCGTTCTTCATCGCCGCGAAGCTGACGCAATGAGGATAGAGGATAAAAACCAGTGTCTAGGTTACGGAGCGCTTGAAACGATCAGCGAACTTTGGGAACCGGACGAGAAGCTTGCGCAATATTTCATACGTATCTCTGGAAGCCCCGTGGCCGCGGTCCAAAGCGTCTCTCATCGCGAAGCCACCGCGGCTAAATAACGAAATCCCCTGTAAACTGTAACATAGATCACCCCGCGGAAGGATAAACGGGCTAGATGGAAGTGGGACGATAGAGAAGCCGGGTGGTTTGCGCGCGTAGGGCGGCGACAAAGGGCGAGGGAGGAAGAGGAACGGGACATGGCTGACAGCGGGAAAGAGAGAGGAGCCTCTTTCATCTCCGGGGTGGCGACAGTCCTCGCGACTGAATACGAAAACGTCATTTAATTCGTCGTTCGACGATAGCCTCTCCCTGCCTCCCTCTCACTCTCTCCCCCTATTCCCCGATCTGTCTCTATCCACCCTCACTCGAAACGTCGCGCGTCCTTTGTTCCCGGGGTTTTTTCTTCTCTCTTTTTTTTACGACCAATCACAGCATCAGACACTTCCACGGGATATCGATCATACGGCAGGCGGAGATCACTGTCGGCCGACGGAAACGAAAAAATTTTCCCCAATATATTCCCTATCTCGCGGGCCGAATTCGCTTCAATTAGAGCTCGCTCGATGAATGGTACTTAAAAAAAAAATTGCCAGACAGGGGGTCGGGACGAAGAAAGCGAGAATTGAAGAGGAAGGGGTGGGGCCACTAGCCACGGTCGCTGAATCCGGTGCACCGTGAATCCATTGCAGAATTTCAAGGACCAAACAGTGCGAGCTATTTCTCCAGCTGCTCTGCTCTATCAACGTCTTCCTGTTGAAGACAGATTTTGTGAGCGTGAGAGTTCAAGCTAATGTTTAAGTGGCCTTCGCAGGGGTTGTCCTTAAATCCTCTATTAAGTTTATGAAGAAATTAAAAGAATTTAAACGACTTTATCAAGGCGAAACATCTGAATAGTTTCGTATGGGAGGTTATAACTAGTTTAGTGACCCTTCACTTTGCAGTCCGCTTGCAATTAGATCTTGTTTGCGAGATTCAATAAGCCTCATTAGGGTATTAAGAGTAATTACCTACTGTTTGCTCTCACTGTACTTTTCACCCAGGGACGCTCGTATAGTAAATGGCAGCCGGCAGTTTCCGCGAGACCTAACATTTTTTAAATTCGTGACAGGTGACTAGGATATCCGATATTTTCCACATTTCAGGGATCCGTGATTTTCTGTTTCCACATCCGTTGCCATACGTAACGACAGTTACTGTCAGATCGTATCCGGCAAATCTACAAAGTCACCTGTCGCGAGTTTTCCATTTGATGTGACACCTTGGTGGTATCTTTTTAAATTCATTCAAATGCACGTTGCGGTATTTTACACAGACTCGATGATCGGTGATTTTAAAAATTGTAGAAAATATCTACTTGCATTTCGCTTGAGGTTTGCTTCGTTAAAAGAATATTAGGGCGTGAGAAATGCAGGCATAAATTGTACAAGTTATGCAGCACGAGATAATACAAAACTGGTGAAAGCCTGGGCCCTAGAATCTAGTTCCTAGATCCAGGATGGCAGCTAACAGACTTCATAGAATGATAGCTCCAAACCACATCCTCAATTATAAAACTCAGACGCTGTAGTTACCGACGAATATACAAAATGACGGTGCATTACGTTAACCATCGATTTAGGAACACTTGTCTGTGTTTCAGATCGTCCTCTTTCTCACACAATTTACGCAGAAAGCCTGTCCGCGAGCTGTGCCCGAACGTGGCATTAAATCACTACCTCGCCCCACAAACAATAGAACTCTCCTGCCGGCAAAATCACAGAACCCCCAGAAACTCTTACATGGCCCGTATTTCTTATATGCCGTGACTTTTTCAAGAACTCCGAACTGCACCCCATGTCCTGTACCGTCAGCAACACCAAAGATTCTTAAGAAGCTGCACTAACAATTGTGAAATTCTGAAAAGCCAACGGCCTCGGTCCAAAATCTCGTCCGATGCCGCGCGAGCAGGAGTTACACTGTCAGATCGCAAAACAGGGGAGCAATTACGAGAGCCATCTTCCGCGGCTCGCATTCGCCTAAAAAGCAAATCTCTCGCGAGTGTTCCTGCCAAGGTAAACTCTCGTCGAGACGAAAGCCAGCCCCGCCACTCGAACAGGTTAAATATCTCCGACGAACGCCCTCCACTATAAAATCAAAAGGGTCTAGACTTCTTGAACGCGAGGCGAGCCCCCCCCGGGGGAGGGTTACGAGGTATAATTCGCGTCATAATTCAACAGTTCGCCCGTGGAAAAGTGCAGGCGAGCGTCCAGGAGCCTCTTTCATCGGCCCGCATCCTCTTGAATGGTCCTCGCGGGCTAGCGTGCACGGATTTGTATGGGGCCGCGCGTAGGCCCTCGACGCTCCCGAATCCTTTGCTCTTTTTCGACCGCCTGTGTGCGCGGCCGATCGATATTTCGAGGCCGGTGTCGGCGGATCTGTGCCCCGGCACATTTCGAAAGGGTGAGTCGCGGACGTGCCGCGGAAATCGAGGGGTACAAAGGCCTGGCACCGCGACGGCGGTAGTCACGCTATATAGGGGACCTTTTAAGTTAATCTCTTAAACGATTTAAAAGGCTCGAGTACAAATCACGGTCCTGAAAGAGAGATCTCGCGTGCACGCCGATTGACCAAATAGGAAAATCGACGCCGGCAGGGGGGAGGGAAGTTGCTCGCGATTGAAAATTGCTCTGCCCGGTGCCGTTTCTGCCGCTCGAATCGAGAAGCTGCATCGCCATGTTTGTCGAGAACGATGCATCGCAGGAAGTCTGGATTTCGCACCAAGTTTAATGCTGTTATTAGGTATGTTTAACACTGCGAATGGTGTGGCAAAGAGTAGAGGAAACTGGTAGATCCAGTGGATTTTAAATTTCAAGCCTGAGGAACCGCGCGATTTCGTGTTTTGTGTCACTAACGTTTCCAGTTCAATATCCCGGAGCAGACGCGGCGAAACAGCCCCCATTTTGCAATTCCTTTTTCACCCCGAATCCCCATACGGCCACTAATACGCGTCCCCCTGTCGCGTTTATAAATATAAAATGGCACACGAACCCGACACCCCAGGATTTCCGACGGCGACGAATTACATACACGGAATACAGGATAAAGTAACGGCGTCGAGTCTCGTGAATATTTAACGGGGCCTGCTTATCATCGATGCTACTATTCTCGTCGACGATTACGATGACGAACCGGCTGGGACCACCATTCCAGTCGAACGATTCTCTGCCCACGAAGAGAGGAGCGAGAAACGCAGATATGAAATCGCTTCGATTTCAGCGCCGCTCGGCGAACTCGGGGGGGGGGGGGGGGATAGGAAGTGGCGGTCGAATTCGAGGAGGAGATCGAATCGATGACGAACTTTCTATTCACGAGTCGACAGGAGAGAATTTCGCCTCGTCGTGGCGGCGCGACGGTAAGAAACTTGACAGAAATTAGATTAGAAATTCTGGGGAAAGGTGTCTGGGTGATTCTCGTCGGGGCCGTCTGCCCTTCAGCGGCGGGCGGAATCACCGTGAGAAATTGCCAAGTTCGCGATGACTCCGGGCGAAACGTGCGACGCGTCGCAAAGCGTGACGGGAAGAAAGAAGGATTCTCCCCGGCTTGGTCTTAGAAATTGTTTTACAGCCTCTAAAGAGCCAGACGCTTTCGCGCGTGAAATCCGCGCCCGTCCGCGGGAACGCGCAGCCCCCGATGGCGCGTCGAATGACAAATTAAATAGTGATCCCGCGGAAGCGCCATTATCACGCCGCCGCCCGGAAGTCTAGTTAGTGTCAGCTAGAAACACAATGACAAATTAAATAGTGATTACGCGGGCGCGGGCAATGCGTCAGCGATGGAGTCTACTGGGCTTTATTAACGGCACAACAGAAGCAGGCTCGTTTGGAAATAAAAATAAGGAGGGTAACGATTGCGCAATCGTTGGGTGGATTTCTAGGATCGACGAGTTGCATTTCCCTAGTCGTTTAGATAGATGGACGGAGACTGTACGAGGTTTTAATCGTGCGCCATTTTTAATAAAACAGCAGATCGGCTGAAATTCATAAGGGTCTTCAAACTTTCCTGAAAACCAATCCAGTCTCGACGACACGTTTATCGACTCAGCCGAGCGAGAAATAAACCGCCCTCTCATCAGCGATAAACTGGCAGCCAAGTGGCTGAAAATTCATCGACAAATAAATAGCCATTCCCACGGGAGTAACTTGACCGTAAATGTCGTTGGCGAATAAATTCGAGCCCCGCCCGAAGTGTCTTTTCCCCAAACGCGTATGTTTGGGAAAATAACTCTTCCAGCGCACTTTCCCGTGACGTCAATGAAGCCACATCAGCGCGGTATCCAAATCAACCCTCGCGCGGCCGACGATAAATCCATTGGAAAATAAACGCTGCAAGAGAATTGTCGCGCCATTACCAATGCCGCTGTCACATAGCAGCAGCTTTATAGGATTAGCCAAACAGGCCAAGTTGGCGATTACACGGCGGGGAATCGGTTTAAAACGCCGCGTCAGGGATCGTGTCAAAGGTCCTCTCTAATTTCCCTCGTCAAACGGGCCGTCATTACGCCATAGAATAGCAGCTGAATCCGACTCGTTCAAAAGGACAAATGGATCAGGCTCGAAGATTGCCGCTCGTCAGCCAGTTAATTACGCGCCGCCTCGCTTTTATATACTAATTACGATACCGTTCGCAGAGCGTCGTATCTTTGCTACGACGGTGTGTCTCTCTGTCTCTGCCAGCGCCATTACATTAGCGTTTCAGGGGCGAGGGAGGAGGCGCACGGGCTTCGAAGGGCACGCTGTAGGATACATCAGTTAATTGCGTTAATGCCCGGAGATAGAAGAAGCTTTGTCAACGGTGAACAATGGAAAGTCAGCCCGGAGGAAGAACCTCTCTTGGCTTCCTTATCGTCTCACGATTATTTCGCGAGACCCGTGGACGATGAAATCTCGTCGGACTTCTTCGAACAGTGCCAGAGAGATTCGTGTCGCTGAACGGTAATAAAAAGGTCCTCGGAGATACCGCTGACCATCGCGGTACCGATAAATATCGCTAAAAAGGAAAGGTCCTTAACTCGGAAATTCAAAAAATTATTAAACTTCGGGGATATGTGGAGGGTATACAGGTATGTATTATGCAATTTTTTTGTTGCCCAAATTCAGTCTAAGGGGGTGAGAAATTGACTCCTGAAAATTCGGCTATTTTTCAATTTTGTGTTATAACTCGCGAACTGTAAGAGATAGAAAAAAGTTCTTACAATTCGCGAGTTGTAACACACAATCGGAAAAATGGCCAAATTTTCAGGAGTCAATTTCACCCGCTTAGAGTAAATTTAGGTAGCAATAAAATTGCGTGATACAATCTATATATCTTCTACATATCCCCAAAGTTTCACAATTTTTTGAATTTCCTGGTTGGGGATTTTCCCTTGAAGCTGATTTCAATTACTAGGTACGCTTCTCATGCACTCGAGATTATTTGAATTCCTGAAAATCGTCTATTTACGAGGCCATCTTTATTCAGCTTCATCGTTCACGACAGAGCGTCTCGATTGCTGTTAAGCTCTGAAAAGGGCAGCCGTGCCGCGCGATTATGGGATCTCGCAGCGCCCCGATCCCCAGCCGTACTAACTGTGCCCGTAATAACTAATGACGAAGTGTTTCTTGTTGGTCGCTTTCCCCTTTGGCGGAATCGAACGACCGTGATCGATCTCGCGGGGCCCTCCATATCGATCGTGTCCTGTCCGCGTGTCGGGTTCGAGGCACGCGAAGAGAGCACGGAACGGATGCACGATTAGCCGAGGAACGCGAAACGTTGCGCAAGATGATCCGCGGTTTATGTTATCAGGATACGCCGATCGGCCACGATGTTCCGATTACAAGCTGTTTCGCGTACACATCGAGGCCTGTGTAACGATCCCCGCGGAGCATGGGAACAACCTGGTAACGGTACCCGTTGTTTTCCGGGAATCGGGTCGCGTTTCTCGATACCACCTTCTTTCCCTGCTCCTTAACCCTTGCAGCTTTGCCTCCCCTCTCTTTCTCTCGCTTCTTTCTGTCCCTTTTTGCATCGGTTCGGCGACGAAGTCTTATGATCACGAAACCGCTTCGACGCGCAGGAAACGGAATACCGTTGCGCTTCCTGTAATTTCCTCCGCGAAATGGCGCACGTAGCTTGGCGAGCGGCGGGAGCACGTCTCTGGCGGGAAAGTATCGAGAGAAGTAGAAGGAATTTCGGGGAAAAGTTGGTGGGAAAATCGTAAAATCGAGGCGCCAGGAGAAATTTTACGCGGAAGCGGAGGAACGGCCCCCCCCCCACCCCTCCCGGTCGCCGTACCGGGCTGAGTATAATGATTTCTGTTCGGAGAATAGCGCCAATTAGCGGTGGATGGTTATATTTCGTTGGCGTAAAATTATTTTCGCGATAAAAAATATCGAGCATCGAAACAGCTCGGGGAGTTCCATTAAAAGGGGACGGTAAATTCGATGGAAGAATTCGTTCCATTTGTGATTACATTTTCGATTGCTTCTTCGTTGATGAATCAATCGATACGGGGCGATGGCAATGAAATTTGATTGAAAAATTTAATCGGTTAACGATTATGTACATTCTCCGCGATACCTCCATTAGCGATAAATTGATTGATTTCGCGCAAAAACTCAGTAGCGAAATAAATAATTGCTTCTCATTTGAAGGGGACATTAAACTCGATTCAAGTATTTGTGTCGCTCACCGATACTTTTTCCGTTCGCCTCGTGTGTAATCAATCAACGAATATGAGAATTGGATATTATAACGAATCCTGGAATTGGGGATGCAGTAGTTATTAAATTCAGCCGAAGCATTCCATCCCCGATAACTTCTGCACACGCCGCACGACGAAATAATTCCTACTACCAAACCACGAAGGGAGCGCCTGCTGGTTAGATCCTTAAACTTCTCTCGGGCAAACGAAACCGAGCTCTCGACGCCCAGTGGATCGTGTATTAGTCGCAACAAGAGGAAAATCGTCGTTTTCGCGGTCGGCGTGGAAAGCTTTCGCCCGTTAGGGAAACTCTTCGTTAAAGGGACGACGATGACGTTTCCCGTTGAAGGAAGACAGGCTGTTTCTGTACTTTTGTCGAGGTTTATTCGATAAGTGGCGTTCCCCTAGACGCTGGGAGGGGGACTTGGGTGGGAGAGGGTGTATGTATATAGGGTACCGCGCCCTTTTCGAGGGCCTGGAAAGCGAGGGATTTTTAATGTCTCGTCGAGACGAAAGGAAACCCTGCCCGGATATATCTATATATCGGTTCCGAGGACTCGAGTGAACCGAGGGGGGGGGGGGGGGTGGCGAGGGGCGATAGGGGTGAGGCTAGAGCGAAGTAGACTCGGAAAGGGGGGTATGGAGTGTGTAAGTACGCCCCTTTGCGTCTGGTCTAGGGATAAAAAGCCAAGCCTGCCAAACTTTCCGGCACTCGAGCGAGGGCAGCCCTCCGGGGTCGTCGTCGTCGTCGGTGGCTTGGCTGCATTTACACCGAACCATTTTCCTCCCTCCTTTATGTTTCGCGCAGCCCCTGCCCGCCTTGAGGAATCTGGGTGATCCTCCGGATCGAACGGCACCCAAAGACTCCCACCGTGTATATACACCCCTGAGGGAAGCTCGATTGTGTGCATCTTGTGAAGCGATAACGATTCGCGACGATAACGATGGCTGGCTGTGTATTGACAAAGTCACTGGTGTCCTTTTGCCGCTTCAGCTCCAAAATGGTAATTCTGAATAGAGGGATGAAATTCGTATGTATACCGGGACGATCGAAGCTCCGAATCCTCGAATCCCATAACTTTCGTCATCTCGAAGATTTATCGCGTGTTTGAAAAATATTACACCGTTGGACGTGAAAGTGATCGGCTCCGATATCTTGGAAGTAACGAGGCTCGTCCGACCTTTCGATCGGCTTCTCGAGAACCGTTTTACGCAACAGCGATCGAATTGTTATTAAAATTTCACGATCCTCGGCTATCCTTTCTTGAGGGAAGCAGAACGGCACCGTAAACCTCGAAGGTCTTCAAGGTTCATTTGTGATTCGTGGTTTTTCTCGCGGGAGCGTCCAGCACGCGAGGGCCCCTTAATCGTCGTTTGACACGCTTTCGCCGGGGCATGGAAGCTCGTAGGAAAATTGATGATTTATAAAAATATCCACTCCGTCAATCTCCGCGGGCTTTCGATCGGGCCTTAAAAGCTAGCACTTGTAATTAAAAATCGAGGCAGCCTGCACACGTCGTGACAATGTTTCTGCTTTTTCTTTTTTTTTTTTTGTAATTCCGTGTGACCCAAATATTCTGTCGGTCTTCAATGAAAATCGATATTTGATTAGCAGATTGTTGGAAGCCGGCGTAAATTGGGAGCTCGATTTTCATTTTTAAACGAATTCGCCGCGTGCCTCAGGGTTCAGCGCCACTGTTCCCCCGCGGTTGCCGTTCGTTTGTTCAGCGCTGAAAAGTTAATGTTGCAAATGCCACACTGATACGCGTTATACATATTTAAGAACAGGTAACTCGTCGCGCCGGTTATAATAGGATGCGGGGTGTATAAAAAAGTCATTTAAACTGCCAGAGCAACGTGATTTATTAACGCAGCGGCGTTTCATGCTTTTGAAACAACTGCAAATATATAATTACATACTTCTTTCATTTATTTTTCGCGTCTCGCGCTTCTGCAGCTCCGCAACGTTGAAATGTGTTGACTGCGTAATTACACGAATAATTTAAATGAATGAAAAATCGCGTTCCAAGCACGTAAATAATACCTGCTGGTCATAGCGATTCATTCGAGTTCCAGATTGCAGACTTTTTTAGGGAGGGCACAGTAGTGGCTAATGGAGGTCTAAAAATATTGAGCGCGAACCAACGAACCATTTGTGTGACAGTAAATTGTCAATCTACTCTGCGATACATGCGAATAATTAACTTGCTTCCAATTGTGGCATGTCAAATATATAATGGAGATTCTTTCTAGAGACGTAAAAGCATTCTGTCGACCCTTCCATTAACATTCCTAATGTTATCAAAAATCTTCTACGTGTTGCTATTTCATTTCAACTGGGAAGTCAGTTGTATAATTTTACAATTCTAATTATAAATCTTTAGAGATAATCAATACTCGCTCGGTAGCCTATGTCCCCATCGTTTCCCATTTCCTCCGCCAATATCTGTACCCCTCATCTCCCTTCTCAATAGCGTAGATGGCGTATTTTTAACCTCTTATCACTTTCACCTACGGCGCTCGTTCTTGACCACTTTTAATACGCGCGTCACCGCGTAAATGCTGCAAACAAACCGCGTCTTACGCTCTGCTTCCTTTCTACTTCCCCCTGGCCACCACTTCAAGCCACGGGACCTCTTTTCAATGGAGGGAAATCGATGAACAGCCTGAGAATATACAATTCATTTCCTTCATTTTCCTTTCTCGAGTCTAAATTAGACATGTGGGGACGCGCGCCGCGCGGCTTAGCTCCCCGACTGATTAGCGACCATTCATTCTGCAAACTGTCAAAGAGGATCGGCGTGTCTATTAGTTGGCGCGTGTGCTAGACGTGCAGTAACTGCCTTCGCGTTGCCTAATTATTGCCGCACGTAGCGAAACGCTGACCGCGGCATCCTCGGTGCCGCTCAAAGGGTTACGCGACAAATTCTTTTTGTCACGGTGTTAGAACAACGGTCGGGGAGCGTGCAGGGAAACAGTAAATAGGGAATGGGTAGTTGTGCGGTTTATTCGATACGTGGCTGAAGTCCGAAGATGACGAAGCACTCTGTTCCGAGCGGCGCATTATTGCGAGCCGTGCGCTGAATCTGAAGAGAATTCTTCGCGGGGAACAGCATTACCACGTTACAAGGGGAGGAGAGAAAAGGGGGCAGGACAGGGCTGCAGCGCGCCTCAGAATTCTCCGTGGCGATATTTCCACCAACGAATATTCCTCCATTGTCCAAAGTGTCTCCCACGGTTTGCGACGTGATTCTCTGTACAAATGTTTAACGTTGACACGATGGCTGAGTGTTTCGCCAGTCGCGACCGATTAAAGTGGGAGAAATTAAGTATACAAACTTTGAGGAACGAGATTCGAGGCGAGAATTAGGTGCTGCATTGAAATCGACAAGAGAGACAGAACATCAGTGGCAGATTTAAGGGGTAATGACACTGTAGGGCCCGCAAAGGCAGCCTGATTTTGAAATTTTTTTTATGCGAGTATAGTAGTGAATGGAAAACAAAATCTGTTTGAAGGGCTTCATTGTACATACCTTGAAGTATGATTACAATTTTTTAAAAAAAATTTAATTCAAAATGACGGCGCCACAACTTAACAAAACAGGTTTAAGGAAAGAGGTGCGGGAAATATGAAGAGGTAGTTTACTAGAAACGGACAAAATGAAATCGGATAAAATCATAATTTTCTTTTAAGATGGGGCCCTGGGTGGGCCTTCTGGGTAATTCCGCCACTGCAGAACATACCACCTAAAAAATGTCCAAAGGATTAAATCATCCAGGAACGACCACCGAAGCTACGTTTTATTTCTCCAATTCAACGCTCGTCCATTTTCATTCGGCCCAGTGGGTGGGGGAGGGACCCGCGACCAGCCGTTACACGTTCCAGCAAATATATAAAAACGTAATAAAAGATGCGGCCGGGTGTCATAAAATTATTTCGCAGCCTCGTAAACAATGGATACCTACGTCACTGGGCCATCAGCGTCTTCAACCCTCTCTGGCGCTCGCGACGCAGCGACCCCTCCACGCCGAAGGGTAATGGGCAATAAGGGCGAGGCGAAGGGCGGAGAAACGCGGGAGTATACGACCGAGGAAAACGAGGCGAGGAGGAGCGAAAAGAACGGACGGCTGGGCGACAGATTTAAGAATAATCTGAGCGGAATGAAATACGAAGCGGGGTGGCCGTAGACGAGGAGAGAGTAAACCGTGAACATTCGCGCGAGAGATTGTTCGAAGGAAGCTTTTATTGGACCTCCCAGGGATAAAATGAATCCCCAATTTGCCGGAGGGCTCGAATTAAATATCGATCAGTTTTAATGAAACGACAGGGCAATTACGAGGAGGCGTGGAGTGAGGCGAGCGGAGGGGTAAAAAGTTTTCGAAATTCATAATTGCCGCAATTTTTTGTCAGGCGACACGTTTTTCTGGGCGGGGCTGCGTCCGCGTTTTAATCGTTCCTCGAAATTTCGTTACGATTTAATTCTCATACATTTCTTCGCCTCGATGGCGCGTGGAGTACGGGCGGCAGGTGTTTCATTACCCAGGAACGGTCTTCGCAAAATACCCTGCACGCGTGAATTCTTTAGTCAAATGTGGATCGCGGATCACCGAACGAAGGGGGAGAATGGAGATAAGAGCCTGGCCGTGGAATAAGAGTAATATAAATAAAAGGTTGCGGAAGACGGGCGAGCGTAACGGCGGAAAGAAAAGGAAGAAGGTGGAGTTTCGCCTCCCAGGCGAATGAAGAAGTCTTAGGCCAGTGCATCGCGCGGCCTTTCAATGAGAAAACCGGCCACAAAGATGGAGATAGATGCTGTACTGCGAAGAAGGAGCCACCGAGCCGGCAGTAAGAGAATAAGCCCGGCTGAGAAAGAAAATGACGGGGACAGGAAAAATCACGGATCATGGTAGACGCGGGGGACGATCACGGCTAGAGCGGGAAAGAGAGGAACGGAGAAGGGAAGATGAGGGAGCAGAGGGATGGACGAGAATTAGTGTGTCGTTGCACGTAGGCTGGATGGTTTTTTGGAGGGGGAGGAAAAAGGAGGAAAATGAAGCGAAGCGTACGGTGCCTGCAAGTTGCGCGAAATGGAGAGGATTCCCGAGGAAAAGGGAGCGGAATAACGTAAGAAATAAAGGAGGGATAAGAAGTGGAAGCTGGGGGTGAAGGATTAAAGTGGCAGGGAATAAAAGTAGTGCGTGTACAGGGTGTTTCACTGACTCTGTTACGAGAATTTTTTTACGAACGAGTCCACGATGTCTTCCTGATTTTCTGTCTCGTCGAACTCGATGGTAGGAAAAGGTTTTTCATGTTTTATGATTTAAAGAGTCTACTTGGATACACGGCGATATAACTTGAGAATTTTTAATGTAATTCCTGATATATTGAAACAAAATCAATTGGCCACTCAAGATCGCAGATTTTAGTTTGAAACTACAGAGTAAAAAGGAACATGAGTGAAGTAGGTCAGCATATAGTCAGACACGCCGCACAGCTTTTCATTTTTCCATTACACCGCGCATTTGCGTGCACCGGTCCGTGCTCACAGAACCTTTCAAGTCCCTTTCTCTTTCCCTTTTATTTAAGAACAGTTTCGAGGAAAATTTATTGGAGCTAATACCCCGCAGTAGAAACGGGTTCGAATTTAATAAGAATTACATAAAAAAATTGTCAAGTCACGTTCCCATTCATCCCCCTGGGAGTGAGCACAGAATCCTCTTTTTCTTGTCGCGATATTCGTGTCGAGGAAAGAAGCTACATTCACCAACGAAGGCTTTGTAACGAAATCGATGAGACACCCTGTATATAGAGACACAGGCAGGGAAGGGAGGAGAGAATAAGAAGAAGCATTAAGGCAGGAAACGAGGAAAAGAAAAGGAGGAGCTCCAGGGGACGAGGCATTGTTTCTCAGGCGCTGGACCAGCGTCGAGACTAATGAATTGCATTATTGGAAATCCGGAATATAAATAAGGTTACGCTATTACGTCGTTCGATAGGTAATTGCCGAGTTCATGCGCGCCACCCGTGAACAGCGATATATTACACGGCGATATTACACGGGGAATACGAGGCCGGGCGATTTCTCTTCCCTTTCGAAGTTCGTTAACTCGCAGCTCTTCTCCGATCCTCTTAGCACATCATCGTATCGAGCTTCGCCGTGGTGGGCGATACCCAGCTCCTTCCTAGAAATTACTCGACCCGTAAGAAAAATATTTCATCCTGTCCGATATTCAACTCAATAATTCCTTACCTTCGCGCGTGCCCCGCACTGTCAAGCTTTACTTTGTCGAGTCGCCTGCGACGCGGAATTACCTGAAAATTATTTGTCCAAGTGAAGAATACCAATAATTAAAAAATACGGGAGTGAAGGAACAGCGAGCGTGTAAGTGCTTCTAAAAGTTTCAGAGACAAATTCAGTATCCACTATTCTTCTTGCTTCATCCGTCTTCCGTTCGAGCA
Source organism: Andrena dorsata (assembly GCA_929108735.1). Classification (NCBI taxonomy): domain Eukaryota; kingdom Metazoa; phylum Arthropoda; class Insecta; order Hymenoptera; family Andrenidae; genus Andrena; species Andrena dorsata. The sequence goes on from OV815489.1 coordinate 26,372,326, forward strand.
CATTCCTTCAGGGAAACGTGCAGGGTTTCATTTATCTTTTTTTATTTTTATTAAAACTTTCCTACGAAGGATCCGATATTCGTTGGTGCGGCGGGTAACTTTATCAAACGTAATTTTGATCGTGCGGGGCAGACCGAGGACAGCTGGGGCCGGGCGCGGAAGAGTTGAACATCATCGAATTCCGTGTTCACGGGGGCGCGAGACAGCCCTGTGAAGTTCAAAAACGAGAAAACTCGGTGGGGAAAGTCGTTAACGAACCCCCTCGATGGAACGTTATTGCGCCGTGGCCAGCAACTTTCCGCCGTCGGTGTTTATTATAAACGACGAGTTAGCTTGATGCTCCGCGCGCGCAGTTAAAGGATCGCGGGGAATCGTTATCTTCGGAAAGTTTTAGTTCTATCGGCCTCTGGCACGGTCTGGCCGGCAACATATTCGAGGTCCGCGGAGCCATTGGCTTTTCCAGGAGCCATTGTAAGGTCGTTACAGCCGAAGGAAATCGAAGGAAGCTGGCCATGCCCCGTGAGAAGGTACGATTTTATGGGGAAAAATCCGATTAACCCCCAGCCATTCCGCTCCCCCCTCCGCCCCCTTCGCCCTTCGATTCTTCCCTTCAATTCTGATCTCTGGCTGGCCGATGCCACGCGAACGAATTAATTCTTTATGGGAAAATGCCGGTTGCGCTAATTTCATCCCCCTGGTTGCTTCATCCGGACAACGGGTCTTTATCCTTCCCTATTTCAACGCGAGCATTGAGACGATTGCTCAATTTCTTTGGCCCCGGCTTCCTTTCATCGTCGAATACAAGGGCGGGAGGAAATTTAATTGCCTAAAAAAAAAAACGCGGACTTAACAACTCCTCGATAGAAGTAGGACGTTTTTAGCTGAAACGTTAATAAGTTGTAAGCGCCTTCGATATTACCCTGCGATATAGAAAGTGGATTTCACGTGGAGTCATTTCGATTTCCCGTGGCAAATTTTGATTTGCCTCATTTTATAGTCCACCGCGTAGAAGTATCATTCGTAGGTATATGAGTGACGCAGTAGCCCGAGTGTTAATTAGAGCCGAAGGTGGGAGTTCTTTCTCAAGTTTCTTCCCCCTTTTCCTTCCGTTCCCTTCGACCGTGGCCCGGCTAGGCGCCGCGTTTCAATAGAGATTTCATTCGGCGATTCGATGGCAATTAATCTCGATTCGACGCCGACGATAAAGGAACACGGAAGCAAACAGTCCCAGGAACTTTTATTCGACCGGGGCCGGGCGGGGATTCGCGGGGCGTTATCTAGCTTCCGGCTAGAAGCTTCTCGCGAAACTGCGCGAGAAAGGCCAAGAGTATTATCGCCGTGGCTTCTTTGCTCGGCGTCGATAATGCCCGCGGAGTTCGATTTTTAAAAGTTTCGGTAAGTCTAGGGGCTGATGGAGAGGGTGGAATATCGCTTACGTTTGGAAGTCTATTTTCTTTTCGCCGGAGAGAAAGGAGGAGGAATGGGAGAGGAAAGTAGGAAAATTCGTCGAAGGGAATGTGGAACTTTTTAAACTTTTCCTTCTGTTGACTTTTTTTTCATCCTCTGATATATTTCAACGGGATCGGAGTAGTTTTCGTGATTAAACTGTACAAGAAAGAGATCCGCCAGTGTTTCCGGTACTTTGGAAAGGAGCGGAGGGTAATTTGTCAGAATAAATGTATTATTTCGAGATTAATGGACATATTAGCTGTCTTACCAGATCTCACTTTCGCGGCAGACAATTAAGACTCGAAGTGACCGTTGCGAAAAGTAACTTCGCTCGCGTTCGCTAGCTTCGCGAATTTCATCTCGCGCGGTACGCGTAAAATGTGACCCACGAACAGGAGATAAAATTCTTCGCGAATTCCTAGAAATATATTCATACGCATTTCCGCGAATACCGAGGAACCGGGTGTTTCGGCTTTGCCGCTCGTATTCGGGAGGAAAAATCACGATGGACGAGGATTCCATGCGGACTCGCGTCCGAGAATGCGTTTGAAAATTCCAAAGAAATGCCGAGCGCGCGTGCTTCGCTCGTGTCACGTGAATGCGCGTGGGTGTTGCACGCGCGAGGACGTGTGTGTGTGTGTGTGTAATGCGAATGCCGTGTTTAGATAAACCGAGGAAGGGAATGAGGTTGTTAACTTCTGATCGCTCTATTTAATCCTGTACTTTAAGAGCAGCGTCAGTTGCTATGCAACTAAAATTCAATTATTCCACTGTGAAATTTCTAGCTCTCGAAACAGGAGCAAATATTCATAGAATCTATGAGACGTAAGTGTAGCACTAAAAAACACATGCACTTCAAGTTTATTTTAAAAATAAGTTTTACTACTTCGCAAGACAAAAGACTAAAAATAGCAAAGTAATTTTCTTGTGTGCATCTTCCTGGTTCGTGTGCACGCACATGTTGATATGTCACTGGGAGAAACTACGTTGCGCCAACATCCACGGTTCTAATCTTGTGCTCCCCTCGCATCGTTTCCGTCAGGATGTATTGGCGATGTCTTGACAGGATGCGAGAAGCTATCTCGAGCCTGGACGAAGGAGCTCGTCAATACATTTAAGATCCTTCCATTTCCGCGTTCTTCTTCAACTATTACGACACATAACACTTTCTGTGATTCGTTCTCGGGGAATCTCGCGAATATCAGACGCTTTGGTCTAATTAATCAATCGGAAAGTAACAGTCGCGATACTTATGTTCTCATTGTCAAGCCCGACCTTCTCTATGAAGCGTCCTGGGTGCAAGATATATTTTCGAATGACGGCCAGGTTTCTATAAATTTTTCACGAACACAGGCGTTTGACGCGCGTCGCCGCGCCGCGTCGAGCCGAGTAATTTCTCCATGAAAATTGACGCGGAAGATTGAAGAGCGCGGCCGCGTTGATATTCCGCGAAATACGAGCTTAAAAATGTATACACGCCCGATGAAATTTTAAATTACGTTACAAATTGACCGGCTAGCCTTCTCGAATAGCCGGACCGGGCTCGCGTTACGCTCGGAAATCAACGGAGTTGAATTATAACATGCAAATCGGTGGCCGTCAGTGCCCGCCGAACCGATTCGGCGGACCGGGTTCCTTTAATTCACGCGTCGAACGCGATATTTCACAGAATTAATAGGGAATAGGTACTTTGATATAAACGAGACCCCCATGAATTCTAAATACTCTTTCGCGCAACGGTTCGAAACACTCCACTACAGCTTCACTCTCCACTTTATCACCAACGGTTCCTTCGGCTCCAACAAAATCAACTGATTACTTAACATCGCCATCGGCATAATACAACTTTCTGTTACTTCAAACGAAACTGAACGCTGAGGAACCCTACGCCAATCTCCATAACACGCCCTCCACCCATTTCTACCAAACAAATCTCCGAACCTTCGAATATAATTCTTTTATTCAAACACCACCGTGTTTTTCAAGAACCAGGTCTTAACTTTAATGCGCAGCAATCCGGTCCAATTCCTTTTGTCTTTGCACATACTACACCTTGTCACTTGTTACACCGTCTTCTGTTATGGATATTTTACCTCTTACCAAAGGATGCCTACCCGTATATAAATAAACATGTAAATATATAAATAAAATAATTTCGAATCGTTCGCATTTCTGGTCACTCGCGGGACTCGCGCCTACAGCTGTTCGTCTCCCCGAAAAATTCGCATCGTTCCTCCGAATCTCGCGAGTCGGGGGCGAACTAATTGCCGGAACACGAAGCCCGCGGCGCGCGTAAGCCTGGTTTCGAGGGTTCATTAATGCGCGCGAACGTGCGAGCGCGTTACATGGGAACGCCGGCACACGCCCCGCCTCGAAAAACGATTCAGGCATGTCGATGCTGGATTCGTTTTTTCATCCCCCTTTCGTTTAACCACCGATATCGTTTAGGTGCCCACGCTTTGGCGCGCCCACGCCCGTCTGAGCCACTCGCGTACGTACAAGAACGAAATCCTCGTGTAAACGTTAAGGGGATGGCGAGGCGAGTAATTAAGACGTCCAGCAACTTCTTGGTAGCTTTGTATCGGGCGTTATTAGTTTCTTTGTGTCTGGACGATTGGAGGGCATCGCCGCGCCACGAGTAAGAAAGGCGGACTGCTTCTTGAGGGTGTTCCAGAGTGTCCTCTTTTTTGCCTCGCCTGTTATTGATTCCTCGGGTTTGTTCTTTGTAGTCGCGTGATTATTAAGTTGAGTTGCGTTGCATGAGCCACGGGATACACGACCCCGTGGGTTTTGCATCGGGGGTGAAGAGGAAGCGGTAGGGGGCCGGCTGCCCTCCCGGAGAGTAAGAAAGGAACCACTCTCCAAAGTGTGGACTGATCTTGCGATCGCCTTTAACCCCTCGATGCCTTTTCCTGTATCTGCACCCCTTTTCTCGTCAGCTCTGCTTCGATTGATTCCTTCCATTTCCGTAGCCCCTTTTTGTATAATAGGAGAATTATTCTAGCGGTCCCAGGAATTAGAGCAGAGAATTAATCGTTAGCTAAGGCCACGCTCCAACTGTCAAACTAATTTCCACGTTTAAGAGGGCGATCTTTCTATTTGAATATAAACGGAGAAAGAATTCACTGTGCCTCGATAATATCCGCCTAGGCCGAGTTGGAAATTACGGGGAGATCACGCGAGGCGAGGCTTTTCATTCATTACTATTCGCGATAGATGGAAGATAGGCGTGTAATTGAGGCCTGTCGATCCAGGAATCTCGCTTAGTTCGTGCCGGTGATAATCATATTATTATATTTAACAAGCAGCCGGCAGATTAATCCTTCATTCTCGACGCGGGCAGAGTAATCGTGAGAAAGTGGGGTACCGATGGACGCGACCGGCTTTTCCGACCCGAGCTGCATCTTTGGCGGAGGTTCTCAGACAGTTTTCGATGAAAAGGGGAGAAAAATACGGGAAGCTATGTAACGAGCAATTAAAACGTCCGCCTACTTCTCGGTAGTCCGGTAATTACAACGATTCCCCGTGCATCCATCAATCATGCTCGAACAGCGTAAACATCGAGACGACTCCACGTGAATTGTTCGCCTTTCCCGGCGTCCACCTCTCGTTTCGGTGGCCGTCATTGCGTCCCGACCTCAAACGGCTCATGTTCCACGGGCCCGCTGAAATTATATCTCACTTTTACGGTTGAATTTTCACCGATGTAAGTTGGCGTGCGATCGATTTTCTACGGGAAGCTGTATAAAAAATAAAGGGCACCAGAGGCCGAGTAAATCTAGGGAAACGAACGGAAACGAACGGAACAGTGAAAGGTAAACGAACGCGTTGCGACCGAGCTTCCTATTTCCCTTTGATACTCGGAGCGGTTCCTACATCGTAGAGGATGCGCAGAAATATTTTTTAAATGCATCTCGTCCTGGAGTGCTATAGATGTCGAGTAGGTACATAGTATGCCGAAGTAGTAAAGCACAGTATATGCACCGACGAGACCCCTTAATCAGAGGATAGGAGTAGAGCTGTAATTATTCGAATATTCGAATCTTCAATAATAATTAGATTATTCGAATATTCGTTACAGCCCTAAGTAGCTACGAAGCTCTGTTGGAACCGGTCACTCCTCAAACCTTTAAACTCATCAATGGCTCCACTGAATGTATACTTAACGACGATAACGGTCTGCATTGCGCTTATCTAAAATTCCGCGGTCTATCATCGTGCTTATAATTACAAGCACCAGCGTGCGCCCTATCCATCGGAAAAGCAACGAAACGCAGGACCCCCCGAATAGTTTTCCGCGGGAAAGCTGCCTGGCCCAAGCGCATGTATATACACCGGCACCGTTCCTCTATCCGTGGATCGGCGTGGACGTCTCTTCCCACCCACGAAACAGCCGCGCCTAGGCCATATCGCTTGGAGCATGGAAGCCTAGCGGGCAGCAGCCTTAACCCTTTATTTTCCCAACCGTTTAATTGCACGCCGCGCATGCACATCGGCCGCGATGAACCGCACGATAGAAAGGAGACAAAGTTCAAGACCGTGGAGAGGAAGGAGCCCCGTTGGCCCCCGGGGCATATGCCCCTGCCTCGTCGTCGTAGAAGGAAGTGGCTCTGGCACGTGACCCCTGACCCGAATAACGAATCGACTTGCCCGGGACAGGCGATCACGCCGCGACTATGTTGCAATCTCCTCTCCGCGCGCGGCGTGCAGAAATAATAACAATAATTATCAGGCTACCGCAGACTAGCAAAGCAGCCGATGCCGGTGGGATGTTAATTGTGCAGGCGATGCTCCCTAGGGCCGGGCAAAAAAGCCGCGAGCCAACCGATTTTTACCCTCCCCGGACGACCGCCAACCCCCCCCTCCCCACCTGGAGGAGTGCGCCGATCCTCTGCCCGATGCACCGCGCGGCTGCTGAACGATGCACGTGTGCCTGGGGATTCTACGGAGGAAGAAGTATCGACCCTCCGCGGTAGGGGCTCGAAATGAACGCGCCAGCTCCGGTGGAGTTGAGTCGAAGGAGATCGAAGGGGAAATCTAGGGCGTAATCGAGCTGAGGGCTTTTCGAAGATTAAATTTCGAGTTTAATAACGAATCACGGGGAATGCGCGAGTTAAATATGTATCTCGCGTGGACACTGCGGGAACCTCGAGCCCCGCGAGTGCGGCTTTAAGAAAATTCACAGCAAGCCTCTTATGAATTTCGTTTTAACGCGGTCCGCGGCATTTCCAGCGCAACTTTTCGTTAAGCATTGAGGCAAACGTTTACTTTATCCTTCTTTGGAGTTTTTTTATTACACGACAAACTCGTTTCAAGCTCGAATATTAGTTTCCACGGGAAGTTAATAAATGCCCCTTTTAGGTTTTATCGTTTAATCAGGCTCGTTTCTTCTTTTTTTTTTTGCCGGGGCCGTGTGGGATAGATTTTGCTGAACCGCCCCGCCGCTTTTGAAGCAATATTAGTCCGGTGTGTGTTTAAAATAGAACGAAGCGGCACGTACGGGAAGGGAGGAAGGGGAGAGCGCGCGTATAGAAAATCGAGCGAGCACTTGAGGGAGAAAGCGTGCAAAAGCGTAAGGACGTAACGCGGGTGAGAGATAACAAGTGTATGAAACCTCGCGTGAAGGAGAAAGACTCGTGAGATGGGCCTGAAAGAACGGCTATTTTCTGCGCGTTAAAAAAGAGCCAAGCGTGGGAGTGTTTCTTCATTGCCAGGCTGTTCTGCTGGCAATAGAACGAATTTCCCTCGACGCGCAAAGAACCTTTGATTAATCCACTTCCAGCGAAGCTTCCCTATCGATCTCTCGAAACATTTTAAAACAGAGATGCAGCGATCTAATCATTCTACGTAAAAATGTCATCTGGAACCTTTCTCTTCTGTAGGTACACATTGTATATTGCACATGCTGCCCGCGTCTTCTTAGGTCGAAGGAAATCCTTTGCTGGAATAGGCAGCCACCTAAGGTTCAAGAGTAGCCAGTTTATCATCCCGGTGATTACTGTTATTCGCTATGCGTCCCGTGGAAGGAAGGTCTGGCCTTTTTATTAGACAAGCGAACGTAATTCTACTGGTAGACAGACCTTCCGTCATCGTTGCCGTCGTTTCACCGCTGACTGAAAGCTCGTCCCAGCTGGGATTTAATTTGCGACCCTTTAACCGCGACCACGAACAAGGTTCGCGCGGCGGAGTCCAAGGAAATGAATGCGTCGAATGCGAGAGGAAACGGCGTCGCGAACGTCTCGAAAATGACGGACGTAAATTGTACTGTGCAACGGGTCGTTCCGTTGGCTACCATCTGTCTGCGCTTTAAAATTAATCGTCTATCGTAGAAACGGCTCTCGCGACTGTCACGGGTTCAAATCAGTGTCACTAGTCCCTGCCGTTGCTGCGGGATATCGGTATCAGAAGCTGGCGCTGCTGATGCAAATGACGGTTGTTCTTTGGAACGAACAGGTAGCATAGAAATAGGCAATTGAATCTGGCGATGGAAAAGGTGTTGGTGCTATATCCAAGCATTCGGTTCGATCGTGGCTGAACTCCGTGATTTAATCAATCTTAAGCAAGAACGACGGGATCTACTGGAGCGCGATTAATCACGATACCACGGGCTGGTTGTTGCAGGTGGTGGTGGAGAGCTCGACCCTAGCCCTGGAGTATGGCGACCTGGAGATCAAGCGAAATTCGTCGGTGAACCCAGATCTACTCTTCGACTCCCAGCTGATGCACCTGTACGTGATGACGAACAAGACGGTGTCCAAGGTGAAAGTGCAGGAATGCTCGGTATACAAGACCTGCTGGGAGTGTCTGGGGGCCAAGGACCCTTATTGCGGCTGGTGCTCGCTGGAGAACAAGTGCAACCTGCGCAGCGACTGCCAGGACGCCGCCAAGGATCCTCTTTACTGGATATCGTACAAGAGCGGAAGATGCACGACCATCACGACCGTCACACCCAATCAGCTGCAACGCACGACTGCCAGGACCCTCGAATTGCTCATAGAGAATCTGCCGACGCTTTCCGGCCAGTTTCTCTGCGCGTTCTCGACCCTCGACAAGACGCTGATCACGAACGCCTCGAGGAAATCGTTCGGCGTGAACTGCACCACCCCGAGGACCGATCTCCTCCCGTCTATACCGCAGGGGCAGCACCACTTCACCGCGAAATTGTCCGTCAGGATGACCAACGGGCCCGACCTCGTTGCCACGAACTTCACTTTCTTCGACTGCAACACCTACAGCTCCTGCACGCAGTGCGTGTCGTCCAGCTTCCCTTGCGACTGGTGCGTCGACGGCCACAGATGCACCCACGACACGGCTGAGAACTGTCGCAACGACATCCTGGTCACCGGAGTTAGCGTGAGTAACAAACCAGTGGGCTTTAAACAGTATCCAGCTTCGTTACAAATTATTCCCCAGAATTTTCGATTAATCGTTACACCGATTCCGTTTAACAGAGAATGGGACCAAGCTACAGAAGCGGGCCAGGCTTCTGTCCCACCCTGAACGCCACCGACTCCCAGGAAATCCTGGTGTCTTCCGGCATCAAGAAGACCATCCGCGTTAAAGTGCACATCATCGGGGTAAGGAGACGTCTATCCATCTCCCAGCCGAAACGCGCCGGCGTGTACCTCGCTAACGCCGTCACGTTCATTCCCCGACGTTTTCACGTGTCGTTAGCGGGCCTTTCACGATCCTCTGAATCATTGTCGCGGAGGGTAGAGGGGGGTGGGAGGGCGAGAATGACTGTCTAGGATGATTGACGCTAACCTACGCGAAACCTCTTTTCCAGCAATTCATCGTGCAGACCAGGTTCGTCTGTCAGTTCAACATAGAGGGGCGAGTGACGAGCGTGAACGCTCGCCTATTGGCGGACACGATTTACTGCGAGGAGACGGAGTTTTCGTACACGTCCCGCGCCCCGAACATCACCGTGCCGTTCGCTGTGATCTGGGGCGGCTCGAAGCCTTTGGATAATCCGCAGAACATTCATCTGGTGATATACCGTTGCCGCGACATGGCCGACAATTGCGGCATGTGCCTGGCCCTGGCGCCCAAGTACGATTGCGGATGGTGCCAGAGCTCCGACAGATGCGAGGTGAAGGACCAATGCGACCGTGGCATCGGCATGTGGTTGAACAGCAATCAGACCTGTCCGAATCCCGTGATACAGTCGTTCGAGCCGGTCATGGGCCCCTGGGAAGGCAACACGAACGTGACGATACGCGGCATCAACCTGGGCAAAACGTTCTCGGTAAGCGAAATCATTTCACCTGCCTCGATCGCCATCTTTGTCGTAGTTCCTTGAAAACATTCGACGCTGGGTCTCGCATAGAGCATAGGGATGACTCAACTGTACAAGTGTGTTGTGGTTGATGGGTAAGAGATAAGATTGAATTGTTGGGCTCACGCGCAAGGGTAGATGGCCTAGAAACTGTGATCTTACTTGTCAATCTTCCTCACTAGTGATAAAGTATACATATAGAGATTTAGACAATCAGTTTCGCCTTTCGGAGCGATCAGGCTTCAGTTGGTTCAGTGAACAATATCGATGCTCCTACTTCCCAGGAAACATAAACAGGATGATAATTAATTGGTTGGTTTCAGGACATCTATCTCGGCGTCACTGTGGGAGGAATGCGATGCCAGCCTTACGAGGAGCTCTACATACGCACAAAGCAGATCGTTTGTCGCGTGGACGGTCCAGGCACTGAAGAGGTCAAGCAGGGCCCGGTGATCGTGGAGATCGAAGACTTCAGGGGCCAATCTGAAATCAACTACGAGTTCGTGGATCCGCAGATCTACTCCATAAACCCTAAATACGGGCCCCTGAGCGGTGGCACCACCGTGAGGATTACGGGCAAGTATATGAACGCTGGTAGCAATATCGTGGCCTACATCGACGAGCTACCATGCTCCATCATCACCGCGGAAACGCAGGAGGCTCTCTGCATGACCAGCGCCAGCAACAAAAAGAGGAACGGCGCTCTGAGGATGACCTTCGACAGGACCTCTCGCTTCTTCGACGGCTACTTCGAGTACGTGGACGATCCGAAGATCGAGACCGTGGAGAGCGGCGTCGCTGGTCAAATGAAGGTACCTAAAGGCATTCCAGCGGGGGGCATAAAGATGTCCGTAACGGGCAAGAACCTCGGCTACATACAGAGCCCTCAGATGTACGTCTACTACGACGAGAAGATGTTCGTCTCTCAGTGCGAGGTGCACAGCCATGATAGCATGATTTGTAAGTCACCGACGATCGAGGTTCCCGAGCACGTGATTCTGGACGCTGAGAGGCCGCTGACACTGGAGTACGGCTTTCGCATGGACAATGTGACGGGCGTGCAGAATCTCACCCAGCGCGAATTCCCCGCATTCCTGCTCTACCCGAACCCGATCTACGACAGGTTCGACGAGGAGATCAAGTACTACAAGAGCGACTACTTGACCATCAACGGGCAGCACCTGGATCGCGCCTGCCAAGAGTCCGACGTGATCGTGCAGATAGGCAACGCGTTCTGCAACGTCACGTCTCTGTCGAGGCAGCAGCTCACCTGCCGGCCGCCGTTGACACAGCCCCCAGCGATAGACAGCGAGGGCCTGCCGAACAAGCAGGATCTGCCAGAAGTTCTGGTGACCGTGGGCGGCAACCTTCGCTACAACATAGGGAAACTGAGCTACGCACTGCCAGCCGGCCTTAACGGGCCGCTATCGAAACCAGCTCTGATCGGCGTGATCGCTGCCATAGTGATCCTAGTGTTCGTGTTCATCGCCTTCCTCATCGCCTACCGTCGCAAGTCCACCGAAAGTAACCGCGTGCTGAAGAACATGCAAGAGCAGATGGACATCCTGGAGCTCCGTGTCGCGGCCGAGTGCAAGGAAGCGTTCGCTGAGCTGCAAACAGAGATGACCGATCTCACCGGCGACCTCACCAGCGGCGGCATACCGTTCCTCGATTATCGCACTTACGCGATGATGATACTGTTCCCCAGCGACGACAATAGCCCCGTGCTGCAATGGGACAGGCCGGAACTGGCGCGCAAGGAGAAAGGACTGCGCCTGTTCGGCTCGCTGATAATGAACAAAACCTTTCTGCTGCTCTTCGTCCGAACCTTGGAGAACAATCGGTATTTCTCCATGAGAGACCGAGTGAACGTGGCCAGCCTTATCATGGTCACGCTGCAGAGCAAGATGGAGTACTGCACGGACATCCTCAAGACGCTTCTAGCGGAATTGATCGAGAAGTGCACGGAGGGTAAGAGCCATCCCAAGCTGTTCCTCAGGCGGTGAGTGTTCACGATATGTTTCCCTTCAAGCTCGTTATTCGACAGCCTGCATTCACGACGTTCTCGCTGGTTTTCAGAACGGAAAGCGTCGCTGAGAAGATGCTGTCAGCCTGGTTCACCTTCCTCCTGTACAAATTCATGAGGGAATGCGCCGGTGAACCGTTATACGTGCTGTTCCGCGCGGTGAAACAACAAGTTGATAAGGGCCCGGTCGATGCTATCACATCTGAAGCACGATACTCGCTGTCGGAGGAGAAATTGATCAGGCAGTCCATTGACTTTAAACCAATGGTAAGACGACCGACACTAGAGCAGAAATTTAAATTTTCTTTCGTTATACGTAGCCACAACACTGTTCCCAAGTTCCTATTGTTGAATTCAAATGATACTCGCCCCTAGTCCTCGCTTTATCGAAGGAAGTTATCTTTAGAGACATTTGCAAATCCCGTTCGTTTCGTAGACGGTCTACGTGTCGATATCGCAGCAGACGGTCTTCGTCGGCGGCATGGATCCGAATACGGAGAATGTGCCAGTTAAGGTCCTGGATTGCGATACGATATCTCAAGTTAAGGAGAAGGCATTGGACACCATCTACAGAGCCACGCCTTATAGCCAAAGACCCAGGAAGGATGACCTCGATCTTGGTAAGGTTCCAAAGTTTTAACTTAAAATTTGGGAAGCTAACTTTCGTGCATATCGAGTCGCTAGAGTGAACTAGATCCTCGAGGTGAATGGTAACATCTATTTCGTGTTAGAATGGAGAACCGGAGCGTCCGGCAGATTGATCCTCTACGACGAAGACTCGACAACGAAGACGGAGGGTGAATGGAAGAAGCGGAACACTTTGAATCACTACAGGGTACCGGATGTGGCGTCGCTGAACTTGGTCTCCAAGCAGTCGTCGATCTACAATCTGTCGATCCTCTCGGAGAAAACGGACAAATCGCACAAATACGAGACCCTGAACCTGAGCAAGTTCAACTCGGCCAGTCCCCCGCTCTCGCGCGCCACGTCGCCGTTGAATCAGAACCACGACGGAGGTTTGAAGGCATGGCATCTGGTGAAACACCACGATTCTGACGCGCGAAAGGAAGGGGATCGCGGGAACAAGATGGTCTCGGAGATCTATCTGACGAGGTTACTGGCGACGAAGGGTACGCTCCAGAAGTTCGTCGATGATCTGTTCGAGACGATTTTCAGCACTGCCCATCGGGGCTCGGCCCTTCCCCTCGCCATCAAGTACATGTTCGACTTCATGGACGACCAAGCTCTGCAACACGGCATATCTGACCCCGAAGTAGTGCACACATGGAAAAGCAACTCCCTTCCGCTCAGGTTTTGGGTGAATCTCATCAAGAATCCGAATTTCATCTTCGACATACACAAGTCAAACATCGTTGACTCGTGTCTGTCCGTCGTGGCGCAGACGTTCATGGACAGCTGCTCCACTTCGGATCATAGATTAGGTGGGTACCCGTTCGCTGTCTCGTTCCAACGCGAAGATATCGCTCGCGAAACGGGAGAGAAGAGTTTAATAACGTTGCTGTTCCCTGTTCCAGGTAAGGACTCCCCGAGTTCTAAGCTACTTTACGCGAAGGACATTCCAGTGTACAAAGAGTGGGTAGAGCGTTACTACTCAGATATCAAAATCATGCCAGCCATATCCGATCAAGACATGAACGCCATGCTTGCCGAGGAGTCTAGGGTACGTATCCCTCTCATATTTATCCGGAAATCATCCGTAACCCTGTTCTCACAGTTTATTCTCGTTTCTGCCCCCTATCGAATACAGTTGCACACGACGGAGTTCAACACGAATTGCGCCCTCTACGAACTGTATACGTACGCGAGTAAATACAACGAACAGCTGATAGTCACCCTGGAGGAGGACGAGTTCTCGCAGAAGCAGAGACTGGCGTACAAGCTCGAGCAGGTGCACAATATAATGGCGGCGGACAACCCCTGATGTACCATGAACTCTATGAAGCATATGACAAAGCCCGCCCGCCAAGAGTTACCCTGCTGAATACTTGAGTTAGGTATTCTCCGAGAGGATGCAACCAAGAGAACTGGCCTATCTTGTAATCGATCGTCTCAGGTTCCCGTGCGGGCCAGTTGTCTCTCAGCTTAGTACGCGAATTGTACGGTGAAGAAGTTGCACAACGGACCGCTGAAGTTTAACGGAGAGGGGAAAAGAAAGTTTGTTCGAGGACAAGTAAGTGTTTTCAAATATGTGCGAACAAAATGTCTTCTGAACGGTCGCCGACAAACGTTTTGGCGGGGGGGAGGGGGTGGGAAACGGGTGGGGGGGGGAGGGGTGGCCGGTGTGGGCCGATAATCACAGCGCATGCCCACGCATAACTGTACATAAGATACCAAAATCACGATTAATTGTAATAGAATTATCGATGTGCGCTCACACCCCCCTCTCCCCCGCGCGCGCGCTCGGTGGCCGCATTCACAAACGAGATCTGAAAGATAATTCGCACGCTGATCGCGGCCGCGATCACGCCGCGATTGACGGAGATATAGGGTTTTTTTTAAAGGGAAGAGAATGGGGAAAGAGAGGAGTGAAGGAGCGAACGAGCGAAAGAGTAATAGACATTTAGTGTTATTAGTGAGTGAACGAATCAGCCGATCGATCCCGATTATTTGTAAATTGTGTTTAAAACGGTCGATCGTAGCAGCGCTCTCGTCGGGGGATCGGCGATTTTTAACGAAGAAACATTTCCATCCACCGCTCTGGTAGCTGAAAATTTTTTCAATTACGAACTGACGAATTTTAAATAAATAAGGCGATTTAACAATTTAAAAGAAGAAAAAAAACGATGATTAATTAAACAATATGGGTATATAATATATATACATGGATGGTATGTCGTATGTATATGTGTACATATATACACTTTATACCGGCGCATAAAAGTATGTGTGTAATGTATATGCAGTATCCGAGGGGAACGAGCGCGCGCGTACTGGGAACGGCGTGCCGACGCACATTGTTTCGAGTATATGATCCATATAATCCATATTTATATAATCCATATAAAAAAACATCACGGAGGTATTTTTTGGTGTTTTTTTTTAAAGTCCCATCGAAGTTGATAAACATTTAATATAAAAAAAATAGTACAAATTGTTAGTATTATAAAAAACTGACTCGGCAGTTTTGAAGGTATGACAGTATTAAACACAACTTATAAACATCAAATGAAAAGCATAAACATTCTGCCAATGGCACGTGTTTGAAAAAATGTAACGAAATTTGTAATGAATTTTCTAGTATCAGTTTTGACAACATATTAGTAAATTCAGCAGAAGTTATGGGTAACATTGAAATCTACGTTCTTTTCTTAACATTTTAAGATACAAGAATTTGTGGATCAAACACTTCGGATTCTTGACTTTCGTCCATTACGCGGAACACTGTGCGACGCTTGGATCCTCGATCGATCGTGGCGACGGTCGCGCGCGATCGTAGAAACTGCGCCGACGAACAAAGGGATCCTGGTCCCTTTGTAGAGCACGCGCCTCGCCCTCGACCATCACTCGAACGATCGATCGGGGCACCGCCCCCCCGCGCGATCGCCGCTACTGTACGCGCGCGCGCGCGTCACGCGTATTATTTATACTTACATGCATTGAAAACGAAAAAAAATGATGGAGTCATCCGCGAATCGGAGACAGACTGTGTATTAGTTAATAGATATTAATCTTCTAGACTATGGCCGTGCGCGAGGCCAGCTCGATGTGACGGTTGTGTTGAGTGTGCGTGCTTCCCCTCCTTGGTCTCCAGCTCATCGTTCCATTTTCTCATCATTAATCGTTCGTTCTCATCGTGAATGCTCACCTATCATCGTCTTTCGCCTATATTCATAATCATCGGGAAAAAAGAAAAGAATGCCCTCTCCTCTGTCCCCCTTTATCCTCGTGTCACTTACCTCAATCTTCGCGATTACACGTAGCTATAAAGAGAAAGAAAAGAAATGTCCATTATCGGCGCGCCCTCTCTAACTCTTTACTCATCCATCCCTAAGAAATCACACATTTGTGCCACTCTCCCTCTTTCTCGTTCTCTATCCCCCCCCTCTCTCTCTCTCTCTCTCTCTCTCTCTATCCCCCCCTCTCTCTCTCTCTCTCTCTCTCTCTCTCCCTCCCTCCCCCTTGTAATAATGCTTCAACGCCTCCGTCGTCATGTTGTTGTCACTCTTAATTATTGTAATATATAATGAATAACGATCACTGTTGAGTATTGTCTGATTGTAATACATTGATATTGAATTGATATGAATTGATAATCATTAATTAAAAAAAAAATGCGTAAACATTAAACTCTGTGGATGTAGCCATATTTGGGTATGGGTGGAAGTTACAGCGCCGATATTGCGCGGACGAGAGTGATTGGTGGGGAGCCGTTCGCGCAGGACAGTACTCGGTCATATTTCGTTCCCAGTGCCGTGCCTGGGAGCCCATCGGGCGGCGTTCTGCCGCCTGTGCGCGTATTCATTTCTATCTATTCAAGGGGATCAAAAGAAAACGACGTCGTCGTCGATGTCGCGAATTCAAGAATCTTCGCGGGAGCTCGCAACGCGTTTCTTCCACGTTTTCATCGTACGTTATAACTAGCCAATTTTGCAAACGCACATCGGAGGCCCCGCAATGGTGGTGTCCCGCCCACGTAAGAAGACTTTGATTTTAGATCCGCGTAGGTTAAGCCTCGACGATCGAGGGACTATCGTGGGTAAAAAGAATTCATATCGCACGAAGGGATGGCCCGAAGCTGAGCCACCTTCGGGGGGGTCCTGTCGACGCGAGCGGCTGACAGTGAATGGGAATCGTTGGTGTACGCGTCACTTGTGAGTATGATGTGTGCGTGCGTGTGTGTGTGTGTGTGTGGGTGTGTGTCCCGTGCGTCAATTCAATGTGCAGTTGTCAGTGGAGAAAGTATTTATTGCTCAAAAAACATCGGAAGACCGTGTGTGGAAAGGTAAGGCAGCGGGGAAAGATACGGAGTTGGTAGGCTACGGGAAAGGAACGGGGGAGGGGTTGGAACGGTGTTAAGGCGAAAACTAAGCGACGCACTCGCCCCGAGTAGGACGATATTGGATCACACAGACAGGGTACTCCGTGAGGCCGAAGGAAGAGCAAAGAAGACGAGTCGTTCGATCGCTACCAGCCGCTAAGGTAACGAATAAGAGAGAGGCAGAGGAACTTGCAGCACCCTCCCCCGCGCACGCCGACTTCAAATGGTACTAATAAACCCAAAGTGCCTCTGGTAGATTTTTGGGCATAAGCTTGAGTAATAAAGACTACATAGCGTTTACTATAAAAAGTCATGACTACGACGCGATCGCTGATTGTAATAAAACGATGATAATAATAATTAATGGAGGAAAGAAAGGGGAGGAGACGACAGGAAATGATCGGAATGGTAAACGGAGAAAGTGTAGGAAGAAGCGAGCGGAAAACAGAAGGATGGAAAAAAAAGGCAGACGGGAAGCAGAGGGACGGAAGCTCGTGTGCACGGGCATGTACACGTGCTTGCTTATCGAAGATATAAAAGAAAGATAAAGATGATAACAAACGGCAACCCAAAAGGCGAGCGGAGTGCGGGCGTACCGAGTGTACGCGGTGCGTACGCTAAATTACACGTTTAGATAGGTATACATATAGTCGGTAGCCTAGTCTCTATGTCAGTGTCTGCCCTGAGTGTCTTTCCCATGATGTATCCCTATAAAGTGCGTGTACCTTGAACTCCTGGCAAGCAGACGTGCAATTTCCCCCGAATCATTCAATCTCATTCTCCACCTCCCTTTCTCTCTCTGTCTCTGTCTGCAACGGTTAGCAGGCTTAAGAAAGAAAAGGGGAACCCCCGCCTCTGTCCCCTCTACCAACCTGCCCTCCTGCGCCAACTTATCATCCCTTCCACCACCATCGCCGATATATCATCGTTATTATCATCATCATCGTCATCATCATCATCGTCGTCATCATCATCATCATCATCATCATAATTCTCATGAAGAAAACCCCCTCTCCCTTCTTCGTCACGCGTTTAACTGTGCTCACACATCACGCGTCCATTCGCCACACTACCGATCGGCACGTTTTGCTAAGTAAAATATTATTATTGTATCGATGGTTCCTCATTAATTATGGAATGTACGATCCCAATTTGTAAAATTCGACTAAGTAAGGAGATTATATAAGTGTATCGCCGTATCGTTCGTGCGTGGCTTGCTGCCCCGGCAGTCTACTCTACCGTGTGCGTTGAATCGTGTTTTTTTTTCTTTTTCGAGAGATTGGATAGCCTCTGTCGAATGCCTCTGTTTCGAATGCTGAGCGTTTGTATGTGCGCGCGCGTACGCGCGAGGATACTTCGAGTCTTCCTGTTCGTTTTCTCGATTCTATTCCGTTTCGTAAGCCCCACTCTCCCTGTCGGAACGGGAAGAGAAGCGGGAAGGAGAGGCGCCTAGAAATGAGGGGAAAAGAGACGTACGAACGGAGAAGACTGAGGTACGTCATTTGAATGTGAGATCGCATGAATGTATGTGGACTGTGCAAGACTGAGAGAGGCAGCTGAGGGAGCTTGCCAATCAATCCGGGGTCGCTCCCTCGCCGCTCATTTTTACGTCGTAATCATTCATTATGATTATACATGAGAAAAAAGAAAGAAGAAAAAAAAGAGAACGCATCCAGCAACACGATTACGTTACGTTTATATAATAGTCATGTTCCTTTCCAATCAATAATTAATTATTAATAAATCTATATCAACAACCTTGCTACATTATTTTGTACTTGTTTTTTTTTAATCTTAATATATTAGACAAATATATATATACATAAATATATATATATCTATATATATATATAAATAATGCCGTTTTTAAGTTATCCGACCTTTATTATTATTATTTTTGTATAAATGTGTGATTAATAGTACGGATAGTGTAATAATTTTGTATGTTTATTGAACCAAAAATAAATATTATTGATAAAGAACCAGTTTGTGCTCCTTCCTTCTGTTAACTCTCCGCTTCCTTAGTGAGGGGGCTGGTTACCGTGGCCAAGCCGTCCTCCGTTTTCTCGGGAGCCTGCTGTGCTCGGGCCAACCGTAGACTCCGCGGCCCGATCGTGCTCAGTATAACTGGTAAAAGGAACAGTCCGTGCCAGAGGCCGAACGCTATCACTAAGATGAAAATCCTGAGGAACGCGTGGAACACGTAGCTCTCGGAGAACGCCATCATCGAGAGCGCGAGCAGCGTGGAGCCTGCGCCGTACGCGACCGCCGCACCGATGTACCTCACCGCGACGTGAGCTCTGGTCGTACGATCCTGGCATCCTGTCTCACTCGCGGCGTGTACGAACGCATGTGCAACGTGGGCCGCGTAGTCCACGGACAAACCAATGCCCAATTCCAAACCTGTAGAATCGGAGCATACAGAGAACCATCAAGCTCGAAGGATATCTTCGCGCGTCGACGATAGATCAAAGGAGAGATTCCTCACCGATGCAAGAAGCGATGTCTATCGTTAGCCCCCAGAAGTGCATGAACCCGCAGACGTTCAATAGCGTGAGAAGCACGCAGAGAAATATCCAAAAGCAAGTCTGCAGCTCGGCAATCAGCATCGCCGTCATTCCCATCACACAGATCAGGGCTAGTAGAACGTTCCGCAGGACCTCTTGAGCGATCAATTTATCGGTGGTCCACAGACTGAACACTTCGCTCCAAACGGTAACGAAACCATCGACCCCCACGTCGAGTGCCACCTGCTTGCTCTGGTCCATCGCTGGGATCCACTCGTGAGGGCCATGGAATCGTTTGAAGATAAAATCTATGGTAGTCGCCCGTATCGGTGGCGCGATTTTGCCGCACTTTAGATCCCTCTCGAAGCGGAAATTCCGCTGATACTTGCCCCCGTCTCGACTGTACAAGAACTTGGACAGGTAGCCGTGAAACTCGGCGTCGTCGAGCGTTTCGTTTCTTAAATCTAGAAATTAGGTTGTCATTTATTAGTAAAGGCCATCCTGTCTTCCCACGGTGTTGAAGGATCTTACTAACCTTTGAGAAAATATCTGGACACAAAGTGTACAAAGTCATTGGGCCAGGAGTTTAAACTTTGCACCGTTGACAAATTAACGAAACTCTCCGTCAGGTTCACTAGCTTTGGAAATTGAGCGGTGTAATTGAAATCCCCCATAAGAATGATCGCCTCGTAACCACGGTCAGGGTACTCGAGATGTCGTATGTTGTAATACTTGCTAAGATATGAACTGCTTGGCGTAAACCACGCTGGATCGAACCACTGCTGCAATTGCAATGTGCCCATAGTGCCGGCGGTCGCCGCGGCAATTGTCACCAACACTATTATTAATTTCCCCGGTCTGGTTAAGACCACCTTCGAGTACAGATGAGTTATCAACTTTGAAGGCAGTTCTTTACGCGGGCTGATGAACTTCTGCGTAAAATTCTCGTGGACGATCCACGGTAATATCGCGTTCCTTTTACTCTCGATCCGTTGAGCATCCAGGGTGAAAAAGGCAACGTAAAATGTGATTTGAAATAAAAACGTTAGCAGCACCCCAACCGCGGCATAAATACAGAACGATTGGAGTGATGGCAATATCTGGAAATGCGCACGACACTATGAGGTGTTGAATTTAACATCCAGAATGTTTCAGAAGTATGGCTGCAAACTTATCAACGCGTGAAAGTTCTATAGCTCTAAAACATCCTTGAAGTAATCCGGTTTATTCAAACTTACCGTAGATGCACCAATAACAAATGCGACCACGTCAGTGAGGGAGGTAATACTAATAGCCGAGCCTGCGTGTCCTAACATTAAAGCTATTTTCTCTTCTAGTGGCTTGTTTCGGTTCGACTTTCGCGAATGTATTTCTTTCCACGATGCCAGTATTAAAAAGTTATCGTCCACTCCGAGAGCCAATAAGAGAAATGGTAAAGAAGTGTGCACCGGTCCATAAGAAATTCCAAGCACGGAACACAGACTAATTGAAGTTATGAATGCCCCACCCACGCACAAAAGACCGAACATTGTGAGATAGACCTATAGAAATTTACAGTATCAATAAAGATGATAGCACGCGGATTTGCTCTCGACAGGCAGTATCCTAAAGATCTGAAATAATGTTAACACAGTTCGCTAGATGATGCAGTTAATATTAAATCGAGTGTTCGTAAGATTTTTTTAAATACCGATCCCTCTTGAATTCAGACTTATAGGATACTCTCTGTATACTGATTTATTTTAGGGAGAACTTACTCGTAATCCCACCCAATTAAAATCAGAAAATATGAACAACACGTAGAAAAACATCAGAACAAATCCTATCGACAGAATACCAATATTCCCGAACATTGTTACGAAAGTAACGTCTCCGAAACTTCTGCCAGCTTCGTACCAGATAGCTACGGTATGATTTACATTTTTCTCGTCGTTTAAAACTTTTGCATTTTTGTGTAATACGTTTAAATAAGACAGCTCCCATTTCAATACATCGTCTGTAGCCTATATATAAAAAATAGTGTTCATTATCGGGGTGAGTGATTATCGCATTTTTTCGTGATGGTGTTAACGCGTGTAATATTCCGTGGATCATGTGTGAGCAGAGTTTAATTTAAATTTAAATGAAATGTTAGCACGTGAATACTGATTCTGTCTGAGATCAAAGGAATCAAAATACTGGAATAATATGTGCAAGATATATACATGTACTTAAATTATTTCTTAATTTGTATAAAAAAACATATATGATGTATATATATATACATATTAGCTGATCTTGACAAAATCGTGTTATGTGTAAAATAAGGCCCAAATCATATAAAACATTCAAACTATGCATTATTAAATTATACATTACACATTCAAACATTGATAAATAGCATTGTTTTAGAATATATTTTAATTTAGCAATGCTCATTATATCTAAATCATGATTCAGGCCTTCCTATGAACTTACCTTACCCAATCAGCTGTTCCAGCATCGTTCCCAAAGTTATCCATGTCCACCTTCGAAAAATTGATGTGAACTGCCCAATTAGTCTTTACAGCCCCAGCTGAGACGACTCTACCCCATTCGTCTCTAGTTACGTGGCCCAATAAGTCTGTGAAGTTCAGGGGATGCCCCAAAGTGGGACTAACTTTTGCATTCTTTATATCGTTGAGAATCTCCTCTTTGGACTTTTGAAGAATCACGTTGCTGTCATATTCCCATATATCCAGAATACTATTTACAAGGCAAGCCTTTGGCAAGTTGTTAACTATACTACAATAGAGCTTCGGATCCGCATGAACCGCAGGTTCGAACACAGTGCGATTGATTGTTGTGTCTAGTTCGATATCAAAGAAATCGTCGTGTTGTGCGCTACGCTTCTTCTTATTCGCGATACCTGATATAACTGGCACTCTGTGTGACAAATAAAGGAAATATTATGATAGTTGCGACATAAAATCCATTCAGTAATCTGCACAGAGGAATGCTTACTTGAAACACACATCTGTCCACACGATGCGGTCAGGAGTTCGCGCGGAAATAACTTGCTTCGTTATCTCGTTTAACTAAAATGATTTGAAGGGTCATTCCATTTGTTATGCTAAACGTGAATGCAACTTTTATTACGATAATATAAAAGAGAGGGCAATAAGTACTCTAGCAAGAACCTCCGGTTCTAACACATTGTCAGCTGTCATTATCATAGTTTCCATTCTGAGCCCCTGTCCGAATTGCTTGATCATCCAGTCCGTATCGTGAACGAAGTCCGAATCCTGCGGAACCCATAGCTTCATGGGGTTCTTCTCTTGGCGGAAGGAATACAACCCGGATAGAGAGACCAAGACTACTATGGTGCTGCCAATGAGCCATTTCAGTGGTCGCCGTGCGATTCTCAAGCCAAGTCTGCGGAAGGGAAGCGACAGCGTGAGTTCGTTGACCTACTTTCACTCTCATCGCTATTGTGCTTACCCATAGAAAAACTGTTCCACCACTTCTGACAAACGCCGCGGTACGTGTTGCAGGTAAGTTTGGAAGGTCCGTTTGCGCACGGCCCCTACCTCTATCTCCATTATTTAGAACACTGAAAACTAAATTACGGCACCGGCGTACTTCGTCGTTTCATGCTTCAAGTTTCCCGGGCACCTTACAACAATCGTAGCGAAATATTTACAGCCCGAAGCATCGCGGCAAGCATGCACTACTGTTGTCCATGTTCACGGCCTTAGTTACGGGGCCGTCGCGACGGGCGAAGGACGGGCGGCTGTCTAACCTCTAAATCTGACGACCGATTATGTACACGAACAGATAGAGAATAGTGAAGAAGAACATTCCGTCGAAGACGAGCGCAATCTGTGCGAAACGATGCACGGGGCTCTTATGAATCTCCAGCTCCGCGAACACTCGGCTGTCACTTTCCATCGCGCGACCTTGCAATTCTACGTTATCACTTGCTCCGCTGCAGCAGATCGGCGCGCGAGATGCACTGCGCGGTCGGCGCGACTGCGCGGAATACAAAATCTTCTAATGATGGGTAATAAAACATCCACAAATTATGGAAAGTTGATTTAGAAGTGTAAATAGAAAGTTTGTCGATAAATGGAACTTATGAAAAGGAACAAGAAATTTCTAATGAACACTGGTCTGAGTGCTAATCGGTTCAGTGATATTTCGTCTTTCAGGTCGTACCTATATATGCCTAACTAATTTCTTTGTATGATTAACAAGTTCAAAATAGAGTAAAATGATTGATATTTTGAGAAATTCCGTCTATGAATAGGAACTGTTTGTATCAATTGCGTATGTAGAGGACGATAAAACGATCTAATCCAATGACTGTCAAGGTCTCTAAATGATCGACCGCGCAGATCTTTTTGTCTGTTTTTTTTTCTCCATATTATAAATAGACGAGATTGATGCGTAACCGGTTTCGAATAAATTAGCAGTTAAGGTGATTTATGAAGAGAAACCGTCATCTGTTGATCTCTGTTATTAATATTGTATAGGTTTCTCTAAATCGTCACGTTCGGATGGAAAGTTTAGAGAACTAGTTTAAAAGCAAACCGTAGAGAGTATTTGTTCTTGGAACAAGAAAGCTTGATTAATTGAGGAAGCAATCAAACTTATTAAAAAAGAAATGGGTACTGGTTTCTTGTAAGATATGAAGAAGTAAGTTAGACTTGCCACCTTTTTTACAGGAAATTAACGTAAATTTGCTTTCGTGGAATATAAAAAAAAGTACGTTCGAAAGAACTAAAAGTACAATTTTAATCTTATTAGTTTTTATTTCTTTCAAACATATTTTTTGTTGCTTTTAGCATTACACAGCAACTTTTTATCATTTTTAAATAATTCAATGGCATTATTGCAATCAACATTCATATTAAAAATATATAAATAGTTCGTACTTTATTAAATTAAGAGAGGCCTTGTTTCTCTCATCCCGCCACTTCGCATTCATGGCAAAAAAAACTTTCTCAGTAAATGCTGAAGTGGCAGACGCAGACAGAAGATAAGAAATTACTTAGAGATCATGGTTTGTGTACATTTGGGAACTATGTACAATAATATTGCGTTACGCTTCACAAAATATCATTAATCGTGAAATAAAGTATTTTCACATACTTTATTGTTAATCAAAAGTATAGAATACGTTTACGTATAATCACGCAAGATACTTTATTTTAAAGTACGGGTGGCAACCCTACTGGTAAGTTTAAATAATTTCTCAGAGGCGTTGCTGCGATTCCCAACGATGTACCTCCACATTAGCGCGAACAACGTGCTTTCACTATCAATCGAACGCCATGGATACATTAAATCCTCTTTACATCAATCACGAGGCGATTGAAGCATTAAAAACTTACCAGAGCTTCTTTTGGATGTCTGAAGAAATCGGTTATCACCAAGGATTAGCGCTCTTTATGCCAGTCGACCACCGACTGACAGGGCCTTATCTTGCCAGTATAGCCGAGCCGCGTTAAGAATTAACTTAATAACCGACTATTGACCTTAAAGACGTAACACAGTGGATACGTCATAATTTATGGACACTATATACTTATCAATTAAATACAATGATAATGAATATACCGTACGATGATGTATGCTGTTATGTAGAAGCCCTACAGATGAAGTCGAGGATAAACCCAACATCTTGTGAAAGTACATACTTGTCATTCGAACTGAGATACAAATTTTTTTAACAATTAATGTTTTTATTGTACATTCAATCTTTAATCTGTGATCAATCAATCAGATCATACACATAGAATTACTCGACTACAAAGGAAACTATAACAGCATTTCCACTTCATACTTTGCACTTCGTACTTCACACTTCACACGCGACAGTGTGATGTTGTGAATCGTGTCCTGCTGGAACTGCCAGTTAGAACCGCATTAAAAAATTTTAAATGCGGGTTGATGCGGTTTTCTTCCCGTAAATTGCACCGGATATGTATGTAAAAATCTTGATGGTATTTATCTGTATTTCCTAGCACAATTTGTCATCGGTTTTGCTCGGATTTACACGAAGTAACTCGCATATTACTATAATAAACTTCTTGAGTAACTTTATTCATTTTTTAAGCTGATTCGATCTGGAAATCCAGATCCAAACAAAAATGGAATCTATTGGTCTTTTCAAATTATTTTGCTACCAGTTCTTAAACAAATTTGCATATCGTAAATGCATGCTCAAACACACATATTTTTGGATGAAATCGACAAAAATTTTTAGTTGTTTCTAACTAGAATCTAGAAGTGTAGATCAAAATTCACATGATACTCATCAGTTTTTCCAAGCCATTTTAGTACCTGGTTTTATTTGTATTCGCGATACATTTATGGTCTCTCGACCGATTTTCTTTTAATTAAAAGAAGTAACTTTTTCCTGAACACTTTTTCCTGAACACTTTTAATTAAAAGAAGTAACTTTTTCCTGAACACTTTTTTATCTATCTCCTACAGTTCGCGAGTAATAATACCCCCCAAAAAAAATTTAGGGGTGAATTGCACCCTCCTGGAGTGAATTTGGGCATCAAACGAAATTGCGTTGTATTCAGGAGGACTTCCCCCACATATTTACAGAGTTTCATAATTTTCTGAATTTCCGGGTTCAGGATCTTCCCTTGTCAAATTTATGAGGGTTGAAACTTGGTAACCCGACCTACTTGAAAATGGTTACACCTACGAAAAAACATGCAAGACCTTTTTTGTACAGAATTTCCTAGGCTATAAATTGTATAATAACTATTTTTGTCGCACACCTGATAGATAGCGAGATATTTGCGAAAAACAGGATTTTTTTTCAACCCTCTGTAAAATTTTTAGCAGCAGTCGGATTGATGGGGACTTTTGACATCTTGCTTACAACGACCAAATAAAGGCTCATGCAAAAATTCAGCTGGATGGTAATTAGTCCGTAGACAGATCCTAATTTCACTGGACTAAACGTCCAACTCAGTAACTACTCTGAAATATGTCGAAATGCTGAAAGGTGTGATGCGCGCTTGTATACGTGTGCCTCGTTTAAAGTGTGAGTTTGATCATAGACGAAGTATAAGATAGGACCCATCACGCAATGTAATTTTGTGTCACACGCTCGGGGGGCTCGCGAGCCCCCTTACCATCTTCATGTCACACCCAACGTTATCGATTCAGTCTAAAATAAGATTGTAACGCTACACGTGGTAGGAATTAGAATTCAACACGGGTAAAACAGAGATCATTTGAAATCCGCAATTTACAAATCGAGCGCCACGGAATTCGGACATTCAGAAAAATTTCGAGCAGCCGCATTAGGCGCTTAATGATTCTGAACATTGATAGAAAAAAGGAGTGGCCCTTTTGGGAGTCTTATACTTCTCAATTTTAACGAAAAAAGAAACGGCAGTCACTATGGGCGCTCAAGGATGCCTAATTACAAGACGGAAGAACAGCAGCCGCTTTGGGCGTATAATAATTCCGAATTTGAATGTGAAAAAAACAGCCTAAAAAGCAATACCTACTACTAAAATACAAATGGGGGATCACTATTATAAACTTAAGGCAACGATTTTCCACCACGGTAAAAGTATTACCGATGGTCATTACACGAGTATGGTAAGGGGTAAGGGCACCACGTGGGTATCCGTTGATGATTTACGAGTAGACAAACAAGCTTGGCCACGAAATGCTAAAAATGCATACATATTATTCTTCGAAAGGTATTAATAATTGTGGTTGTGCATACAGTTCAATGTTAAATACGTTCAGCGCCAAAGGCTGCTTTCAGCGCCATAAGCTGTTTCGCGCACCATGTACGGTACACAAAGTACTATACATATATAATACATACATACTTTGTAAAAAGAAATGAGATCCCCATAAAAAAAATTCGAAAAAGTAAAAAAAATACGCCAAGCACATGATAAAATCGAGGACGAAAACGAATAAACACTACATTTCTTATCAATCTGAAAATAATATGTACAACGAAAACATTTGTCGGGTGGGTAGGTGCAGCCACTTAGGGCTGCTAGAAAAAATGATCAGTAGCCAGAAGGACAGCTGATCATTGTCCACTCATTAATGCAAGAAAACCGTGAGTGGACCGTTTCTTTCTTTCGCAACGCTAACTTATTACAGACTAAAATCAACTCCCGAGCATAGTCACTAGGACTTTGGACTACTCGCAGCACTAATTTCTCAAACAACTTCAAAATTCCCGGATGGTGCTTCATTACAGAAAATTCTACTATACTCAATACAAATCCCGAATAGCAAACGAAGAAGCTCCCAAGGAGCTACATTACTTTAACAAATATAAAAAGCTACCGAGAACCACCACGTGGGTGGTTTCATTTTTCGCAACACTAATAAAAATTCAGTGCACCTGTGTCTCGCAATACGCAACTCTAACTTTAATTCGCTGCAGCCTTCCTGAAGGCTGTGTGGGGTCCCATGTGCAGCAAAGCCAGCTGCTCGGGACTCCTTTTTCCCAGGGACATGTCCAAAGACAGTTTCGGGGCATTGGGGTCGCAACTCTAATTACAAACGCGATCAGTCATCATCGCAACACTAACTCAAAAAAATATCAAGTATCAAACTAGGACGAGTAATTAAAAAAACGCGATCAGTCGCATCGCAACTCTAGTAAAAAGAATACCACGAATCAAAAGTAATGCAATGAATCAAACTCTAGTACCTAACTCCAATTCAAAATACAAGAACAATCTCAAAAACAATCGCGACTCTTTTTTCGGAACACTACAAGCAACCACGCTCGACATTCATTCGCAACGCTATGCTGGAACCAAACGCTATGCTGGAACCAATAAATATTCATTTTATGTACCAATGCTAACACAGTATTGGTATCGCGACATTCTCGAATGTATCGCGAAACTTGTAAAAAGTTTTGCAATAAGAAAGTGTATATCACGCATGTAATTTTCGATTATATACTTTCTAAGCCATCTGTGTTAAGTTTCACAAGCTTAATTAAAGTACACTCCTGTATGTAGATGCTAGATATTTTATAAACGAAGGAAATGTATCACGCGTAATATTTCTATTTTACTGTTAGCAGAACGTGTGTGTAGAAACGCCTTTTGTTATGACTGAACGATGCTACCTTTGGAAGTCACCTCTGTTTACACGGCTCGGTGACGATATCCCAACACTTCGTAAATACATACGCGTGTATTGCCTCGCGAGTCCTGCCGCCTGCCTGCTCTCCCCCCACCAAAGCTAATATTCGCGAGGTACAGCGACGCGGCGCGGGGGTCATTCGTTCCGTGGACGTCGTTGAGTTAAGACGCTTCGATAGCTAGCTGCGTATTTAAATGGTACGCGTACATTATCTACCGTGATATAATTACTTCTGATCATTATTTGTCTTCTTCTTTACTCTCTATCGTCATTTGCTGCTCCTGTTAATACAGTTTCGTCCCGAAATTGATTAAATATCGCGAGAAAACCGTTAGATGTTCGTCGCGTATTCCCATCGTTGCCTTACCGATATTTCTGTACATTTAGTGCACACATATCGTGTCTCGGTATTCAATTACATTCCTTTTCGGGCATATTTCAAGTTTATTTGTTGTTTAATGGCCTTATGAATGTTTTAATGCTTTCCTTTCAAACTTGTTGCATCGTTAGGTTAAAGGCGTTGAGGTGGGAGTCCAAAGCCAAGGGCAGGAAACGCCATGACACTTGCTGGTTAATTTGAGCGGTTCTTGGATGGCGTCTGGTTTCATTCCATGGAAAAATGAGATGGCAATACACGCGGTATACGTATTATTCTCGTTATTTTATTGAATCAATACCCGGCTTTAGACGGACAGTTTTTCTCACAGTTTTAGAGCGTACACTCTAGTCGTGTGCTCCAAAACTGCACTTGTAAAGTCTCCAACGTGATAAAGGACGATCGCGCGTTCCCGGCACGCGCGTCTGGAGTGCAGGTCTAAACTTGTCCTGCCACGTTCAGACGTGATTGACGTGCCACGCGCCAGACCATTGTTGGTTGTGAGGGTGATGGGTAACTTTGCAGTCGGTTAATATCGGGATGAAATGAGAAAAGATTGAATTATGATAAATTGAATAATTTTAATCAGAGTTGTTTAAAATTTTTAAAATGGCATCGGTAGATGTTTACGAAATATTGGAATGATCGAATTCTATTGCATTTCGGTCGCGTTTACGTAAAATTCAACGATATTTCAATGATTTTTAAGAATCTAGCTCTATGAAGCTGTTGTAATTGCATTTACCTTTGGTTTTGGATGCAAGTTTTGTTCTTTATGTACAGAAACTGCGTAGTTGATCAATGACATGCTATTGAAGACATGAATAATCAACGAATTTTTATTTATTTATTTTTCAGAGATTGTGACCGCATGCAATGCGGCCAAATAGAGTCAGTGTTTATGACGTACGAAGTTTTTCGTTTTGAAGAGCACCGTTGCTCATAGTAGAGCGTCGTTAACAATTTCGGGATACGCGAGGGTAGAGTCAGTGTTTTTTACGCAATTTGTATTCTATCACGAGCGTCGCGGCTCTCATCTTCGAATCACGAGACCAGAATCTTTCGGGCGCGTTAGTGGTCTACTATTTCTTCTTTTTTTACTTTTGAAAACGAAACTCGTTAGCGGAAATTAGAGTCAGTCCGTCAGCTGAAGAGGAGATTTGTGCGCTGAATTTTACTGGAAAGATGTAAGTATGCATTTTATTAAATTACTTTTAAGTAGAGTTCATTCTTCAATATTTTAGAAAGAAAAAAGTTAAAAAAATTTAGAAATTAATTTTTAGAATAGACTCACCAAGCAATTCGAAACTAACGAAACATCTTATCATTTAGACATTTTAAGAAAAAAATTTTGTTAATTTTTTCTTAAAATGTCTAAATTATAAAAAATTTCGTTAGTTTTCAAACAATCGTAACTTTGGAAACAAATTCTAATCGTGTTCTGTTCCTTCGTTCCAGTCTGGGCGCAGCTGAGCAGCTTGACGACTTCTTCTGAGCAGCTTGACGACTTCTTCTGAGCAGCTTGATGACTTCTGAGGAGCTCGATGACTTCCTCTGATCACTAGCAGGGGTGTTGGCGTCTCCGTCATCGGGGCTCAGCGAAATGTGAGTGCGCATGCATTATGGTTCCTCTGGTCACTCAATCATGTCGTAGGACGTTTGGTCCGAATCGACACGAGTGACCGGTTGTATACGTGCTTTGGCGAGCATAATGACCGCGGGTATGGTAACCATGCCCGTGAATTGTAACATTTTGGCTGTGTATGTATTTATTAGACGAGGGCTAGGGTCTTCTTGTACACCGCGTCTTTTCAATAGAATCAAATTATAATCCTAATTTCCAAGATATATCATTGATCATACATTGATGTAGATATTTATTAAATAATGCACATAAAGGTGCATAGCAGCTCAGAAGGTATTGGTATGAATATCAATACGGCTGAATGCTAATTTTTATGGAGCGAAGAAGTTTGATACTCCCAGACTCCACAGCTACGATCATTTTTATTTAATATGTAGAGGAAAAATCGGATGCCCTTCGATTTCGTCATTGCGACGATTATAATGACTTGAATTTCTTTTATTTTTCTGATCCTACGTGTTCAAAAGTAACTTGACTTCTAAATGATGATAATAGACATAAAAGTGTAATTCCTTTCTTATAAAGGTCACTCGTTTGCATACACAATAGAATAATTAATTTGCATGTGCAAGAAGACAATTGAGGGTGGGCAAATTTCAGATTCAAAGTAATTAGCATGAGAACATACTTTCTTGATTTATGAAATTTACTTTGAAGATGGAATCGCTCGTTTTAAATTCTTAAAGTAAATTCTTGATGATTTAGAATAATTTTCTTAAATAATTCTATTTTAGAGTCTTTTTTCTTGCTAATTAATTGTCGAGATGCAATCTAAAGTAGAGTCCTTTTTTATTTATCAAACTTTAAAATATTGACAAGTTGAAATTCGAGTCACCTTCCTTAATACTATAAAATGAAAGAATACTAGCTAGACACTATACAGACTAATCATATTTTCTAGTTGAGGATTTTCAGGATATCTTTCCGTACCTATTGCCTTTTAACTCATCCACGTGCCCAGGCGCTACTTGGGTGGGTGGAAGCAATAGGGCACGATGAATTTCTTTACTAAATAATTACATTTTGGCGGCTGGCATTGCGTTAGTGTATCGTGCAGGTCGCATTTTCCACCTGTGGGTGTTGTGTGGTTAGGCGGTGAAATTTGCGTCGGTGAAAAATTTTCATCAAAGGCCATGTTAACGAAACTATAACATTATATTATTATTTATGGTAATAAGGATACCATTGTATCATATTCCTTGTTGCACACGATGATCATTCTAGTAAATAATCTTGGAATATGAAACTTAATCAATCTCGTACAATCAAACGGGAAAGTAATAACGATTGATGTATGTACCTAATACGTACAATGCGCATCATCAAGTAATCCATTGTTTAAAATTGAAAATAATTAATTGCTATGTAAATCATACATACACGCAATGGTCACGGCCTTTGCCAGCCGATTTCAGTGAAAACTGGTACGTACTTGTTAGAGTGTGATTGTGGCCAAGCTCGGGTGACGGAGTCGTCCCGGGACGGTCTCTCTAGTATAGGCTTTTGCACCGGGCGGCGATGCTTGAGAATCGTGGAGTGGGTTGGATGATGATTGTGTTTGAGAGACTGTTTTGCCATATTTTAAATATAGGTGTTGCGTAGGATGGGTAACTTACCTTCTGGTACGAATGTGTGACTTAAATATAAGTAGGTGGGGCCGGGGCAGGTCGTCGTATTCTCTGATGTTCCCCCGCGCGATATTCCCCCGCGCGATGACCTGCTTTCAGGAAATTTGTGAGAAAAGTCGATGGCCTGACTAGCGCGAGTGGGATATGCCCTCGCTTCTAGCCTCGCTATGTCGACTTTTTGACGCCAGTGAGACATTGCACATTGTCGCTGGTCGCGGTCGGCAGGACGGGCCTGGGCACGCTATTAACTTTCAGAAGGGCTGACCGCCTGGAACAAGAAGTGGCCAAAGAGACGCAGATAGCCCGGCCAGAAAAAGGCCACATCATGTGGGCTAGGCCAAGAATGGCTCTGTATTCTCGGATGCAGGGTCATTCTTCGTAAGTATTACTTTTCCATTATGCTCGCCGGTAGTTGTAGTAGTAGTAGTTTGGTTGGCTATAGGCTGACCCATCGACACCCCCCCCCCCCCTCCCTGAAATTTAGCACACCGCGTTTTCAATTAGGGTTGCGAAGAAGATTACGGGGTCAGTTAGTGTTCCGACTAAATTGTGATTACGGTTTGAATTAGCGTTGCGAATCAAATATTCCCCGCGTTTGGTTCCAGCATAGCGTTGCGAATGAATGTCGAGCGTGGTTGCTTGTAGTGTTCCGAAAAAAGAGTCGCGATTGTTTTTGAGATTGTTCTTGTATTTTGAATTGGAGTTAGGTACTAGAGTTTGATTCATTGCATTACTTTTGATTCGTGGTATTCTTTTTACTAGAGTTGCGATGCGACTGATCGCGTTTTTTTAATTACTCGTCCTAGTTTGATACTTGATATTTTTTTGAGTTAGTGTTGCGATGATGACTGATCGCGTTTGTAATTAGAGTTGCGACCCCAATGCCCCGAAACTGTCCTGGGACATGTCCAAAGACTTGTTCCTGGGAAGAAGGAGTCCCGAGCAGCTGGCTTTGCTGCACATGGGACCCCACACAGCCTTCAGGAAGGCTGCAGCGAATTAAAGTTAGAGTTGCGTATTGCGAAACACAGGTGCACTGAATTTTTATTAGTGTTGCGAAAAATGAAACCACCCACGTGGTGGTTCTCGGTAGCTTTTTATATTTGTTAAAGTAATGTAGCTCCTTGGGAGCTTCTTCGTTTGCTATTCGGGATTTGTATTGAGTATAGTAGAATTTTCTGTAATGAAGCACCATCCGGGAATTTTGAAGTTGTTTGAGAAATTAGTGCTGCGAGTAGTCCAAAGTCCTAGTGACTATGCTCGGGAGTTGATTTTAGTCTGTAATAAGTTAGCATTGCGAAAGAAAGAAACGGTCCACTCACGGTTTTCTTGCTTTAATGAGTGGACAATGATCAGCTGTCCTTCTGGCTACTGATCATTTTTTCTAGCAGCCCTAAGTGGCTGCACCATCCTCCTTCTACTACCACCACCTACCCACCCGACAAATGTTTTCGTTGTACATATTATTTTCAGATTGATAAGAAATGTAGTGTTTATTCGTTTTTGTCCTCGATTTTATCATGTGCTTGGCGTATTTTTTTTACTTTTTCGAATTTTTTTATGGGGATCTCATTTCTCTTTACAAAGTATGTATGTATTATATATGTATAGTACTTTGTGTACAGTACATGGTGTGCAAAACAGCTTATGGCGCTGAACGTATTTAACATTGAACTGTATGCACAACCACAATTATTAATACCTTTCGAAGAATAATATGTATGCATTTTTAGCATTTCGTGGCCAAGCTTGTTTGTCTACTCGTAAATCATCAACGGATACCCACGTGGTGCCCTTACCCCTTACCATACTCGTGTAATGACCATCGGTAATACTTTTACCGTGGTGGAAAATCGTTGCCTTAAGTTTATAACAGTGATCCCCCATTTGTATATTAGTAGTAGGTATTGCTTTTTAGGCTGTTTTTTTCACATTCAAATTCGGAATTATTATGCGCCCAAAGCGGCTGCTGTTCTTCCGTCTTGTAATTAGGCATATTTAAGCGCCCATAGTGACTGCCGTTTCTTTTCTCATTAAAATTGAAAAGTATTAGACGCCCAAAGGGGCCACTCCTTTTTTCTATCAATGTTCAGAATCATTAAGCGCCCAATGCGGCTGCTCGAAATTTTTCTGAATGTCCGAATTCCGTGGCGCTCGATTTGTAAATTGCGGATTTCAAATGATCTCTGTTTTACCCGTGTTGAATTCTAATTCCTACCACGTGTAGCGTTACAATCTTATTTTAGACTGAATCGATAACGTTGGGTGTGACATGAAGATGGTAAGGGGGCTCGCGAGCCCCCCGAGCGTGTGACACAAAATTACATTGCGTGATGGGCCTATCTTATACTTCGTCTATGGTATAAATAGTTATCTGTTGGAATTATTTGTTAATTATAGAATGGTAACACAAAAAATCATTCTCTGTGACACTGTGTTCCCATCATGAAAGGTACTGTATTTTTCAAAAGTTCTAACATAAAAACATAATCTACCGCAAAATAGATGATAAGTACAAGGCACATTCATAACCTCTAATATGGTACGATTCTTCGAAACAAAGTTATTTCGGCATTTCTTGCCATTTGTGATACTTGTTGTTGGAGGATCATTTTACATACGCGAATTTACAGAAGTTAGGTATGTATCTTTGTAATATATTAAATTTATGGTATATTATTGGCGATGAGGTATTTAGGTTAGGTAATTTTTTTAAACTATTTAACAGATATAAATACAGAAAAGTTCAATCGTATGATATAAGGCATCAGTTGGAAAAAGAGGGTATTGAAATGAACGAACCTACTACTTTAGAATTAGAGTATGAGAAGATGAAAAAAGTAAGTAGACATTGTATAAGAGTACATTACTTTTATATGATCAGTAAAATTAACAATATATCACACAGTGGTCCAGAATAATTGGCAATTTAATATTGCTGCGTTCTATATTGCGCAATGTCTTGCCAGGCAATTTAATATTAAGATGAGATTTGGATACACATGTTTGACCCTTGAACTCCCCAGACCTTAATACTATGGATTTTTCTGTGCGGTTGATTCTGGACCAGAAAATCTCCTATTCAAAATAACCTATAGTGGATCACCTTAAAAGCACTTTGGAAAATGGTTGAGGTGAAATAATCGTAGAATAGTGTGGGAGCACTGTTGAAAACTGTAAAAACTACGTTAACACTTATATTAAATTTGAAAGAGGTTATTTTGAATGCGTATTCTAAAATACTGCTTCCGAGTTATTGTATTTGTTACTAAAAAGTAATCAAAATGCGTTGGCAATTTATGAGCTAGAATCCCTAAAGTTGTTGCCAGTTATTTTGGACCAACATGTATATATTTGATATACAGTCACCAAAACATTAATTTTATATTAGATGTAATAAGATACAAGAAAATTGTCATGATAATATTGCAAAATGTGTAAATGTTCATTTACTAATATATAAAATAATATTCTTTATTAGTTAAATATTGATGACTGGGAGAATGTCCGAATACCAAGGCCATGGGAAGAAGCGGAGGATGTAAAGAATTAAGAATTATTTTTGAATAACTTTTAATTTATTATAGAAAAATTGAGCTTTATTACATTTGTATATACATTTGTACTAATTGATGTCGGTGTATGTATAAAATTGTACTAATCACGGTACTGTAGTAAATGTTTCAGAGTATTTCATTAAAAGAAGGTTAAATTGTCTTGAATTCATATAGCAGCTGTAGAACAGTTGTTCCATCTTAAACAACCTTCATTTCCAAAATATATTTTAAACTAGTTCTGAAAGTAAATAACATTTTTAGGTGATAACAAAATATGTATAGGGGCACAATTTTTTTTATTATTACCGACTTCTAATAGTTGCTTTTTATGTCAAAATTTGTCAAAATTTGAACTTCATCAATAAGTGTTTTAAGGTGCCGCAAGTCACCTAAAAATTATTATTTATGATCTTATGAATTTCATTTTATCATACGGTAGCCTTTTTTTAAAAAGAAACTTACGAAAGCTGCTACGATGAAGGAGTGGCGATATACTACGCTACAGGTTTGGATAGTGATCGTGTTAAGACCATAAAAAAATTAGCACATACAAAACTTTAAAACCATGTTTAAAAAATAAAATTACCTAATACTTCAAGGTTCTTGCGGCACGACAAATTTTTTTGGACAAAATCTAGTTTTTGCGGTCTAAATTTGTACCACTAAAGTCAAATTTTTTTCATTATTAGGAAACAATCACACAATTTTGATTTTTTTCGTACCACCCTAGTCGCGAGCCTCCCGAGCGTTTGACACAAAATTACATGGGGGGGATCGAGTTATCCTATAGTACTTCGACGATGTCTGTAGGCCGCCTGTACGGCGACGTCCTTTATCCGCTGTACAATTTGCAGCCAGACTGAATTATCGACGACACTGTTTTATCAAGCGGTGCGTTCTGGCGTCAGTAGAATGATGACGGCTCTGGTCAGACCACAGAGGAGGATACCTCACTTGTAAAAGAACTCCCTCTTACGGTGAAACTGGCGACAAGAGTCGCAGCCATTTGTTGGCATTACTTGCTACGTAATTAATAATTGTATTATAATGGTATTTGTGATACGATTAGTAACTGTATATCAAATAATGCAATGGCCCCAGGTTACACCACATGGAGGTTGCTGGGAATAAAGAACCACCTTAACCACGATCCCATCCATCCTCCATTTATGCAAAATTTAATTTTTCATTTGTGCACGTCCTTCTGACACACGTTTGTAAGACGGTCAACTTTCGATCGCTGTGGAAACGAGTGTTAGAAGGAGGTTTCTTCTAAGTACCTGTCCGCGAGAAGCTGAGGGGGAACTTAATTGTAGGGGGGAACCTTATTATAAAGTACTTAAGTACGCTAGTACTTATAAATAAATGCCTGCCCGTACAATTATGACTTACAATTGCAAGTATGTCAACGCGGAGTATGTGAGTGAATCACAACTACAAGGTGAAGATTTCATTGTCATTCATGTTATTACATCTGTTTTTAAGGACAGATAAGTTCTCTTACATCGATTTTTGTTTTCTTCTTTTTCCTGTTGTGGCCTTTCATAATTTTTTTAGAGACAGTTTTTCTGTGTGAAAAATAATCCCGGCGAATCTCGCGGTTGAATTCGTTGGCAACAAAGTCCTTAAATACTAATGGTTAGAAATTATTTGAATCCTCTCTCGTGGAACGCTCGCCCTCCGTTAAACACTCGCATAAATTACGATTTAATCAGGCGCGAATTAGAGGGCAGAAGTCAGTGATGAAGAGTTTTCTCACAGGATGCGGAAACGTGTTGCGCGTTGCATCTTATTGCTCCCGGGAGCATGCTTCCGTCAGATAATATACGGGGGTCGAAGCTTTCAACCGGTTGGTTGTTTCAGCCGCTAATTACTCGTAAATTACTTGCCAATTAAGCTAATCGCTTTTGCTACTTCGCGTTTACCGTTGTCAAGGACCGATCGGAATTTATATGTCCGCGGGAAAATTGAATCACATGGCCAGAGGTTTTTGATTGATATGAAATTCGTTGAATTTACAGCGCAAGAATCTATGGTACAGCATCCTTTTACAAATATGCTTAGGAATTAAGATTTCATGCAACTTGCCACGATATAATTGAACTCTGATTTATTAATTGAATTTTGTCCAGTTATAATGAGTTTAGAAAACTTCGGAAATAAATAGAAAGGACTTTGCATATACATGTAAATTACAAGCACGTTCAGAAGATGCACGTTATCATTCTAACACCAACAAATCTGCAAATTGCTACTAACATCAAGTGACATTTAACTATCGCTACATTTCCGTTTTCGCGCGCGTGACAAATGAATTATTGATTGCTGTAGCTTGAAATGCAAAACAAGACACGGTATCTGATCGTGCAATGGTCAGAAATATGTAATAATAATAAGTAACAAGGGAACAATTGCGCCTATTACCTATTATCAATGCAACAGATTGCAATTTTTGAGACACGCAATTTGATACACAAATTTAGTTGTTAAGCTGGATGCAACAATATCACAATTCAGTGGCTAACTAATCTATTTAATAATGTATAATTCTATGAATACTCCTGCATCCTTCTTTAACGATTCTATCTCTAAGAAACTTTCAATCAAATCCAGTTGCCAAGCTAATTTCAACAGAATTACTTCGCGACGAGGGGAACCATGCGCAACCGCATCTTCCTCGTAATTTATTTCATTTCATATTCCTCTCCCGCTCAGAGCCGACTGCTAATCCCTACTGTTCCATGGACATTCTCGTTCCGAATGATCGACCGATGTTGCATTCCGTTGCACGCGCTGCGTGCCGCATTACCCGGGAATCAAGCAGAAAATTCGCACCACGTGAGACATATTTAAATGATTATCCCTGCACGATCGCTGAATCGCCGCTCGTGCAACGGCACGAGTAGCTCTCTGATTTCCATTCGAATTCCCCCCCCCCCCCGCAATTCCGTGAAAGAGTCCCGTGATTTCGTTAGAAAGCGTGGCGGATCGGCGATCGGTGAATTTCCCGCGATGCTCAGCGTTTCCCCCGATTAATTCATTAGCCGTATAACGAGCTGTCCCATCTACGCGTGGATGTCCGTGCCGTTGTTCTCGCGAAATTGGACCGTCCGAGCGGAAACTGCTCCCCCCCTCGGAGCGTACATTTTAACAACGTGTTGCCCTGGCTTCGTCTACAGGTTGTTCCAGGACTGGGCATTGTGCCCTAGAGAGTCACGGTGACTAATCTGAGACACAGTCAAGACGTGTGTAAAAAGGTATCATCGAGGGTAAAAGCTCCCAGAATTGTCTTTGGGAATTCAAATTTTTGGTGGGACTATAAGTGGCGAGAAAAGCGTATTGCGATATTTAATTATAGAAAAATTATAGCTGGTATATTCTTCACAATTTTAGCTTTCTGGGGATCCTTTTTCATTTCGATACTGAATTCAGAAACACCTTTTTCCTTTGAGAAAATGTAGGACCGTTTTGTGATAGTCCACGTGACATTGACTGTGTTAATGAAACACAGATGTCAAAGATACTTCTTAGTGGAATATTGTTGGTTTACTTGTAAAAGCAGCGAGGGTCCAAAATGGTATGAAAACTACATCAACACGAGTTTTATTCTTAAAGGTAGCTTTTTAAAATTCTTTTCAAGTATGACGATAAGAATTTTATAAAATATAGTCGACCTCAATGGCATCCACGACCAACAGTTTCAGATGCATGAAGCTTAGACAGATCTCCATATTGTGCATCCGAAAAAGCAGCGTTTTGTTTATTAAACGCATCGACGGGCACAAAAGCAAACACACTGGAATTCTCATACAGCGACGTTGCATTTCACCTCTGTCTTGCCGCTCCTCGCGTTGTAGGTAAAATATGCCTCAGTGGAGGCAGACACTTTTCAAAGCAAGGGACGATATATTTTGCATCTCGCCGTACATCGCTCTTTTGTAACAATTAGGATCAGGATAAGGGAACAAAGGAAGTCGGTCGCCGTTTTTGATGCACGATTCCAGACGCAATTTCCTTTGACGTTTATTCCCCCCTCGGCCTCGTGTGTCCTTGATATGCAAAGATGTAAAACTACGTGATAAATAAATATGCTCTGTATCTTTTTACGAGTTTAACTATTCTCGACGAGCGCGTGGATGGGGAAATTGGTTGCTCGTCTCGCGATGCATTGCTCTTTGATCCTGTGATCTTCTTTGAAATAGAATATTTTAAATGAGAACGTGACGACGTTTAAAAATATTGTATTAAAGGGAGTAAGTTATGAATGGGATCAGGTGATTTTATCTTTTATCAGGGATATAAGACTGTAAATGATATACATTTTCAAGATAGAACGAATTAAGCAAGAGGTGGGATAATAATTAATTTGGTGGTCATTTCGTTGTCTAACAATCCTCAAGCTAGAAGTTTGCTACACTATTTTAACCCTTACTTCACGTCCCTCTGGGCTGCCATGTGCCATTCTCGTCAACAGTTGCGCTACTGTTCATCAGGAGCGTCGTGCACCGCTGTAATTTGCGGTCCTCTGACCTCGTCGAGGTGTCGCAATCATCCCCTAAATTGGCAGCTATGCAGAATGCACACTGAAATCTCAAATATCGCTGTCGTGCTTTGTTCCTTTGCCAGACCTGCGTCCGTGATTTCCCTTTTTAAATTCACTTCGAGGGACGCTCTTTATTACTACGTGAAATTCAATAAATCTTTCAATTTTTTAATTTTTGTGTTATACAACGTTGAATACGTGATATAGAGTGTATATTAGTTAATGAAATAAATATTTACAAAATGAAATTAAAAAGTTGAGAGGATCGAAGAATTATTTACCATGTGCAATCTCTGCCAAGTAAAAAGTGGTACATGTTTAAATTTAAATTTTATTTGTAAATTTCAAATTTGATGATTTCGAGTGGAGGTATTCCATGCAGGCAAAAATCTAGCATTGGAAATGTCAGTATACCATTCTCGTAGTTGTCAAAATTGCTATATACGAAATTGAGTCAGAAAACTTTCTACTCCAGTTATTGTAATTGCAACATTCATCGAAGCAAATTGCATGTTTCCACGTTCATGGAAAACGGGAGTCGTCGTTTCGCTTTTTAAATATGTTTCCATGTCCATTCTCCACTCTGGCAGAATATTTATACATTTATAACGACACGGGTCTTTTCAAGCGGTTCTGCAAAGACAGGAAAGTAGGTCGGACAGGTGAGCGCCATGGCATGCAAATCAATTTCAGGACTTCGTCCTTTACTGACCTTATTTTGCGCTTCAGAGAAATGCACGGGAAAGAATTCCATGAATTATGTGCTCTGAGAAAGTTTTCTTTCTTTCATTTCAAGCTAACGAGCTACTGAATTGAACGTTGTTCACTAACTGGTGAATTGCAGTTGTATATGTGACAGATTGCATCAATTTACAATTAAATTTTATAACTTACTCAATATACCATATTCATATTAGCTTTATGAATATTATACAGATTTATGGGATCATTAAGAACTTACAATTAGCTCGAAAGAAAATTACACTAGTACGTGAATTGCTAAATGTTATTAGTTGTACAAGTTTGCAACGTCTTTGTAACCTCGGTTGGCATATTTTCCAAATTGTAGAGAAGGGTGCCTTATAGTTTAATTCCCTTAGAGTATTGAAGTATATAGAATATTATGGGCATCATTGATTAGCCCACTGCAGATTTTTCTCTGGATTAATTTTCCAGATAGAATATCGTTTTGAAGGCTTGCAGCAGTCTGAAAAGGAAGTAATATATTTTTTATATAATATATCTACGACTCTCCGAGAAGGAGAAAGACACCCACTTACGGATTACCATGATATAGGGTACGATCTTCGTCCTCCATTCGGAAGGATCTTTTTTATTCGTCGTATTTCCTTCAGGATGCATGGATCCATCTGAAGATTAATTTCAATCACTGAATGAGCCTTTGAAATCGATCTATTAATAAACGACGGAGTGACGGTAAACGAGGTCATCTTGCTAGATGAGTGATAATTTTTTGTCCACGGGCTATCTATAACAGTAATTATCACTAGTGACCAAACGGAAGTAATAAAAATACTGATGGGTGAGAAATATAAAAGGAAGTTAAAAACAGGAAAGAGAAGGAAGGCAAAGTAATCATTCTATTATATTGATACTACTAATAATTCAAATACTATAGAAAGTAACGTTTAAATAAGTAAATATCTAAGAGTTTCTATTTCATGGTTCACGAAATTTAATTTGTGACTTTTGGGGAACGTTTTATCGCTCCTGTTTTAAGCTTCAGTTTATACTCCCGAAATGCACATATAATTCTGATAGTAAAAAGTTTATAGCTCTGCGCAAA
This sequence comes from Andrena dorsata, assembly GCA_929108735.1. Lineage (NCBI taxonomy): Eukaryota > Metazoa > Arthropoda > Insecta > Hymenoptera > Andrenidae > Andrena > Andrena dorsata. The sequence goes on from OV815489.1 coordinate 26,414,264, forward strand.
CATCATAGTGTCTACTCAGACGAGTTTCAGTTTTATTTCTTAGCGGAGAGCTGTTTGACTCATACCTTTTAATACAGACATTTTTTTTACAAATCTACGATTTTAAGCAAGTCCTTTCCTACTTTATCTCATTTATAGTTCGAAGAAACGGTAAATAAATAACTTCTGTGGTATACTACTCGGACAAATGGTCGAAAACGGGGAATGTTACAGCATTCATCCCTCAGAAGTACGTTCACATAACTTTGCTCGAACGACGTCCTTAACAACATGTAAACAATCCATAAAAGTACTCCCCGCTTCTCGGTATTTGACGGCTCGTGTATTTTCTCAAGATGCAGCTTCGTATCGATCGTGATGAAAGAACGCCCTATTTCTCTCATTCAAAGAGATATTCGGTAGCTAAGTGTCGTAAACTCGTAATTACCTACGTGTCCCGAGAAACGCACGTTGCAATTCCGAAGTACGAGAAATGTCACAGTTTACGAGAAAGTGAAACACAAACGTTCGAAAGTGGTGCTGCATAATGGGCATCACGCGAACTTGCTTGAACAGCGATTGCAGCATTACGCAATTTAAGAACGAGGAACGTTCCTATATTTTTGCATCTACTTGCTCCACTTTCCCGCGGAACGCTTCACATCTGACCCCACAAGTGGAAGGTAAATATTTAAACGTATCGACTTAGTTCGTTTAACGTCTCTATTGAAGCGCAAACGTTTGGTGCCCATCTCTGTGCTGTACACAATTTTTTTATCCTCAAGAATCGCAAGAGTAGCGCTTACATCGAGATGGACCTTTTCCGCTTCTGCGTCACGTTGACATTTCTCTTTGCCGATTAATAAATAATCTTCGAAAGTCGATTAGGAATTATTGGGAGCAAAAGGTAGCTTATATTTATCAAGACATCTATATTATACCTATGATATCTCCAAAGTTTCATAACTTTTGAGGTTTCTGTGCTCTGCATCTTCCCCTGCAACTTAGGTGGCCAGCTTTATTCCAAGTGTTCTTCGAGCAGCATCAAATTCAATTAGCGATACAATCGTGATCCCATTAACGAGCACTCTAAAATCTTATCAAGAGCTATTGACGAAGCTTCTAAATGGGGAGGGCATGCAAATATTCGCGACGATGTCCGCTCCTCTGACCACTTCAACAATAGAATCCTCAATTGAGAGGGATTACATGGGGACACTGAGAAAACGGACGACTGGAGAGGAGATAAGGAGGGAAGGTAGTAGCCAAGAATCGTATTTGCATGGAATTGCATCAGAATGTGTAGAGACGGTGTGGGTGAACCACTGTTGGTCGCGCCCTAAGGAGTTGGATGTAGAAGGATGATTTGATAAGGGTACATGGGGGTACATTTACATTGACGTGCACTAACACGATCTCTTGCCCAGCTTCCTCTGTCCCCTGAAATATACTCTGTACCGTACAAACGCTTCCACGCCTCTATAAAAATATAATTCACACAATTTCTACCAACCAACCGAGAGGGACAAATTACACAAGTTTCATCTCTAAACCCCTTTTTTCTCGTAAACAAAATTATTATTCTACGCTGTACATTTATTTATTTCATTTAGAATCACTGAGTTCAGAAATTTTCCAATTCCACTTCCAGGTCGTCGATACCCTGCAAAATAAATATTTTATCAATAGTTACCGTTACTGCTCGAAAATTCAGTTTCTTTCCTTAAATTCATCTTCTGCGCTAGTAAGCTACTCATTTCCTTCAACATCCACGTTTATAATCTCACTATTTGGTAAACGTACACATTCGGGTGCACAGAATGGACTCTTGTCCTGTTCAAATTGCCGTACAGGGTGGTTTCTAGCCAAAAAATTGTCCCAGTTGACAGGTTGTTATCTTAGCACTGGTCGTTCCAGCAGATTAAGTCACCGCCAGCTTCGAAGGTTCGCGCAATACGAGATCATCAGTTAACGAGTTGCCAGCATGGTAGCGTAATGACGTGTAAGGCGCGAACTACCAAGTCCCTGTGAATTTTCCGGCGCTGATGCCCCGTCAATCTCCCTCGTTCTTCCCGTATCCGCGCGTACATAAACGAGATAGGAGGCGTATACGAAGTTCTGTACACACTGGGTCGATATACCGCCCCGAACCTCGGTCTCACGACTATTCTGTTAACTTCCAACCCCCATTCATCGTCCGACATCCCTTGCATCAGGCTCGAGTGAACGTTAAGGAAATTTTTGCGCAAACATCGGGGGCGTTTGAGAAACGTGCTTGGAATCTTGTAATTTTCAAAGAAAATGACCTTTATGCAGGGATGTTTAAAGGACGTTCTATTTCATTTCAAAGATCGACGGAGAATATAATGTAGTTATATAGGGGTATTGACAAATGTTTTAACGGAAAGGTAAAGTTGCTAAGGAGAAGTAGGGGAGGCTAGGTGGTTGTGCAGATATGCTGGATCAGAACCTCTTCGGTATCTTATTTAGACGAAATTTGTCCGTGTACAAAGGAATCTTGATTCCTCCGAAAGTGATTTTCTACTCGAATAGATTTGCATGGGCAAGCGGTACCCGTTGATTTCGGGAATATCATTTTGCAAGGGGTGATTTGTGAAATGGAATTTTGAGGGAAAGCGGTGACGAGGTTGAAGGAGACTGATCTTAGACTTGCGATGTGATTTGGGTAAAAAAAGAAGAGGTAAAGTGAACGGAATGTGTAATGAATAAAATGAGATTAAACCAGGAATACATCTAAATTTTTGGGGAAGGAAATATCAGTTTGAAAATTTCAGTCTAAACAGGATATTTTCATTTTCAATTATATTCTTGGTTCATCATTTTTTTAAGAGTATTATTAACAGTCGACACTTGATTGTTTACTGATTATTCTGTGGCACAAAACACTTTTCTATATAGAATCCATCGTAGTTTTCATGTTTTGCAATGTTTCCTAAGACATGTTCTTTTAATTATTTTAATATTCCGCTTATATAGCAAGTGTGCACGTGATTCTAAATAATTTATGGCCACGTGATAATATTAACTCCCAGAAGTTCCGTATCAATTTCCCGACAACCTCGTTCGTGGTTACACTGCATCTGGCCAGCCACGTTGCTATACATTTACGCGTTCTACCTACAGGTTGTGAAAAATGTAGTAGCTGTCACTTTTGGTAAAATGGACGTTAGTCACAAAGTTCGAAATAAAATTTTCTTCGCTATTAGTACGTAGTTCTACCAGCGAGGACAACAGTTTCAAGAGGTACATGGTCCAGTTGAATAATTCTTGTTAAGTTAGTATCCTGACTCATCTATATTTCTTATTCTCCGAATCTCAAGAGTACCATATAAAGTGAAGTATGTAATAACTATCGTATCCTAAATGCGCTACATTTCTCCAACTATCCTTACCTACACCTAACACTTATTTCTGAACATTCAATTCCCCAGCAAACCCTGTCCTCTGAAAGCACCAGGAGGGAATAGACGACAGTCCCCTAAATATAATAATATAATACCCGACATATTTATATTTATCTACCATCTACTTTCCATCACTGCTTCAAGGTCTGGGTTGGAACCCTTAATTTTCCCTCGTTACTTTCCTCTACCCTTCCATCCTCGTCGTTACTTCCACCTAACTTTACTCACAACCTAACACGCGTCTTCCAAGGCAAGATTCCCAAAACTTCCACCTGCATCCCTGACTCCCCGAGTGTCTCCCTTGAAAATACCACGGGGCGAAGTGGATCACGAGTTAGGGGAAAGTTCCTCGGCAACTCGAGACAGCCATCGCGGACGCCACACTTGCGTGGCTCTATAGGTGCGCCCGATGGTTGTGGCAGAAGTACGCGGGGAGTTTGGCGGTCTGCGAGCACAATCGGGCAAACACGTAGAACGGGAGGCGGGTGTAATCCGGGATTTCCCATTTTCTCTCCCACTTCCTGCAGACCCGCCCGTCGATCCGATGTGATTATCGCGCGGAAAAATGACAGCGAAATGTACCGTCGATCGCGGTGGCTTGCACCATGGGATCCGACATGTGCGCTGCTACACGAAATTGTCACGGGATCCGCGGATCTGTGCGCGGGAAATGCTCGGCGCCGTGCAATTGTGTTGCTTTCGATCGGCACGACTTTCGCACACAAAACAGATGCTTCACGTTGAATAGATGATAGTAGAGCCGTCCGTATCCGAACTAATAGAGATACATAAATGTTTGCATAAAGAAATTTTCGGATACAGAACAATCAATCTTCTGATATTAAGCTTCATTTATTTAAATAAGGATTAAGAAAATCGACAGTTTGTTGAAATATTTATGCATCCCACATATGTTTGGTTGCTGAATTACATAAATTAGGTCTCCGAAATAAATCATTACGATCAGGATTAGTTTCGATCGGAGAGGGAATATGAAGGGAAAGGGGGAAAAACAAGGAATGCCACAAAACTTGCTTCTCGTTTTATGGTCTACAATCATCCCTTAAAGTACTCTAACAGCACTACACGTCCCCACAGTATGTTTTTCCATTCCGCTGACATGTATTATCTGTCGAAACATCCGTTTTAATTCCTAATGGTACACAAACAGCGTTTACATAAGTTGTGTGAAAGTATTGCAAATAAATGCGTGGAAATTCGTGTTTGCCTGCGATGAAACTTGACAAGAACCATTTATAAACGAATTAACACACACCGACGTGTTTTCTGCAGGCGGCAAATAGTTTGCAGCCGCGCGACGCGATATTTGCACGCGCATAATAAACGCTCTGCGAAAGTTGCATCTCTGGGCGATCTGGCTGAATGGCGTACGGTCGCGTGGCGCATAATTGCCAATCGATTTCGACCGCGATGGGCATCGAACTCGGGCAAATTGATGACCGAATGCAAATCGATTTAATTGCGCCCACGAGAGGACAGCCAACGTCTGGAGAAAGCGTGGCCACTCCTGAATACCTCAGGAGTTGACCGCGATTCGGTATTCAATGGCTGACAGTTGACGGCGTAATTCGCGAATTTCGCAAATCGCGCTTTCAGCTTCATCTGAATTTGAACGGTCCATAATAGTTCCAATGGTTCCTTTCATTCGAGGTTGTAATCGGTTCAAATCTTCCTTCCGTCTTCTATTCTTCTCGGTATTATCTTCTTCGTTAAAAATTGCTTTGTTATCACCGCTTAGAAAATATTTTACGAAGTTTTGGACGCAGTAATAAATTTTCAACGAATAGAATAATTGATAGGAATAACGAATTAAAGCGATTCTTGGAGAGTCTTACGCCGGGGTGGAAAATATTCCTGTTAATTTTGAATGCATGGAAATTTTGTGCTAACGCTATTAACTCGAGCTGGGCGTAATTGATTTTAACGGGACAAACAAATAATTATGCGCCGTTCTGGGAACGCAATTTGCGATTTAAAGCAGTAATTATTAACGCCATCGGAGAATCGCTTGCGGTCTTGAAACTTGATTTCAAGCGGCGTCGAGCGAGATACCGATGTGAAAAAGGAACCACAGTATCGCCCGTGAAAGTTAATTACGAAGTAATTAACGCCACTTGAAACTCGTGGGCAGAAGTGTCAACCAATTTCATAAGTACGCTCTATCGGAAATTACTTTTGAAGTTACGCCCCCTTAAAGAACGTTTTTTACCCCTATCCCTATCCCTGATCTATAGCTAGACGAATTTAATCTATATTCTATACCCAGGCAAATCAAAAACTGTTTGTATAAACTGCTCTCAAAATGAATATCGAGGGAATAATTATGAAACTACTGCAATTATCGAAATGTCGCAACAGTTCGATGGAGCATTCCGCATAAAATGTAGACGAAAATTGATTAATTAAGCTATTTAGTTGAAGTCAACCATAATTTAATATTCCCCCGACGTATCCGCAGTTTGCTCTACTGTACGCATGAAATTAATTAACGAGTACGGCTCGGAGAGCGCGAAATGTCGTAAAATTTAGCGACCGCGAGATCGCGAAATGAAACGAACGCGTATAAATTTTAATGAAACGCGGGTCGTAAGACGGATTAATCGCCAGCGAAAGAGGTGTTTTACCATCGCCAAACTGGAGCTTCTGAGATTACGCCAAAGACGTTCTCCACGGAATGAGAATCGTAGGGGTGTTTTGCGGGCAAGGGTTGGAAAAAAATTTCATCAAATCCTAGCTCGCCGGATATTTTATTAAACACCGTAACTGGCATAACGAGCGATTCGTTGGTTTAGAGCAGCACTATTTCCACGCCTGAAATAATTATGAAGCCACATAATGAGGAACGGTATTTTGTATGTTCGAAATGAGTGGAGATAAGGGGAATGTTTAAGTGGAGAGTTAATTCAATATTTAAAAGGAAAATGCAGGAACGTGTGCAATTACGATTCACATACATATATCTCTGTTTTTAATTCGCCGAGTTTTTCTATAAATTTTATTATTTCTTGCAATTGAAATTAAAGTGGCCATGACTACCTTTCTCGAGTCAAATGTTTAGTTTATCAGAAATGCAGAAGGTTAATAAAAGGCAGGACTACAATGGAGCTCATTATACACCAAAATGAATAATTGCAAATAATTCTCTAAAAAAAAGAATTAGTAAAGCACATCTGCACATTAATCTCTCGACACAAATAATATAAAGCCACGAAGAGAACAAGAAAGAAATTGTTCATTCGACGATAAACAAGTTAAACCAGTGCTCCAATTTAAATGTTACAATGGAACAGTAGATTTTTCACCATGGAATTTATGCGTAATGCCGACGACTCAGGCCCCCTTTTTCCCATACCTTCATCTATAGGAACTTCGCCAGTGTTTGTTATGTAATCTGGAGCTTGCAGTTGCCACGCGATTTTTCGCGAATATGCCGAGCATAACGAAATGCAACGGCCTCGCTGTGAAATAATAAAAGTAGTTACGTAACCATAATGGTATAAAGGTCGGCGTAACGACGTTGTGAACGTTTTTGCCCGGGGAACGAGAGGAAAACTTCATCTGCACCCCGTTTCGAGTGTCTAAAGCGGAAATTTAATCATTCATGGTGTTAACAAAAAAAGTGGAAAGCTGTTTTCCATATTTCAATATTAATTCGAAAAAGTATTTTCAGATTTCTCTTCTAACGACACTAAGGACAACTAGTACAGACAATAAGACATCTAGCAACTCTTACAAAACAGAAATGTGGGTGAAGTGAACATACAGCTAGTTGCAATGATGTGTTCACCCTAAACCTGCAAATATTATAGTTTAACATTTTCATTTTCATGCAGGAGCCAAGGATCAAATGATCCTTTCAAGGATTCAAATAAACCTAATCTTAATCAATTTTTGAATACATCAATGCTTTCTTGATTCTAGCAGCCACCACGAGACGTTCCTATTAACACCGTTCATTATCAAATAAATTAATATCTTTCATCACCGTGTCAAATATTTAATGCCAGTCGAAAGTGAGTCAGAACACTTGTTAAAGTGTTCCAGCGAAGCTACTTAGCCCTTGTCCACAACCACGAGACATCTTCCGTGTTCCATTAGATCCGATAGCGGTTTCCCGCAAATTTTATGACTATTGCACGAAGATTGAAGTACACCCCGGTTTAATTGTCTGTTAAGAAAAACCCCGTTGGTGGACGATGTCGCGGTTACACGAATTTTCCCGCGACTCGTTTCCAACGAGTCGCGGGTGTCGCCTGCACCAGGGATCAGGTTCTGAGAACGCTGCCAAAGCAAGTTTGCATTCCCCTGATAACGATCGTTGGTAGTTCAAATACGTAGTTCCCTGTGATTCTCCGCCAGACATCTCCTCTGTGTGTTTGCACACGTGTTTGTGCTCGTCGAAGGGGTGCTTGTTTCAGGGTTGTACAGGAGTCGACGGTGAATCCAAACGAACCTGGTTACACCTTTGGTTTGTAAGTAATTAGCACCTGGGGATTGACTGCAATTAGCTCGACTAATTTTAGGCAGGGTCGGGCTCAATGAACGTCGAACCATTTGAAATGGAGAACTAAGCCTTGAATAGTTTTGGGTGTTACTTGGAATTTGCGGGTATTGAAGGTTTTGGGTGAAACTTTTTTTGTTCAATTTTAGTGGTGGAATGTTTGTATAGATTGTTCTAATAATTTCTCTAATAGAACACGTCTTATGGTGGTCGTTAAAAAAAGCCTCGCGAGGAAGGCACACATTTGCTAAGAAACTTCAACTATGTCGTCAAGTATCCATAACACTGTTTAAATATCCATAACACTTTGAAGTGCAGAGTGCTTAAACGAGTCGTTTGGTTTAAGAAAAGAAACAAATGGAGCTATATATAAAGAATAATGCAACTGTATTTTGCAGGTACTGAGTTGGATTTATGAAGAAAAAACGGGTATTTGAAATCTTTTTATACCTACTATTTAAAGATTTTTTCTACTATTTCTATCTATCTTCGATGAAAGTCCATTGAATGACACACCTAGTAGAATCGCCTTTTGAAATATTGGCAAACAATAATCAGCCCGTCCGCGCCTCAACCAATAATTGTTACCCTCTGAAAAGCTTTGTAACGATGTGGCTCAAATGTCGCGTGTGATTGCAAAAAAAGGGGAACGTGTTTAGCCAGCCAAGACAGATCGCGAAATTAATTACACGCGACATTTACGCGAGACGACCACACGCGGTTCGTCGACGCAGAAACTTAATTAACGGGGGTGGGAAGGGGATGCCTGTGCTCCAAACGCTGTACGGGGGGAAATGGAAAAAGGGAAGGCGGATCAGGCGAAGGAACGTGGAGAAACGGTGCAGATAAGGGTGAACGGGCTCGATATTTCCCGGATACGAATGCACCTACGACCATTTCCATCTCGGTGAACGGCGTTAGACGACGGTTTAACGGTTTTACGAAGGGGGGGATGTTGTTTTTGCAGCCGCCTAGACATCGTTCGGAGAACGATAAGAGGAGTTCGGCACTTGGTCCGTCGATTTTAAACCGAGGCATCCTTCACAGTCCCCTGGTTGCTCGATCGAAGTTCAGTTAACGTGTCGTCCAGCTTTCGCGGGATAATATTGATGTAGGTTACAACGAGTCACTGGATGGAGATAAAGCTCGAGCACCTGTTTATGTGTTCAAGGATGGTCGAATTTGTTGGTTGTCGCGTCGCGGTGGAAGTAGGACCATAGACGAGGTATAGAATAGACATAACATCTTGTGAATTTTCGGGGTTGAATTTTAACTGCCTTACTAGTTACCAATCTGGTAATTCCGGACGGAAGAAATTCATGCGGCGTAGAAAATCAAGCGGTGTTTGCATGATTTGTTCTGTTTCATGCATATCTGCGATGATTTTGAATGATTTCTTCTGTCCCATGCATTTCTTTGATGGTTTTGCATGAGTGGTTCAATTTCATGCATTTCTTCGATGGTTTTCCATGATTTATTCAATTTCATGCATTTCTTCGATGGTTTTGCATGACTTGTTCCCTCTCATGCATCTCAACGATGGGTTTACATTTCCTGCACTCTTTCATGTATCTCATCGATGGGTTTGCATTTCCTGCTCTCTTTCATGTATCTCTACGATGGTTTTGCATGCTCGTACATGCTCTTCTGTGGTTTCAAATTATCTCGATCGACACCAACCTAATAAGTCTTTTGTTAGATCCCTCCCATGCCACCACCTCATGCCCAACATATTTCAAACATATAAAAAAAATGGTGAAGAATGATCGTGACAGAAAATAGTGAAAAATCATACTGAAAGAAGACATCTAAGAAAGTCTAGGCTAAGTTAGTATAGTAAGGCCCCATGTAAAATTGCCAAGCAGTCACTGAATTAATAACTTTCTTGTTCGGTTGTTGGCTCCCTATCTCTGATGAGGAGCGCCGTCTCTGTTTCCGGTTTTGTAAGCAAGTGACTGAGCATGGAATTGGTATGGATGGATTAGATTTATTCCCTGGTGTTTTTGTCCAAAGGGAAAAGTTTCAGGCGTAGGGGGTGTGCCGGAAGGTACACTGCCTGCGTAAGTCACCCGGACCGGTTACCCGATCTCTGTGTTAGTCGGCTTGACTCAGGTCACACCTAGTGTGCTCCTGACGGGTTGCTCGGAGCAACAGGAATCGCTTCGGGGGTGCTGAACGCTTTTCCCTTTCGACTCGGACAGCAGGGTGATAGGAACTGTGCCATTTAATATTTATTTCATGCTTACCTCGTCTTTCGTATTTTCCTGAATTTATTTTAATCGAGTGATTACTTGGCAGTTTCCTACCTTTTATATCTAAAATGATGAGATCCATGGAACTTGGAATATTTCAGCTGATGTTGGAACTGATGTGATTTGAAAAATTTTCAGTCCTCTCTGCTTCACCACTTTACTAAAATGTACCAAGTTCCAATTCCTTGGCGAGATATTCTAAGTGATACTTATCGAGATGGACCAGGACCCTCGTTGGTGGTTTTAACTTTCTTACAGAATTTACGATATAAATCCATTTAAATTCTAATTCCAACCATAACGAGCGTTTTGATCTGCTTCTGCACTCTGCTGGTAACGTTGCAGGTGAACCGGAAATGGTAATTGGGCACTAGAGCCCTAGAAAACCGGGCTGTGAAAATACATTGGATGTTACGTCTAGCCTGTAGCGCGTCTGTGGTAGAACCATGAATTTTAAGATAGACGAGGTCAATCGTTTGGGTACGTAGTATGTTTCAGTAGTACGAATCAATCATTCATCAGACTACCTTGTTTCATTCTGTAGTCACAGAAAATACACGTAAACCAACCAGTGAATGACCGAATTGTTAAATGAAAAGCCCAGTAAATGACCGCATATTTTTAATAAGAATTGTACTTATTAATGTTTGTTTAAAGTGCAACTACACTCCATTCATAAACATATAATAATTTTTCAATTCATAATTGACATTTCTTTGCCTAATGGTCATTGACTGGTATGTGGTCAATTACTGGTTGGTTTACCCTATTAAACCCAGATTTTATTTTGGAAAAAAAAAAAAAAACAGTTCCCTGAAATATTTGCTATAATCATTGATATTTGCATTGCCTGTGTGCAACTTGAATAGACAACAAGTAAGAAAAGAACTATCGCCACATGTCTTACTGGGACACCATAAATCGACTGACCTCGACCTCGAGCTCAGCTGTGACCTCGAGCATGCTATTTACTCGGAGAGGCATCATGTAACATCCTTCTCATGATTTTTATTTTATTTCGAAAGCCCCTTGAAGAAGAATTTCTCGAACGGCAGCGAGCCTTTTTTCCATTTCTTATAGGGAACGAAATCTATAAAAAGTCGATCAAATATACGGGTAGTGTAAATCGATGTCGGAGCGGGTGGAATTCACATGTGGGTACGATGGACAGAGGAAAGGAAGGATCGATTGACACAGATCCGAAGTCTCTAGGACAAGTGGAGTTGTTATTATTTCCTCCGCGTGGTAACGTGCTCGTTTCAGACTTCTATAACGACGGAATGAATTTTTCCTTCCACGACGCGTAGTTATTTACAGGAAGACAGGGACTGATCAGTGTGTCTCGCGTTTTATTACTATGTGATTCAAACTGACCTTAACTCGAGGCGACAATCTATTGGGAAACTTCTCCATTTTGTGCGAAAAGCTTTGACCCTCAAGCTTGTGTAATAGAATCATTGAAGATTACGTTGCAAGTATTTATAATAGCTTTAAATTCCTTTAATTCTGAATCCCTCTAATTATAATTCAGAGGAACGCAATAATTAATTACTAGATCCAATCTATATTTTGGTCTATTCAATTTTATTAAATTTTTCTTGAATAAACTATAATTTCCCCGAGTTAATTAAGCAAGAAAAATTTGCAACAAATGCGAGAAGTATATAATATCGTGTACTGTAAAAAGATAATGAGGATTCAGATTTCATCGTACTCGTACCGGCGTCCAATGATGAATACGGGCACCTTAAGCTTCAAGGATGTCGGAAACCCGTTATACCGTGCATTATCCTCATGTTGCAGAATCCCTGGTATGCGCAGGATCTACTGGGGCAGCGAATTTAATCCTTAAAATGAGATCCTCCATGTCTGAATTATCTGCAGCGACTGACGTATTCATCTTCCTGAATTTCACGTTTTCGTGAGACAGGTGTCCAAGAAACGATCAGAGATATCATTCTGGCAGTGAAACGTGTCTGTGTTGCTACAGAATGTGTTTACGAAAATGCACATAAGAATCAATAATACGTTGAACAATTAATTTTCAAATTTCTGGGAATTACATAATTCCTGCAATAATTTTGTAAGAATAAAAGTATACCACAAAATTGTGTTCCTAAAAAGGGAATTCGAATTTCATATATGAATTACATATATATGTGATAGGAAATGGTGAAATATTTTGTTTAGGGTTTCATTAGTTTCAAGATCTGATATGATTTTTTTACTTGGTTAAATAATCTCATTTCAAGATCTTTTGTGGCGAATGCAGGTAAGATTTTCTGCAGTCCACGACGAATTCCTTGCACTTTGGTGCATTTCACAGTGACGCCCGTATCGGAGATGTCGATTCACCGTTGATCGCATCCCGTCGCACTATAATGTGCACTGGCCTTAATTCGATACGAGGACTCGCTTCGATGCAGTACATTCAGCTGCACAAGTGTGCCTTAGTAAATGGACTTCGTTTTGCTCCTTGGTAGCCGCATCTTTAAAATACCTGGAAGAAACTATAAAGAATTATTATCACTCCAATCAAGTTCGTTTAAAGCAGCTAAACCAGGCTTTTACTGAACAAACGTTACAGAGTGTAAGTAAGCTTAAAGTAAAAGATACGTATTATAAAATGACAGTGTGTCCCTGTTACGTCCAAGTCAGCCCATGCACTGACCCACTTCGCTAGCCTGCTATTGCCTAAACCTATGAACGAAAAAGATTGCGCGTGATTGTGACATCGGCAGACAACGAAAAGTAATGAAGGGCAAGCTTCGTGAAAAGAACGTGGATGAATCGTTCTAGAAATTGCGAAATGTATTCGTGCGCCATTGAGCGAGCAATATCGCGAAGCGATTTCGACGGGAATGCATGAGAAGCGCCAAGCCCTCGACAACAATGCCGGGGAGGGGGAAAAAAGGGATACTTGTGCTCCTCAATCGCAATACACCAAGTTCTTAGCGTTTGCATGTAACTCGTTTCGATCCTCCGCCAAGGTGAAGGAACCGTCGAGTATTCTCGAGCGAATGGAGGTGAAGAGTCGTTCGATACACGTCTTTGTCTCCCTGTTCTCGTTCGTGACAAATTGTCTCGGCCAGAGAGCCTTCGTGTCAGTTACGACACCTATGCCCGCAGAAGTCCTAGCTCGCCTCGTAGTTATTACGAAACTCTGAATGTTAGAATTAATCGAGTTCAAAGTCGGTATAACAAGTTCGACGGTATGGGCGACCGCGTCACGATCGACACATCGGCATAGAAACCGAACGAACTTTAGGTATTTCATTCAGAAGCGAATCGCTACGCCTTTCACGTGAACTGACGGCTATTCTGTTCATTTATAATGCACTACGCGTTGTGCTCAAAATTCTTAGAAATTCAGCGCAGTTACCGTCACTTCTGTGGAAAAATACAACGGGGCCATAAGTGTACGCAGCAAAATTATTATACCTACTATCAGCGACGTGTTAAGCCTCTGCCACGTATTTATTAAACACTTTAACCGTGTAAATACACCAAAGTAAGCTCTGGAAATTCTCAAACCCAACATCAACCATGCACACTTCCAATACGATGCAAATCGACATGTCACCTATAGAGCTTATTAAATTCAAACTCCGATATTTTACCAACACTGCAATGTGACTGCACGCAAGCTCAATATACCCCACACAACCCCCCCCCCCCCCAGAGACGTGAAATCAGTGTTTCTTTTGTGCCAATGGTTACCAAACGTTCCCCAGCGATCGTTTCTCCTCAAATTGTTTGCGTTATCATTGCGCCAGGAATGTAGCACTCTTTTGACAGCGGAATCCACCCTGAAATCCAAATGCGTTTCACAGAGCTTTCAAAAGGCCACGGGCTTTGTGCGTGCGTCAGTTGCGGTTCGGTGACAGATTATGGCGCGGTTGTGGCGCGCATTCAACCTCGGACACATCGAAATAGCGCGCATAACGAGGAAAGGACAAAACGGTTCTGTCGCCGCCGATCCATCGGGATTAAAAGTCAGAGGGGACTGTATCGAGCGCAACGACCACATCGAACGTTGCTTTTTTCACCGAATTAATTAAAAATTCTCGAGCGTCTATCGCGCTTTTTTTTGCTCGTGACACATCCTGCGAGGAGAACTTTTCCAATAGAAACGGGAACTTCTTTGTGGGTGGTACAGTTGGATCTGCTCGTTTAATTATTTGGCCAGGGAGGGAAAGAGTGCGCAGGGGAATGGAAGCTCGACGGAGCGTCGAAACATTTTTCTCGGATTGTTTCGGAACAGGAGCGTTGAAGCGCAGAGGCTCATCGCGCAGGAATTCGCTTCCACGGAGAAGCGTCCGAACCGCCTGGCGAATTTGTCTTTCCGTGCTGCTAAAGGGAGTGAATAATTCCTGCGCTCCATTACGCTGAGTGGCTCTTCAAAATTAAACGGTGCCGTCGAAAGGGACTCGCTGTTATCAGACTCCAGCCAGCTTACTGTCGAAAGCATAGAGGTTCTTCTGCGCATGTGCGCGTTTTTTTAATCGAAAAGCCTATTCAGATTTTCGAAGGAGAAATAGAGACGGTGTTGTCGAAGATTATGCAGCTGCAGTGGAAGGGGTGGGGAGGGGGTTGAGATTAATTTCAATACCAACAGAGGCCATGCAAATTATGCGAGGGCATCGGCGAAGTGCAAAGTGCCTTTGAAATTTCTGCAAACTCTGCGCTGCAAAGCATGCGTTGTACAGCGTGCAATTTCCGCGCAGGGAAATGAAAGTTTATAACCAGAATGGAATTGAAAATGGAAATACGTAATCTGAGTTTTGGTCTTGAAGAAGTTGTTGAATAGAAATGTTCGCGATTCACGGGGAAGACTGTGGTATTGTTCTTGGAAATGTGGATGTAGATTTAAAGTGGATACGCTTCTTAATTGAATTTCGATCAATACTTGAAGTATCTTAGAGGACCATTTTTAATAATTATTAAAAATTTTGCTCCCATATTTAGCTTGTTCTTCTAAGAACGTAGTCCAGGCACGTGCTCTCATTATTATATTGAACAATGTAGTATAATGTATATTATATAAAAGATTCTTTAAGAATTGTCATCTCGTTGACTTTTGCAAAAAATTTGCAAACAAAGATGCATATGATTTGCCCTCAAAACAATATTATTTTAACACATACTGTTTTTACACTTAGGCAATTTAAGATGCATTATCGCTTTAGATTTATTTATATCTTTTATCTACATGCTATGAGAAGTGCTGTAATCAATTACAGTTTATTCTTGCCAGCATAGCAGTGAAAACGTTTCAGTTCTCTTTTGATCCACAGTAACGTAGGACAGTCAAGTGAACCAATGACATGTAGTGAAACGTCGATAATCCGACTGTCGATTAACGAGAATGCCAATTACCTGAATACTGGTTACTCGAATGATCGATTACCGAATAAAAGAACGAATGAAATGTAACGTATCGTATTTGTGACAGATGAAATCTAGTTTATAACCATTTATATCTCGATTGTTAATTCCTGCAGACAAATACAGTACTTAAACGTGTTAAATTTAGCCCGCTACATATATTCATTTTGAACATGGGCTCTGTCATAATGAGAAAGCGAAATTGCATTCATTATTGAACAATCAATTGTAATCTATCGCAGAACAATCTGTAGAATAATATTCTTCATTCTCCCTTTTACCGTATATTCACATTTCTATTCCCTGTAAAATGATTATACAAAAAGCTTCCAATAATTCGGAAAGATTTGTCTTTATCATTTTCCATAATAACGATTTCGTTCTGGCTCAGTAAGAAAGGTCTGACATAACCTTGCAGGAAATAATGAGAAGGAATTTCGATCCACTTTTGAGACTTGCATTAGAAAACTGTCGAGTGCACTCCCTAACTCTTTGAAGGGCCGTTGAAGAGCTTTTCGATGCATCCTACCGTGCATTGGATTGCGACAAATTCGTTGATTCGAGAGAGCAAAGTTCCAGCTGGAAACTGCCGTTCAAGCAGTCAGCATTGTTGACAGTGGGTGCTGTAACAATACGAACATCCTAGTCAGCGCTTTGTCAGCACAGAGGGATTCCCGTTACCCTGGAATTTGTTGATTTTCCCCTCATCCCTGAGTTTAAACGATTCTTCTGTTTAGGCACACTCAAAGTATCGCTGCACTGATTCAGCTAGAAATAGCACAAAACTTGCAAATCTATTACTGGAGGAATACGTACTTTAATTCAAAGATATTGATAATAGACTGAAATAAAATTCGAAAGTTCCATCCACGCAACCAGCGATGTAAACCCATTCGTTTTAATTTGAACTTGCAATCGCAGCAGCTCGTGCCCCTAATTCTCGACATGCTGCAATAAAAATCGAAACTAAGAAGTAGTAAACAAGTTCCTTCACCCGTATCATAAGAACATTATCTTCCCCCTCACTTTTCATAAATTCCTTCTCATTTCCTGCTCGTCGAGTTGCCAAAAACTTCCCCTCGTTACTTATCGAAGCTGCAACAGGAAATTCATGCGCGATCGAATCGCGTCTGCTTTCTCTCTGGCTTCGCGACGAAATTAAAATTTATGGCCTCTCCCGCGTCGGTTTTACGGTTTCACCGCGGGCCGCAGCAGTTGGCGAGCCCTTTTAAATTTTCTTAACTTATACGCCCGCTGCTTTATGCTTCCGATAACGGTGGCGAGGGAATGGGAGTAGCGCGCGGCGAGAGTGCTTGCAACAGGACTCCCGATGAAAAGTCCTCCCTCTCGAACGAAAAAGAGAGAGAGAAAAACACGCGCCAGCTGTTAATGATTTTACGGCGTCGTTACGCTCCATAAATTCGCGAGCAAGTGACGTTAAACGGCCACGCTGACGACCAAGTTTCGCTGGGAAAAAATCTCCACCGTTGGAGGGCCAGCTAGAGCTGTTGATCGATGAGATGCCCGGTTATCCGGGTACCCGGTGAGACACCCGGGTAAACAAAAATTACCCAGCCACCCGGGTGGATACCGTAAATGAGCGAAGGACGATCGGCTTTCAAATCGCGATTCTCGACTGTCTCATGGATTCCCAGGTGGCCAGGTAACTTTTGCCTATCCGGATATCTTATGGGTACCTGGGTAGCGGGGTAATTTTTGTCTACCCAGGTGTCTCACGGGTACCCGGACCAAATCAATAGCACTAGGGCCGCCGAGAACGACAAACTCGTTGGATGTATGTGTCCGAGCGACAAACTCGATTTTCCATCGGGAACTCAAACGGACTGGCCGCATTGTTTCCCCAGGGGCGATAAAAACCCTCGATACAGTCGTTGAAGAAGAAAAACACGGCGGCTCTTCGTGGTGTTTCGCTGGAAAACGTTGGGCGTGTTTCCGTTCGAAAAAAGCACGAACTCTCGCGACAGCTTACTGTCTTTTAATCACTTGTACTTTTTGATGAAGTTTGGCTCGTCAGAAAAGGGAGGGAAATCATGATTCAGGGCGAATTAATGTGTGTCAAACGCGGCGAACGTCTATGAGTATTAATGTGCTGAAAAGTATGAATTTCGTTTTGAGGGTTTTAAGGTGTTACGATGAATAAACTTGGAAATATAGTTTGGATGGGTAAACAGTATTCATGGTGAATGTTTTACAAGGGTTAAGTAAGCCGAATGCTATGTAGCAGCGGTGTTTCATAATAGCTGCATAACATGGAATTGCAAGATTAACCATTGTATATTCACATGAATGGACTTCGCACATTCTGTTGGACAGAAACTACATACGTGGGATGACAGACACCTTTGTTTATTTGAGCCATTATTCCCTTTACTTGCACAGTTAACGTTCCAGGCACACAGTACAAATGTCGTTAACAATTAACAACTTCTAGAGACTAAGACTAACTATCGTTAATTTCAGCTTTATTAACGTTCATTCTTTTTATGATTTCCGGCATTGAATAATACAGTGGACACATATGGACAAATACATTACACTTAATAATTACTTAGATAGAGTGTTTTAATTTAATTAGAAAATTTATTAAGGAGATTAATAGATAATGAATACAAGGAGGGATAAATGTTACAGTAAGGCGAGGTACTATTAAACCTAAGTCTCTATATTATACATTACATTATCTATATTAAATAATATAATTCAAAATTTTGACCGTAAAGAATTTTTTTAAAATTAAAAGCAAATGATTTCGGCGCACTGGTTCGGTCTGTTTTAAGAGATTAAATAAAAGCTATTGTGCAATTTTGAGGATTATCCATTTCCAACGTTTCGGTCAGTGGTTGTGACCATTTTCAAGAAAAGTATTAGATAAGGAAGAATACTGCGTATGCTTTTATAAAATTTTCCGCGTTTGCTAGAAACGCGCGAACGTACGAGTCGGTTGAAAATGTCACTTACTTTTAATTTTAAAAAATTATCTATATTATATATTATTATATGCAATTTTCATTTAGAATTTTTAAACGATTAGAGGATCACATAGATGGCTTAGTGCACAAATATTTTATGACCCCTTTTGGTGAAATTTGACTTTCATATGCAACAAATAGTTCTTGATTATTTCTTTGTAATGTATAAATATCATATTTATGTCAATATCAAAAATTTGACAAAAATAATATTTTTTTTCATTGTATCTCCCCGAATCTTATGTTCCATTGCATGTTGAAACCTGTTTTTCTCGAAAACGCTAAAAGTGGACATATAATATTTTTGCATTAAGCCATCGATATGTTATAATGACTTTATTCCTCGATGAAATATCCAATATTTGAAACATTGCTCAGGGAATATTACATCTGTAGAGTTTTACTGTACTAAATGCAAACTGTTTCGATTATTCCTGATATTTGATTACCTATTAGCACTTGTTTTATACATCTTGTAATTGTTTCCAGTCGATCTGAGCCTCCCTTCATTAGCAACTAGGGGAAACCAAGAGAAAAAAACATTCGAGAAAACCGCGTTTAAAGTTAGTGAGCAAAGGCGACGCTGTAAGTTGTCACTTGACCTTTTAAAATCGATTTTTTTGACATCCTAGTCTCCTTAATCCTTTGGGCAGCGCCCTACTTAAAAACTACTAGCACATTATTATTTAAAAAAAAAAACTGTATTTTATCCTATTCTACTATAGCTACTGAAGATTTCATCCACAAATCAAGTCACATCAATCATTTAATCATCCCATCCATTTATTTCTCTCCACCTATTTATCTTAATATCAAAAATCTCCTTTCACAATTTATCAGAACGATATTTTCTCTTACCTCGCACTCCACCTACTATCATTTTCATCTCTAACAAAGTCAAATCCATTACCAACCGAATCCTCGCTCTGAAACCCGAGTGCCGTTCCATTTCTGAAGGTTGCGCTCACGAAGAACTTCAAATTCATACACAAATTCACCCACACACAAGTATCAATACTTCCAGCCGAGCTGGTACCGCGAAACAAACACGGCGAAGTACACGGGGTGGAGAATTCGCAACCGGCTTCTCAGACCTCCCAAATCCACTTTAAACGCGCGAAATGCGCTGTTTAAGGGGGCTGGGGCATTTCCATATTTCTGCACAGCCCGAATTCGCCTCGACGAGTCGCCTTTTCGATGCAATAAATAGGATACGTTCGCCGGTTGAATGTCAGCAATGCCGTTCGTTTATCATATCCGCGTCGTTGGGCTGACTCCTTGCGGTGCCGCGAAACACCGTCGATTCCCATCTTTTCAATGCCCGTTTCCATAGGTAAGGGGGCGGTTCTACGCGTGTCAGGCCGTGATTTATGCGGCAGATACGATGAAACCAGTTTATGCAAATATTATCGCAGTTGAATTGGTTTGGCAGCACGCCCGGTCGCGGGTGCTACTGAATCTTGCAACGGCGACTGGGATTTCTGCTGCATTAGTCTTCGTACGCCGGCGAGGATAGAGCGGCGCAGTCTCAAATTTCGTATCAGGACAGATTTAAGGCCCGTGAGCTGCACCAGGGAAATAATTAGGACGGACGTGTTTGGCACGTGCCCGCGGACACACCGTAACACGCCACCAGAGAATCACGATTGATCGCTTGCGCTCGGGAGTGTCGTTATCGGTGTCCACTCGACGAGATCGATGGAGTTTTCAGCCGAATTACCGTCGAATCTCTGCATGCGTTTCGGTGCTCGCAACATATACAAAAATTGCTGGAATTTCTTGCCTTGTAGTACGTACGCCTTTTGCCACTTCAGTTGAAGGTTTCACAGTGAAGGGTTTCGAATAGTTGAGTTTAAGAAGATAATACCGTATTAGAATTTATAATGAGTACCTAGTTGTAGTAAAAAATTGTTACAATTTTTTGTTTGGAAGTATAAGTTGTTTTGCCACTCCGATCGAAGGTTTTGAAAGAAGGGTGAACGGATATTACAAGTTTGAATAATTTAGTATAGGGAGTAGAGGCGATGTAATACAGACGTCACGTGCTCACTTTTCTCTCTTTATTTACTTTTCTTAAAATGGGATTTGTGGTTGAGCGAAGACGCGAGGATTTAGAAATTCTTTTATTAACAAAGTCTTTATTAGGAGAGTGCGTTGGAGAGTGTTAGACATATAAATTCTGTAAACGTAATGCACACTCATCCAATAAACTAGGAAAGATCCAACCCTTCGGTATAAGTTTCCTGTAACTTAGAGAGGGCTGCGATACAGAAACGTTAGCCACAGCAAACATTTCAGCTACAGATTGACATTTGAGTCGTTTCACATTGATTTCTCTTCCCCTCACAAGAAGAATTATGCTTTTACGATCCGCTTGGAAGATTCACGAAGGATATTCATGCACTCTTATTCTCCAATTGCAATTTTATCTTTAAATCCTATGCCCATATTTCATAGTAACGCTTTTGCATTCATCAGCTACACTTCACCGTCACGTTTTGTACTTATAATCCCACTTTAGTCTTTGAACGCTCGCTGGTGTACTTTAGAACTTCCATCTTTGCGCCTGTATGCTTTTCCACTGTGTACTCGCTAACTCCTTTAAGTAATCTTAAACCAAACTATCTGTGCCAACCCGGTAAAGTAGAATCTCTTGTAAGGATCGCATATATCCTACAATCATACACGACAAGAGTAATCGGAATACAACAGTATTTTTCGACGAATACAGGGTGGATCTCGCATTTTTCAATTATTTGACGTATTTCGAAGTCGATTTGGTTATTTTCCATTGAAAGCGATTCCGAACGCGCTGCCTTCTTGCGGAGAAGATTACGCGCTGATGGATGAAAGATTTCGAGAGTGTTCGAAGTATTAAAAGTTTCGACAGATTGAAACTCCCCGAAACCGTTCGCAGCTTGAAACCCTTTGCCGCCCTTAATGGCTTAAATACGTCGAGACTCTGAAAAGTCCGTCAGTTCTGAAGACAACTTCTCCAGATAGCGTTTAAATTAAGCCAGCTTTCTAAGTATTTTAAGTCGCCCGGAGGGTTCTCGAAATTCATAGCCCCGTGCTTTCGAACATTCCCGAGCATCCCTGATATCTCCTCAAAGGATACACGAACAGGGAGCGAAGTTCTTCAATAATTCACCCCATAAGAAGCCTGAAACAACTTCCCCAATTTTAAAATACTATTACAGCATCACGTGCAGACTATCCGCAATTCACTGCTTCCAGTAGAGCACATAAATGTGTTATCAACAGCCCCGTACAATTTTGGACACTATTACAGTCTACCTATCTTCCATATTTCTATTCATATTATTCTCAAAATGATATCTAAAAGAGAATTTAAAATTAAAGATAAAAATGTGTTACATCAAAGAAGCTTCTCATTTGCTACACACCCATCGTATTCTCTTTAATTTGATAGCTCTCGAGGTGGCAAGATCATCAACCCTGTGCTCGTCGAAAATTTACATCATCGCGCACTTGAGCAGCAAGAAGCCACTTTACCCTCCGGGAATCCTTTAAAAGTCACTCACGGTTCGTTTCCTCGTGGGCGACAGTGCGCGATCAAGGTCCAAGCGTCAAGAGACGGAGAATCGACGTTCCGTCGCGTTAAACGTTTCGTATGCGCATGCATCTCGCTTAACGCGGTAAATGAACGACGAGCGCAATTAGCGCGGTGGCGAAGCTTCGGTTCGTTTCCTCTTTTTCATCGTCCACCGGACTAAATTCCGCGCTAGATGGACACGAGAGATCAAAGCTGGATCGCGCCGCGGGAATTAATGATTCCCAGGGGCACGCTGCGACGGACAGCGTCACGAATCGCGTGCATATGTATACGTTCAGGGACGAAGTTCATCAAGCATGTGCTCGAGGAATTTGGTGGATTAACATTCACCTCCGTATCGGGTAATACAGAGTTCCTCGAGTTTTTGGCCTCGCGAACTCACGTTTTAGCGACGTTACCCGCGATTCACGACCGTCGATGATGCTCACGAGTTTTCTCTGTCCTCGATGGGTAGTGAGTTTTACGTTGATTCGAATTCATTAGGTGTATTGGTAGATTGATCTGTATAGGACGTAGAATTTTTTGTAAAGTTCGTTTGTGCGGCAGATTGTAGGGTTTCAAGCGACAGAACGCGATATTTTGTAGGTTCATAGTCCGCTTATTTTCGTGTGGATTATGATGGTTTTGAGGGGATCGTTTAATATTGACGTTCTTCTAAATTAGAATAGATAACGAGGGTGTGAAGTTGTGGGAAGATTAGTCGAAAGAGCCGAATTTGGAATTATAATTGTATTTACTTAATGGGAAGTACCTTCCGAGATATATCTTTTCTACTTATACACCTTTCGAGTATCGAAAATTTAACAGTACACCCTTCAAATAATCGAAGTTCAACAGCCCATGGAGCAATCAGAAAAGAAATCTCACTAACAACGAAGGTAATTGCCTCTCCACCACCCTTTACTGTCAAAACAGAAATCCCGGCCACTTACGAGGCTCGAAGTGCTTCTGGCCTTGGTCTAAAGCGCGCGATAGCAAGCGAGAGCCGTCAACGGGAAAAGCTGGACCGCGATGAAAGCTCGAAAGCCCTCGCTTTCCGTTGGAAGGAAGCTTTGGCTACGCGCGAAATGCAACGTTCGATTCCACCTGGCCAGCGAATTTGCAGGAATTAACGGCTCGATTCGGTCGGGGGCAGGAATCACGGGCGATCGTGTTCGAATCAAACGAAGATACCTCCGACGACTTTTCGAACGAACGATCCAGTCGATATTTCGCTGATTCGCTGGTAGCGGAACGTCGACGAATCTTTCTCTTTCACGCGTACGGCTAGATCGATAACTCGTGCACACTCGATTGACGGCGGTGCCGCGGGTGTAGCCCTCTGCCTTTCAAAAAAGAGAGAGAGAGAGAGAAAAATGGAAAGAAGTGGAACGTCAGTCGAAGCACCATGCACGACAGCAGAAAATCTGAAATCGATATTCGCGGTGGTCCCTCGCGGGGCTCGTGTATTTGTCCCCCCCCCCCCTGCTACCTTATCCGCGAGATCAAAGCGAAAGGAGGATTTCTGATATCGACGGCACACGACTTCCCTTTGAATCTTTCCTTCGATCGGAGTTGCCTTCGTTCCTCTATCCACATTTTCTTCGTCTCCCCTGGCTTTTCCCTCTCTTTCTGTTTTTTGCAATTAAGGTAAATGTCCTTCTTACTGGTTTGTGTTTTGTGTGGGTACCCTTCCTCTGCAAGTTTGAATGGGTACAGCTTCTGTGCGTACATATTTTTGTTAAATACATGATTAGTAATAATTAAAATTATTCTAAATAATTTAAAAACGCCCCGTGCATTGAGAGAAATATCCAGCTATTAAAGTTATAAGTCTTAGCTTCACAAATTTATTATTTTGTCCATAATCGTCTGAGATTAATCATTAACAGAGGAACCTTTGGTGTGGCCACATTTAATGCAAAAATCTATCAGGCCACGTAGCTTACTAAAATCATCGATGAAACTTGGTGCTAATTAAAATAGTTTCCATGCATCCGACATTCCTATTTTAACCGTGTATGGAAAATTTTCATATGCAGCAACCTCGTAATTCCAATAATAATTTATTAGTATTAGAGTGTATAATATTCAAAACCCAAAACGGGGGCAAAATATCTGCAAATATTTAAGTACTTTCAAATATACTAAAAATTCAAATGCATTTCCACGTACACCCGCATTCTCGCACAGTCTGTAAATGCAAATGTTCATGGCGGAAGGAGTACAAACATACCGCAGCATTCTATGTTCTTCATGAAACGTTCAAGTTTTCTTTTCTTCCCGAGAATCTCCCTCCCCTGAATGACTGGCGACGAGATCAAAGCGCACGAAAGATTTCCTGGTATCAACCGCAGCACCTCAGAGACTTCGAACCGTTCCTTTATCTTTATATTCGTTTGCGACAACTTGCAAGCAAAAAGGTACAATTTGCCACGGTTTCTTCGCTGCTAAAAATACAGCATCGAGTCTCAAACGGTAGGGTTTGAAAATGTGTATGTACATATTTATCGATTCTGCAGCGTGGCGCTTCGAAGGAAAACATTAGGAGGAATTCAAATAATTTGCGATTCGTATGGCGCATTTAAATATAGTTTGGTTGTATTTTGATTCGATCCTGGGTATTTCTTACGGCTTGAATTGAAAATGTTATTGTTACAAAGATTAAAGGAGTTGTTAGAATTTTGAGGAAGATGAAGATCTTCAACGTGAGTTTCGTATGAATTATGTTGAATAGAAATTGAGTTCTCACGTAGTGTGTAAACAAATTGTGCTGTAATTAGGTGAAGGGAACTATGTGTTGTGCTTCTAATTGTATATTCAGTGCACATTATATTTGCATCGCGTTTGCAATCGTGTCACGCGTGGATAGTCAATGTGTCCTGTAGGTACGTAACTCGAATGCGAGTAATGCCTAACGCGATGTACGACTATTCACGGGAGTAGAGCATGTACTGTGATACGTGACATTTTCAGGGGACAGGATCCTTTAAGAGTAAAAAGTGCCATGAAATAAAATATTTGACACAAAGCATTAGAATATTCTGCTTGCATAGTATATCGCCGTTTTTTTTTTGATGAAAATTGAGTCCTCTAAAATTTGATTTTAAATTTGAAAATATCTACCATGCATTTTGCATAAATTTGAAAAATTTTATCAAGATATCAAACGTTCGTATAACAAAAGCAACGCACGAATAAATATCTCTGGTATCTAGGAATTCTTCAAGGAAGCAAAGTGTACCTTTGTGTATTTCAAAGAAGTAAATATGCGCTAGGTACTTCTTTCCGAATTAATCAAGGCCAGTTTTAAACGACCAAGTGGGAAATGAGCGAGGAGACAGATAATACGGCTTGAAATATGATTACAAAGATAAAAGTAACAACTCCAAAGATATTTCACGCATGCATTTATATTGCTCGGGGAAGGTGACCTTACAATCATAAACTTATGCGTATCACCAGAGAAGCACGTGCTCGTAGATAGCGCCACTTCGTTATAGTATGGTTATTTATAAGCTGAAAAAGTTTCCTAAAAATTTTTCCAGCACGATGGAAGTTAATTACGCTGCCGAACTTACAAGCTTACGAACTTTGGGATCGTTTGACTTTATACCTCCGGGCACAGTTTATACCTAACTGAAATTATTCGCAGTTATTAAAAGTATCGATTCTAGAAGAACGTTTTTCTGATACTAAAACGCTTTACAGTTGACACGCAGAACGAAAGAAAAGTGGAAAGAAACTAATGCAGCAGGACACGTATTAGGTATCAACAAGTTTTGTCATTCGGGTGTAGAGCATAATGAAATTGTAATGGTGTTTTCAGATTTTCCAGTGAAATTGTATTTGAAAGTCTCAGGCCACGTTTCAAGTTGTTCTTCTTTAAACTCGTTATTCAATGCTAAATCTGAAGGTCCCACAACACTCTGTAATTCTATAAAAATTTAGTATTTCAAACCCAGCATTTGAAATCTTATAAATTAAAGAAATATAAACTGTATGATAAACATTATCCATGCTACACATCAGGATATCCTAATACCTATTTAAAAGAATAAAGTACAAGTACACACTATTTTACCTAGAACAGGGGTACGCAGTACATACTCCAAAAATTACTTACTCCAAAACACAAGAACCCTCACACATAAATAGAAATTAAAAAAACAAATCTTATAGAAACTTTGTACCATAATTTCTTTAATGATATTCTCAAAAAGTTCCTACGGATACGAAGAATAATCTCCTCCCATCCCCAACCATGTATAAATCCTCAAATTCCTCTTAATGAACCCCATCTGACGCCACTTGAAAAGACATAAAACCAAAACGACCCCCCTTTCACTCCAACCCCTAAAGTAGCTATAAAAACATTTCCTTCCCTCGACTTCTTCGTTACACGAATACCATCCATCGCATTTATGGTTATCATTTCTAAGATTTCCATGGCACTCTATCTCACCAGCCATCGTGTGACCGGGCGCATTCGATCAAGCCCGCGCGACAAATTACGAAGCGATTACACATTCGTCGCGAGGTCGCGTGCGCCTACGTCCCCATCGTGCGTGATGTTTCGATGCACATCGCGGGTGCATTCATGCTCGCGAGGGTGCATGCGGCGGACACCGCGAACCGAGGTATTTACGATGGAAAGTGATAGGCGGGCAGCAGTTATGCGCGCGGCCGATGGAAGCGATCCAGGTCAAAGTTACTCGCGTCGCGAGCTATAAACCAGTCGTCTGATACGAGCCTCGGAAGCCCACTTTCGTCGCCCTGTTTTTTCTATTTTTTTTTTTTATTCCATCACGAACGACCCCCTTTCTGACCCGAGAAGCGATACACGCGTCCAGCCCTTCGTCGCCACGCGTCTCGATTTGCATTCAGCCTGGCCGCTGAAAGGCGCTCTGCTGATAGTTTGATTGGCGAGGCAAAGGGTGCCGTGATTGCAGTTCACGTGGAAAATTCAAAGCTCTGTGAGCGATTGACGCTGATGGAACTTCCAAGTCGGAAAGTTTCACGAGCTGGGACAATAATATTGTGCATTCTTTCTCTTTGACGCGAATTGGACGTTCCATCTAGGGTCCCTTGATGGATCTTCTGTTGGCTCGAGCACTGGGTAATTAGGAAGGGAAATTGAAGGAGATGTTGTAGCTCTCGTTGAGCCTGATTGCTGGTGGAATTGCACTGCTCTGCTGGGAGGGTAGAAGTTCACCGTCTGTAACTGAAATTTTTGGGACATTGGTAGACAATGAAGATTGCTCACGAATGAATAGGTACATTTTAATTTCAGTTCGTAGACATTTTAGTGTGAAATATAGGTTTGCGGTAATATCAATTTTCGTTGTTATGTAATATAAAACACGTTACCTCGAAGGGTCGTGTGAAATGTATTGTCCAAAAGTTGGAGGGCTGTGGTATGGGCTAGTAAAGAAGGGAATAAAAATAATTAGTAGGAAATGGAGGGGGTGGGTGAAGAAAGATTAATTTAAGCAATGCTGAAGTATACAGAACTTGGAGCTAACGCTGCAGAAAAATGGTTGGCGTTGGTATGCAGCATGAAACAAATAGACTGCGGTTAATTTTCAGGTCCCCCAGTTCGGGACGAATTCTCTCGTAAAAAAGAAATATGCGAGTTTTAACCGCTGGTAGTAGTTCGGGAAGTATCGATATTGTGTTTCATCCAATTGCGAAAATTTACTGTCCGAGCGAGTTTTTAAATATTCATGCTTTCAGGAAGGACGTAGCTCAATTCACCAGTTAAAATTTTCGGAATTATTAAAATTGGTCTAATATATTTAAAAAGAAATCATAATCAATACTTGCGTCTTACATTTCAAACTTATAACTTTTTAAAATTCTTCATAATTTCTACATTCAGTGTCCAAAGTGTATAAATAGTTATATTTAATAGTATCTATTTATATAATATCAGATGAAATCATTTTTATTTTGCGAGATATCGAAGGTAAAGTAAATGGTATTCCACGAATTTCTGGGAAATCGAAACAGATAGAGAAATATTCTTTCATGAAGAGTTGGGACAGACGTGACTCGAATACTTTGCTGGACCATCGACTTGTAGGAAGCCCACTATAATTTCGGACAGTAATATCGAAAGTACATTAAATCTCGTACTTTAAATAAAACTGGGTTTCGATGAACGTAGTGTACGTGAAGGACGTACAATATGAGTTCCTTCGAAACTACCTTATCGTTGAAAATGGCGGTATTAGGGGAAAGTGGGGCATAACCGGGTACCTAATGTATTTTTCCTGCTAGCATAAAGTCAGACGGCAAAATAAACTTTGGACACAGCTAGAAATCTTAATTGGACCTTACAGAATCAGAAAATGAGAATTCTTATATGAAAAAACTATTTGGCTCACAGGAAAACAAGTTTTCTCGGAAGTATGCAAATATAGTAATGCCCCGTTATAGTCCCGACACTAACGTGATGCGGACACTATTTCCTTAGAGTAGTATATGCTCTAAGACTATTTCGTGAGGTGATTTACTAAACATTAAATATTTACACTTCAACATGCGATAAAGAACCGGGTAAAACGGCAAAATACTGTGAAAAGTCTACAGAATACAATGCAGTACTTAGCGTAATCGATTCTTTAAATCCAAGTGGTATAAAAAAGGCAATTCACCAACGCAACACTGGAACTTTTCAACTCGAAATTTTTAAACTTCTCTAAATGAAAAACTACGCCGGTCTTTGCTCTACGATTGATCTCATTCCGTCGTGAGGTCCACCCGAATGTAACACCATACGTTGGCTGCATATCGCAGCTCTTGTCTTAGAAAAACAGTGGTACCCGGTCTGACCCGCGTACCCGGTTTTGCCCCACTTTCCCCTACTTTTAAGGAACCGTTTTGTTGCCACACTTATTAGGTCTGAGAAATAAATAAGCAAATAATCTTGCGGAGATGTGTGTAATTCGTGGACAGAATTTATTTGATCAAACGCAAGTCGAATACCTACATCAGCTTTCTACTAATTCAACGCTCCCAATCCGGAGACTTTAGTCAACAAGTCAGGAGACTTCGACCTGCTCTTTGAAGAAATCTGTTTGCTCGTGAAGCAGGTAGTAAATTAACGGTTGGGAATAATATTTCAGTGACTCAGGGAGTAACTACCAAACAACCTAATGCTTTCGAGCCATTTGGATAATTAAATCTACCTACTTTGCTTAAAACGCATTGCGACGATCGTTGCCAAAACTAAACGAGATGAACTGAGGAAGCCGATTTGATCAATCGAGAACACAGGTAGATGGTATAATTACCTAGAATTGTAAAACATGTAGCTTTTTCTTCCTTCTCTTTAAATTGAACTAGAACATCAATTTAGAAAGAACGGAATAGCTCAATAAAAAAACAGTTTCTTATATCAAAGTTAATGCAACTGAATGGAAGAATTTAACAATTTATGTGTCAATCACTGACGACTTCAAATCGCCTCGAACGGCTTTTTAAGTTTTTAAAAGTTCTGGAAAAATAGTTCGTTTACGTAGATTTGAAACGTGATGTTCACCTTTGAGGAGCGAAAGGTACTGTGGAAACTCACGAGAAACACTTGTCATTCTGGAGTGCAGCTTTTACAGCTCCTCGAACTGCTTGTAACTGATCGGCACTTGACGAAGCACTCCCATTTTTTTTCCTCCACGCGTTAAAACGAAAACGTTCGAGCTTTTATAACTGCTCTTCAATTTAAAGAGGCGCGAGTACTTTATACGCGTGCCGATCGGGTCGTCAGAAATTTTTACAACTTTATCGAGAATCGCTTGCAGCTTTTACGATTGGCAGAGTTCTCGTAGATCTGGAATGTTGCAGTGAATTTCGCGAAATCATATTTCACGAATGCATCGACACGCTTTTGAAATATTTCACGTACAATTCATTTTTGTATAAATATTTGAGCGATTGCTATTGATCGAGTATTTTATTTCCCAAAATTTCGACTTGTGTTCGAGCTCTGTTAATAAATACATTTTATACGAACAGTAGAACATGAAAATGATTTAAACGTAATAGTATACAAAAAGAAATGGAAAAATTGCGATACAATTTAAATTTTTTTAATCTCGGGTTGATCAAACATTATGAAATTTCATTCTTAATTAACATTCTATAAAATGCCAATTAGCGCAGTAAACAAGATGAGCAATTACCTACTCTCTAAGAAATTATATGAAAATTTGAATTTTTCATTATATCAGTTCTGACTTTGCAATGACTTTACGTGAACGAAGTGACATTTATCTCGTCAGTTGATTTTGGCAGGGGCCGTAGCAATTAGTTTAACGTAAATTAGGTGGAGCCAGGCATCGAGTTAACGCGAAAGCTTTTCCATTTGGAGTTTACCCAACGTTCAGAGGCTTGGTGCCTCT
Organism: Andrena dorsata; assembly: GCA_929108735.1. Taxonomy (NCBI): domain Eukaryota; kingdom Metazoa; phylum Arthropoda; class Insecta; order Hymenoptera; family Andrenidae; genus Andrena; species Andrena dorsata. The sequence continues at coordinate 26,444,778 of OV815489.1, forward strand.
GTGCGGTTGAAGAGGAAGTCGACAGAACAAAATAGGACGGTATATCCGTTCAGGAAGCCATTTGTAATGCGGAAAAACGAGCCGCGAATCGATCCCTCGTGCAGCCGGCCTTTGATTGCATTAAACGATATTCTTGTGGCGAGGCAAACTCTTCCTAGAGGCTCGATTAAAAAAATACCACCATTTTCAATTTCTCTCTCATTATTTACTTTCTATCACTAAAAACAAACGTATTTCTTATTGGAATTAATATGTGTGAAAAGAAAGAATAGATACAAATTCAAATACAATCGAAATACAAGAAAATATAGTAATTTGTTAAGAAACTAGAAAAGTTGTGTAAAATAATAAAAAAATATTCTATTATCCCGTACTGTTGAAATGGCAATTGCAGCTCCCACTTTGAACTGAATGTATCCACAAATCTGTGGTAAAAATATTATAAGTGTGCTGCATTCATAGAAATTGTGAAATCACTTATTCTAACGACCAATACAGTGAAGCTTTTCATTGATATTTAAAATATTCCAATGTTTGCCATACATTTTTAATAGTCGAAGAACGACACGACATGTGTACGATTTGGTTCACATGTCCAGCAGAAAAGTGCTCAATGAAGCGATCGATAGCATCGACGTCCAGCGATCGATGAGGGGACCAAAGTTAGCGACCGCCCTCCGGTTCACGGTCAGCTTATAATTTATGGATTTACATTTCTGGCACGAACCGATGGGGGTTCATTGATGCTGCCTCCGCGCCCAGAAACTTGAATGGCTGCAGATAGAGAATACACAGGGCGAGCCCGCGCCACGCCCTTGCAAATAAGTAAACGATCTCGACCAAGTGACGCAAACCCGCGATTAGGTAGGATCAGTGCTGAAAAAGGGTCGGCGGCTGTTGATCGAGGGGGTATAAAAGCTGCAGAGGCAGGGGGGAGTGGATCAATGGCGGGGCGAAAGTAGAACGATTATAGAAGTGCTGCGAGAACGCGCAGGCATCTAACGCCCGAAATCGCTTCGAGTGCGCAATTTCAACCGGGACCGCTATTTACGGGACGCGAATTGAAGACGACGCTGTGTGAAAAGGTTCCTTTGGAATTCGATCGGGGACAGGATTTGGTTTTTCGCTCGTTTCGATGCTCGTAGAATTGGAGAGGATAGAGAAGCTGGATGAAGTTTGTCGAGAGCTTTCGATATTTAGTGGGTGTCGTTTATTAACATGGAGGATTAATAAATAGCCACAGAAACTGATATTTGCTTCTTTTGGAGAACTCATATTACCCACGTTGCGAATCCACATTAGTAAATTGATGATCAGAGTGCAATGAAGTTATTTAGAATTGAAAATTATAGAGAAAAGATGTGGAACAAGAAAAACATAGCTGATGTCTGTATCGCGTGGCATTAGGAGTCGACCTCGACTACTTTGTGCCTGACCAAGCGCGCACCTTGATCACTTGCCAATGGTCGTGTAGAATCTCTTTTTCAAAGGTTTTCATATATGTAGTTTATAAAAGGCATTCATATAGTTTATAAAAAAAAAATGAAAATCGATTTCGGACCTGCTGTTCCATAGTTACACATTCGACTGAAATCGGATTTAGAAAATATAGAAACTCGATGTACTGCCAAAGGTAGAGGTAACTAAAGAATCTATGGGTCTCTGATTAAGCTCTACTAACAGAAACACTTTTCCCTCCATTTTAATCTTATTGAAATACAGCTGTGCGTAGTGGAAACTGTGATGGTTTAGCGTTGATGAAATCTTCCACTTTCCACTGATCCATAGAAAATTCATGGGAACCGTAAACGTTGTTCGAGGAACGATCATCGAGTTCCCTGTGGAATTGCGCCTTGAACGAAACTCCCACGGTTGGCATACATTTCATAGTACTCGTGGGATTCGTACTGAAAGGAAGGCTGTATGCTGTTCTATAGAATATGCAATCGTGTCTGCGGAAAATTCGTACTGTATAGATTACAATGGTTGTATTGAAAACTTGTGAAAGAGCAGAGATAAGAAAGGAAACCCAAGACTCGACGGTACAAAGGGTATTTTCGTGAAAACCAGCGATCCTTACCAACTATTGTACAAAAGCTAGTGAAGATTATTGTTTTGCCTCGTGAAAAGAAGATACATCTTGAATGCCAACTTCCAAAAGAAATCACGTTCAAACTACATTACATTAAAGTAATCAATTTAATTTGAAGAATATTTTAACGTACAAAAATTGAACAGTACTTTTGAAAACTTGGTTAATGGAGATAATCGATCCACAAACACAGCGATGTTATATGTTGAGGAACGTTTTAGCTGAGCCAGTGAATCATTAACTTACCAAGACTGGACCATGTAGTTTCCCTTATCGTTTGATAAATGGAATACGATTTTAAAAAAGGTTACAGCTGATACGCGAAATCAAATCAATTTCTGGACCCTCGTCGCGCAAACACTGAGCATAACGAACGAGAATTATGTTTAACCGAGGAAGCAACGACGCGTGACAAATATTTATTTTGATTTCGAAACGGCGGCCGTGTTCAGTGCGCGAGATAATTGAATGCGAGGGAAATTGCCGACAGGAATGAAATTCATTGCCTCGTTTACGTATAAAAATTTCATGCGCCTGGTTGCCGAAGGGAAACGCACACGTTTGAAAATGTAAGCGACAGAATTGCGTGTCAATTAACATCAATTGCCGATTGTACACTTTTCTCATCTCATCTATTATCTAAAGTCCCCCTGCTCCCGGAAAATTTCCGCGAGATTGTCGCGAAATGAACGAGACCGTATACGTCCCTGTACAATTGATAACGTTCGGACGCAATAATCGTAAAGAAACGTACCGTATGCGCGCGAACGGAGTAAAGAATGAAAAAAGATTTTATCGAGACGTGCACACGTGCGCCGGCGGAAAGTGGAAATGGAAAATGGAGCAGAATGTGGAGGGAAATAAAGATCACGTATCTCAGAGAACTAGTTCCCTTTTATAAAACGTCATAGATCACCTTTATTGTTGTTCTATGTAACACGTGTCGCTGGTTTTACAAAATCAGGAATTCTCGTATGCCGTACATGTACATATGTATAACTCTTTACATATATATGTATATATCTATATATATGGTTTCACGCCTGTGTCAACATGTATACGCTGCTATGTAACATCCTCGTTACCTCAGGTAACAATCAGTCGCTCGCTCGCTTGGCAGAACGTTCTGAATACTTCCCTTCGGAAAACGCCACCGTCGAGGAGCATTTTGCAGACACGTAGTACCGTGGCCCCCAACGGCTCTGCCAAGAAAATAAAAAATAAAAGGAGGAAAAAAATGTTACCGCGAGAGGATCGATCCTCGATGAACCTCTTCCCGGGGAATTTTGACTTGGGAACTTCAGACACAGCGGGTTTATAAAAAATTATTTAAAACCTCGCCCCTTCTGTTATCGGGCAAACTTAATTCTCAGATACACGATAAACCGTTTTTTCTTTCAATATCTGTATTGAAAACCATACATTTGGGAAGAATTGTCCAGAATATTGATATTCTGTGGTCTTTTGTTTTAGGTAAATTTGGGTATTGTTTTGTGAGAGTATTCCTGTAGATATGACAGTGGTAATTTTACGATATGGTTGAAGAGATATATTATACCAGAAAATAATGGAATTTAAATGTAGTAAGGTTCCGTTACGCGTGGGTCAATAAATTCCGGTGAAAAGATAAATAGGATATAGAGAAAGATATATTGGCAAAATTTTCTGGCTGCATTCGATTTTGCATTTACTCTGAGACCTGTTAATTCCTCTTCTGTAGTAGAAGGTGACTTGTAATTCCGTGGTGGTATTTTGACAAATAGACATAGAGCACGAAACAAGAAACAAGTGCCAATATGTACTACTGCTACTGTTGGTTGGTAATGTTACTAATATTTCATTCTCGCTTCCACTATCGATAAGATTGACTACTATGTACTCTGTAACACGGTGTTATCTATCACTTCCATCTGAGGCCATAAAATGATGGAAAAGCTGAACATAATTGCCCCGAAATAATAATGTCTGCCTGTAAAGTCCACGTACACCTATCTAATGTATTATCTATATATCGTCTCATCTTATCAATGCCAAAGTGGCTATAGGCCGTCATCGATGCCAACAGAGGGCTAATAAAATATTAACACAGTGATAGGAACAATCTCCATAAACTGTGATACATCTGTAACGTTTATAAAAGTATTTAACAAATACTGTTCATCTTCTACAAAATATATCTCACGTCAACTGCAAACAGTACTCAACATCGATAGAATTATCAACACTCTCGTACTCTCCACAATATTACAAATCCTCAGGCTCTATGTAGACCTTTACAACTGAACATAGATACTTCATTGACTATCCCATAATTTCGTCATAGCTTTTATTATAAAACAAAGCGTAAAAGACGTACATCCACATTCTACCTATCTCCCTGCCCGTGCTTTAGATTCACCCCTACTGCCTCTTAACACGAAACTCAAAACCACCCCTCGTAAAGAACACCTTTTCTTCACCTCTTAAAACTCCGTCTCCCGCAATCCCACCCCGTAAGGTTTTTCTCCGCGGAATGCAAACTCATGATTTGAATTTCCCACCGTTCCGCCAGGCCCTGTTCCGCGAATTACGCGTTCTCCGGCGTGATAGCACGCGAATAGGTCTGGTCGAAAATTTTCATCACCCAGTCGCGGAATATTCGCGCCGTCGACTCGCAAATCGGGCTCAACGGTCGTATTCCCTCGAATTCGACGGGCAGGCAGCGTTCCCAAGAATTTTCCATGGCAGGCGGGCGTCGTTCTCGACGGCTCCCTTGGTATTGGTCGCGCAGCTATCAGAAACGAGGGAATGATAACGCTCGGCGCGCGCGATGTGATCGATGCGACGCGGGTCACGGAAATCGCACAATGCTCGTTATTGAGCCATCTAACCACGTTGCACCTATACACCAGCCACTACAAGCGCACCAACACACGAGCGCGAGCACACGGTCGAAAAACAATAGCTCGCCACCGAAACGCTAATAACGAACGTTTCGTTCCGCTTCTCTGTAAACGCCAGCACGAATATTTTATTCGCCCCGGCCACTCGTGTTTATCGATGACATGTAGCCGCGTAATCCTTGGTCGAGGCAATCACCGAGGCGCAGAATACGAAACAGAGTGGTTGAATGATTAATGGAACTTTGGATCGACTTTGTTCCGTTTTTGCCCCTTCACTTAGCTTTCTATTTTATGCGGCAGTAACGTCGTTTATATTCGACATTTTTGGTATGGAGGGAATGAAGGTGTTACGCGTTTGGTCTACTTTTTGGAGAGGCTTGTTTCGATCGCGATATAGTTTCCAGAGAGTGCTCCCCTGTAGGGCTTTCAACGGCGTTTGATCTTTGATTGATTTTACATTTTGCAACGGCTGGGGTGTTGATGAAATTGGGTGGAAAATTTATAAAACTGGTTACCACGTGACTCTGGCTTTCTGTGCTTCTTCATTTTCGTGATACACATCCTGGGTTTTGCGTTGATGGTGAAAGGGTTAGAATTAAGAAGTGTCCCTGATATTGATTTGTTCCAATGTTTTAAGGGATTGTGAGTTATTGAAGTTTGCTGAATTTTCTTTTGGTGTTCGACGATTTTGGGGACCGTAATATTTCGTGCACTGTTCTCGATCTGGCGTGTGGCAGGATACGAATATATTACAATAAATATAAATAAATATCTTTCGATGTTAAGTAAACGCGCATACAAGGGATGAAAGTGTGTAGGAAATGGGGGGGGGGGGGGGCTCGTAATAACCAAGAACGATATTCTGTGATGTTCAAAATTTTCAATCTAAATTAATCTAAAATCAATAAGTGATTGAATGATTCACATTTTCTTTTACATCCATTAGAACTGTAGTACTGGGCCTTGCAAATATCTATTAACATTGTGAAAGCAACAGGAGAAGGGGTGAAGTTGGTACCACTTAAATGTCTTGCAGATAAATCAAGAACCGATACTTCCATTCAGCTTACATTGCGAACATTAATATCTACTTTACGATCCTGGTGATTAAATAAACGCAACACTGTACCGAGTATCCAAGGTCACAATTTAGTGAGTTGCATCTTCAAGGATATTACTTTTCATCTACAACTCTATCTTTTATTCGTCGATTTGGTCGAATACATTGTTATTCGGAAAAACTTTATTGGATACGTTATTGGAATAAAAATTTAAAAATTCATTCGCATAACGCCCAATTCTGTCAGATTAATGACTCCAGCTCTGCAAGGTCCAATACTGAAAGCAGGTAACCATCTACAGACATATTGAAACTCGTGAGCAGCAGCGTATAGAGGCGACAATAGTTAGTGGAATATCCCCGAGCAAACGGTCAGGAGGTTCAAAGGGCGCGCGCCGTGTATCGCTGGGAGTAAGTCGAGACGACGGGAGCCGGCGGTAAAATAGCCAGGAAAATTAGAAAACCCGCAACAAGGCGCTGCGATCCGGGTTCCTTAATGACAAAGCTACCTGACCGTATCGTTTCTGAGATTGTTCGTTCGTCTGGCCCCCTCTGCTTCACCCCCTCCCCGTATCTCTGTTTCCCTCTCGGCTTCTGTAATCTGGGTTACTCTACAATTAAGGTCAGGACGGTGGAGCAGCGCTCGAAATAAGACAGCGTCGGAACAGAGATTGCACTTCACGATGAAACGATGCGCCGTCGTGCATACGTGTTCGATGGGGTGCTCGAAGATCGCGCGGTTTGATACATCGCATGACGGCCGTGGAACAATCAGCTCCCACCCTCTTCCCTTTTCTAACGTTGTTACTAATTTGCTCGTTGCGCGATTCGGAGACACTTCGGAGGAATGTGCTCGCGAGCGCTGGGATAAATTGAAATACATTACAGAAGGGCTTCGAGAATGTTTCTGATCAATGTAGGGACAGCTCTGCTGTATATTGACGTCTACGTTTGTTTTACACACTGACCACGTGATGCGCGATGTTCAGCTGATTCGTGGTAAATTCAAGCAGAGTGGTGATTCTAAATGTATTTCGTTCTAAAGCAAAGTCTGTATTTCCATTCCACACGTCCTCCACCAATGTCTGCGATTTTCCTATCAGTATACTATAAAATTCTTTACCTAACAATACGATTATATAACACTGAATGCAATTTCCTTTAACCCTTCAACGGGTAGTCCGACCACACAGCAGATGCAGGGTCCATTTTGACCCATGATCAGAGCTCGATCTAGAGAGGCGCAAGCAGGGCAGATTCGTGGACGGCAAAATTGGTAGAAAGAGAAAATTAAAATCAATAAACCCAATAAAAAAGTAATTCTTTTTGGAAAAGCGGTAAAAGGTAGGCAATGCATATTCGGATTTAGTGTCAAACTCAAATTATATTTTTTTACTGTTTTTTTTTTTTAAATAAAAGGGCTTTGTTGTTCAACAAATACCTACAAAAAGTTTTACTCACTGTGACAAATTACATTTTAAAATAATTATTTATAATTAAATATACAGGGCAGCAAAGATCATTTTTGCCCAGAACGGCAGAAGTGCTAGATCGGGCCCCGCCCAGAATTCCATTCATACTCATCTGAAAATAATTTTCTGTGTCATACTTCAACCTGTTACGATCTAATACTCTTCTGGCTTTCGGGGAGTAATACTAATGATAAGTAACACGTGCAATTTGATATTTAAAAGTGGGTCAGAAAGGACCCTGTATCCTCCAGGCGAGGGTTAAATAGCATCTAATCCCCCACCAATAATTAAACCTTTTTCTCCTGTTTCATGCTTCAAAGTCCCACCTGAAACTGCCGATATGCCATCGTCAGTCGTTCTACATTTAAATGAATCCGCGATTCAGACAAGGAGCGAAAGCTAAGTACCTTTCTGATCGCGCGACGGATCGGAATTCGCAATAGCGTCACACCTGTTCGACAGGTGCGACATACAGGGAGCATTTCAATGTGCCTCCGTGTTCGTCGTTTAATTTTAATTCCAGCTTCCGGTAATTTGACTTTCATGGATATTCAGATCGTTCTGGACCAAACGAGAGCAGGGCTGTATCGATTCTGAATTTCTCGTTCCATCATACAGTTCTCTCTCTCTCTCTCACTCTCTCTCACTCTCTCCCTCTCACTCTTTCGCCTTGTACGCGCTTAGAATCGCCTCAGTAGAAATATCGATTCACCAGTCGATTTCATAACGTGGCATACAATAAAGTGTCTCTCGTAATCGATAAAACTCAACAGCGCCATACATATATATATATATATATGTGTATAATTAGTAGAAACGAACCCTCTGCGATTTAGACCAGCTAAATGCCAACATCGGGCGCCTATATAGAATACTCTTAACTCTCGACTGATAACGTATCATCGCAAAAGTTTATCGTAAACTTCATTCAGCGAGCTTCAACTTCGCCTTCTGCTAGCCTACAGCTCTGCCTAATTTACATGGCGCGCGCGCGTGTGTGTGTGTGGTTGTGTGTCACGTGTACGCCTGTCTGCACCTGTCTCTCTCTCTTAGTGTCTGTGACGGTCTGACAACGTTATATGCGCATGTACGTGTGTGTCGATAACTTTAAAACGCTACGTAGTTACGGGTACAACACCTTTAACCTTCCCCTCGTTAGTTTCTATCGGTGATACTTCGATCGAACAATGTCGACAAGTGAGTCGACGAAACGGACGACAGACCGAGGCCATTTCATCCTCGTTTCCTTCTGTTTTAAAAAAAAGCACACCGTTTCGTGATCGCTTCCTCTGAAGACGGCCCGCGAGGCCCTCGGGTCAGGCTCGCGAATTAGCGTACAAAATCCTTAACGAAAGTTCGGCTCGTTACGCGATTAAATCCTCTAGGTTCAACGGTTAATTCCTATAGAGAGTTGTCGTCCGTCCTCCGTGCTTTGCTTCGGTTTTGGTACGTGTGTGATAAGCTCGTGACCGTTTGCGAGTGGTCTTGAACGAAGCTTGGTCAGAGCTCTCCTCCGGCGTTCAGATATCGCGGTAAATCGCCGACGAGCTTGCTTCAGGGGGTTCCTTTATATTCATCCCGGTCCGGGGACAAGCCGTCGACGATCAGGCGGCTTCATTTCCATCGAAATCCCTTGATTCGCCGTGCCGGTTTGTCCTTTTTGATTAGAGTTGCAAGCCTGGCAGTGCCCATATGTATAATTAATTAACGCAGTGTCGAAGGTAAACGTCGTCTTCAATCATGATCTCTCATTATCGCTCTCGCCCTCCGTCTACCATCTTTTCCCATCCGGTTCCATGATTCTGTTATCAGTGATATTTTCATATTAATTAGTCGCCAGGGGATGACGTCTACCCTCGAATTCTTAATTGCTAGTGTCTTCTATTAGTATCTATACGTTACTTCTTAAGCTATTTTGATTCTCTACGCGTTCCGTCCCGGAGAAAACGGGGTAGTCAACGGCGCGGGATTGAAGGGTCCTCATCGCGAGACTCGATACCTCGAAAGAAAACGCTGAAAGCGACTTCTCCCTCTTCAACTAAAAAGCAGCTCGACGATTGTAGCGGCGTTTTCAATTCGACTGCTCCCGCTACGAACGAAATTCAAGTTCACTTGGCGCGGTCGATACGAGATGAGGAGCCGTTCAGCGCGCGGGAAGAATTAATTCTGCGCGCCGAAGAGTTTCGTCATTTCATTGTTCCGTGGCGATTGTCGGACGAATGGTCGAACGGGGGACAAGTGTATTAATCCTGGTAGAAATCAGGGGAATTTTAGCATCGCCAGTGACAGCTGGTACACACGGAAATGAAAAGGGCGCGGTTGGACAGTGTCGTTGGAAGTGATAAGCGTTCGACTGAAAGCTTAAATTGTTCGTAACCCGATGGAAGAGGATGGTCACGAATTTCTCTGCAAAACAGATGCCACTTTTCGACGATGAGTTTGGAGGAAATTCGAATACAACTTATCTGTCGGCAGCATCTTCCTTGGGGGATCCACGAATATCGGCTAGGGGAAACGCGAGCATAATATTTCAGTCGGAAGAAGGATGTTTCAAGTTGCAATCGCGCTATAATTATTTTTCCTTGAGATCACTGGGTTTTGTTTATTGAATATTGAGTTGTAACGTATGGTGTGTCTATATTTTCGTTTTGTATCACTGAAATTGGTATATGGTAGGTATATACAGTACCATATTTTTATATTTGTCAGTGATGTACACCTTGTGCTAATTTACTAAACGACGCTAGGATTTCGTACAGATAACGAAATTCCTCTGTATAGTTGGAACAAAGTCACGTGGTGAATTTGCGCAACACTGTTTGACTGGTCCATTTATATTTTCTCTGACTGAACAAACCAGTAGACAGAGGAATAGGTTCATAGTCAACGAAATGTTCCTGACTGACTACTTGATTTTGTTCTACCTGTACCCAGCTGCAAAGTTTTTTTGCACAGACGGACCCTCGACGCTTTTAATTGGCAATTGACGTTTTCGGGGATTTGGTAAGGGTCGTATCGCGGGTCCATAGAAACTGAGATATACAGGCTGCTTCATTTACTCCGATCACCGAAAAACTGTCGATTAATATCGATGGTGAGAAACATAACAGAGAATTATCGTTTGTAAAAGGACATGTCCCGAGCAAATGTTACGTTTACTCGGGCACGCGAGCATTCTAAATCTGTTTCAATGTGGACACTTCATACGATACCACCCAATAGCTACAGCGAACCGGCATTGACTTCCTTTCGTCGTTCATTACACGTTCGTGCCCAGTGCGATCGAATTAATCTTTTCACGTGGAGCTCTTCACCAGTCGCTGGTATTTTTCACCGTGGAATTTCGTAATATCTGGTAGAAGCGCCCGGGAAACGGAAACTTGGGGTAGAACGTCAAGGTGCAGCGGAGAAACGAGCGTGGAGCGGAATTAATTTCGTGTCCCTCGCATTCTTTACCGTCGAAACGTAATGCCAAAAATCGATCTTCGCGAATTCGTGTAACCGTAGAAACGCTGTTTCAAGCGTGCTTTTGGGTGATATATTTTTCAGCGGGCTGGCTGATGAACACCCTTGTCAAATCTGTTTTGCATACGAAATATGAATCAAACTTCAATCGTATCGCTCCCGTTCGGACAAATGTGTTCCCATAATTGCGGAGCTGAATGGGGGCATCGTAATTTTGATGGACGGTGTGCAGATATTCCTTGGAATAAATAGTCTCGACAAACAGATACAATGATTACCATACGTCGCCAGTGCATCGATGATAAATGCTTCTGTTTTTCCGCGCAATATCGCGATGTAACGCGCACGCCGGTTAATTAAAAGCAATCAGCATCGTTAATTTAAGCGAAAAACGGTATGCTTCGATCGGGTGTACGAATTAATATGCGCGGTAGGATGATAAACGTATTGAATGGATAATTTGACCGTCGTTAATTATTATGGTAATCGACGGGTCGACACTTCGATTGTCATTCATAGATTGTTACGTTTAATATACTATGTGAATTGGGTTCCACAGTTTCAAGAAAGTTCTAATGGGGATTAGGTGTAGTGGTAAATTGATTTTTAAATAATGGCTAAGGGAATGAATTTTGTGTTGGGGATAGATTTAAATGATTACTTATACCTTGTAAATATATGAAATTAATAAGGCATAGGTAATTAATATTATTGGGTAGTAAACGAGTAATTGAATTTATGTGAAAACATCAGATTGTCTCTTAAATTTATAATTACAATGTTTGTGGTAGCTGAATGTTCCTACATACCTAATTTCTATTCATTTTTAATTTTTCCTGCTTGCAGATTTTCCAATAGACTTCGTCTTTGTACCGTACCATGTTAATGTGAGTAGAAATGTAGGCTAAACTTTTTAGCAAAGTAGATTCACTATATCAAATGATCGTCATTTCGATCCATATCTTTTACATTTATTCTTGATAGATTTATTTGATTAAAATTGACACGTTCACTGTAATATTTAAATTCACTACTTTTCTCTCGCATATTAGTATCAAGGATTGATCAAAGGTGCTCCAAGTCTAAACTATAAGAACTTTTTCACATTCGAACTTAAAGCACCATAATCCTAAGAAATACGTGGAGTCGATGAAAAATATTGAATATCAATGCCGTATGAATATATTCAGAATTATTCCATAAAATAATCGCTTCACTTCTATTACTGCATCAACACTAAGAAGAATGATACCTTTTTGATACTGAAGATCAAATTATTCCTAATGAATCCAATCCAATGATCAAGAATCCTCAAATATCTTCCAAACAAATGATAAAAACCTCGCAAAATGAAGATTACTCGCGACCAGAGTATTACCAGACACGTAATCGGTAAATCATCGCCGATTACAAGTGAAACGAGCACCGTGGCACCAGTTTCGAGGCCTTCGTCTCGAATTATACGCTCGCACGTGCGGCAAACGTGGCTATACAAACTATTTGCATGCCGGGACGAATTTCAGTAACTCCGAAACCTGCCTCTGCTCTTAACGAACAGAAAGAAGCACGCGATCTCGCGAACCTCCGGAGCATAAATGTCAGTGAAAAAAAAAGGGAGAAAGTAGGAGGAAAGGAGGACGCGAGGATCATTTCGTACTGTTGCACCCCAGGCTTACATCAACGAAATTGTTTGCAAAAATATGTTTGATAGCTGTTGCTTACTCTGCGTTAACACGTTTACTATCCATGAATTACTTATGAGTTCATAATCATAGACCTTTGTATATTTATACATCTACATCTAAGCCCGAACAGCGAACGTGTTAAGTTTGTCGTTTTTCCTCTTATGGTCTTTTAAAGCCCTAGGCAGCCTCAGAATCTTAGCTATAAAACGGTACCTGCTATTCTCTTTCCCCAATGAACGCTGCGGGCCAGCTGAAAGTCGCAACTAAGTTTGATTGTTCTCGAAGCAAGGGTTGATTGCCACTCTATCAGCCACGGATTCGTTCGGCTCAAGTATTCAGGCCAACGATTGCGAAGTTTAGGGATCGTAAAACGCGGATTCGTCGCGTTCGGTATGCACGAAGGTTGGGTTGTATACGAATTCAATCGACGTGTAGAGGCGCGTGGAGGAACATTAATCGAGGCGCAACATTTGTGCGTGTATAGGAATTCGAGCTTCAGGATTGCGTTCGAGCGCCTCTTTAAAATGTAGGTCGAAGCATTTGACTGGAGAATGATTCTGCGGTGCAGAAAAACGTGGTGAACGCGAAGCAGCGTTTCCTTCCTTTAAAGCTTTTTTTTACGTGGTGCAGGAAAGATTACAAGTAGATTACAATTTAAGCATTTTGCTATGAATTTTCGACAGCGAGACCTTGTCAAAGATACTTGTGTGATGTATCTACAGTTTAACAGGTTTGAAGAAGAACCTACTAGAATACGATACACCGGGAGAGTCAAAGTTTCAGAGAGGACATAGAGATTGGATGTTAGAAATATCTGACGAAGCTTAGAATATTTCACTTGAAATATTAACATTCCGTACGAGGTGCCCATAGATTTCAACGATTAATCGATAGTCTTCCCCGTCCGTTCGCAACGATGTCAGGTCACACGGGTCCGTCGAGGTCTCCCAAAACGGTGGCCCGAGGTAATATATTGTCGCGTGCACAGGGTAATTCCTTAATGTTGCAAAATGCCTGTAATAGTAACAATTACATCGTCCAGGTCGTGCAACGAACTTTACACGCGAATGCACAGCTCGTAACGGGGTAGTTAAAAGTAACGATCGGCTACTGAAACTATCTGCTTGTCCCCCCTTTATATTCAATAACCATGCGATAATTTTCAATTTTATTTCACTTACTACAAAAGTAGATACTCGATCGAAGACTCCTATCGTTTCTATCCTGTTTCAAATCAGTGCTCTCTTATTCTCACTCAGATTCTACGTACAGAAGGCGATCGATCAGAATGAAGTTAAGAATTTGAGAAGACTCACGCGACTGCAGGTTAGAAGCTATCGGTGTACGTCTTTTCCCTCCTGATAAACGAATTTAAATGTCCTCGAGAAGAAACGAGCTCGAGGGGAAGCAATTCCTGCTTCCACCCCCCCCCCCTGATTCCTCTTTTTTCGTTCGTTGTTCCGAATCGATACTCAAAGATATCGAAAACGTGTGCTACGCCTCCCCGTTTCGCGCTACCGCCACGGGGCCCCTTGGTTTCCTCATTTTTCTGCGTTTCCCTCGAATAATGATCTTCTAGCGGCGGGGAAATAAATTGGCTGTCGGGAGGCCTATGGTCGTAACGATCGTTTAACTTTTGTCCTATTTCTCCCAATCTTCCCCTATCCGTCGACCTGAGTTCACGATCACCAGTGACTTCTGCCCCAGAAACGAATTCACTTTGTCCGTCATAGGAAGGGAGCACCTTTTACCCTTGTTTCGTTCGACGAGTTCGTTTCAGACGATAGGGGAACGTTTGCCGAAATTTCGAGCAGCTTGGCGCGACCGAAAACGGCCGGATTTTATAGCGATAGCGCGGTTACTTTCTAACCACGTTCGCGCATTAATTCAGGCGCATTCAGCACCGCGAACGTGCGTGGAAAAATTTTGCGGTTGGAACAGGGGATATTCGAGTATTTTTAGTGGGGAAATGTTTCGGTGAATGGCGTGAAATTTGTGGAATAATTCTCAATGGATGTAGGAAAGTGTTTGAATTTAAATGTTTGAAATATAGGTGTTCAAGTTCCGGGGTTTGGAGTGAAATTGGAGAGAATATTCTGTTAGTATAAGCACTCTGAATGATGTACTCATCCGATTGATGAAGTACTTGATAAAGCGTTATCGTTACGAATTTGTTCATATATGGGTTGATTCTCAGATAGGATAGCGAAGTGGGAGAGTATATTTCAGTGGTGACGTTATTAGAGACTTCTGATCTTTTGGGACGCTCTGGGACAAAATTACGCTATCATATCCTGATATCTCGAGCGTTTCTCTCTCTCTCTCTCTCTCTCTCTCCGGCTCCATTCATGATTCCATTCATTCGAAATTATTCCGGGGAATTCTTGGCCAAGGGAACTGTAGCGTTGTAAAATGTACATGAAAGAGATAAAGGGGCTGTGAAAATCCTTGAACGAGATAGAATAATGAAGATGGAGGTGGTGGTAAATCACAGTGTACGAAGTATAAATTATAATATGAATTTGATGTTGTAATATTCTCATTCAAGTACTACATTGGTTTTATAATCAATGCTGGTTCATTTGTCTATAAGGAGAGCAATTTTGAGAAGAGAATAGAGAAACAATAAGTGAAACAAGGTGGTAAAAAAGTAACCTCCGCCAGCAGTTTGGCAAATCTCTTATAATTTGAATCAAAAACATAAGAGATGTTCAATGCATTCAGAGTTGCAGGAAATTTACTTAAAACCCTGCGATTTACCAAAGAAATTCTCGACTCGCTCGAGGCGTTCTCGTTTGCTTGAAATATTCGCAATTTACGTAATGAATTCACAGTTTGACATTCAATTTTCACGAGTCTCTAAAAAATTCACGATTTACGTAACAAATTCACAATTCACCCTGATATCTCGCGATTTACGTAGTAAACCCGCGGTTCACCCGAAAAATCCCCGATTCCCCTGAAAGATTCACGTAACCAGCCAAGGGTTAGGAACACTGGTCAGCACTTT
The DNA here is from genome assembly GCA_929108735.1 of Andrena dorsata. Taxonomy (NCBI): domain Eukaryota; kingdom Metazoa; phylum Arthropoda; class Insecta; order Hymenoptera; family Andrenidae; genus Andrena; species Andrena dorsata. The sequence goes on from OV815489.1 coordinate 26,460,444, forward strand.
CAGGGGAGAGTATGAAAAAAGGGGGGAAAAAAAATGTTGCATCGTCCCGACGCCCGACTTTTTAGAGATTATGCTCATTTGCATATTACGGGACGGCGAGGTCGCGTATGTCTGTGTGTGGAACGTTGCCAAGAGGCGAAGAGAATCGAGGAAGCCCGCGTTTCTGCCCTCGAGATTGTCGATACCGCAACTTTCGATAGCGGGCAAGCGAAAAAATAGCTCCGGTCTTTTATTATTCGCCACCAGACCGGGGGGGGGGGGGGAGGGCATGCACACGAGAGCCGACGATCGAAACCGTGACGCTCCAATTGCCCCGAAACATCCCACCATAATGTGCCAATTACGATTTGGAATGCGCCGCGCGGCTCGCATTTTCCTTTGGCCCTCGCGGAATTCCAATTTTCCAGTGAAACGTTCACCCGAATTGCCAGCGAAAACGACGCCGGAGCGTAACAAACTGAGCGCGGGTGGGTTGTTTCTGCCCACGTAATCGGGGGAACGCTCGCGAGCACGAAGAAAAGTGTTGGGAGAGTGATTTATTGCGGGTGCAGAGTTAGGGGGCTCGTGTTCATTTTATCCGGATCTATGCGTGGAATTTATGCGTGCGAAGTGGGATTTTGACAAGTCGGATGGGTCTGATGAAGAGACACGTGAAGTTGAAAGTATGGAAATAGAATGTGTAAGTCAAAGTTCAGAGTTCAACGTGGAAGTGTGGCATATCTGCATAAGTGTTCTTCATAACAGCGAGGTTTATTTCAATATTCGATGTAGTATGGAATTTCCAAATTGCTTGGAGAAAATGGTACTTTAGTTGAAACGAGGGTAGGCTTTTAACAGTTTTAACAGCCTCTTAGTAGCTGATAAAAAATAAATGTTACGATAATATTCAATAGCTTCTTGGGTCGTTCTTACTTCGCCCCGAGTAACCTAGCCAGTTATCCGTTTAAACTATCTCTATTATGCATTATCTCTCGTGCTTTATAACCGAGCTTCTAAGTGACAGTTTCAGGACGCTTCATCCAATCTATAAAAATCCCCTTCCCGAGGAAGAGATAGTTGGATTTTTTTTTAATATTCCTAATCGAAACTCATGCTTGTGCGATGCATCAACGTCAACGACAGTTCGAGCACGCTTCGGTAACAAAATATCTTTGCTATACTGGCGATGTAAAAGAGAACCGGTATCAGCGATACACTACTCCTCGAATAAACCTTCCACTTGCTATATCAAAACTATCTCAAACTACCTAGCCGCTCTATCGAGAAGAAATTATTTCGAAATTGCTACCTCAAAGTCGCCTCCGAATAACCATTAACTCCATCTAAAAATATGTCTTTTCATTTCTTAGGCCAACATTGTTTCCAAATAACTGTCCCCTGTCCTGAAAAAATTATTCTCAAACTCCAAGCTCAGTTGCCACAAAATAACAGTTTCTATTATCACAGAAAACTACTTCTAAGCCACTAGACCGAAGCCATCCTCAAGCAATTGTCTCCCGGATCGACGAGAATATTCAGAAAATATCGGAGCACAATCGATCTCAACGCCTGCCAGGCAACCAATTTTCTCGTCGCCCGGAGAAACCGCCCTTCGAAGGAGCGCCCCTTTCAGGCCTTTTTATTGTCCTAGACAAAAACCCCCCAATAACGGAACTTCGATCAGCCCCCGTTGGTGGGACTTCCGTCGGCGAAGTTACGTCGCCACGATCGCTGTTTACCTTTCCACCGCGAAATAAGCTGCCCTCGTAACCACGGCACGCGATTACCGCGCTACATCCGGCTGTTTCGAGACATCAAACGTAATTGCTGCCTCGGACGTTCTCCTCGCGGCATTGATTCGCGCGGCAGCGACGTCGCAGGCCGTCGGCAACGTTGGTCGTAGCTGTGCACACAGAGAAGCCGGGCGCCGAATGGTAGGGGGCCTGTAAAATGGCGCACGAGGCGGTTCCTATGCGAGGGATCTACGAAATTTATGACCAGTTTGATGGCGAAATCCTTCGTCCTGGCTGTAATATCGCGAAGCTTTGGCTCGTCCGCGTAGTTCATAAATAATTTCGCCTGGGGAACAGATTCAGTGGGGTACCGAAGTTCGGCGATCACCTTGGCGTTGCTCTGGGTGAATGGGGGTGGGGGTAGAGTTTCGGATATGAGAAAGTTAAGTTTAATGGATAGGAAGGATTCTCTGTTTTTACACGTAGAAGTGATTATAAGTGTGGATGGATTAGAATGTACTTTAGAATTCTTCCTCCAGAGTCAGGAAAGGCAACCGTCGGGAAACTTCTGCATCCTAATGTGAATTTAAAGAGGAGACGAGGAAGAACGTTTCTATCCCACGGTGAAAAATACTTGACACTTCAGAGGATCCTTAGAATTACCTGTTTACGCTTTGTCCATGTCAAGGAATATATTCCTGGGTCGCTATTAACGAACTTGTATACGGGAGTTGCTTCCTTCTGCGCGTTCAATCTTCGCCACTCACGGGTAAAACCCTCCATTTCACGCTTAATATCAATTACAACGCCGACACTTTGCTCGTACTATGCGAGCGAACGTTTATCTTCCAGGAACTAGCAAAGTGAGAAATAATAAGGTTCGAATAATATACATTTACGACGTGCAATTTCTTGCGCGATGCTCCCGGGCTGATTCAAGGAAGATGGTAGCTTCGACTAGGCCGCGTTTCGCCGAACTTACATTCGCTACGTTCGATGCGTTTCTACTGGAATTTTTATGGAGCGTATACCTAATTCGAAGGATCGTTCCCTTCGCCTGTACCTGCTTACGTGTGTTTCGCCCCTTTCACAGCGCTGCACACGTTTGCCTGTACAATCTGCGGCGATCGTGTGGAGATGTGCTGTTGACGGGGACAGGGTTAGGGTGTGACGTTCAGGGTGCGATGGTTTCGAGATGGAAAGTGGACGGGGGAATACGGCCGAGGGCAGGAGTCGTGGGACAGAGTGGGTCAGGCCTAGAAGTCAGACTGCGACGTGGCCAGGGCACTCTCGGCCGTTTCCTCGCGTCGTCATAATGGCCTGGTCACTTCCCCGCACTCGCAATGCATCGGGTGACCCCGTCGATCCACGCGATTGCTTATCGAGTGGTCACTGGAACAGAAAAGATTGCTCGATTACGCTGGGTAATTCAAGGGATCGTTTCGAATTAAGAAGGTGAGCAGGTGAGTTTTCTATCTTTAGTAATTTTCGAGATAATTAACAAAATGACCAGTTGAAATGGTAAATGATGTATGTAAGTTTAAGAAGCGAAAAATTTGCAGCATTTTTTTTCAAACACAGCGGCTTTGGTATTTATGAGTTCAGTTCTGTTTTGCGACAGTTCTAGAAACTAAAATAAATTATTGTAGAATCTACAGCGTTTACCACCGTATTCAACATGGAATTTATATCCTTCTCTACTGAAGAAATAATTTATCATTTCTTTGGCACTGACATCGGTTACCATTCCAACTCCTACGATGCATATGTTTCTCATCCCCAACTTGGAGGGCTTTCTTCACCCCCTATATATTTAAAAAAATACGTGTCGAATATTTTCCAATACTCTGTTTAATATTGAATGAGAGAAACGAATATTATTTAAAACACGCACTGTGCATTTAAACGCATTTCTATTTTTAACGGCGAAACTATTCTTCTTTCACTCGAAACCTCTAAGAATATAACTGAATCGTTGCATCGGCTTAACCGCTTTCACGCGCAGGATCATACATCGGCACGGCCGACAGCCACGTGATGGTCTACGCCGAAATTGTTCCCCGATCTGAGGAAGATTATATTCCAGGAACAATGCGATCCACTCGTACGAAATGCAAATAATCCCCGTGGCCCTCGAGAGACGATGTCTCCTAAAAGGCCACGGCAGGAACAATACGTTAGCCACTCGTGCTCGTACTTCAAAGGGATCAATCTCCGCGAACAATGCCTCCGCGAGACGCGAATAATTTTCTATGCCACGTGAATCCACGTTGGACGGCTCCGACGGGCGCACAATGGCGACGGAGTCACAGAGACCGCGGCCGAAATGAAGTTTCCCCGCGACTACGGGCCAGCGGGACCTACGGGATCCCCGTGAAAATCCGACTGCCGCATGGCTCCGGGAAAGAAAAGGAGCGCTTCAACCCAAATTCGGCGGATTGGCTCCCCTGATTACGCGGCTGGACGAAGAATAGAGGCTTGGCCAGGCCGTGAATACAAAGGGGCCCATTGTCGAATCCAGAAGGCAACGCACATGTGCGAGTTTCCCAGGAATCGCTGCACCACCACCCACGATCCTTGGCGTACGTGTACGAGCTCTAAGAATATTGCATATTCATATCAGAGACGTTTCATCGCGATAAGACGCCTTCAATGGGCCTCCCCCCACCCTTTTGTGCGCGACGGATGCACCTGTCGATGTACGATTTTATAATACCGAGGAGAATCGCCGACGAACGGAGAGAATTACACGCTGAAGTAGCGGGGGTGGTTGCTGGAGGGTGGCTGGCACAGGGGGCGGCGGGAAGGAAAGCGGGTCGTAGGAATGGAACGCTGCAATTCACTGGCGGCACTGTAAAAAATTCTGAATATGATGTTACCATGACCTACATCGACGGTTGCTGTGAAAAGAACAGCGAATACAGGCCGGACCATTGTCAGCAGCCGCAGACCGATCGTATCAGCGCGAGACAACGAAGCTCGCGCAGTAGTTACGACCTGATAATGGTCAGACAACGCTCGTGTCGAGTTGCGTGTTGGGCCTCGTTTGTAGGGTGCACGTATGCAGGAATTTTTAAGTTATTTACTTGTCGCCGTTGTCTGCGCCTGTCGCCGCATTTTCTGCTGTATTTGCTTGCGGGCTTGATGGTTTTCGCTCTGCTTTTCCGGTAACGATGATGAAATGGATTTTATTGCAACGTAAATGGCAGAGTATTAATAGTAGGATTTATGATATCAAGGAAGGGGCTAGGTTTAACGCTGATTGCTGTCGTGGAATTTAACTGTGAGACTATAGGTGCATACAGTAAAACCAAATTCATAAATGCTGCATTAAAATGTTTTGATAAAAATATGAGGAAACGATAACGCTGTTCCTTTTAGTGTCACACGAAGCGAGAATAAATAAATCATGTTTATGGTAGTTATTGATGTAAGCTGGGTTTAATATATTAAAAGTATTCAGTACGGTGGAAAATTGCACGCTTTAGTGTTAACTCACTTTCAGTCGCGCTCTGACTCGCCAGGCGACAGTTTACGATTGTCAGAATGCCAAAAGAATTTTCTAATGCAGAATATGCAGATCTGCATCTCGCTTACAGTATTTGATATTGGTATTTGTTAGAATTTTTATATAGTATAGAATAATGTTTATGAAAAAAAGTAATATTGTATGCAATGGGAAAACACAACTCTGTAGGATTTAAACGTTTGCGTGGTGGGTTTCCGCACCATGGAGGTTCTGCGCAGACTGTAAGAAAACTGTCGCACCGCATCCTCCCCTGAGTCCCCTCTGTCCCTACAACAAGACAAAGAGTCGTGGAAAAAAAACCCCACGGGTCAAGAGGCCCAATGCTCTCCAGCTGCTATCATTCTACTACGTGTAAATATCGTTGAATTCCAACGGTATTCAAAGAGTTTTAGTGGAGCAGTACCATGTCACACAGTATACCTCAATATTCATTTCCAACTGTTCCAAACGTTTCATATTTCTGTCACAACTTTTTAATACAACATTTTCGAAGCAATATTTGTATAGCACTTTTGCACTGTTTTTAGCCGTAGACTACTCCAGCAAAGTTTACAGAGAAACCCGTTGGAACACCCTGTGCACTGACGTAATGAAGATGATACAAGCTTAGAGTGTGACTTTTAATCATTATTACTTCAAATTCCATCTCGACACATTTAATAATTTCGTATGAAAAAAGTATGTCGCCACTCGCGCACGTAAAATTCGTGCCACGGTTCGATTTAGTAGAAATTGTTTTAAACCGAGAAGTAGTATGAGGTCGACCGTAGACGGCCAGTAGTCACGGCTGTTTATGATCAGACCGCGCATACACCTCGATACCATTGAATCGATAGCTGGAGGGTCATGGCCATGTCAATTCCCTTCGTATCTCTTATTAAATCGTATGAATTTTTCATGCAGATATTCGCGAATTTTAACGACGTAGAAGATCTTTGTAATTAAATCGACTGAACGGCTGCCGCCGCCTGCCATTCAATTGGATATCGTTCGGTATACGTAACAGGTTTGTTGATATTACAGAAATTCGTGAGCACGTCGAATACGATGGAGATGGAAGGTATGGCAAGATGGAAATTGCGGCAGCCTGTGCGCCCTATGGAAATTCAGCGTGACCTATTAATGGTTAATAATCGATCTGCTTGAACAGAAATTCCATTAGCGGCGGGATGCGGAAGCAATTTTAGCGAGGCATTGAAACGATCGTTCTGTTAATTTAAATTTTTGCCAGGGTACAGAGAGACGTGAAATTAGGAGAAATGGAGTTTCGGTGAAATTGGGTCTCCCATAGATTACGGTTTATCGAAGGTTGTAAAAATTTTAATACCGCGATGCGCTGTTGGGAATATAACGTACACATGTATTAATAAATTCGAGAAGTTGGGATTCACCGAGGTAATTTAATTATTTTAGTAATTCATTGGGTGATTATACTGTGCGATTTACTAAACAACATTGATTTTTAACATCGCAGAGGTATCGCAAGTATTAAATCCAGAACAAGGACAGTAATTTGCATTCTTTTTATTTCTTAAATTACCATTTAGTGTGAAATGTGGTATCGCAGCATCGATTTCTTTCACCACTTAGTGTTTCTAAAATACCATGCAACGAAAATGTTGGTGAACATGCGGCGAGATACCAGCAAGAGTAATTACAGCGGCAGTTTCGATTTCCCCCTGGGTGGAACGAATCGTTCGTGACTGTCGCGAGACCGAGAGATCGATCATGAAATAGTCACGTCCTGCTCCCTTTGGCTTGTAGTCACGTGTCAACATTATTATATCAGCAAAGTGTTGGTTGTGTATTATTGATTCAAAGAAACGCACGGTAAAAACCGTTCAGAGTAATTTTCGAGGAGAAATAATGCATATGTAGTGGGCTCTTGAAATTATGCATCGTAAAAATGCTGATCGATATCTTTCAAAATTCCTACGTTATAATCACACTTTAATATTACTTCACTGAAGTTGATCGTGCTACTTTCATTCTGCGTTAACATTCTTAGCTGAAAATTGATATAAGAATTCCAAGCTGATAGTTAGAATTTGTAGTAATAATCATGAACGGTTTCATAGTGTAACTAAATCGGCAGGTGATTTTATAAAACATTTTTCACAAGATAATAAATGAGTTCCCACTGAAATTAAAATTTTCTATTCCTGCTATAGAAGCCTACACTATTTGTCCAGAAATATAACACGAATGACATTGATTGACACCAGAAAAATGCAGTTACAAATAGTTTCGTGAAATAGACACATCCCCTTTTAATTGAAATAAATCAAAGATTCGACTCCGTGTTAAAATAATATTCACCCCCTTCGCTGGGATTGTGTACACAAATCCCCTTTAATTATTGTAATTTATTACGCCCTCCTCAAGGCGTCCTCTTCTCGAGGCGCAAAGGGAAGCCATGCGGGTGGAAGCGTCGCTGGGAATGAACGACTCATCGAGAACAAGGGGCGGAAGGCGTCCTTGGCGTTGTCAAAATCGAATTCTCGAAACATCTCTAGTCTCGTCGTTTACAGGAGGCCTTATTAAATGCGTGCACTCGACGGATCCAATATCGCGGTTCTGTCAAACGTGCCACGAGAGTCGACCTTAAAATTTATATCCTTCGGCACCCCGACGCTCGTAATCATAACTTCAATTCCGTCGAGGATACAAAACACGACGGGGAAGGGGGTGCTCGTATTTGTCCTCCCTTTCCCTGCTAACCGTCCACCACGCTCGCTGACATTCTGAAAAGGTCGGGCCTAACGACTACGAGGATCCATCTCCAGGATTAAACCGCGTCGAATCGCTGAACTGGATTAAGAATCGAGTGCACGAGTATCGACGGATAATCATGAGGGGGGTAATCGAAAATTGGAGCATGTACGATTTTTAAAATATTCGAGGGTGGGAGTACAGTAATTATCAACGAGGGGTTTAAATTGGAGATGTGAAAGAGAAGCTTCACGAAGTGTTGAAAGTCCGTATGAAATGAAAAGTGATTTTGGGGGGATTGGTATTGGATGGTAATATCGAAGAACCTCCATTAGCAATGAATTTTTTTATCTTTTACCCGAGACTCGTGATTAGCTATTTTCTGTAGCGATATAAAATACGTTTTATAAAATGCGGATTGCCATTAATGTTTCAGTCGAGTAATACTAATAAGTTGAGCCTTTTTCCATTCCAAGTTGCACCATTCTCTTTAATATTATTGTATTTCCATAGCTGAAAGGTATGCATATTGAAATAGCAAGTAACGATAATGCATAGAGGTAGGGAGCATAAATTTTGCGTTCAATTTCACACGAAAACCGCCGCACAAGCCACTGGCCGTGTACATCAGCTGAGACCCTTGCCCTCCATCTATCCAGCTTATCTTAATCTATCGGGTTTCCGGCGAAAATTCCACGAATGATGGCCCCTTAATTCTACAGAATCTCGCAGATACATGTTCAGAATTCTTACACAAACAGATATCAAGCCTCCAATAATTACATTCTATAATTCTATCGCAAACACCGTCTGCCTCGAATATCATTACAATCCAATACCAAATTCGCAAAGCTCGGAGATACAGAGAGGCTTTCATAAAGACGCTTTGTTGGTCGTTATTTTTTTAACCTTACTTGTAGGTTTCTTAGAAACTCAAGAAGGCAGAGAGAAGACGGAAAGAAGTCTAGACAACTAGATGAAGCTAGAAAGAGCCACAGAAAGGTAGAATAAAACAAACAGGACCAAAGAAAATTAGGAAAATGAAAATATTGGAAGAGGCAGGATAAGCAGGATGAGATCAGAAGTAATAGACAGTGGTAGGAAGAAGCCAGAAGGAATTGGAAGAAATTGGAAGAAATGGGAACGAGGAAGGATAAACAGACCAGGAAAGGAAAAGCTACGGTGAGATATAAGGATCAAGGAGTAAATAGAAGAAAGGGAAGGCATGAAGAGGCAGAGATATACAAAAGAAGAAGAACAAAATGGTCACAGGCGAGTGGAGGCAGAGAAAGGCGGGAAAATGCAAGTCTCCGGGATGTTGACCAGTACCCCCCAGAGAGAAGACCACAGGCTACCAAATGGCTACAGCTTGAGGTCTTCCAGGACCACTGAGTCCATAAATCCATGTTGTCGCTCTTCCACCCAACGGAGTGATGTCTCCAAGAGAAAGTAGCTGTCTCGGTTAAACAGACGTCTCTGAACCCAAACTTTCTTCACGGTCGTTCGTAAATTCCCCACTCAGAAGACAAAGCAGCAACCTTTTTCTTTTACAAAAAAATCAGCACTCGTCGGTCTTCGTGGCCCTTCTAACAGTCTCCAGAAGCGTGTAGCGAGCAAAAGTTCAGCGAGCAGAGGGTCGAAGCCGGCGGAACCCTTCAGCAATGCCGGAAGGTGATTGTCCTTGCCCTTGGTCGTTTGCACGCACGACAATCAGGGCAACATGAGAGCTCGCGTGACAGGGCGAATTTAAGAAACTCGACCAGTCAGGTGAACTCGCCTCGGGTAGATTCGGGTACTATCCTGCGCAGGAATTCCAGGCATAGTTCTGGTCAGCGCTGATGAAGAGGCGCGCGCCCGTCTCTGCACGCATACCTCGGTTAGCGTGATCCTAATAAATTTACCACGCTAAAAGCTTTACGCTGGCCCGCGCCTCTGGGCTGGACGGTGCGGCGCGCGCGCCATACTTCGCTTTGCGTTATTAATTTCGACCGCCCCGTATTCCCTAGGTATTTAACGTGATTTCGAATATTCGGTACATTATCCGTCGCGGGAACTATTACGCTGCGTTCGGCTGTCTCGGGGCCTTTGCACGATGCGCTAACCGTATTACGGAAGCGAACGTTTCAGCGGAGTTCACGAAAAAGGGATGAAATGGATGTTTGAGTGTTTTCGAGGAGACGGTTCATTTGAGGATTGGTATCATTTGCTTGGCAGGTATAATATTCAGTTAAAAAGATAGTAAGGGGAAATGTTAACGCGTTGGCTCTTAAAATTGACAACTTTTCCACAGAGTGTTTAATAACTCAAACTTCTGAGAAATATTATCGTCACTAGGAATGATGTAGAATATTAAGTGCATTATTGAACTACGAAATATTAGTATTTCTAAGGATATATGTAGGTTTCAGTGAATGTGAGTGGATGGAAAGCATAGAGATTGGAAATTAGAGTCTTAGAAGTATCTGGTACGAAAGGGTCCTAATTCTAATTAGATTTACTCTGTTCGTTCGTTTGTTGCTTTAGTAATGCATATATTAATAGCTTACATCGTGCAGGAGGAATATACCTAAGGAAGCAGTATTTGCAGGTGTCGGTACATTATCGTAAATTTTGTGATTTAAATATCGATTGACGCGCTAGACATTAACACTGAAACGTGCACACTTGATAATTCAACTCTTCCCGCTAAGAAGCTTACAGCGAACACTGCATACTCGCATCAGTCAAATTCATCGAACCTGAACAGAATTATAAAAACCATAAAAGGGATAAAAAATCCTGGTACAACCCTCGGGACAACTTTTTCAAACTGACAGATTTGTTTGTCCCTGAATCGATTTCTCCCCATAAATATTTCACTCCCTTCGTCCTTGCCAAACCCTCACGCGGAAGTATCCGTACTGCCTCTCCTCGCCCTCCTTCCGTGGCTCAAGCAATTCAATATTTAATCTGAATCGGTGAAAGTGTGGATTGGCAATTTCGTCGAGGATCACGGGCTTGGCCGTCCGCATGGGCAGTTAAAAATAAATTTAAACGCGTTCCGTTTTAATTTCACGAATCCGATACCCATATAACCGCCTCGTATCCCCAGCCTGCAGAGAGGAATTATGAGGTGAGACCCGATATCGTATCGCAATATCCTCGCTTGTTTTATTCAGCATGCGTGGGTCGCTTCTGACGAGAATCTCCAAGCTACGCTTTTGACTACTGCTGCCCCTCCCTCGGCTTCTTCTTCCACCCCCGAAGCGCCTCATAAATATTCAGGGGTAAAAGAAAGTGGTCCATAGCTGTGGAAATTTTTCAGCCGTAACTGTTCCTGCGCTTTAACAGGCGCTTGTAAGACGTCGAGGGGGTGGCGGGTCGGTTTGAATCAAATTAGAGAGGAGCCTTATCGCGTCGACGACGTTAGAGACAAAGCGTGGCCTCGGGAGGTTTTCGGATGGAGGAAATTTCGAGTACGCTGCTCTCGAAATATACAGGGTGCGGTCGAAATGCTGGTGCAATACAGAAGTAGGTGAATCCTTGTGCCAAAGCAAGTTGAAAGGGTGGAGTAACATTTCTTCGTACAGTGTTTCGTGATCCAGAAGTTCGATAATGAAAATTTATTGGGCACGTGACAAAGAATTGTTGATGAAATGAATTTGTAGAATGAAATTGTAGAATGAGTTTTTTTTAAACAAGGCTTTATTTTCAAGAAAACCGAACCAAATTTCTCAAAAGCATGGTTGCATGCGAAGAAAGTTATTTTAAAATCTCCAGGATTATATATTTTACAATATTGTACTACATTTAGTGATAAATTCGGCTTGGTTAATGACTTTTGAAAATCGATATTATCGGAGCTGTCTTCTATGAAAAACTTTATTCTTCACATTTGACTTATTTTTGCTCGAGGAATCACTCCATGTCTTCTTGTGCCATCATTTAGACCGCACCCTGTGTCTGTGGGTGCTACAAGGAAACAAGGATCGCGGACATAGTATAGATTGTTGGAAAGTTGTGGGACGAAATGTTATTTACCATTATACGTCTCTTGTGGGTAAACTCATGTTGTCTAGATGAAGAGACATTATTTCGTGTAAAAGAAAGAGCGAAGTGGGAATTGAAATAAGTATATCATGAGTAGAATGTTTCAAGAGAAAAATGTCTTTGGCAGTTCACATCTTTCTTGGGAAAGTCTTTTAACCTGAATTAGCTCTGCTTCTGAACTCTGTTAACCTCTTGAGCCACAGTGCCTCATAGTTGCTCCATTTCGATGTTATACTCGTTCACGTCTTGTTGCACCTGTTTTAGTGTCGTAAATTCTGCTTCGTGCTTCTTTAATTTGTTTGGTGTCACCGAGGCTACGTGTGGATATGATAGTGGTAGAAATAATACAGCAGCTTTCTAAAAAGATCAGGCTCGTGGACGTGCCGGTGGTATTAGAACCATGATCATTAGTTGGAATGGCTTATCCAATCTTGCAGGCTACTATAACAAATGCCCCACACACATGAAGCATACTCGATTGCTAATAAAATTAGAGCATTATATCTGAAGGTAATGGAAGCACTGGAGTGCCCAAATAGCACATTTCAGGAAGCCTCAGGGCCGTTTCAAATGAGACACTTCCATGGTTGACGCCTGATACATCAGATTCGTTTACTTGGCGAATACAGCAATGATTTAAAAACGGTAGAGAGGCTATAACATAGAAAATGTCACAAAAGTGCCTCACTTGAAAGTGTCTGAGGGTTACGAACTTCAAGAACTAAAATTTCAAATAAAGATTTTTCGAAATACGTTTTCTCTCCGCCATAATTCTTAAGTAGCAATTGTTATGCGCGTGAATTATATGTGAGGGTGGCTGGTACTAAATCGACGTCAATAAGGGCGCAAACGGTTCCGCCCGTTTCCTGGAAACAATAAGGGGGCAACTCGCGGGACAAAAGCGTCGCGAAATCTCGTAGACAAAAGACGGAACAATAGACGTCTCTCTTTTCTGTCGTATCAGCTTCGGCTCAGTCCGCGCGAGTACCCGCTCCTATCGGCGTCGCCATGCACGCGCAGAAACCGGGCGATTTTTATTCCCAGTGAAAGAATCCACGATAACCGCGCCTCGATGCCGCGAAAAGCTTTTGAGGGGATCGATACAGTCGTCTGTGCTTATCTGGTGTATTCTACTTGTGAATCAGCTCGAGTCAAATGGAATGGTCGCTGTCAGACGGATCGCGATGGTCCACTGGGTCAGCTTTGGGGGTGCAAAGTAAACAGTTTCATTGAATTTATCGTACTCACGGGATGCGCCCTTTTACAGATACATTTGCTAAGTCTAAGTGGTTGTAAAAGTGTGGAGTGGTAATCTTGTGGGACAGAAGAGATAAGATACTTTGTGAAAGTTAAAACGGTGGAGCGCCTAAACTTGACTCAGAAACGAGTGAAGAAGTCAGCTGTGTTACGATTAAATGGTTAAAATTCAACGAGAAGTTTTTAGCGAGATAAATTTCGGTCCCTCCCATAATCAATGTTTTAGAAGGACAGGGAGTTTAAGGTGTAACAATAGGCCCAGGCAAGAGTTTGAATCGTTAAAGCACTTACATAAAAATGAGTAATAGATGAAATGATAGGTTTAAATACCGTCGATTATGAGATTCACATAATAATGTGGTAGAAGTTTTCGTCGATAAGAGAGGAATTATCTAGGATGCATTTAAGTGATTGATATAATGCAAATGAGAATATGAAGGTACAATAAGTTTCGGATTTGCAAAGACTTGCAAAACAACGTAGCCCAAAATCATCTATCATGAAGTTGCAATGTTAAAAAAAAATACTACTTTCAGAACTACGATGCGCTATCAATCAAAGTGTAAACAACAGATGCACGTAAATCATCATAAAACATTTTCTTCAGAATTGACCACTCAGGCTACAGCTACAATCATTTATAAGTCAGACAAAGGCTTTGAAATGGTGAAACAATTACCACTCGCTATTCAAAACGCGAGAAAGAAACTAATTCGCATCTCAAAGGAAAATATCTCATTGCCAGTAAGGTAGACCATTTATCAGACTTCATCTTTGTACAATTCGTTTATTACATTCAATAACACAGTATAATTACATACAACCGTTCCATCACGTATACGTCTTTCATCGCTACAAGCCTCGTTGCTGCAGCTCCTCGCGCCTCCCTCCGACCTCCGGAAGTGTCTTGCAGGAGGGTAGTCCGCCGGAAATCACCATTTCCAAATTGCACGCGGACTTTTCGCTAGTCACGAGCTTTCACGGCGTGCCCCGTGCTCTGGCTGTAGCCGTGCATCGCGTCGATTTCGAGAAACGTCGAGATGATCCCCGTGGCTCGCCTATGCGTATCGGCCCCCATGATGGCAGCGATAATGAAATTCGCGAGATCGTTTCGTCTCGGGCCGCGCCGTACTCCCCTCCGTATTGAACGGCGTCAGATCTCTGTCTTCGTCGCGACGTGGAAAATCAATCTGCTAAAGAAAAAGGATAAATGCAATCCGACGATTCTCACAGGTCAGGCTCGAGGCGACTCGATGTTGCTCGCGGAACGATGCAAAGCACAGCGAAAACACAGCGCATCCGGCACGAGACACATTGCACGCGCTCCACGCATTTACCCTCGACAGGGTTTCGCGGCGCGACGTAAGGGTGAGTGGCTGTCGAAATCGATGGCGAGCCCGGGATCATTTTCTCGCCAGATATAAACTGGTCGAGCAACGCTCTTTAAATTGTTACAAAACTGGGAACGGTTGGTACGATTACAGGTGGCTCTCGTTTCAATCGCAAATGCTCGAAAAGTGAAAAGTGGCATCGAAATAGTTGTATCAGTGTTCTCAGGTAATTTGTCTTATCGTTTGGCCCCGTATAAATGAACGAACGTGACGTACGTTGCTTGCGTTGTAGAAAAAAGCTCGAAATTTGTTTAGTCTGACTACTCGCTAATAAAACGTGAAGGTATCAAAGAATCGTTACTTATTGTTAGAATATAGTGGGTACTTCTGCTTAGAGAGCTAGTGTGTGGTTCGTTGAACTTTGATCTTTCCAGGTATAGCCTTAACGCTTTTATTTTTAAAGAAAGCCTTAGTGCCTATTTTCGTCGAAGAATAGTATATTCGCGTCGTTGTTAGAAGTCAAACTGTAGTAGAAGTCTTATTGCAATTTTAGAACCATCGAATTAAGGGTTAGACCTTGTGGAAATCATTTTATGGAAAGAATTGTGCTTTTGCACGTGACTTGTAATATTCTCAAGGAGATGTTAGATAAAGTCTTCTCTACCACTGAAAATATTGAAAAGAGATAAAAAAATAGATCCTTAATTAAACGAAATTGCAATTTGCAAACGAACCTGAACTACTGAAACTTGACTAAACTTATTCACCATCTCAATTATTACTCAGAATCAGTATTCCTATTAAAATTTCCAGTCACGTATGTGAGTACAAAACTCTTACTCCTCCCATAGCACAATTTCCACAAGGTTTTCTTACTACAATCGGGACAAAATCGATTGGCCTTCAAGGCTACGAAGAAGTGCCTACCCCTATCATATAATTTGTCCACACCCACCAGAAACTATCACTAACAGGGTGTTATTTCCATTACACCACATCTATCACATGGTGGTTTTATCATATCACCATCCTACTTCTTGTCACACAAAATTACCAGTACAGTACTGTCTCTCAAATGGCACGCGTTTTCGGATTCTCTATAGACGCGAAGCTATCGCCACTACCTCGTTTGTAGTCGCCGCGCCGCGGCATCGGGTATCGGATGTCAAAGAGAAAGCCGAAGAAAGGTTCATAACCAATACGAAACTGCTCTCGCTGCCCCATCCCCCTTGAACGTTCGAGCGTGAAATCAAAGGAAGCCGAATAGACTACTCGTCTCTCAAATGGCGCGCGGCCGGTCCCGCCACACGCGGCTATAGAGAGACAATACTGTAATATCCAAGCCTTCCAAGCCATCCAAAAATAGCCTTAAACAACCAATTGATTACGTCCCAGCTGTAGTCCAACTAGAAGTAACGAATTTCGAGCGCTCGTTGGCAACAGACACGAATCAACCCTCGCCAAAATGTGACCAGTGTTTTGTAGCAAAAGAAACGTAAAAACAAGGGGGCAACAATTATCTGTGCATACGTGCTCCTCGATTCTCCCACTTAAAAGCACTTTGGAAACGCAATCCCGATCGCTTACCGACAACACGTGGTCGCCAATTGGACGAGTTTTGGCAATGTTGATGGAAGTAGCAGAAAAACAAATCGCATCAGTGATTCGAAATGTTTTGGCACGACGGACACACGGATACACACTCAAGCAAACTGTTGGCCCATTGAACGTATTTCACAGGAAAGATGCACAGGCTAGATACACAGCTTTTCGATTGGTAATTGTCGATTATACCCTAATTTCATCCACTTGTCGAATGGACAAGGCTTCGATGTACATTATGTCCCTCAGGCTTCTTTTCACAAAGATGCGTAGATACGCGCATATTTCGTGTATTTTCCATACCCGGCATCTGCGTAGTCGATAATGCAACACACACACGCACACACACCCACACGCACGCATACAAGCTCTCGTCAAGAGTAAGCAACAATTTCGGAACAGCTTTCATTAGGACACTTTGCGTATGGTCCACAAGATTTCTTAATGAAATATGACAACGAAAATTATTGAACATGGGGGAACAGAAAGTGTGAGCTCGATATATTTACTGTCTCATTTGGAAAGTATGATTATTAAAAACTGTTTGATTGGTATACTATTGAAAATGGAGGGGAAGTGATCGATTATGTTTGAGAATTTTCTTATTTCTTAAGAATCTTGTAATATGATAAATGTAAATACTAAAGTATTGCATTATATGTATAGGAAACTTTCTTGTCGAATTCAGTATTAAGTCAGAAATTTGCAAGAGGCAGATTTCGATCAGAAACGAAGGTTATTAACAAATAGCTAGTAGAAAATCGAAATTTTCAAGTAAGTCTCCTTCGAATAGAAATATCTCCTAACTTATGTACAATATCAAAAACACTGTCGTTAACACGCTCAACGTCACTGGAATATGTGTACCAATACTGAATCTTTTTGAAAAGAAACAAATTTCATTTTGGGAATTTATTAAAAATATATGTTCAAAATATATCCCAGTGACACTGAACGTACTAAGGACATACAGAATGTTTCTAAACTAAATAATCAGACTTTGAAAGCGCATTCTACTTACCCCTAGGATGAGGAAGGTCCCACAGGCTTATCAGGCTCAGAAACGTTTCCCTTCTTGCCTATAATTGTCTCCTCTTCCCAAACTCAAACTCCAAAATCAACCCACCAATCCATAAACGTTTAAAGTTAAATTTTCTCGAACCAAATAAAGAATTATAATCGTATTCTTAATTACAATTTAAAAAAAAAAACCCTCAAAGGGTATCATATATATTTCTCAATAAACTGAACTCGGCATATACAAGAAAGCATCCAAAAAGTTCTACAATACTTTGTGTCTCGTCCAACCAACACAACCGGCGATACAACCCGGAAGGGAAACGTTTCAGAACCCGTCACGTGGACCGTTCCTCCGTTCTCGGAGCGAAGCAGTACACGAAATCGAAGCGACAATCGAGCGACCATTTTGGGAACACGGGTCGAAAGATCCTCTGCTCGACATCGATCGTGAAAGCAGCAGGCTCGCGAGACCTTTTCCGCGTCGCCAACGTTCGCATGGACGATAGACAAAAAGTAAAAAAAAAGGTAAAAAAAATACAGAAAAAAAATATGAAAACGAAATCACAGAACGTGATACTCACACCGAGCTGGTGTATACTCACACCCGAGTTTAACAGTGATCGTTCGAATCGCCGATATGTATGTTGCAGAATTTACATAACTCGACTCTGAAAAGAAACATTAGCAGCATTGTAATTCGGGATCGGTTATTGGGCGATTCGAGGGTAGAGAAGCGAGAGACAGAGTGAAAGAGACAAAGAGACAGTGGCAGAGACAGAAGAAGGGAAGTATAGAGGCAGTGAAAGAGAGACAGCTTCGAAACAGACCTCTCTTAGCGAGGGCTGCACGGGATTCCCTCTATTTACATAATCTCATATCGCTTTGTAAATTTATTCGGGAACGTCGCCGGCGCGGGGGCGGTCGCTTTATGCAAATTAATTCGCGCGGCGGCCGCCTAACGATTTTTAACCGTGTGATTAAAGCGACACCGAGTTGTCGATGCACGCGTCGATGGAGTTTGATTGATTGAAAGCCCGGGGCGGAACAACGGGCGACAGTTTTCTCTTTTGGGGAGATTGATCGTGTTTCCAATCCGAGTTCATTGGTGAACAATAACGCTGTTAGAATGCGATAGAGAGATATTCTTCTTCCCCTTTATCGTCGATGCAATGACCTCCTCTGGACACAGATTTTGGTGCCAAATTGTTTCTTCGCGAAATGTATTTAATATTGTTCGATTGAGTATATAATGTATTGGGTAAATTAATAATTTGGATTAGCCATTTTTTATGCTTTACTCGAAGTTGCCGTCCCAGGATATTTACGCGCATAGGCTGCATTTCTTTATACTTTGTGAGAACATGCAGGGATTGGTAATTCATAAAAGTGGACTGTAATATGGACCTGGGGGATGCTAGTTGATCGATCGATGTGTGAATAAGGAAGACAAGGGGGTAAGCGATGATGAACAATTGTGGAAGATATATCCTGAGATGGGTTTGCATTCGATATTTAATGATTAACGAGGTAGTCGGAATTTTCCATTGGTCAGAGCGATGATCAGTTTATCAAAATATATAGGTAGGTACTATACATTGAAAGATTGTAGGTACTTTATCCTATGGTGAATATTCCGGAATTAATCATTCATTCTGTGTGAAAGCTGAGACTGTATATAGTGCACCATATTACTAAACTCATGTTTCATACTTAAAATAGGTTCTACCTATCATAATTTTTATCGTTAAGTAATAAGTAATTTGTGTAGTTTCGTCGGTAATGTTCCATTTTTTATAGGATTCATGGCCATCCCATAAATAATTTTCTAAACACGTTCGAGTCGCAATCATGAAGTCCTTCATGGATCGTTTTCACTCTGAAACGTAGTGGAATTTGTGGGGCGAGCTCGGAAATGACGAAGCACGCGACATTCGATTATATCGAATTCTTTCACGCCAGAACGGCCCCTTGTCGCGGGAACGCGAAGGTCGACGTTATGTAAATTAACTCGTTTATCGATAAATATAACCTTCGTCATTCTTTGACGTTAGAAATATAAAGTACGTAGAATCGATACCACTGAGAGAAAAGGAACCAAGCAGCTTTCACGTGTTGCGGAAATTGGAGCAAATACAACATCGGTAACGAAAATGATCATATATTTGTATATGGCGTCTCTTGCATTGATTTCCATTCTTTCCTCCGAAAAGCTTCGTTTCAGAGCTTCGCAAGGTCAGCAAGCCGTGGCGGATTTAAGAAAAGCGGTCCAGGTGGTAAGCATTGTGATGGGGCCATTTTTCGGGAAATGAAGAGGTAGTTTATTAAATACGGGCTAAGTGTGGTGGTGCAGAAAAATTATTACTGTTTGGATAAATTCATAATTTTCTTCTTTCGTAGATGGGGCATTGGGGGAGGTGGGTCTTCTGGGAAGAGGGCCCAAGCGGCAACTATATCGGTCGGCTATTAAATCCGCCACGACAAGTAGATAGCTCGGAAAATTACTATTTTGTTCACCTCGCATTCCTCCGTTTAGTGATAGATAAAATGTTTGCATTTAAGCAGTAACGGTGGTGAACGTTAGCAGTAAAAATCTTCAAAGCATAATATTACGGATTCCACGTAATAAAATCTTTCTGTCACTTCCATTCAGATTTTTAAAAGAAAGCATCCAGTAAAATCTCCCAGAAATATATACAGCCCTTTACAAATTGAAATAATCATTTAAAAAACTGACTCATCCTGTACACGAAAAGAACACTTTTTCCAATATATTCGAAACACGGATACATGCTCAGGAACACTACGCTGAGCTTTTCGACTCGTAACCTCCATTTCCCCCAAAACTAGATCCAAGCCGTCTTGAAAAAAATAAGCTCCCAATTTTCAACGGGATTTTCATGGCCGACAAAACGCGTGGGACTCCAGGAAAATTTAGGTTAACCGCTGATATAGGACTACAGCCTGGAAACCTTCGCATGGAGTGTCCGACGAATCCCTGACCTATATCCCTTAAAACATCATATCGCCATTACGTGCGCCTTGCACACGCGTGCACACGGACAGGCGAGGACAAGCACGCGTGGGCGAGCGTGTGAGGAGGTCTTGGAGGACAGATCTTCGAAATCACGGCACATGCCTGACGTAAAAGAGTCTCGTTTCCTTTGCGAATAAGGGAACTTCCGCCACGGAAGGCCGGCTGCGCGACTGGCGCAATTCGATAAAAGTCCGGCTGGAAAATTTCGTGGCTGGCATACGACAAAAGCCAGAACCCGGCGCTTTGATCTCGCGGCCCACAGGAAATCTGATTTTCAGGCGCGGGAAATTTTTCCATGCCGCTTTGGCCGCGCCGTACCCATCCCCTAACGCGTTTAGGACTCGGAAAACTCTTTTGAGCCCGCTAGTTTCTGCCTCTTCCATTCCCGGGTAAACTATTTCGCCCTTTATTCATTTATCTGCTTAACCCGTGACACGCCTAGCCGCGTGTGCTGGGGAAATTGTATAATGCCTCGGCGTTCACTTTGTTGAATTCCTGTGAACACGTTAGCGGATGGCAAGAACTGCTATTATTCTAACGCCGCAGCCAATTTCAATGCCCCCCGTCGTTATTAATTCGTTGACGGAGATGTATCTTATGCATGCAGAAAATGCAAATTATCCGCGTACGTTGTTGCAAAGATGAGCGGATGGGATTCTTCAGAAGTTAAGCCTTCGTATTAAAGCTTCGTGCGATCATTGCACCCTTTAAGGTGGTGAAGGGATGTGGGTTGTAGTTTATATTCATTTGCATCCCCGCGTCGCGTATTTCTTAGCGTCTTGTGGTATAATTTATTAGCTTCTCGTAATTAGATAATTAATTCGAGCCCGAGGATCCCCTGTCGGCCGCCACAGCGGCATGGTTTTGTTTCAACACAGAAACTTCGTAACTGAAATACAATTCGTACGATCCACGCGAATAACAGAAACGTCTATGGGCCTTGGAACTGGAACAGAGGTGTTCCGTCAGATCCCTAAATGAAATTCTGCGGTCTGTCTGCTAGATTAATTGTGCTATCTGCCTCAGTGTGAGCATTGGTTGAAGCGGAAGGAGCAGCCGGCAAGCGTATCGCGGCAGACGGCTGCCCGTATTTTCGTCGTTTAGTTATGTTGCGTTTGCGAAACGGCTGTGAATTCGTTACTGTTCGTGGAGATATTAAGTCCTCGATGAACAGATATATATATTTGTTGCCCGTTTCGATTGCCTACTGTATACAGTTGTGCTTCAATTAGTCTTGATTAAGTACCTCTGTACCGAGTAATCACAAATTGTAACGGTAGGATTCAGGAATATCTAAACTCATTTGAATATGAACCAGGTATTTTAGTGACCAATAACAAGCATCGTTTCATCCAAAACTAGAACTCATATTAAATGTATTTTTATCCCGACTTTTTATTCAGCTTTGCGGGGGAAATCGCTTTCGTTTAGATTATATCACGTACTCAGGAACATTACACTTATTTTATTCACAACTAAGTAGATTACTATTTTCTCGAAACCGAGCAAGAAGATTCAGCATCCACTCGTTTCAAAGGAATTCTGAGTGAGTTAGTGACTTCATTGCGGGTTTCAAAGATTCAAGGATTATATGGCGCAGCTTGCTACTCTCCTCGTAGGATCAGTGTCGTCCGGAGCTTTTAATGGTGATGCACGCCTTGCTCGCGGTCATTGTTTCCAACTGTCGAACCTATGGACCCACCAAGGGCCGGTGGTTCTTCTAACCTCCGGTACGGGCGGTTGCGTTCCCGGTGTACCTGAATCGGATGGGGATTGGCATGCGTTTTTAAGCAAGGCCGTCTCCGGCCACCTGAGCGTCCCAGGTGAGTGCATGCACCCCAAGATGAGCAGAGAATAGCCAAGGACTTACAAGGGAACACCGCGAACCAGACTCACCGATTGGAACGCAACTTTGTGGGTTTTTAGAGTGACTCAAATCAAGAACAACGGTGTGTTTCATTTGTGCCCTATCCGCCTTTAAGCGGGTGAAAACTAACCTCAAAGTCTAATTGCCACTTCCACTTTTTCACGTATAACTTTCAAAGTGCAACACACAGAAAAAGCTGTTTCAAACAAAAGTTTAATGGTGCAATAAGCGCTACAAATTAACGATAACAAAATTTTTGAAAAAATTATTTTAGAAAAAAATTTTACCTCGCGTTATTTTTAACAATTATTCCATTTATATAATAACTAAAAATATAGGGTGTTTTTTAGGTAGTTGACGAAACCAAATGGTGAACTACCTAAATTAACAATTACACAAAATAATGTGTTATCAACTACACAATTACAGTTTAATCATAATTTGTAAGATTATTAATTAAATTACATTTTGCCCAACCCTGAATAAATTATACATAATACACTTTAGCATCTTTGAATATTATCACATTTGTCACCACCGTGTATTAAGGCCTGCAGCAAATAGAACGAGTCTTATTATGCAACTTACTATGTGTTGTGAACGCGCAACCGTGCGAACCGTGTACTTGCCATCGTGTAACTCCATAAGCCGATAGTGCATTATACAATTCATATACACGGTTGAATTCACAAAAAAACACCCTATATTTTTAGTTATTATATAAATGGAATAATTGTTAAAAATAACGCGAGGTAAAATTTTTTTCTAAAATAATTTTTTCAAAAATTTTGTTACCGTTAATTTGTAGCGCTTATTGCACCATTAAACTTTTGTTTGAAACAGCTTTTTTCTGTCTGTTGTACTTTGAAAGTTATACGTGAAAAAGTAGAAGTGGCAATTAGACTTTGAGGTTAGTTATCACCCCATTAAAGAGCGATAGGGCACAAATGAAACACACCGTTGTTCTTGTTTTAAGTCACTCTAAAACCCCACAAAGTTGCGTTCCAATCGGTGAGTCCGGGTTGGCGGTGTTCCCTTGTTAGTCTGGTTGCGAATGTATTATATTCCTCGCAACCTGGCATGGTGCTCAAAGGGAAAAATTCCTACAGTGGGTGCCGTGAGTCAAGCGTGGTCCTTCCCTGCTTTTTCCGGCTCGGCCCTGGCAGTTTCGTTAGTTAGATAATGCTAATACTACCTTGCTTGGTTTAAATGTTGCTATAGAGGGGACTCTGAGGCGCAGCGAGTCAGTTGGACCTTATTGAACCGACACTATCTGTCGAACCTAGGGAAGCAGGAACATTGTAATTCAATAATTCGTCGTGGAAAAGGGTCAGCGATAATCGAGCTCGGCCCGTGTCCTCACCCGCGATCGATCTCGTGGGGGGAGAGAAATTTACAGCCGCCGAAATACGTTTTCGATAGCGCGAACAACGGTGTCCGCGACAATATTTCCCGATCTCCGTCGTTCGTTTCACATTACGACGCCGTTAATTCCCCTCGAACGACTAGTCGCCGGCGTCGTAAGTCTTCGAAGGTTATTTATGTAAGTCCAGCTCGCCTTTGACTTCCTAGATTACTCGGGGGCCGGTTTTTCGCGATTACACGACGACTCGAGGTGTATTTTTTCACTCGCGAGTATTTTTATATTGATGTGGCTACCTAGAAACAGCATTGTGATCAGTCTAACAACCCCTTAACAAGTTAACAACCACTATGTGACATATAATTAATCTACAGCAGCTGTATATAACACAATCGAAGATAAAACACGTTCTATTATGGTCCGATTGATCTTTTTACTACTATTTCACTCATATAGAACTCAAGCATATTCGATCAGCTCTCAGTGGCACTTTTAATACACTTCCTCCCATTGCTACATTTTCAAACGTTCATTCTTGCCAACGAAGTTCATTATCTTAATGTATGAATGAAAAGAGCCCCGAATCGGTCCAACTTCTCAGTGGCCACAGCACAAAGGTCACCCTGTCATCAATGGAATAAACTTCGATTGGTAAGAGAGAGTCTTCCCCCTAGTTGTTGTTAGCCGAAAGTTCCTGGACAAGCTCCAATTCGGCATCAGGCTCGTTTGAGCTTCAACTTCTTGTTTCATTTGCGGTCTGATAACGGGCGCGGGAGCCACTTCTGAACACGTAATTATCTCGAGCCTTCCCCGATCTTCCTTTCCATGCGCCTTTTTCCACCCCGGCTGTACGTGCATCGCATTATTACACGAAATCCAGGGGAAACTGTACGGCCGCAGAGTGATATTGTGTGGAAGAATTTAACAAGACCGATCTCGGTTTCCCCGGGAACATCTTTTCTTTTCTCTTCTGCTGCGTCTGGGAAAAATGCAGCTCATTACCGGGGACAAACGGTTTCCGCGACGAAATTATTTAATGTTTCCTGCTTGTTTTCCGTCCTATATGGGGAGCTCCTTCGTGGGCCTGGGGTTTAACTTAGTTTCAGCTGTTCATGTTACAAGCTAATCAGCTGTTGGCCACGTAATGAGATTGCGATTATGGGAGCCTCATTATTTCGGAACCAGTTTAGTGTAAGATAGTGTACTCGATCGGGTGAATAGATGTATGCAGAAATTGGGAAATTTGTTGGAGAGAACATTAGTTTTGTACGTGGTTTTAGTATTCTTCCGTGATGTCTGAAATTATTTAGTTAGTGATCGATGTTACTATATAGTGGCTCCAAAATGAAGATTGGTGGAAAGGGTTTAAGGATTTTTACTTTTATGTAATTGGTAATAATTTCAGTTTCAGGTAATGTTTATTTTTTTCTTTGTTAAGGAAGAATTCTGAAGGGTGTTAATTGCATTGTGTGATTTTTTTTCTGAAACTGTCGCTTCTTCTCATAAACCGTGATAATGTTATTCTTTGAAAAATAGTCCACGAAAAATTTTTGCTTTACCAAAGTTCAATGTGAGTGTGCGCAAAGATTATTGTTCACTGGTATTCGTTTTTAGTAGGCATAATCTTCCTGCTTAAGAAGGAGAAGAAGATTGAATGAAATGTTTTATGAATTTTCTACCTGCTAGAAAGTTTCGTCCTGGGGTTTCGTAGTTTCACAACTTCTTCCAATTTTTCTCATCATTCAAACTTCTTTTCGAGTGTATGCAAGACATTGAAACTTTCATTACGGTTTTACAGTCACGGTTAAATAGAGATTAACCGGAGCATTAAGTTTACACTAATTCAAAATAAGTTTATTCTTGAAGACATAT
Source organism: Andrena dorsata (assembly GCA_929108735.1). NCBI lineage: Eukaryota > Metazoa > Arthropoda > Insecta > Hymenoptera > Andrenidae > Andrena > Andrena dorsata. The sequence goes on from OV815489.1 coordinate 26,485,772, forward strand.
TCTTTAATAATCAGACGCTTGAATTTCTAGAATAAACTATCTCACTGCAGCTTTACACAACGGTATTATCATTTCAAATAAAGATTTCAGTGAACTCAAACTTTCGTGGACAGAAATAATCTTTTCTTCAACCATTTTCTTTGATAATTTTATTTAATGCTTCAAATCAGACTCACTCGTGCAATGAATTTGACGTATGTCACGCTGTTTAATTAATAAGGAACCTCTAATTGTCGCGGATTAATTAACACGCGTGGGGCTTAATTAAAACCTCGACACGTAAGCGCGTTATCGTGTAACGAAGAACGTCGATTGACGTTAATGATACTCATTAAACTTTCTGTGGGTGGTGAAATCTTAATTGCACGGCTCGACGTGTACATTTTATGGTCCACAAGAAACCCTGACGCGAGCTTCTTCATTTTCATCGAAATAAATTCATCAGAGAAATATTTTTATTCAAATATCTCGCAGCAGTTTAAAATATCCAAGAAATTCTGATACAGTTTACCGAAGTTTATTCGATTTTTGGAGTAGGTACCGAAATTTCGCGGTGAAGTTTACATAAGTGAGCCGTAACGCTGAAAGTTTACACTCGAAACGCGAGACGTCAGAGTTTACAGCAATTTTGTAGTAAAATGGAAGCACGATCTGTTCGCTTTACGAGAAACTATCACCTTCTGGGTTGGTGGTGGAACGCAAATAAGGGAAGTAGGTACATTCCTGAAATGGGGATGTTAGTCGAGAAAGTATGCGTGTTTGTTTAGTAGAGCAGAAAGTAATTTGTACTCTACGAGGAATTAACGAAAACGGGTTGCATTTCTCGCGTAGCATATAAATTGCCAAAATAAAAAAATTGAAACGATGTATAACTGTAGAAATTTAGAGTAAGACATTCGTTGCATTACTCAGAGATTCTTAAGATCTTTATTGTCATTACGATGTTTCCCTTTCTGTTTTTTCTTTATTCGTTATTTCAATATTTTGTTGCATTTATCATGTTTAAATAGGATTGAAATATAAGTCCTCTTTAGTCTGGTTCTGTCAGGACACTGTAAATCATTAAAATTTGGTGGAAATTTATATAGAAATGCCGTGTTTTACGTGTTGAGAAATGTCTGATAAAATGAAACTCGAGGTAGTGACCCCAATTTAGGGACCGTAGTATACAGGGCGACCCACTTTCATCTGCAAATGGATTTGTCCAGAAAAACATTCTGTTCCCAAATTTTCCAAGAGAAGCATGCAGCGTATTGCATGGTTGGATCGATCCTACCACACTCTCTTCACCTACATTAAAAAAATGTAGGTTCAATTTTAATAGAAGGTGCACAAGCTTTAAGCACCCATCATAAAATGTGCTTGTCAAAATTCTGGGTGATGCTGCCAGTTTAACTCAACCTATTTTTCAACATAAATCTATGTGCAGAAATCGTCAAGGTGTGCCATGTTGACTCAAAAGTCTCACATAAGTAGTAAAATCGAGAATAGTAGTACAATTAATTATACTTCAATCCGCAATTCACCCACTTTATGTAAAAAAATGTGCATTCCAGTTCTTCTATTCTTTTCAATTGGAGTTTGTATTAGGTTGCCAAAATCAGCATCTACCAGTCGAAAACAGAAATCTCATCTGGCATCTCTGTCGTAATTTCGTGGCAAGGCGCAGCGGAGGAAATTGCACGCGAATACGCACGGTGAAGTTCCAGTCGACATCTTCGCGAAAACGTTAAGGACGGTCATAAGTGCGCCAAATTGCCGTTGTCGAGCGGGAATTAAGCTTGCACAGAGCATGACTTAACTGCAGCTCCTTAAAAGCCCCGTTTACTAAACCGTTCGTACTCACGAACGGCAAGGAGAGAAAAAGGGGTGCACGTACGTTCATCACGTTGATTCTAACTCCTCTTATCAGCCCCCGGGGGTGAAGCAATTCTAGGGAAACGTAACCCGCAGATACGGTGAAGCCCACTTTTCACGCTCGCCATAAGACAAGTAATGAGAGCTTTCTGAGCCTTTGAAGGAAATAAATAATAAAATCAAAAGCCGTGTAACTTCCTTTACCATTTTGTAATCTGGGGATTCGTTTTCGAAATGCGAGCGATTATAACTTCAGAATTTAACTAACTTAAATATTGAGTATCCAGGCGAAATTCAGAATATGGAACTCAATATTTAGGATACGTAGAAAGTGCAGAGACATTTAGCTGGAAAATATAGGAGGTTGCGATGCGATAATACTTCAATTTTATTCTGTATGTTTATTCGTTTGATTACTGCCATTAATGAACTGGATAATGAAGTCTCCTTAGATTACTCTTAGGGAAAGGATGAAAAGTGACGCGACAGAGAAAAATTGGCACGTTCATTAATAAAGCGAACCCTGCGACCATTCTTTGCTCTTACTCGTCATCAATCATACACACAAGTGAGGAAGACATTTTGCATGTACCCCTATCACTAACCGACTCTTCCATCTTCCTTGCCTATCTACCCTACTGAACTTGATGGTAAGCCTTAATATCGCGAACGTGAAAGGGGGTGCAGTTTCGGTGTATGAAATATTGCCAGAATAAGCGAAAGTATGTGTCATATATCTTCGAGAATTTACTTGCATGTAAGTGCAATCGTAACCGGGATTCATATAGCGCGTGACGGAAGATAAATTTCTAAACTTCAATAGGCCCTATCTGGAAAACAAGACTTCAGATTACAAACTAGTAAGTGATTTTTTTATGGTATGGGGAATTTGAATGTTTCAGCCTTTATCCCATAACTTGGACACACTTTGTATTATAAATCCTACAAATTGTGAAAGAAAATGTTAGAGGAATGATTTAAATGGTATAACGATATCTATCTATTTACGACTTCGTACGTTTTCTTTTCTTTTAAGAAGATTATTTTTTCTAAGCGACAGTATTTATACACTTCTCCAAAGTAAATCGATTCTTCTAGCCATTTTACATGTAGAGTGTTGCTCTGGTAAAGTGTTCGAGAACGCTGTCTGAGATTTATCAAATTTTTCATACCCTCGCTGCCCTCGATACGAAATGACCCTTAAATCATTCAGATGAAGCGTAAATTATTCCTTTTATCGCCGGCGTGTCTATACGCGAAATACCTAGTTGCCGCTCGCGTATTCCTCGTTTATGTGACCACTGTTAGAAACATGTAAGCGCAAGGGTGACGTAATGTGAACACATTTAGTGTCGCGTAGACTGACAGTCGAGACTATAAAGTACAGCTTCTTGAATAAACCAAGACCGCGAGACGCGGATATGCGTACGAAAGCATAGCAATGAACACACGTCATTTCCGAAAGATGACCTCTACGATGAATTATTCTAGAGTCTAGTGTAGATCGAAGCTATAAACGCGTTTGCTCTATTATTCGCCGTTTCATAAAAAATTGTATAGCCACTCTTTGTGCATACTTTGTACTTGGTAGGTATGAGAATAATGATAGTAAAAACCTAATTTTCTTTTCTTCTGGGTGTAAAAAAAAATGGAATTTAGTACGATGAAGGGAAAGGCACAATACGAATGAAATTTCAGAGATTTTAATGGGAATAATCGAAATGCAATTGAAATTTTAGTAAAATATTTAGTCTTGGATTTGAAGAATTTTAAAATTCGTGGCGTGCAGACTTTCGAATTTAAGATGTATTCAATTTTTAATCTACGAAGTTTCGAAATTAGGAAATTAATTAAAACAGAATTTTCAAAGTGCCTTTCTCCAAAACACGACACCTTTAAGTGAAAGAATATTATCCTAAAGAAAGAAATTGTTCGAATAGAAAATCTCTTGTAATATTTAATTCTCGGTCATTCAAAACGTTATGCGCGTAACAACGGGAATCATTCAAATCCGAATCGACAAGCGTAACTCCAATAAGTCGTCCTGCTCGTAGCGGAACCTCAGGACATAGGGACGTTAATAAATAATCGGCGTATACCATCGACAAACACTTCATCAAACCGTCATCCCAGCCACGTCATACGATAAACCAGCGTTAGCCTCGGTAGGAGTCTCGCATGGCTTTGTCGAATCTATCACTTTAACGCGCCAAATTTGGCATACGTGTCTGGATGATCGACCGATTGGCTCGGTTTACACATGATTTTCCCATTATCCCGTTGATCAGGCCCTGTGTTTGCTAATATCGCGCGGCGACACTTCGATTTGGGTATCGTCGGATTCGCCTATCGAAAATTACGACCCCAATTCGAGAATGACAATTAGCTGATATAATTTATGGTAACTTTCTCCTATTCCTTTCATTTTCTATTTGGAAATTTTAATATGCAACATCGACTGGAAATATAACGTTACGTGGTTATAAAGTTTGAGATAATTAGTCTTTGCTTGGAATAAAAATTTGAAGATTCTGCCGTTGAAAAAGAGTGAAGTGGTACATTCAATTATTCAAAGCACGAGCAAGGGAATTTTTTAGTACGTCAATAATGGTACTACGATTTCAATAATTTTCTGATTATTTAAATTATAGTGATGATTTCTAGTAATAACTAGGCTTGTAGGGATTAAAATGATTTCAGTGTAGTGAATGAATATTGCATGGGCATGAGGAAATAATTATTTTAACTGGTTTTATCTAATAATCGAAGGTACAGTTGCAAGGATAGCTATCATAACTCCGAACAATTACCACCCACGAAAATGCTGTCAGCAGACGATGCCTCCTGTGTAGAGTGTAATTTTTGTTTGACAAATTCTCCTTTAATTACTGTAATTTAAATAATAGAGAGGCTGTAGCTACTAGAGTGTGGCGATATATCTGGCAAGATAAAGTAAACAAAAATAACAAGTCAGTTTATTCCTAGCAAAGTACAGAAAGGAGTGCTGTGCTCGTCAATAATTTCGACGTCGCTTACTCTAGCGTACCGATTAATTTTTTATGCGCGCCGTGTGTATTCACGTTGATTCTAACATCAACAATTCGCGAGCCACCGTTCTGCTGGATAACGAGACGAACATGCTCGTGGAAAAAACATGAGTTTCAACAAGATTTCCTCGAATAATAAATGTACGAATTACTACATTTGTCAATTTCATCGGTACCCTTACTATCGACTGTTTTTTATCATCGTGATAATAGAAATAAGACGCAACGCGAGGTTGAATTATGCCAATTTAATAACTCTAGTAAAATTGCTCAGCTTCCATAATTTCAAATCTACTATTGGTTTTGTAAGAACAAAGCATGGAAGTCTTTCGAATTGCATTTCTTAAGCATAAACGGTAGCAGTATACTTATCACTCGAAGAAATTAACAAGTAAGATTGCTTAAAAACTCTCTTTTAATGTAAATATTTTGCAATATGTACTTTTTTTACTCAGCATAATTAAACTTTTACTTTTACCTTTATTAAAAAATTTATTTTTCAACTTTTATTTGCCACTTAGCGCCCCTTGGTGCTTCCACTCTACGATCATCAATTACGATAATAATTCCACATATTTCACGTTCGTTTCAAAGATGAAAGATTAAATCACTAGGTGCAAATAAAGCGGGTGTGCAAATTAGTTGATGATTTCTCAGAAGCTTTCACGATACACCCATTTCATTGCGATAATAATAACATACTTTTAACGTTCATTTCAAAGAGGACTCGAGGCCTGAATGAAGTATGAATAGGCGTCTACGAAAGCCTCAATGGTCTTTATTTAATCCCCAAGTGGATCACGATCAAGAAGCAGCGTTAAATCTGGCAGGGACGTGCGTCGCCGGGAGCCCGATGAAAAATTCACGGGAAAACCGAAATCATTGATGCCACCCATGAGGCGAACTTCCGAATTTCCTCGGGGTATTATTTTAATACTGCATCATCCCGGCCCGCGTTGTCACTGTGCACTCCAATCTGATTCGATAGCTGCCGTTTACAAGATTAATGGTACGTACGTAATTCTCTAATCGTATCGAACAAGCGTTACCCGCTGCTTCATGTTAGTTTAAGATTCTTGAACTTCTGTGCGCGCTGAATATAACGTAACGAGGCGCGGCGATTAGGAATCTTTAGCGAAGGGGTGTACTAACGTGCCTTGTGCTTAATGGAATTGAATGCTAGCTAGAAAATTGAATACAGTAATGGTAAAGGACGTTTGGCAAATGCAATACCTACTAAAATTTATATAGTGCTTTGTATTTAAGTTGTGGGATTTTTGTTGATCGTCGTATTTTAATGTTACTTTTGACAGTCACTGTAATAATTGGTATAGAGAAGCACTGATTAGAACGAAGTGTAAATGAAAAAAGATTATAAACGTAGTGGAATCTACAATTTTAGTAATTACCATTTGGGTATTTTTGAAAAAGGTTGATAGATATTCCTGGAATATTTTCATCCACCACGATACTCCAATTTCGAAGGGTTCGTTTTCCGAGGTTTCAATTTAGCTTATGCACCTCGTGTCGACTGATTGCATAACGTTGCCGTAATGCAGTCGAGATAATAAATGACGTGCGCAGGAAACCTTTGCAAAATGAACAATATCGTGCACTGAATGTGGTAACACGTGTGTGCGTAACTTTAATAGAGATTTTAGGTCGTACTTTGAGAAATTCGTTGGGCAATTATTGACACACTTTTCAGTGCTGCTGCACTCGATTTTGCTGTGTCTACTGGGTAAAATTTTAGCTTTTTAGAAAATGTGGTTCTTGATAGGTAGCCCGAAGTGTTTGAAATAATGAAATTGGTTATTTGGAAGATGGTCATATTCGAATCTGAAACCATTAAAGAGACATTCGAAATTTGAATATGTACCAAGGTGACAGTGATATACCAACGAGTTTTTTATCTGAAAGCTCCTGTATGCTTAATTTTTCATCCATGTGACACTTAGTCGCTGGGCTACACTGGCGCATTATAAACTCTAAACTTTTCACTTCCGAAAAGTGGAAAGTTCACGCACTTGCAATTTCATAATGATATAGAGCGAATATTTGTCACGCTAGGATCCCAGGAAACTTAGCACGACATTTGATCGAAGAGGCGCTTTAAAATTTAAATTACACTGTGCTTTGAAATATCGTCTACCTTCCTGTTTCAAATTTAGACTTCTATGCATTTTTACATGCAGATTACTGTGCACCTTAAAACTTAGATTAGTCTGTATTTTAAAATTAAAACCACTGTAAAATCTTCAGAGTACTCTGACACAGGAGAAGGATTACTTTTTCTAATGCAAGAATCCAAGAGATTCTGCAAAGAAACGTCTAAAACGAACAGACGTTGGCCCCAGGGAAATGTCTCTGTCAATTATCGGTATTATTTCTCATTTTCTCGAAACCTGCGGCCATAATTTCGGACGGATTCAATCCTGCAGTGGGACTCAGCACCGGACCCCCCCCCCCCTGCTATCCTGGATTTCCGAGTAGTCGTAACTGTCAGAGCTTTAGGCATAAGACCCTTTCACTGCGTGGATCGTGGCGGAATTAAATTTCTCGGCTCAGTTTTTACGAGTGGCATAATACTAGTCCCTGCGAGGGACGTCCACCACGACGCGACGTCCGCCACGAACTCGAGGTTTATTGCAGTTCACTGTACAGCAAAATAATTCTCTGCTAATGCGAGAAGTAATTTATCTTCGAGCGTTCCCTGATCGAAAGTGGAAAATAATTAAAACCGTCGCTTCTACGGGTGTAAATGCTATGTAAACAGTTACGAGAACTGTTTGGAGATGTAGACTGTGATATTTGAAACATGAGTAATTCAAGCTTGGCGAGTAAGTTCGTAATAATGCCAGTATTAAATAACGTTATCACCAATTTCATTAAAAACTTTCAATTTTCACTTATATTCTCCAAGGTGCGAATAACCACATAGAATGGGCAAACTAAGTCCGCTAAAATAACATAGAACATTTGCTCTTCGACAAGTGCTTTCGCTCTGTATCTTTAGGGAATATAAAACATAGTATAAAAAATCAAATTCAAGAATCTTAGGACAGTTGTCATATTTGTCTCAAATATCTAATGAATTACGTCGCCATTGAAAGATTCGATGGAATATTCTCTCATTTGAACTTTCAACGATAAAGAAAGTATACAATCCTAATGTACTTATTTAAATTTATTTACCAAAACATAAGAAAGCTATCTCCATATCTTTCCATTCTCATTTCAGACTACTCCATAGTCGCATTATCCACTTAGCGTAATTTCTTCGAAGCCCTCTAACTAGTTCGTTGCACAATTCTTCAATGGAATTGAGTTCTGGTAGTTACAGTTGCCATTCCACGATCACTATTGCATTATTGTCTCGAATGTACTTACATTATCTAGGAAATACATTTCGAAAATCATTATCTCCACCGAATGGTATGGTTTTATCCGAAACAGCGGATGGCCGAAAACTTCAGAGGCACATGTACACAAACTTTCTTCATTATTTCGGCGTCTAGAATCGCACATCCTTCCCCTACGTCACGTACCCCGGAAAGTATGCGATCTTGCTTTGAGCCATCCAGCGAGCAACGGAAAGCTCGCGTTCCTTGGGGCGTGCACGGCTCGAAATTACCAGGTCGCGGCAGATGTTGCGAAACTACGGTTGGCCGATTTTCCCGAGCCTTTTCTCACCGCCCACGCTCCACCTGGAGGGACTAGAAAGAATATTCTTGCACGGATGCTCGTGTGCCGGGGGCACATCGGGCGTGGGTGGTTTCAGCGCCGTGGAACGCATTCGTCGCCGAGGACGCAACAGATCTGCTTCAGCGTGAAAAGAAACGACGCGAAGGGCGGCGTGGCGGTGAGTGGGCGCACCCAAGTGCGCTTCGACTTTCTTGAAGAAAACTCGTGACCTGTCCTGACCGTGATCGAATTACAGACTGGGATACCTTCTGTCTCGCCCTTGGAAGCAGTCAGCCAGAGGAGAGTGAAACGATGAAAGTGGAACGCGAATCAGAGGGACAATGTTGCTCGGCGTCAGGCCCGTAATTTTTTTCATACTACTGTGTGTAGTCTGAATTGCCCTTTGGGTGGCTAAAATGGAGGATAGTAGTGGACGAGTTCAAAGTCGATTGGTATTGGAGTATGCCGGGTGGATTATGTGATTAGGGTTTTATAGGATGGAGGTTTGTAATTGGAAAGGTAAACGTAGATTTAAGAGTGGGGTTGTTAAGAAGACTATTCCAAGAGGCTATGGTGTTATTAGTTGAAGTAGGATTCACGGATAACTAATCTTAACTTCAACCACTCTGAGGAGTTTAACCAACTTTGATCACCACCAAGATTAAATCTCGAGGAAAACTCGAGTTCTCGCGTTGCATCTAGTGTATATGTCTTCTCAGAGTAAAGTTCGCCGTGGACATTCTTGGTATATTTTTATTGTGACTGAAAGATTTGTTAGTCACACTTGAGGCACGGTGTCGTTTATTTTTCGACATATAATTGTTTTGCTTTACTCAACACATATCACAGTAACGATACGTTAAGATTTTAGCATTGTTAGGTCACAGGATTGTTCAAACTCTGTTTCCCTACAAGGTACATTTAGAAATTGGCTTGAAAACACCTTATCAGCAATCAGGAGTTCTTCCACTCCTCGCAAGAATTTCACTAATAAATATTCAACGACGATTTACAAATTGATACATTCATTTACAACCGAACTACCGTGGAAACGAAGCTTCATACATACCAAATCGTGTATAATTAAAATTTGATATATTTCTATTGCACCAGGTACCATAGTTTTAGCGTGAATTTTTCAATATGAATAGTCGTGATTTATATCATTTAAATTCTCAAATTAATTGCTTCACCCCGCGATGATTTCCCATTTTTCAAAGAGAAATTGGAGTACATTCTTATATCATTTCCCGAGGCTCATCGTTTCCATCCTTCCTTAAAATAACTATATTCTACTGCAATAAGGAAACACACAATCCTCCCGTGCAATCATGCACCGGCTAAAAGGATTGTACACGAAATAAACTCGGCAGACCGAAGCACCGGAGAAAATTGGGTCTCCCGGGATTTACAAGAAAATGAATTTCACGGAGGAAGTTCTACTAAAGACATACACTTATGCCCAGAAATCCTTTGGCCCCGAGGAGAAGGGCCAAAATCGACCGTCACGAATTTCTCAGACGATATTCTCATTGAATTACAAAGAACTCTATCGCTTGCCACTTCGATTGGATCGCCTCGAAACGCCCGTGGAATAAGAAGTCGAGAAAAACTTGGCGATTAAGAGACCTTCTCGGAAGCTGTCCGGCGAAAAATTCCTGCAGCATCGACGGGAAACCTTTCAGTGGAGGGTACTTTCGAAATTGACGCAGTTCCTCAGACGTTTTTATCGAAGGGGGAATTAACGACGCTGGAAGAAGATAGCGATTTTTTTTTGTTTAATGAACACGAAGAGGAACGCGTAAAAGGGCGGGAGATAAATCGCGCAGAGAAAGTTCAGCGTGCAGCTGCTGAAAATATGGATGCAATTTGTTTTTGTTGCCTCTTAGTTAGATTAGAGAGAGAATCCTCCCAGGTTTCGTTATTCCCCGTTCGCTTTTCGCGAAATTAAAATAGAGGCGGATGCAATTACAGGGGCATAAAAGTGTAAGCTGGTCGTATGGATTTTCGTTCAATGGAGATTGGAGAGCGGAAGCTATCAGTTTTATACAAACGCAAGAGATTCGAGTCGACTGGGATACACGGGAACGAGACTAATTAATTAATAATGATCTCTTGCTGAAGCTTGACCTATGGGAATTCATCTGTGGTTCATGTTTCTCGATATTAATTGAATCTGATGCAAAATAGTCGGACGAGTCGAGAACGTAAAGCCCTTTAGAATTTTGTTTCGTTTCTAACATATAAAGGATTAAAGTGTCTACTTAGGTGTGTATACTACAAATCTAGCAGTAATTAAAAACTGACGATACTTTTTGTAAATTTGAAATTCTTGCTTCTTATTACAGAATACTAGCTTAGCATAATTTTTTGAGGAAATTAAAGGAAAAATTTATGAAAGCAATCTTCCTACAGCAATATAAAATGTTTAGAAGATAATTTGGTGTACTCGTCCAAAGTTATTTTCCTCTTAAAAAGTCGAACGTTTGTAAGAATATTTAGTTCAAGAAGATATGTAACGATATTTGCATTCTCCTGCGAATTTCTCACAGTTTATTCTGATGAAATTTTTCAAATATACTTCTTCCTCTTAAACAATACTATTCTTACATCGTTAGTCTCGACAATAAAAAGGAGCAGCGAAGACAGCTTCCTTTATCCAAGAATATTTTATCCAGAAGAAAAATAACGTCGGACGGTAATAAAGTTGCGTTTTTGCAGGGACAAAGCGAAACACGTAGAAATTAATGGGATTCTGCTTGGAAGGATGGCGGAAAAAAGAGGAAGTAATGCATTTCGTACCTGTCTATCGTAAAAAAGTGACCCAGAAAACGTGTAAATGAACGTGTGTCGTCATTCGCGAGTTGAGTGTCTTTTTAAAGACACAGGCAAAGAAACAGAGGCAAAAGTGGTTCGGTAGCGAGCTCACCAATTTTCGCTATATGTTTTTCGAGCGCATTAACCGGTTAACTGGCACATCGAAAAATTAAGTGAATCACAAAGTTATTCCATTTGATCATATATGATACAGAATTGACAGATTTGGCAGAATTGGCCAGATTTTTTTGATCATATATGATACATTGCCAGTTAACCGGTTAAGATAGCTGCAGGGGGTAGACAATATTCAGACACTCGTACATTTATGGTAATTAAAATTAACGGTGGAAAAAAGGCGCGGGAAACGCGTTTAGCTGGTGCAAATGAATCGGGGGGGTCTGTTTCGCAGGGTAGAACAGAGAAACGTGTCTCTATCCGAGGGAAAGAGATACTTCTTTGAAGACCACGTGTGAGAGCAATATTTTGACCCACTTCCTTTGTCCTCGCGTGTCTCTGCGTTGGGATAAATATATTAAAATGTGAAGAAGCGGAGTGGGTATAAAAACTTGCAAGCCAGAGAATGGAGGAGTAGATTACTAAATGTATTTCGAACTTATAAGAAGCTTGTGGTTCCCCTGTCTCTGCTGCATAGACATTTTTTAATGTAGAGTAACATCTTTATTACTTAAGAAGCTAATTTATTAGAGACCTTATTATGTGATGTAGAGGAACATCAGGTATATATCATTAGGGAAAGAATATGCTATGAGTCTGAAGAATCTTTATTTCTGATATTCTCAAAGGAAACACAGAAGAGTCTAGATCTAATAGTATGAGAAGTTCCGAAAAGTGGATTAGAATAACACAGGATTAAACAGGATTACATACTTTTCACAGGTGACAGCTAGCTTTCAAATTGCAGATATTGGTAACACTCTGCTTGATTTGGTAACACAGTAACAAACCCTATCAGATATCACAGTACTGAACAGTTATGTCTACGTGTTACCCAAGTGATTACAACTGTTAATCTTGATTCTACCTCAGAAACGTTTCGATTGGCGTAAACCTACCCCCTAGAGCGTGGGGCTTGTTTCATGGGTGATTATTCTGTGGCTAGTGCCCCAGGGAATGAATTCAAGATGGAGGTAACCGTGATACGTCGATGGCACGCGGTGTTTCGAATTTCTTACAGAATATCGCTTTTCCTAGAGTAAAAGACGTGGTTCTCCTGCTATTCTCCATCTATTTTCCATCTCCAAAGCTCGAAGATTCTTTTATGGTCATTTTATATTCTAAACTCATGTTCCCAAAATGTGAACTTAGAGTCCTGAGTTACCTAAGCTATTTCTCCAGTTTTCTAACCTCGCAAGAAGATCGATTGGGATCATTTTGTAAGTTCAACCACCTCACTCGATCTTAACGAGGAGTCAGGGGTAGTGGAAATCGGGGCTAGGTCAAGAAAAATCTTCTATTTGCCACGTGGAAGTATGTAAGTATCCAGAGTTCTTTTTCACCTCTCTGAACACATTTGTCAATCATTAATTGTGAATTAATCACTGAAGAACTGAGGTTGGGCTCTTGTGGACAGTGGTTATTTTCCAAAAATACGTGGGACACAGATCTAGGAGCCTGTTAGAAACTTGAACCTCGAGTATTTCAGTTAGATTTGGTTCGTGTGCTACACTAAATGTGGTAAATACATATGCTGTACTCTTGCACCGTTTATTAATCGAATAAATTTCCTGTGTTTCACGCGGTACGACGAGATTAAGTACCGTATTTTAGAAATCTCGACGGGTTTAAAAAAACTCCAATGTCCCGTTTGCGCGCGAGAATTTCTGGTCCGAGCAGCCAGTGGACTGCCATTATAATTCACCGTCGTTTTCTGCAGGAAGTAAAGAGACAATCTCTCTAACGACCTCTTGATAGTCGACATTAACGAGAAATCCTCTGTACCGCGAGCCCCTCGACCAGCAGCCCCTGTGCCAAAGTGGCCGGCGAATAAAAACGAAGGTGAACGTCTGAAGTCACTGAATGAACAAGCGGGGCAGCTTAGCCAAAAGGCTGGAAAAAGGTCGAGGGAAATGAAAAGATGAACTGGCAATGGGGGTTAGCGTGAATCGCTTTTAATGGGGATTATTTCATTTCCCCGTTGGGGTGACGTGGTCGGAGGAAAAGGACAAGTCACCATTAATCTTTTAGTGACACAAGTAACGAATAGAGTTTAAGGGATTGCTTTGGTGCGGAACTCTTATTTCGCGGTTTAATTCAATCGTGTTGCAAAGTTTTTGGAGATAGTTTTTAGAAACTTGTGTATCATGGGCTTGAGTCATTTTATGTTTTGTTGGTTCTTTTGTTTGATTTGTTCATAGTGCAATATTTTGAAATTTTTTAAACATTCGACATTTTATTCATTTGAAGAAGCTATTCTTTAATCACCTCAAGCTACACGTAAGAGGATTCTTTATTTCTACCCGACGTATTCTCGTTTCTCTGAGCAGTTTGAATCCTTTAATTCAATAAAGCCCATGCAGTAGAAGGATTCTACTAGCGAAGATGTACATACTCCCGAGTTTGGAGCATAAAAATGCGCGAAAGGCGTATAAAGGAAGCTAACACCAGCAGGGAGCGCGACTTTAACCACGCGATGAACAACGATTCTCATAATCGAATTACAAAGACTTGTGCAGGCTCTCGTGCCTCTTTTCGCTTCGTGCGAAAGTACCCGTGGAATAAAAACGAAGCTGACGCCTACGGTTGTACTACTTTGCAGGCGTGGAGAAGGGAGGAGAAAAGCTACTTCAATCCTCAACATCCTTGGGAAAAAAGAATTCTTTCTGCCACATAAAATGGCGAATTAAATATTCTTCGTCTCAGGAATCTGCTTAAGCTAAAGTTCCTTCGTTACGACCTCAAATGTGGCACGTTGCTCGTTTCTAGAGAGAATTCTCCAGTTAATACCCGTCTTTATATAAGTTTTAATAAACTTATATAGAAAAAAACGGAATAAAATTTTAGTGTTACAAGCTTAAGATCTTAGAAACTGAAGCAACATGAAATATACGTTTCATTTAAGGATTATTTAACCTCGATTGGATCGTTCAGAAAAAATGAAGCAGGAAATCGCAAGGAGAAGATCACGTTTCAGAATCGAAGAGTAATTTTTTCAAGTGGGAGGACGAAAGGCGGATGTGGCTTAAGAAAGATCCATTTGGTTTAGCGTGACACGCCACTCGTCGAACGTTATTAACTCCTAAAGGTAATCGCGTGAAAGAGTTTCGAAGTTAAGAAATCTTCTGGGCGGGCAGGGTTGGCAGAGGATTGAATATAACGTGAGACAGTGAAGAGATCATGATCTTGGATACCGCCATTTTCTTAGCTGGTAACAGCGAGGGAGCAACCATTCTCTCAGACGACTTTCTGATAGTCGTGCTAGAGCGGATGCTCTCGACCTCAGCGTTTTTTTCTGCTCCGTGCCGAAGTACCCGAAGAATAAAAACGAAGTGTACGCGGCTGGTGGATATTTAAGGGCGCTGAAGCACCGAGCGGTGAGGGCACATTTCTAACGCTCACGACACGATGTGCACAAAAGACTTTTCACCAGCGAATCGTTTCACCCGAAGGGAAAGTTCTCGGGGAAAAGTGTCCCTCACACCTTCTCGATCAGGTCCGAGCTAGAGAAAACTGCTGTCCACTTCGATAATTGCGAATCATCGCGACCTACTTCCCCTCGTGATAAAATTTTTATCTTGGGAACGATCACTTAGTTGTAAAATTCCCATGATTTGTACCGCAACGCAAGAATTTTATCGCAGCTTGAGTGCTCTTCTGCTGGAGTTGCAGATATCTCGTAACGAAAGAAATTTTCATTACGTAAGGATTAATTTACTGTGTTGCGCAATGTTTCTTGTGAAAATATCTTTTACGCTGCTTTTCAATGTACTATGTATTACGTAGTATTAACGATGATGTATCATAGCTTTTGAGGCCGTACTTGCATATGCACCTATTCATGAGCATATACCTACAATTAGCTATGAAACTTAGACGACTGCGTCACAATTCAGTATTAAAAGCTTCATTATAAGAAAATTAACCAATTCGGTGCATGGAATTAGAAAACAGTAAACAAACCAGAAATTAGAACCTTTTATCAAAAGTAAATTAGGGTCTTCTGACACAAAACACTTCTGTTTCACACGAACGATCTTTCTGATAGATTTACGTAACAAACACGAGTCTAGTTTAAAGCAGATCATATCCATATACCCGAAACGTCACTCGTCAAGTATGGAAAGGTCCGCAGAAGAATGAAGACTAATTTGAAAGTTTCAATTCGAAGTCCTTTAATTTTCACTGCTGCCCTATTTGTCACGAGGCACACGTCGCGTTCCACGGTCCTTGCTGCACTGTGCAGCGATATGTTTCCCACCGTTTTCGTGAATCGTATACCACCATTTTCCAAGCAGGTGGTAAGACGACAGGCGAGACGATCGATGAGTCTCGTTTCACCATCTGTTCTGTTGAACTACTTCGTGAACTCGATTCTACCATTCCATACTTGGCGCATAACTTACTCGGGGCCCGCGAACTGCATTAGGAGCGTTTTTTTACGCCCGGACGTCTACAGGCGAGATTTACAGTGGCGAGATGCAAAAGAGGAGGGCAGCAGACGGGGGCAGCTCAACTTGTTAACTCGCCCCGATACCGCCCCCGCGAATATATTATTCCGCGACGGGGTTTGCCCGCGCCTCCGCGCGAGATCCAAAGCCGTCCCTTTGTTATTGATGGAATGGATTTCCTCGTTCACGAGCGCGCCGACGAATGAATAGGACGGGAAAGGGTGTTATGAATATTTAAAGCGATCCAGGGAACGTTCTGCTGCCTGCCAGCCTCCGTTTTCTTGGGACAGTGATCGCGATACACTTGGTGCCTTTCGAGTAGTATTTTCCATTGAAATTGCTTATTTTTGGTGCTTTTTATTGGAACGCTTTTGGGCGACTTGTGTGCGAGGAATTTGGAGGGTAAGCAGTATTTATTGGATCTATACAAATACTTTTCAATCCCTTTAATGTAACAATTATTCTGAAATAATATTAAAATTGTGGGTCCAATGATGCCGACTGTCAGAAATTTAGAATTTATAGTTTTTTTTATAGTCTTCTTATTGATCAAAAGTTGACTAGGATTTTTACCGAATCTTCAAGGATTTTCGAAGGTTTAAATTAAAGTATAGTGCTTGAAGAATTGCGCAGATTCTAGTGGAGCTTTCGTAAATAATTTACAGGAGTTCTTATGTCTCAGGATTATTTGAAATGCTGGAAGTGGTCATTGATTTTGGCTGTTAAGAAATTTATGAGATCTTCTTATCGCAGCGTATCGAAAGCTGAATCCGGCATGGGATTCTATGGAAACGAGGAGACAGTCAAGAAACTCGTTACGATCTCTCGGAAAATGTTTTTCTTCAAATGTAGACCAGATGGTGTCCGCCGTCGGGGGCTGTCTTAATAAAGTCCTGAAAAATATGTTTCTTTCGTCGACCCAATTCAAGGAAACTGAGTAATACGTCCAGCCGTAAGAAAGAAATTTCATTTATTCCGTCGAGCCGTGTTTCGATGATCGATGACGCGAAATACTCTATCCTGAGGCGTCCAGATGAACGGTATGAATGAATCAACGTCCAATAATTAGCACAGCTGTCAGATCCAGTTCATTTCTATGCAAAGGAACAATTTCCTTTGCAGTTATCGGTGAAATATCATTTCTAAATCCTCAACAACCTGTGTTCTAAAAGAATTCTAATTCATGGACTATTTGAAAAATACATAACAGTACATCCAAAATTTTAAGAATTTAAATACTGAAGTAATTAAATGTATGTTCATGAATTATGAATTCGTTTTGGCTGAACTAAAAAGATGATTCGATTCCGTGTGAAACTACTCTGAAAACTATAACAATTAAAGTGCACTGAATTTCAAGGTTTTAGTGTTCCAATTTGGAGGCACATACGTAGAAATCTGTGGGAGGGAGGAGTATCGATTCAATTACCGTTATTATTCTGCACGAATAAATAATTTGGTTGGAAAATGAAGCGTTCGCTTGTTGGACTTGAAAAAAAGATGAAAATACGGGTTTGCTTGCACGTGCGCCGATGCATACAAGGTCGCGAGAAGCTAGTGCCTTCATTCGATAAATGAAACTTTAATCTCCGTGGAAATAAGGTCAAACTTCAAGTGCCGACGCAAAGTGGATTCATCTCTGCTTCGGTTAAACAGTCGAGCGCTTTTAATAATTACAAACTGTGACATATTGGCCGCTTTTAATCATTCGTCGCCAGCGCGTGTCTTTCCCTCTGCGCAGCAATAGCAATATACGAAATAGGTAGAGCACATTAAAATTGCCAATTTTTCATTCTCCAAACACGATTTTACCACGCACCGATTTATATTCGCGAAATGCTTAACAGAATTTTATTTTCAACTTTACATTCACTTTTTTACATGAAAAAGTTTATTAGATACGGGGCGCGAAAGTACCCGAGAGTATTATGGCGGTATGAAATAATTTTTCTAGTGCGTTTTTACAGAAATATGTTTCAGAGATAAAGTGGAAAGTGTGTGAGATAAAAAGAGTAGGATTTTCATTTCATTTCTTACATACGATATTTTTATCTGCTCTGGAAGTATCGTACCAAAGATGAATGAAAATTTACAGATACCTGACTAACAGCCTGTATATTAAATTCTGAATTTCCAATTAGATTGTCATTTCAATTCGGTGTATTAATAATTCGTTCATAGCTGCCACAAAAATGAGTGGCGTACGAGTTTCCATCATTCTTCATTATAGAGTCAAGCGGCTTGCGAAAGTGAAGTGCATCGGTGAAGCGTGTGTTGGATGTCATCCAAGAAACTGGCGAAAACGCCGTCATTAGTATAATACGCTAAGGTATCGGACAAACATGTTCCGGGACAGCGTATCAGCTCGAAACGATTAATCTTCGGCCAATATATCGATCCCTGGCAACGACGCACAGACTAATTATCGTCGCTCCATTAGTTCGTCGTTGCCTCTAAACTTCCGTTTTGTCGCTGCCAGGGTGGTGCTGCAATTTTTTCAATTAATCAAAAGGCACCACGGGGAACTCTGTTCCTCTCGTGGATATCGACGAAACTGTCGCTGGCGAGTCGATTTTTCATTGTTACACCTTGATCGTTGCAGTTCGATGTTAATAAAATAGGGAAGAAGTAGGGAATCCAGGTTTCTCAATTGTAGGAACTTAAACATCAGAGCTCTATACTTGAGGTTTTTAATTTCTTGGCTAACAGAACTGAAATTCAGAGAGTTCAGAATACTAGTAGAGGCCAGAGTTCTGCACCTCTAGGATCTTGACGTCCAGGATTCTGTGATACAAGATCTTGAAATATAAAATTTTCAAGTTTTTTAATTCTAGAGTCCGTACATCTAGGTTCAAGAGTTCAGAGCTCTAGTAGAGTTTAGAGTTCGACAGCACAAGAATCTTAGATCCCAGGCTTCAGTGACCCTAATTCCTAGGATCTAAGATTCTAAACTTCAGGCTTCTAAATTCTAGAATTCCAAATTTGAGATCCAAGAGTTCAAAGTCCCAGTACTTATGGAATTATGTTTGTGTTATGTTTAAACTTCAGGTTTCTGAATTCCAGAATCCAGGTCCAAGAGTTCAGAGTCCTAGAACAGTCGAGAGTCCTTCAACCATTAGCACTCCAGGGATTCAATCTCCTGCAGTCCAAGCTCCCAAAGTCTGCCCCAAATTCTATAATCCCAAAATCCAAATTCCCACAGTTTAGATTCTTCAGATCTCAGAATTCCCCCCCAAAATATAATCGCATTTCCAGAACCATCACCCCCACATTATCAATCTATTTTGTCACAAGGAACCACCCCTATCCAACTGAATTACGAACCATCCTCCATCACAATTCCCTGTCTCCACCGTCTTAGTTGGTCCTACTTGAACAAACCCGCGAGTCACGGTGCGTCAAAAGTAATTAAACTGCAATCGTGACTAATGGCGAGCCAGATAACTCGTTCCACGCCGTTCGTGCCGAGCCACCCCTTCTGCAACTGCGTTCTAATGTCTCAGTGGGCGGAAGATCCGAGCGTGGAGAACCGTGTTCCCCACTGTGCAGGTGCACGTGCAAATGCGCGCGGCCTCGAAGCCGCCAAACTGATTCAGTTTGATCGAAACCGTAATTTCGCGGGCCGCGTACACAGCCGGCAGGTACATTCGTAGGAAATATCAAGTAGCTCGTACCGTAACGTGTAATACTGATACGGTATGATGGGAAACAGAGGGATAACGTCAGAGACGCGCACTCCTCCGAGCACCGTCGATTCCGAGTTTCGTATTTTCCTCCGAGAAAGGGAGTTCCCTCAGAGATTACGCTAAGACTGTATCCTAAGATGCGTTCGATTTCCATTTGCTTTTCCACTGGAAAAGTGTATCTGTGGTCTCAGCGGCTGAATAAGTAAAACGATGCAGCTGCAGAGGGGTTTACTGAAAGCAGAAGACTTGATTGTCTTCGTTCGGTTTGAAGGTAGATGTTGAAATTTGTGAATAAAATTTGCATGGGATAGAGATGTTGATTGAAAGCTGTTGTCGTTTTTCAATAGTGTCAAGAATATCGAAGAGTTTTTCACTTTTCAGTGGATGTACATATGTATGCACATTGCTTTTGTCACATTCTACTTTAATTCGTGATTTGCCTTGCTCAAGTTTTCTAAAATCTTGATCTGTGTAAACTTTGATCTTGGATCAGATACGACAGGAATTGAAACAGATGATATGTCTTTCATGAAAAGGCAAAAACATTGACAATCTCTGGGATTAGAGAGGAATGACTTTTAGAACAGAAAAAATTTAATCTAAATGAGCCAATACATTAATGTTATGTGAACAAATTCACGATTCAGAGTATATGGTGTTGAAGAACTCTAAAGCAGACTTGAACCAAGCTGTACTTTGCCGAGATAATGTTAATTAAAAGCACAGGCAACCGCTGAAAGCAAAGTAGATGGGATCCAGTTACAAAGTTAAACTGGCAACAACTTTCGTCTGCCTGGTTTATGGGTATCTCCTTTTGTACATTTGACATTGTTGCATCTTTATTGTGAACTGTTGCAAGCTACGGAACTTCATACTCGTGGAAACAGCCAAGTTCGTGTAAAACAATTGGTAATTCCGAGTATTTCCCTCCAAATTTCGTTTCACCCCGTAAACAGCATCGTTGTAATATTACAATCGCGAAATGTAACTCATTTCAAATTATCAGTTTGAAATTGTTTTGAATTGTGCATTCGTATAACAACTCTTAAATGATGTTAAATTTCATAAACATCCACATTATTTAAATAGGTACCGTGTTTTCTTTCGTTTTAAATAAATGTTGGAACAGTTCTGTTACAAAAGTAATGGTAGTAGTCAAGACTTGGATTATCAAACTCACAAGGGACTTCACTCAATTAAAAATCTTCGGTTATTTGAAAATGGCCCGTCAGTCTGAGGGTGAGAAAGCGATCCCCGTTAGAGGAAAAAGAGACTGGAATATCGCGAAAAATTCTGCCAAGCTAGCATTGTCGTTTCTTTATTTTCGAAAGTTTATTCTTTGAAGTACCGTCTACCCGCATTTGTGCGGACGACGAAATCGAACATAAAGCTCTATCGTGAAACGAATTCCTAGGTCTCAGTCTCTTTTTTCTTCGAGGTGTCGACGGAAGCTGGTTACGAGATCCTTTCGAGCGGCATTCCAATTAAAAGTTCCAGAGTGTTTCACGCCTCTTTTCTACTCCCTTCTGTTACGTCATTGTTCATACATTCGTTATGAAAATAGTAAGTTGATCACTGGTGCTTTTTACTTTTTACTTTTACACTATTACTTTTACTACCGAGCAATCTGTGCACAGATTTAAAAAATGATGAAACCCCTGCTTTATATGGGGAACGACCCACGCTTGCCTATAACAATTTTTCAACGCCCAAGAACAATCTTAAGAAATTGAAACAGATGAAGGTACCACTGTATTCCGAGAAACTGGATTCATTCAAATAAGGTGACAGGGATTTCAATTGAAATTTGATGAAAAGAAGAATTAACCCTACTGTTCTTTTTCCAAAGGCATATGATCTTAAAAATTCTCACCAGCAAAACATACTCGATTTTATTAACATCCCACAGTATACATTCCCAATTGCCAATTCCCATTCAATCATTTTAAGCTACCCTACACCTTTCCATACACACTCCGTTTATACTAAACGGAAGAGACAACGATCAACTACCAGACTCCTACAGTTTCAAAGACACAAGCTCTCCAGCAGTCCTAATTTTACAACCCTTTATCGGCGGTCCACGTTACGCTCCCGTCAGAACCGCCATTTCCCCACTGGATACTAGCTTGCTCCATCCAGTATCGCCACAATACGGTGCCAGCAGCCGCCATAAAGATAACAAACGGGCGATGGCGGAAAAATAAGAAGCCGGGAGCCGTGATGAGCCCCGGGGACACGGGACAAACGATCGCGACGTTTAAAATGGGCATAGCTCTCGAGTTTCCGCCCGAATCGCGACCTCCTTCATCCCGTGGATGCTGGCATGACGGGAGGATCATGCAACTGGAAGCTCTTTTACGAGCGTATAGTGTACTCGTTTCGTTGCTTTTGTATTAGCCGGGTTTATCGTAAATCAGAAGCGTGCCACTTTTTCCACTGCATCCAAGATCCTCTACTCGAGTTGCGCCCCTTTGACTTGTGCATCGAGCAAATGTTCGCTCGCCTTTATACACCGGGCGTAATTTTAGCGGAATTACGGGGGGGAGTGAGATTTTCTCGCATCGAAGATACTCGAAGATTTCGAGAAAGGGAATGAAAATTCTGAGGCTAAGCCACGTGTTTTCTCTTCTACAAAACACAACACCGTGGAGAATAAAATGAGAGACAAGTACTGGTATCTTAGTTCTTCAATGGAGAACAACTTTCTCTGAGATTTTTCATTGACGATGAACGGAATTACAACTTCTGTCAATTTTTATCGCTGGTCGAGCGAGATTCCACATCATCGCGAAACGCTCAATCGTCAACTGCGTATCAATCGATACCCTTTAAAAAGGAATTCTTTTTCAACCGCCCCCATCCCCCCCGTTCTCCCCGTTCATTTAACCTGAAACTGTTTGACGGTTTCGCGCGGTGCGTTTGTCGATCGCAGGATTTAATCAAACGCGCCCGCGTCACGTTTGAGCGACCACTGGGAATAGAACGTCCGCCAGAAACGGGGAACGAATGGCTCATTCGCGCCGCAGCACTTTCTATATCTTCCTTTCGTGATAGACTCCGTGGTACGGGATAATTAACCTATCCAATACACTATTAGAACCGCGTTAAATACGAAATTCCAGCTTTTAAATCAAGCCCCGCAGAACCCGATTACAGAGGACGTTGAATGCTGCCGTTTGCGAAAATCATCCCCCCCCGGTCGTGATAGGAAAAAATGCGGACGTTAATTCTGTTTCAAATTGAAACTGCAGGTCTCAGTAGAAGCTGTGGTTTCTCCGGAAAAAATAGCTGCCCGAGAAATGGACTGTGACAGGTGGCAAAGCGCATTCTCCGATCTCCCGAGCGACGTTACAGTCGCTGCGACTGCTCGAGAATTAGACATGTTTGTGGGCAGCGCTCGAAGATCTCTAGCGAAGTCGCGGTGCAGACAGGCGACAGACACGGTGTGCAGGATAATAATTCTGGAAGCATTACCTGAGATCGTTGCCCCTGGCCCTCCTGATCCCGCGCGACGAATGCCGGGGCGGCGGACTGCACCTACAGTCACAGTGCATCACACACAGAGCGACGCTGGTCGCGAGTGTCACTACGAATGGCGCCGCGAAGAAGTGTATGATGGTGGTGACGTGTGACTCGCGGTCATAGTTCGCCATCACTATGCTGCCGTTCACGCGGCTGTAATAGCAGGGGAACCTCGCGCCCCGGTAGCCCATTTCGCGTGTGAAGTTGTCGCAGTCGACGATCGGCGGGTAACCGCACCCCTTGATGTTCACCAGGAGCACCGCCTCGACGTCGCCTGGCGCAGGTGCTGTGCAATGGAGAACGTTGCCAATGAGTCTCGTTTAAATGGAGTCGAGGAGCGAGTTGTAGGTGGGAAGGTATTTCAAGGAACACTGCGAGACTTTCATCGGGGTGAATCAAATGATATCATTATCCTGGAAACCAAGGAGGAACACCTTTAAAAATCGACTCGAAACTCGCACTTGTGTGCTTGTAGACACTCAGACGATGATTACTACAGATTTCCTCTATCAGTTACTACGTTAGAAATTGCTAGCTTCAAGTAGATTTCACAAGGTATCCGTCTGAATTTCGTAATAATCACTTTGCGGGCCCAACATTGACCGCCCCGTAAAAAGAACTGCGCCCTGCAGCCTCCAGTGAATTTAATTGAAACGCAGCGAAGCCAGTGGCACACTATGGTCCAACCGTACACCGACGAGCGCGTTACGAATTGCACAAAGACTCCCCCCGTGATCGT
Organism: Andrena dorsata; assembly: GCA_929108735.1. Lineage (NCBI taxonomy): Eukaryota > Metazoa > Arthropoda > Insecta > Hymenoptera > Andrenidae > Andrena > Andrena dorsata. The sequence continues at coordinate 26,509,755 of OV815489.1, forward strand.
AGGGAAACGGGAGGGGTTGAGGCCCTTACCGGAAGCGGTGGAGGTGTACGGGAGACCGGTGGAGTTGGCGGGACTCCCTCTACCCCCGGTGTCGTTCGCCATGCTGTCGTTGCTCCATGGTGTGTAGGTGACGTATATATGCGTACACCTGTAGACGTCGCTGGTGCAACCCTCGCGGCACGAGCTCCACGTGCAGTTGAACAGCCCGTAGAGCTCCTCCCGTCTGGACGTGGTGCAGATGACTGGCTCCGGCGAGAAGTCCGCGGCCAGGGTGCTGATGGCCGGGTCGACGTAGAGCGGCACCAGGAATAGGAGAGCCGCGCCGCCTGACGTCGCGACGAACGCCAACGCCGAGGTCGCGTAGAAGTTGAACCGCTGACGGCAGGTACGCCGCGGCGGTCGGCGCCGCGAAGCGCCGAACCCGAGCTCCAACAGCTTGCGACGACGTAGCTCCCGCTCGTGGAAGTCGTGCTTCTCGTTCTGCCGTTCCTGCTGATGCCTGTGCTGGCCGTGATGTTCGGTCTGACACTGGACGCAGCTCGCCTCCAGCAGGAGCTCGGAGCTGCTCCCGCGCATCACCCAAACCGCTCTCAGATAGCTGCCAACCGGGGCTTCTTCGGGCTTTCCAGGGGAACGATCGAGAGTGCTCGAGGGCCCTTGTCCTCACTAGGACTCATCGAGTGCCGGCGGGGCTGCTTTGTGTGCTGACTCCGGGGTCAGAGGCTGGATCGCTGGCGAGGCCGACCGTCCGTGTTCCACTCGCACGTGACAGGAGTAGCTTTCTGGGCGGCTCGATGATCGGCTTCGACCACGGTGGATCTCATTTAGCGGGGCTGCGTCATCTGGGCAACGATCTTCGAACGATGCCCTGATTCTTCCGGCCCCCACGGTTCGGCACTTCACTGAGACGAGTGCTGGCTGGATACTATCGTTCACGGGGGGGGATCAGTTTTTATCCTTTATCGATCGAATATCTTTAGTATTAGTTTTTAGATTCTGAACGATGCTTTCGGCCCGTACGCGACTGTTCTGTAATTTTGGTAATTGTAGTACGCCCACGTTGCTTTTGAGGCCGTTTAACCGAGCTGTTGAATCCGTGCCGCAGTGATCCAAGACGATCATGGACGCGACAGGCGATGCTCCGTTTCTCGTTGGTTCGTCAGACACGATCGTGTATTTGAAGTCTCACGAGGGCCCCCGTAAGGTATCGCGATGGCTGGGCGCAATCGGCGTGGCACATTTCGTTAGCGCCTTGACGTTCCCGTTTCCTCGGGTGTCCTTGACACGGCATCGCGCGCGGATCAGCGAATTCCCCGCTATCGCGTCATCTGGACTGTCTCGAGGAGGGCTCTCCTTCCGTTGAGACGCTACTGTGTTCTCTTGAGGAGCAAATAGGTCGCGACTAGGCCTTGCAGAAGTTATTCCCACGGAGCAGCCAATCCGTTTTCTAGTCGCGCGAACGCCGCAGCCTCGACTTCTCGCCACTCTAGAACGTCCCCGTTTTAACGCTATGCATAATGACCTTGCACGTTTAAAGTTCTTTTAGGCCATCGAAGTGAGCCGATCGATCACGACCTTTTAGCTGTAGTCACGGCGTCGGGCATAGAGCATCTCGATGGTCTTGTCGACGCGGTCTTCCGATCCGCGTTGAAGAGTTTCAAGGCCGTTATCTTTTATCGCTAACCACACCGCCGCACGCCTCCACCGATCAACTATCACTGAACTCTAACGCGGAGACGCGCCCGACACTAGACCGAATCGCTGCCAATACAATACTCATCCGGCGCTACGAGCATCTCGCTTCAATTAGAAATTTTCAAAGATCACGAGACGTTTTACGTTAACCAATTAGGCGGCCTTGGCGATCCCGACATACTCGCGCACAGAACTCATTCAAATATCCTCCGTGCAACGATCAACTTCTTTCGACCTCCCCGCTCCTTGCCGAGCTAAATCAGCGAATCGGCGCGACCAGCGTAATCGTCGAGGAAAGATCCTCTTGGCTAACGAGGTCGATGATCGATCGACCAGGCGTTGCCATTAGCGCTTCTAATCAACAGGAGGCGCGTCCCAGACGAGGACGAAGGATAACGCCGTCCGTGTCACGCGTCAAAGATCGATCCAAGCTTCTTCCTTCCCTCGGCGAAAGGATAAGCTACTTTCTCGCCCCGGTACGATTGCTATAATCAAGGAAATCCGATCGCGAGGCGACGCGACCTTAATGAACGACAGGACGCCTCCTCTTATCGCTCCACGGGATCCAAGCCCTCGACCCCCTTCCAGTGGATCCTCTCCAGCATCGATCTTTAACAGCGGATTATCGCGAACGATCCGGTTCTTTCCTTTCCCACCCCCGGTGTCACCCGCGGGCAAATTGCGGCCCCGTTGGCTTACGAGAACGGTCGTGTCCGCAACTGGTTGCCCACTGTTGCTGCTCCTCAGCGACCGCGTCCTGACAGCCGTGTTTACCTCACCAGCACCTGGAGGCGCGTGCTCACGGCAGCCAGGCACATAGAGAACGCGGGATCGATGAATCCTTCGATCGTTCAACACCGTTCACCCACGGTACACCCGTCACTGTGCATCCCAAACCACCCGCGCGAACAGTTTCACCAGCGTTCCTCGGGCGAACAGCCGTTAAAAAGGCACCTGCCACCTGCACCCGCCTGTCCCCCCCAGGACACCGACGAGATCTCGGCCCCCGCGAACGGGTCCCCGGCACAGAGTGCAGGATCTAGGACTGGCCTCGCCAGTTGATCCTTGTTACATCGGGCACCTGCACACCTGGGGCTCGCGTTCCGGCAGCATCCGCCTCGCGGATCGCGAGTTAAAGCGTGACTACTCGTCGAACCTCGGCCGAGAGTCCTCGACGGGACAGGCTTTCCTCCGAAGCGACAGGGCGGGGTTCCAGGCGCGCATGACCGTGTTCTCCCCCTTCGCCCCTCCGGCCACCCACGCACACCACCCCCACACGATTGCATTCTCCTTGTTTACACTGCTGCCTGTGCGCTCTACCTTTTTTCCTCGTCTTCGAGGCGGGGGTGCACACGCTCGCCCACCCATACTCCCCCTAACTCTCCCCCCCCCCCTCCCGTCTTCCTGGCCATTATCATCCTTTAATTGCGACCCATAATTAAGCCAATTTTTCGGTGTCGCCGTTACTCGAGTTCGCGTGCCCCTCGACTTCGTTGGGAACGGTGGACAAGAGGGAAGAAAGTGTTTTACCTTGATCGCTCGAGAGTCTCGAGCGGATTCCTCGTCTATTTTTGAGGCTGCCACCGAGCAGTTTCGCTGCGGCGACAACTGTGCCGCGGAAGCGGGTCTTGATCTGTGCTTTTCGTGGATGGTCTTCTTTTTGGAACGTGGTTTTCATTGCTTTTGGGGATACTTTGGAGTGGTGGATTTTATTAAACATTTTTATTGAATGTTCTCGTGTGGTGTTGTGGTTAACGATCGGAGTTGTTTGTGATTCAATAATGGCTTCTGCATAGTTGGTCCTCGGTTTCTCGTTTTCAGTAAGAAGAATGAAAATTCAGTTGAATTGTCTAAGACAGGAGTTTGATGTGAAATTTTCTTGCTTCGGTGCTGGGGCTAAGGAGTTCGAGTGAATTTGTTAAGTAGGTAATTTTTATTTTTGATACAGTCTTCGATATGTTGCTAATTTCACTTCGTGCAATACTTTTTTTCACAGCAACTTTTGGATAACAATCTTTTCTTGCGCCGCGATCGAAACTTGTCGCGAGTAGATAATGATTTCCGCATTGCTAGAACCATTTTTCAATTTTTTTCCGTCTCGAGGAAAGCAAGACGGGAACCTGTATAAATCTACTTAACTTGGGAATTGGATTTAAGTTTTTTCTCCACGGTGTTTTTCGGACACGGGGAGCCAGAAAGTCGAGAGAGAAATCGGATTAAAGGATTCCACTGAAGCTGTTGCATTCTTTAATTCGACGATCGCTAGAGAGAATTCTGAGAAATTGAATGCTCCTTTTCCGTAAAGGAAAGGTACACTTGCCTTTCTACGTTTGCGCGGTAAAAGAATTTATATCATGCTTGTGAAAAGTATAGAGAGTCTCATATAGGTACAGATGTTGAACACTATTGTCTTCGTGATATTTTCTCCATTTTTTCCAAAATTTAGTGACACTTTGCCTGGCATTTTATACCACTACGTGGGATGTACATATTCATCTGTACAAATAGCGAATCCATCCCTTTATATTTATTTATTTATTTTTCTTAATTTCATTAACTAATGTAACTTATATTCGATTTCAGTTTGCACGTAATGCATTCCGAATGATATAGGTAGCAAAAAATTGAAAGAAGAATATCAATCTGTACGCTTGAATTCTGAAAAGTGAGTGGAAAAAGTGATATGTGAGTGGAAGTGAAACAGGTTTATCTATGATCAGACTCACCACCTCTCGTATGAATATCCCAGAAATGTAACCCCTCTAACTGTTGATACGTGCATGATTATAAAAATTGTTTCGAGTAAAAATTGTTCTAATGACAGAAAACTCCGAAAATATGTAAAAAGTTTATAATAATTCCATTCGAAAAGTCTTCAAATTTCACGTCAAAGATCATCACTCTTAAATCCATGAAAGCCTTCTTTTCTTGTGTGCTGCGAAAGGTGCTTTTACACTGTGGTTATGAAGTTTAATAAGAAAGTTATACTATCCTAACATTATTAATAAATTTTCCATAACAGCATTCCCAAAGTATTCTGCAAATTTCAAAGTCCCGTTGCTAAAGCAGTGCTGTTAATTACAAGAACCTTCGTGTCATAAAGTTTAATGAGAAAATTACATTTCTTATGGGCTCTGTGTAACAAAATTCTTAAACAACCGTACGTCATAAAGTCCCTTTACAGTGACTTATACAGCAATTACTCACACACCACAGACACAATAACTAAAATTTCTTAATTTCATTATTTCTAGATCCCAAGTTTCCGTTTATAAATAGAGCTCTCGCGAATCCCATCACTCCTCGTCTTTTAACTAATTGTTTTCGTCGTAGTTTTCATCGCCCAATAATCGGAATCCACGCTCTCGCGTTTAGCGAAATCGTCGCGCTGGCGCAACAAAAGCAACAGTTTGCTCATAAATTCCGGAGCCAGTAGGATCGCAAAACGCCCGCGCAAAAAGGACCAACGAGATGGCCACGACAGCGTTTCCCTTTTTGGGTAAAAATATTAATTACACGGTGAGAGCATCTCAAGTCTACTCTAACAGCTCTGTAGTCTAGAGTTTCGTAAACCCAAAATATTTACTCGATATTTCCCCCAGATAGAACGCAGCACATATCGCGCTTTAAAAGAAACGCAAAAGTAACTAACATGCCTATTCGCAATGCAAACGAAGCTATACACTTAACACGAATTTACAAAATTAGTCACAAAGTAAACACAAATGTGAAACACTCCAGCACTCAGAAATTATTAGGCAGACATGGATTTCGAGACTAACAATATTACAGACGTCCGCTTTTATTAAACCTGCAAGTTGGAATTTAAACAAAAAATTACACACTTCGACGTGATTTCGGAGCAGGCATTCACTACGATCCTCTTTCTCCTCGAACTTTTGAACGTATCTTCCATACCCTCGCATTCAATTGGATTTCAACGAATTGCTATGCAAGGAACACAAAGGGTCTTTCATGTCGTATGAAAAACGGGGCAGAAACCATATCCCCGTCTACCGTTATTTCAGAAATATTAATCCGCGGGTTCTCTGAAAGGCTGCTCCGCAATTCTGTGTTTAAATGAGGCGGCCGTGGCTGAATCGCCGAGAAAGGCGGGACAATGTAGCACCTTATCGAGGCTTAAGCGCTCCATCCTCTTAAAGTATCATTTGGCCGATACACGGAGCTCCTTCGCTTACGATGTTCCATCGGCCCCTGAATGGCTTCCTCGAGTCTCGGATGGATGGAAAACGCGACGGCGTATAATTCGCCCGCAAAGTATGGCGGCAATTCGCATTTGGTGTGTTTAGGCCAGGCGTTACCGTGCACGGTTCTGAATCGCTGAAAGGAAATGAGAAACGTTCTTGAAACTGACGCAAGTGTTCGACTGTTCCACTGGCATTCTACAAACGAAGTGGAAATTCGCGGTAGTACCCCGTAAGTTTTCTACCAATCCCAGTATTCTAGTATTTCTGAAATATCTTCTTTGCTTTCTGCACCCCCTGATTTCCCCAATCACTGAGGAAGCCGTGTTCCGAGTGGCACGTGTATCGAGGTGGATGTCGCGCAGTTCCCTGGGAGATGTTATCCATGCTTAACGAGCCCGTCCAGTAGAAAATCAACCGCGTGATTGGCGATCGTCCTAGATCACCGGTCACGACCTTAATTCGCCACTTAAGCCCGCGATATGAACGCGCGATAAGAAGACCGCTGCCCGAGGGTTTATTAATGCGTCCACCACCGTCTTCCTCTTTAGATCACGATCGAAGCTTGTATCGTGCCATCTCGTGGCGTCGATTCAATCGAAATGAAAGTTTTTCGCGGGCTGTGGTCACCATGGACGTTATTGCGCGATATGTTGTTATTACGATTGCGTGCTTCAATCACGATCAGGGCTGTCAGCGGAAGGAAAATTGTACGTAAAGAGGGTTGAAGCAACCTGTGCTGCCCCATTTTTCTTCGATTCTTACGAGGCTGGGAAAAATGTTGCCTTAATGCGCTGCTTGCGTTATAGTTGAGTTAAGTGGGGGTTTCGCTGACAGGGGGGGCAATTTGCAAGAATTATTGCGGCGTTTGCTTTGCGCCGACGGGAATGTATTGTTGCTGGTAGAAGCTCGAGTAAAAGCTGCACTAGCTACGGTTCGGGTAATTTCTTTGCTCCCGTTGATTCTCTGCGTGGTTTTGTTTTGAGGGGGGAAAGCTGCGCTACTCGAAGCAACATGGTATGTCAGTTTTCTGGATGGTTGAGGGAAAGTGGAGTAAGTGTCGTGGGGCGGAAATAATGCTTCGTACTTGAAATGAATAATCGCTGGTTGAATAATAGCTTTATTAAACGTTCACGTTGGGTTATTTGTATGTCTTACAGCTTTCTGGGCAAGTGGATTGCGTTTTGCAGGTAATTCATTAATTACTGTGAACAATTACTGTGGTATAACGGCGATATATTTAAACTTGTATACTGGTAAATAATGATATTCACGTGCTCGGGTCATTGCTGGTGTATTCGACGCGCGATGTAATTGAATTATTTTGAAATCATTGAAGAGGAGGTTCACAAAGCCTCGATTCTTCATTTTAAGATTAATTATTGCGTTGCGAGCACAAGTTGTTAAGTCCGTGTTAGCTCCACCGAACAACTTGTAGGATTTCACTGGAATCTCAACAGCTCGTAGCCAAGAATCACCGGTTTTCCTCAGAAATACGTTCGCGAACAGTTCATTTATCTTCCTCGTCGTGTCCACTTCACCATCGAACGTGTAAGCGCAGCATTTCCGGCCTCGGCCGTTGCAATTAATCGCAAAAGAAGATCGATCGGTCTTGCGAACCGCTTCTTCCTCCTTGCTAGTATTCGTTGCCGTGTCGCGATTCATCTTCTTCATCGGGGAAACTCTGAAAAATAGCTGTCAACTGGGTTGACAGAGAACTGCCGGCGAAAAGCTTTCGTTGGCGGCACTTCGCTTTTGTCGATGCTACTTTTGTTCGACTGTTCATCGACTTCCTTTGGAAATTATCCGCGAAGGTTAAAAGGAAGGAATCATTGGAATATTGGGGTTAGAAAGAAAGATCAGTGGCGATAATAATGACAGTGGATATGTATCATAACCGCAAGTTACATGTAATATTTTGTCATACTTTCACACTGTGCCTTCAACATTACCACTCTCTTCACATACTATCTCTGCACTACCTCCTGGGTGTAGTGTAACAATGATGTAAAAGTGGTATAATCAACATAAACACAAATAAAACTAGGATTCATAGGATGTATTTTTCAAATTTAAAAATTACACCTATGGTATCTTCTAAACTAAGGGTTATTTTGTAGAAGTACACTGATAGATTTTTTTTACAGCGATAGGAAGCTATATGCATTGTAATACGAACGTTTTGAGAGAACTCAGTACCTTGCATCTTCATTTATACATTCTAGAGTTTCTAATTAACTCTAGGAACAACTAATTCTTCAAACGCAATAAATAAAAAATCTTTCCAAATGCTATTTGTAAAAGTATTGACCAAAGATTTTATAATGCTATGCATAGGAAAAGCAGATTGCGGAGGAAAAAACAAGGAGAAGTAAAGGGAGACAGAAGAAGAGCATGATTTTTCATAATTCATTTATTATAATTGTAAATCATTCGAGGGATAGTTACACAAATTGGAAACGTTAGTCGCACCTTCGGGATTCAGACTCGCTCCAAAACGTCAACAGAACGATATACTTGTTCGGACTTCCTCCGCGATATCGATTGTCGAATACAACTCGTACAAACTATAAATTTAAAATTCCTATAAACCGTGGCCTCTTCATGCGTCCTCTGCTTCACTTACATAATTAATAATAATAATCATATCGTTTGATAACGCGTCAAATACAATTCCACTATTCAAAGGGGTGAACCTTCGTTCCAATTCACCATCCCTCTGACAGCGTTTCAGTCTTTCGAATACAGCACTCGCACTTACCCCCGTTAAACGCGACGATATTTATCCCATTTCCGCGCCCCGTTTTCCTCTCGAGATCGTGGAGGAGTCGAATTCGAAGGGTACACGGTTATTTATGGTACAGAGATATTTACAAGGTGCTTATGAACAAGAGTTACTTACAGTAAAAACTCATCGCTGCTCACCAACATTCTCCACCCTCTCCCATGCACTCGTCAAACTCATTTCTCGTCTTTAGTCATACAAAAGTGACGAGGTGATTTCACGGGACGAGAATCGCAACGGGGCACGCGCGAACTCGGGACGCCCCGAAAAACAGGATCGATCGAAGATCCGTTGATTCGCGTATGGCAGTAGCTTTCCATGTTCAGACGCATAAGCTTTCCCAGCTTTCGGCCAAAACGTGCACGGGTCGCAAAAATCGAACGGTCTTCATAGTAAATATGGCTGCCACGAGAGAAACGTTCCAAAGTTTCCACGAACCATACCATATTCCCTGTACGGTCCCATCCACAAACACTGGAAACTTTTAGATTCCTGTCAAACTTCCCCTCTTTCCTTCCGCGTTCTACGTTAATCGATACACACAGGGGCGAATTTTATGCGAAAACAAAGGAGCGGCGTACCACTTTCGCGGGAGCAACGCTTCCCTGCTTCCTTTGTGGATTGCCTAAACTCCTCCCATAATCGTGAATCTGAAAGATCATATTACGTCTCGTGAAATACCTCTACGAAAGATGTATTCCAAAAATTTAAATAAGTGCCTTTATAAACCACAGCATAGCTAGTTGCAGGGGTTTCACGAAAATCAAATTTCAAAATAAATTTCACTGCTAATTGAAAAGAATAAGGGGAAGCATAAAACAGTACTCTCTCTGTTCAACCCTGTATCAATAATTCAAAGATGTAATAAATGGAGAATTAAATTCAATAATTAGATTTAACTATTCAAAATCAAATAAATGCTTAGTAAATATTAATTTCCGTGCATTGGTTGGCGCATCATAAGTAACTACCTAATAACATATTAGTTACATCATTAGGGGATACGAAGAGCACTTCAACTATATTGAGCAGTGTATTTTCCGCACCATTTAAGGAGTCTTGCATCGATCCCACGGGCACCCTAATCTGTTAGATCTAGAGCCTGGAACACATCACGGGTCGCTCAAAATTCCCCTGGAAATTTCGGGGCGGGTCGTGAACCTTTCAGCCGCGCGTTTCCCGTCACGAAATCTCGTTTCCTGGCGTCACGATAAATCACGTTTCCTGTTACGTGCATCACGGAGGACACCGTGACACGCGTGTCCTCCCTCCCGTAACTTCCACGAAGGATACGTTTAACTGGGATTTGCATTTCAGCCACAAAGTCGACGGTGACGTTGCGCGTGCACGTACCCCGTTTGGAAACGCTTCTCGTCGAAGAATATCAGACACTCCGCTTCGAATGAGTCGCTCCGATAATTTCGGTAATTCAGGGGCTCGAAAAAGTTGGATATTAGACAAGTTTCGAAAGGGGCTACCACCCCATTGTGCATTTACATTCTTTTTATTCAATTCGCAAAGGATGAAATTGCAGCGAGACGAATGGAAAATTGCTTGGAAGTATGTTTTAGTTCTCCAGTGAAGGATTTTGCGGTATTTGGATAGGTTTTTCTATTATTTTCTATTGTTTAGAAGAATTGGATGAGAAATGAATTTTGGAATTACTAGAAATTTGAGAGTGGTAGATAAGATTGAACTACATCAGTGAATGATTTTTAAAACTTACGTTTCATAAGAATTGGAGAGAGATTTCGTGCTACATTATTTGATATTGTATGAAAATTACATGCTTGCAGCACAATGTTGTTAATGCAAGTATTAACGTAAATTAGTAGAAGGCGATAATGGAAATATTTGAACGGATAATTCATTAGAGAAACGAGTCAAGATTTAATGAGTCTAATTTATACAAAATGAAAATTTTATTTTTGAGCCCCTTAATTACTGTTCCATTGATCGACACGTAATAACTCGTCCTTGGTACATTTTACACGCTTTCTTAGTTGTGTACGATGGTATGTGCGAATGAATAACGAATTGCGCAATCTTGAATATTAAAAAATGCAATCACGCTTGCACATACAGAATATAATGTTTCCTCGCAATTTACATTAATAACCTCAGCACACCAGCTACCCAATCCTATACAAATTAATAGCCGATAATTTCAACTGACTCCACTACAACGTAATTACGTGTATCATCGTTAATAAAAATAGTGTCAGGGAATTCTAAAGGTTAATTGACGATGAAATAGAAGTTGGTCACTCTTTGGTGACGTTACGTTGGAAAGAGAAATAATATTTGGGTAAATAAATATTGAAATGTAAAAGAAGTTATAATAAAAATTATCTAAACTAAAATTTTCCAAATTGATAGATTAATATCATATAATATCATTAATATCATAAATGCGCATTCATAATGATAAGAAATAGTGAAACATCTATACTAATATACATTATCAACGCATCGTACACGTTAACAGTTAAGATCTTATAAAAACAGAATGCTCACTGAATATCTGGTGCGTTACGTAGTCTACAAACGATATTAACCCTTTCACTCTCGAAACATCGATACATATATCGTAGTATTTCATCGTGTACATTCGCTACATATCATTTTTTATCTATTTTCTTGAGCCAGTACCAATGGGACATATTGGACCCACGGCAAATTATTACAAATTGAGAGTACATGTTCCAGACGCGATTCCCTGCTGTGAGAAACTATGTTAGAACTGTTAACAGATAAAACGAAAAGTTCGATTGGCAAATGCTCACCGAAATCCAAATACTCCGGAAATCGGGACATTAGAAGCAGCTGGATATAAATAGACAACTGCTACTCACGTTAAAAAATGTAAAAAATTGAGAAACATCCAATAAGCGAAATAAGAATATTTCAAATCATTAAGAACTCAAACTGAAAAAAGAAATACAATCTGCTGTAAGGAAGCACCCTCTCACCCATCAACCCCCAATGATAATTGACCAAAAACCACTAAAAATTTTCTCACAAGTGTACAAGTGTACAGTGTTTTAAAATTTGATTTGAATCGATCCAAGCGAACATCCTCGTGTAAATTTCTGAAAGCTCTCACCAATGAAACGAGGGACCTTGATCTTCCAAGGTGACGCAGGCGTGTAGCGAAGGGGCAGGGAGTCAATTGGATATTAATTAAACAGCTCTTAAATTAAAGCCGTGTCGAGGCACGATCGACCCTACCAACTTTCACGGATAAGGGACGAGTGAAAGGGAGACTTTTTTACGGATTTCGCCGGTGAACGAAGTTAAAAATGAAGGGAGGGATGGCAAAGGCGCGGGAGGGCGCAGAAAAGTACGAGGGCGAGAAAGAAGGGGCGGAGAAGCAGCGTTCTTCCGGCAATTAGAGTTTTCCAGGAGACCAGCGCGACTCGCTACAGTCCCGCACGAGTGCCTTAATTAAGCCAGACCAATTAAAAACACGGCCGCGCCGGATTAATCCACCGCGGGATCTAATCAACGGTATGCCACGGGCTTTCTTCGCGATTCCCGAAGACGTCGAATTCAATTAACTGGCTCGCAGACGAATACCATTCTTCAGTCATATTTTTAGCTGCTATACTGAAGGACGTTTCCCCTTTCGCCAGTTTCTAACAAATTCAGGCGTCGTTCTGTTACGAATTGCCACGAACACCAGTAGGATTTTAGAGAGTATTAAAAGTCCTGATGGATCTTGAATGTTTTGATAGGGGTTGACAATTTTGACGAACACTGGTGACGAATTTTGGTTTGTGGGGATAGAATTAGAATTCAGGGGTCTATGTGTGTTTAGATTATCGCTTATAAGCAACTTCTTATATGTGGATTGAGAAACGGAATTCACGAGGAGCAGCCATTTCTAAAATTGGAATAATGTCCGAGGTGATTCTGAGTATGATTCACTATGTGCTCTTCGGGTTTATAAGTTTTGGAAATGGATTGCATCAGGAAGAGCTCATAGCGTTTTCCATTGTTACCATTGGACCTTTTGGCAAAATTATTTGCTGCTTGAAGAACGCGACGTGAGAGCCGTTGCATTGTTATTGCAGGGTGTATTGTTGTATTCGAGGGCTCGGTTGCGTGAGAATAAATCAGCTTCGTGAAATAAGCTCGAACAATGGGAACGAAAATTGAATTTTGTACAGTGAAACACGAGACGAGAGAATAGTTGTTATGGATGAAATGTTAGAACGTTACAATACACTTGTAACCGATACACATACGACACATAAAGTCGAAGGTTTCGTGAAAAGGAAAAGCAAAGAAATATAATAAATAAATAAGCAAACTTTTCCTTGTATTTTTGTAATGTACTGGGCTGTTCCAATGATCCACTCAATTACCAGAATGTTAACTAAACAAACGCTTAATCATTATATGCATCATTTCGTTAATATTTGCGACAGCGTCCAGGCGAGTGTGCCAAATTACAGCTTACGAATTAATGTACAAATCAACGATATTAATATCTCTACCATCAATGATTTACATATTTAGTAAAAGGCGATCATGCGCGAGAGCCGATGGCACCATGAATCTTCACTCATTGGACGTGAAGTTTCGATAAACAGACTTTCACAAAATTACGTAAATCCAAGTCAAAAGAACTAATTAACAGTATAATTAAGAACTTTCAGTCTCATGCATGATCGCCGAGATGCCAGAGAAATACTTACAAACGAGTATCGTTATCTCCTTGCAAAACGTAGCAACGTAGAAAAATCATTAACTATAAATGAGGGTTGGAATCGGAGATAATATCGAAACGTACGTGGAATCGATTCCAGGTACTTCTATCTTAAAATTAGCGTACGAAATATCAGACTGGATATTACTGTTTGGCGGCCAACGAACGTGATCTATTATCGAGCATACAATGTTACAATCGTTCCAATAATAATGTACATAAAATTGCACGAAATCGATCGTTTGTTTATTAATATTTTCATTCTCTGTAAAAGCAACGTGGATTGTTTTATACCTTGCAACTTAATTGCAGTTTCATAAGGAACTATTAATTAATGTGTAAAAAAATGAGGAAGATATTGTCTAAAAGTTTAATATTTGGACAAACGGAGAACCATAGCAATTAATGATAGAGCTTGAATCATACAGTGGCAGTCATATTAGTTTCGTGAAAAGAACATTCGAATTTGAGTGAAACTTAAACACCTCTGCAGAAGTTCCTTCTGTGTTTTGTGTTTTGCAACGTTTTGTAAATTAAAATTGAACAATGCACCTTTCTTTAGTATATCTTCAATACTGTGATTAAATAAAGCCTGTTACGAGAGTGTAAATTGAAGAATTCTTGAAGGCCTTCTGATTCAGTAGAAAGATCAACCATAAATCAGCCACAGCCTATATTCCATATAAAATCATTTAAAATTATGCATCAAGTTCATATTATCAAGTTTCCGTCATGTAATTACAAGGATACTTTTACGACATTTATATATAAACTTTAATTTGTTAACACAAATGAATTCGAATGTTAACACGAATTTACAAGAAACATACGCAATCAATAATCACCCGATTCCACGAAATTTGAATTAAAATCTAAGCACATGACCACCTGTACCTTGCAAAGCCTCGAGGCTGCTTGCAACTAATCGAAGACAAATTGCTCTCTTTCTCTGTCAATTAATCATTCCGACTTGCCACTTAAATTCCTCAATTTCTAACGAGCAGCATCGCAAATTAAATCGGTTTTCACCCGGCGAGAACAATTTCTCTCCTATCAATTCCACGCTCTTCAACTCCATTCAATATTACAGCGAACTGATTAGTTGCAGAAACAGGGGGGTTTCTGCTTGTCAGACACCCAACGAAAATATGCACGGACATTAACGTATCAGTGATTTAAGCGTCGACTGAATAGGTTCATTAGCGCGGAATGAACGCTTCCGGTGATCCTGGCTACGCGTGCATTTCCACGATCGATTGCAGGAGACGCTTCGAAGGGCTCGAAATCCTCGATCTCGCACGCGCAGGATCGTGAGATCGATTAGATGGCACAGAGACGAATTCTCGACTACGAAACGTCCCTCGATTAAATTACCGCACGCACACTCGCACACTCTCTTACTTCCCTCAACCCTCTAACCCCTTTCACTCTGCTTTCTTTCCTTAACGTTACAGTAAATTACATTCTTCCTATTTACAGCGTGATATACATACAGATCGTTTCTCTATAAAAGTCGTTTCGCGGTGCGTTTCTGGTTGCGCCTATTTCGTGATACAAAACCGCTGTAACTTCGTTTGAGATCGACCGATTTCCTGTTTCCTTAGGGCTAACGAACCATCGATCATCGTTCACTCGATCGATCGTTCTTTTCTTATTTTCTCTTTCTTCTTTTTTTTGTTTTGGTACATTTTCTTCTTACGTTGCTAGCTGGCTTAAGGGATTGAGATTTATTCTAGGGAGATCGATCGATCGATCGTCGATTCGTGTCGTTCGATCGTGTCGCTTTTTCGTTCGTTTGTCGGATGCTACTATGATCCTTGGATCGTTGTCACTGCTCCTTTGAACTGCATTCCAGTCGAAAGAAAATTCGGCCGTTGGTTAATATTCCGAGCGAGTTGTCGCACGGTGATGGAAATATGAGTGGCTCTGAGTGTTATTTCAAAATGATTTAATTAAACTTCTGGTATGGGTTTCATACAGTGATCTGGAATTTTCTGATCAAAAATAGTACGTTTTTCCTGGAACCTTCTTTTGTAAAGTCTGTATGCTTTTAGAAAAAGTATCAGGTCGTCATACTGAATACTTTGTCAATGCCATTTCTAAGTTTTTCTCGTTATTGTTTTGATGTGTTTGAAGCTACTTGGTTTTTTCGAAATAGACATTGCGTAAATGTATATTCAAATAATAAAGAGGGAATTTTTAATACAGTTAAATAAATAGCACTTTCAGAATTTGCGTCAAAGCTATTCAAAGTGCTTAATTTTGTATTTTTTAATGATACAAGAAAAGTTCCGTAAATACTGAGATACGTTTCCTCTTATTTTTAGAACCACTCATATTTTTTCATGTTCAACAGCTCCACCGATGAAGGAAATGTGCTGCAGCATACCCGCTATAAAAATTATTATCAAGGGGTCTGCGTTAATGACGTCGTCTGTTATCGGGGACAAAGCATCCCTCAATAAAATAACGTCGATAACGTAGCTTGTAATATAAAGAAAAACAACGAGAAATTTTCCTCGTAACAAAGGACTCGTTACTTTCTTTTCTCGCAGATTAGGCAGTCACATTTTTGTTTTGGTAACAGTCTTCTCGATCTTCCGACGACAAATCATGATTCTTAATAAAATCGGAAGCACAATACAATTGCTGCAGACATTGAGGAAAGAAATAAACGAACATGTTGTCACAATAAGCATGTGCGTTATTTCTCGGTGAATAAATTATTGTACATGGAATATCGATGTACCATCGTGGCAGGTATCTATTGTTATTGTTATTACCGTTGAACAGGCAGTGTTATTAAATATTTTATTTCATTCTTATTACGTCATTATTGGTACGTATTCATCTTTGCGTTTCCATTGCAAAGATTTTTGGTTTCAAACAAAAGCATTTAAAAAGTGGAAAACATGTTGGTGTTTCACTTTAGAAGATAGAAATTATTATATTAAATACAAGCTCCGTTTTTATTCCACAGCAAACAGAAATCCTCGCCCCACCAAGAAAATTTATTTTACTCATTTACCAAAATTCAGTTCCACATGTTTCGATCAATAATTAATCCATTCACCATTCTATTACACCTTTCCCTCGAATCTGACTGTCCCGTTCAGACATCGAAATCTACTTCACAACCTTGTTCCATTCTCTAGCTTCAACGACGTCCTCCGTGCTCGCTTCCGGTACCGGTCACAAGACGAGCGCTGCCCGCATAAAATATCTTCTCTCTTCATTTACAATCTCAACATACATTATATCATCTGGCCCGAAGCCCCAGCGTTTAAAACAGTTACTTCTCGATAACAGCAGTATCTTCAACAACAATAAGACCACTCAACGTCCATTCCCTCCCAGCGACCAAATAATCCTCGTGTTCCCTTCGATCTCGACAAAAACACTTCAGACCTTTCACCACCGAGTGCATATTTACAACCATCACTCTCTATTCACCAGATCGACGACCAAGGCCCTCGATTCACTTTCAAATTCAGACGCGCGTAAAAACGACGTACGAGAAACTAAGCTCGTCCACTTCTACCCACATTTTCAAGTCCAAATTCAATTCATACCCGCCACCAGATCCCTTTCCCACAGACCAGCCCCGTCACTTCCTGTACCGGAGCGTTCGACGACCACATTTCCTCTTTGCCTCGAGGGGATCCTGGCCAGGCGTGATCAACGAAATTATACGCGAATGGAAAAGAAAAACGCGAAATAAATGGGGAGAAACGTCACCACCGCGCGCTCGTTTCCCGGTACCGAGGCGCGCGAAAGAAGTCCCCTCGACATTCCGCTAGGTGAAACGACGATTGATCGACGACGGTTCTACCGGTGGCTCGAACGTGGTTTACAGCGGCCTCGTTACATGGGCGGGCGTGACTCCCGAAAATCGGTCTGCCGATTAAAAGCAGTACTTTCGCGTGCTCACTTCCGGTACCGGGCTCAAGGACGGGGGTCGTCCCTCGCGCGGGACAACCCCTTCCTCCTGTCAGCCGTAGTAGTAGCTTTTGGTGTTGAGGCTCCGTGGATTCTCGGGGCGCAGGATCGTGTGGAGGCTGTCGGTGCCCACCATGTGGTTTCCTAGGTCCACCCTCACCCCTGTGATTGGGTTGTGGTGACCCGGTGGCGGGTGGATCGGTGTGGGCGACAGAGGTATCCTCGTGTCCGCATAGTAACGTTCACCGTGGAGCCTCTCGGCAAGCGGGGTCTCTGGGAGCCTGCAAGGAAAACGCGAATTAGGTGGATGTTCAGAAGCAGAAGGCTTGATTTGTGTATATTCAAGGGGGTCAAGAGTATTCGGGGCTTGATGGACATTGGGACTGATGGAAGGGTTTATGTTTAGTGGAGCAGAGCCTTGATTATTTCAATGTAATTTAAGGGGTCTCTCTTTATCTTGACGGACGAAAAGTCATGCGAAAATTTGGGAATTTTTTAAAACAAAACCAGTAAATATATTTAACTTCCAGCTTTGTGACTTCATTTTTTATTATCGTTATCATTTTTCTGGTAAACAAATTATTGTAAAGTGGAAATATTTGTTTCGATGAGAAGTCAATTGGGAAATTTGTAATTTCTGGTTAAGGAATTTAGTGTTGTATAATAAATGACCGTGTCAAGGTTCTCCTGTATTTTCACATTTGGGTTGAATGTTCAGAGGTGAGTCGCAGTGTGTGTTTTTGGGATTCTAAATAGTAATTAAGACTTTTAAATTAGTCTTTTGTACGTGGAAGCAAGTAAACTATGTATTCGTTAAAAAGAAGTGATACAAACCTCGTGTCCTGCATTGGGACTGGCACCGGAGTGGTAAGATCGATATCAGCGTCGATCTCAGAAATATCATCGGTGAATCCGTTCGGCAGTGGCTCGTTATTTGCGTGGAATTTCGCGTCCCTCTTGGCACGATGACGGCTGACTAGTAGACGCCCGATCACCAGGCCCAGAAATATTAAAATTCCGGCTGTGACCGATACTATGATGTAGAGGTAGAACTTTTCTTGATTCTCTGTACGAAGAGAAACAATATGTAGCATTCAGTTAATAGTCGATCCAGTGAAAGCTTGGACATTCAGAGTATCACGTGAGCATCTAATCGCATGCAAAACTACTGGAAACTCTTGCCACTGGGACAAATGCAATGCCAAACAGTGCTCAATCCTTCCGACTGCAAACCTTGGAAACTAATCTCGTTTCGAGCAAACGGATGCCTTCTACTTTCCAACTATTCGCTTCTTCAATTCTCTAGGTACTTAAAGAAAATGAACTGAATGAGTATGACCATCGTCGTCTTCGAACTGTTCTCCTAATTAGATCCCTTTCCCCAAGTGTCCAACGAAATTACTTACTGAAATGTTCGCTTTCATCGTTCAATACTTGTTAAATGCTACACTCTGTTATCGTGAATGGTCGATAAACTGACGAGTAACGTTATTCAGCAACAGAAACAAGGGATTTCTACGCAATCCAATTTGAATAAGTTATCGACTGAAAGCAACACCGCCAATAGTCGGTAACTTTATCCCCTTTACCGACATTTCAGCCCCGCGAAATCCCTTGTATCGGTTGAGAAGGGTCGATAACAACGAGGAGAGCCGGTAAGACTGCGACTTACCCACTGACGGTAGGGTGGCACGAGACGTGGGAGAACAGTTGTGGTACTTACTCGAGATGAATGAATAGGCATTGATCCATTCATTGATATATCCGACAACGACACGATCCTCTTCGGGAGCGGCGTAGATCACCGTCGTGCAATTAATCGGCGACATCGTGCTGGTGGAAACATCCCTAGCAATGCCAGCTACGTTGTTGCCGAACATTATCGTCTCTTGAATAACCGGGGGCATTAAGGGCGAGTCTTTCGCTCCTACGCCGACCGATTTAAAGCTGTTCGATCGCGTGCCCACTGTGTAGACGCGATAAATCAGTGAACCGAGGAGACTGGTGGCGAAGGGGATGATTCGAGGTTTAATTGTAGCGATGAGAACGGTACCAGACGTATGACACAGCAGAAGGTATTCACTTCTCGCCAGGTCGTGTGAATTCGGTGATGCACAGTGGGTTTGGCTGTGCACAGAGATTTTGAAACATCTACACTATTTAGAGGGAAGTTCTTTCCTTTTTAAAGCCTTTCGCCCTTTCTCAGGTCTTGTGAATGGAATATTATTTGAATGTCTTGCGAAAGAATGGCTAGAATACAGGATGATCAGTTCGAATATTTATGTATTGGGGAATTCGTTGGATCTGTGCAATGTAAGTAGAGATATGGTTACCTTTTCTGGTAATTTATGTTTCTACCTCTTAGCCTCTCTTCTGGCCAGCGCTGTAAATATCCCTAGGTAGGAAGAAACATTTGACTGCCAGCGCACGGAGGAAAATTGGAAATTTTCGAGAAACGTACGCTTCCAATTTCACTACCGGCTTCCCGCAGAAACGCCAAAAGTTTCGTAGCTGAAATGTATCTCGTAGGCAAGGTATATGGCTACTGTATGTACAGCATCTGGAGCATTTGAAGTATTGATCTTATTGAGCAACATAGTTATTCGAGTATGTAACCAGTTTCTTATCTTCGAGTAGTTTCTCCACTACCCGAACTCATATCAAACAGCTGCACTCTGACATAATATGCACATTGCACACTTTCTGGCGACAAATGAACACTTTGCTGCCCCGGTTACTCTTCGACACTGTCGAACAATTATTACAGCTGGAACAAAATCAACTGACCACTCGAAGCCACTTTCACTATAAATCACGATAGATTGTACGTCTACTTTTATATCATAGAAGCTTACTTCTCTATTTAAAAGACATAGACTACGTGGTTGCCAGTTTATTTGTGGAAAACAGAAATAGAATGGTGGAGATGGCTGTCGTTGATGTTCTTGTCTAATTAATTTTGTTCCAACTATGGAGCCTGTGGTGATCGAAAATTGATCAACCTGGAGGAATGAATTGATCTCATCGCTACTTGAACGTTCGATCGAGTGAGATGCAGGAGAGTGAGAGTTCAATGCACAGACAGGTGCTGATAATTTATATCGACCATCCCCCGTCCCATTATTTACAAGAAGCCAAGATCGAGCTGATTATTTTACACACGACAGAAAGGCACTAGAAGAAATTGGGGTGCAACGTGTCCATCGACGGTTAAAGTCACGGTAATCATTCGAGAATCGGTATTTACAGTTTTTTACTAGCCTCTATTTACGGGTACCCCGTGAACGATGCAAACGGTAATTGAGGGCAACCGGTGGGCGGTTAAATTCATTTCGCGGATAGCGTATTCTTGCCAAGGCAACGGTTAAATATTCGAAGCTACGTTACGTATACAGTATTGGAAATAAAGTGATAGGTAATCCTCCACCAAATTGCGATCGTGTCGTTATTATACAGTGAGCGATATTAATGTGAATTAGAGTGGTGCTGTGTAAGTGGCAGAGCGTGTGGAGATAGTCTAATAATAGAGGAAACATCGAGGAATGGCTGAATTCGACTACCAACAGAAAATTCTCTTTCTCCTAAAATTCAGTTCAATTATGTTAACTTATGTATCTTGATTGAATCACGACGCTAAGTATAAGAAAATATATACATACACAATTTCTGAAAATTAACTATGCCGATGAGCAGTTGCCTTCTCCCCCTCTGGGCCCAATTTTCCAAACAAAAAAATTATGATTTTTTTACCCCAACACTATATTTTTTGCTTCTCATAATTTTCATACCACACGCGAGTAAATTTATTTGTAATTCTGTTATGTATACAGGGTGTCTCAGAACGTTTGCCACCCCTTCTTTAAATCTATTACGGGTAATACCCCTTCAAAGTGTCCCAAATTAAAACAGTAAATTTGAAATGATCAATTTTCTGTGTTCAACGTTCGAAACTAAAGGGTTGCATTCCAACCTCTCTCAATAGAAGATTCATAATCCTTTATGGATCCCTCACAAAACATTGCTTTTAATTATAATTCAGTGTACCTTCGCAACCCGATTCCCGAATAACTTAACTCTACGTACGTTACTCTAACCTATCGATCCCTCGATACCCAATTTTTTCAAACGACCTGAAATTTAGACCAGCGCGATTAACAGTTGGGAAAGTGCAGAGGGTTCTGCTCGAAATGATGGCGGCAACGGGGACAAAATGGTGGAGAAGTGACTAGATAACCCGCGGTGTGTCGTTCACCCCCGTGTTTTTCACGGATCGATGGATCCCGCAAAGGAGATACCAATACTCTGCGCTGTCGACAGGTCCATGGAACCTCAGACAGCCCGCGGACGGATATTTTTCAGGGTAGCGCCGCTCCCGCTGAATGTCAATGGGGATGGAAATTCAAAGTTCGCGTGTTACACATCGGCGGGGCGTTACGCGCAGGGCTTTGTCACTGGTGTGGCGGGAATACGCGAACTACGTGTCGTAATCGGTATGCATTGTGCCGCTGCAACATCCAACACGCGCGAGAATGTCTATCTCGGCTTTAGCGAGCGACGAATTCGAGCGCTCGATCGTTACGAAGTCGATGCCAGGTTAAGAGTAACCGAGTGGTCTTACGCTGATGGAAATGCTTCGAGAAACACCCCAATCTTAACGATTTTCGAAAGTTTGATGCACCTGGGAAGTTTTGAGGGGTCCTTCGTTCGTTAGTCGATGAATGGAAAGTTGTGTATGGAAAGTGCTCTTAATATGAACTCTTACAATTTTAATTATATTTGGTTATTAGGGCTTTTCGGATTTATTACGATTTTTTCCGAGCATTGAGACTTTCTAAGGTCCCACAACATTCTTGGAATTATGTAGAGTGGAACGAAGGAATACGCGAACTTGGAATTATTCTACGTTATGAATTTTTGATTTCAAGATCCATCTGATAAACTGGTCTAATTCAAATTAACTTTGATGAATCAAACTCGATCTCGAATTTGAAGTACGAGAGTTAGTATAAGTATCGAAAGATTTCATACAACTTACGAACTTCGAAACGATGATTCCGTTGCTCCTGCTTGTTTGTCTTACGAAACGCAGGCAAGCAATCGTGGTTCTTTGCGAGAACGCCTCCAAGACACTGATTTGTATAAACAGAGCAGCTTCGCGACGCAATACTGCCGACGCGATGGAATTTCCATGAGAATCAGCGAATTAGCTGCCACCGGATTTTGAACCGACATCGACATGGCAAATGAATACGAGACGGGCGCGTAGTTTTCGATTCATGGAATCGAAAGTCGTATTAGTTTTTCGTCCCCTTTTCCATTTCACTGCACCATCTACATTTTCCTGCGAAACTATTTTTCACAGTTCCAAAAAATATCTTTCTCCGTAGCTAAAGGTATTATACGAGTCGATTTTTTTTAAATAGAATTTTAAATAAAGAAATTGACAAGTGACATAGAGAATTTCTTGAAAATCTTAAACATTTCTAAGTCTCGGCGTCAAACAATTCCTTAACTACGATTTTTATCATTAGGATATCTCAAGACTTTCAATTTTTATAATGTTTCTGAATACAATTTACTCTAATTTGTACGAATAAAAGGTAATGTTAAACGGAGTTTAATGGAATAAAGAGATCTGTTTCACGCGGCTAATTAAGAAATCGCGATCACGGGGAAGGCAACTAATTAAATCACAATCAACGTTCTCTTGGCAAAAGTTACTCGAGATGTTTCCGTTGGACTTCCGACGGAAATGAAGAAAACTCTCCCGCAAGAGATTCCCAAGATAAAGTCTAACGAAGTTAAGTGACCGTTGTGCTTCCACGCTATTTACATTGAAATTTAAACAGGTAAACCCCCAACTGCGTTGTATCATGCAGATTGATATCCACCGGGGATTAGAAGACGCTCAAAAGTTCCCAGTTCCAAAGTCAGCACGTTGCAAATGCATGGAATCAATCCATGCCAATTTAAAGAACAATTATAATCCCCTGAAGTTTTTCACTTAAAGTTATAGAAGCAACTAGTGGTTTCCACGAAAAAACTATTCCACTTCTAGAACTCAACGAATGATAATAGTACTTTGACCAACCTTAAAAAATCATTTTATACGTGTTTTTGAAACGTGATATAGAAATTGAGAAATATTGGAATTGTAAAAGAAAATCACTTTTGTAAAATAACTTTAAAAGATGCTTTCTCCGAAAGCAGTGAAAAATAGTTTTCCGAGCAATTTGAAATAGTGTAATAAAAATAAATTCAGAAGAACGACACAGAAACTGAATTTATCTCTTTGAATTCTGAGAATTACCTGCAATTTTCACAAGTACAAATGCAAATATACCTCGTTCACGTAATCTTCTTAATATTTTGCATCAACCTCCGGCTGCTGACACAAGTCTCATTTCTAGCAACGCGATGTTATCCCTCTTGGTAATATTATTCCCATCAACAACCTGTTTTCGTCGAAATTTCACACGGCACGAATTTACGAACGGAACACTATTCGCCGTCAGCGCACGATCGTCTTTCAATTAGGGCTAAGTTCCTGGAGGACCGATTCCCTTGCTGTTTTTTTCTTCGAATATCGTTAACCGTATCCGCGCACGTACTTCTCATCGAAAATTCAACGAAACAACGGCGCACACGAGGCTATCCTAGCTGAAGAGCTGCAGCAAATATTTAAAACACGAACGTTATCAGCGGAACTCGCGATTTGCACAGCCGATCAGATAGTACCGGTATTCGCAGCCAGTTTTCTCAAATATTTAATTACGTAATCGAGTTCCCGCTGATAATAAACCATCGAGCTGGGCGTTTGCCGGCGAATCACTAAATCACTAAAGCCTTGGACTGGATTTTCGCCCGTCGTCGAACCAAAATTACTCGGGCAATTCCATCACATTTTACCAGGTATTAATATTTCAAGTACACAGAGTGATTATTGCAGACGTCATTACCGTTATTTAACTGAGATTCGACGGTTTATCAAGAGATTTTGTAGATGCGGAGGTTTGAGAGAAGCGTAAAAAATTTCAGAAATTTCGTAAGATTTTCCACTTACACCTGTCTTTCTGATATTATTAATGAATTCTCCATTTTTCTAATGGAAACCAATTTCAAAATTACTCATTGCAAATGGGAAGTCCTATTGTTACGATTGTCCTAGATTTAATTATGTGGAACTTTTTAATTTCTAACGAATGAGATCCCAGGTCGGGACATGGAGGAGTTCTGACGCGTCTTTTCTGGCTTTATATTTCGTTTAAAAGAGAGGTTCAGGTAGCTAATTCTGGTCGTATCATTTT
Organism: Andrena dorsata; assembly: GCA_929108735.1. Classification (NCBI taxonomy): domain Eukaryota; kingdom Metazoa; phylum Arthropoda; class Insecta; order Hymenoptera; family Andrenidae; genus Andrena; species Andrena dorsata. The sequence continues at coordinate 26,534,400 of OV815489.1, forward strand.
CTACTGAAATTACAGAAGATGAACGAGAGAAAAATGAAATTTCGATAAATTAAGAGCGGGAATTCTCATCATTTTGAACTCCCACAGATTATTTTGAATTAAGTATGGAATGGTTCAAACACGATTTTAACGAGCGCCAATCCACCGACGAAAGCTTGAAATCGCCTCAGTGCTTCGTTTTTTTGCTCCATTAAAACGGTTATTTACGCGCGGGAATAATCGCGACTCAGACATTTTTCTCTCGCGTAGAGCCAGCCGAGTGGAGGTTTTTCGTCTCCTTTTCTTCTCTTCCTTCTGTTTTTTTTTCAATTAAAATATCATTTACCTGTACAACCGAGAAGGTGGAAAATAAACGTTGCGAATAGTACTCGTGCAATTTCCAACAGGCCTGCACTTATTCATGCATACGATCAAGCGACGTGCTACGAGATGCGTCTGCCGGCCGCGAGATTTAGCAAAATTCCGGGCTCAAGCGGGTAGAAAAAAATGGAACCAACGGGTTAGGATAATTGCAACACGTTGCGTGGTATTTCAGAATGATTTACGCGTAATTGCTTTTAATTCTCGAGTGATGTTCACTGAAACGTTGTGACGGAAATCATTGTATCAGGCGTTCACCAATGCGAATCTACGAACAATGATTATATTTCACGATCCACGTTCGACATTTTGCTAAATATCGGGATGGCAAACTCGTGCATTGAAACACATGCAATTGTTCTACTTATCTGCACTGACACATGTTCCTATATACAGTACTATATACAGATGGCCTTCATTAAACTAGAATCCTCTAGTTGGGTAACATTTTACAAGGGGAATCAGAGATAAATGACTCGTGTTCTTTTTTTCTACATCTAGTACATATCAAAGAATATTACACACATAACTTACGATATAACTTTTTAGCCCGTAAGTTTCTTTCCCCGTGGAGATTTTTTTCAGAATTACCAAGGCGCATTTTGCATTCCTAACTACGTAATATAACCGTGAAGTAGCTTGGAAGTTACCTCGAAACGATCTCGAACGAAGGTATTTAGGATCGGAGGAGGGAAAGTTGGCAGTGTAATAGACGTTTCCGTCTATCCGCGCACCTGTACCGAATTTTATTTCGTCGTTCGCAGAAGTGAGCAACCACTATCAACCGAACGGGACGGATTCACTGGAAAAGACTGCGGTTTAATGGATTCCACGGTCCAGCTGATCCAAGTTAATAGCGCTCGGCGCGCATGGATATCGACGATCCGACCATCTGTATTGGTATGCTGTTGCATTGACGATTGTTCCGTCACAGATTGGTCTATCCCCGACCGATCCGCTATCAATACGCGGGAACACTATGGACCCAATCTAATCCTGATTAGATCCATAGCAACCGCTACGGAAATCCCGATAGCAAGGTCCCACGGATTTGGAACGTGGGGGGTGTTTAAAGTAGGTGGCCCGAGTCAGCCGTGTGTTCCTCGGCTGAATAAATAATAGGCTGGGCAAATATCATCTGTCGGCGATAATTGACGAAAAGCTTTGAAGAAACTTGGCAATGCTCGTGTTTGATAGCAAGGGTATTCTTCAGGTTTCACTTGCTTCTGGGTTTACGCTGTCGTTCGTAAGTGTTAGGACAGCTACTCTCTTTGGAATAATGGTAAAAAATGTTGCAAATTTATTAAAGAACTTTAATGAATTTTACTTTATTGGTATTTTAAATCAGAAAAAGTGAAATGTATTATCTCTGCACCAAATATCACACTTTGTGCAAATAGAGTAGGTGTCCTAATACTTATGAACGGCATTGGTGATAAAATATTGGAAGGAGAAATCTTTTTCTAGTTTTTGTTACGTTTGATATTTAAGAAAAGTACCTACGTACTTCGTATGTATGTATGACTATTAATAGTAATTATTTGCTGCTTCCTTAAGGCTTCTTTATTCTTTCTGAATTTGTAATCATTGAAATGATTTCGATTGGAGTATATGGTAGATTATTCTTGAACTTTTTTCAAATCGATTGGTTTCTTGTTTTGGTGGAGTCGCGTACTATGTACATATAATCGTCAATAGTGGCGCTTCATTGTGAATAATGGTATCTTTTAAACGAACATAGTGTTTTATTAACTGATTTGCGCAAGAATTTATGGACCTCGTCCTCGACTATTCATCTATTCCTCTCTGCTTGTCGAGATTTAACTACCAGGTTTATATCGCGTTAACTCGATCGGTAATTAATGTAGGATTTCGAACGACAAGCCCATAAAATTGACACTCCTGGGCTGTCAACTGAATTTTCAGTTAATGTTCCTTTTACGAGCCATCATCGAGCAGCGATGAGGTAATTTTGCGATACTTTTAAAAGGATCCTACTTGAACTGTGTTCTCTTTAAATTACGTTTATGAGTTACAGTGGTTGTAATCAGAGGTGAGTATGAATTAATTATCGACAAATCATTTCGATAAATGTTTTTATTATTTATATTTATTTGAAAGATTGATTTGACATTTCTTATTTGTTACTGACATTCCCGCAAGTTTCTAATGCACTGTTTAATCATTCTAGTGAAGTAATAATAATAATTGGATTCTATTTGCCCCGAGTATTAGTTCACCGCCGACATTGAAATTTACAGTAAAATCTAATTCTTATAAGCTTCGCAGAAAGTTGCATTATGCATGAGTGTCGTGGGGTGCATGGATGCAACTGCAAATCGATCATTCTTTAATTTCACAATCATACGGGGTGCTTAATTTGTCGAGTACGAGTTACATTTGTGAAGTTGAACTCTTTCGTGTGAGTTCTTTCAAATCTTTTCTCTTAACTGTCAATGTATCATATATGATCAAACAAAAAACTGGCCAATTCTGTCATTGTATCATATATGATCAAACAAAAAACTGGCCAATTCTGTCAATGTATCATATATGATAAAAAAAAATCTGGCCAATTTTGCCAAATCTACCAATTCTGTATCATATATGATGAAATGGAATAACTTTGTGATTCACTTAATTTTTCGCTGTTGCCAGTTTGGGCACGAATAATAAAAACAGCCGTGCCAGTTAACCGGTTAACAGTAATTATCACATTCGAGTCATTAGAAATGGAGAAATTTCAACTTGCATGGTAAACAGTTGAGGTCGACGGCAACCTCTACCAATGTGACAACATTGACGAAGGGTTTGAGCACTCATTGTCAGTTTGACTTTATCCGCGATAGTGATCGGATCGGTGAATATCTGTGAATGTCACAGTGCATATTATTTCCTGACTTCTCCATCCCTACATCAATTCGTTCGACTACTGGATTAAATAGAAGACCGTTTAACAACATTTCACTGGAATATACCTATCATCTAGAAGACTTTTTGAAGAAGCATTGCCTAGTGTTTGATCACATATCGCAGTGATAAAAATACGTGTAGAATGTGCGGGGTGCACGACTGTAGTTGTGAAAAGTGAACATTTTGCAATGGGCATTGCTATATAATATTTTATCTGGCCTTGACGAATTTCAAGTTAGCTGGGAGTCGGCCGAGCGCGACAAAAACATCAATAACCTCTACCGAAGTCACTACATTGCCGAACGGTGTGTCCTAACAGTTCGACTTTATCCGCGACGGTGATCGGATCGCTGAATATCTGTGCAGTTACAGTGGATATTATTTCGTTATTTCACGATTCCTGCATCAATTCCATTGATTACTGGACTCTGTGGAAGGCCCTTTAACAAAATTCTACTACATTACACTAAGTATCTAGAGGACTATTTCCGAAATATTTTACTCGAGTCCGAACACATCTTCCCAATGCGATTGTAGAGTCAGTGCTTATTTCGCGATAAAGTATTTCATAGTGGACAGTGGTCCTGCTCGTTAGTAATGTTAACACGAACGTAGAGTCAGTGTTTTTAACGCATCTAGAACTATTTCAGAGCACCGGTGCTCTTATTGCTTTTTCATCGCAAAATTAATGCGACATATTTGGGAGTGTGATACGTTCTATTCGGTACTGACGCTGCAGTTGTGGGACATTAAAATATATTTTTTGACAGTGAGCAATATTTTTTTTGGTATTTGTCTACCAATTTTTCCGCCCCCAAAATTTGCGGCTTTGGGCAATTGCCCTACTTGCGCCCCCCTTGATCTCGGCCTGAGTGAATGGAAAATTTTGAAAATCAACGCTCTCGATTTGTCGTAAAGTTATGAAATTATTTTCGCATGCAGAATAACTCTGTTTATTCACCACTTCATAAGCAGTGCCCCAAATTTCAGTGCTTTGCATACTTTTGTATTACAAATACAAAATTGTTGCCGATGAAAACTGTAAACTTCCCTGATGTTAATTCAATAACACAACACCCAAACCCAATTGTTTTAGGATTGAACAGTACAATCACTGTAATTTCAATGTTTTAAATATGCATGATGCAATTATGCTGGACCATTACAAGCGATAATTTGCATCGAAGACAGCGCCAGAATACTAAAATCACAATTCTCAATTTCATTTCTCAACGGGCAATGATAATAAAAATTATTGTTTAAACAGTTGTCCTAAACTCCTTGAATTTCTCAGAACAAAGTAATTTCAAATTCAAGTAACTACTTAGTAATTAAATTTCAACCAAATATTTAACAGTAACTAATGTTCACTTTTTGGTACAAGTATAAATTTCTAAAATACGACTGAGAGAGTGAAATTCCAATTTTTACGTTGAAATTAACTAAAAGTTACGAGTTGACTGGACACTTTTGCAGGAGTATTTCTTGTTTGATGAAAGAATCTGAGTTGTAGCGCGTTGCAACTTCGCAAAGTTTAACGGCAGGCTTGACCCTTAATGCAACAATATGCAACTTTCGCCTCGGGGATGGCAAACTTCCGTTCAACGCTTCGAAATTCAGTTACCGACACCAGGCTACATAGTTGGCTAATAACTTCTCTTATTTTTGGTTAAACATCGTCAGCCAGCGGCGACACACAGACACAGCTAATTTGTGGCTACGTTGAAAGCTCTTTAACGGCGATTTAAAAAGAAACTTCGACACTGCGGCACAAGTTTATTAAAAAATGAACGTCTAAAAATTGAAGAGCTTTAAGTAATGGGAATTTGAGGAAGACACTTATCGAAAAAATCTAATTTTGCGAAAGATTTCTGTGTTTCTTCACGGTTAGAAGAAAATGACACTGACTGTGTTTTGTATTTAAAAGATACCACTTTACTTTTACATTAAATTTGTTGCATATTAATATCAGGGTTTGATTAATTTTCTACTTTGGAATTATATTTTGTCAGACACCAAGCACTAGCGATGTGTCTGTTTTATTAAGTGATAAACGCGATGATTGCTGACAGGACAGACAGTGAAACAATAGATGGAAATTTGGTGGATGGCGACTATCTAATCAGAATTAGATTACACGTGCAGCATATTAGTACACTCTCGTGACTAACGCCAAATCGGTTATCGATAGTTCGATCTTCAATGGAACACCCAGGTGAGTGTTAATTGCCTGTAGTTTCATTACAGCTGGGATCTATTAACTGAGGACAAAGGTAACCACACTGCAATTTTAGCAATATTCACCCCAATCATGATAACTTTCTTTCAGTATATTCGTTCATATTTACAATCACTTTTATCGCAATTTAAGTTCATTATTTCTAACGATCAGTATCCACCCACAAAAAATTGAAATTTAATATTTGGAAAAAATCCCACAAAATCTTAATTTAACAAACTTTCAAATCGAAGATTAAAAATTCTACAATCACAGTCAATCCCAAGAAATAAACTCCAGTGCTACCATTCAGTAAAAGTATCTTTCCCAATTTTTCCAGCCATTGACTTTCTTCCAAAATTTCTACAAAATTTAATCGAGCCAGCGATTCTAGTTATAAACTTCCAGCAGTGGAAAATGGGAATTAAAGATGCGTAAGCGCTGTCCATCGTTGATTGCGCTTGGATTTCCAATTCCACGGGGAATTAACGAGTCGCGACTAATAAAAGCAACACGGCCTCGCGAAGTTAATGCTTCCGGAAACGATCCAACGCGACAAATGTAATAACTGGAACACCGAAATATAATGCAGGACCGAAGGCTTGTTGGCATTCTTCGTGGAAATTCAAGCGTATTTCCCCACGACGTCGTAAAGTTCGCAGACGATCGCGAGAGCCGAGAAACCGGGTGCAGGAATTCTGGACTCAAGGGCTTGAAAGTTCGCTCAACTGCATCAGCCAACACGGTAGACATTGACACCGCGACAGCTGTTCGATAATTGCTTCTTCATCGATCTAGCTTGATTTCACGCAGTCGAACACCACCAGGAATATTTCTCTCCATTTCGATATGAAAGGACGCCTTCCATCCTCCCAGCCTTAATAAATTGATATTGGCAAATTTTTCTCTTTCATTTATCAACTTTCCTTAACGACCTCCCATCACACTCCATTTCGAAGATTTTTTCTGGGTCATGAAGACTTTTCCATTGGACACACAATTTCTCCTAACAATTTTTAAATTTCACTCAAACCATTTTTGTTTTATTGGTTAAGGTTTGCTAGGCTGTTTTTGTCAAAAACTTTTTCATTTTTATTTTTAAAGTTTCGGGAACCCACCTGCACAGTTTTTGATTTTAAAATTTTAAAGGATAATCTACTGCAGCTGGGGTATATTTTTTCCTTTGTTTGTCTGCTGGTTTGATATGCATTTCTGGTACAATTTTTCTCTTTTTTAATGTTTTTTCGTACCTGTCAATCCATTTCTGCTTTCGGTTGGATGTTTTGTTTGAATGTTTTTATGCTGTTCCTCGCAGATGGTGGAATAATGTAAAATTATTGTGGAAAATGTACACACGTATTTTGTATTTCTTGTTTCGATTTTTAAGGGAAAGGGAAACAATTTACACTGTCTGATAAAATATTGTGCGAGATTGTAGTTAACTTATTCTGAATCAATGTTGTTTCTAAATCAAATATTTTTATAATCTTTTTCATTAGTTCTAAATAATTAGAATTAAATAAATGATGATCCCTTCTACTTAATTTTTTTTATAATTAAGACAACACTTACTTTTTACCAAATTTTAAGATATGGTTTCACGGAATTCCTTCACAATGTCTCGAAAGTGATTTTAAGAAGAATTCATTTGAAAACTGTTGGTGCTTCCAAATGTAGAAACAAGTAAACTTTACGGCACTATTTTCCACATTTGCAGTGATTTATTCAAGTGTTAAGCCAATACTTAAGGCTAACATTGCCGTCAGACTCTTAGCCAGATTAAATACCGAAATTCGGAATGTTAAACTGCGTCATTGTTGAACTCGCGATCATAGAAGTGGATCCACTTAATAAGCAGCAAGTTTTAACTAACTTATTCTGAAATTAGCCTCTTCCTCCTTGATTATTTCCTCTTTTACATTTCTAGGGTCTAGACCATTGCAAATGTCGTTCCAAAAGAAAGAGCTGACGACGAAAATTCTGATTATGGAAATGGCGGAGCAAACTTGTCACATAGAATTTTATAAGAGTAAAACAGGATGAAATATAATTACTGTTCTGTGAAACTGATTTTGAAATACCTCTGCGGCACCAAAAATTTATATTTCATTTGGTCTGGTGGTGAACAGCACAGCGTAAAAATATTTCATCAGTGTATAAGTGGTCTTTTATAATTACTAGACATTTGTTAACTAAAATGAAATTTACTTGGTGGGAATTATGATTTTGTAAACAGCGACTTCCCACTCCATGAAACTAATGTAATTTTCTCCTATCTCATTACATTACCACGGATTTTATCGGCATTTTAATTAAAGATAATGGCCGACGGTCTTTTAACCCAAGAAAGTCCACCCTATCTTTTCCATCAGACATCGTTCTCAAACTTCGATCCAGGCTTCTCTGTCGTTTCATTTCTTCAGGAAGAAAATATTGGCAAAGTTTTCGATGAAAACGCCGAGCCTCTCGCATAACCCCTCGCGGACAATTAGATAAGCGAATTTAATAATCGATTGTTGGAGAACAACTGTGACCAAAAAATTTAAAAAGAAATGAAATGTTGATTATCGATTTGAAGGGAAAGAATTTTTCTTCATTGACACTCAAGGAGAAGAACTAATTAACAAAACATTTCCAATCCTAAACGTTGCTATAACGCATCTGGAATTTAGCATTTCATAAATTTACTTAAAAAACAACCCACACTTTCACTGTCTTTACCCCAAAAAGGTTCGACTAAACTCCTTTACATTTCACTAAATCTTTAGCACCCACAGTTCTTCGTCCAAATTCATATTTCTTAGAACAGGCCTGCCCCATCGGGTGCAAATACCTCCTGAATTTCTGGGACCCGGGTAACAGCCGAGCGCGGGACTGTTCTATTGCTACCCGTTGCGAAATTTATGAGTGAACTGCATGAGTGTGCGTCGTGGCACGAGCCTGCATAGACGGCCGCACACTCATGCAGTTCTCCCGCAACCCATGCTGTGGTTAGCAACGAACCAGTCCCGCGCTCGGCTGTTGTCCGGGTCCCAGAAATTCAGAAGGTATTCGCACCCGATGGGGCAGGCCTGCCTTAGAACCTAGGTATCCAATCAAATAATTTCTATCCTCCTACACCATTTCCCAACACGACCATTAAAAACTCCACCCAAAAAAAACATTGTTCAAACTTCCGACTTACTATCACACGAGGTCTTCACTCTTTTCCCCAAAGCAGCGCAAGAGGCCGTCCCGATTCGGACAAAGCCAGATCAGAAAACTAGCAAGCCACAATAACTCCGAACGGACCGCCAACAGTTTGAGAAATACCATTACCCGTGCTCGCTGCAATTAGGCGCGTCCAGCGGCCACCCCCGCATACGTCGTCGCAGCACGATAGGTCTCCTTTCCACGCAAACCACCCCTCCGCGCGTGCATTAAAGCAAAATCCTCGAAATCGGCCTCGGCGATGGTTCATTCGACCGCACGCTTTAACGACCATTTCCTCCCCCGCGACTAAGCGTCCTGTTACCAGCCACGCAGATAATTCAGGCTTCTAATTAAAAGCAGTCACGTTCAACCCTCCTCCGCCTTCCCTCCACCCACGGCCAACCCTTGCTGTCCGTGGTACGTAACAGTTCGAGGTAGTGGGGGGTGGCTGCGTGGATGGATTCTGGCCAGCTACGGGGCGCTCGCACCATCGGATGCTCGTAGGAAATCGCGATAACGCGCCGTTATTGCGTCCATGTTCGTTATCCACGCTTTGAATTGCACCGTGGCTAGTCGAGGAAAAGAAATCGAGACTTTATGGGCTGGCTTTGTGTCCAGTGAGCCGAGGGTGCCGCCGTCGGCGTCGCTTCGCATCCAGAACAGTATCCC